>CM053035.1:149397784-151797784 GCA_028564925.1 Lithobates sylvaticus | reverse complement strand
ACTCGTGGACATCGCTGGACAGAGATGAGGCTCGGGTAAGTATTAGGGGATGCTAGGGAGGTTGCTACACACAGAAGGCTTTTTATCCTAATAGAATGCATTAAGGTAAAAAAACCTTCTGCCTTTACAACTCCTTTAACTCTAGACCTACACACTGTGTCCTCTTCCAGTTCACTGACTAGGTAGGCGAGGCTATAAAACTGCAGCTACCATATATCCATCCTCTGGGGGCTCCCTATTCCATAATTACAAATAAATGTTGAATTATGGAGTTCCCATTCAAACAGCCCTTGATGAGAAATCATGACAATCTTTTGATTGCTTCAAGGTACCTTTCTCTCATCAGCAGCAGAATGTGGAGATGCACACAGACACAAACAACCTTTAACAGTAGTGAGCTCTGTGAACCATGCCTACAAATATTCCCATCTCAAGAACAATGGCTACATGATACAACCCACATTAATGACAGCAATCACTTCCCATATGTATCTTCTTGGTAACAGCTGACCCAGGAGAGTGCATACACCTATATATAGCAATATACACCTACCCAGGCTATAAAAAAAAAACAACATGAACGTTCATCATGCATTATCTGCTGGATCCATCTTCACAGTTAATACGTCTCCTAAAAATAATTCATTTTTAATGCATTATATCAAGGAATGTGAAACAGATGTCTCGATTGAAATAACTGCCTGAACGACGCAGCCTTCACGATCCAATTCTGGAAAATAAAAACAGTGCTGGTGGAAAGGAGCAGAGTACGATTTAGGGCTTTGGCGGCAGAGCCAGTAAAACAGGGTCTGGGCTGCAATAGAAAGCATGCAGATTGCTGTGTGGGGAATTCGAATGATGGGCAGTTAGTGTCGGCTGCTGAAGTAGTAGTTTTGTATTAATGGTGGAGGAAAAAGAATTTATATGTAAATCACTTGCATAAAATACACACAGGAGGTGAAGAGAAAGCACTGGGTAGCGTGACAGGCTGCAAAGAACCTTCATTTACTCTGCAATAATTCAGCTGTTAACACTTGGCGTCACAGCTACCAGGAGCTGTCCAACATAGAACGCTGGGTGCCAACACACTGGAAGAAACCCCACAACAAAGGCAGTATAGGTCAATACACCAACGTCTCTGAGACAGAATAGTTTCTTATGCATGTTCTTATAAGTATTTTATATATTTTATTATCTTTCATTTATCTGCATAACCCACAAAGCTGGAGAGCAGCAGGGCTCTGCCTAGAGCAAACACTGTAGGGGCATCTACAAAAATGCAAGAAATAAAGTCTAAAATTCTTGAAATCATGAAATAACAGTTGCCCTATCTGGAAGGTTTCACCTGCACTGGGGACTTGTTTTTTTCTGAGGGTGGTCATAATTGAGTTTAACTGCTGGCACCATCAGACTGCCCTAAGGAACCTGGGTCTGTGGCTAGGTCTCTGTGGGAGACTATATACTTTTAGAAAATAGAGAGGTAGGTAAAACCAGCGCTGGCTTATCAGGTGAAATAAAAAAAGCAGATGGATACTCTTCGTTTTAACCTGTCCAATCATGATGCTCAACCACGCAACCCACCATAAGAAGCACTGGACTGTGGCATTATCAATACAACTCACAGACTAATATGGTCAGATTCCGAGACTTGCAGCTAATGCCTATGGGCCTCTACACCAAAAAACAATCTTTATGGATTGATGGTCATGGACCATTTCTTGGGAGCCACATGTAGGTTTTTAGGGGTCTCTGATGTGGCATGTCGTTCCTAGATGCTCAGTTTGTATGTTCCAAAAGCGCAAATCATACAAGTTGCCAAAACTTTATAAAATTAATCGCAATATTTAGACCTGACTTCCAGGCAAACAGCGAAGTACAAACTTAAAATCCATATAAAGGAATAGTTTTCCATGTCAAGGGATTTGTAATTCTGCACAGCCAGGTTTGTGATCAAGGGTTCCCTGCCACACAGCACAACCCAATTCTCGAAATACATGACCACTTGGTCAAAAGAACTCTCTTCCCTGAGCCTACTGATTTAATAAAGCTGCGGCAGCACACTAACAAGACTAACTAGCACACTACTAACAAGGTAGGTACTCTACTCCAACCTTTCTCAACCAAGGTTTAATGGAGCACTGGGGTTCTTTCAGAGATGGCTTGAGCATTAAGCAGTGCTGGATTGATTTTCTACCTGATGGTGTCTGCAAAGCTTTGCTCGCTACATGTCTTGGCAAGAGGAACTACAGTGATCACCAATGTTACAGGCATTCCTTCCACTGACCACTAATATAAGGGGGCTTTTCTTCCATTGGCAATCAACGTAAAATGGTAAAATTTTCAGCATAAAGGGGCACTTTCATACTGTCACAAATGTAAAAAGGGACATTTTTCAACTGACCTCCTTGTAACACCAGCATTTCTCCAGCGACTAACATAAAAGGGCGAAAACGAAAAAAACACTGCTTCAGGACAGCTCTCCAAGGCAAATGCTAGTCTTCCCAATCAAGGAGCCCCGGGTGCTGGTCAATACAATCACAATAGAAGGAAAGAACCCTGGATAGCCGCACACCGGGAAAAACTTAAAATCCTGTGCTTTTATTAAAAACGGAGATCACATCAAAACAAAAACAATCCACAGCAATGGGGGGGTACAAAAAACTCTGACGCATTTCGCAGTGGAATCAGTGCTTATTCATAGCTGGATGAATAAGCACGGATTCCAGTGCGAAACGCGTCAGTTTTTTGTACCCCCCATTGCTGTGGATTGTTTTGTTTTGATGTGATCTCCGTTTTTAATAAAAGCACAGGATTTTTAAGTTTTTCCCGGTGTGCGGCTATCCAGAGTTCTTTCCTGCTATTGTCTGCTATAACATAAAAGGGCACTAAAATTCCTACCGTCTGCTATTTGTGTGCACATCAATAATGTTGTTTGTCTTGCCATTATTAATATTAATAATGCTGTTTACTTCATACATCTATATCTTGTTGACCTTGTCCTCATAAATCAAGAGCGGTAGATATCAATTTTTGCAGGAATTCCATGAGACCCATATATTTTAAGGGATCCTCCAAAGGTAAAAAGGCTGAGAAAGGCTACTCTACTCAACCATCGCCTGTTGTTAGCATATGTGCATACAACATACCCGATTTGCCCTTGGTGCTGTCCCTTCCACTTGCAGAAGATTGCTACTGTATTTGAAACATCACAAGTTGATGTTTAGATAAATGAAGATGCTAACATTTAGCTGTAATTAAAATGCATTTAACAATGTTTTAATGAATACCTAACTGCATTATGTGGCGCTTATTAGATCTGCCTAGATTTCAGCCTAAACATTACAAACAAAAAGCCGTCCAGCGTGCCATTTCTGTGGCTCTGCGTTGCAGTATTTCCTCTGCTATAAATCATGGTTTATGATGACTTTATTAACCTGTTCCTTGTTGTAAAGTGTTCTGGAGAAAGAAAAAAAAAAAAAGTCGTAACACTATAAACGCAGCTTTCAAGGCATATCTATAAGAAGCAATATTTGGGCTAACACTGCATCTGTGAAGGCATACAACACCTACACACTGTTATATGTAAATTACTTCTCCGATGAGCTGCTAGAGGGATTATTATTAAAAAAAGAAAAAAGTGCAGTTTGTGAGTCATGCGACAACTCTACAATTTGTCAAACCTGCACTTAAATGACTTGTTGACGGTGCAAAAATCTGCACGCACATCACGTTACCCGTGTCACCAGTTACTGCTACAATAACATGCAGCCCATCTGTTTACAGATGGCTGGTTCAGTCGTGTGCTTATATACGCGGTGGAGAATTTACCGCAAGGTATATGGAGCTTCAGAAGTCATTTCAATTGCATAGCCTTCACTGCTGCGCAACTTCACTGTAAACATGGTAATTGATAAGAAATATGTATCTCAGCAGAACAAAGCACAGAGTGTTAAATATTCAGATACGCGTGAATGAACAACAAGAAGGAACAGAGATAGCTTTGTGTTGGGGGGGGTTGTTATGGCGGATCAGATGTATTTTCACCCTCACAACCGATGATTGTCCCCTCCCAAACACTTCCAGTGCTGATTAGCCTTCAGGTGGCTGGGGAGCCGCTCGTACACAGCAGTCTTGCTGTAATGCTTGCAATAAAACAGGCTGAATAAGGGAAGTCATTTGTTACATTATCAGAAACAGAAGCCAATTTGTTCTATGCTTCTGCTTCCTCCATAGCCCAGCTACACAACACACAGGGAGTTAATCTCATTAATAGCGAGGGAACAGATTTCTTCACTGCTTTGATGACTGATCTGCCTGCAAAGGAGGCAGCTCAATAAGACGTGTTCATCCAAATACCATTTTCTTGGCTATGTTTCTCCCTGTGGTCTTTTTTAGATTTATCTTTGGATTTTTTTTTTTCCTCACTCTTCTTAATAACAAGATCTAAATGTTTTACAGCGACAGCTTGTCTTGGATTTCAGCACTCGTCTTGCTCTTTTTCTATTCAAGATTTCGCCGTCTTTCCTGCGCCGTAGATGTGGGAACACAGTGTTCACGGATCAGTGACATTGGGGTTTTTGCTGGAATACGACACCAGACAGGTTGTGTTTCATCTTGTCATACTGCTTTATTAAATGTTTAAAAAAAACAATATGAAAAAAAAACACACAAAGACTCTACCGACGATATTATTGAAAAGAGACTGCCAAGATTTCAGAAGTTTTAGAAGGTTTTCAAAGAGCAAGAGTTATTTCATGCCAAAAATTTACATGAATATTTATGCCCGCGTTACTTGGGCAATTTTTGAATAGAAAACACAAATGTGTGCAACCACAGATGATCATAAATAACTAGCATACGATCTCAGTGCCAAAAGATCGCTTTACTGACAGGATCATAACCTAGAAAGAAAGCGTCTATTCTAAAGAGTGCGATTGCTGCCCTGTAGACCAAGCGCAGTCATTTCCCATTATTTATGTAAAACAGATGCCACTATGCAGCATACACTGTACCATTCACATCTGTCACTGCTCCACGGGAGTTTAGAATCTACTGCCCAGATTACAATCATACAAATGTTCACAACAGCCAATTGACCTACCTTTACCTCTTTTGGGCTGAAGGTGGAAAACAGTGACCACGGGAAACCAATATAAATGTCCCTAGCGGGAGGCAGACCAGGTCAGTGCTGCAAAGTGCTCTAACAATTTAGTTAACATTATCTCCCTTCTGCAAAGAATTCTCAGGTAACTAGAAATGGTGGTGCTGCCATGGCGTTTAATTAGCATGTTGTACCCTCAAAAGCAATACAAAAAAGAAAATCAAGGCAATTAGATTAAAAAAAATAAAATAAAAAAAAAATAAAATTGTCTACCGCTGAGCCATACTGCATCACAAAAACACGTCAGGCCACTACAGGTGCTTCCGCTTGTTGATAGCAGAAATAGATTAATCATTAATTAATAGTGTTAACATTAGGATGAGGAAGGCAGGGGTAAATAGTGAGAACATAAACACACAAAGTATACACACAGCTGTTCAGACCCATCTACACAACGATAGGATGCAGAGTCATCACTATAGGAGGCCAAGCAGCTTAAGGCTGGCACTGTGAAGCAGGTCAGCAGCACATGAGTCATTTGCTTAGATGAATGAGATGCTTTGTGTTGACCTGCACTTAGAAAGCAGTGCTGTTATCCCATATCCTGCCACAGGGGGGCCTGGAAATGCAGTTTCTGGTGATTATACAATGGCACCGTTAATTCAGCCACAATACAGACTTGTAATGAGCAGATTGCAATAATGACCCTGGATGCAATTCCAACACTGTCTACATCAGTATATTCACAGGCTCTGGCACAGAAATGCAATATTTAACTGCAGATGTATACTTGGAATGTTACAATCTTTGTGTTTATTTTACAACTGAGTAGCAAATGTAGTATAATTTTCACAAAGTAATATATGCTCTATTTGCATGTTCTTTAGTCTATCACAGGGGTAGGCAACATTTTGAGCACAGTGTGCGAAAAAATGTTTTCAAAGAAATTGAGCATGCTGATTTTATAACAAAAAAATGTCAACGTCACACTCTCAATCACGAAAAGTGTTTTTTTTATAAAGTAAATGCTGTAAACTACTTTAGTAGTGAGAAATTAACATCCTGCACTCTCACGCCTCAGATCAGCCCCAATTCCTGCACCTTCATACCTCAGATTACTGTCCTCCCTGCTCATCTGCCCTACCACTGTACCAGCACGCACATTTGCCCCACCATTGTAACCCCCCGCTCATCTGTCCCACCACTGTAACCCCCTGCTCATCTGTCCCACCACCGTAACCCCCTGCTCATCTGTTCCACCGATGTACCTCCTTTCTTCTCTGCACCACTCTGCTCCTTTGCCCCACCACTGTACCTCCTCTGCCCCACCACTGTACCTCCTCTGCCCCACCACTGTACCTCCTGCACATCTTCCCCACCGCTGTACCCCCTTGCTCTTCTGTCCCACCACTGTAACCCCCCTGCTCATCTGCCCCATCAATGTACCCCCTTTTCTAATCTGCCCCACCACTGTACCTCCCTGCACATCTGCTCCACCTCTGTATCCTCATGCTGTTCTGTCTCACTACTGAATAACCTTCTCATCTGTCCTAACACTGAACCCATCTGCTCATCTACCACACAACTAACCTGCTTTCTCATCTGCCCCACCAATGTGCCTCCTGCACATCTGTCTCAGCTCTGTACCACCCTGCTTTCCTGCCCCACCACTGTTCCACCTGATCTCCTGCCCCACCACTGCACTGTAACCCCCTGATCATCTGCCCCACCAATACACCTCCTTTCAAATCATGTCGTGTTGACACTCTTTTCCACTTACAGTAGCTGCGCATTTCTCACCGTAGGCTTATACTCGAGTCAATACGTTTTCCCAGTTTTTTGTGGTAAAATTAGGTGCCTCGGCTTATATTCGGGTCGGCTTATACTCGAGTATATACGGTACCTATAAAAAGATCCCCGTTCTGCAGATTACATACAACAAAACAGGGTGCACAGGTCTAGTGTATCTTCTTCAATATTATTATATTATCCTCATATTGAGGATAATGCACTAGGCTTATGAGCCCTATGTTTTGTTTCCAGTATAATTAGACTTCCCCAGTCTTTGGAGGTCAGCAAGGTGTGTTATATACAGAGAAGCCAGGATAAGAGAATAGAATTGCGTAGGAGATTAAGTGTTGTGGTTTCCGAAATACCTACATACAACACTGCTGTGCACAACTAAGAACTACATTTAATGCAAACCTTATCTGTGTTACAGCCCAAACCTACTGCCCATTATCACTAATAAGAGGGACCAAGGTAAGGAAGTAAACATCTAAGCAACCTTCAACTGCCAGCAACAAAACACGTGGAAGTAGGTACTGTTGATTTTGAGTCTTATTTAGACAGAAGCCGCTTATCAATGGCTCTGCAGATCCTACACTTTCCCAGCAGCCGGGTGTCCCAACATAACAGCTATGCTCCAGTGCTAAAGGAAACTGGAGCTGCTGGTAGGTATTGGGTAGCATTGCGATTAGACTACTGATAGAGCAGCAGGGGGTTTGCAAAAAGCTTATGTTAGCATGAGGGTTCAGGTCCGCTTTAGGGGTTTTCAGTTACAAAGTCTCCGACTTCCTCTATAGAATAAAAGCAATAAGGAGGTGCCCATTTGTAAAGTCGCCATACAAGCATTCTCTAGACCTAGATTAATATTTTATGAAATAACAAACCCTATAGCCGAATTAAAAGCACATGTGACCGTTTAAGAGCTATGTGACTAAAATGCTGGCAAGCTTATAAGCACTTTCAGACTTTCCCCCGACAACTATATTGCAAGTGATATGCTACATAATACATTCTGCCAGGTAGGGGATGAAGCAGCTTTGCTACCTGCTGTACTGTACCCTTTGACATCTGCTATCAGACCTGCAAAGAGCATCAATATTGTTAACTTGCTGACTTTCCACCCATATCAATACAGTAACAGGCATGGCTACTTAGAAGACACTACGCCAACGTAAACTAAGCCAACGTAAACTCAAATTGGCTGCAACAGACAATTTTTATTTCACTTGTCATACAACACTTCGGATAGGAATCATAATTCAAGAATAGAATTATGGAATATAGTTTAAAAGGTGTCATATACTTTACATTGAGATATAGCAAATACCTCTCCTTGGGCCTAAAAGTTAAAGCTGAACTTCAGACAAACAGCTGAAATACGTATTTATAATTTCATATGCCAGAGGTTTCGTTAAGGAATATTCGTTAAGGAATATTCACCCGTCTGCCCCCAGACATCTCAAAGACCAAGGTATCAGCATCATCACTTCTATACATGGAACGGGGAATCAAGGCTGCAGCAAAGTGATCTTCCTTAGGCCTCTTGCACACTACAGCTTGAAAAATCTCAATACGGCTTTTTTTTTTTTTAAATACAGCCTATTAATTGCAATGTGACTATGCACACAGGAGCGTAAACAAGCGCCGTGCATTCTAAAGTAAAAAAAAAAAAAATAGGAAAATCTGCTTTTTGGTCAATAATTTACGCCTCATGTGCGCAAAAGCCCACAAATGCGTGCAAATTACCATTTATATATTGTGCAGAACAAGAATACGTTTTTGTGCATTTGCGCGAGTGCGTACGAAAATGCACGTAAATACATACATACTCCAAAAAAACGACTGAAAAAATAGGGGCATCATGTGCAAGAGGCCTTACTGTGCAGTGCTGCAGAGGGGTGTAAATTCCAAGAACGGCCAAAGAGAAGCACAAATCCTTTGGCACATAAAACAGTAGAAATACACATTTGATCTCTATATTCATAACTGTCTGCCTGGAGTTGCACTTTTACTCACGACCTTCTCTTCCAAATAGTTACCTTTATTCTGCTCTCTGTCTCAACTGCTTGTGGAGGGGATATTGGAGAAGGTCACTTGATCCTAACCCAGGATGGTAATGTAACAAGCTGCACAGACACAAGCCAGGGGCACAAAAGATGTGTCCACAGCAACAAATCTCATTACAAAGAAGGTATCTGCTATATAATTGGTCCCAGTTCTACTTCTGACTTCATTTACCTAACAGCATTATATTGTGGTCACATTTGTTTTGTGTGGAATCTGTAGAAAACAAATATGAAAGCAACATAGCTGGAATTTCCCTATAACGCTTCATAAAGGGATAAACATTTTGATAACCTGTATGCTTTAAAGCAGAACAATACGGAAATGCAAACAAAGCAATGCTAAGTGTCTTGCTGGGATAGACACAGAAATAGAATTCATGGGGAAAATGTTGCTTCTGGTTTCCTCCAGTGCTGGTCATACACCCAAAAGTTTATGCCTTTAGTCACATCATCTTTGCTGATTGGGAGGAGGAGCCAATTTGAACCTCTTTTTCAGAAATCATTTGACCAAATGTCTCACCTTTGGACAAAAAACAAGAACAGAATTTTCTCCAGAAAAATCTACAAACACTATGGGGGTTATTTACTAAAGGCAAAATCCACTTTGCACTGAAAGTGCACTTGGACGTAAAGTCGCTGTAGATCCGAAGGGGACATGCAAGGAAAATAAAAAACAGCATTTTAGCTTGCACATGACTGGATGGTAAAATCAGCAGAGCTTCCACTCATTTCAGATCTACCCCTTAGATTTAGAGTGACTGCACTTCCAAGTGCACTTGCAGTGCAAAGTGTATTTGCCTTTCGTAAATAACCCCCTATATTGCAAAAAGTATTGGGACACCTGCTTTTATACGCACATGAACTTTAATGGCATCCCAGTCTTAGTCCGTAGGGTTCAATATTAAGTAGGCCCACCCTTTACAGCTATAACAGCTTCAACTCTTCTGGAAAGGCTGTCCACAAGGTTTAGGAGTGCGTCTATGGGAATGTTTGACCATTCTTCCAGAAGCGCACTTGTGAGGTCAGGGACCGATGTTGGAGAGAAGGCCTGGCTTGCAGTCTGCACTCTAATGCATCCCAAAGGTGTTCTATCAGGTTGAGGTCAGGACTGTGCAGGCCAGTCAAGTTTGTCCACCCCAAACTCACTCACCCATGTCTTTATGGACCTTGTTCATGCACTGGTGCTCAGTCATGTTGGAAAAGGAAGAGGCCATCCCCAAACCGTTCCCACAATGTTGGGAGCATGAAATTGTCCAAAATGTCTCGATATGCTGACACCTTAAGAGTTCCCTTCACTGGAACCAAGCCGAACCCCTGAAAAACAACCCCACACCATAAACCCCCCATCCACCAAATGATTTGGACCAGTGCACAAAGGACCAGTCCACGATCTGATTCCTCCTGCTGCCTGGGCTACCCTGATGAACTCATGGGGCCTGGTACCCAGATACATATTTTCTTTATACCCTGTTCATAAATTCATGAATTTACTAAACTGGACCATATCCCCAAAGCTCCGCCTTTATGTCTGTCTTCTAATTCTTAAGGAAACAGTTCCCTGCTTCTGTAATGTATTAATAAAAACACACTTGGTGCCGACCTATTTTAAACGGGGTGGGACATAGAAGTCTATCCAAAATAATAACTGGTCAGAAAAGGTTTAAAAACGGATATAGCAAGTTTTAATATGGTCTTTAATAGTAGGCGACTATTCGGAATATGTACAAATATAAAAAATGTATCCAATCACACAAAAACACTCACTCAAATCAGAACAGGGGAAAGCAAAGTCAGGGGCTACTCCAAATGGTACCCTTAAGCATCATTGGTGGTAGGGACTATTGCGGTACCCAAATATAAACAGAGGTTATAAAAAAAATATATAACATTTATTTAACGCATATTTTAGACAATACAAAATACGCAACAAAACATTACAGTAATTGTTGAGTAGATCTAATATAAAAAAATTCTGGGGTTTACAGATTTACAATGGGCCCAACTGGTATGTGGGGACACGTTGATGTGGGACGTATTCCTCAATCCTCAAGTATTACTCACTCAAATCACAGCTAAAGCTCATCTAAAACCATTTTCCTTTAACATAGTTCTAAAGCCAGGACATTTTTTTTGTTGCCCCAATGCATTCCCTGCAAGGTAAAAAGGTAAAACATTTTTTCAATGATTACAAGGAGTTTGCTGATTGAACAAGGATAGAATGTGACATCGATCAGAGAATGCCTTGTTATCCGCTGACAAAATACAAGGCATTTTATGAATGGTGGAGGTGCCAAGCCAAAGACCAACTTCAGTGTACCAGACAGGCAATCACTGCAGCAGCACCTGAACAGGACAGAGCTTAGTGTATGTGACAAGGACTGCCATGATGAATTTCAGATTTCCAAGAGGCACTCCAGATGTGACGTATCCATAATTATAGAACCAAGCTGGTCCAAAGCTAATTTTAAGGATGATTTATTCCTAAAGTTCGGCTGTAAATTTTAATCTCCTGTTGCATAAAGGAAGAATATCTTGCCAAATCTCCTTTAAAATGTCTACCCTCCTTGTGTTCCCCCTTTGTGTCACAGTGGCTAGTACTGCACCAAGCTAATGCCATGCAAGATAACCATAAAAATAACCACTGCACGACACCACTTTCTATACTATGCAGAGGTTAAAAGTACAAGCTGCTTAACAAACCCAAAAGGGGCAAAGTCACCCAGAAGTTTTCTCCCGTCAGTGACAGATGTGTGTTCGGGTCGGAACATTTTACACTGACTTTTGCAGCAACGTAATGCAAAGGTTTAGGATGCAATTGTCAAATAAAAAAAAAAATCACATATTACTGGGGTTACAAGCCCCTAACAGATTTCATTATTTGGCTGTTCTGCTAAAAAGCCAATTAGTGCACCCTGACATGTGGACATGTCTGGGTTTTAAGAGATGCCTAGGATAGGGCAAGATGAACAAGGAGGTAACGAGCAGCATGGGAACACTTAGAAAAGCAGGCCACCAGTGACGCAATGAAAATGTTCCAGTCTACATCAGTATGCCGAGAAATGTTTAAGAAGAAAAAAAACACCACTGTTCAGGTGCTGTGGGTAGATAGGAACGTGCTCAAGAATTGCTTTTAAGGAAGGGGAGGAAGCCGCAACTCAGCAAGGAGCCACACATCTAGTTTTCAAAACAACAACAAATATGCTTCACTGTGATAAGAGGCACTATGATAGCTCTCACACAATGAAAGGGTATTCCAGTCCTGCAGACTTAGCAGGAAATCAGGCTGTTTTTATGCTTCGACAGCTTCCACCGCTTCCACTTTCTGAAACAGGGACTCAAGCAGTGCGAGTGCTAACTGGTATCGGGCGAGGGTCTCTGGGGCACACTGAACACGAAAGCTTTCATGACACCGTGCAGAGGTTAAATCATACAAAGAATCATAATCACAGCACTACTAGCCACTGAGAACTGATTAGTAGAGGGGGTGGGGGGGGGGGGGGGGGGGGGGCTGAGTGCTAACTTATAGGGAGAGTCAAGGGTTGGGTACAGAGTGTGCTTAGGCCTTAGGTTCAAAGGGACGTCTGGTTACATGTAGAGGCCCTTTTAATGCCTAGTAATTCCTGGTAAATGATTGCTGCCATGTTTGGTTCAAGAAGAGAGAAATGCAGATATTCTTTATAGAAAAATATGTTTTATTATATACCGTTCATGTAATCCCTATAACTACAAATAACTGGCTTATTCAAAAAAAAAAAAAAAAACTTATGACAAAAACAGGAGGGGTGCAATTACTGACCTTGCGGAAAATGCTAGCTCTGTAGACGCATTCAGTATTTGATGCATACTTCCAGTCTGTGACCCAAAAAATGTTAAAGGCAGCAACAGCCAACAAGCACCTTCAGGAGGGCTCGGCAGTGGCAGGTCTTCCATTTCTCTCATGACCGTGCAAAGCTGTTCTGACCAAAGACTTAAAGCCTTCTTCCGTAAGGCAGTGCAAAGAAAAAAAAAAAAAAAAGCAATAATCAAAATGCTGAAATCATGTGTTACTGCCCTCGGCACATCAGATTTCTCTCTACTGCCTTATGTGAATAAGCCGGTCTGACTTTTCCACCCAAGGAGATGTTAAGGCTGCTTTCACACTGAGGCGCTTAACAGGCGCTATATCGCTAAAAATAAAGCCTGCATAGCCTCTCCTGTCTCTCTCCGGTGTGAAAGCCCGAGTGCGCTGGCAGGACGGTTAAAAAAAGTCCTGCAAGCCACATCTTTGCAGCGATGTAGGAGCGGTGTATACACTGCTCCAAAAGCGCCCCTGCCCATAGATATCAATGGGCAGTGCCGCCGAAACGCCGGCATAGCAGCACTTTTAACCCTTTTTCGTCCACTTGCGGGGGTTAAAACCGCCCCGCTAGTGGCCAAAAACCTCTGCAAAAACGACGGTGAAGCACAGCTAAAGATAACGGCGCTTTACCGCCGACGCCCCCAATGCCCAAGTGTGAAAGTAGCCTAACTGTAGTGGCATATTAAAAAAGGACCTTGGCACCATCAACCAGACGTGACAAGAATGCCAACCGACAACATGAAAAGCACTTGTGCGCTTTGTACCGATGAATCGACTGGACATGAGAACAAAGCTTAGGCATGTATCCTTACAATTATAGACAAGTCAGCCATGTTTCTACCTCCCCTTCTATCTTGAAGAGGAATCATGGTATATTTGATGACAATGGTAATACAGACCATTAGGAAAGACTGATGAAAAAAAAAAAAAAAAAAAGATTCATAAAACATTTGGATATATATTTTTGTACCTGAGGCACAACAAATCTCCTCCAGAACTGACAATTTGGCAAGCCCAGTAAATTACAGATAATGAAACATTGTAAAGAGGAGCCCTGTTTAATAATTTAGCCTGGCGAAGGCTTTATATTGATCGCTGTTTTCGGCACAAGGAGTGAATGTTATCGCTTGCTTTACAGCCCGGTGACAGCGCGGCTGCCTTTAATCACCAGGCAGCTAGCGGGCTTAACCTCCTGAGTGTTACACGGTGATTTATGTGGCATTAACCAATGCGCTGCTGGGCAATAAGGCCTGTGCCCACAAAACGGTTTTAATACCCTGCTCATTAAAGAGGTACAAGCTAGCATAATTTCAGCACCACTTTATGGAAGAGATCATTGAAAGTCCATTAAGAGTGAGAAACACACAGCCATTTTCTATGTGCTTTAACTATGTATGAAGCTCGGCAGTCTGCCTTAAATCTGAAATGTCAACCATGCTTCAGTGGAATAGGATTACACTAGAACAGCAAATCTGCTTCTATGCCTATCAGACATGCATGAGGTGACCAGGCCTCTGGCTTGCACACAGTGATGCCAACCATCTCATACATTACAATTCAGTCAATTTATTAGTAAGTACCATTGTCACCAAGGTGAGAAACATTATGACCTTAACATTCTACTGAACTGATCATAAATAACTCCTCAACACTGCTCCATACAGAAAGCTGGAGGTCAAAGAAAGAAAAAAAAAAAAAAAAGTATTTCCCAGAGTTCATGCCTGCCCTGACAAAAAAAAAAAAAAGGAGAAAGGGAGGATCCAGAACTGCATAGGCTTCAGAAAGTATACTGCATGCCTAAAGACCTTGTGTGCACACTGACTGCAGTAGATTGCAGAGTTCTTAGAAAGAGGTTGACATTAAACATTCAGATTTCAACACGATTACATTGTACAGGACAGCATTAGCAGGTCACCAATTGTTTTCGCCAATTCCTTGAGAAAAGCTGGCCAAAGCAAATCTAATACTTTGGCCTCGTACATGCGGTACGAAGATCAGAAGGGAAAGGTCTTAAAGTGGTGTTCCATCGCAAAAAAACATTTTTTTTTAAAGTCAGCAGCTACAAACACTGTAGCTACTGACTTTTAATAAGGACACTTACCTGTCCAGGGCGCCCGCGATGTTGATCCCCCCCCCCCCCCGTATCGTGTCCCGGCGCCGCCATCCTCACTAAGGGAAACAGGCAGTGGAGCCTTGCGGCTTCACTGCCCGTTTCCTACTGCACATGCGCGCGGCGGACACACACAGTTCCCAGAACACACCGCGCCCCATTCCCCAGAAGACAACGCAAGGAGGAGAGAAGACTGAAGATCACCGCGGAGTAGGAAGAGGCAGATTAGAAAGACTGCCTAGCAACAGGGGTTTCTTTTTTTTTTTTTAAGAATATTAATGCCATTTTTTTTTTTTTTTTTTTTTTTTAGGGTGGCCCTCCACTTTAAGATGAGCCGTCTGCAGATTTTCGGATTGTTAGTGCGGTGCATTAGACAGACGATTTGACTTTTACATCAGACAAAAGCTGGATGTGCAGGCTATACAATTTTTGTTGGATATGAACTCAACGTCTGATTTTCGGAAGGTCAGTACAGAAAACGTCACACAAAAGTCGAAAGTACAAACACGCATGATCGGAATCAAGGAACGACCGGGAAGATTTCGGTCTTGTAAACTGCAACTCGTAATCTAGAACATGTGTGATGCAAGAAATTGGACGCAATGTCAAAATGCAGCGCACATTCTCCTCTTCTGTAATGGGATAATAATGAAGCTGCTTTGCTGGCGATACTGATGTACTTATGTCAAACGTATTTTAAAAGGCATTTGTTTTGTACGATCTGAAAATCACGAATCAACGCTCACCAAAATTCTGCCAACTTCTAATAACACTAAATTGGCATAAGGGGCCCAAAGGGTGGCGCCTGAGAAATGAAATTCCTCTTTATACTTCTCATAGTACATCACTATGTTCGTGTTTGTCAAATGACAATTTGCGGGTAGTTTAGGATGCCAGACAACATCCTGCACATGCGCTTTTGATAAAAATCAGACGATTGGTCGTCCAACGATCAAACTGTGTGTACAGGGCTTTTCTTTTATAAACATTATAGTTCATTTTGCGATACACAGTTTGTAGGGACACCTTTGCTTGAAATTTTAACCAACATAATAATAGAGAATTCTCATATATAAAAAAAAAAAAAAAAATGCATTGTTTGGCATATCAAGGCACTGCCAATCCAATATAAAACATTCATTGTGTTCTCAGATATTGTGAAGGAAAAAAATGCAAAAACAATGCAGACATTTACTAAACTTAATCATGCATACACTGAAATAAATTCCTAAAATGTTAAATCGATACTCGGGATGTGTTTTATTTAGGCTAAAATATCCTCAAATAAAGTAATAAGATCTCTCATCTACAAGCAGATAACAGATGAAAGCCAGATCTGCCAGTCTGTGGTTACTCAGCCACTAAAGATCAAAAGTTTCCTTGATGTTATGACACAGATTTTACAACCTGCAGCTGCTAAGATGGAGGTTGCCAAATCATTATTTAGACCTATTTTGCAGCGTTCATAGAGGATAGGCTGTGCCTTATATTTTGCATGTTACCCTGGCTAAGGAAACATCCAGAAAAACTAAAAACTCTGTGACGGCACTGATACCTGGGGGGCACCACACTCACAGCTTCTTCAAATATCTTTTTGATTTAAATAAATGTAAAAAACCTCAAACACCTAAGCAATATATACAACTATGGTAGCTACTAAAGAGGACCTGCTCCATGGCAGCTGTGTTAAAAAAAAATTAAGCAGAAGGCAAAAAACGAATCACCAGTATTGGGCTCCCTGCACTGGTGCCCTTTTTTGCACTGTGTTAAAGTGGAGGCAGCCATCTTGGGTAGAGTATCAGGACTTATGTCAGAGCTTTCCTACTGATAAATGGTGTTGTGTTATTTAACAAGCAGCAGAAGCGGTGCAGAAAGCACAGGTCCACAGAATGAGCAAAAGTAGGATGATACTTGCACTAATGGTGCACCGAAACCGAAAATTCAGGATGCACTTGGGGGAAATCAGAAATATATATATATTTTTTAAATAATGTTTTTAAATTTCATTGATGTGGCTGGTGTCCTTGCATTAAAGTCAATGAGACACAATTTTGCATTGAAGTCAATGGGACGCGATTTAGCATTGAAGTCAATGGGATGCAGCATGCCATTATTGCAGGGGTCTCAAACTGGCGCCCCTCCAGCTGTTATGAAACTACAAGTCCTATCATGCCTCTGCCTGTGGGAGTCATGCTTGTAACTGTCAGCCTTGCAATGCCTCATGGGACTTGTAGTTTCGCAACGACTGGAGGGCCACCAGTTTGAGATCCCTGCATTATCGAGACTTATTTTTTTAATTGGCAAAAACGCAGCTAACCCTATTTTCAGCAGTTAATTTTTGGCGGCCGATATATCGGTTGATCCCCAAATTGCACTGCAGGTCCTTAGTAGGGGTGAGCTCAAGCATGTTTCCAACCTAGTCCGAACCCACCCGAACGATCATGGCACAAAGCTGTTGCTCAGTTCAGGTCCACTTGAAATATACCGTATTTATTGGCGTATAACATGCACATTCATTTTAAGAGGGAAGTTTGTGGGGGGGAAAAAAACCTTAAAATTTTAAATAAGGAACTTTGAAGCAATATAAGGGTCAGTGCCCATCTGTGCAGCCTCACCATTGCCATCAATGTAGCCTGATCAATGCTCATCTGCAGCCTCTACATTGCCATCAGTGCAGCAGCCTCAACTTTGCCATCAGTGCAGCAGCCTCAACTTTGCCATCAGTGCAGCAGCCTCAACTTTGCCATCAGTGCAGCAGCCTCAACATTGCCATCAGTGCAGCAGCCTCAACATTGCCATCAGTGCAGCAGCCTCAACTTTGCCATCAGTGCAGCAGCCTCAACTTTGCCATCAGTGCAGCACATTGCCATCAGTGCAGCAGCCTCAACTTTGCCATCAGTGCAGCAGCCTCAACTTTGCCCATCAGCAGCCTCAACTTTGCCATCAGTGCAGCAGCCTCAACTTTGCCATCAGTGCAGCAGCCTCAACTTTGCCATCAGTGCAGCAGCCTCAACTTTGCCATCATGCAGCCTCAACTTTGCCATCAGTGCAGCAGCCTCAACTTTGCCATCAGTGCAGCAGCCTCAACATCGATCTGGCTGCACTGATGGCAATGTTGAGGCTGCTGCACTGATGGCACTTGCGAGGCTGCAGATAGACATTGATCAGGCTAAATTGATGCCAATTTTCAGCCTAGAGGGGACAGGGAGGGAGGCGGGACCAATGCCGACAGATTACATACAGTGAGAATCTCCTATGATAGACAGAACAGTGGTCCAATGGCGGCCCAGGAAATGGGACTTCCTATTACAGAGGCCGCCAAGTAAACAGGAGATTCTCACTGTATGTAATCTGATGGCGTCGTCCTGCCCCCCTCTCTGTCCCCTACGAGGCAGCTAAAATTTAAGAATCAGCGTATATAACACGCACACGCTATTTGCCCCCCGATTTTCAGGGTGAAAAGGTGCGTGTTATACGCCAATAAATACAGTAACTTTTTTTCTGAAGCTGTATCTAGTTCTATGAATATCTTGTGAAATCAAATTTACCTATACGAATGCTTTGAAATACCATGCTGCCTGTTTCTCAAAAGTATGCAAATCCTTTGAAACGTCTTTAAAAAACATTTATAAATTTAGATTACATTTTTTTTTTTTTTTTTATCAAAGTACAAAGTGTCTTTCATCAATGTCTTTTATAATACATATTGAAGACAGCATATGGTAGGCCTGGTAGCTCAGTATCCACTACACAGGGTAGAATGTTAGTTCTTGCCTGAACTACATTGACCTAGGGTCACTCCAAACGGTCTAAAATCGTATATATTGTTGGATGTGCTGCTGTATGAGCGGCCTTCTATATTCAGTAATGCAGAATAAGATGGATCACATCACTATCCAACAATGGCTGCTGTTCAGAATCTCAGGAAACAAACACTAGTCATTATTACATCAAAGGTGACTTGTACGATCTGCTTAGAAAATCTGGAATAAATATGCTCAGTAGAGAATTATGAATATTCAGCCTCCCGCTCGCAGCTGAAGATGCAGAAGCAGTTCACCGCACAGGATCTTCCCGATCAGACAACATGGCCCCCCTCCAGCCTCCTCTTACCAAGGTCATCATACACAGCAAGTCTATTGCTGGGCACAGCAAAAGCTTTACAACCGGCTTTTTAATGCTTCTCTGGCCTGCCATTTTACAGCAGAAACTGTTACTAGGCCCCCAGGCAACCCTGCTGTATAAGTCATCTCCAACCAAGCTTCAAGGAGACTGTATCACAGCAAAGAGGCTTCAATCAAGAAAACACGCAGCCACAAATTACAAGCCAATCACAAGCAATAAGACTCCTTTTGTGCATATTGCAGGCCTCCTCCTGCATCCGTTTAGTAAGCGCTAGTTATCTCTTGTCTAATGCACAGAATTAAAAGCGAAGCCTCATTAGCATTTTAAATGAGCGCCTGAATAATCGCTCAAAGCCCCGAGCAGCAGCACTGAGCTGCTCTCACTAAATAATAGTGAGGGGAGGATCAGGAGATGAATCAGGGAAAGAAAGAGAGGGTGAGAGAGACAGAGGAGGCCAGGAGGGGAGTACTGATAAGATAGCACCAAGCAATGCATTTAGAATTAATGTTACAGCTCTAACCCCACAATGCATTACAAGCCTACTACTACTATAAGCAAGGCAACCATTTACAGGGATGATGATGATGAGTATGCCTTAAACATTATTTATTATTAAAGCAGAAGCACACAAATGTTTCTAACCACAATAGAGAATCTGTTTCTGAAAATCACAGCAACAAAAAAAAGAAGCTGTTGGTCCAATGCAGCCAATCTGTGCTAGGAAAGAATACCTGAACCTGTAATAAAAAAGCGGTTGTAAAACACCTGCAAGGCGATGGCATAATGTGCCAGTATGCACCGCATACTGGCACATTAGGAAAAACTGGACCTGGGAACGAAGCCCTTCAGCGCTGTACTGTCACCACTCAAAAGGCTGACATCTTCCCCGTCTTCCTTAGTTTGCGTGCTCCGGCTATGTGATTGGCTGGAGCCGCCATGACAACATACATGTGCGCGGGAGCCCTCAATTCTGTCATGAAGCTCTGAAGGTATGCCGGACCTTCAAAGCGCATGCGCTGGTGATGCAACTGGCTGCATCCAGAGTGAATGTATCTCCTAAACGGTGCATGTTTATGGACATATTCATTGTACCTACAGTTAAGCCTGTAGGTATAAATGACCAAGCTGGGCGGGGGGGGGGGGTTTACTACCGCTTTAAAGCAGTTCCAAAGGCAGGAAGTGTTTTACCTTAATGCATTCCTATGGGGAGCTGCACTGTGCACCCCCATTTTCTATGGTGGCGCACCAAAAAAGGGGACCTGAAAAGAGGTTTGAGGCCACTCTGTGCAATATCACTGCACAGAGCAGGCAAGTATAACATGTTTTATTTTTTTTTTATTAAAATAATAAAGGTTTACAATCATGTTAAAGTATAACTGATGGCAACATTTTGTTGTTTTGGATAGAGTGGAGAGGGATGAGTACACCTGTCAGGCTTTTATTGCCGTTTGTAGATGGTGAATCTTCCAAACGGAGGCACAAACTCCCATTCACACATGCATCTTATGTGAACACGTTATTTTTGGGTGACTTGTATAAGGCAGATCAATCACAAACGTGCCAAAGAAGCTCCTGCACCTTTTCAGGCTTTGAGGGTCACACATTTGCTTGCTGCGTTTAGGGTGCCGTTAATTAATGACACCCCAAATACATTGTGTGAATGTGAATGCAGCCTAATTATCATGTTTATCATCATAATCTAAAGTGAAACATAAAAGAAAATCCCTAAATTTGTGTTATCCCCAGTACAGGATTAGAGGTAAAATCTTCCCAGCAAGTACTGATCACAGCAAGGGATTCTCACACTTTGGAGGAATTTCCTCTCACTTCCTGTGTGGCTTTGGGACAGGAAGTGAAAGAAAATCCACCCAATGGGTAGAAAAAAAAAAAAAACACATTAATTAAGGGCTGATTCACACCAGCAGCCACAGCCATTGAAACTGAACACAGCACTGTGTTCTTCAGTCATAGTAGACTAATCCCTCCTTTAGAAACCATTCAACCTTCTAACCTCTGGACAAACGTAGTACTGGCAGACCTGTGGTTGCAGCTCCTTTTCTCATAATACCACAGTAGCTTTTTGCATTTAGCTCTTTGTAAGTTGTGCATATAGTCAAGATGACCTAGCTGCTAGTACACAGAGGTGAAGCTCTTTGGCAAAGGATTGTAATTCACAAAGCTATACGGTTTCTAATTTTATCAGAAGGTAGCCAACAAAAAGTACATTCTGAGTGGATCGCGATGAGGCAATTCTGTTTAGCCTTCACCAGTCTATTGCTCTATAGTCCAGTACACATGTACCGAAATTCAGCCGGTTCAGCAGAAACCAGATGAATATTAGTACATGTACGCCTCTGTCTGTTCACGAACAGTCATGGTGGAAAACCAGCATTCGATCAGTGCTCGCAGCCAATGGCTACAAGCTCTGATCTGTGTATTCTGATGGGGTGGAGATTCTGCTGTCATAATCCCTGCATCCACATCACTGGTGTTGATTCAGGAATTTTTTTTTTTTTTTTAGTTCAACCCGCTGGATAAACTAAAACAAACTAACACTGTACATGTATACCCAGCTGTACAACGGTGTTCATATGCGCAATGGTATACTAGCTCTCCAATAAAACTACTGTTTCAATAAAAGGACTGTATAAGTCAAAAATTGATTAGAACATCTATTTAGAGGAATACAACACAGAATCGTAAGCGCCAATTAAATTTAAATAAAATTATTATTAAAGGATGAATTGTTTTTGAGCAAAAGGCTGTCAAAAATGATCACATCTTTGATGGACCATTTTCATATTATAACCGGTTTGACCAGCATAAGTTACTAACTAGTCAATACTGAACAAGCTTTTTACTCTAATACAGAAAAGTATTGTATACAGGTGTGACTGCAGCACAAAGAACCACTTTCAGTGAGAGAATGAAGCAGTCATACAATATCCTGCGACTAGCAACCCTGTCAATGACGGCATTCTCCTCCAGGTACAATGAGACACCAGGCACCAGACACATTCCCTCTCACCTAGTCAAGACTGCTTCTACATTGCTAAAATACTTTGCTTTCATGGCAGACGCTCAGGATCCTATCTGCCTGACTTGCTAAAGACAGATTAGCTGCTGAAGGATTTGTGTAGCCTGTTGTTGAAATAACAGTGCAAACAAACAAGTTTTGCCATTGTTCAAGGAGATGGAGCATTACTGCCAAACACTGCAGTAAAAAGGCCTCCAGAGCTCCTGAAAATAGGAAACTATAGTATTGTATTTTGGGTTGGTATTTTAAAGTAACCTTCGCTATAACTTTACATTGCTTTTTACCATATTTTATCCTGGAAAACACAGGTGGGAAATATACTGCACAGAATCATCTGGGAGCCGGTGTTCTGTCATGAAATGTCCGCCTATCGAAAAGTGTCCGCCCCGTACTGCGCTTGCGCAGTAGGGAGGACAAAGCGATTTGGAAAATCTCGGAAGATGAACAGCGCCTGCGCCGTGAGTCGAGCTGCAAGCCCCACCATCCAAGTGGACAGAGGCTAAACAAAGTTAGAGGGCCCATCTTCGCTCGCCACGCTTGGGGCACGGCCTCGTTGCGCTCGGCTCTTTTTTAATTCTAACTATGTCCACTTGGATGGTGGGGCTTGAACCTGGACTCACGGCGCAGGCACCGTTCATCTTCAGCTATTTTCGGAATCTGCTTGTCCTGTGTACTGCGCATGCACAGTACACAGCGGACAGTATATGATGGGGGACACAATCCGACTGGACACCGGTCTATATAGTCCAACAAACTAGCAGGCAATATGAATAAGTCATGGATTATGGGCTGCCTCTGAGAACAAGAGAAAAACCTAAAGAAGTTCGCTACCATATGTAACATTTAAAGCACACTGGCTCCGTTTGTGGTTTGTCCCATCCTACAACAGAACAGGAATGACTAAAAGCACAAAATTAAAAAAAATGTTAATCCCAAAGTGGAACTCAACCCTTTACAGACAAGGAAGCTGCTATCTTAGCCTCGGTTTGATCTGCAGTTGCCATGGTGCTGCACATGTGATCAGTTATGACATCAGCCACTTGACTTAATTTGGTTGACAGCACAAGCAATGTCTCCTTCACAAAGGGCGTACCTACAGTGTAGGCCCATGTTTACCCACACGGGATGCATGGGTGTTCCTTTATTCCCGGTGCAGGCAGTCCCATGGATGTCAGCTGCACAGACATCTGGCATCCATGTGGGTTGCAGGTGCATCCAGGTCCCTGAGGTAACACACTGTTGCATTCAAGGCTGTGCACCTGCACCAATGTCAAAGTGGGAGCAGTGGTTGGGTCCATGCAGCCGCTGCCTCCCAATAGACAAATGGGACTGCCTGCACGGGGATACGTGGAACGCCTTTGCATCACTTTATGGGTGAACACCACCCACTGCACAGGCATGCGCTGTAGTATGCCCTATGTAAATAAAGACTAAATGTAACAACATTTGTCAGTCAAGGCTTGCCTTGAATGAACCTGCTTTGGTAAACCATTAAATTGATGGGTTTGGTTCTGCTTTAACTCCAGTAAAGGAATAGGAACATTCCCACAAATCTATGTTATTGTCATTGCTAGATATTTATAGGGAAATATAACAGTTATACATTTATATTATATATAAGAAATCTTTGTTTTACAAACAAACATTTAATACTGGATATACCCATGGCACCGAATTCACAGAGCAGAAAAGGTTCTCTAAAAAGTGAACAGAAGCGGTTTACTTTCAGACACCCTGTCTGACTGAATGTTTGTGTAGAAGCCATCTGATAGAAGACAGTGACAAGGGATGCAGTCACTGCTCGGACTTTTTCAGACCTGTGTAATGTGAGCAGCTAAAAGACTGCTGGGAAAACAGCCAAAAGCAGCCAAGGAAACCACCTGTATGGAATTAGGAATATACAACATATACATAGGCAATATTTCAATTTTACTCACCATAAAATATTTTTGGGAAAGGTTTTCTTTTATTACAGCCAGGACTAAAAAAAATAACACATACAAAACTAGAGCTGCACGATTCTGGCCAAAATGAAAATCGCAATTTGCTTAGAATAAAGATCACGATTCTTGTGGAGCAGCATCATCTTTCTCATTATACAAAAAAAAAAAAAAATTGTGCTAACTTTACTGTTTAGTTTTTTATTAATTCATTAAAGTGTGTTTCCCCCCCCCAAAAAAAAGTGTCACTGGTTCAAATCCCAACCACGACACTTCCTGCCTGGAGTTTGCATGTTCTCCCTGTGCCTGCGTGGGTTTCCTCCGGGTACTCCGGTTTCCTCCCACAATCCAAAGACATGCAGGTAGGTTAATTGGCTTCTGTCCAAAAATTGGCCCTAGTATATGAATGGGGACCTTGGATTCTGGGCTCCTTGAGGGTAGGGACTGATGTGAGTGTGCAATGTACAGGGATGGGGACAATTGTAGACACTCAGGTTGAACTAGATGGACTGATGTCTTTATTCAACCTTACTAACTATGAAACTATATATATATATATATATATATATATATATATATATATATATATATATATTTGGAGTTCCAATTCATTTTCTAGCAAAAAATGCAGATTTTTACTTGTATGCAACAAATGCCAGAAAAAGGTTTAGTCTTTAAGTAGTTAAACTTCCCTCATTTACAGACCAAAATTGTGTTACAATGTTACCATTTGTCACCGCGATTTTGTCATAAACTTGGCAGGCTGCCTGTTTTTTTTGTTCTAAACAGCTGTCAGCAGAGAACTCTGCATAGGATCGGTAAAATGCTTTAAGATCGGGAGGGGCAAAGAATCACAATCTGATGATATACAAGAGTAATATAATTATTTATATATATATATTTATTATAATTAATCATGCAGCTCTAATACAAACTCGCTTTGTAGACCCTTTTAAGCAGCTGAGATGGTATGCCTGTGGAGCCTCCCTACCAATCCCCTTTAACAAACGGATCTTAGGGTTAAAAATCAAAGAGAGATGACATTTTCCAGACAATCTCCGTTTCCCCAGAGGTAAGTCCTGCACTGAAGGTCTTTATAGAGTAAATACATGCCTGGCCTATACGATTTGTACTGTGTATATTTGAACCCTTTAGACTACTGGCTCATTAATGTAATAAAAACACAATTAGAAATCTACTGGCTTTTTGCAGGAAAGTGTCAGTTTGTTCAGGCTGCTCACCAGCAATCTCACTGACAAGAGGTGCTTGCAATCCAAAGAACCAGCATTAATGACATGAGCTCTAAGAAATAAAGCCTGAAAGATTTCCTAGCAAAGCTTACACCATCTAAGCTTTGTGTGATAGTGTACATGACAATATCCTTCCATGAATGGATAGATCAGTCTCTCCTTTAGACAAATTGAAGGCAGATGAGAGAGATTTACATACTGTTTGTCCTTCATCCAACCTCGTTATTTTTATAAACATTTTAATAAGAACAGTGACAACTACCTTTAGGTTGTCACAGATATGACAGTTTAAAGCGTTAGTAAACATCACTTGGACACTTGTACCTACATGAAAGCTTATAATAAAGCTTACCTGTAGGTACCATGAATATCTCCTAAAAGAGCACAGTTTAGGAGATATTCTTTATTTCTGTAGCTGGTGACGTCACACTGAGCCATCAATCTAGAACACTGTGCTGTAACTGTTACTCCCTCCTGCATGCGCAGGAGTGACATCGCGGCTCGGCCATTCAAGCGGCTGGAGCCTGTGAACCTGGAAGGAAGACCAGGTGAAGATGGAAATGCTGGGAGCTGCAACAGCACGCAGAGATGAAGGGCTTCATTAAAAAGGTAAGTCTCTCATAATGTGCTTATATGCAGTGCATACTAGCAAATTATGACATTAATTTACAGGGAGACTTTCACAGACGTAACCACTTTAAGGCTATGTTTCCACTAGTGCGACTTGGGACTGCAAAGTCTCATGACAAGTCGTACCCCATGATTTCCAATGAGTACCGTTCATATCTGTGCGACTTCACTACTTTGGTCCCACTTTGATGCGACTTGAGGTCCACATCCCTCAAGAATGTACAGGCATTGCTTCAAGTCACATAAAAATTGCGGCAAAAAAATCACAGCAAAAGCACGTATTTAGTGGTGCTCGCTCCATTCTTAATCCCTGTCTAGGACAGAATGACATCCGCTTAGTCCCCAGTTCCCACCTAAAATGTCCTGGGACATACCAAATGTCTCAGAAGGCTGCAGGGCCAGTCTACCTGTACTGCCATGTCTAGTGCATGCAGAGTGGGGAGTTAGATGTGAGAAATCAGGGAGTCACAGCCGCCTCCCAAATCCAAGATGGCGGTGCTGGAAGTCAGAAGCCCTGAGAAGAACAGGCTGCATGGAACAGAGCGGGCAAAACGCCCTCTTTAACTGGTCCTTAGGCAGAAGCACCCCTGATGTCCACCTAAACTTTAGAACTGCCCTGGTTAAGAGCACACGTGGCCCTTGTGCACAGATCTCAGGATTTAACAGAACTAAAAATATTTTCTAAGCAACTCATTACACTTGAAAGTCAGAGGCACATTACCCATCTTTTGCTATACCATTTATTAAGAGCAAATACCAAAACACTCCCTGTATGACTCCTGAACAGTGAGGCCTCTGTGCTGAGACCACATATGAAGAAGGAGTAGGCTATGCACCTGTGTTTGTCAAAAAAAAACCTCCATCACTTGGCACTGAAAATGCAAAGGAAGGGCAAGCTCAGAACGCACAGCAAAATAATGAATTCTGGGTATGGTGTACAACCCTTTAGATAATTAAACAAACCTCTAAGAATTTTTCTGATGTTTAAACAGAGGTTTCTAAAGGAAGATTACAAGTTATATTATGAATACTTAGAAAATTATAACCCACAGCACATTCTAGAAGACTGAACTTGATTTATCCAGGAAGTCTTGCACTGGAATAGCATTTCAAAGGTGAAAAGCAATATACTTCAATGTTGTTGAGGCTGTTGGGGCACCAAAAAACACAATAACGCTGCTTTGTTACCAGGGGTTGAGTTCCTTTAATGTGAGGCTTAAGGTTCTGCTGCAATTTCTTTCCAACACATTTACTGGAGATCTTTCGAGGTCCAAAGCAGACGGGTCGGCCTTGATTAGGATATAAAGTTAGGGTTGTGACACTGCAAACCTTTGCATCCATTGAAATAAACAGCATGCTTTTCAAACATCTCACTAAAGACAGACCTCCTGAAGCTGTAAATTTGGTATCCCCGTAATGCCCCTAACACCAGACAGAAAAATGTGCCATCCTCCTCCTTCACGGCCTATGAGCTGGATCAGAATTGAAAGTACAACTACTAAAGGCTCTTATATGACAGTCTGAACAAGTTCCAAATGCAGTTACTATATGAGGCACAAGGAAAAAAAAAAAGGGACCTTCTGAGTGAGCCAAATCCTCCATTTGTATCTCTCACACTCCCCTTCCAGACACTGCAGCTCACAGTTGGAGAGTCTTTAGCAACAGAGACCGTGTTGTCAATCCAGAAAGCAGTGGGCAGGACTAGGTGTGGCCAGGTGCTGAATACAATCTAAAGGCTCATAGTAACATCCCTACAACAATTTTTTCACCTGCTGTAGTACAAGTGGGCATAGCCCACAACAGTGGCTGACTCTGTTGCACAAAGTTGCATTAGACAGACTTAGCCGGTAGGATCAAGAGCCATCTGTGAGACTTTGTGGGGGAACTCAGAGAAAAGTGCAGATATCATTGTAATTGGGTGCTGCAGCACACTTTTATAGGAGGTCCCGGCTCTACTAAACTAAAGGATGCCCAAGCCATTCTAAATTAAAGTGACTACTCTGTGCTGAAGGGTCAGCAAAGACCTGCATTCATTTCCTTACTTTCCTCATACATACATACATATTCGCATAGCCAAAGTGCAGTAGAGATCTGTATTTGACATTCCTGAAGTCTGGACTTCACACTCAACTCTAAATATCAGTTTTGCCGACACATGAATCTGTCGTCACCTTCAGTGATGTCACGGGAATGCGAGAGCATGCCGATGAGTAGTTCAAGCTGCATTCCAGTAAAGGAGTATTTAACATGCAAGCAGGCTGCCTGTCACTTACACTGAGCTACATACACTCGTTGCCATTTGCAGCACACAGCTGGTGGGGATTTCAAGGACCATCCAAGCAAGTTATTATTGTAGAGCATTCTCTAAAACCCAATCAAGTCAACCTAAACTGAGAAAGTGAAAATTTGCCACACCAAAGAGAACAATTAGAGCGTATTTGTTTGCCATTGGCTCCCACTGCTATCAATCACAGCCAGTGAGGAGGGAGCAGGGGCAGGGCTAAGCCCTGCTCTGTGTGTCTTATGGACTCGCAGAGCAGGGCTCAGGAGCAAGCCCGCACGTGTGACCCAATAGCAAGCAACCTGCTATGACGACACTCAGCAGGGGGGAGAAGCCAGGAGAGCTTTTTTTTTTCTTCATCAACTGCATGATGATGATCATCCACCCAATTTATCCTGCCCCCCCCCCCCCTCATTTATTGCTCAGTAGAAAGACTGCTTCACTCATGAACTTTTAAATTTAATGGAGCACATCACATCTGGCAGTCACAGAGCTGTGCAGGTAGCAATCTGTATCTCTTTCCTGCAAAATGCAGAAACTTGGAAGACCAATTGCATTATGTCAGAGAGATCACACAATGTGGAACATTATAAAAACCCTGTGAAATCCATAACATTCATGTAATTTGGACTTCGGTAACAAAAAGCCTTCTAGAATCATACAACTCTTGTCATATATCCAAGTGTTAATTCGTTTTTCTACATAAATGTTACTCTGGTTTTTTTTCTCAAAGTGGTTTAGTGCCCTGCAGTCTATTTTTTTAGATTTTAGTTAAAATAACATTCCAGTGAAAAATGAAAGGTAAACCTTCAGGTGCAGTCTGCCTATATAGTATCTTAACACTTTCATTGAGTATTGCTGTAGTGCACCAGAACACCTCATTTATTTTGTCCGTAATGTCATCTATCTACATGGTATGCTTTCATATCCCTTGTGAAACCCTCTAATTAACCATTGCTAGAATATATTCTGTTAGTACTGTGGTACCAAATTTCCCCAGCAGGAGGCACTGCGGGTAAAAATTCAGTTGTAGCTTCTACCCAAATCTGCAAGCTGTTCCAGAACACTTACTACACGCTAAGAGCATTTTAATCACAAGCAGCAGGTGAAAGCAATTCATGGTCTAAAAGTATCAAGAAAACACTGCAAATGTGTTAAAATCATGAAGTTCATTCTGCTCACTCTGCAGTAGCGGAACTGCGGATCTCACAGACCATGTAGCAGAATGTGGAGGAGGATAGTAGGAGTGAACTTCCCGAATCCTGTGCCGTTACTTTTCTGCT
The DNA here is from genome assembly GCA_028564925.1 of Lithobates sylvaticus. Classification (NCBI taxonomy): domain Eukaryota; kingdom Metazoa; phylum Chordata; class Amphibia; order Anura; family Ranidae; genus Lithobates; species Lithobates sylvaticus. The sequence continues at coordinate 151,768,335 of CM053035.1, read as the reverse complement.
ATTCATCGCTTCCTGCCATGTCATTAACACCAACCTAGGTTACATGCGTTGACATGGTGCCATTGATTTTGAATAGAACCCAAATGCGTTAAAGCAACATACATGGGCTAAAATACGCAGCAATAAGTGGCAATGTACCATAGTGCGCTGTGGCAACATTTTTGTGACAACGTCAGATTTTTGGGATATTTTTATGGGCTGTCATAATTCAATGAACGGTAAAAGCGGTTCTTTGGTCAGGTTTAAGACAATTAGTCAGCATTTCAGTGGAATTTACATAGGCGATCCTACTGGACGCAGAAGCAGATACCAGAGAAAACTAGGTACCTGCTCCGTTCCCCCCAAAAAAATAAAGAGGTGGTGGGCAGGACATAAAGAAGAACTCCCCCTTAACATACAAGCATTAACATACGGACTTCCAAGATGGGCTTTATTCTGATTGGCCAGCTGTGAGAAACGTTTTCGTACCGTTTTTTTGTTTTTAAATCCTTTCTGTACATGACAGGCGTCAAGTGGCCAGATATTAATATTCAATAGCCTAGACTGCATCCCTGCACCACCAAATAGATGTCAAACAGGCTTACGCATTACAGGACACCTGACTGCAAAATAGAGCAGATAGGCGGTACGCATCTAAAGGTGAAGATATAACTGCCTGGACTGTGCCTATAATTACAATTACCGTATATACTTGAGTATAGGCCGACACCTAATTTTACCACAAAAAAACTGGGAAAACTTATTGACTCGAGTATAAGCCTAGGGTGAGAAATGTGCAGCTACTGTAAGTGGAAAAGAGGGTCAACAATGCCCATTTGCAGCTTCACTGTGCCCATTTGAATGCCTCACTGTGGCAATTTGCAGCCATAGGTCCCCTGAACTTCCAACTTGGTAGTTAAGGGTTCCTAGATGCCCCCTAGCTGCAGCCAAAATTGGGGTTTTCTGGACCCAAAGGGTCCTGAAATGACATTGCTGCAGATGGACACAGTTGACCGACTTTGGCGCCGTATCTCGGGGCCACTTGGTGCTAGGAACCCCAAATTTGGATATGTTGTAGTGTTGGTTCCACTGGGTTTGCACACCATTTGGGGTTCCTATCATTAAGTGGCCCCGACATACGGGGCCCAAAGTCGGGTTGGAAAATGTCATTCTCTGCTGCAGAAAAGTGCTTGACTCAAGTATAAGCCGAGGGGGACACTTTCAGCACAAAAAAAATGTGCTGAAAAACTCGGCTTATACTCGAGTATATACGGTATGTGTCTCCAGAACTGGCAGAACTACAAGCCCCAGGAAAACCTGCACTGAAAGAGACTCACTGCAGGTGTGCAACTCCTACAAGCCCCAGCAAGCCAGCTGAAGCAGACTACTACAAACCCCAGCGAACGGTCCATGGCAGATGTACTTAAACTTCTAGTCCCACAACAGCTGGAGAGCCTCGGGTTCCTCGAGTCTAAATGATACAATATGGTAATCATTCACAGATGACGACAACATTCTTTCCACAGTAATCCTTGGAAACAACTGCAGGACTAGAATGTTCTTCCAGATCCATATCTACTACTGCAATTACTTTCTCCTAACCCTTTGCCCCACAGCGCACACTGTTCTGCAAACCCTCTCTGCTAACATGAATTTCAAAGGAACTAATAAAATCAGCTCTGTTCTCCAACATGTCATTTTAGAAACCATAAAAACCCCACTGCTTTGGCTCCAGCAGCAGGACACATCAGAAAATCTGCAGGTTCCAGGGAGAAGTCGTGCCGGCGGGGTGACCTGCGTATTGTGCTAAACACTGCTAGCTTGGAAGCAGCTTGTGCTCTGCCACTATGTAATTTGTATTTAAACCTTGCATGTCACACAGCTGTTTCAGCTTCTTTAGCAAGGCTCTGGCTGCATCCTTTATCCCCGCCTGGCTTCCAACAAGCAGAGCAAACAATTGCTCAGACAGGCTGCCCTTGCTCTCCACCCCCTGCAGAATTACACCAGAAAGCAGGACAGAGCGGGTCATTAGAGGTAATAATGCATTGCAAATCACAGTTTCTCGTCCTCCAGCGAAAACAGGATTTGCATGTTGCTCAAAACATTTAGAGGCCGGGCCAGCTTGCAGGGAACACATTTCTACCAATACACCTGCATCACATGGTAAGAGGCAGAAGATAATGTAATCAATGCTATTCCACATAAGCAAAATTAACCAAACAGAATGGTCTATTACCCTTGGCATATTCCAGAAAGGAACGTTAATGATACTGTCTGAAAACCTGTAATCAATTTTTTTTTCCACGGCAGCTCTATCATTATGCTGGGTTCGATCTGTGAGCCGGCGGGGATTTATTAAATCTCACAATGCAGCCGGGCCTGAGCCAACTGGATCTGGCTCCGGCAATTTTCAGAACACAGCCGAGATTATTATTTCAAGCAAACTTTGAAGGGAAAAAAAAAATACAATACTGTTATTAGATATAAAAAAATAAAAGTCCCCGAGCTGCATTTTTACCGTGACAATTTATACTTATTTTTCTTTCTTGATTTTCTATCTCTCTCTCTACACATACACTCACCGGCCACTTTATTAGGTACACCTTGCTAGTACCGGGTTGGACCCACTTTTGCCTTCAGAACTGTCCTAATTCTTCGTGGCATAGATTCAACAAGGTGTTGGAAAAATTCCTCAGATTTTGGTCCATGTTGACATGATAGCATCACGCAGTTGCTGGAGATTTTTTTGTCGGCTGCACATCCATATTGCAAATCTTCTGTGCCACCACATCCCAAAGGTTCTCTACTGGATTGAGATCTGGTAACTGTGGAGGCCATTGGAGTACAGTGACCTCATTGAAACCAGTGGTGAGATGATTTGAGCTTTGTGACATGGTGCATTATACTTCTGGAAGGAGCCATCAGAAGATGTGTACATTGTAGTCATAAAGGGATGGACATGGTCAGCAACAATACTCAGGTAGGACGTGGCATTTAAACAATGCTCATTTGATACCAAGGGGCTCAAAGTGTGCCAGTGATTATCTGCGCACATCTGTCCCAGTGATCATCTGCGCACATCTGTCCCAGTGATCATCTGCGCACATCTGTCCCAGTGATCATCTGCGCACATCTGTCCCAGTGATCATCTGCGCACATCTGTATGTGATCACACAAACCATTATACACTTATAAGGATTTTTTTTTTTGACCAAAGACATGTAGCAGAATACACTTTGGCTTACATTTATGACAAAATTCGATTTTATTGGATTTCTTTTAAAATAGAAAGCAGAAAATATATATTTTTTATACTTTGGCTTTTTTCACTTATATCGCAAAAAAAATAAAAACAAAGTAGTAAATAAATACCACCAAAATAAAGCTCTATTTGTGTGAACAAAATGATAAAAAAGTCATTTGGGTACAGTGTAGCATGACGACACAACTCATTGAAAGTGCGACAGCACGGAAAGCTGAAAATTGATCTGGGAAGGAGGGGGTAAAAGTGCCCAGTATTGAAGTGGTTAAGACTTCACAACTGCCCTTTCTTTCCTTAGATGTAGTGGATTTCTTTCTCCATGTAGTACAGTAGAAAATCCATTCCTCTATAAATATGTTAGTTGTAAGAATCCAAAAGGTTTTGGCTCTGAGGAAGAGGGTTTTATCCTAGAACCGCATAAGACGGTTGGATCCACCTGAACAAATCTACTATTGTGATGAGTTTTGTTTACTTCTATGCTTGTAAGTAGTCACTTTCTTACTTTTAACAATAAAAGGCAATTGGGATAATGTACTAGGCTGGTTTCCAGCACTTTGTTGGGACTCTCCACAGTCCTGAAAGGTGCGATTACTTCTACAGCCGGAAAATGCAGGTATTATTAGAGAATAGGGTGTTTTTTTTTTTTTTTAATCTACCTGAAATGCCATTAAAAGGATATGCCAAGAAGACACCTTTTATTACCCAAAGTCTACCGTTCATTCTAATGCTGACTGGATGCCAACACTAAGGCTTCTTGGATCATTTTACTATTAAAGTGGAGTTCCACCCACTTTTACAACTCTTCAGCATTCCTCACTAAACTGTCCGTGGCCCATCGCATCATGTCCTGTTTGCAATGCCTCCTGGGAAGGGGTGGCAACTTCCTCTGACACTGCCGTTGCTATGGAAACCTGACCTGAAACCTATTACACTGCTTGTGCTGCACTGAGCATGTGCGAGATCTGCAAGGATCTGATCCAGGAAGAAATACAGTCTGGCTTCAGATGCCCACACTTAAGATGGCCACGACCTGCTGCAAGTTTATAATTTAACAAACTACTGTTATAAACAAAACAGAACTTAGTTTACAGACTAACTTTACTAGAATACATTAAGCTTGTGTATTATAGGGGTATTTTTATTTAAAAAGTATAATTTTGGCCGGAACACCGCTTTAATACCTGCCTTCTTGCAATAGGCGTCTATTCTTTCCTCTTAATTCTAAACTAAAACCAGGCCCACTTTCAGAGCTACCAAGTACACGGCTTCACTACTAACTTTCAGCTACACAGATCAATATGTAATCAGCACCTAGGCTACAAAATGGATCCAATAATGGTCCTTCATGCCCATTTTGCATTTTAATATGGAGCTATTTAAAAGATCGACCCGTTTCGCCTTTACCTACTTCCGTAAAGATCAATAAAATTTCCTTACTGTTGCAGTGTGCCATCTGTGGAGAGATTTATTAGCCTCCTACAGATTCCCTTTCAAAACACATTTAAAAGATCATTTGTAAGCAGACTTGCAGCCGGTTTTGCAAGGCATTTACATTTCTAAGCAGGAGAAGTCAGTGCCACAAAGTTAATCACACTAATTAATTCCAGATAGGCAGCATAAGACATGATGCAGAAAGGTTTTGCCTTCTCTCAGAAAAACAGCACATTACTCTATTGTCTAATAAAAGGGAGCAGCAACCATCAACCCTGCAGATAAATAACGTCAGGTTCCATGGAAAATCCTGGGAGAGAGAGAGAAATATATGTTGCCTATAGCAACCAAAGATTAGCATCCTACCCTGGAAAAACAATTGATCTTACCGTTACAGCCCTGCCTACTAAACATTGCCTTGGTGTTATAGACACAAACTAGATAATGAACACAACACAACACAACCGGAAAACATCCGCTTTGGCCAACAATTTTTTTTTTTTTTTTTTTTTTTAATGCACACATCTGTAGGAAGCCCATGTTTAATCTTCATTGTAATTACTGGATTTTACAAACCATGCAAATAGTAATTTTTATACCTTTCCTTAAAATCCTTTTGCTTGCTTTTTGTCCAAGTAAAACATGACATCCGAGGGCCAAGCGGATTCTCAGTAAAACATATGTGGATTTATAATGCAAAGCAGTCACAGATAATCTGACCATGCGTGTCTGACATCTATTGACTGATCAGTGCATATGATGGGAATTAACAGCTCTAAATAATCATTATAATGTACACAAAGCTTTAACACATTTAAGTAATATGAGGCAGGTGTAGCACATCAGGCATTCACAGTCTGGAAAGCCACTATACAGTGTCAGAAATAATAGAATACATTTTCATGAGCCTCTGATAGATGACGCCATAAACTGCACAACAGTCTGTCAACATCTTCATTGTCTGTATGTGTGTCATATTCCCTATAATAGAGCACAGCAAGGAAGTGACTGCAGCTACAATGGCACACGAATCAATTGATGAAGCACATTTTGTGCCTCTTACATGGATTCCAGTATTTCTATGTTTAAGGACTAAAAGGGATAACACTGGAACACGAAGAAAGGTATCATTATGACCCAGATTCTAAGGCTGGCTGGAGCATGGAAGGCCCACGGCAAATTAGCAGCTACTCCTATAGTTAAGAGCCCTGTAAGCAGATGGCCTCCTGTGGTCCTGGATCAGTGCACTGTAAAAGCTCAACAGCAAGCAGATGGTGACATCACACTGGCTTATGCAGCATAGAGGGCATTTGCTTCCTGACACTAAGGACTAGATTCCTATAAAGAGAATGTATGGCTTTTTAGGTTTGGTTCAGTAGCCAATACAGTATTTTTGTCAATTAGGTAAATTTCAAATATACGTAAAAATAAAATTTTTGCCATTTGCAGCCGGCAGGTGACAAGCAGCATGCAAGCTCTTTGCTCTCTTAAGGCTTTTTTTTTTTCCCAACTGAATGACTCAGAGGAGGGAAAGCCTCCAGCACAGAAGGGAATGTCTTAATTAGTCATCCTGTGGAGAATGCCAAAAAATCACAGACAGCACAGGCCATTCTCAGAAGTGTTCATGCGCGCACACATCCATAAATAAATTGCAATTTCAAAAGTATTTTTTTGGGGTTTTTTTTGTTCTATTGTGTGCAAAAAAAAAAAAAAATCATTATAACTGTGCTGCATTCAGATCTGTAAAATCCAAACAGAAAAATCTGCATCTGAGGTCATTCATTTATGCGCTTAAAGCGGTTGTATACCCATACAAATTATTATTATTTTTTTTTTAAAAAAAACATGTAAGGCAAAAGGCATAATGAGCTAGTATGCAACGCATACTCATTATTAAATACTTTCCTTAGAACGAGGCATCGGCAGCTGATCACGGTCACCGGCGAGGGATCCGACATTTCCCCTCGGCGTGTGTTCTGGCTTCGCCATATATTTAGTGCTGCTTTACCGTCGTTTTCTGGAGTGGAAGGAGTGAAAGGACCCGCTTTTTTTAGGCGCTATTTCCAGCGCTGTAGCGCCTGAAAAACGCTTCGTGTGAAAGGGGCCTTACCCGCAATGGCATGGCGTAAATCCGATTTAAAATAAAAAGCCTTCTGTGTGTAGTAGGCTCCCTCAGCCCCCATAATACTTACCAGAGCCCCATCTCTGTCCAGGGGTGTCCACAAGCGTCTCAGCCATTAGGGACACTCCCCCCCTGATTGGCTGAAACACAGCAGAGGCGCCATTGGCTCCTGCTGCTGTCAAAATCAGCCAAGGAGGAGAGAAAGAGGGCGGGGGAAAACTGCACCTCGGTGTCTGAATGGACATGTGGAGCTGCAGCTTGGCTTGGGTGCCCCATAGCAAGCTGCTTGCTGTGGGGGCACTCAACCGGAGGGAGGGGCCAGGAGCACAGAGGAGGGACCCGAGAAGAGGAGGATTGAGGCTGCTCTGTGCAAATCCACTGACAGGGCAGGTTAGTATAATATTAGAGTATATAAGTATATATTATAGAAAAAAAAAAACACAACTAGACTTTACAATCACTAAGTTTGTAAATGCACGAAAGCACATGTAAATGTGTCATTTAAATCTTAGGAGCCTTTTACACTGTGGTTTGATTGCACTGTCGGTGCAGTGCAGCATACCCACAGGTTAGCGATGCTTTTCCATACGCTTCTCCCACAGTTTTGGTGCACCTTCTGGTAACACACACCTACTCCTGCATGCAGGACTTTTGGTGCACTTTCAGAAAGCACGGAAGATAATTGAAGTCAATGGGAAAGCACATCTAACCCACGGGTACAGTACGCCGCATCCACAGTATTGTTAAGCCCTACTGCATCAGTGTGAAAGTGACCATAGCTTGAAAAAAACTAGAAATAGTGTCACGTGTATAAATGCATGCAGATGCTTACGTGCCTGTACACATGTAAGTGCATGCACTTAAAATATATATATTTTTTTTTTTACACACAGTCTACCAGCAAGATCCTGCATTTATGAACAGTATTTTTTTTAACAGCTATGTGCATGAAACCTAGTTGCAAATTGATTTATTTAAATAACCTTACTGAATGGTTATTTGTAAACTATATAAAGCTTTGCTTAAAATTATTTAAGGATAAAACACTTGTTTATTAATTTGTAAAATGTTATTCTTAAGCCATAGCTACCTAAATTATCTTAATTATCTTCAAACATAATGAAATACAATCAAAACTATATTTTATTTGTAGAACTGTACATGTGCCTCTATTACAATCCAGCATGAAATGTCTCAATCACAGTGGATTCTATAACAAATCCGATGTACTAAGGTAAACGAGATGGTCACAATTTAATTGGTCGGAAAACTATTTCCAAAGACATCCAATTCACATGTCAGGAGATTGTGGCCAGCTCTCTATGGAGCCGGTTTACACATCTCCGGTGCAAGTGGCACAGGAGCCCTGTGCGTCTTCTGGACCATTTCAGGTCTGAACTCAGCCAAAAATTTTGGCTGAAATCGGACCTGAAACGGTGAATGGGGACGCACCGCACTCCTGTGAACCGCTCCATGCCGCGGTGTGGACTGAGCCTAAAGCGGTCAGTCACAGCTGGCGTTGAGATCCATCTATTAGACATATCAACCAGTGCAGGCTTCTGCTAGGAAAAACAAAAGGAGACCAGACAAGGTGTCCAGTCCTGCCCAATGCACTCCTTTTATCAAGCAAACCTTGGTTGGCTGGTATATTATAGACATGAGCATGACACCTGAACTAGCAAGACTAGAAGCCGAGTCTTGAGTCTATTAATACCATTAGTAATAAAACTGGCACAACGTCTATCTGGGTTAAACAAAGATATACAGGTAAAAACATAACTTTAAACTCAAGGCTTAACAAAGGATACGGGTAATAAGGGTACCTAAAAGCTTTGTCTTGATGCTGGCAGATGGCACCAATTCTGTCTATCTCTTGAGTTCTGTTCACCCCTAATAAGTTCTAGGGATCTGGGTACCTTGCATTTAAAATAATTCAAAAGAGTATATTCAAAAGGTTGCAGGCCTGTACCAAAATAAAGATCCAAATATTAATCTAGATCAGAGAAAACAAACGTGCACATAAGCCTCGCTCACTTGGTCATCTGTGTTTTAAGCAAAGCTTAGCAAGGTCGTGTCCCATGCCCCAAACTGCCAAAGAAAAAAAAAACTCGTCCAATGTTTAGCAGCTTTATTTTTCTGGACAAACATGAAGTCCCATGGACTTCCCCCTATGACACCCCACGACTGGCCTTAATCATAGAGAGTTGCAACCATTAAGTAAAGTCTTTGGGTAAAACACGTCAAAGGAGGTGATCCCAGGTAGGGCTTCACATTGTTTTTTCTGGATCAATAAAGCTACATTGGATTTGCCGCCAGCATGTTTTTTGGCTTTGTTTAAAGCTACAGCATGTAGTTTTGATCAAACAATTTAATATCTTACTAAATGTTAGAGCCTGAGCACACACACCAGGTGCCATGGAACTCCAATATTTGGGGCCCTTAAGTCACGTGAACTGATAATCAGGTGGAACCTGAGTGAAATTTGTTTAGTAACAAAGCATTTTTCTCCTATAGCTCTACCCACTACACAAGCAGAGAACATAGCAATTGTTATTCTGACAATTCTACCATAAAGTCTCCATTGAATCTGTACTAGTGAAAGGAGGAGGGGATTATATGGCTTCAAAATATCAGCTGCTGTATTGCTTTGTATGCTGACTGCTCTGTAATTACATTTAAACAAATAACAGCTTGAATACAACTAGTCTCACAAAGCTATAGGAGGAGAATGTCAACAGTCACAGAGAGAAAACAAGATTAATCTCAACAGCTGACCTCCCCAGCATTCTAGCTGAATGACTTGATGCGCATGAGATATTAGTCGAGCATTATGACAAGCTCATCCTGACAAATTCATAGGCTGTCTCAACCCTTGTTTTGAAGCTTCTTTATCAGAACATAATCTGCTCCAATAAACAACGGTTTACTGAGGTGCATACAGACAGTAGATCTGGTAACTGGATGATTGTTTTTGCAAATAGCTATTATACAAACAGGAATACGCGTAGGGCGGAGCTGGGTGACGTCACATACAGGAATTGAATCTGACAGCGTCGGAGCAGCACTCTAATTTATTCGATAGCGTCAGAAATTTCTCCGTAGTGCACCGGCCTTGTGAGTGTAACTTTGTTTTCCAATAAACTTGGATTAAAGGATAAGTTCACCTTTTATTAAAAAAATGTAAATAAATTATTTTATATATATATATATATATATATATATATATATATAAAAATAGTAATAATAAATGTACATCTGTTTTGCAGGTAAAAAAAAAAAGGGGGGGGCATTTATTTACTCTGCGCCATGTAAGGCATTGCACCCGCAAATCAGCAGATCGCATGTGCAATGCCTGGATTCTGCAGACTCTCAGTACACTGTCTGCCCTTACCTCTGATATGGGCAGACAGTTAATGAATGGCAGGAAGACTCAATGGACTACAAGAGCATTCACCAGCGCCCTTGCAGTTCATTGAGAAAAATAAGCCATTGGTTGCAAAGGCCAATGGTACTTGTAGTTCATACATTCACAGAACTTTGTGCATGAATGATGTGGTCATGCGTGCGAAGCCCCACTGTTTTTCATTTCTGACAGAGGGTGCAGGGAGACCCCCCCCCTCCCCCATTCCCCCAGGGTGTGTGTGTGTGTGTGTGTGTATATGTGTGTGTGTGTGTGTGTGTGTGTGTGTGTGTGTGTGTGTGTGTGTGTGTATGTATATGTGTGTATATATATATATATATATATATATATATATATATATATACACATACACACACACACACAAACATACATACATACATATATTTTGGTAAAATTACACTGTGAATTCCACATTTTACACAAGAGACACTTGTGGTTTTGCATTTGTGTATACATGTGGAGCCATATATATGGTGGATTTGGGGTCATTTGCACATTGAGTTAATTTAAGTAATATATGAATTTTATTTGAAACCTTTTAATTGCAAGTGTGGACTGATGTGAGAACATGACACCGTTTTACTTAAATCTGCATGTCTGAACTTATGGAACAGGAAGGAGGGAGGACTAATGCGTTAGCTTGTCCCAGGGCAAACTAGAGCAATTGGTTAGGAAAATGTATTCCGGCTTACTCTTCTCTTGAGTGGACTTGGGCAGCGGTCAATAAGGAAAGATTTGCAGGCATCATATCTTTCCTCAATCTGGCTGTAAATGGTCAGATTGCCAAAAAAACGTTCTTTGAACTCTGTAGGCGTGTTTAATTAATTGCTCTGTCAGTCACTACTTCAAGAATACGGTTCTGTTGGGATGCTATGCTGAAATGAAAGGTATTGCATATAAACAGAACTTGATTTATAGCCGCCCTGATTTCCCTTTCCAATAGCCAATTTGAATGCACTGTACACAAAACTCAGACATTGTCCTGTTTTTGGCAGCATCAGACAGATAGCCACTTCAATGTCATTCAATACAGTGGTGGCCACTCCTACCTATTGCCCCTCTGGTGCTAGGAAGAGCTAGGAAACATTCAGCATAGGAAAAGATGCAATTTACACCAGATAAAGGGATAAACACACTAAGCACACATAACCCAAATTTACACGTTTACTGGCGATTTGTATAGCGACTGGAGTTTCACTTAAATCCACAGTGGAATGTGATAAATAATTCCCTAGTTCAAAATATCATCTTTAAGCAGATGATTACAGGCTGCTAGAGTACACACGTCTACTGTCCCTATGGGAACGTGCACAAGAGTTACTGCCAAACACCATGGGTTTCATCTGCAATATACCCACAAACACTCCTGTATCATTGCTGGAGATCAAGCTTCTGGGCTGGGGAGGAAGTGGCATTCACTGTACTCTAAATTACCAGTGGAGGAGTGTTGTGAGCAGCATCTGACAGGTATCTGTGTGCACTGATTCATGCCGTTTTGCAGACAGCCTTAATGTGCCGCACAAAACCAATACTGACAACAAAAGAGCTGCCCTTTATTGCCGTTAATATCCCTGAGCAATTATGGTAACTCAGCAGGAACTTCTGCCCAGAATGGAAACCTTCACATTGTAATTCATGACTCCTCCACTGATTCTGCTGTAAATCCCAGATACCCACTAATGCACACAATGGTACGATTCATGCAAAGGCATTATTATGGTGGGTACAAATAAAAGGAGCAAGGCTGCACTTCAATCTGGCAGCAAGAATTACAGACATCTATTTGAGGAAGCAAATATTAATCCACAAATTGGAAACAGTATCGTCATTATATGCAAATGGCATACACCCTTCCCGATATAATTTGTGCCATAGGCCCTCATATGCAGGCTGTACCCATGGATCTGACCGCATGATAAAATACAGAGGTAATTGAAAGATTGTTAAATCAACCCATCGTAAACAGCAATAGAGCTGAAATGACAGATATTCCATCTCTTCAAGATGACAAAGATCAGTGATGGCCAGCCACAGATTTTGGAAACAACGAATGCAGGCATTTTACCGTAGACCAGAGGTCTCCAAACTGTGGCCCGGGGGCCGGATGCGGCCCTTTACTTGCCTGTATCTGGCCCTTGGGGCAATTTTCCTTCCACTGACACCAACAATGGGGCACCACTTGCTGCTACTTACATTGAGGCACTATTTCTCCCATTGACACCAACAATGGAGCACCAATTCTGCCAATGACACCAACAATGGGGCACCATTTCTCCCACTGATGCCAACGATGGGACATTATTCCTAAAACTGTCAACAATGATGGGGCACTATTTCTCCAACTTACACCAGCGATAGGGCACTATTCCTTCCCACCAAATACCAAAGATGCATTTTTATTCCCACTGACGCTAGGATAATTTCTACTCCCAATGGACGTCTGGCCCCCGTAAAGTCTGAAGGACAGTAAACTGGCCCTTTGTTTAGAAAGTTTGGAGACCCCTGCCGTAGACAATGATTCTAAACCATCAATATAGAGGAGAAAACTGTTTCAGCATTATAACTGCCTAATTTGATCCTGGTCTGGGCCTTTATTTTACTGGTACCAGATAACTATTAACAGCCAGAATGCCACCAGCTTGTCAAATAAGTCACAAGAACACGCATTAACAATTCTCACTATAGGATGAGAAAAACAGACTTGAAGCTTGGTAGTAGGCAACCTTAGGTGCCAACATAAACCCTACGACCCTACTGTCCTTCGGCCTAGAAAATAAGCCAACAGTCACTGCTCTGCCCTCCTGTGGTGAATGGAAGAAACCACAACATGTGACAATGAACCAGAAATCCAACACGTGCCAAAGAATGAAACGAAGTTAAAAAGGAGTTCTATGTCAAGATTATGCACACTAAAGTATTTAGATATTCTAAACAAGTAGTTGCCCTCCCCTGTAAGCTGACCAGGATTCATCATGGCTGCTGAGCCCTGACACCATGGTCAGTTTATGCGATTCTGTCATTCGCAGCTCTCCTTTGTCCTCCTCTCCCCCCTCCCCTCCCTGTGTCAGCTCTGATTGCTCCTCAGCACTCTCCTCCTGCTGGTATCATTCCTTAGTGTTGGTGCTACAATCCCTTCTGTTACAATAAACTATTTACTCCAGTGTATGCAATTTGTAAATAAATACACCACTAAATATCTTATTTTATAGTGCCACTCATGTGACCGGCCTTCTCTCTTCTTCTCCTCCTCCTGACTGAAGTCAGCAGGGGGTTTCTCTGCCCACTTTGCTGTCAGATCGAGAGAGGAGAGAGGCAGCCAGTCACATGGGCACCGCTATCAAATAAGGTATTTAGCAGCGTATTTTTTACAAAACACATACACTGGGAAAAATCACTTATTATGACAAAGGAGATTGTAGCACCAACACCACGTGGCTTAAGTGCCATGCATTTTGAGGCAGCACAATTTAAAATAAGGGTCGTGAACTTTTGTTCACACAAAGGGAAGTCTATGTCTAGGAACTAATGAACAGGCTGCCTTAAACATGACACTGGATATTGCACAAAACTTCAGGCATAGGTGTGATGGAAGTTTGAGTCTCAGCTTCTTTGTTTCTGGTGCGTTTTATTTAGCACATTTGTACATGTGTTTTTACACTCTGAAAATTTTTTCAGGAGAGCAAGCATTTTTGTTAAGGTTATATAAATGCAGGTTACTGGAGAGGAGAAGATGACAGTTATTAGATGTGCAACACCAGAAAGATGCATGTTACGTGCTTTTTTTTTTTTTTCTTAAGCTGTATTAAACCTAAAACCAAAAATGTAATAGATTGCAGTGAAGCAACTATTGGATGTGGTGGCTGCACTAGTTTTTTTTTTTTTAGGCTTTTTTTTTTTTCCTGTCTTCACCAAGAGCCGATCATTGCAAGAACCCCTGTCAGTGTTAAATAGTTTTTCTCAACCCTCTTGCTACATCTGCAGAACAGCTTGTTCTGTTGAAAAACTACAGACTTACTGGCAGAATCACCAGGTAACAATGCAAGAAGGCCTAAACAAGAAAACAAATGCATCTACCACAAGTATTGGTAAGTTTCAAAATAATAAAAGTTTGCTTTTGAGTTCATATCACTTAAGGCAGTCTCAAAGTCTATTGTGCCAAAACTTCCATAGAAGCTCCTCATACTACTTTGGCGCAACAAGCGATAGAACATCGCTCAGAGAGGAATGGGACCCTTTGCTAAAAATGGAATTCTGTCAACCATTCAAGTGCTTCTGGAAATGCCTTTTAAATCGTTCAGGTGTAAATGGGGCCTAAAAACCAAACTCTGGAGTCTTTGTTGTGATATTTGAGAAGGAATAAACTTCACAATAAAAGCAGCTAGAGTGGTCAGGGTCAGGGATGACTTGTTTTAAAGATCATTAACTGCTTGGTAAGAATATGTAAATAGTTTAATGTCTATAGTCTGGACGCAGGAGCACTTGGGAAACATGGCATAGTAGAATGAGAGGTAAGCATAGTACTACTGTACTTCTATTTCAGGAAATGATTTAATAACAAAGGCCTAGCTCCATTAAAAAACGTTCTTTTGTATATGCCTGGAGAAAAGCTTTAAAGGAGCTTTAAAAGGAGAAGTCCAGCCTGGGCTCGTTTGGCTGGGCTTCCCCTACGGGTCACAGGAATGCAATTATTTTTTCACTCCTGTGACCCATTTTTTCCCCTGATTGACAGAAAGCAGCTCTTTGCTTGGGAGCTGAGAGAACCGAGCCATCAGCGATGTTCGATCACTCGGTTCTCAGTGAAGAGGCGCCGGGGGAAAGATGCAGCATCGGACCGATCTGCAGTAACCCCGATTCCCATACTTCTCTTTTAAGTAAGTGTAAACGTCAGTAAAACATGTCAAAAAGTCTGATCGAGAGATGCAAGTTGCTGAAATTTTAAGTAACAACTCATTTTAAAAAGGGCATTTTAGATTCTTAAAAGAGAAGTATGGGAATTTTTTTTTCCCCCATAATCATACTTACCTAAGTGGATGCAGCATCAGACTGATGCTGCATCTGTCCCCCGCTGCCTCTGCACTGAGAACCGAGCTATCGAACACCGCTGATGGCTCGGTTCTCTCATCTACCTGATCAGAGAGCTGCTGCCTTTCAATCAGCAGCTCTCCTCCTCAACGCTCACTTGAGCGCTGAGCTGTGGAGGGGCAGGGAGCGGCCCACAGAGAGGCTGAGATTGCCATCAGTCCAGGTACCTGGCAGATCCAGACTCCCAGAGTCAGGATGACGCGGTGCCTGGACTGATCTGTGTGACATCAGCAGAAACGGGTCACAGGAGTGCAAAACTAATTGCACTTCTGTGACCCTTAGGAGAAGCCCAGCCCAACGCGCTCAGGCTGGACTTCTCCTTTAAGCTGTCCAAAGCCCTTCCTCATCAATTTGGCCAACATAATAATAAAAATATAATCATTCAGAAAGCTGGAAGTAGCAACTTTACAGGAAAAATTACAGATAAATACATAACTTCAGAGCTCTGAGCGATATGAAATGTGAAGACTTGGTTCACATCTACAGGTGAGACAAAGCATGGGTCGGTTTCTACGCGTTATTTACAGGGAATTCTTTTTTTTTGTTTTTAAAGGCGCTTAATTTTTTACTATAACATACAAAACAACAGCCATCTAAACGAGAGGATAGCATTAAAGTCGGCTACGTAGAGCCGAACAATAAGTAGCAGGATAGTACAAATTAAACCATCTATAAAATGACATGGAATTCATTTTAGTGGGCTGCACTACCTACAAGAAATGTGGAAAATAAATCCCTGACTCCTTTCCAAAAATGTACTGCACTGAACTGCTTGGTGTTGCAGCACCATACTGCTTGGTGTACACGTTTGCAGATGTGGGGGGAGCCATTAACAATTAATGGCACTGCCAAAAGGCAGCGTGTTTCTATGCGTGTCAGGAAAGTGCACAATTTAGCGCACGTTCCCAACACGCACAGAGATGAACCCAGCCTTACAGTTAACCACATTTTTTTCAGGTTTACTTTATGTTTAAATGTGCAAGTGCCGATATGAACATAGTAGACATTGGCATGCTGCAGAACACATTAATACCTTACAGAATAACAAATAACTTACCAGTTTGAAATCTTGAATGCTACATATAAAGTATGGAGTGTTAGGTCTTCGACTTTCAATATATACACAGTCTGAGAAGAGAAAAAAAAATAAAAAAAAAATCAATAAAGCAGGTTACATCTTTTAATGGTATTTTAGGCTAAATATGGCCAATTTCACAGCCTTACCTACTTTCCCTGCAACAGGTTAATGTGTAACCCAAAGCCTGACATCCTGTAACCTTTCACAGATCCACATAAAAATGTCATCCTTATCAAATACCTACATAGTTTGCACTTTAAGGCTTAATTTGATATTTCCTTTCTAATATGTAAAACTTAATTTCTAATACAAGGTTCTGTAATTGAAATAAGTTTCAGATTATGTGGCCAGCAAAAACATTTTATATGGCTCAATACTTACATATGAAAATGAGAGGAATGCCCCAAGGGATAGTCTTGGGATGTCGCAGGGTCCTTCAGGATTATATATCAGTTAGTTTCCCTATGCCAAGTATTCTCTCAATACTTACATATGCACCTATACAATCTCAGTCTGGTTAAAGTGTTACTAAACCCACAACAGTAAAATCAGTCTGTATATACAGTAAAGTATGCTTGTTATACTCACAGTGGAACCTAAGGGGTTAATCCTCTGCATTTCGTAAAACGGCTGTATGATCCTACCCTTCTTCCACAGTCCCCAAGCCATCTCCTGATAGTACCGAGCCTTGGGGGCACTCTGCACATGCTCAGTTTAGTGCGTATTGCTAGAGAGTTTTTTATTTTTTTATTTTTTTATTTTTTTTTGGGACGGTCCATGTGATCGGAAGAGGGCTAATCAGCACTGTCCAGACAGAGGATCAGGAGTCATGCAGCCTCATAGGACAGTCAGAGGAGAATGGAAACTCCTCCTACAAGCTTTAACCAGACACCAAGTCACAAGACTGCTAAATACTGCTAATGAGAAAAGGTATTTAGCAGTTTAGATTTAGTAAAATAATTACATTTCCATGTTCTGTGCACTGTGGAAAACCAGATACAGTGAACGCAGGGTCCTGTGTTCAGTAATACTTTAAGCTGCTGAGCTTCCCAACAGCAAATGCAAAAACACCACACAAAGCTCTGCTCTAAAACAAGAATATAGCACAGACAGAAAGGGCACACCAGACATTTAGATCACAGATTGGAGAACCCACTATTACCCAAGGCAAACACATTCTGTCCTTTGTCATGCCGAAGCAACCCATCACAGGAACAACCAGGAAAACCAAATTAGATATTCCCGAGGATGACTTTAGCTTGTTCAAATGATATCTGACATGGCAAGGGATCAGTAATTATTTTCTTGCGCTATCAACAACTTGGATTCAGGCAAAAAACGAAAACGAAGGAGCCAGCCAGTGTTTAAAGTCTGCCCTTTAACTGATGCTATCCAGGCGGCAATTACAATGCTAGCGCATGCACACAAAGGGGAGAGATTGCCAAATGTTTCAAAGTAAAAGGGAAAAGGCCAGGTTAATGACAAGACTGAACAGGCAAAAACCACGTGAAACCCAGCAGAGTCACGGTGCCAACGAGACCAATTATATCACGAGATACACCTCCCTTCACACGGCCTCCCCCTGAAAACAGATAGGAAAATGTTGGTTTCCTTAATAAAAATAAAAAAGACCCTTTAGTAGTTTCGAGAGTATCGCTCCCTTTAGGACCCCTGACTAAAACTGGGCATCCATAAAGGTAAGCTAACAGTGCTATACATTACATCTTTAAAAATACTGGCGTTCTGAGGCAGATAGTTGGCAACAGTGCAACCTCTAGGTGACTTACCTTACAATAGTTTTTTTTTTTTTTTTTTTCCCTCAGCAATGATTTAACAAAAGTGACCATTACATACAAGTATGTCAGACATATAGATACACAGAGCCACTAGATAGTAAATTACAAAATCTGTCATGAAATACCACCACAAACAGCATGTAAATAAAAGTGGGTAAAATGTGTCATTTAGTTTGCTAAAACACTGTAGCAAACCATAGTTACATAGTAGGTGAGGTTGAAAAAAGACACAAGTCCAACCTATGTGCGTTGTGTGATTATATGTCAGTATTACATTGTTTATCCCTGTATGTTGTGGTCATTCAAGTGCTTATCTAAGTTTCAGGAAACTATTGATGCCCTCCGCTGAGACCACCGCCTGTGGAAGGGAATTCCACATCCTTTCCGCTTTTACAGTAAAGAACCCTCTACATAGTTTAAAGGTTAAACCTCTTTTCTTCTAATTTTAATAAGTGGCCACAAGTCTTGTTAAACTCCCTTCTGTGAAAAAGTTTTATCCCTATTGTGGGGTCACCAGTACGGTATTTGTATATTGAAATCATATCCCCTCTCAAGCGTCTCTTCTCCAGATAGAATAAGTTCAGTGCCCGGAACCTTTCCTCATAACTAATATCCTCCAGACCCTTCATTAGCTTTGTTGCCCTTCTTTGTACTCGCTCCATTTCCAGTACATCCTTCCTGAGGACTGGTGCCCAGAACTGGACAGCATACTCTAGGTGCAGCCGGACCAGAGTCTTTTAGAGTGGGAGAAATATCGTTTTATCTCTGGAGTTGATCCCCTTTTTAATGCATGCCAATATTCTGTTTGCTTTGTTAGCAGCAGCTTGGCATTGCATGCCATTGCTGAACCCATCATCTACTAGGACCCCCGGGTCTTTTTCCATCCTAGATCCCCCCTAGAGGTCCCCCCACCCAGTGTATAGATTGCATTCATTTTTTGCCACCCAAATGCATTATTTTACATTGAACCTCATTTGCCATGTAGTTGCCCACCTCATTAATTTGTTCAGATCTTTTTGCAAGGTTTCCACATCCTGCGGAGAAGTCATTGCCCTGCTTAGCTTAGTATGGGCCGCAAATACAGAGATTGAGCTGTTTACTCCATCCTCCAGGTTGTTTATGAACAAAATAAATAGGATTGGTCCCAGCACAGAACCCCGGGGGACCCCACTTTCCACCCCTGACCATTCTGAATACTCCCCATTTATCACCACCCTCTGAACTCAACCCTTTTAGCCAGTTTTCAATCCATGTACTCACCCTAGGGTCCATGCCAATGGACCTTATGTTGTACAGTAAACGTTTATGGGGAACTGTGTCAAATGCTTTTGCAAAATCCAGATACAGATGTACGGGCCTTACTTTATCTAGATGGCAACTCACCTCCTCATAGAAGGTTAGTAGATTGGTTTGGCAAGAACGATTCTTCATGAATCCATGTTGATTACTGCTAATGATACCATTCTCATTACTAAAATCTTGTATATAGTCCTTTATCATCCCCTCCAAGAGTTTACAAACTATTGATGTAAGGCTAACTGGTCTAATTCCCAGGGATGCATTTTGGGCCATTTTTAAATATTGGTGCTACCATCAACATTTTCTCCCATAAAATACTGTTTTTACCCTTCTTTCCATCCATTGTGCATCTCCACCAGTCTTACAGCTACTTCCTGTCTACGCATTTGCTCCAGCATTGGCGTTACATGATTCTTCTGGACTGGCTCCCTGATAGTGACAACAGTGATCAATACCTGTTTAATGCGTGTCAGCATGGCCTCTTGTAGCCTCAACCAGTGATGCATGTGACAACACAACTGAGACACAAATCTAACTGCATAACAGGAAGTGCCTAAACAAGGGCACTTCATCGTAGTGTCATTAGGTATTTTTTAATCAAAAATTAAAAAGATTAAAAATAACACTTCAAATCATAATATGGCAACTCTTACATGAGATTTTAGCAATTATGTTTACATCTACTTCAATCATAATATCTACTGAAACTACACCATAGGGTTTTGCTAAGGCTACAGTCACACTGGTGATTAGGGCCGGTGCGAATAGGAGCGGCAGAATTCAGAGATCCCTGCTGCGGCTAGATGCAGACACTGTCCCTGTTCAATACGACTGGTCACCCATCAGTGGCCACAGCTATTGCTCTCTGCACAGCAAGCGATTATCTGCGATGATTGCTGAACGTTGTGTGCGTGTGCGTCACAGCAGAGATCAAAGTAGTTAAAGTGTTACTAAACCCAGGACCCTGCATTCACTATATCTGGTCTCCCACGGTACACAGAACATGGCAATGCAATCGTTTTAGTAAAAATAAACTGCTAAATACCTTTTCTCACCAGCAGTTAGAGCAGTCTTGTGACTTCTAGCCTGGCCGTGTCTGGTTAAAGCTTATAGAAGGAGTTTTCATTCTGCTCACTGTTCTATAAGACTGCAGGAGCCCTGACCCTCCATCTGGACAGTGCTGATGGGAGAGTGCATGCGATAGGCACAGGGCCAAAAGAAAAAAAATACTCTCTAGCAATACACACCAAACTGAGCATGTGCATCTTGTCCCCTTCTCTCAATAATATTCGGAGAGGGGATGGAGACATTGAAAGGTAAAGTTTAGAAGAGACAGGATCTAACAGCCTTTTTAAAACAAAAGAGTTTTTTTAACAGCTTTTTTTTAAAACAAAAGAGCAGCACTATTTTTTTTTTTCAATGGGCAGGAGCGGTATTGCTCCTTCACCGCTCCAAAGATCCTGCAAGCGCACCGCTTTAGTGTGAAAGCAATCAGGCTTTCACACTGGAGTGACAGCTGCGGCGCTTTATATGCGCTATGCAGGCACTATTTTTAGCGCGGTAGCGCCTCAGTGTGAAAGGGGTCTTAGGTTCCACAGTGCGTATAACAAGCATGCTTTACAGTGCTTAAAGTAACGCTTTAAACACTGGCTTTACAGAGAGCTGAGAATAGCTGTGGCCATCAACGACCTGTCCTTGTAGTGAACGGGGCCGGTAGCCGCACCTAGCCACGGAGAGCTGCAGCAGGCATCTCTGGTTCTTGGTGTTACTATTCACACCAGCCTTAATTGCTATTGTGAATGTAGCCTAATGCAGTTGTTCTCTGTACTGCAGACATGCATATGAATTCAAGGCAATGAATAGATACAAACTGTGCATATATGTTGATAATTTGTCAGTGAAAGAATCACATGGTTGAAAAGATGTATTGTAAATTGTATTCCATAAGGCAGGAACACACATGAAGTTAGCCAATGGAGAAGAAAACCAAAATGCAAATGAAAGAAGTACGCACAAATAATTGTATAATTATCACATTGCTAGGTCTAGAACAGTGTGAGAGGATTACAATTAATCATGATGACAAGCGACAGAAGATATTTGGAGGGTATGTAAAAGGCAAAACTTGACATGTCTAACACCATTATTTTTTCACACTAGTCATTTCCTATCATCACCAAGGTACACATATGTGAAAAACATTCTGATGGCTGCCTCCATCATAAAGACAGTACTTTTAATATAGAAAAGGGCACTGTGTCTCACTTTTTACTTCTCAGACTATATAGAATAATAATGAGATATGAATCGCTGTTCTTGTGCATCCCACCACCTTAGCAGATAAGATCTGAATCAAGGAAAACATTTTTTTTATATAAATATTACCCATGATACAACAGGAGCGGCTCTGCTCGCTGTAAAATTAGCTTGTTAATCAGAATGACATAGTAGAGGGGACAGGCGCAGACAGTTTGTGAGGATATCAGTTACTCAACTGCATATTATCAGATTGCCATCAGAAAGTGTCATTTCAGTGACTTCTCATGATAAACAATTCTGCAATTTGATAGCAAAAATAAAAATTCATCAGAGAAAAAAAAAATATATACTGTATAGCGCTCTATAATCACCACAGGGAGACTAGATTTAGCACAAGCCTATGAATATCATTGCGGCATGATTGCTTCTCCTATAAATACAGCCCTTTGTCTTGACCTGCCATATGCGCATTATGATAATGCCTCTCTAATACCTCCGAGTAGAACACCATTACATGGAAGGTCATTATGAATCACAGATCACAGAGGCTTGACAAGCTTTCCTCCCCTTTTTATGTAAGCAATATACACATTTCATCAGAAGATATTAGGAGCATACAATAACCAGGGGCCTCTGCAGTGTTTTCATATGACAGGTAACATTAAGAAAACTTACATGTACAATAGTGAAAAACTATTTTAGATTAGATTATTTTACATGTAAAGGGTTTCTATAAACGGATGTATTCTGTCACTACATTCATTTACTTTACAAAGATGTAAGTATATCTAAGGCCCCTTTCACACTGGGGCGTTTTTCAGGAGCTACAGCGCTAAAAATAGCGCCTGTGTAGCTCCTGAAAAAAGCCGGTCCTTTCACTCCAGTGTGAAAGCCAGGCTTTCACACCGGAGCGGTGCGCTAGCAGGACGGTGAAAAAAGTCCTGCTAGCAGCATATTTGGAGCAGTGAAGGAGCTGTGGAGGTGTATTCACCGCTCCTACCGCTCCTACCCATTGAAATCAATGGGACACCGCGGGGATAATGCCGGCAAAGCGGCGCTTTGCGGGGGTTTTTCACCCTTTTTCAGCCGCTAGCGGGGGTTAAAACCACCCCGCTAGCGGCCGCATACCGTGGCTAAAATGACGGTAAAGCAGCGCCAAATATATCGCTGCTTTACCGTCGCCGCCCGCACCGCCCCAGTGTGAAGCCGGCCTAAGTGAATTCACGGCACAGGTGACGGGGGAGAGGAGTATTAAAGGAGAAGTCCAGCCTGAACTCGTTTGGCTGGGCAATTCGTTTTGCACTCCTCTGACCCGGTTTCAGCAGAGAGGGCTTAAAGGCCCGTACACACGATCCGAATATCGTACGAAAACGGTCATCTGAGGAAGGCTCATCCGATTTTCCCGATCACTACTGTTCATCCAATCTTATTCGATCGGGCATGCACGAAAATTTTCCTCGTATTGATTCCAGATCAGTCAGTATAGTTGTCGTCCGAAAATTCAATATAAATACATTACAACACATGACATCACTTCCGATTTTTTTTTTTTTTTCTATCGTACGAGAATTTGTGACTTTATTAAGCTATTCATATGATTGACAGTCAGCAGCTCTCTGCTTGGGAAGCTGTGAGAACAGAGCCATCGGCGGTGTTCAATCGCTCAGTTCTCAGTGCAGAGGCGGCAGTATGCAAGTAGGCAAGTATGATACTGTTATATAAAAAAAACAAACATACTACTTTTAAAGTAGATCAGAAATGAAAAAGTGAACATTGATACATTGACAACTACCAGCGTAAGGTTCCATGCACACTAGCATTTTTTTTTTTAAGCTCCTAAAAGCTGTTAGCATTTTTATTTCTGCTCCTAGAAGCTAAAAATAGTTTTATCCTATGTGTGTCCATGCACACTACTTTAGGCTATTAGCATTTTTTTGAGCTTCAGCATCTAGGAGAAGAAAAAAAATGACTCTGAGCATGAACTTTTGCTTATTTTATATTTAATGATAGGTTATTAAGGAACCATATTTTGGGGGGGGGGGGTGTTACATGATGAATTGCAATCGATTATAATCATTGAATTCACACTGATGCACTTTTATTTGTGGCATGTAAAATATACAGTGGTTTGTATTATGAGCACTTAAAAGGACAGCAAACACATTTTTGTATCTAAATGACTTGTAAACCCCCAAATTATTATTATTTTTTTTTTTTTATGTCATAATGTAGAGAATACAATTTCCTTTAATTTGAGCCCAGTCTTGCCACACAGATTTACTCGAGGCCTGAGAAATCCTCTTTTATTGTTCAGTTAGAGAAATCTTGACAAAGTCTCGAAAACTTTGTCAAAAACGTCCCCTTGCTGTGAGTGACAGGTGATTTACATATCTCATGCACTAGCCTTTTTGGGGTTTACATCCACTTTAAGTAATCAGGATATTTGAGTAGTCAGGATATTCAAGTGCTGCTGTTCCTGATATCTATCCATCTCAAAGACAGGATTTTAGTCGCACACCACTGCCTCCCTCTGCTGAAACAACAGTGCCCATGTTGGGCAGAAGATCACAACACCGAAAATAGTAGCAATGGTGCAATTGGGACCGGACATGAGTTTTTTTTTTTTCTCTTCAGTCACCATGGTGTCCAGCCCATCTTTGAAGATTTGTAGTGAAATTGGCGATCTCACTGCTGTGCTACGCACAGTTTCCCTTGCTCTGATCCTTCCTCTACCAAGATGGGCACCTCCTCGCAGAGAGTCGCAGGGCAGAACAAGGGCATGGGGAAAAGTTTGGCTGTAGAGGGACCAAAGGCAATGCCGGTGTCAATTTCCCACTGCCTTCCATTTTTTTGTGGGCACAGCAACTAGAACTCTTAGAAGAGGATTTTTTTTGCACTTAAAGGATAAGGTCACTATTTAAAAAAAAAAATACGTGCACATTCTTTTGTAGGTTAAAAAAAAAATAAACTATTGAGTCTACCCTTCTAAATCCAGGGATGTATGTTGGAGCCTTTTTAATTTGCTTGGCCATCAAAAACTTCTACCTCATAAAATACTGTTTAACCCTTTTTCCTGCTACAGGTGCAATTCACCATCTACAGCTACTCCTGTTACCTTGGCTCCCTCTACAGATTCCGACGGCCGTCAGGGGACAACATGACAATACCTGTGTTATGGTGTCAGCATGGGCCTCTAGAAGCCCTAACCGATGATGCATGTGACAACAACTGAGACCCCTCAATGAGTACGGGAACCTGACACGCCTTCGGCCAGTGTGCATCAGGATATGTTTAAATCAAAACTTACAAAGATTAAATAACACTCTGAATGATACAATGGCAAAGCATTTCCCATGGAATTTTAGCAAGTTTTTACATCTACTTCAATCTAATGTCTCTGAAAACTCGCACCATGCGTTTTGCTAAGCAATAATCACACTTGATTACCGATGCGTTACAGAGCGAAATTCTGTCAGTCCCATGCTCGCTAAAGAATGGAGACCTGTCCTGAATCGCTGTATCATGGGCCAGCTTGTTTGACGCAAGGATATTGCGAAGATGTATTGTGTCTGTGTCTCCAGCAGAGATCTAGAGTGTTAAGTGACTAGACCAGCCCTGCGTTCATAGATCTGTCCACCGGTATCCAGAACATGGTGCACTCTTTTGAAAATACTAACTCTAAAATACACATTAGACCCGTTCCTGATGCCTAGATGCTTCTGAAAGTTTAGAAGGAAGTCTCTGCTCCTGACTCTGACGCAGGACCCTGGCCTCATCGGACATCCTAGGGGAGGCTGTATAGGCACATGGTCAAAAGAAATCCTATAGGCTAACAATGGATGTCCACGTCGCACCCTCCATATATCGGAGAGGGATGGAGACATGAAGACAGAAAAGGGACCATGACTCTTGACAGAACTTTTCTAACAGGTTTTTTTTTTCATCCTGCCAAGCGCAGCAGAGTGAAGCATAGGACTTCTGAGTGGAGTGAGCAGACTGTGGGCATGCATGAGGCATACAGGCACCCTCATGTGTTAAAGATCTTCAGGTTCCTCGTGCATACATGCGCATGCTTTTACAGGCTTAAAGAAACACTTTACCTGGCTTACGGGAGTCGAAACTGTCATCAAGATGCCTTACTGTGAGGGCCAGGGTCCCACTAGCCACGAACTCAGGGATCTCTGGGGGTCACAACAGACCAACTTCGATTTACCCATGAGTTGTGGTCTGGATGACTGTAGACAGCATATGATTCAGGCATGGAATCAGACTACACGGCCTAATGTTGAAATTGTAGTGAGATCACGGGTTGAAAAAATTTGTAAATATTCCTGGCTGGAAGCAACTGAAGTTGAAGTGTAGAATAACCAAATGCAATGGATCCCATTGTTTCCTTGCTAGGCTAAAGCAAGTTACTTCATGATGACAAGCGGGAATGGGGTAAAAAGGTAAAATCTTGACATCTAATTGATTCACTGATCCCTTCTCACAGGTACTATTGCATTCTGTAGGCTGCCTCCATCATGACGCTTTTAATAAGAGGGTCAGTTTCTCCTTTAGATTGATATATAAATAACTAAATTGAACGATGGCTTCTGTGCATCCACAAAATTGGAAAATAACAAGAAAGCTTTGTAATGAACGGATAACACTTGTACACGAGGCTGCACGCTGTACAAAGCTTGTTAACAGAATGGGAAGAGGAAGAGGACCAAACGTTTTGAGGGGTATGTACCAAATTCCAGTTCTAGAATGTAGTTTTATTATGTAAAAATTAGGCTTCTGATAGAATCATAAAAATTTAGAGGAAAGAAAATACAGATCTTGTCGCCCATATCACACTATGGGAGTACGATTTAGCAACCTATGTCATTGCGGCGGACCTCATAAGATACACCTTTTCTTGCCTTGCCGATGCCCATTTATATAATCCTTTTCCCTATTACCTGTGAACCCTTTCATGGAGGTAGCACACACTGACAAGCATTTCCTCCCTTTTATTCCTTCTAGGGTTAGGAAACAACGGGACTCTACAGTTTTTCTATGACAGGAAAACTTAAGACAACTTACCATTACAATAGGAAAACTATAGATGAATACAGAGGTCGGATAAGGATGTATTCCTCCTCACATTCTTACCAAAGTGCACGTAGTCATACGAGGCCCGCTTCACATGGGCGTCTTTTCACTGCGCTACAGCGCAAAAATGGCGTTAGCTCCTAAAGCCGACACTTCCAGGTGAAAGCCAGCTTCACCCGGAGATCTGTCCTACGGACGTGAAGGGTCCTCTAGCATGTATTTGCGTGCTATTCCTGCTACACAACTGAAACAATGGGACCTGGGATCACCTCCAGCTCAGCGGTTTCAGAGTTTTCTTATCACCCGAGCGGTGGTTAAACCCCCCGCTAACGATACCGATTTAAAATGCGTCAAGCACGCCAAATTATGCTTGCATTTCTCGCCCGCACGCCCATTGAAAGCGGCCTATGATTCACAAGGTGTACGTTGAGGGAGTTTAAACGCTAGATTTCCCCACTCAGTTTGCTTGGCAATTAGTTTTGACCTTGAGGTTTCGCGCGGCTTAAACACTGTAAAGATCCGTTATATCGTACGAACGTCTGTGAGGAAGGCTCATCGATTTTGCCTCTGACTGTTCATCGCTTATCGACGGGCATCACATATTTCCTCGTTGAATTAGATGTAGTATAGTTGATCGTCTTCATATACATGCAACCTAAATCCTTCGAGTTTTTTTTTTTTATCTATCGTAGAGTGAAATTTTACTTATTAAGTATTGCATATGATTGTAAAGTAGATCTTCTTCTGTGAGACGAGCATCGCTTTCTCCTCAGTCTCAGTGCTGACGGCTGATCAGTAGGCATTAAGTAGGCATATGATATGTTATATAAAAACATACAATCTTTAGTTGAAAGAAAGTGACATTGATCATTGACAATTTCCAGCAGTTCCTGCAACTGCATTTTTTTTGCTCCAAAGTGTTACATTTTGTTAACCAAAAGAGCTAAATGTTTTCCTGTGGGTGTCCATGCACATACTAAGCTTTAGATTTTTGAGCTTCAGACTAGGCATAAAATAGAGCTGAGCTGACTTTTATTTTTAAATAGGTATTAAGACACCATATTCTGGGGGGGGGGTGACAATAAGTGCACCAATCGATCTACATCATGATTCACACCTGTGCACTTTGATGCGGAGCATTGTAACTTCATGGTTGCTATACACTTAAAAGGATGAACACTTGTTGTAAGGCTATGGCCCTTGAGCCCCCTTTTCCAACAGAGAGCATGTCCTTATTGACCCCAGTCTTGCCCCATTGATTGACTCCGAGGCGCGGAAACTTTATTTGTTAGAGAATCTACAAAGTCTCGAACTTGTCAAAAAAGTCCACTAGCGGTACAGTGATTCAATCTCAAAAATGCACATTTATTCATTTTGGAGCCTGTAAAGCATTGCACCAGCAATCAACATCAGATCTGTCAGTGTATCTGTGTGCTGTACATCCCACACGGGTAAGCGGATACAATCTGACATGAAGCATCGCCGTGGTAAAGTGCCGTGGTAGTTCATTAAGAACTACAAGCCAACAGCTGCAAAGCATGTCAGGGCTTGTAGTTCATTTACACACAGAGCTGTGTGAATAAATGATGCGGCCATGTGGGCGGAGCCCTGGCGGACGCACTGTTTTCAAAAAGGGTCAGCTAGTTCGGTGAACTTCTCCCCGTACTGCTGTCACGAAGTGCGGGGGATCGGGCAGTGGCTAAAGCATTGGGAACATGTTTCATGTTCCACCCTAAAAACGTGTGGAACATGTAATGTAACATGTCCCCAAAGGTAAACGTATCCTTTATGTGACAAAATCACTTTAAGAAACTTCTAAAAAATATCAGATTTCCTTGAGCCCTTTAGCAAGTGAACAGAGAAAATCAATTCTAGCACATTTTGAACAGAGAACATTGCAGCTACTGTTGCATATGGAATAGAAAAGACTGTCAATTACAAATTACACCTTAAAGGCAACAGTTTTATAGCTACTAAATAAGAAAAAGTCTATAGAATTGAGAAAGAGGTATTGAAGCAATTGGCTTATAACCCCACACCGAGGTACTAAGCCCATACATTAAATCCTTGACACAGCAAGCACAATTTACTTAAGCGCACTGCTGGCAGTGAGTGTCCTTGTCACGGTGAAGTCAGTTACTCACAATGTGACAGCTCTTCATAAAGTCTTGGGGAGAATACAATGTTTTCCAATACCGCTGCTTATTTCATAAAAAAAGAGCCATAAAGCAAACAGAGAGATTGGAATCACTGTAAGTCAGGAGGCGTCTGAATTCATAATTTTATCTTGCAGCCATCAAAGCCTTGTCTGTGGCTGACAAGGAAAATGGAAAGGCTGGCTCGTGGTGACCTGGCTTTGTGTAATTCATTTACAAGATAAAATAAGTGAAAATATCCATCACTGCACCTCACATTCTGCAAATGACATGTCTCCTAACAGACGACAATAAAGTGTTCCACCACACATGATCTCCTGGGGCCTTTACTACACACTAGGCTTGAAATGAACTGGAAGGCCGTGACTTGAGGAAGAGGGGCGAACAGGAACAAGCTCTGTGTTTTACACGCACAAACCATTTATCCTCACCGCTAAATCAGTTAGGACTGAATAGTCACACCAGAGCACTGATGACAGTGGGCCTATTGTCTGCATACAGAAGAGGCAGACGCTGTACAGGCAGAAAGAACTGCTACTCGCAGCTCATTGCCTAGAATCTCACTGTGAACTAATGACATCACAAAAGGTTAAAAGGGACAACCAACCACATGTAATTTCCCAGCTAAATTGTGTCTAGCACAAGGGAATATGAATGCGGTATACAGCTAATTACGCTGTACAGCAGAGTAATCTGAAAATCATGAAGGTCTTGTTTTTCTATCCTCTTTCCATATTAATCTTATTCCTTACAGAATATAATGGACATGAGAATACCAACACCTTTTCTTTTGATTCCATACACCACAGCAATTAGTAAACTGAATACAAAATCTGTTTAAAGATCTGATTTTGCTCCAAAACCATGAACAAAACTGCTTTGGGCAACTGAAGATCTCTTAAGGAGGGCCAGATTTGTATCTCGACAGCCCAACATCTGGGTTCTATGGCCATAACCTAACCGGGTCTGGAGGGAAAATAAAAAAATCCAACTGTGGTAAAATGCAAGCACCCATGTTGGACTTCAAAGCAATGATTGTGGAGCCCTTTAGATTCTCTGCTTTGGCAAATAGACCTCAAATTTACTCCAAATAGAGAATAAGCCTCACCCATTGGGCTAAGCTCAATTCTTTTCATTCAACTGCTAGATCATCATCCACCTATTGTAGTTCTGGCACTTTACTGCAGAATGACACAATTCTGCAGTAAAGTTCTTTAAGCACATTCTATGGTGCTTAAAGAAGAAGTACAGCCAAAGCTTGTTTGGCTGTACTTCTGAGGAATACAGGAGTACAGTTCGTTCCATAATCCCATCACCCGTTTTCAGCAGACGGTGGGCTGAAGCCTGCTGTCGACTAGCATCACAGAGCCGGTCCGGGCTCGGGCAAGATCGTGACAATAAAGCCAGGATCCGTTCACATGCCTGGACCAACACTCAGCTCAGCCTCTCAGTGAGGCACTGAGAGCCTGAGCCAAGCGCTCTCACCCCTCTTCGCAGCCCAACACTCCAGCGAGCGAGGGGGGGGGAGCAGACGGCGGTGACCGATAGTCACCAGCTCTCTGCTCAGGGAGCCCTGAGAACCGAGCTAATGGTGCTAGGTTTTCAGTGTTCAAGCCGGTGGTGGACCGATGCTGCATCCACCTACATAAATATGAAAAACAAGTGGGAAGTGGGGAAGAAGAAAAAAAAAGGCTCCATACTTATCTTTTAAGATCAACTTGGAAAGACATACATGGATCCATGGGGCTTTACAGATATTGATCTGAAGGACTAATGCAAGCACCATGAAGTGCCTGTATTTCAGTAGTTTCTCATTAAGCACTTTTCAGGCACAAGGTGTCAACCAAAAAGAAGGTAATCTCCCCAAAAAGGCCACAGACAACATTACAACCACTGAGCTTTTAATCTATCCCCACTATAACCAAAACTAGAAAAAAAATTTGGTTGGAATTGAAAGTGTGTTTTTCTGCTTTTTAGTCTTTTTTGGTTTCCCCATTTCAGCTGTTGACATTCTATGAAGGCTGGAAAACCGTGTAAGTGCCTCTGTGACCAATATTAAAGGCATCGATCCAGGATAATGTCGGCATCAAATAATTCCATCAATGGCCTCATTATCTGCAGGGTAACCTGAATCAAACGCCTAGGGCACTCAATGTACAACTCGTCAAAAAAAAAAAAAAAGGTCACTGACAAAATGGTACAAACAGATTACATTGAAGGTGATGCTGAAGGTTACATACAAATACTCAAACCAGGACTTTAATGGTAAATCATCCTTTGGCTGATTAAGTATTTCTATAAAAAAGAATCTCTAACACAGCAATTACATTTGCCATTCTATGTGCCCTCTCTCTGCCGGGGCCTCCTTTCCTTCACAGCTCCTGTGATCACTTGTCACACCGCTTGAAAACTCTATACTGCATTAATTCAGCTGAACAAAGCCACAGCCATGGTCCTTTTCTGTTTCATCTCGGCTGTGTAACTAAAACAGAAATGAGCTCTGGCAGCAGTATTGTTCTGAGGAAATTGATGACACAGAATGCCCATACACCATGAAAATGGACAGCAAGAGATGCATGGAAAATGACTGGCAGAAGAGAAAGGGGAAAGAGCACAAAAAAAGGAAAAAAAATAAAGCAAACACAAAACAATGCAGGTGTTTTGGTTGCTTATTATTGATGTAATAAGGTTACATATAATAATACATAAACACAGAAACCCCTATGAAACTGTGCCTCTGAAAGGCCGAATCTCCATTGCATCTGAGCACCACAAACCAAAAACACTATTTAATTGATTTTTAATATTCAAATCAAACTACCCCTTCCATCCATGTCTCTATGCTTATTTTTTGTATAGAATTCACTGAGAAAACCCTCCTCATCCTCTCCTCCCCTCCTGAAGACTCCTGGGATATACGACATGGCAAGAAACCAGGAAAAAAGTTTAAAATTAAGTAAATATGACATGCTTTCCTATTTACAAATGCTAGCAGCATAAGGGTTATAAATACCATAGTTATCGGCGTATAACACACACTTTTTTCCCCTTTAAAATCAGGGGAAATTGTGGGTGGGTGTTATACACCGATCCCTACTGTCTGAGGGAAGAGTAGCGAGCACCTCTGAATTACATAGAGCCAATCTCCTGTGTACCGGTGTTCTATCACCAAGTGTCCGGCTGTCACTAGATGTCTGAAGTGTACTGCGCATGCGCAGTACGGATCAAGAAGATTTTCGGAAATTGTTGGAAGATGAGCGGCGCCTGCGCCGTGAGTCGAGGTGAAGCCCCCACCATCCAAGCGGACATAGGGTTAGTCAAAGTTAGAGGGCCCCTCGTGGACTCGCTTCGCTCGCCACGCTTCGCTCGCCACGCTTCGGGCACGGCCTCGCTGCGCTCGGCTCTTTTATATTCTAACTCTATGTCCACTTGGATGGTGGGGCTTGAAAGTCAACTCACGGACAGCTCGGACACTTCGTATTGGGGGACGGATAATGATACAACACCGGCACTCTGTCACTCACAGCCACGCCTCCTGGCCCTGCATTGGGCCACTGTTCTGTCTATCATATGAGCAGGGTCGGGAGGCGTGGCTGTGAGTGACGGATCGCAGAGTAGCCAGGAGATCGCGGCTCTGTGTAATTCAGTGGCGCTTGCTCCTTTTCCATCAGAGACAGCAGGGATAATCTAAAGCTGGTGAGGCTGCAATGATGGGAAAGGTGAGGCTGCAGATGGTCACTGAACAGGCTGCATTGATGGGCAATTTAGATGCTGCAAATGGGCACTGAGCATTGATGAGCTGTGACCCTAATTTTGCTTCAAAGTTCTTGATTTAAAATGTAAGTTTTTTTCCTTAAACTTCCCTCTTAAAATTGGGGTGCGTGTTATAAATATGGTAATCAATCTTGATTGAGGAGAGTGAAGTTCCACTTTAAATCTGTGGGAGGCCATTTAAAAGAGGAGCTCCAGGATCCTTCAGAATAAATTAAAAGTCAGCAGCTACAAATACTGTAGCTGCTGACTTTTAACATAAGGACACTCACCTGTTCAGAGATACTACAATGTCCTCACCCGAGCTGATTCTTCAATCAGCTTCGGGTGCAGGCTCTGGAATCTATAGAAAGGGAAACAGGAAACTAAACCTTCCGTTCTCTACTGTGCATGCCTGAGTCGCCCTGCGCCTTGTCAAAGGTCCCGTAGTCCTCTGGGATCTGTGATGTGTCCCAGAAGACTGTGGGGGAAGGAGGGAGGGACAGGGGGACGGACGACTTCCAGCTCGGTTCGCTGTGGCGATCTGAGCCAGAAATGGGAGCGGGTACCTGTCAAAAGTCAGGTACTCGCCCCCCCCCAAAAAAAGTGCCAAATGTGGCAGTGGAGGGTGCAAACAAGCAGCGCTTCACTTTTGGGTGGAGCTCCTCTTTAGGACAAGTATTCTTACTCCCCCCCCAATATTTTAGGTTTGTATGAGCATGTGTGTTGCAAATAAGTGGTCTATGCACTTTTATACAGCTACGCATTTGTGCCCCACACAGGGTGAGATTATCACAAGACTGTACCAAAATAATTTCTGATATGCTAAGGCCACGATGCGGCTAAATGCACAAATGCAAAATTTTGAAAACAAGGTAACATGTTCAACAGCATTCTCAAGCAAAATCACATTTCGAACACGCTTGCTTGCACTTGTGATGCAATCTAGTCACTTAAAGTTTGCAATCACAAAACACGGTCTCCGATCTAATCTTCTACAATGCCTGCGTCAAACACATCACAAGCATTTCTTTTCAAGTGCGATTAGAGGTGCTTAAAGAAAAATGGTCCGAAATTAGTGTAAATTAACACACAACTAAAATTGGAAATACACTGTGCATGTGTACTAAAGTGGGGGATGCCTTTTATTGTAGTCTAGAGTGCTACTGGGGAGATGCGCCCTCACATTCTGTCCCAGTGAATGTTCATACCACAATAGAAACTGAAGTCTGAATGAATTTCAATTACAAAAAGTATGTCTGGGCAAAAAAAAAATCTAAGCACTACATGCACATTGCCCGATATTTTGTCCCTATAAAATTACTTCACATACATAAAAGTGCCTAAGTGATCCACAATCCAGTGAGATTCTAATCTCCTCTAATGAGCCAATAACGCTGCCTCTGCCGTTTATGAAATTACAAGCTAGAGGTGCGCATCTTCACTGGTATCACGTTTCTATTAGGATTATCCTGTCAACAATTCGATATCCCGATGCATCACGATTACTGGCCATGGTTTTCATCACAAAATTCAAGCAGTGATAGGTCTCTGAGGATTCATACTGATCTCTGCATTGATGGTGTCTGCCCAGTTAGTAAATATAGTGGCATAATAACATACTAAGGAGGGAGGTGTGGCAGGCCTATGCCATTGCACCTGTTCAGCTGGCAGGGCTGAAGATAAGAGGTTGTAGAAAACCCAGGTCCTACACAGCTGGGAAACCTTCTGGAATAAGCCACAAGACACATGGTTTTGCAAATGTGCATATATTCACTTGTATTTCTTTGTAATTTCAGAATGCCTACTAAAAAAATAAATAAAAAAAATAAATACAAAAAACACTTTAGTTCTGGCTTAAAATTTTTCTTAAATGTATTATTTGAATGCAAGCACTAGAAGTTGCTGTTCACTGTACAGCAGAGCTTGGTCAGAGTAGGGAGAAGCAGTACAAGGATCAAGTCATCTGTGCTGCAATACCAAAAATCTTGCTGATAGGAAGGGAGCAGATTGACAGAAATACTATCAGGTCTGCTGCTTTTCCTTTTACTGTGCAATCATGGGCTGGGGGGTTATTTCAAAACTGTTGTGCGATGCTTCCCACAGAACCCCTCTCACTGCACATTGGATTGCATACAGGTGGCTGGAGTGAGGGCGGGGTTTGGCGGACACAAATGGGAGGCGGAGTGTCGGATTGGACAAGCAGCAGAGTGAGGAAGGGGTTAGGACAGCGGAGACCTGATGACAGGACGGGAGACAGCAGATAAAGCCCCACTCCCATGCAATTTGGCTTTCCCTGCTCTCACTTTGTTATACCAGGCTGCCAGTGGTTGTGGAGAGCCGGAGCTAGACGCTCTCCACATTGTATGAGTTGGTCGTGGTTAGGGATGAGCTCCGGTGTGTTCGCATGCTCCACGTGCGGAGCTCGCTAGGAAGTCGGCGCAGCGATGCGCTAATCACAGGCAGTGAGAAATTGCCCGATCTCTGCAGCCGCACATCGGGGCAATGTCTCACTGCCTGTGATTAGCGCAGGAGCATGCGAACGCGCCGGAGCTCATCCTTAGTCACGGTGTCTGGGGGAGAAGATGCTCCTCCGGCAGTTGCACACAGACTCCACCTACTGCTCCTCCTCCACCTCTTGTTCATCCGTGCAGCCTTTTTACCAGTCCAGTTTGCCCGATTGTTAAGTTTCTGAGAGCTGACACCTGCGGAGGAGGCATGGACTTCAGGATGGCTGAGTGTGCTGGAATGACTTCACTCGTACATCGCAATGCAGCTGTTCTCTGCATCGATGCAGAATCGTTCAAACCTGCATCACGATGCATCGATTAGACTACTATTTTCAACAACCAGTCAGCACTACCCAAGTTCTCCTCTGCTGGTCTACAGAGCTCTCTCCATTACCTTATGACCATTGCTAATTTTTCTGTACTTTTATTTTTAAAGCGAGAAAACATGGAGAAAGGTACATATATTGAAAACATGTGCTGAATAGGTTTTATTTTGTCCAGACGTACACTTTAAATGAGTGGCAATACACACAGTCATTAAGGAGAGCACATTACTTTGTGGGAGTTTCTGGACAAATTTCACTACTACTTGCCCATTGTACCTGATGCAGCTCACCTTACTATTAACTTCTGAAGGGGTACTAGAAAAATGACAGATGGAATTTGACTAGCTCCTGGAGGCCACAGACACGTTCTATTGTATGGCGACATGATAAGCATTTGTCAAATCTTTGACAATAGTGCAGCTCTGACCTTGGTATTCGATCCGCTTTCCTTGGTGAACTGGAAACAAATTAGATGCACAAGAGATAGCTTTCACAGTCACCGCCTTCCACTAATAAACACAGGATACCAGCAGAACAATACAATAATCCTTGTATTTTTTTTCTGCAAG
The DNA here is from genome assembly GCA_028564925.1 of Lithobates sylvaticus. Lineage (NCBI taxonomy): Eukaryota > Metazoa > Chordata > Amphibia > Anura > Ranidae > Lithobates > Lithobates sylvaticus. The sequence continues at coordinate 151,732,216 of CM053035.1, read as the reverse complement.
GTAAAGTCAAGCCGCTTTCCAGTGAAATGTATACCCAAGGATTCATGATGCAGCCCCAGCACCTCGCCTCTGGCAAATGAGCTTATTACAAAGCCATATTGCAGGGAATCCATTTTCTCTCGGTTTTCTCCCCCCTCCTGCTGCAGTTTAATGTGCTGTCGGCATAATTTAGATTTCATGTGTTTAAGCTCACTCAAGCCTGCCTCTTGGTTGTACACTAAATAGAACATATTTCTGCTGAACAGAATTAATGACAGCTAATTGTAATCCACAGCTCCGAAATTTATAAAAACAACTGCTAAGCAGTTCAAGCAGAGAGCACTACCACATTACCACATTACTACCACTACTACACTACCACATTAACCCAATCATTTTAACCCCACTATACTAACTTTTTATCAACCTTCCAAAAGTCTTGCTCAAATGCTAATGACACGATTATTTGGGGGGAAGAGTATGCTTAACCACTTTAAGATCAGGCTTTTTCTGGCACTTTGTTTCCAAGTGAAAATCTTTTTTTGCTAGAAAATTACTTATAACCCCCAAAGATCATATATATTTTTAAAGCAGAGGCCCTAGAGAATAAATTGGTGGGTTTTGCAATTTTTTTGTCACACAGTATTTCTGCAGTTTTACAGGTTACCATTTTAGATGTATAGAGGAGGTCTAGTGCTACAATTACTGCCCAGGATCAGACGATCGTGGCAATACCTCATATGTGGGACGATCACGGTTTGCGTGCGGTCGCCTTTGTGCGCTGGGAGGGGGGGCACTTTTAAAAAAAAAATAATTAAATTATTAATTTTGATTTTTTTTACACTGCTGCTTTAAATTTTTTTTTTTTTTATCACATTTATTGATGTCACAAAGTTGGCAATAGGCATGTGACCGGTACACTTTATGGAGCGATGTGGGTCAAATCCTTCCTTCACACTTGAGAGCATTCAAATATGCCAAGATCAGCGTTTTTAAGTACCGTAGTCTCTACAAAAAAGCCGCAAACCCGGAAATAACTCCGGGAGAAATGTCGCCACTCACAGCAGCGTGCAGGTCCACTGCAACAGCTTTGATCTAAGGTATGTATTTCATAATGAGCTAGTATGCAATGCATACTAGCTCATTATGCCTTTGTCTTACAGGGTTAATTTCAAGGCTAAATAGAAAAAAACTAAAAACATATGCAGTAAGTGTCTGCAATACTTGCACATCGTGTTTTTCTCTTTAAAGAAGCACACATTTTTTTACTTGTACCCACAGGTAAGCCTATAGTAAGGCTTACCTGTAGGTACTGTTAATATCTACTAAAAATTTAGATAATATTCATAGTGCATGCAGCCGATGACATCGGCGCATGCGCTCTCTAGGTCCGGCTTACCGTGCCAGAACTTCAGAACCTGTGTTGTAAACCGGCAGCTCACATCGCCTGAGCCTGCGAACCCAGAAGAAACACCGGGGAAGATGTCAGCCGTCCAAGCGATGTGCGGGTGCCGCTTGAGGGCTGCGTTCTAAGGTATTTCATAATGAGCTTTTTTTTTTTATAATAAAAAAAAAAAAACAACCACCTGTAAGACAAAAGGCATAATGAGCTAGTATAGGATGCATACCAGCTCATTATGCCTTCGCCTTACAGGTTTTTTTTTTTTTTTTTTTTCCATTCAGGGTTTACCATCTCTTTAAAGACCCTGTGAGTACAGAGAAATACCTGAAGCTGTCAGAAATGCCCTCAAATACTATAAGCCCTCTTGTGGGCTGAAAAAAACACAGCAATTTTTGTGGACTAAGTGGTGTAAGCTTTGCTTTTTTTCTTTTTTCAATTATGACACTGCCACCTCCAAAAAAAATGTATTTTTATTTTTTTGTTTTCGTTTTAGCTGAACAGGTTTTTGCATGGGAATACAGAGCCTAGCATTTGGCTTGTGATTGCAGCAGGCCCTATTTATTTGAATTGGTCGGGTTCAGAAGCGATACTGCCCGCCAGTTGTGATGGGGGATCGCCACCTGACTGCTAGTGTAAACTAAGCCTAATGAAGACAAAGACCACAATTGAAGTCATTTTTTGCTCTAGTGGGTAGAGGTTAAGAACCAGGTGCGGCTCATGCCCCAACTGAAGAAAGCCCCCTCATTTCCAGTATAGCAGTATAGTCTTAGGCCTCTTTCACATGGACGGACCGTTCAGATCCGCCTGACAGTTTTGACGGCGGATCTGAACGGGCGCTCCATGTTAGTCTATGGAGCGTCGGATGTCAGCGGAGACATGTCCGCTGACATCTGACCCGGTCCGATCCACCAAAAGCAGACGTATGGCTCTACGTCCAGGTCCATCGCTGGCGGATCGGATCGGGTGAGATCTGATGAAAACGGACCCGCTGTCCATTTTCATCCGATCTCTCCATAGAGACCAGGGGCGCTCGCAAGCCCCTCGCCGCTCAGTGAGCAGAGAGGGACCTGTCATCCGCCGGTTCAGCGGAGATCAACGGAGAGATCTCCCGCAAAGCCGGCGGACTCCGTGGAAGCGGAGTCCGCCTCATGTGAAAGGGGCCTTACTCAACACATAACAAAAACAAAAGGTCTTTACATGCCCTGCAACGACAAGCTTGTAGTTCCTAAAAAGCTGCCAGATCCAGGTTGGCTGTGACTCAAATAGATCTATGCAGAGTCGTTTTCCATTTTTTTGTCAATAGCAGGAACAGTAAGAATCTTAATCCAGTATGGGCAGGAATAACAAGTGAGGAGGAACACGTAAATTGATGCAATGCCTGAATGTGAAAGGTGCAGATGGCAATGTCTTTAAAATTAAGACAGATGAAAAAAAATGTTAATAAAATCAGGAGCGTACATAGGAAGCAGCACTATGTTCTAGATCGTCTTAAGAAGCTGTAAAATATGACAAATGGAGCTGCAATCAGCCAGGGCAGAGAGAGAGAGAAGGGGGGAGCGTGTCAGCTTTTTAATAGGCATTCATAATACCACATGTACATACTGTGTTTGCAAAAATTGTATCACTTCCAGAGCTTTTTTTTTTTTTGTAATTCTAGACTATAATTGGGCTGCCAAGGAAAGATACATTGGAAAGGACTGACAATCATAAGCACAGGGAGGTTAAAGATAGCGATACCTAAATGATGTAGTGTAATGATCTCCTTGATGTTTTGTTTTACATGTCTCAGAGAAGCTTTGCAGTGTGTATGTGCTGTAGATAGGAGGAGAGCCACTTAATTATCTGCACGCTGCCAATTCAAGCTGACAGCTACACTACTGCAATTGGCTCAGTTGAGCAGCACACAAAGTCCAAGCATCATCCTTGGAAACATGTAGAAAAATGCTGATAAATGTAGGTGGAAGGACATCTTTTAGCACAAAGCCTGTACATTTGTGCCGGCGATTTCTATGACTGGTACAATTTTCCACATTTAAGGGGGTTAAAATGAACATATGGTCTGTCATTCAGAACTGTTGAAGATCAGAAATGACCTGTGTCGCCAACCCCGGAGACCAGGGTCTTATGTGCTGGTTTAGCTAAGCAACTTAAAGGGATTTCAGTGTAACTGAAAACTCCTCTATCTGCTTCAGATGCACTAAAATGTCCCCTCTACAACCACAAGCTTCTCTTAAATCTCAGCGGGAAGCAGGACTATTGCGGTTTCAATTGCAAGGCCCATACAGTGACCATTAAGATACAGTTGTGTTCATACATCACTATACTTAGCAGCAACTTAGAGACGCTATAATTTAGCAGCATGTGATTATACTTGATGCGCCTTGTAAAAGCAGAATAGAGAATGGTTAAAGTGATACTAAACACACACTGTTTAATTTACATTATCCGTTCTATTTCTGTATTTGGATGATGGCACTAATTATTTTAATAAAAAAAAAAAAATTAAAAAAGGACACATCTAAGTACCCTTTTCCTAATCAATATACAGCCATCACATGACCTGGCTCTTTCCCAGCCTGTCTGCAGGGAAACAGTGGCAGGAGGAGCTTCTAGTCTTCTGTTGCCGGTCACACGCTTATAAAAAAAACAAAAAAAAACACAAACTTTGAAATACAGAGAAATTAAAAATATATAATAAATATCAATAAACTGTTTAAATGATCATACAACAATATATTTGAAATTAAGTCTATTTTGATAATAACATGGTGTAGGCAGATTTCTGCCAGTCACAGGCTGTGTCACGCTCCTCCAGCCTGTGTCTTAGAATAGAAAGAGGTGACGCCTCCATCAACATCAATCAAGATGTAATAACATGCCCCCATTGTGTTTAGCTGGTTAGTGGGCATGGAGGAGTGAGCTGTCATTTACCACTGTGTATACACCCACATGTGTGACTATAGTCACATGGGCTGCTCAGATGTGAAAAGAAGGAAATGCGCAGCACTGAAAACTGAGCGTATGCACTAGCTGCAAACACTGTTCTGCAAAATCCACAACTGCAGCAGGGACATGAGGGGGAGATGGATAACAGCAGGATCAACCAGGTATTTTGCAGAATACAGAAAACTAATCCCATTGTGTATATGAGCAGCATCTATTAGACTGTAAGCTAGCAGAAGCAGGGCCCTCCTAACCCTCTGGTATTGAATTGAAATGTCGCTGTATGGTCTCCCTTTATATTGTAAAGCGCTGCACAAACTGTTGGTGCTGTATAATAATACAGCATTTATTGATAGTTTAAATTACATTTTAGAGAGGGGCTCCAGTCTCCTCAAAAAAAATGAAGTCAGCAGCCACAAATACTGCAGCTGCTGACTTATAAAATAAGGACGCTTACCTGCCCCTGGATCCAGTTATATTCTCACCCAAGCAAATACTTGAATCGACTTTGGGTGCAGCCACCATAATCTTCACTAAGGGAAACCGCATGTGCGAGTTGCGCTGTACTGCGATTGGTCCCACAGTCTTCAAAAGGTGGTCTTGTGGGCACCCTCCCAGCTGCCATCCTTTGAATAGAAAGCTTAAGGAGCTTGTCAGAAAATTGTTGGCTGAACGGCAAGGTAATCGATAGATAAATCTTACCACGTATTGCAGGCTTTACTTTTAAAGTAAAAACCCTAATTAGGGTAAAAAGCAGAATAGCCATATCTAGATTTGCAAGGAAAGCATTTTTATCTGTATGTACCAAATTGGGTTACAGTGCATTTGTTCCCTCTCAAAGCTTAAAAATGACCTCTAAACTTTGTAAAGGTACAGTTTAAGAGGAGTTGAACTATAGAAGGTTTGGCAAAAAGGAAAAGCAGAGAAACAAATGGATAGTTATCAGTATTGTTTACTGATCTATTTACTGGGTTCAGAAAGTACAGATCTACAAAAGGAAGTAGCAGTGACAGAGGCGGGGAGATTCTTGTACTGCAGGTCCTCAGGTGCAGATTCCTCTTCAGCAAGGAAAAAAATGAGCAGCACAGCAGAGACAACACAAAACAAAATCTCACTCCAAAAGTCACAACAGTCGAGACAGCAGTGCAGGTATACAGCAAGTCTGAATAGAGCTGAAGGTGCAGCAGTGTCTAGACACAGGAAAGAGTCAACTATATTTTAGGAGAAGGATTGCAAGACAAAAAGGTACATTTTTCAGGGTAATGCTTAGGCACTATTAAAATTTTAGGCATTTCCTATAAGATAGCAAATCATCTACTTTTGATTTCAGGTCCACTTTAAAGCTCTGACAATAAATGAAAGCTTTTTCACATCTAAGGCTGCATCAATAAGATACTGCCGCATAATATTTACATAAGATTATCTCATGCTAAACCTAAAATCTCTGTACGAGACCCAGCCTGCTCCTAATGGCACCAACCAAGAGCAAACAGGAGATCTAAGGGCAGTGCATATTGTCATAGAATGCAATGTTTATCATTGGAGAACTGAAGGGCATCATTCACTATGTGATTATTAGCTTTATGCATGTTCCTCTGCTCATCTCCATCTGTTACCCACACAAAACACACTGAGACAAAGCCGCTTCCAATTTGGTCTCCTGCTGCAGTGCTGAGATCCAGACAAGATTTACAGCACTTCCATCACATCAAAGTGCTAGTCTCTATTTTTGGATGACCTGGGCTGCTAATCACACGCAAAGACCTCATTCCGACGAGCAGGCAATTATATGACTATAAATGCATATAAAAAACATTTCTAAATGCACATAACGCATACTGTGGGTTTTCTTGCGTTCAGGTGCATTCAGTCTAGCTATGTTTAGAAGAAAAGAAAAACCTGTGTGTTCAGGGGCAGATTACTCGGAATGCACCTAAGTGCATGTGAATTTTAACACAGGTGAAATTGATTTTTAAAAGCATAAACAGAAGTATACGTCCGAGACAAAGTTCTCCTCGTTTAAATAAATCGAAATGTAGGAGGCCCGAATTATTGAGGGCTTACACATTTAAGGTCTAAATTCACCTTTACAGAAAATCCGTAAGGTGACCTTACACTGGACCCCCTCCCCTGGTCCAGCTGTACTGTAGTCCCGCTATCCTCCTCTGTCAGGGACCGGAAAGCTGCTTCACAGGTGCGGGGATTTGAAATCCTTCTGGCTTCCTTTCCTTGCAGTGCTGACAGGACAAGCTAGATGGATTCCGATTGGTCAGCCCCATCCAAGTGACCAAATTAGATTGCCTCTTGTCTGCACATGCAGGGAGGCATGGAAAGGCGATTAAGCCGCGGGGGGATTGGTGAAGTGCCGTTCCTGTCCCTGACAGAGAAGGATCGCAGGACTACAATACAGCAGGACCGGCAGGGTGTCCAGTGTAATATCGCCTTGCAGATTTTCTGTAAAGGTGAACTTACACTTTAAACTTATTAGTTACCGAAGTCTAACCAACCAGCCTGATTCTCAAGCGTCCTTCTATAAAATCTCTATAAAGAGATAGAACTAGACAATAGTTCCCGATTCTGTCAACAATAGGGTGTATTATACGCCACAAAAGCTTTTTCTCTTTGGACGGAGACAGGATTCCACCTGCCCAAGGTGTGGAAGGCTGGAAGGGGACATGATCCACATGTTCTGGAGATGTCCCAAACTATTCCGGTACTGGATGGAGGTGGTGGAAATAATTACCCATGTCTTCGAGGTACCCATAGAAGTAGAGCCTATGATGTGTGTACTGGGGTGGCTAGAGGGAAAGGGAAAACCAAAGGGAACTGGCTTGGCGATTTTGAGATGTCTTTTCCAAGCCAGGAATCTTATAGCCAAGAGATGGCAGTCCTCCACCCCTCCATCCAGTGGGGAATGGGAACAGAACATGAGCATGGTGATCCTAAAAGAAAGAACATTTTATATTAGACAGGGCTGTAGTAAGAAATTTGACGAGATATGGAAAAAATGGTGTGAGAAAAAAGAAAGTGAATGTATGAGCTCATAAAACAAATAGAGGTCTAGGAAAGAGATAGGGGAGATCAGATAGAGAAGAAGGTGCACGGGAACGATATCAGGAAGTAGAATAGGGAGAGATTTTAGGTATAGGATGTATGGAAGATTGAGGAGGGAGAATGATGGGAGAGATCATTGTCGGTTCAAAAAGGGAAAACGGAGACTAAAGATGCAAGTTAGAAGGAGGAGACCCCCTAGAAATAGGGGACCACTTGGTTGTTTCCTTATTCTTTGTCTCCATTCCTCTTTTCTGGTCTCCATCTTTCTCTTGATATGCCTATTTTAGATATATTGCTCTCCAAGAACGAATGTAGGAGAGAAAATGTATGTTTTGTATGTATTTAACAAAAAAAAAAAAAAAAAAAAACTCAATAAAGATATAAAGTTTAAAAAAACAATAGATGCCTTAAAGGAAAAAAAATAAATAAATAATAAAAATTTAGGAAACCAGTTTAGGGTCTAGTCTATTCGTTTGTGACAGTGACATCTTATGCAATACCTCTAAGGCTTACCATATGCACTACAATCTCATTGTACAATCTTGTTTCAATCTACCGATAAGTGTTCCCTTGGTTGGATACAGCTTAAATAGAGAGGGCAAGTCCTCATTTTACATTTGACCATAAAACTTGATTGCACAGATTTTATGGTCAAATTGTAATGTGTATGTTAAGCCAGACATCAGCAACATTGTGACCATTTCCAATGATAGGGGTTTGTCCGCTGTCAATTCTGAATGTAAAGCTCTCAGGAATTTCCCAGCCTAGTGGAAAACCTTAACTGACCCTTTCGCTGCACTTGTGTTGAATAGAACATGCATTATTCAGTGGATATCATCATGGTGGTAGAACGGTTTCATGTATAAACAAATAAAATATAGGCTTTTATATCTAAGACAACACGCACTTCTAGAAGCACCTTAAAAAGAAGTTAAGCCCATCCCACATATAATTAAAATTATAGCCCATCGTAAAAATGGGTGCAGCAGAAGTTTATTATAAAATTGCAATTACAGTTTTCTCTTTCACCTTCAAAGTCACACAAATAGCTGTTAAAGTTCTTACAGCCACTTTCAAAGTTTGGAATAAAATGGGAAAGTTTAAACCTCTGACAGGTTTTACAGCTACTTGGGACTCCATTATCATTTGCTTCCCAGATCATTTTTCCTGGATTTAGATGCTCCTTCTTTAACCCCTTGTCTACCAAGTTATGCTTTAAAACTGTCTGGTAAATGGGGGTTAATGCAAGCTCACAGCTCCGGCAGCCCAGAGCTTGGTTTAGATTCATTTGAGCCAGCAATGGTCTTTCAGGTAAAAGTGATCTGGGCGGCTCTAGAACCAACTCATCACTTTTAGGCTCAATTCACACCTGGGCATTTTGGGATTGCAGCAGATTTGTTGTGATTCTACCTGCGATCTCAAAAACGCACTAAAACAGCAAAAAGCTGATTCAGGTGTCATTATTTTCAAAGCCACCTAAAACTTGGCAAGGGTTAGCTGCGATTGTCACGCAATTTATCGCGTGACAAATCCAACCGCGTAAAGCTTGTCACCCAAAAAGGAACAGGAGCTTATTTTGGGCAACAAGCTTTAAGAGATGCGATCTGCCGCGCAACAATCCCAGCAAAACCACACTGCATTTTGCGTGCCATTGAATATAATGTCACCTGGACCTGGAGTTTTGCGATTGTAGTAGTAGAGTTTTGAGATCCCAAAACGCCCAGGTGTAAATGGTACCCGAGAGGACTCTGAAGGTGCCAAGGATCCAGACAGTAGTAAAACCTGTCCAGGGGTTTTTAATTTCCACCATTTTAGTCTTATAAACCCAAATATGTCCCTGCTAGTGTGAATGAGGTCTAAGACCTTAATTATGCTGGCACACCTGTGCTTAGGTTCTGATGTCAGGAGAAGTTCTCTGGGAAGAACAAACAACTTTTACGCTGCCCAGATCACTTTTTCCAGCGTTTAGGGGTTTCTGCCTTTAAGCAGGTTTAGGTGCACTAGGATTTCTAATCGAATTCCGGGTGCAGGGAATTCTATTTTCTCTAAACGCAGCTTAAAGCTGAATTCCAACTTTCTTTTCACTAGAACTGAATGACCGATCTCAGCATAGATAGATATATATCTATATATATATATATATATATATATTATATATAATATATATATATATATATATATATATATATAAATATATAATCATAGCCATCTTGTGTGTCCCCACATTCTGGCACATGAGCCAATTGATGTAAGTTTGGGGTGCCTCAGGGGGATTCAGGGAGTGGTGCTGCTGCTCTGGTGTCCGTGGTGCAAGCAATTGTTAGGATAAAGGTTACTACCAATGTTATTACTATAATTTGATATCTGTTTTAATCAGAATATGCTCTTATTTAAATAGACAATTCAAGCTCCTGAAGACTTTGAGGTCGCGAAACATGTTGAGCGGAACTATTATGTACATATGAGGACGAGTGATATCCCTAAATTGAAGGATTATATATGTGGATACATTAAACGTATAATCACACACATAGGTTGGACTTTCCATACAAATGATTGGTATTATACGTTTAGGGGAATCACGGGGAGTCCTACATCACTTTAAATGTCTTGTGTATTTTCTAGTATTTTTTGGAAAAATCTTTAATGTAAATCAATAAATTGTTATTTTTATGATACGTGCCTTTAACATCCATTATTAGCTGTTCTAGCACTTTCTATTCCAAACACAGCATAGATCTTAAACTCTGTACCATGTTGCTCTGGGTTTAGTTGTGGCTTTGTATCATGTGGCACTCTGTATATCCTTCTGATGGACTCTGTCCCTTTCACAGCCACTTCCTGCAACAGCTCTCCCCTATAACACTCCCCATTGTAGGCTGCCAGACTCTGCAAATAATGTAACTTCCTTCACATCTCTGATGGTGGGTGGGATGGAATACATTCCAATTAGCATTCAATCCTACCCAGTCACACCTACAGGAAGAGTCCAAACCTCCCAAGTTCCGCCTCTCAGATCACAGCATTATTTAGAGCCATTACACACTGGCTGTCAGCCGCGTTAGCAGTGCTTTACCTTCGTTTTAGCTGCTCTTTCAGCCGCTCGTGGAGCACTTTTAACCCCCGCTAGCGGCTGAAGGAAGGGTTAATATCGCCCGAAAAGCACCACTGCCAAAGCACTTTGGCAGCGCAGCCTATTAATTTCAATGGTCAGGGGCGGCTCCTCCACTGCCCCAAAGATGCTGCTTGCAGGAATTTTCCCACGTCCTGCAAGTGCACCGCCCCAGTGTGAAAGCACTCGGGTTCTCAAACTGGGGCTGCAGGGGAGGAGTTTTTCAGGTGCTGTTTTTAGCCCAAAAGAACCTGAAAAACGCCCCAGTGTGAAAGGGGTCTTAAGGAAGCCCCTCATACACAGCCTGTTCAAAAAGCTTGCCATGATGCTGCTGGGCAGGATTGAATGGATCACAACTAATTTAATCCTGCCCAGTTAAATATGCCAACCAGTCTGAATAGGGAGAGTCCCACCCCTCATATTCTGCCCTCCCAGAGCCCTGCTCTCTAAAGTAATTAATTTACATATGAATGAAACACCGGCATAATAACCTCCCATGGCTCTTCCTCTGTAGTCTTGCAGTAAGCCATTATTATTTGGCATGCTGCAAGACAGGAATTACACATTTACACCTTTCACCACCCACATGAAGGCCGAGAAAACACCCACAGTAACCCTAGGACCCACCCACATCAACTCCCAGGACTGGTACAAGTGATTCTCATATCTCGCCCCGATGCTAAAGAGGCTCAAAGATCATGGGAGATATAGTTTCAGTACTGAAAAAAAAAAAAAGGAAACCGGAAACCAGAGAACTTAAAAATTCAGCCAGGAGGAGGAGTGACATCACAGACACAAAAACCTGTATACTGCTAAAGGAGGTAAATTATACACAAACTGACAGTGGGGTCGTGATTCATTTACATGCACAATGCATCTGTTTTGGGGTGGAAAAGCTGGAGTTCTTCTTTAACTGACCGGACTTAAAACGCAGATAAGCATTCAGTGTGAAAAGCACTATTGAAAAATCGTTACTGAGATTTAAATGCCTTTAAAAATGACCTCTAAACACACATAAAACGCAGGTTTAACATGGCCAGTCTTGATGAGGCCTTAGAGAGATTTCCCCCGCGTTCTGTCCTGGGGACATCACCTTACCAGAGAAGGAGCATGTCTATTAGAATATATGAAGCATACTGTATAAACCAGAGGGAGGAAAACAACCTAAGACTTCACTAGCAAAACATAAAAAACACATCTAATAAAATGAAAAACACAAACAAAGCCTCTGCTTTTCTCCTCAGGACCTGAGAGGATATGCAAACAAAAAAAAACGAAGAGAAAAAAAAATAAAGATAAAAAAAAAAGCAGCCATTCGCAGGATCAACCTCTATTGATCAGCCTCAAAGTGAGAGAGCAGCTCTCCATCTGTCAAGTTTTAAACTGCTTCAATCTCACAAAGACGGCTGAACAATACCTGCCAGACAGCCCCATTCACGGGGCATGTGAGAGCAGCACATCTTCACCTATACAAGAGGTTTGTGAAGTATTTTATTTCAGCCATTATACGGCAGTGTAACAGGCGGCATTGTTCTGTCCCAGAAAGGAGGGGAGCCGGTTTTCTGCAGAGGCTGTGCAGGACGGCTTACCCTTGTTAACACTCTATGCAATGATGTTGGCTGCATGTACATGATTACCAGCAGCTCAGAAGGGGAGAGGATCACTGGCCTACATAAAGAGCCAAGAAACACTTCTCATACACAAAGCTGGATGCCTCCCACTGGCAAGGGCTTTGTTATATCTAAACACTTTAGACAGAGTTTTACACACCCAATTACGTGCCATAATTTCATGGGTGTCACTCAGATGTGGCGGCGGCGGCCTCCATTTTCCTGGGAACGGCTCCTGCTCAGTCTCGAGGGAGGCCGGCAGCACAGGGAAACACGTCTCAACCACAAAATGGCTGTCAGGCAGAGCGCATTTCCTGTCAATAAACCATGTTCTCGCAAGGGACAGGGTCCTGGTGTGGAAATCAAACAATCTCCAGCCACTGTACACGCCACAGAACTCTAATAACAATACAGGGTAAAACACCTACATTACATTCATCAGACAAGCGGCGGCTTAAAACTGACGGTTACTTTGATAACATCTCTCATCTTTGTCAGTTTGATCCGTGATGATGAAGTAAATGTCTGTATCCTTGACAAGAGGTCATAACAGCTGGCAGAATACAGTAGCTCGTCCTATGTTGAAAATCTAACCAGTGATTTTTTTGTTGCCAGGCTAACACACACATACATCAGACACATGTGTAAGCTGGTGTTCACACGGGCACATCAGGCTAGCCACAGCAATGGTGCATGACCATTCTCGCACAAGCCACAGAGATATCACCAGCTCCTCTGAAGCCCAACAAAATCACTGTTTGCCACCTCAATAATTAGATTTTAAAGCAAAACGCAACTGTCAAAGAAGGTGCTAAGAAGCCGCGCTTTGTTAGCAGCGCCGCAGGCAAAAAGCTGGCTGCAGGCCTAAACCTGGACTTTCATTAAAGCAATCCTGCAAGCCCTAGCTTTTAAATCTCATTGTTTCACTATAACGCTGATCCATGCTGAATCCTAATGAGTTTCTCTCACATGCTCAGCAGCTGCAAAAATCACTAGAGTAATATGGCACAACTGGGCTAAAAAAAAAAAATTAAAAATAAAGACGTGCGCCTTTCCCTCCAAGAGCAATCCCTGGAAATCTTGCTCCTTTCTGGCAAGCCTGCTCTCTCTCTCTCTCTCAGCTGCTGTGGCTGTCATAAGGAATAGAAGGCAATATCTGGAATGAAGACAAACACATGGGTCAATGGCAGAGTAGAGCCAATAGCTGTCAAGGCAGGAGCCAAATTCCTGTATTTCAATCTAACTAATGTCGCCTCAGCTTCTGACCTCGCAGACAAGACAATCAGCAAAAGGCAAGAGGCCTGGATATCTTGGAAAGGATGATAACGGGTTAACGGTAATAGCAGAACCGAGCACAAGTGAGAAATAGAGGTTATAACCTCATCTGCCAGGAAGGCAGGATGATACACCAAGCCTCAGTTCAGGACAATGAGCACAAAGGAAGCATTGATATAAACTCAGCTGGCAGAGAATCATCCTCACTAGTGTTGCTTCCTTACTCATTAACCCTGAGGGCCAATGAACATGTTTATAGAATATAAATATATATGAGTTATGGAAGGAGCAGGCTAGGTCAGCTGACAGATGTACTATGATCAGCGAATCAGAGGCGGCGCAGCATTATATTGCAGAGCTGCAAGTGAGGTTAACCCATTTGAGGCTCAAGTCAAATGATGGTCTGCAGATTAGCAGCAAAGAGCATATGCAAAACATATGGCTCAGGCATTTTAATTAACCTTTCTGCTATACTGTGCTTTGAAGCAGACAATCTGTATTTATTTAGGCTTAATGCTTTAACTGTAAAAAAAAAACAAAAAAAAAAACACAGAATGATACAAGTCAGGGCTGGAATATCGGAAACATGAAAAGACAGGAAGCTACCGCAGTGCTGCATGAGGTCACCGGAAGTATGGGTTGTGTTTTTCACCGACAATTATCCATGTATATTGTCACAGAGCACTGTATTATGGCTGGCTTTGGCTACAAGATCACTAAATACGGCATTCTGCATACAAAAGAAAGGTCAGAGATTAAACAATCTACTTCCACAGGCAGTCTTCATAGCCAATATATCCTCAATCAGTGCTACGTGCACTCCTGGCGGTATACCGGAGAGACGCAAAGGGCCACTGCCTGCTTAAATATGTCACTAAGTGATTAGTCAGCTATAAGGCACTCTGCCCCTTTAATAAATATAAATGCTTGGCTAAGTGTTCCTGTGTATGCTATGCAGAGGCAGATGGAGGGAGGGAGGGAGGAAATGCTGTCAGCCTGTAAAGGCAGAACTAATGTTATCAGAATAAGACTAGATTGATTGGCTGTCATCTCATCTAAGAGTATCTTAAAGTGAACCTCTACCTTGCTCAAACAGGGCAAAATAACAGGTTAACTTTGCAATTAGGGATTTAAAGAGGAAGTAAACCCTGGTGGGTTTGTCTTCCTTTCTAATTCCCTGTAAACTAAAGACATAATGTGCTAGTTAGTATGCATAGCATACTAGCACATTATGTGACACTTGCCTGCAAACGAAGCCTGCGTCATCCCCATTGCAGGCTGCATCCATCTTCACCTGTTTACCTTCCAGAGCCGCAAATTCTGGCTCCGTGACTTGCCGGAGCTGGCAAACGCCGCGGGAGCTGCAGGTCAATGCACAATCCTGAAGAAACGGCACGCGCAGCCGTTCCTTTAGAGCACATGTGCCAATATCATCGGCACAGTATAGATCTCCTAAACGGCGCATGTGTAAAAGCCATCATAGTGACTGTTTAGCTGCTTGATTGCTTTTACAGGTGGCAGGAGGGGATGACCTCCCTCCCGCCGTCCTCCTTGTGATCGGGGATCTGGAGAAAGAATCTGCCGGTGGCTCACCATAGAGCTGGCTGGGGACCAGATGGTCCCCGGCCAGCTCTATGACTCTTTGAGTCTGAAAAAGAACTCACTTCCGGCTCTGGAAGATGTAAACACTGGGAAGCCCGAAATCTATTTCCAGCATAGTTTAGAGATGTGGGGACTTGTAGACCACAGATCTCTCCATAAAGGAGGACCTATCATGCCCTATTCCAAGTGATGTTTACATTCCTTGTAATAGGAAAAAAAAATGATCAAAAAAAGAAAAAATGTAAAGGGAACGTGTAAAAATTTTACAGTGCCACATCCCCAATTTTACAGTGCCACATCCCCTCGTGCTCGCACGCAGAAGCAAACGCATACGTAGGTCGCGCCCGCATACGTAAACGGTGTTCAAACCACACATGTAAGATATCACTGCGATTGTAAGAGCGAGAGCAACATTACTAGTGCTAGACCTCTTCTAACGCTAAACTGGTAACCTGTAAAACTTTTTAAAATGTTGTCTATGGAGATTTTTAAGTACTGTATTTTGGCGCCATTCCACGAGTGCGCAATTATAAAGTGTGACATGTTTGGTATCTATATAGAGTAACATCATCTTTCACATTATACAGAAAAATTGGGGTAAATAATGTCTTGTTTTTATTTAATTTAAGAAGATTTCTCTTTTTTTCCCCCCAAAAAAATTGCATTTAAAAAAAATTGCTGTGTGGCATGAAAAATTGCAACAATAGCCATTTTATTCCCTAGGGTCTCTGCTAAAAAAAAAATATACATACATGTTTGGTGGTTCTGAGTAATTTTCTAGCAAAAAAAAAAAAAAAAGATTTTACATGTAGGAGAGAAATGCCAGAATTGGCTTGGGTGGGAAGTGGTTAGATCCGTTTATTGAGAAACAATTCTCAACTGCCACTAGATGTCCTCAGTTTGATGGCCCTCATCATTCATGCCCACTTTCCATGAGCTCAGATCACTCTGGTCTCGTGACAACCTGTGACCGGAGAGTGAAAGGAGAAGCAGGAAAGTGACCAGCCCATCTCTGTCATCCTATCGGCATGCTTCTCGTCAGCACATGATGTGATTGGTGAATTGTGCTCGCTCCTCTTACACTCATGTTTTCCTGTACAGGGACTACAAGTGGCTCACACCAGGTCAAATTCAGGTACTTACACTGCTTGCATAAAAAAAAAAACAAATCTACTGTAATACTGATTAAAGCGGTACATTAATTTGTGTCTTTTATATCTGCCTAAAGTTCAACTTCAAAGATTCCAAAGATGGTCAGACTGATTCCCAGTGGCTAAAAGTCTATTGGCCTGACAGAACAAATTTGTCAAAACTAACCCCTATCAACCCACTAAGAAAAGTTGACATATTTGCTCAGCCAAACCATTGAATCATAACCTGCACACATTGGTCAGTAGTAACAGCACTAGGCAAATCAAAATGGTGACTTAGGCCCCATACACACCGTGAGATTTTCTGCAGATTTTTGTCTTCAGATTTACCAAAAACCATGTAGTACAAGGGCCTGCCTGATTGCATACAAATTGAAACTCTAAGGTTTGACCTCATATTATATGGTATTGGTAAATCTGAAGACAAAAATCTGCAGAAAATCTAATTGTGTGTATGGGGCATAAGAAACCTTTAGAACACTCAGGTAAAGAATAATCTACAATGGCCTGTGTCCTGGAATGTAATAAATAAATTACTTCCACCACTGTGGCGAAGGCAACGCTATCAGTAAGCACAGAATGCCATTAAATGTGGGTTAAAAGGTGTACAAAGTGTATCCAGCCAGTATAACAATAGCACAAACCCATGGGTAATCTTTAGACTGCTTCTACAGAAATTACAGACAATTGCAGTGCCATACGTTTATGCTGCTACACTGATCAGAGCTTTGCTTTCCTCATGTAGCAGGGGACAAACATTGCTGCCATATCACGCCAAGCTATCTGCGATTCCAGCTGATGGTGGAAATCAATAGCCCCTGGTGAGACGGAGGAAGCAGAGCTGCTAGTGGATAACCTACTATAAATCAATTTGTTGCCATGGTGAGGAAGAGGTTTCAGAATAAGAGGGAGTAAGTGGGGTAAAGGGAAACATGCATCCACTACAAGAGACAACAGGTCACTAAAACAAGTCGGCGGCCACTGAGGAAGGTAAACAGAAATGAGCACCGGATGATCACTGATGACAGTAATGGACTTGTATTTTACAGTTTAGCAAAACGCTGACCATTTTTCAGACTGCTGTATTCTTCATAGGACGTGAATGATCTAAACCGGCTTAGAGCCAAGCAGGGCCCGTCATGGTGCAGCACTGGGCAAAGAGATCTCTGGTGGCACTTTAACAACCCAGAAAGAGCTCATAATCTGACCACAACCAGCGGTATTTTGTGCGATATCCCGATTGTGTGCACTTGGCTTAAAGGGGTTGTAAACCCTTGTGTTTTTTCACCTTAATACATAGGATGCAAAACACCTGGCAGCCACGGCCCCCCCCCCCCCCCCCCCGTTCTACTTAACTGAGCCCCATCATCTCCTCGGCGGTGACACACTGTCCCTCTCTCCATGGGGTCCTGGCTCTTGATTGGATAGCTTGATAGCAGCGCAGCCATTGGCTCCCGCTGCTGTCAATCAAATCCAATGGCGCAGGCGACGGGCTGAGCCCGGCATTTGTGTCTTTGGACACAAATGCTGGACTCAGGAGCACGCCCGCAAGGTAACCCCCCCCCCCCCCCGGGAGAGCGCTTCTCCTAGGGGGGTTATCTGATGCGGAAAAGGAGCCACCAGGGGACCCCAGAAGATGATGTTCGGGGACACTCTGTGCAAAACGAGCTGCACAGTGGAGGTAAGTATATGTTGTGTTTGTTATCTTTAAAAAATAAATGACCCTTTTACAATCCCTTTAAAAAGGACTGTAAAGCCAGAAGGTTTTTTTTATCCTAATGCATTCTATGCATTAACATAAAAAGACTTGTGTGTAGCATCCCCCCCCTTAGCCCCCTAATACTTACCTGAGCCCCTTTTCTATCCAGCGATGTTGTAGGATAGTCTCAGCTTCCTGGGACAACCCCTCCTCATTGGCTGAAACAGCAGCGTGGCGCCATTGGCTCCAGTCAAAGTCAGTCAGCCCATGAGGAGCTAAAGGGGGAGGGGTCAGTTCCGTGTCTGAATGGACACCCAGAGCTGCAGCTCGGCTTGGATGCAGTAAGGATAAGGGGTCAGGAGAGCCGAAAAGAGGAGGATCCGGGTTGCTCTGTGCAAAACCAACTGCACAGAGCAGTATAAAAAATAAAAAATTAGACTTTACAATCACTTTAAGTGAAACCAAAAAGCCTTCCACTGAACCACAACAGAGCACTAAAACAGGAAGGTACTTGCATGTTTTAAGCTGGATACACACTATTCAACTTTTGTTGTTTGATTTCATTTAGACCACTTTCACACTGAGGTGCTTTTCAGGTGTTTTCACGCTAAAAACAGCGCCTAAAAAGCTCACGAAAACGTATTTCCATTAAAATCAATGAATGCTTTCACACTGGCGCAGTGTGCTGGCAGGGCTGTGAAAAACTCCCCTCCCCATTGAAATGAATGGAAAGCTCTTCAAAAGCGCCTGAAAAGCTCTTCAAAAGCGCTCTGTTTTTACTGGCAGTTTAGAAGCGCCTCAGTGTGAAAGTGGTCTTAGATTTACCTTCCACTCTGTAGTGCAAGGGCCTACCTGATTGCATACAGATTGAAAGTGTTTAGGTTTGACCTCATATTATATGGTTTTGGTAAATTAAGGAAAAAAAACAAAAATTGAAAAATTACAAAAATGAAAAATTTTTTTTTATTTTAGGGCAAAATTTCTTTATGCACCAGTGGCCAATTGTACATTTACACTACTATGCTGTAAACCAGTGGTTCTGGATGCACAGCTGGCTTAGGGCTATTAAGAAATGATATTTCCCACTGTCCCACCTAAATGAAGGCATGCAGACAACCTGCATTTAAAGGCTGCACCACTGTGATTTGAACTGGTATACTGGAGAGCTTATTGGTTCCTTTTGGCCCACCAGAACATACCCTGTCTGCTTATAGTTTCTCAAGGCCTGTTTATATGATTTTCACTGCAGGTCTTGATAACCATCTCCTTGTAAACACTATGCCATAAGGTACTCTCCAAGATTTTCATTACTAAGAAATGAAAAGCTGTGCATCGGTGGCAGCAGTAGCAATCTCTGTTGAGTCACTGACAGCATTCATTCCATATTGGCGGTGATTGGCAGGCAAGCGCTCACAATGTACCAGAGCAGCCACAGGCGGCATAAATTGCTCACTATCAGAGGCTGGGCAAGCAAGTATTACTTCTGAAATTCCCAAGAGGCTGCTTGAGAAAGAGCAGAATCTCATCTGTCTAAGTATGTGTAACCTTTACATGTTCCTCCAGAAACAGAGGGCTTAAAATTGCAAGCATCACTCTAGCCTCAGTGGGCCAAATATGTTATTTGTATTAAGCTTGGCCTCATGCAGGGAGAAGGCCTGTGATGCTGGGAAGTACAGGGTAGGTAATGACACATGATGGTGAAGACAGTCATTTATTTTCTCTCTGGTAAAAGAGGTTTATGCATTTACATCACTTTAGTTATCCACAAAGAACACTTCTGTCTGCTCGGAAAAACTAAGTAGCTTTCATAGGTTTGCCAGAAACATTTGTCTATCAGTAGATAAAAAGTGGACAGCATAACGTAGAATTCAGGAGTTGGGAAATGTTCTTCTGGCCATAAAAAGAATATGATGCATAGCAACTGGTGCGCCTGATTCCAAGCACTATTTGCTCCAATCAGGCTTTTTCTGATCTTCTAGGAAGATAGCAAGCACCAGCAGCAACTGAACGTAGCACAGCATCCATCCCATTGTCATGCAAGAAATACTGTGGGGCCCAGAGGTCCGATCACTTCCTCCATTTCCTACCTTCACCCATAAAAAGCAGAATTCACCTTTGGGAACATGTTACACGTTCCAACCGTTTCTAGGGTGTAAAGCCCCATACACACTATCAGATTATCTGCAGACTTTTGTCTTTAGATTTACCAAAACCATATAATATGAGGTCAAACCTTAAGATTTTCAATTTGTATGCAATCAGGCAGGCCCCTTGCATACATGGTTTTGGTAAATCTGAAGACAAAAGTCTGCAGATAATCTGATAGTGTGTATAGGGCTTAAGGTCTCATTCACATGAGGTGAATCCGTTTCCGCCAGCTCAGCAGGAAATCTCTCCGTTGAACTCCGCTGAGCTGGCGCATGACAAGTCCATCTCTACTCACTGAGCGGGGTGGGGCCTGTCAGAGCGCCGCTGATTTCTATTGAGAGATCGGACGAAAGCGGACAGTATGTCCGTTTTCGTCAGATCTCATCCGATAAAACGGATGGCGAACGTATCGCCATACGTCTGACTTCATTAGATCTGATGGCAAACGGGTGCCAGCAGACACATCTCTGCTGACATCTGTCTCCCCATAGGAGTCAATGGATGTCCCACTTGGATCTGCCTGAAAAATGGACAGGAGATCCGAGCGGGCTTGCTGTGTGAAAGGGGCATAACCTATTCCTGCTCCTGCAGTGGCTCCACCCGAGTCCCCTGTGTGACAGCAGTCCGGGGAGACATTCCCTGCATCAAGAGCCGCGATGACGTCACTCCCATGCATGCGTGAGCCGCTGTTCACTGCACCGGCACCTGTAGGCCGTTCCTTCAGAGCGCATGCGCCAGTGACGTCACTGGCTGCATGCACTGGAAATATCTCCTAAAACTAACTTATCATAGGCTTACCTATAGCTAAAAGTCTGCAGAGCATGTTTACTTCCTCTTTAATGACCAGGCGTTTTTTTGTGATACGGTAATGCGTTGCTTTAACTGACAATTGCGCAGTCGTGCAACGCTGTACCCAAACAAAATTGATGTCCCTTTTTTTCCCCACAAATAGAGCTTTCTTTTGGTGGCATTTGATCACCTCTGCGTTTTTTTTTTTTAGTTTTTGCGCTAACAAAAGAAGACTGATTCCCTTCACGCTCTCCTCGCCCAATTTAGCTCCCTATCGGGGTACAAAATAAATACATCAAAGACAGAGGCACTTCCCCTACATGTTCCCCCCGAGGTCCTTACTTCTCTCAAGAACTCATATCCATACCGATGGTGCACCTCCTCTCTCAAGTACCTGGGAATTCAAATTACGCCGTCCTATCCTACCCTCTACTCAGCTAACTACACCCCCATGTTCACGTCCATCAAACAAATGCTTAACAGATGGAACACTCTCCCCATATCTTGGATAGGAAGGATCAATGTGCTAAAGATGACAGTAATGCCAAAGCTCCTATACCTGTTTGAAACTCTCCCAGTATCTATTCCGTTAGCCCAACTGAAGCTCCTTAAACGATGGTTCTTAAACTTCATATGGAAGGAGGGGGCCCACAGAGTAGCCAGTTCAGTCATCTTCTCCCCCAAAGGTCAGGGAGGTATGGGTGCCCCGGACGTCTATAAGTACTACCTGGCTTCTCATCTACGTACGATGGTGGCATGGTCTAGTTTGCGTCCCCCGAATAGGTGGGTGGAGATAGAGATGGGCTCCTTGTTTCCTAACCATCCCTGCTCTTTGATTTGGTCCCCTACCCTATCCCTTGACCCCAAGTTACGAGACCTATGTCTAGGCCCCATGTTGTTTTCGCTTAAAATCTGGCGCTCTTCCCGTGACAAATTTTCTCTATCCTCTCCCTGCCCCCCCCTCTCAAATGTTCTTTTTAACCCCCTCCTTCCGGATAGCCTATCCCACTTTAGAATGTTCCCGTGGGCAGCCGCAGGTCTTTTCCAGCTCCGACACTTCGTACATCCTGTCACGCGCAAACTCCATACCTTCAGAGACCTCCAAACTAAACACCAAATTCCTACGCACCTCTCATTCTCATATCTCCAAATAACTCATTACTTAGCCTCCCTCTCACCAACGCTCATCCTGTCAAAACCCACCCTTTTCGAGATTATATGCTCCCAAGGACCACACCAACGGCAACTTATATCTGATATATACCGCATATTGCAGGAAAACCTCCCACTTTCCACTGACCCCCACTCCTACACGATCAAATGGTCCCAAGTTCTGCAGCAACAACTCTCACCTGCGCAGTGGGCGAAAATTTGGTCATCCACTTCCAAAATCTCTCGATGTGTGGCACAAAAAGAGACTGCTTATAAGGTGTTATTTTTCTGGTACAGGACCCCTGAAATATTACATAGATATGACTCTTCTCTCTCTCCTCTGTGCTGGAGATGTGGTAAACTCAGAGGCTCTCATTTTCACATCTTTTGGCAGTGTGAAAAGATCACACCCTTCTGGTTTATGGTTGCAACTATACTTCAACAGGTCTTTGACATAACCGTCCCACAGGATCCTGTACATCTCCTTCTAGGCCTCCCATTTCCTGGTATGGGTAAGGCCTCCAACAAATTGGCCTCGTACATTCTACTGGCAGCTAAAAGAGCCATCCCAGCATGCTGGTTATCACCTTCCCCCCCCTCACAGAGTCAATTTATACAGAATATTAGTGAAATTCGCAGAATGGAACACATGACAGCACTGATAGAGGAGGATGCCATGGATAGGTTTACTAAGATCTGGGACCCCTGGGACCACTCAGTATATGGCACCCTCCAGGGGGAATCCTTGACCGACCCTCTCGCACCCCAGATCTGATTCTACCGAACTCCCCTCTCTTCCCCTCCTCCTCTATCAGTACTCAGCCCCCTCCTCTCACTCACATATATAGCCGACTAAGCAATCAATGTTGATGTTTGAAATGATAACGATTGCTAGGATGATCACCATATATAGTGGTATACCCGCCTGACACCTATATATTCTACTGTAATACTGGATCTTTGTTTTCTTTGTGTTTATTTGGTTTTCTTTTTCCTTATTTTTTTTTTTTTTTTTATTTTTCTTTCTTATATATTATTATTTTATTTTCTTGGTTATTTACCAATACCCGGCCTACGAAATGCTCTGTAATGTTAATAACATTTACGAATGTGTTTATTTGTTCCTGAACTACTGTACGGTATCTATTGTTACGATGTACCTGTTCACTTTTCTTTTCAATAAAAATACAATTTAAAAAAAAAAAAAAAAAGAAGACTGACAATTTTGGGAAAAAAAAAAAAATTTGTTTTACTTTCCGCTATAAAACACATGCAATTAAAAAAAAAAAAAAAAAAAAAAAAAATCGAATTTCTTCATCAATTGAGGCCAATTTGTGTTTTTCTACACATTTTTGGTAAAAAAAAAAAAAAAAAAATCAAGCGTATATTGATTGGTTTGCGCAAAAGTTATTGCGTCTACAAACTATGGGATATTTACATTTATTTTTTTTCACTAGTAATGGCGATCAGCGATTTTTTAGAGGGACTGCGACATGGAGCTGTGATCAAGGCGGGTGTGGCGAAATGTTAGCCCATTCACTAAGGATTTGGAGTGCCGGCTTCTTCTATCGGAATTTTCTGGCTATTTGCTGTCGTGAGGATATCGTAGCCTGAGCATCCTCCTGTGGACTGCAACTGATTACAAGGAAACATCCTAAGTGAGGGCTGCATTTTCTGACTGTTGACTGCGACATTGCAGTGGACAAATTGGACACTGACTTTTTTTGGGAACCAGCGACACTAATACAGTGACCAGTGCTAAAAAAAAAAAAAAAAATGTAGTCACAGGCTCCACCCACACGCATATGTCACTCAGAGTTCTGGGAATGAATTAACTACAAGTGTTGATATCCTTTGCAACTGTCAGCTTGTAGTTCTCAGTGAACGCAGTTAATCGCTGTGGTAGTCCATTGATTCTTCCTGTCAGAGTGAAACTGCCTGCCCGTATGATATAAGGGCAGAAAGATCACACTGACAGTCTGCAGTAAGGATGAGCTCCGGCGTGTTCACACACCCCACGTGCAAAGCCCACCAGGAAGTCGGCACTGAGCTGCGCTAATCACAGGCAGTGAGACATTGTCCCGATGCGCGGCTGCAGAGATCGGAAAATGTCTCACTGCCTATGATTAGCGCAGTGCCGGCTTCCTGGCGGGCTCTGCACGTGGGGTGTGCGAACACGCCGGAGCTCATCCTTACTGCAGACTGTCAGTGTGAGCTTTCTGCCCTTATATCATATGGGCAGGCAGTTTCACACTGACAGCAGATTCCGCGTTTCACACAAACAAGGTGAATGGAGGAATTCCTCCAAAAGAGCTTTATGAACGGTGCTGGTTGGTTCTTGGAGCCTGCTGTAGCTCTACGGTGATTGTCGGGAGAAACTATGGAGTGTTCTAGAGGACAGCATTTCCTGAAGTGTCTGACACTACAGCAGTATTTCTCTACATTGAACTGGCGTTTAGTGGTATGGACAGTGGGAGAGGTAAGCATTTACTTAATTATTTTACGGAGATTGCTTTTAGAGGGGAATTGATGTAAAATGCTTTTAGGACTTATATTATTGCGCATGCAATAATGCATGTAAAAAAACTTGTGTTTTAATGTGCATTAGCTGAATACATAGTAATGCACAGTTATGTGTGTTGCAGGTACTGGCTTTTAACTGCACCCAATGTAAATATACAGTAAAATGGCACCCGTGAGATGCGAGTTACCAAAAGTAATACTATATGTGATTTTTGGTGCCTTGGTAAAAACTTGTAAATATTCAGCACACATCATGCAGTGTAAAAAAACAAAAATCAGAATGTATGTGGTGCTCGTGGTTCATGAATATCAAAACATATGGGTATCACCAGCTTAACAAAAAAATAAAAAAAAGGTTAGAAACTGCATTATTATGCGCGACGGGACCCTTCGGGGTAAGACTGCGCTATATTAAGAGATCTCTCAACTCAACTCATTATTCCCTTATTGTTATGATGAAGGGGATGTTTTGTGGCCCCAGAATGTTGCATTCCCTTCAGAAGAAAATGTCCTTGCAATTTGTTTTGGTGTGCTGGTGTCACCTGTATGCTTTGATTTTCATGCACTAAGACGCCTTTCACACTGGGGCATTTTTCCAGGCATTTACAAAAAAAAAAAAAAGCGCCTGTAAATCGCTTGAAAGAAGCCTCATCTGCATCCCCAATGTGAAAGCCCAAGTGCTTCAAGAGCCCTTTCACACTGCCAGCGCCCGAAAAACAAACTAGCGGCGCTTTACTAGCGTTTTTCGATCGCTAGTGGGGCGCTTTTAACCCCTGCTAGAGGCCAAATAAATGGTTAAAAGTGCCCACAAAGCGCTTTGCAGGCGCTTTTCAGACGTTTTGCAGGCGCTTCCCATTGATTTCAATGGGAAGGGGCGCTTTAGGAGCGGTATATTCACCACTCCAAAAGCGCTGCAAAGAAGCTGCTTGCAGGACTTTTTTTGACGCCCTGCCAGCGCAGCGCCTCGGTGTGAAAGCACTCGGGCTTTCACATTGGGATTGCAGATGAGGCTTCTTTCAAGAGCTTTACAGGCATTTTTTTTTTTTTTTTTTTTTTACGCTAAAGCGCCTGAAAAACACCCCAGTGTGAAAGGGGTCTAAGACGCACTGAGCACAAGGTACATTTACATGTATGATGATGATGATGATGATGAGAATGAACCCTTGACCACAGGAATTCAGGGGTGTGCTGAGAAAACCATCCCCCACCGCACTCAGTACGTCCCAATTGTAAGCAGTTAAACTTTAACAACCAACAAACATATTTCCAAAGCTTATTCTCAGTTGTATTATGTCATAATTTAGGGTTTTAAAGACCAGACGGAGGAGGATATAAATTCAACTTACATGACATAATACACCCTTTATTAGCTAGGAGTAAGCCTGAAAGAAATCTTAGGAACTCGTTTACATATCGTGAATCATTCCCGTATACAATGCTTATGTGTGGACATTAATTGTGGGAGTCATCTTCAATCCTGTTTACTCAAATTCCACAGCACATCTAAAGCACAGCATGAAGATAATAAAGCTTAAATTTTATTGCATACACCAGCGTACAATCTATGTCACAAACGTAGATGTAAAATGCAATTTGCAGGGTTGCTATGAGCAATATATTCCCAAATGAGACCAGGGGACCATTAAAACTCGGCTTCACAAGCTTTAGCATGTGAATTGCTCACTGTAATAGGAGAAGGGAAACACACAATCACACAGCTCTCACACAATGGACTAAGCAAAATTAATTTAGCTCCATAGGGGTTATATATTTGTGGAAACCAGTCAACACTCGCTTCAACTCAACGTATTTAAGACCAACTCTACCCTAAACCTTTTTTGCAGTTTCAGACAGTATGTAGAAGGGTTGGCCATACAATGATTGAATCTCGATCAGTGTGTGGCCTTTCCCCACTCCACAGGAGGACAATCTCTCCATCCACCTAGTTTGTCTGAATGGAGACATCTGTTTGTAAAGGAGGGACAGGTTTGAACCCCTGTCCATCTTTATTATTCTTCATTTGTTCTAATTGGGAAGATTTTCCCAATTATGTGTGTTTAACAGGATGAGAAATTATGAAAAGTCTCCCCAAAAATAAAGACCTGAAAATGGATCTAACCCTGTCTATACGTTTTGACTTGGTAACCACATTAAAGAGACCCTGTCACCAGCCTATGTTTAACTAGATAAACATACAGAATAATGGTACATATATTGGATAACCTGCAGAGGCTGTAAATGCTCTTCACTTAAGTCTTTGCCAGACACTGCTAGGACCTAGACTGGCATTAGGGTCCAGGGGAATAAGGGGGGTTCTGTAAAACGGACCCGACACTGGTAGTGGCCAACATCAATCCTATCATGTACAATATATCTTATGTATTTTCAAGTGAAGTTCCACATTTCCCTATGTGGATCAGAGAATGTATGGGCCGAACCTTTTTGAGAGATATATATATATATATATATATATATATATATATATATATATATATATATATATATATATATCTATATCTATATCTATATCTATATCTATATAAAAATATGAATGAGATTATATATATATATATATATATAATCTATCTATCCATATATATCTCATATACACACACAGTATATCTATATATATCTATCTATATATTGTCTACAGAGACCTTTAGGATATTCTCAGATTTGATCAGTTGACCGTTTACTTTGTAGTAGAAGGACCGTCCTTCTCAAAAATATTTAAACACAAAAGCGTCTGTAAACTGCTGGACAACTTTTTTTTTTGTACCCTACAAAGGTAATGTCATAATTAAACATGCCTTAAAACAAAGCCCTTCCAGCGCCAAGATATCAGAGCTACAGGCGCTCCCAACTTCGCTCGCCTTGCTTCCGGGTTTGCGGACTCCGGCTTTGTGACTGGCATGAGCAGCGCTGAGGTCACTCCCACGCAGAAGCTGCGTTTACGGCACAGGGCTCTGAAGGAACAACCCGGGTGGCCATTCCTTCAGAGCGCACGTGCCAGTGATGCCACTGGCTGCATGTACCGTAAATATCTCCTAAACGGTGCACGTTCAGGAAATATTTACGCTACCTATAGGCAAGTTTGATTAGATGGCTTATCTATAGGTAAGATTCAGAGATGGAAGTTTACTTTCACTTTAACAAAAAGGACAGATCAAAATCAAAGAAAAATATTAGATGTGTGAAAAGCTTAATGATAACATCAGCCACATTTATACTTTAGAAGCATATTCTCAGAAATCTGCAAGAATGTGCTCATAAACCTCAGTGATAAACAGATCTAGTAGGATATGACCCTTGACCGCTTTTATGTAGCCTACGGATATGTTCTGAAAGGCCAGACAGACTGAAGAATGTAAACATCCATACATTAAAGATGTACATAAAATACTCTGTTCCAGTTAAATCCTGCATCTACAAGCTAGAGTTGTGAAAAATGAAATGCTTTATTATAGAGATCAGCGCATATATGCTACGTACAGCCACATCTGTGCTTACTTTGGGTAAATAAGACATTTTCAAAACTCTGTTTAGATGAGGGAGGGAAAATATGAATATAAACAGTAAAGCTAAATAAATGGAAGCAACACTGTGTGCATCTTTGATTGTTTTTTTTACTTTTAGCCATTTCAAACCTTTAAGCATAAAGTTGGACATTCCTATTTAGATTTTTCTTGCTTAGACTGGCCATACATTATACAATTTTCTTGAACAGCTTTCCTTTAGATTACCAAAGCCATATAACATGAGGCCAAACCTAAATACTTTAAATTTGTGTGCAATCAGGCAGGCCCTTGCACTACATAGTTAAGGGTAAATCTAAAGGAAATTAAATAAGAAAGTTGTATAATGTATGACCAGCTTTAGCCCCCAACCTGAACAAGAGAAAAAAATCAACAGATTTCTCCCCCATGCTAAACAGAGCAGATGAGGAATCTGCACCGCTGGCAATTGTAGTCAGAAAGCTGCAACACTCGCTGCATCTGATTGGCCACAGTCACTGTTAACTGCTAATTTTTGCACCCTAAATCAATCTGTTTTTCAATCTACTCTTAGGCTCCATGCACACTGGACGTTAAACTAACGTTATAAAAACGCCAGTAGCTTGGCAGTGAGTCTTTTAACATTTTTGTAATAGAGTTTTTTAGCGTTTTTCCGCATTTAAAAAAAAAAAAAAAAGCTAAAAAAAAAATCATTTTTCAATAAATCAAAAACGTTAAAAAGCGCTGGTGAGCCACATTTGAGCGTTTATCGATGTTCATCGGCGTTTATGATGTTGTATGTAGGTTTATGTTTGGCATTTTTTGTGGTCAGAAAAATGACTCTTGAACGCGATTTTATGGCGTTCAGAAAACGGACATAAACATCCAAAAACATCCATGTGTGTACAGACACATAGGATAACAGAGGGGAGTTTATGGGCTGTTAAAAAACAAAAAAAAACACCCAAACTCCCCAAAAAACGGCCATTTATGAGCTTCAGTGTGCATGGAGCCTTATAAAGCCAAGTGGAGCAAATTTCAAACCAGATATAGCTTGCCTAAAAGTCCTCTGAGGTACCTGCTGTTATCTTTATTGGCCAGAAAGCCCTTTCTTGTCTGCCTTACTAAAACACTATGGGGTAGATTTACTAAAACTGGTGTACTCAGAATCTGGTGCAGCTGTGCATGGTAGCCAATCAGCTTCTAACTTCAGCTTGTGCAATTAAGCTTTGGCAATAAAACCTGGAAGCTGACTGGTTTCCATACAGAGCTGTGGCAGACTTTGCACTCTCCAGGTTTAGCAAATAACATCATAAGTTTCAACTGGCCTGACTTTTTGTGACTCTAGGCTCATTCCTACCCACTGCCATTCCGTGTCCAATGAGAGTCCCTTAATGGCCAGACAGGACAATCTTATGGGAACAAGTTTGCTCTAAGGCAATACTGCAGTGAGAGGAACGCTGATGACCTCCTTTAAGGAAAACTACCAAGCTCTCTCTGTTCAATATTTACTCAAAACAAAATCAAAATCTTTCTGGTTAAAAACCCAAAGTAATGAAACCAGAGGATCGACGTGACAGGTAAGCAACCAGCATTTTAAAAAGACGCGATCAGCAATGGCCTCTGTGCTTCTCCCACTACAGGTTTCCCTTTTACCAAAAAAAATTTTTTGCAATATAAAGCTGGTCAAAAAACACAAAAATATTATTCGCTCTGCTATACAAAATTCACCAATTGTGTATTGTGAGAGCCTACCTAAATAAAAATCCCATTAGATTATATCTAACCAGACACATATATTATGCAGAGTTATCAATTTGGTAGAACAAAACTAAGACCAGGATCAAGGTAAAGGATCCAACAAACAAAATAAGCAGCTGGTGCTTTTTTGGGGTCTTTTTTATTGTTACCAATAAAATTCCATGTTCCCTGGCTTTATGGACATGCCTGGTGGAAACTATACTAGATACGCCGACTCGTGCACTCTACAGGAAAGGCAGACAAATCCCAGGAGCCAGGTAGCCAGGAGCCAGGTCCTGGTTTAGGCACTTCCTATTATACAATTTCAACACTCTACATGGATCTGTCCCCTAGCTGTCCTCTATAGTTGTCACCTGGTCATAAGCTCCCTCAGTGGAGACTGACACCCTCTGCATGGACCTGTTTCCACTGCTGTCACCATCAGGAAATGCGTCCTGAGAAATGATGTGCAGGAGTTGCTAGTTACAAGTAGATATGAAGTGGTCCCAAATAGGCCATAGAAGATCAGCAGCACTTAGACTTTAGAAAAGATGACCAAAAAATTAAAACCTATTTTTTTTTTTTCATTTTAACTGGCAAAATGTATGGTACGCAGTGCTTTAGCACAAAAAACAAAAAAACTTAACATCTACTTTAAGCTGGCAGAAGATCCACCAGCTACCTAAACCTGCTTCTTAGATGGAGCTGAACAGTTCTCCGGCGTTCCTTGTCAATTTCTACATCTTGATACAATCCTGCGAGTTTTCTTAGCAATTTAGCAAAAAAATAAAAACCTGTAAATATTTTTCCCCCCCTTTTTTCTCTAGAACGCTTGGCAATTTGTAAACATTTCCATAAAGCACGGCTTAGAAATCCAATAAAGAGCTGTCATTACAAGCTGTGCAATTATGTTCGGTAGTGACTCACTAATGCCTTCGTATTCCTGAAGGTAGTATTTTCATTATAACACATACAACAAACAACTTTATTGCTACCATCCCCAGAGATGCAGATTGCAAGCCTCTTACCTCCTGGCTTATACACCACGTCATCTTCAGTGATGAAAGACGTTATTTCCCCATTGGTGGCCCTTTCATAGCGGGACTTTTTCTTTGGCAGCTTTTTCTTATTCTTTTTGGAAGCCTCCTCTGCTGTTGTGCCGCCATTTTCATTGTCCTCGTCCTCACTGTGGTCACTCTCAGCGTAGTTTTTGGCCCCGCCTTCCAGAGTGCAGCTCCGCCGCGGGCGAGAATTCTCGCCGTCACGTGTTTTGTCTCGTTTTTCTCTCTCCCGATCCCGGTCTCGATCCTTGTCTTTGTCTTTTTCTTTGTCGGCCGTCATGATTCGCCACGTGCCTTCTTCTGTCCTCTCACGGCTGGGCCTCCGTGAAAGGTAGACCGTGAGCCTGGGCTTCAGTCTTCTGAATTTATCACGCAATTCCAGGAAAAATTGGACCACTCCAACAACCCCAGCGCTTCAGAAAGCTCTGCACAAACATAAAAGGAAATAAAGTAATAAATACCTTGTAAACAAGCCCTTAACTTATAGCAACACATTATTACAGAAGATTTTTCAGGTTACAGGATCACTTTACACATGTATCCTAGTCAAAAGCCTTGACTGAATGGAGAAAATGCTTTTTACTCTCTACATTAAAGAAGAACTGCAGTCTGCTCACGTAATTTGTAATAAAAACATCTTTGTCGTTCTGAAGCCTCCCTCCATCCACTTTGCATATCATGTTATATATACTGCGATTCTGTACTTGCCAAATATGCTGCAGAAATCTCCCTCCACTGAGTCTGGCTGCAATCATTTTAACTGTGGGCAGCTGAAGCTGCTGCCTGTTCACTTCCTGGATTTACACAGAGGCACACCTCCAGCTCTGCAGCTTTCATTAGCCCTCTTATGACTCACCCCCCCTCCCTTGCAAACTCTAAGGAGAGGGGGAGAGAGAGAGAGCGCGAGAGCGCGCTGTGTATGATGTCATAAGCCTAGGCTTTTTTCTAGACAAGAAACAGGTAGTGGGCTGTATAAGGTATTTACAGGCAGAAACATTTTTTTTTACTATCCAAAGTTAAACAAGGGCAGAGGATTTAATAGATGGAAAGACGAAAAAATTACTGTTCTGCTTTAAAGTCAGGAGGAAAACTATCACATTACCAGTTAAACAGATTATCGCAGCAAAAGCATAATGTTCATTTTTAACTAAAGATATGTTGCTGAACTTGCCAAGCATTTTAGAAACTACTGTCATCAACAGTACATAGTCTTTAAAGAACCTCAAACTGCGTGGACAAACATTAAGGCTACATTGGCACAGGCCACTAGCCTGGTGCGAATGACAGCGGCAGGAATCGTCTTATTTCTGCAACCTGTGAGCAGCCATCTGTGGCTGACTGCCTAAAATATTGCTGCCACTGTCATTCGCACCGGCGTTAGTCGCTATTGCGAATATAGCCTAATTCAACGCACAAAACGATGCTCCATTCTATCCTACTGAGGGGGCACAAAGCATGCAAAAATGCAGTGGGGTACATTGATTGCCCGTACTGGAAAACATTCTTGATTGCGCTTCCTATAAACCGCTCAAGAAAAAGAAAAGCTGTTTTCCGTAAAAAAAAAAAAACGAGCAGACAAAAATCATCTGAAATACCCTCAACAACCAGACCGTCCCTTTTATTCTTCCACAATGCTTAAGACGCATAGTCCATCAGACACCCTGATAAAAATCCAGTAATGAAAGCAGAAATGCAATAAAATAGTAGTGGAAAAACAGTTCTTATGGACAACACTTTCCCTAAAGCGACTGTCGCTATCCAAAAAAATTGACAAAGCCCTCAAACAAAGCCCTCTGCAAAAGACGACTCTTCGTGCTACCTCTCAGCCACCTGGGTGCAAGGTTCCATCTTTATCTACAGCAAAAGGCTTAAGATACTGCTGTGTTCTGAGATTCCACTGCCGGCTCCTACACCTCTGAGTTCTGTAGTAATATAGGATTCAGGGTTGGACAAAAAGCACAACAGGAGGCACAGGCATTAGATACACCTCTAAGTTTCAGATTCTATAGATCTTACTGGAGGCCATAAGCTCTGCAAGAGACCAAAGTTTGGACTCTGTCCTCCCGAGAGGCAAGTGTAAAAAAAAAAAAAAAAACTCTTATGTATGGAGCTTCTTTTATTTTTTAGGATAGGAGTACGGGGCTTCTTTTATTTTTTAGGATAGGAGTATGGAGCTTCTTTTATTTTTTAGGATAGGAGTATGGAGCTTCTTTTATTTTTTTAGGATAGGAGTAGAGTCACTTGAAAGCACTGCATGCAAGAGGCCCACTGTTACAAATCAAGTATACTGCCAATCTATTTTACATTATTGATTGCTTATTGACATCAGGTACGCATTTTATGTTAGGCATCAAAGGGTCCATTATTTTGCTGAGAAATAGTCAAACAGAAAACAAAGAAACAGATTATTAAAAAACAGTTACTCCCTAAACAGAAAACAGACACCATCAAAGATCTCATCGCCACCGTGTGCGTTGGAGCAGAGGAAAAAAATAAAAATAAATGTCCTTGTCGTCCAGGACTATTCTTCGACAATAAGTACAAGAGAAGCAAGTGCCTTCCAGGTCAAATGCAAGCAATCAAAGCCCTAACAGCTCTTGGAGAATGGCCTGTTTCAAGGTGATATGGCTTTGATTGTAATGTAAACTAAGCAAAATGTCAACAGGCCTTTTCCTGACTACAAATCGTAACGCAAACATTTGCAATGATATTTTCGATTCTAATCCAAAACACGGCTTCCTCTCCTGCCTTCCTGTTGAAAGTTAATGAAGCTAAACAGACACACAGACCTCCCTTATCTTTCATGGGAAGCTTGGCTTCTTTTTTCCCCCTCCCTCTTCACACCAAACATCCATATAGGTATGACGCAATAACCAATCAGCAACAAGCTGACAAAAATATTGCATCTATCGAATCACAGAGCACCTCAATCTGATCAGATTTCAATCCCCCCCCCCCCTCCCCTTCTAGTCCTGCCATGTTTTGAAGATGAACGGATCAGACAGAGTGACATCCTGAACAATACATCTATTTATATTTCCTAACACCCCACAAGCTGGAGCGGCCCCAGCAGAGCCGCAGAGAGGAGCTGCAGGGCCTGCGATGAGGAAAAGAGCACAATCATTAAGCAGACACAGAATCTAGTATTAAGCACCTTATTAGGATTAAACCTCCGTGATCCTAGAGGAAATGCTGTGTGAATTAATCCTTTATTGCTTTCACAGATTCATATCTCCAGCAGACCCTGAACACTTTGTTCTCCCACAATGTCAGCTAACAGAGCCTGAACAGCGAATGGTGCCTGAGCCCGATTTCCCTTCCTATTGTCCTCATAGGGGAGATAAAATTGTTAACCGCTGTCATCTGTGCCGTGTGCCCTGCAATGTATCAACTCTCCTGCCAGCAAACAAAAACACTATGCAGGCAAAATACAGAGGAGGAGATGCCTCCAACCTCCACCTTCTTCTACAATGTCTCCAATATCAGTACGGCTTCTTTATTGACAAAGCTTCCAAGATCTTTTTTGTAAACGGAATTAAATTGAATTTTCACTTCCATGACAAGATCAGTACAGACTTTACCAGTAAGCATGTAGGTATAGGCACAGGTACGAGGGTGTGCTGATGAAAAGGGTGAGGGAAATCCTTTACCAGGAGTGGCCTGC
This sequence comes from Lithobates sylvaticus, assembly GCA_028564925.1. NCBI lineage: Eukaryota > Metazoa > Chordata > Amphibia > Anura > Ranidae > Lithobates > Lithobates sylvaticus. The sequence goes on along the minus strand of CM053035.1, from coordinate 151,697,818 downwards.
AGAATTTAGATAACCTCAGGTTTGCTACAAAAGGTTTGATTTTACAAGCAATGGTGCATTTTACCAATTATACTTGTAATCATCGAGCCATTTGAGATCCCCCCAGGAGACCATAACATGGGCCTTAGGCAGTTGGTCACTTGTTTACCAGCTTGTTTGGCCATTGTTCCTACAAGCAGGCCTGATCCTCTTCTCTGCAACAGACCAGCAGAGGGGGTCAAACTACCAAGTATGTAGAACGGGCAGACAAGTATTGCCCTGGGTCCTGGCACTCACTGAACACCTTTAACAGGCAGAAAAACAACAACTCTTGAGAGATCTCTTCCTAGCTTGCCATTGGGAGGTGGCAAATTGTCAGGGGGACAGGCAGTCTAGGTACGGTTTAATCAAAGTGGACCTTACAGTAATCTAACAAGTCTGAATGAATACATTTCTGACAAGTCATAATATATAGCAACAGTACAATTTTTTTTTTTTTTTTAAAGCTTCATTTGATCAATAAAGAGCTTGTCCTTGAGCTCTGGTCATGTGATTTAGCCTAGAAAGTCAGTCTGCTGCAGGAAAGTGGAAGCATCCTTCAGTCTTCTCAGTCCAAGTAATCAGACTGCAACATTGTTGAGATTGGACAAATGATCAGCTTTTTTTTTTCTTGCATGCTAGTCTCACATCAAAAATGACGAGGTCACTTAAGTCACAAAAAATTCTCGTACGACAGAATAAAAATGTGAAAATGATATAATGTGTTGTAGTGTATTTGTATTGTAACGACAACTGTACTGCTTAAACAAAAATCGTACGATCTGGTATAGTACGATAAAAATTTTCGTGCTTGTCCAATCGGATAATAATCAAATTAACTGTTGTGCTTGGCTCACAAAAGCTCTGTACCAACGATCAGATTATTGTACAATCGCTTTTAAAGCAGTATTTTTCGTCTGATTTTCTGATTGTGTGTACGGGCCTTAACTCTATCAGTGATAAGCCAAACACAAAGCCACGCGTGCGCGAACACACCCACGTACCAGAATTTAAGCACAAAAAGTGGTGCTGACTAAGGCTACATTCACACTATCGCATTTTGAATCGCAGGCAGATATGCCGTGAATCTGCCCCAGATTTGACAGCCCCGATGTGTGAATGACAAATCGCGGGACTCGCATTTGAGATGCCATTTAAACGACACCTCAAATCGCGGTGCGGGTCTTCCCCGAATAATTCACGCAGTGGGAAGCATATCGCCCCAAAGTAGCTTATGAACTTTTTGGGTGACATGCTTCCCGCGATGCAGATTGCAGCGTGAATTATTGCGCGGCAGACCCGCACCGCCATTTCAGGTGTCACTCAAATGAATGGCATCTCAAATGCGAGTCCCGCGATTTGTCATTCACACATGGGCGCTGTCAAATTGCGGGCAGATTCACAGCAAATCTGCCCGCGATTCAAAATGCTGTAGTGTGGATGCAGCCTAAAGATAGTAGCTGAACAAAAAGGTGGCTTTGTACTTGGCTGGCAATGTCAGGACATGTGTTCTCTTTGAGAAGTATTAATTACCTGTAAGGCCTCATGCACACTGGACGCTATACTATAGTTTTGCAGCTTTTTTTTTAACCAAAACTATACTCCCACAAAAACACTGAATATTTAAGTTTTTCAGCGTTTTTAAGCTTTTATCAGAGTTAGAGCTAGGATAACATTCTGGGGCGTTTACTGGCTGTAGAAAAAAAAGCTTGAAGCCAAAAACAAAAGCTGTAATGATGTCCAGTGTGCATATGGCCTTAGTGTTAAGCGGACTATATTTTTGCACATTCAGCCTTGAGGAATGAATTGGAGAAATTACTTGATTCCCCTAATCACACTAAACCACAAGGATGGACAAACCTGTAGTACCAGCTAGTGATGCCAAACAGGGTCACCAAGGAAATTCAATCTGTATATAGCCAGCTTTACACTTCCATATTACATTGCATGAAAATCAATGCCATTTAGTTAGGGTTTACATGTACTTCAATGGAAAAAAAACTATCACCCGGTAGATGGATGCAACAAAAAAAAAAAACACATGGGACAGAGTTTACTAACCCTTCTGCAACAGACAAGGGAATGGGGCATAAAGGAACGTTTAACTTTATTTACAGCCTGCTCCTATCTCGTGCCAAACAAAATTACACACATCTAGTAAAGGTTTCATTTAAAATGCCAGCAAAAAACAAATGTTTTGCTATTTTTCACATATGAAAGTTTGCCTCACACTGTATATATTTAGACAACAAACAGCAACCTTTGCCCCATCTTCCTTCCCAAGAACACAGTGTATATTTTGAGAAATCCCAGTAAAATCTATAATTGGTACAGCAATACGACTTCATCTAAACACAGCAAAAAAATAATGTCCCAACACCTATAATTTTCCTGCCGTTCTGGAAGAGAGAGGAAAACAGTGACTTCAGGGCGTTGTAAGTGTCACAGATCTGGTCACTGAACTCAATGTGCCATATCTATGAAATTACAAGTAAATCAATTTAGCCTTCCCTGAAACAAGCCTGGTGTTAAGCTCTGCTGTTTTGGGCAGGCAACCATCCAAAAAAACGCCTGGCTTTGGGATTTCAGCAAAGCTCTCATCCCATCTGTACAACGTCTCTGTATAAAATGTTCCAGATACAGATCAGGCTGAACGTCAAGATCTCTCCCTCCCTCTTCAGCCCCAGACGTTTTATCAAGCAGGATGCGCAAGTAAATAGGGTGAGCAAGAGCCCCTCCGTCAAAAACAGACAGCGGGTAGAACTGTTGGGCTGAATCGATGGCCACAGCAATATTCTGGGACATTTTCCAGTGAAACACTAATTTGCACTGCACCTTCTATTCAGACACCCTGGGGAAAGGACAGATACAATCGAAACCACCTAGACTGTGGCGTGACTGACTAGGAATACATCAGAAACACAAGGTAGATTACAAAACATAAGACATATTCCATCTCAGCCAGCCCTGCTGTGAACATCAACGATAAGGCTCAAGTGCTGCCATTACCTGAAGACCACCTGGAAATCGAGGAAAGGAGAAGCCGGCATTTAAACATTCTCCTTCCAAAAAAAACATGATTAATAAAAAGCTACATGTACTGCAAATGAGATGGTACAGAAAGCAGAAAAAAATTGCATTCAGAGAAAGCACGCTGAGAACACAGCACTACCTGGCACCTTCTGACACTGCATCATTGTACTACAAAAACTTGGCATAAATCAAACAAAACGGGGCTCTGTCTGTATTACAGCTAGACATGCAGATCTGTACAATCCTGCCTCTTTACAGAGAAGCTATGGCATATTTTCACTGGGTTCACAGCAGCTTCAGTCCACAAAGCAGCTACAAAAATTGAAAAAAAAGTAATAATTGAGGCATTAGATCTACTATAAAATGGTTGTAAACAGGACAAAAAAAAAAAAAACCTGCAAGACAAAGGCATAATGAGCTAGTATGCATAGCATACTAGCTCATTATGAATTACTTACCTAAGATCGAAACCCCTGCCACTCTGGTGAGATCGATGCTTAAAAAGCTCCAGCGCCCAACATCGCTCCCGGAGTTACTTCCGGGGCTCCAGTGCTGTGATTGGCCAGAGCCACAATGACGTCACTCCTGTGCATACTCGCAGGAGCCGCCAGTAACGGCACACTCACTGAAGCAACGGCACTTATGTGCCATTGATTCAGTGCGCATGTGCCGATGACGTTGGCACTTGCAAATACAGGGGATAGCTCAAACCGTTCAGGTTTAGGAGAGATCTAGGGTAGCTACTACTGGTAAGCCTTACTTGTAGCAAAAACTGTGTTGTAAGGGTTTACAACCACTTTAAGTAGATTGATTTTTACTATTTCCTTTTTTTTGTTCAAACAAAACAATCTTTTGCATTCCATTGACAAATGAGGCTACTGTGAACCATGTGTCCTGGACAACAACGGTAGATCGCAATTTTTTTTTACCAGATTCCTAGAGTTGCTGTTTGTGGTCCATCTGCTGCCCGCAAAAGGTCACAGAAATGTTATCTGTGTGGTAATATATTCATTCTGATAGCAGTTACAAAAAAAATACAGCAACAGAATCCGTTGACAATATATGTCTGTGGACTTGGGTAGCCATTTTGGATAGAGAAGGGTCTTAATAAAATACTAGATCTGTGAGTCTGGGTATGCATTTTACAGGGTATAAGGAAGATTGTGTAGCAGCTGGAACACACAGGTACTGCAGTGGAAGTAGGTGGTACATGTAGCAAACATCATTCTGAATTATGAAAGGCATGATTATGTTGTCCTTGCAGCTCTTTTTCTTCGAGCTATATAAACATTACAGGTCCCCTAGGACAGCACTTTGCAGACACTCATACAGGGACAGTTTTGCCTGGCCTCCTTAAACGTAGCACTGGGGGAAACAGCTATATAATTCACCGTGAGAATGGCAGAAATTGTCACTTGCACTGCCTGCTATGATACAGAAACGTGAAGCTCAGCAAGGTCTCCGAGGAAAACAGAATAGATTGCACTGCTCGGGGAAATTTGTGGTCATCAGTTTCACAGGGAGGCTACGGACAGTAACCTTACAAGGTGATTAAACACTCCTTATAACAAAGGCTTGTAAACCTTCCCAGCATCAGATCAGTCTACGGTACAGTTAATGCATTTATTCTGGAGGTTTGCCACAGACTCAATGAGTCACCGAGAGCAGGTCCTTGGTTTGTGGGTCATGAATCCTGCCCTGGGTGATTGGCGACATCCTGCACCTACAAATGAAGTCTGTGTGCAAGGAAAATAAGAAATGAACCAGATACGATCACAATAGACATTTATTGAAGACGGACACAAAACAGGACCAGTAAATAGATTAAAGCACAACTGCACATACAATCTGGTTTGGGGCAATTAAATTGGCTGCATTAATACCGAGCAAATGTAACTGTCATCACCGGCAGCATCAGAAATGGTGGGTTACAATCTGCTGTATCCTTAGGCTTTAGTAAGCCGACGGTGCGCCTCTGTTCACCACAGCAAGCCAGTCCGCCCCTAGCAACCAAATGCAACAAGGGGGCAGAGTCTGCAGGAAATTCTCTATAAACCAGCAGTTTACAAACTCCGCCTCCCTATTTCCCAAATGCTTGCAAGGGGTAGGTGAAGGAAAAATAGAGCTGCTGCCTAGCTTGCCAAGGCCACGGGCGTTCACTATTGTAGAATATTTATGTGGCCTGCTTAAAGCCAACATACCACAAGAGTAATCTGCCACTGACACCACATCTAGTGATGTGGGGGGGGGGGGGGTCTGATGCGATGGTGGACTCGGACTGTGTTATTTTGAGGGGACAGCAAATTTACACTGTTATACGAGCTGTACACTCACTACTTTACATTGGAGCAAAGTGTCATTTCTTCAGTGTTGTCACATGAAAAGATACAATAAAATATTTACAAAAATGTGAGGGATGTACTCACTTTTTGAGACACTGCATGCATAAAACTACACTTTCCGATTAATGTGATTATATGTGAAATCATGCTGCCAATCGGTTGCTGCATTTGGCCTTACAGAGCATATTCTTCACCCAGAAGAGATTAGCAATGTTAAGAATCAATTCATTTCCCCGTCTAACAACTTCCAGCAGGTCGAAAAGTGCTGAGCTGGCTCCATATATCACAAACAAAACAAAGGCAGCAGTGCTTTCAAAATGCTCAGCAGATTTAGTTGGAAAATTGCAGACTACCAACCTAACATTGGTATAAACCAGCTACAGATCAATACAAATCACTGCACTGTGCGTGCTCGGTCCATTCCCCTGTACCCACACCAAAGTAAATGGGATGCTCCACTCAACTGTCCAAGTGCAAATATTAACAGTTCTCCAAAAAAAAACATCTGTTATGACATACAGTAACTAGAGGAATCCAGAGCCCATAGCAAAGATATTACACCATACAGACTAGAATAAAGAAGGCGGCCAGTTTAATTATTCTATTCCCAATGCTAAAACACAGGTCAGGTCAGACTAGCCATCAATTCTCAAAGCACAAGTTAGGATGCAGCTGAAAATGTCATATTTACCATCATTTAGTACGGCAAAGAACATGCAGCAACAAAGCAACCAATCAGAAATCACCTTTTACTAGTAAATTATGGAAATAGAAACCTAATTGACAGTTCTTTGCTTCCTACTTGTTCTCGTTAAAGAATTCTACAAAATAATATATACACATCTAAAATTGTCACAACATAACCTGAACACCTATATGCACCTTTGTTATTGAAGTAAAAATAGACAATTATATTTTTTTACTTAGTTCTGGATACAGTGATAAGGGGTTAGAACTACTGTCTTGTTTTTATTGCAGTCTGTGACCCCATAAGGGGGACTGACCCTCTAATTATCAAACAATTTTGAAGTTGTCACTATAATAGATATGCTCTAATGGGCTCTCCTACACTGGTGTAGTGGTTAGCACTTTCACCTAGCAGTAATAGGGTTGCTGGTTCAAATCCCGACCATGACACCTTCTGCCTGGAGTTTGCATGTTCTCCCTGTGCTTGCGTGGGTTTCCTCCGGGTACTCCGGTTTCCTCCCACACTCCAAAGACATGCAGGTAGGTTAATTAGATCCTGTCGATAAAATTGGCCAAATATGTGTATGTTGTATGTGTATGTGTTTGTAAGCGTGTCAGGACCCCACAGGGCAAAGACCGCACTATACCACAGATGGACACCAGTGGCAAAAAGCGCCCTGAGGCGATTCAGTTCGCATAGGTTGCGCTATACAAGTCATTCATTCATTCCCTCTTCATGCACACTGGATGTTATAACGCTGCCATTAAGGGTGTCTGGCGTTTTTTTTTTGGTCTGACGAAATCTCTTAATTTTTTCAGCAGCTCAATTTAAAGCGGTTCTGCACTCTGAAAAAAAATTTTTTTTTTTTTAGGATGTAATATAAAGTGTGCTTACCTTTATTAGGGGACTCACCTGTTCCATCTTCCATCTCGATCGCCGCCGGTTTTCGTCCGATGAAGTTCCTCGTCTTCTTCTTTAGTGCTGGGGGCCAGCTTGCCTGTGGGCATGTGAAACACCCACAGGGACTTTAGATGGCCCAGCATGCACTGCCGTTACTCGCGCGTGCGCAGTAACGGCTCATCTGCCGAGATCTCACGAGATTTCGGCAGATGCGGCCGAAATCTCGGGAGATTTCGGAAGATGTGGCCGAAATCTCGCGAGATTTCGGAAGATGCCCGCACTGACTTCTGGGATCAATGACACCAGATCCCAGGAGACAGTGCGGCGTGACAACGATCGACGCAAGACCCCGCCCGCCGCCGCAGAGGGAGAAGACCGGAAGTCTTCAATTACAAGGTAAGTAAAAAAAAAAAAAAAAAAAAAAAAAAAAACAACATTTCATTTAGTACTCTTTGCCTGATTTGGAAGGCAAAGAGATTTACTAAATGAAATGAGTGCAGAACCGCTTTAAACTTGCATTTTCTTGTGTGGAGGACATTGGTGGGCTGAACCATGTTCTCACTAATGGTCTGTATACACTATAACAAAATCAGGCAAACATTTTCCTCTGAGGAACGATCGTACGATTTTATGATAGTGTGTACACAGCTTTCGACAGCCGATTGCGACATTCTGAACGGAAATTTCCGAAGGGATAATTGCAAAAAAAAATTCTTGTATGGGAACAGAACGAACAATTTTCTTTAATGTGTACAATTTTCATATGAAAAATAGCAGATACGAAAGACTGCACATGATCAGGAATAATAAAAAGAAAAAAAGCCTTTTCATACATTATTTCTGTAAAGGAAATTTGTAAGTTCTGTATATAATTGTATTCTATTTTGTATGTATTGTACACTGCCCTCACTGTGCACACGGCACTAATAATGTTTTCAGTACATTCTTTTGAGTCCTGATTAGAATTAGTCTGCCTATGTTATGCCCCTTGTTACCATAAAAGTGAAATTGTAATATTAATGTGATACCTACATAATCATGTGTATAAATACCTTCAATTGCGTCATAATAAAGCAGAACAGTTATTTGGAAAGACGCGGAGTGTATCTTTTGTTTATGTTCCCTACTGCAGTAGTTATTCATTTGGAAGCACTAATCAATATGAGGATAGGAGTTGCCTATCTATAAATTCCCAGGTCAATTTCTATACTCGGTTCCGACTTGCTGTGAAGCATCAAGGAAAACCGGCTGATCGTTCATCTGATTTTCTCAGTTGGTATGGGGCTCAAATTAGCTCTCCAAACAGAAGATTAACAGAAATGTGTGTCTTTACACAGCAACCGTATGGAAATGTTCCAATTATTTTTGTAGTCTGTATTATGGAGAATGACCAGGAGAGGGACCTCGTCTGGATCTGTATGGGTCCATGCAGCTGGGGGAAGCTAGAAATTCTGGACATAGTTTTTATCTCTGGAATCTCCAACAGAAACAACAATTCAGCGTGGGAAAGTAATGGAAGTTGTAAAGTTATTCTCCATTTGGGTAGTTTCCCTTCCGTTCCTGTCCAGGTGGCCCCTCTCCAGGATAGGAAATGAGGAACAATCTCCTCAATGGGAGACAAAAACCTGACTGACACTCCAACCCTTTCCCCTCCCGCAATCCAAAACGTGTCTCGTGTGCTACTTTGAAGTAAATATAAACATACTGGTGACATTTATGTTGCTAAAGCACTGTGATCGTATATACAACTTTTTTTCTGTACTATAGTACATATTTCCACATTGTTTTTCTATCGAATTGCATCTTTGCACTGATGATCTCCTGCAGCCTCTTCCTGTTTACATACACTGCATGGGATTTCTCAGGGTGGGCTTCCTGACGGTGACAACCAAATGAATACTTTTAGTCCACTTGAGGATATCATAGGACAGGGGGCTCATGCAAGAAAACAGGGACCAAGTATGGTGACCCAATAACACAGAAGTGCCTGAACAAAAACCTTTATGGCAGGATCAGCACAATACCATTTGAATAAAAGCTGCAGATTTAAAAATATTGGAAATTGCTTTTGAATTCACATTAACATGAAAAAGTTTACATGAGATTTCAGGGATTAGGTGAATATAAGGTCAGATGGTCCTGACAGGTTTCTTTTAAATAAAAATTCATTTTTAATATGTATGTGACTTCTACACAGCACAGACATAACAGGAGAGGGACAGCGGGAAGTGACAGGGCAGGCGGAACACCCCGCATGCGTCTCTCACACTGTCAGTAGATTTATGCACCTGGAACTCATTAGGAGGATGACGGCACCCCCTCACCACATCCGCTTTGTACATTAATACCCAGCTAAGAAATGTATGTGGCATGCTTACCCTGGGAACATGAAAGTGCAGGGCACAGAGGAAGAAAGACGAATCTCTTGCTACAACCTACAAGCCAGGAGATAAAATATTCACAGCAACACCAAAGTGTGTGGAAGTGGAGCTCATTTTTCTTGTTTCAGCTGGTCAAGACAGATAAATCTTTTAACAAGATCTGTGCTGGTCATGTGTTCCAAGTCCTTTCTAAAAACACACACTGACTGGATTATTCTTCTGCTCAACCGCTGCAAGATGAAAGGAGCTCTGTGCTGTACAAATGCCACATTGAGGTGTAGCTGGTAGGCATGAAAACCTGTCAACTATACCAGATCCCTTCACACACTAGAGGTGGCATTGCTAGGGTCTTTCCTAATTATTTCAATGCAACCCATCAATACACCGCCAGTAAACAATACAGCCAATCGGTGATGGTCCTCCAACAAACAGATTCCTACTGACAATTTTCTAACGTAGGTTAGTAAATTCAATCAAATACCTGACTGGTCCCGACAGGCAAATTTTTTTTTTTTTGTATTGGTTTTAAAATAAATAAAATAATAATAATTGTGGGATATACATCTAAATAAGTTCCTGTGTGAAAAACTAAACATGGTCCTTTATTTGTGTCTCGCACGCTTCCTCTTCCAGACATTGCAGCTCACAGTAGTAGGGTTCTAGCACCAGAGGCAATGCTGTACATCCAGAAAACAGTGGGCAATGCTAGGCATGGCAAGTTGCCGATTGACAAGCTACAGGCTGGGAAATCAACAGTAAAAATATAGGCCCCCACAACATTTTTTTTCATCCCACTGTAGTAGAGTAAATTTAGCCTGGGGGGGGTTCACACTGTAGCAATGCGTGCGTTATCACAACACGCGTTTTTGCGCTGTAGCACCATTTTTTCCCAAATGGCACACCACTTGATTGCCAATGGATGTTTGTTGCAGAACACCACAATTCACAGTCAACGCACATTTTGGTGTATGGAGTTTCAAAACAACAACAACAAGTACATACATCATTATGGTGCATTAGGCAGCCCATTCCAATGGCTGGACTGCCTTAAAAAGGACCAATTTGAGAATAATGACCAGGGTTACACATAAGCTTCACCCTATACAAGAAATAAAGCCAGCCATACATGGATTGAAATACAGCTGGTTCAGCAGGTAGCCAACAATCAACTTGTGTACAGTCTGTTGGGTTTTTCCAACCAATCAGTGCTGCCGGTGTTCGATCGAATAGTGCTCTCCGTTGAAAAGTACCCGCACATACGCAGTACTGAAGGCCACTCCAGCTGATTTGCTGATCAGCTGGCGTGATGTCACCATAGCGCATTTTTCGACGGTGATACCATTTGACGGGCAGAATTGAAAGCTATGCAAACAGTGGAGGGAGACCGTAGTTGTCAGATTGTGCCTCGCTGTTACCGGGCAGGCTTACAGTGTGCTCAAAGGTCAGCTTTTGTCTGTATTCCAGGGCGGGTTTGGTGTGTTGAACAGCGGATTTCACCTGCGTCTAACGGCGGGTTGCAACACAGCCACAACCCACCCTGCAACAGCAAGGCACAATCGGACTACGGTCTCCCTCCGCTGTTTGCATAGCTTTCAATTCTACCCGTCAAATGGTATCTCTCGTCGAAAAAGGCCTCCTATGATGTGCGCATGGTGACATCACCCCAGCTGATAGAGAAATCTGGAGTGGCCTTCCGTACTGCGCATGCATGGGCACTTTTAGACGGAGGCTAAGGCTATAGGCTGCCGTGCTGATCTGTGTATTGTGACGGCAGAGGAGTCTCCCCATCCACCTCAAATGTGTTCATGGGGAGACCAAGTCAGCTGTTTTCCTTCAACCCAGACTAGATGAACAAAAAATAAACGACCCATGACCAACTTAACTTTTCACATCAGCATTCCTCAGATAAGCATATGGACCTCCAGAAAGAACAGTAGCTGCAGACAAAATGACTCAACTATCAAATACAAGTACACCATTCCCACCCCCTCCTAAGAATAAATAATGTATAAATTAGAAGCACGGTTACTAGCGGTATGAAACCCTAGTAGCATAACTAGTACTTTTTGACATTATCCCCAATTGAAATGCACATATGCTTGGGCTTACAAGAGGTGTATAGAGACAGTAGCCAAATCAAGGGCATCAAAGCACCTTTCCAAAATATAATCAGCTATTATCACTGACTGCTAAAGATTCCATCTGTTATTTTTCTGCAGAAATCAAACCTATGTGATAAGATTTAATTGTAAAGAAATGACAAAAGCCATGTAAACATGACAAACATACAAGCTGTACAAAGACCCACTGAGAGGCAATAGCAGCACGTACAGCCAGAGGAAACACTATAGCTGAATTTCCTCATAGCCACACAATGCCATTGATGAGTTTATAATTGCGGTTTTATTAGTCACACATCTCCAGCTGTAATGGTTTGTGTCCTTGCATCAAATGACACAATACATGATGGCTATAGGCATACAGAAATGAGTTCACATAGGTCTGATGGATGGTAATGGCATGTTCTGTTAATTTGCCCTCTGGCCATTTGTTACTGTATGCAGAAAGACTATGCATATAGGAGATGTTCGCCTTTCATGTCAGATGGTCTGATCCATTATCATTATTTTCCAACTGATACCTAACCCAGTTCACAGCGTGCTTCACATTCACATCCCATTCATAATTCAGTTATGTTTTGGCGTATCAAACATACATTAAAATCCTGCTGAACAGAAAAAGATTTGAGATGTAGGCAGGTATGAATTAGAACTAGAGAAGCTACTTCACAGGAAGGCAGATCAGACAGGACTTTTAGCCTCTTATTGCCGACTGACGGCTCATTTGTGGCTACCAAATTAGAAGGTGGTCATAGGCATGACCCACCCCCAGCACAGGAAGTCTTCCAAGCGCTGCAGAGAGACAAAAAACTTGGAAGCATCAACATAATGCATACAGTATATTCTAATAAAGACATTCAGCCCTGGTTCACATTGATGCTACTTTGAAATTGCGCTACTTCAAGTGAAGTAGTGCGATTTCAAAGTAGCAAGGTCAGCGCGATTTCAGGTGCTACTTGATAGACATTTGGTGGCTTCATACACAGATGTCTATTGACGTTGCACCTGAAAAAAATAAATAAAAAAAAAAAAAAAAAAAAAAAAAAAAATCGGCAAAAAAAAGTGCGGCAACTACTTTTGCAAATTGGTGCGGCGGCGCCGCCGCAAAAATCTGTGTCGCACATTGGAACAGTGCCATTGCCTCCAATAGGCTGCGCCTTGTCATGCGATTTGATCTCTCAAATCGCATGACAAATTGCTCCAGTGTGAACCAAGGCTAAAAAGAAAGAGGGAAGTGTAGTATATAAATGCAGTTTGCACCACTTATCTCAAACGAGAATAGTAATTGGGAGAGTTTTTTTAATCTGACCAATTTATGTTACCTACCAGAGCTGCAAGCCAACAAAAGTCAACCTGCCACCAGGCAAGTAAATATGTTGTCTTCACACCCAGCCCAAAAGTCTAGCAGACTTGTCCATTAGTGTCTATGGTAAATTTACAAAAAAAAAAAATGGCTTAAAAGCAAGACAAATCTAAAATAAATTTTACCAAACACATCCAAGTTTCTAGTATGACCACAGACTTTTTTCTTTTTTTAACCCCTGGCCACGTTGCTTTTAGGCTTGGCCCTTGTTTGCCCAATCCGTTGCTGGTGCTAACAGAATCCTGAAGTCCCAGGTGAAGGGAAAATGAACAACCCATCAGAAGTGTGGTGGAAAGGTATGTAGGTATTGGCCTCATACAAAATACTAACATTTGTGAATATCAGATCGATTAAATGCAAATATAGACTTTGGAAAATATGATTTTGGTGGGGGTACAGAGCAACAAATCAGGGTGTGAGTACTTAATTGTGATGAAGACATTTTAGGAGTTAACCCTTTTAATGGCTCTACTTTTCTAATCTGTAACTAGTTTCTTTATAAAGTAAAGACCACAATACATAGACTGGAAGCCAGTTTAATGACGCAGTTCAGAAAGAGGGCAGAGCAGCTCATCACCCTGGACACCAGTTTGTCAGATAAGCAGGAAAAATAGGGCAGGGACACAAAGGGGCAATTACAACAGCTAACCAGAATAGCAAAAATGGAATGCAATTAAAAAGGAGAGGTAAGCGATTGTTATGTAAATGAACCCCTTCTGTTTACAAATAACAAAAACAGGCTGATTATCCTCTATATACAATGGCCCTATGTCCTTTTGACACAGAGCAGCAAAGACCTGATCTCCTTCTGCTTAAAGGTTGCTGCCCAAAGAAAGAAAGAAAAAACAATTCTATCGGGATGCATTTTCATCCAAGTACACCCATAACTAACCTGGCCTTTATGCAAGCATGGAAAAATGACTCTGGAAAAGAGGGATTTGAAACTCTGGTCACACAGGGTGCTGCAAATACTCTCTGCATGGATACACTCAAGGGGCATGGTCATGGCACCCTGCATTCATAGTATGCCCTCATTCTTTAAGGCCAAATGACACCAGGCATTAAGAAAATAGTACTGGGTGGTGTTAGTACTGCAGCCTGGACCACTTTCTTTTGTCCAATATTTAGAAAAGAAAAATGCACACAAATGCCTGGGGTTGGGCTTTAAATGGAGCTGGTAAACCAAATTCTGAATATGAACCATTGCAAACAAAACACATAAAAACAAACTGACAGTCTAGAGACCATAGATCCATTATATGCGGTCACAAGCTGTACATGAAGGGAAGTGATGATCTGAAGGCCAATTTTGGCCTCCTTCTTACCCTTTATCAACTTTGTTGGTTTTCTTAAATTTTCTTTTGTGTATATAAAATGTTCATAAAATTCTGGTTTGGGGTTTCATATAACAGCTTATGTTATGCTGTTTAAAGTCTTGGTACCTTTACATGCAAGGCTCAATTAACATGTAAATCACAGTTTGGATTCAGGATACTCTATGAACTTATACAATGCTTCACAAGAGTAAACATTTCATTTGTTCCAAACAAGTTTACATAGAGGGCCGATTATATACTAAAAACACATTTTCCTCATCCTGTACCAAGAATTCAGAGCTGCACAGGAACCTCAAAACTGCCTGATGATCGGCTGTGTAATGATTCTGCCAACTGGATCTAAGAAATTGTGAGACAGGTGGCTCCATGTCTGACAGCTTGGCCTGCACAGAGTGCTTCTCTATGTATTCCCCGCTGTTATACCAGGTCAAAGATGGCCTCATACAGAAATCTGCTTGTAATGGTAGCAGTATGCTACCTCTGGCATTGTTAATAGACAATATTAAGACTCTCTCAAAGAAAGCTTTTATCCTTGCACTGCTGTGGGCACTGGACAGAAGTCAGATGCCATTGTCTTTCTAACCACTATCAAGGGTTTTCACAGTGTCCAAACTTAATTTATTTGTCTATTTGTACAATAGTGACATTCCTAAACCTAAAACGTGCTTTGTGAGAAAGAAGATCACCAACAATTACAAATCAGTATATCACACCTCCTACGCCAGGGAAGACCTAACAAAGGTGGTAAGTAAGCACTGTGCCATCACTTTTATAAAGGCCTGTCGGGTACTGCGAGTCCATAAATCTGGGGACACAGTTACTTTACATTGTACTAATGTGTATAGTCATTTTAAAAGGGCAAAATAACCAAATATGTATTTGAACTTAGTAAAGAAGTTTGTTTTTTTCCAAACATTCTATGTTGATAACCACATTGGCCCGCAGAGGCTGAAAATAGCTTACCCATATTATATAAGAAGAACCTAAAACATTACACAGAAAAATAAAAATAAAAAATCTACTGAAATTCCAGGCGCCAAGTAAAATTATTCATAAAGATACTAATTTTATCAATCACACACTGAAGCCAAATCAAAAGTTAAAGCACCTTAATCCTCCAGATTGTAATAAACCACCTAACAGAGCATCATTCCTGAAGCCAGTGCTTTTAAACCCAACTTACAGCGCGACTTTGCAAATCGATTTGGATGAGACTTCAGCACTACTTAAAGGCGCCTCCAGGACAGGCGACTTTGTCTGTGGCCTATCAGCTCTTGTGACATAATTGTTGTTCCTGTTCTGCCACGAGATCACTTTTAATCGGCGGCAGGAGAGGGCCCCTCCCACCGCGATCCCGTGCCCTCCACCGCTTACCAGACCCGTCGGCAGCGGCGGAGGCATCCTTTTTGTGGCCTGACATGGAGAGGAGTGAGGGAAAGATGGCCCCCACCCATCTCCATATCATTGCAGGGAGGAAGCAACGTCAAAAATTCACTTCTGCCAATAGCTCTTAAAGGGCTTTTTTTTTTTTTTTAAATGACAAAAAAAAAGGTTTTATTGCATTTTAATGCGAGTATGAGAGTGGAGGTCTTTTTGACCCCAGATCTCATGTTATAAAGAGGTCCTGTCACGCTTTTTTTCTATTACAAGGGATGTTTACATTCCTTGTAATAGGAATAAAAGTGACAATTTAAAAAAAAGGTAAAATAAAGGAAAAATAATGTTTTTTTAAACGCACCCTGTCCCGTGGAGCTCGCATTCAGAAGCGAATGCATACGTGACTAGCGCCCGCATGTGAAAATGGTGTTCAAACTACATGTGAGGTATTGCCACGATCGGTAGAGCGAAAGCAATAATTCTAGCCCTAGACCTCCTCTGTAACTTAAAACATCCAACCTGTAGAATTTTTTAACCATCGCCTATGGAGATTTTGTAAGGGTAAAAGTTTGTCGCCATTGCACGAGCGGGTGCTATATTGGGATATTTTTACTGTTTTAACTCAAAAAAGTACACTTGCAAGACCGCTGCGCAAATATGGTGTGACAGAAAGTATTGCAACATTTATTTATTCTCTAGGGTGTTAGAAAAAAAGTATAAGGTTTGGGGGTTCCAAGTAATTTTCTAGCAACAAAACCAGTTTTTAACTTGTAAACAACAAATCTGAGAAAGAGGCTCGGTCTTTAAGTGGTTAAAAGATAACTATACTGTAGAATAGCATTTTACCAAGTATAGAAATACAATTCAGGTGATAACACATCCAAATTCCAGTGTGCTGGTCTATTACAGATGTTATTACAGATGTTAGATTAAAAAAAAAAAAACGTCACTTCTCTTGGAAACAAAAGTAGCAGCTTTTCCACTTCTATCCACATATGTTTTGTGTGGGTGTATAATCACATACACAAAACACACATATAAAAGATATGAAACAAACCATATAAACATAAAACACTGCATACTAAAAGTATGAAGCCATGGAAGATTTGAAACAGACGTGACAGGCTTTATAAAGGTTTTCACAGTGTGTGGTCTATGGGCAGATAATGCTACAAGTATGTTGCGTTCACACGCTATTCTGAACAGAACATCATGGTTGTATATGCAGAAAGCAGGTGTCTGTCATAAGGAGTTACATTTGATCACAATATCATGCTGAACATACCATTTAATGGGAATAACAACAAAGCTGGCAGCAACGAAATAAAAAAGCCTGGAAGGCGGCAAGAGAAAGAGCCCTGCAGTCTGCTTGTTACATGGCAGGATGTTTTTCATGCATCGATGAACACATTACTGAAGCTCCAGCCCATTTCACAGGCTACTAGCAAAGTCATTAGGCCATCACGGATCAACGTTTTCGCCACTAAATTATTTACAAGAAATTCACAGTGTTTTGTTCTGTGTCTTCCAACAGATGTTTCTACAAGAATACCCAACCAACACACAACCATCTACAGAACAGAAAGAATCCAATACTGGCCATGCCACCACTTCCACAAAATTTGTTCTATATAAAAGACACAAAAGGTTTTCAGCTCACCCAAAAAGCTGAGAAGAACTACAAGTACCATCACGCTAAGGTCTTACAAGCTAAGCAAAGACCTTCTACAATCTCTGGATCTGGCTGAACATGAAGGGAAGAATTCTTCGTCTTAAGATGTATTTGCCCAAGCCTGACGTTTCTGACCAACTACTAGGGCTCAATAAGTATCACTTGGCCTTCCACGAAGGACCTTCGAGTTCTAGAGGAAAGATGAAGCCGCCAGCTTGTTAACTTTAAGTCTCAGGCATACCTTTGCTAGCTTCTCAGGTTCCAAGTGAATTAAAGATGTTAGTAAATCCTGGCATTAGAATGGTGACGGGGATGCTGGAGCTCACAGTTCACCAACCAGAGGTTAACAGCACACACCTGTGAGTAAAATATCTGTGCAAGGTAAATTACAGGTCTGAAAAGTTTACATTGAATCCCACCCCACCCTCATATTTCTGCTCAGCAAGTCGAAAGTTCAGGCACAGGATAATAATTTAGACATCTGGTTTTAATCATAGTGTTCAAATGCATGTGAACTCTCCATGACGTACTGAGATTCAGGGTGACAGATTTTCTTCCTAACTTTCCGTGAGGAATTCTAAAAAGATTACAAGCAATAAAAAAGTGCAAACATCAGGGAAATCATAGATAAAGTCGTGTAGATAAACATTATCCAGATTTCTTACACAAGACCTCCACTTAACCCTAATAGAGAGTGAAATCTGAAAAATTGATTTTCTTTATGCCCTCACCCTACATTAGCGCCAGTCAGTCAACCAAACCTACATGTTGGAATTTTCCACCACCAGCTGGTGCGCCAACAGACCCCTCTGTGCCAGGAAAGGTGTCAAACTATGCATGTAAAAAAATTCTATGGTGTCTGCCCTCATGTTGTAAAGCGCTGAACAAACTGTTGGCGCTATATAAATACTGTATAATAGTCCAAAATATCGTGCTGAATTTTCAAATAATGCCTTTTTCTGACCAGCGATTTTTCCCTGTGCTACCTATGGAGGCTCTTCCCCCTACACTTCCCAGGGATCTTTGCACGTGCTTATTCTAAGGCTGGCCATACATTATACAATCACCTTATACAATTTTCCTAGAGATTTACCAAAACCCTATAATATGAGGTCAAACCTATACACTTTCAATCTGTATGTACTTAGGCAAGCCCATGTGCTATACAGTTGAAGGCTAATCTAAAGGAAATTGAATAAGAAAATGTAAGGCCAGCTTAATGCTCATGGGCCAGGTACTGTACAAGATAAAGTTTGTTTGCCATTAGGCCAGGCTGCGGATGGCGATTTATTGAAAGGGAGATATACATTGCATTTACATCCTAGTGCAAGGTTTCAAAAATTTTATAAAATTACATTTTTTAATTTTCTTACATACCGTCACCAGTCCGTATCCCTGATCACTGCCACACCAGTCATATGATGTCGCTGTACTGCACTGGTGACAGTATGTTAAAAAAAAAAAAAAAATTACAACTATATCTAGATTGTAAGCTCTAACGAGCAGGGCCCTCTGATCACTCCTATATTGATTTGTATTGTAAGTGTACTGTCTGCCCTCATGTTGTAAATCGCTGCGCAAACTGTTGGCGCTATATAAATCCTGTATAATAATAATAATAATAATATATACACCATAGTTTGTAGACTAACTTTCACACAAACCAATCAATATACACTTATTATTTATTTTTATTTTTTACCATACATGTAGCAGAATACATTTTGGCCAAAATGTATGAAGACATTTCAATTTTATTGGTTATGTTTTATTTATTTATAACAGAAAGCCGATTTTTTTTTTTTTTTTTTTTTAAATCTTTGGCCTTTTTTAAATTTAAACAAAAAACAGTGGTTATCAAATACTACCAAAAGAAAGCTTTGTGTGAAAAAGATTATATAAAATTGAATTTGCATAAGTGTTGCATGACCGCACAATTGCCAGTTACGGCTCAGGCACACTGAACCTCAAAGAAGCTGCTCCTACAGGCTTTACATCTCTTTACAGGCTTTTCTGCCTGGAAACTCCCCTCCATGTAAGCCAATGTGTCCATACAGGCAGGCAGATAGATATATAAAAAAACAAAAAAACACCAAACTTGCGTTTTTGAGAGGAGTTTGCGAGCATAAAAGACACCCAAGTGCCGAAAAACATGTGAAAGCGCAAAACCGCATACAAAAAACAGGAAAAAATTATCTGAGGAGAGCGTTTGAGAAAAAAAAAAAAAAAAACGCTCAAATAAGCTCAATAATGCCCAAAAGAGCACAAAAAAGACACAAGCTTCACGCTTTCAGGCAGAGAAATAAAAGCAGCTTAAAGTAGTACAGTGCACAATAGGAAAAAAAAAGGCCATGGCCAAGTGGTTAAAGGAAAACTGTCAGTTTTGGTCGATTACATTATTTTTACTGTAAACAAGTTTTACCATTTTTCTTTTAATAAATTCTTTTAAAAGGAATCATTTAGTACTGGGTGCTGCCTATCCAGTGATTTAATAAGCAGCTAGGATCCGACTAGTTGTTATGGATAATACAATTTAATGTCTCCCAGCAGAGTCTCCAACTATCCTCACCCTGTAATCCAAACATCAAACACTTCCAATCTGACAACACTCTCAAGGTCTAGGTGAAAACCGTTTTTATTCAAGCCATACACCATCCCCACCAGTTGCCAACTACCAGTACTTATATTCTGGATAATAGTGGATTTACATAACAGATTACAGAACAGCAGCCCGAAGCTAAACACAGCCAAGAGGAAGCCAGCCTAATAGAAATATCACAGCTGGACTGTATTAGGAGTTGGGAAAAGCATATTTTTTCCGTTCATGTGAGTCAATCTCAAGAACTTTTGGGCTTCCAGTAGGAATTAGGATAATTTATCTAAACCGCGGCTGTATATTTTCACAAGTGAATCCCAACAGGCCTCCTCTAAATCAGCAAATAAAACCATAAGGGACCCTTGAGAAATCCAG
Organism: Lithobates sylvaticus; assembly: GCA_028564925.1. NCBI lineage: Eukaryota > Metazoa > Chordata > Amphibia > Anura > Ranidae > Lithobates > Lithobates sylvaticus. Next base: position 151,677,616 of record CM053035.1, on the reverse strand, counting down.
CAAAGAGAGCAGTGGATGGTGGGTGGGAAGAGACCTCAGGAATCAATCACCAGGATAATGCCGGCTCTGCACACATTGTAGTATTAGCAGGCCAAACACATCCTGTTCTTAGTGCGGAGCTATATAGAACATCCTGAACCCACAACTCGGAGACACCGGACAGCACTTCAGCCGGTGACAGATCACTGCAGTCAAGCAAGAATGACACTAATAAGCGCCGTACGGCACAGTTTCTCCTGTTTAATTCTGAAGAAGTCTTCCCATCCCTGATGGAAGATAATCGCAAAGCAGATACAGATTTCTTCTTTTGTAATGAGCACTCTCCGGCCCCTCCCCCATCCCAAATCCCATCTCTCCACGTACAGTAGCAAATCTGGAATCAGGAGATTAACTGCGCTTATTCACGTGTGAAAGAAAAGCCTTGATCTTTCCCTTATACACAACATGAGGCAAACTGGGCCGAAATATTCTGCCTAATACCCAGCAACTGCTGTTTATTTCCCCTCAGCCGCCACCCCCACCCTTGCATTTGTGTACTCGGCTCCCTCCTCGTTCCAATTCCATGGTGTGGTACCAGAATGACTTGGCAGCTGAGAGTCAGAGCCCTATGAAAGAATGACCCTTTGAACTTGGCTCTTGAGATGTACGACAAGCTTGGCGCTTTGATGTGATATTAAAAATGCCACTCAAAAGTGTAAACGGATACAGCAGTTTAGTAATCCGTCAATTCCTGCAGCTCGCGCCACCAAACATTACTAGTGACAGAGGGCCTCATAAAGGACCAGTGTTCACCAACAGCAGCTACAGAGCATATATTCCGATTTAATAATAAAAATAAAAAAAAGACATGATTTGCGTGTGCAGCTTTAGACTCATCCTGTGGTTTTGTCATCCCCTATTCTGCAGCTGGAGCTTTTTGCCCACAGCAACCGCATACCAGCTGCCAAATTACCAGGGCAAGCTAAAAGCAGACATTCGATTGCACCAGTTTTACTTTAACCGCTTGCTGACCATCCGCCGCCGTTTTACTGCGGCAGAATGGCATGGCTAGGCGAAACTACGTTATCTTATGCAGCTTCGCGTTTTGGCCACTAGGGGCACGCGTCCACAGTGTGTGCCCGAACCTGATGACCGCCAGGCTCCTGCGATCACTCGTGACACAATCGCTCGGGATCTGTAAACACACAGATCACGCTTCTTTCAGGGGAGAGGAGACCGATCATGTGTTCATACTATGTATTAAGGACGAGCTCTGGCATGTTTGCACACCCCACGTGCAGAGCCCGCCAGGAAGTCGGCACTGCGCTGCGCTAATCACAGGCAGTGAGACATTGTCCCGATGCGCGGCTGTAGAGATCGGGAAATGCCTCACTGCCTGTGATTAGCGCAGTTACTATGGGCTACAGCACTTCTTCATTGCACTTCTATATGTATACTTACAGTAAAAGATTAGTTCGCTGGGACAGATGGTTCACTTATACTCCAAAAACGGCCTCTGACTAAATTAACCTACTATATCTACGCTTGTATGGCTGTAGAAGTAGCTGACTGCAAAGACATTCAGAGGCTGGGATTAGGGGGACAGTTATATGACATATACTATGGGCAGGTAGATAAAAACAGGGGCTGCGCGCGCGCGCACGCGCACACACACACACACACACACACACACACACACACACACACACACACACACACACACACACACACACACACAGCTCAACAACAGTGTTCCCAGACAACAAGCTACTGGCAATATATAGTATAGTGTCCTACAGCACCACAGCTCATTCGCTTGGGCACTGTTCTAGAGCACCACAGCTCATTACAACTTGGGCATAGTGTTCTAGAGCACCACAGTTCATTAGCTTGGGCATAGTGTTCTAGAGCACCACAGTTCATTAGCTTGGGCATAGCATTCTAGAGCACCACAGCTCATTACAACTTGGGCATAGTGTCCTACAACACCACCATTAATTGCCTTGAGCATACTGTCCTGCAGCATTAAAGCTCATTAAACCTTAGGCATAGTGTCCTAGAGCACCACAAAAAAAAAAAAAATGGTAGAAAAACACTGACCTAGAGCAGTGGTTCTCAACCCTGTCCTCAAATACCCCAACAGGCCATGTTTGCAGGTTTTCCTTTATCTTGTACAGGTGCTTAAAATCAGAGTCAATGGCTTAGTATTTTGAACAGCTATTGTAGCTAAGAGAAATCCCCAAAACATGGCCTGTTGGGGATACTTGAGGACAGGGTTGAGACCACTGACCAAGAGCACCACGGCTCATTGCCTTAGGCATAGTGTCCTAGAGCACAGCAGCTCAAAACGTGGGACATGGGCTTTGTGCCCCTTGTGTGCAATTTTCACTTTTGCCTGGAACACAGCTATAAAAATGCACAGGCCTCCTGATTATAATTGAAAACCTTTTTTTCCCCAATAGCCTCCTAGCTTTACTGGCAATCTAAATAGTTGCCACAGGCTACACAGATAGTCTTAAAACCTTTATCCCCACCTTGTTTTTAATTGGAAGGAACATTTACTATTAGTTTGGTCAAAAAAAAAAAAAATTAAGTGTAGTGGAAACGCGGACAAGTCAGTCATGTGTTTTACAGATTTCAAGTGTGTTTGCCAATTATTTTAATAAGAATGTGCATACTTGACAGACGGCCAACTAAATGAGCTTTATATTTCTTAATATTGATTTACAGTGATTTCCAAACTGGCTGGAAAAACAGCTCACACAGTGGAGAAGTGACCGACGTACCAATACAACACATTCAGTGTAAAATGTGATGGGATCTGACCTCCAGCTAATCAAATTAATAATTAAAGACAGTAATTTATCAAATCAATATATCCAACATCAAACTGTGCTATGCCATATGAAGATTGGATCATATTAGGAGCCATTCTTGGATATAAAAAAGAAAAGAAAGAAGGCTCTATGTACCGCCTCACACCCATTACTCAAGCAGAAGGCAGTTGCATTATAAATCAGCTTAGATTATCTTCGACAAGCGCATTGTTTAAATCCACTCAGCAACTCGAAGCATCCCAACAACCTACCTCTGCATTTTGATAAGAGACAATGTTTAACAATTAACAAGTTTGATGTGAAGTTTCCAAATAATGTTTTATGCATAAGTTAAAGCAGGCAAGAAAAAATTCTTTTGAACTGATATGCAGAAAAAAAAAAAAAAAAAAACATAACAGAAAATACTTGCGTAAAGTGACCAATCAGGCGCTAGCAAGGCAAAGGTTTAAAACAAACATGCATTGGTTTGCATGGGCAACCCATTCCCTGGACACAATTTTTTAAAACCATATAAAAGCCCAACCCAGCATTTAAATCTCATGAGCATAACAGTGTAAGCAATTGTCCTCCGATATCTATTCAGGACTTCAATAGGCTTCCTGTAGTGCAATTCCTGTTGAATACTGAGGAAAAAACAAACCTTTCCATTACCAAGTATTGTACGGCTCAAACATGCCTCTAATATTTAACATGTGCAGAGTTTGGTCCACAATCTGTTGTAAATGAAGCTAACACACACTTTTCTATCACTAATTGGAAAATATGTCTTGAAATGTTAAATTAGTCTGTTTCTTAAAACATAGAAATTCACACACAGAGCTAATGAGCAGGCTTTGAAATCTCCAGCATCAAAAAGTCATATAACCTTATAACCATAAAAAGACTCATCAACAATGTAAAAAGGCACAGCATGTTTCATGCGACCTAAACCCAACCACAGGATCACGTCGGCGATAATGCTTAAAATATGCTGGAATTTTTATGTCAGAAAAGACAATTACAATTTTCCTACACTTACAAGTACCAAGGGTCCTTCCCTGTGCTCCAATATGGTGGGAGAGACCGCTACAGTGGGCACAGAAGGACGGAGAACGGAACCATAGGAAAAGAGCCAATCATTTTCTTAGAACCCAAATGTAATCAAAAGATAACAATGATTCCAGCATGAAAATAAAAAATAGCTTAGTTCTCAATAATAAATGGCAAGGCATTACAATAACATACCTGTTAATCCCAGTCAGGACACTATCTGCATAGAGTCTGTATAGAGTTTGCATGTTCTCCTGTGCCTGCGTGGGTTTCCTCAAGATACCTCCCACACTCCAAAGACATGCTGGTAGGTTAACTGGCCCTAGTATGAGTGTGCGCGGATGAATGCTAGATAGGTACTGTCGCCTGTAAGCTTCTCAAGGGCAGGGATTGATGTGAACGCACTGCATTTAAAACACTGCTTAAATTATCAGCGCTAAATACCTGTAATAACAAATAAGTGATACTTCCTCTATCCTTTGATCCCCTCTGCCTACGTTTTCTTGCTGGATAACGCCTTAAAATTTTTAATGTTTTTTAATGCAGAGCCACAAATATCCAGTTGATCTGTGCACTGTGGATGGCTGACAACCATGTTGAATTTTCCATAGCTGTGATGTCATCCCGCCAACATCCATAGCCCCAAGTATTGAGGCACTGTCAGCCGGAAGGAGATCTCTGTCCACCAGAGAGAGAGGAACAAGCTGTGGGCTGGACCTTTGTGATCACGTGACTGCATATAAAAAAACAGCATTTAGAAAGATTCATTGCAGTGAAAATTAGGGCAAAGGGAAAGCGTCCTTATAAGTTGTGATATTTACTTTAAGTGATATTCAAGTTTTGTTTTTGTTTGTTATTTTTAAAACAATCATGGTTTTGCACACAGCAGCCCAGATCCTCCTCTTCTCAGGTCCCTCGCCGACATTCCTGGCCCCTCCCTCCTGCCGAGTGCCTTCACAGCAAGCTGCTTGCTATGGGGGCACCCGAGCCGAGCCGCTGTCCTGTGTGTCTACTCAGACGTGGAGCTGCAGCTCGACCCTACCCCCTCTTTCCTCATTGGCTCACTGACTGATCGTCTCAGCCAATGAGGAGAGTGTGTCCTAGCCAGCTGAGACTCGTTCAACATCGCTGGATCTAGATGGGGCTCAGGTAAGTATTAGGGGGGGGGGGGGCTGCTGCACACAGAAGTTTTTTTTTATCTTGATGCATAGAATTCATTAAGATAAAAAAAACCTTCTGACTTAAGAACCACTTTATGTCATCTCCCCTGAGACATAATTGTATACCATTTATGGACTTTAACATCTTATATCAAAATCCTGTGTTGCACTTACAGTCATGATTGCTGTGCACCATTTTGTTTATATCGCAGATGTTCGATATGTCTGTGAGGTGTTTTTGCATGAATGCTTTATTATCCGACAGCATCTTCTACAAATGCAGCTGATGGCAATATAGTTTTATACTACCAGCATAATGCCTGGATAACCCATTTCTACACAGCCAAATTTCACATGTGACTGGAGTGTACTTTGAACTTGCTATTCCTGATATAGAATCAAAGTGGGACAGCTAAGGTATCTTTTTATTTCCCTGCACCAAAGCAATTTATTTCTTCTAAAATTATAATCCTGTTAAGTGATGAGCCATTTTAGATTCAAACAGTGCTTAGGGAAGTAGCTCTTTAACACAGGGACATTTTCTCTTTTAAGATGGCACAGAAAGGAGTACCAGCACTGCTGAGATTTCAGTATAAGCCTGTCCTCCGGGCTGGAGTACAATACCTTGTTTGACGCATAATAAACAGAAATAGCAGCTAGAGAAAAAGCCACTTCAAATGCACTGCTGTCTGCTGATCACATGCACATGCCTGCAGGCACCGGGCTGCTAAAGCACCCGTCACCAAAGGGCAAAGTTTTTTCTAGGCTTTTATGTTTTCGTAACCCGGTAAATAATGATTATGTTTAATGAGCAGCGGAGACTGATGTTAGCTGCATTGCAAAGTGGCACTCAGGCAAAACAGTGCTATGTAAACAATGAGTTCTTGCCGGTCTACAATTTAACCCACTTCTTCTACAGTTATGTGGCGAGAATAGGGGGGAAACATTCCTGTGCCTAAATATTCTGCTGAAAGAAACCCAATTTAAAAAACAAAGACTTTTAGTACACCCTGGCACCATAGGTGGTAGAGATTATCCTTTAAATTGGTGCTGTCTGTACAAAAAAAAAAAAAAAAAAAAAAAAAAATCCTATAATTTACAAAAGGCGCAAGAAAACAAGCCAACTACACAACAAAGGGGATTTTTTATTAATAGCTGTACTTTATCTCCTTAAAGCGGAGTTCCACCCTAACATTTTATTTTTTTACATTAAAAGACTCCTTTTAACCTACAATCATTTGTAGGACATTTTTTTTATACTTGCCAGAAAGGCCCTGTTGCTATGTAGTCCTCGTAATCTGCCACTTCCTGATCCGCGGAGCTCATTGCGACTTCCTCCCTCGCCTGTGCTCCTGGGAAATGACGGCATTTCCCAGGAGTCTGTGGGCAGTACTGTGTTCAAAAATTGCATTATTTCCTGACAGGAAATGACACGATTTAGGGCAGATCCTTTTTTTTGTTCACAGTGTTATCCAAGTTGTCACATTGTTATGGCAACGTTAGAAACAAATTGGAGCTACGGCCGCCGTTGAATCGCGCATGTGCGAGATCCAGAGGTGCATGCCGGAACTCTGCTTTAAGGCCTCATGGTAAACGGGCGTTTAGGAGCAGTTGGGCATTTTTTTCAACTGCTCCTGAAATCTCCTCTGTTATCTTATGTATTATGTACATGTACACAGGGTCGTTTATAGTCGTTTCTAGACAGTTGAGTTTAGCGGCCTTGTTTGGAAAGCAAAAAAAATTAGTTCAGAGGCTGAGTTTAGCGGCATTTAAGTGCCAAACGCTTCTAAACGCGGCTAAACGCGGGAACACGCATTTAGTTTACAGGCGTTTTTAATTTTTGGCTATTTTGAAAAAAAAAAAGTATACATATATATTTTTTTTCAAACGCTACTAAACACAAGCGCGGCATGTAAAGCAGCAAAAAACTGCCATTTTAAATGTGGGTTAGAAGTTTCCGTCAGGTTAAATCGTTCAGGATAGGTTGTAAAAACTTCCCATGCACATTAAGCCCAAGAGTGCTACAAACAGTAATAAAAAAAACTCACAAAAAACTTTTATAGTACCCTGGCACCCATTTTAAGTGTTATTAAAACCCTTTGTCAATGATATTGGTAGAACCATACTTCATATCCTTCTATTGTTGCTGTACCTTTTGTCTCTACAGTCTGTTTTCAGAACAATCTACAAAGTCTATGGCCCTGGTCATATAGCTTGGCACCACTTCCATGCAGAGATTCTCCCTGTAGCCACTCTGACCACTCTCCCGACCTAGACTACGAAGGCTTGCAGGGAGAGATCGCAAGAGCGGGCACAAACCCAGCGTGGCAGCTGAAGCTTTGTTTTTTCTGACTCTAAGGGTTGGTTCTTTAGGAGTACAAAAGCTAAAGCAGAGTGTGATGGGTCAATGCTTGCAATGTTAGCAATTACAGTTGTAGTCTGTGCAAGTAGGACTCGCAAACTGGCGCTGGATGGCGCTGTCACCAGAGTCAAAGAGGTAGATACCGAGACAGATCTAAAGCAGGATTAACAGGTATGTTTGCGGACTAAATGTTAATAACACCACAACATAAAACATTAAAACTTAAAGCTCCAAAATATATCTACCATAGATACTAGCAAGAGTAAGCTGACAGTCTTGCTAAAATGCTTACCCCTTACCAGAAATTCTGCTCATATATACTAAAAAGCCTGGCCATTTGTTCACATGACTGACCAGCCTACCATCACGGCACAAATCAAATGACCAAATGCCTAAACACGTAAGCAACACAGCAGGGAACATGCAACAGAATTTCTTCCAGGAAAGGTATTTCAACGGTTATGCTTTATTACTTCCAGCAAAACTGATAACACAAAATGAAAGAGAACCAGTCATGAGTGGGCCGAGACAAGAATCCCGACAGCTCAGGTTGAGGCGGCTATATTAACAATCCAATTTTAGTACAGCAATCTTCCCTGCTTGTGCTATTGTGTGCCAACAGGGAGGCAGCCCCCCCCCCCCCCCCAGAACACTGAGCGCTGATCAAGAGCCAATCGGCAGACCTTTTCAGGTCATGACCCTACGGACTGGCTGCCGTACACATGGGCCAAGTGCCTCCTGACAGTCGGCCCATGTTACTAGGCTTTAGTCCATTTCCCATGGGTCTCCTTTCATCTCGGCAGAGGATCTTAAACTGGCCTCCTTCCAAGTCTGGTCAGATCAGAAAGATTTCATATATGGGACATCTGTGTTCATCCCGATTTGGAAAAAAGGTGGACCCATGTAATCCCTTTAAGAGGCCAGATGTAAACATATGCGCCCACATATATCTGGTCACTTCCAGTCAGCTCAGTAAAAAAGTGTTCAGTCTGATAAACCTAAACGGCCCAGCATGAGTAGATCTAGCCACTGAAAGGGATACATTGCAGTTTGTTTTTGATTTGCGTAATTACGGGTCAAAAAATAAATAGTCTGAAGGAATGCCTGTCTGAAAGCAGCCTTATACTAGGGTCTGGAAGCAAGTGGTGACAGATCACCAAACTGTCAAGTTATTACTCTGCCTCAACTGTCAAACCTCATGCAGAGAACACACACCATCCCCAGAATGCATCTTAAAAGGCAATTTTTTTTTAGTTCCGACTGTACTGTACCCTAAAAAGCAATGCTTCTGGGCCATAAAAACACCAGCAATATTATCTTTATTCAATTTTAAACTGGCTAATTTCCTAGTTTTGAAAGATCATCCAGGCTCATAAAATAAATTTAAACTATGAAAAAAAAGCTTGTGCAATTAAAAAGCAGGAAGAGCTGCTGATTATGAAATGTGACCAATTAACACTTATGTACTTTACTTGCTATGGGAGAGCAGTTAATATGCAGTCCAGTGCCCGGCATGCTGACAATCTGTGTGTAACTCCTTCAAATACATCATGTTAATTAAAAACACAGCTTGTGCTGGAGCTAAGCAAAGACAGCTCCCATTACATAATGGAAGCCAAACTTTTCCCTTTTACGGAGACTAACAGCGATGATATGCTAAAGTCAAGTACGCACACACATAAAAATGTAAATTTAAACTCGCATAAATGGACAAGAAAAAAAATCCCAGCCCCCTATCAAAAAAGTTAGTATTTCTCCAAAATGATGGGTTTTATAGTCATTTTAAGAACAAAAACAGGGCTCTGTGGTATGTGCTACCATTTTTGTTCAGTGAGAAAAGCAGGAAAATTGAAAGGAATTCCAAGTGACTTCATTGCAGTTTTAATCCTAAACAATCCTTGTAGTTTAATTCAGTCTTGATTCCATTCTTAATTTATTTTCTAGCAACTTTCTCACTTACCCAACTAAAGAGCTAAATAAAATTACCAAACAGAATAAAACAGATCAAACATTTGTTTTCTTACCAGTGATTACAGATTAAAAAATAAAAATATGGCAGTAGGTTTAAAACTGCAACAACGTTTAATTTTTAAACTAAAACAAAAATTTTAAAAAACAACCCATTTCTGATCAATTCCAAGAAAAGAATAAGAGCCCTTTCACACTGACAGAGCAGGGGCGTCGGCGGTAAATCGCTGCTAGTTTTAGTGGCAATTTAACGTCATTTTAGAGGAGATTTTCACCCTTGCTAGAGGCTGAATAAAGGGTTAAAAGTGCTGCTGCCCATATTGATTTCAATGGGCAGGGTCGCTTTAGGAGCGCCTTAAAGAAGCTGGACGTCCTGCCAGCGCAGTGCTCCAGTGTGAAAGCACTCGGGCTTTCACATTGGGATTGCAGATGAGGTATTTTTCAGGCGCTTTACAGGTGCTATTTTTAGCGCTAAAGTGCATGAAAAACGCCTCCGATGTGAAAGGAGTCTAAGAATAATCTCTGTGCTAATACCATCCAGGAAACACGGCCACTGTGCTTAACCACTTGAAGACCAGGCTTTTTCTGGCACTTTGTTTAAAAGTTTAAATCAGTATTTGGGTGTGGGTGTGGGTGTGGGTGTGTTTTTTATTTTTTTTTGGCAGAGACCCTATGGAATAAAATGGCAATTGTTAAAAATGTTTGTGTGTCACGGTATTAGCACAGCGGCTTTTCAAACGCAATTTTTATATAATTACAGACTAAGGGCCAGTTCACACCAGATGCCATTCCGTGCGCTTTTTTTCTGCACTAAAAATGCATGCACAGTGTTTTCCATGTATTCCAATGGCTATAGTTCACACCAATGCAGTCAGTTCCAGTCAGTTTCTGCACCGGAACTGACTGCACTGGTGTGAACAAGAGCCATTGGAACACATTCGAAAACACTGTGCATGCATTTTTAGGGCCAGTTCACACCACAAAAATGCTATATATATACATATATACATACACACACACACACACACACATTTCTCAAAAGAACATTTTTGCCATGCTTATGTGAACCCTGATAAATCATGAAGAAAGTGAATTTTGCTTAAGAAAAAAAAAAAAAAAGAGGAACACTTAGTACAACATGTCAAAATGCCCCTATCCTAAGGTAATTTTCTCTTGAAGGTAACCGTGAAAAATGATTAAAAAAAAAAAGAAAGAAAAAAAAAAAAAACAGAAAACGAAAAAAAAAAGCAGGGGGTACAGAGAGATCATCTCATCAGTATATTAAAATAGAAATGTGAAAAGGCAAAGTAAGGACATCATTTTATAAACAGAGAACCACAAGACATAATCCAGCACTGAGCTTCATTCATCTTTGAGGTTGCTACACCGCGGACAGGATGCACATTTCAATGTGAGAGTCTGTTTTGACATCTGAAAGTCGTCACGTAACCGGCGCTCTCAAAGCGGTTTTTATCCGCACGCTAATCATGAAATTGTTGGTTGTTACAGTTTGACTAGCAGTATTGTTGAGCGACTATAAAACTGCGCTGTGCCTCAAAACATTCCCACAATTCATCATCTTGAGATTCAAAAAGGATACAAGCGGAAACCAGAGTATCAGAGGCAATCTCACAAATGGTTTGTAATGTAGCTTTATCTCTGGAGACCCACCAATGTTAAGTTACATTTTTGTTAGTATACAATGTTCCAATAGCCAGGGGATCCTAACAAGTACACAAAGTAATTTCAAGCAATGTTAAATTAAAATTCCATTTTATGCAGTCACGAACATTGTTTGTAGGGGGGGAGGGGGGAGAGAGACGGATGGGTACTGCCAGTATTAAAGACCTAGAGGAGCAGTAAGCTGAAGGAATTAAAATGACTGCCCTAGCTAATACTATTTAGAGTCGGATTAAAGAGGAACTAAACCTACCATAAATCACAAACCGTTAATGTGTCAAGTTTAACCTATGAGTAATCCAATTAATTATTAGAGGAAAATTGTTAAGCTTTTAACTAATATTTCATATATTCTTTTCAGGCACTTGGTCTCTTAACTAAATCTTCATAGTGTGCCTTCACAAGGGAGGGGAAAGTCACTTGCATATGTAATGTTTAGCTTGAGCTATTGAGCTCTGTCAAACTTTTTCAGCAAAGTAGATCAGTTTAGCCAGGAAAACATGTAAACTGAGCCCTGGGAATATGACAAAGGATATTAATGTTTTTTAGAAATATTTACCATAATCTGACTATTGAAAAAATATTAGCATATTTTGAGATATTCTTGGGAGATTTACCTTTTCTAAATTTTCACATAAAATTTTCTTATACCACATTTCCATTGTGCTTTTAAGAGATTGTAGATTCTCCTTCTGCATCTAAGGGAAATGCATGGTGGCTGTGTATTTTTGTTTTTCCTTTTTTTAAAGGTCAGGGCTAAAAGGTAAGCTGTTTTTATTGCAAGACCTGGAAACCTGTGTTTATGCAACTATCTAAACCACAGCTCAGGATGCCTGGCTTATCCTGAACGCCCACAGAAATGTGAGAGTTTAGAAGAGCCACATCCTCAGGATTTCTGCCTTCTCTGTACTGCAAATTATCATCATTAATTATAAATGAGAGGAAGATGTTGTACAGCATGCACAACTCAAGATCATAAATTTAAATCTAATGTTCTTCTGGGTCTTCTGAAAACCAAATGGACATTTCTTGCACGTATTAAAGAGAACTTGCCTAAACACACTGGGTGGAGCCAGCTTGTCCATACAGTATCTTCTATGGAAATTGCCAAAGAAGCTCAGGTAAATATAAAAACACCCTTTAGTCCAGCTATGCTATCAATGTTTTAAAAACTGATAGTGTAAAAACTAAAAAAAACTATTTAGATTTGCTTCTTCTATCCCTGCCCTAAAAAGGTATATCAAAAAGTTACTAGTGTAGTAGGTACCCCTACTACAGTAAATTCCATTAGCTTTCCCGGGTTTGGTGTCCTGGTAACATTCTGAACACAGGAAGTCGTCCCTCAGCACAAGTGCCATCCAGAAAATGGAAGCTAGTGGAGATCACTGTAGTGCCTGCTACACTGATTACAGCTTCTAAATAGATCCCACAGGTAAGGTATAGGCAGTTACAATGGCCCAAGCTGGACCGAAGTAACTACTGCCTTAAAGTTGTTGTAAGGGCAGATGTTATTTTTGTATCTTCATGCATTCTTTGCATAAAGATTAAAAAAACCTCCTGTGTGCAGCAGCCCCCCTCATACTTACCCAAGTCCATCTCTAGCCAGCGATGTGCACGAGTGCCTCCGCCATCCAAGACAATCCCTCCTGATTGGTTGAGATAGCAGCGGGAGCCAATGATGCTGCTACTGTATAAAAGTCAGTTAGCCAATCGAGAGAGGGCAGGGTCGAATTGTGGCTCAGTATCTGAATGAACACACAGAGCTGCAGCTCAGCTCAGGTGCACCCATAGCAAGCTGCTTGCTGTGGGGACACTCGACAGGAGGGAGAGTCCAGGAGAGACAAGACTACTATTACCAGCTCTTCCTGCTGAACCATCTATAATGGATTATCTGCCAACAATATCTATACCTTAAAAAAGAGACTTTTTTAGTTTTTCTAATCATACTTACCTTGGTGGATGGAGCATCAGGCCGATGCTGCAGCTGTCCCCTGGCGTCTCTGCACTAAGAACCGAGCCACCAAACACTGCCGAGGGCTCGGCTCTCACTCCTCCCTGGTCTGCTTCTCCATGCTCATTGGCGCAATGAGCTGTGGAGGGGCGGGGAGAGGCCATCTCAGCGGCTCACTGAGACTGCCATCAATCATGGCAGCTGGCGGATCCAGACATGGAAAGTCGGGATGATGCGGTGCCTCCACTGATGGCAGTGACATCAGCGGAGAGCGGACTTCAGACCGATCTCCGCTGAAAACGGGTCACAGGAGTGCAAAACGAATTGAAATCCTGTGACCCTTAGGAGGAGCCCAGCCTAAAATGCTCAGGCTGGACTTCTCCTTTCCACATAGTGAGAGATTAACAAAGTTAAACGATATACAGGCATACCCCACTTTTAAGTACACAATGCGGTTTATTTACTAAAGCTGGAAAGTGCAAAATCAGGCTCACTTCTGCATAGAAACCAATGAGCTTCTAACCCCAGCTTGTTCAATTAAGCTTTGGTAATAAAACCTGGAAGCTCATTGGGTTCTATGAAGAAGTGAGCCTGATTTTGCACTTTCCAGTTTTAGTAAATAAACCCCATTGTGTACTTAAAATTGGGGTATGTCTGCAATATGCTGGATTTGTGCGTTAAAGTTCTTGGCTTACAATATCTTACTTTCGTGGTTACCAACAGAGGTCATCAACTCAATGTAGAATTCAGGACCCTCTAGAAGCGTAAAAGAAATCTTAAAAGAAACATGGGGACTACCCCTGCTGATTTACATAAAAGAAAATCAGAAGCCCTCGTAACCATAGGCCACTCACTGATCTAAATTATTGCAGGCAGGTCAGCCATGACAGCCAGCCAACTAGCATTTGCAGGAAAGGTCAGAAAGGAGACAATCTATTTTTTTTTTTAATGACAGACAAAAAAAAAAGCCTAAAAATTAAGCTTTCGTTATTTTTAGTTTCACTGCTTATCTGACTCCTCCGATTGGTCCAGTTGAACCCTGCCTAATATTTAGCTAGAAACCATACAAAATGTTTCAACAAGTCGATCAGAGGACACAATCCCCTTTTATACCTGGCTTGAGTGCTTTCTACAGAGACACAAGCTCCAACACAAGATCTGTAATTAATGCGTCTAAAGCCAGCGTTTGAAACTCAATTTACGAAATGGATGGGATTAAAGGTGTAATCAGAATATCCCTGTTTATGTAATTACTGCAATGTCAGAGCAACCCAGGGAAGTTTCCATGCCTTTTTTGGATGGATTGAACATTGAATTGAGAGCTATAACCCTGTCTGCCCTGCCTTGTTAATAGCATATTCTTTTCCAGAAGCCCGTTTTATTTGCTACATAGTTCTGAGATGAAAACCAATTAAAGCTACATGTTTTATACACTTGAATCCAGCTTTTAGAAGCTGTAAAGGCACATTACCACTAACACAAAGGCTGATATACTACAGAAGTGAAAATTCATATTTTTCCTAATTGTGGTTAGGCTTTTATGGATACAGAGTCATCTCAGATATAACCTGGCTAGGTTATAGAGCTTTGGAGAGGAAAAGTATTTGCAGGAACACTAAGCAATTATATATTTGGGTGCTCTTAGGTTCTAGCCCACCTAAAACTAAAAGTGTAACTAAAGTTCAAAACTTTTTATTTTTTCTTAGAGTGGGGAGGGAATAGCGCACCTGTCGGTTTTTATTGTGGTGGTCTGTGCCCCCATTAGGGAAAGCCACACTGTCCTGTTTACTGTTATCAAACATGAAAGTAAAAGAAAGCCCTACATTTTGGGTCAACATCAGAATAGGAATAGAGGGGAAATCTTCCAATTAGGACAATAGTTCTGGTGACCAGACTTAGGGAGATCCACCTTTATTAGTCCAGTTTGAATCCACAATTTGTGGTCAACAAAGCAGGAAAATAAAAGATGAAATCTCCCCAATGGGGAATTTTACATAGAAGTGACAAAGTATCATAATCAGCCCTCTGTAATCCCCTGCACAATGCTAGAGGCCAGGCTAGAGGCCAGGGTGGGCCTTCGTTGGGCCAGATTTTGTTGCATGCCTCAAGTCTGTAGAGGTCTGAAACCTGGAATCCAGGGGGTTAATCTTATGGATCACAAGGCTGGCTGAAAAAAAATAAATAAAAAATTTCTTCAGGTGAAACATTTCCTCTATATGTATGAATTCCACACCCAGTTTTATCTGCCAAAGGATTTGTATGTCAAGTCTGACCTGAAATTTACACTTTTCTGCCACACAGCCTTGGCTGATGGTGGAGGGGACCTTATTTTTCTGCTGCAGTTTCATAACACTTGACAAGCATTTCTCTGTCGCTCTGCTCTCAGCATGCCATTTTCAGTGCAGTAAAACATTCTGGTCAACTGCTGCTTCTCCATCCCTAGTGTGAGCTCTGCCGTACAGGGACTGCAGGAAGTGAATATGAGCCAAAACCCCGGTAAAAAAAAAAAAAAAAAAAAAAAAAAGGTTCACCTTTTGGAGCATGTTACACATTATAACCATATTTAGGGTGTAATATGTGACATGTTCCAGACCTGCACCCATGACAGCAGGCGGGGGATCCTCACCCCAAATCCGCTGTTGCATTTTGAAAACAGCACAGGTTCCACCTGCACAGCCGGGTCATTAATTTACAGGAATTTGTCAATGAGAACTACAAGTTCCACCTGCCACCATGGCAGACAGCTTGTAGTTTTTAATGGGCTGCAGGGTCTGCTGCTCAGCACGCTTATAGTTCATTCACACTGCATACAGAGATACAGGTGTCAGAGCTGCAGGCAGTGTGTACAGGAGTCTGACACTGCACCCATCATCCACTGATTTTGGGTGAAATGTTCTGCAGGCTCTTGTATAAAAAAAATGTATGTATGAGATTGTCCCGATACCGGACATTTGCTCGAGTACTTGTACTTGCAAAAATGCTCCCAATGCCTGATCCGATACCTGCGAGAGGCGGTGTTCCATCAGATTAGGCTACCCGGCGCAACCGGAAGTCAGCGGGCGGAGCAACGGAAGCGACGTTAGTGTCATCCCGACGCCCATCTTGGTACACCCTGCACTCGGCTGCAGTAAGCCAGCAGCAGACATCTTGTTACACCACACCCATATAGTTCAGGCTGGGTGAAACAAGATGGCCGCTGCTGCTTTTATGCGGCCGAGTGCAAGGAGTACCAAGATGGGCGTCGCAGGCAGCCTTTCCTTTCATGGCATTTTAGTGCCTGCCCATCGGTGCCCATAAATGCCACTTATCAGTGCCCAATGCCTGTAAGTGCCGCCTATCAGTGCCAGCCACCTATCAATGCCATCTATCAGTGCCATCTATCATTGCCAACCATTTGTCAGTTCCAGCCATCAGTCAGTGCTCATCAGTACTGCATATCAGTGCCACCTAATCTGTATTGTGCTCTGAAAACTGTCACATGACATTAAAAGAAAAGTATCGGTACCGGCGAGTACTTGAAAAAAAGTATCGGTACTTGTACTCGGTCTTAAAAAAGTGGTATTGGGACAACCCTAAATTATAATAAATATATATATATATATATATATACACACACACACACACACACACACATACATATACATACACATACACACACACACACACACACACACAATGCTTTTAGCATTCACAAATATAAACATATGTACTTATACACAAGTTAAAACTGTAGCTTGCTTTTAATATCCTTTTACAATGCAATAACATCAAATGCAAACACAGGAAGCAAAGAAATCCTTGAATTCTATTGTAAACACATGAAAGGTGTGATGTGAAAGTACACTAAGAATCAACAAATACTCCTGAAATAACTAACAGCATGCACAGTCCAACCCTGATAATACCGATCCATGATCTTACAATACCGTATTATTGCAGAGGCTTTAGACTTTTTTATCTCCTGCAGCTGCATGGAGGAAATATTATATTCAGAAACAATTTTAGGACCATGGAGGATACTGTACCAAAAGATGGCTATTTCAAAGAAAAATCTTTCACAACCTGCAGATACTTCAAAGACGCTGTTCCTCTAAGGAAACGAAAAAGCAACAGCATTGAAGCTTTACAGAAATGGAGTTACGCCAACCTCCCCTTCAGATACAAGAGTCACTGTGCTAACAGGCGAGCATTTTAAGTAAGCACTGTCATGAGATCTGATTCTGTACATTTGTCTGATCTCCATCAATACAAGGCTATAGAACACATACCAAATGAACCAAGCCTTAAAAATGTAACTAGAATAAGCTGTTTCACTTTATAAGTGGTCTAAAGAAATTGAAACCCAATCACAAATATTTCACATGAAGGTCCTTATTTATGGCCCTCCCAGCTATAGGAGGACAGCGCTCTGTCCTTGTCACCCAAGCGGAGTTCTCACCCCGATACACAGGCTTCTGATGGAGGCTACAAGTGGCTGTTTTAGCACACATTGCACAGGAATGGTCAACTGTGCAGAAACACAAGAAATGTGTCATGCAGCCATCATCAGAATTAAAGTGGATGTAAACCCTCACATATACCCAGTGAAGTAAACAGCCTTTAGATGATACACAGGGATGAAACAAATCTCCCTACATAAGTTTTACATGTATATCTGCTGTCTTCATCTTTATATAGTTCCTGGTTAACACTGCAATGAAGTCTGGGTATACAGCCAAGACAGCTGATTGGAGGAAAGGCACACACCCCCTCTTCTCATAGCTCACTGCTAATTTATTTATAGCATCTTCCCCAACACAAAACTCTGACTGCTTTTATCATATGTGATGGAGAACTTGTCAGAAGATATCAGGCTGATAACAGAAGAATGAAGCAGGAGACAACTACGGGACATAGTGCTTTGGAGAGATACAAGAAAACACTGCAGATATATGTCCCCAGCGCAAATTTCATGAATCTGATTCACATCCACCAACGTAGAAAAATCAGCAGCACTGATGAGATGTGGCAGAGGATTAAAAAATAAAATTGGCAGTATTTCAGAACAAGCGAAAAAAAATCAAAATGAAAAAAAGCCCAGGTGCACAAAGGTTTGCATGCCGCTTTCTAAACATGCTGAAGTAAAAGACTAAAAAACAACAGATGTATTTTTTGATCAAATATTCTTTAATTTCACTCCCTGGTATATGGGGTCACTGGTGACTTAGCCAGGGCCTCTCATCTGCTTCCTGGGAAGGCTACATCAACAGCGCCTTCCATGGAGATCTAAATGCCTCAGCTCCCTCAAGGACTCCTGAGATTTCACATAAGATGACTTTTTAAAAAATTAGATCTTGCAGAGGCGTCAGTTTTAAAAAAAAAAATAATAATTTGACAACATGGGTGTTTCATCACTGAAACTTTGGAAAAAAGTATTAATACACGGTTTGTTTTTTTTTAAGCGGAAACTAAAAAAAAAAAAAAAAAACTTTACTGGTTTTCCTAAAAGGATTGCATAAGTGTGGTCAGGTTTATTAAGGTAGGAGGCCCACTTTAAAGCGGTTGTGTACCCCACTTGCACATTTTTACCTACAGGTAAGCCTATAAGGCTTACCTGTAGGTAAAAATGAATATCTCTCCTAAACCTGTATGGTTTAGGAGATATTCACCGTCAGCAGCGCATGCACTCTGAAGGTCCGGCGAATGCTGCTGGACAATGCCGGAAAGAGAACTCCCACACGCATGCTCGTGAGTGACGTCATCGCGGCTTCGGACACTCACAGTGCCGGAGCCGCGAACCCGGAAGAATCGCTGAGGGAACATGTCGGCTCCCTCAGAGGTGATCAGGAGGCAGTGCGGGCACTTCATTCTAAGGTATTACATAATGAGCTAGTATGCGGGTGCCCATTATGCCTTTGCCTTACAGGTTTGTGTGTTTTTTTTTTTTTTTTGTTAGGGCACACAAAGCAGTGCTTTTCAGGGTCAATAGAAGTTTTTAATTTCTCAAACCATCTATCATCAGTCTCACAATTTGGATTGCATTGCTACAATAGCTAGAAGAGAGCAAGCAGACAATACATGTTTCCAGCAGCACCCTCCCTGCATCACCTCCCAGAAACTTTATAGACTCTGGCGGAAATTGATCACAGTCTACTCAACTAAATGTAATGTTTGGAGAAATTTCCAATTAACAGTCGCAATGTTTCCAAGTTCAGGTCATGCCAGCCGCCACCCATGGCATTAAACTTTTAACCAAAAGGGGAAGTTCTGCTTTAAATTCTCCTCGCCCTCATTTTCTGCCACATTTTGGGTGGGGGGTTACCTGGTTTTGACTGAGACCATTTACAAAGCGCAGAGTGCCTTGCGCATGCACAGCCAGCTGTGAAGTCGCAAGCCGCACAGCTGGCTGCCCACAGTTAAGATGCAGACACTGGGAACCCGAAGGCTGGCAAAGAACTAGCCTGGTGAGGACAGTGCTACATTTCAGAACAGTAGGGGAGAATGCGTACCAACATTGCTTGTGTTGGTATGGGGCTCTGTCAGTTTTCTTTTTACAAAAACGTGCAGTGGGTACCGGCCTTTACTGTATGTCGCTGTTCTACAGAATAAAACAATTCATTAAGAAGGAAGTGTGTGCTTGATACGGTTTTATTCAGTAAGCAATTCTGTAGCAAAATGAAAAAGGGATTCATTTCCAAATAACTATTTGCTTCCTTTCCTAAAATATGTTTACACAGTGACGCTGCAGAACAAAAGTCAACAGCTTGTACCATCTTGTTAGCTTGCGCCCAGATTGTGTCAACATGTTGTAACCGTCAAATATGCACAATAAAAGGGAGAAACTGAAAAGACAACCACTAGTTCTGAACTTTGCTTATTGTAAAAAAAAAAAAAGGTACAGGGGTTGAGATTATTGACAAAGCAAAAGGCGCAGCACATGCAGACACTGACAAAAGAATAGAAATCCAAATGGCCTTCTGTCAAAAAGGAGACCTGCGCCGCCATAGGGATACAAATAAAAAATGTTGGGTCATTTTCTTTGAGGCACTGGTCTTGCCAGGGTATACAAAAGCCTATAGGGGGTGTTCCCATCTAAACTGGAAATCCACTTTGAGTTATTACATTTTGATAAGGGTATCAACACCACTCAGACAGAGGCTAGACAAGTCTTGCAAAAATGGCAGACAGTGTTGTGCCTAAGGGTTCAAATACATGACCAATTAGTGCCATACACCACCACACCCAATGTATTTCTGCAGCAGGTACAGCCAGGAGCTTCAGATCAGCCACAGACAGGAAGCCTTTACAAATCAACGACAGGTTAAGGTGTAAGGCTGGTCGCATGTACTTGCACACAAAGCATGTTATCTACAGATATTCTCTCTCACAGGGGTCACATTGTTTGCCCCGAGAGCCATCTTTGTTTGGGCATTATTTAAATTTTGGTTCCTGTGCAGGTCTTTGCTCCGTTTACAACTGTCTAACACAGATCAGCCCTTCCTGCAGCCTCTCATTGTGACTTGTTACAAACAAAAGAAACCAATAAAGCTCATAGGTTACAGAAGGCGCTAAATATTGAGTGTCTCTATTAATGAACAAGTCCCAGTGCCATGAATAGATGAAAGTGATGAAAGTGATGTAGAAAAACCACAGAGTGCAGATGTCACACTTCACAACATGCTCCACTGCTCCCCAATGCGAC
The DNA here is from genome assembly GCA_028564925.1 of Lithobates sylvaticus. Taxonomy (NCBI): domain Eukaryota; kingdom Metazoa; phylum Chordata; class Amphibia; order Anura; family Ranidae; genus Lithobates; species Lithobates sylvaticus. The sequence continues at coordinate 151,656,969 of CM053035.1, read as the reverse complement.
TTTCACTCACTAGATAGTTTTGCCTCACATGTAAATGATCGGCAAAATTCACTTTCGCCAAACCCCTCGCTTTGGCATTTCTTCATGAACACTTGAACTCTATCATAGTCCGAAAACTTTCACTTCAAAATGTTCCCTCAGAAATCACAGAAAAACTCCAATAGTGTATTACCATATAATCAAAGTTAAAAATTATTCCTCAAAATGCTACTCACAAGCACATTAAAAACAAAAGGCACATTAAATGTCATGGCTAATCAATGTCTATCCATGCCCGACGGCCCCCCCCAGTCTCCATCACTGTAACAGTACATCAGCATCTCACCTGACTCCTCCGTAAGTTAGAGCTGCGGCGTCGCTTCCAGCTACCGTGCAGCTGTGCCCTGATGTAGTGGTTGGTCTGAATTTGTCAAAGGGCTTTTAGCCTGCAGCAATCTTCTGGGTCCCATGCCGAGCGTCTTCTATTATGCAGAGGAACCCCTGGGGGTTGCTCGCTCATCACTGCTGCTAGTTGCCAAACTCCTTGTCTCTGATTGGGTGTTGGAGTTGCAGGATAGTGAGGTCACAATCTCCACCTCATCCAACCAGAGAATTCAAGATATTTATTAAAAAAAAAAAAAAAAAAAAAAAGGTGCCCTGTGGATACTGTTGTTGTTTGTACTGATGTTTAAGAAAGGGAGGGTAACCCCAGGATGTTGCACATCTATGGTGTCCTCCTGCAATGAATGGAGTGGCAACCTCAGGCTGGACTTGGACCAGGCCCCGCCCCAACATGTTTCATATCCGCCCCCAGAGCTTAGTTCCCGCCCTCCCTATCAAGCCTGAGCGGCCCACATAGTATCCACAGGGACCTGGGAAAAGTATGTAGAGGGGAAGCCATTCAGCACTGGACACAGAATATGGCCTTGTTCACATGAGGTGTACTATATCGTACGCCTGTGCAGGGCCATGTTTACCTGCACAGGTGTTCTATGCATCCCAAATTAATTCTATGCCTCCACCCACTGTCCTGAATATAAGAAATAATCCTCCCATTTTGGTATTATGTGATAGAATAAGTGAATACCTTCAGTTCAAAAGGCTTTACTACGCACCGATTTGAGTGGAAGGCTTTTTGATACCTTTAGTCCCTTCATGTAACCTTTACTGTTATACGGTCTCATTTGCGGAGCGCAAACTGATAAAATAAAATTCTGGCATGTTGCCATGGTTAACTACATTTGTGTACGTTAATTTGCCTTCCGGACATAGCATGCATATCCTAGAATGGCTGATTATCGAATGTACTAGGAGAGAAAGGATCCATTCACACCAGCCTCTGCATTACAACGCAGTGCCTGGTGTGCGTTACCAACATTCCCGATGTGCTGATCCCAGTGCATCACACCGTTTACCATCCCACCAATCCTTGTGTGAAACCACCCAAAATGTTCGTGTTGTCCATATAAGCCAATCAGCTTTTTTTATTTTTACAGTCCAGGTTTAAACTGGATTTCAGTGTTACAATAGTGACAATGGAATCTTTCCTTTCAGACTATTAGCCCCAGTGTATCCATTGAGAAATCCCAGAGATATCATCTGGAAGCATTGCATACGTTGCTGGACTACAGCTGGCACAAGATGTAATTTACAGCACATTAGCCAGCACATTGATCTATTTTTATCTAAGCTATAGGGACTATTCAGCACTCCGATACAAACACACACTTTCAGCAGAACAGACTTTCCTCCCTCCCTGAAATCACACATCCTACCTTGAGATTTTATGTTATGTGCCAAGATATAATTCATGAGGTAATATTGACCTTCCAGCTTGGAAGAAGCTGTACACTGGTTGAAGACATATTGATTAATACACTATTACAGGCTGTAAAAGCCTATGGAACGTGTCAAGCGTGCAAGCAATGTATCATAGAATATTATGTACAAAGTGCAGACAAGAGAATGACAGACTACAAGCAAAAGAGAATGTGATCATAGCAAACCAAAGGCTTAACACTGGAGAGCCAGCAGACTAAAATCCAGCTGTCACGCATCAACTTGATTTGATGAGACAAAGAGCCAATAAACACAAAGCAAATACAGGAGGAGGATATCTACATATATCGTATATACACACGCACATACAGGGCGGCAACAAAAAACAAGGCTGTAGGTGCAGTTCTGATTGTCCAGAGCACTGGAAATATGAAAATAAATGCATCATCTTCCAGCAATTCTAGTCAGTTGACAAGTAAACAAATATAATTTCAAATGCATCTTCAGGGCTCATATCAGCATTACCAAATGGAGGTAAAGTGTGTGTGTGTGTGTGTGTGTGTGTGTGTGTGTGTGTGTGTGTGTGTGTGTGTGTGTGTGTGTGTGTGTGTGTGTGTGTGTGTGTGTGTGTGTGTGTGTCTCCTCCCCCACCAGGAACACAAATGTGCTGCTCTGATCTCTCCCAGGTTTCCCACTGCATAAACAAAGAGGACATTGCTTTTGGTTACCAGGCGTCTTTGGACCAGAATATACTATTGTTCCCTACGTATAACCTATAGCTTAGTTGATTTCTGTGAACAAGTCATCTTTCAGCATAGCTGAGTAGCGATGCATTGCTTTGCATATGAAAAGGAGAGCAGAGCTCCCCCTGCAGGCTGGATAAAAGACTACAAAAATATTCTGCTACATTCTATATTTAGTGGAGTGTAAAAAAAAAAAAAAAAATTCTTAGTCTAGACATCAATAGTGTACAAATCCATTATATATTTCCCTTGAGAGAGAGACACACAGCTGTATAGGTGTGTTTTTTTTTTTATATATATATATTTTTTTTTTTTTTTACCTCTTGAAGGGATGTCAGAGATACAAAGGGGTGAGGAATATCTTATTAACATCGACCCTGTGACTTGCTAGTTCAAAAGTGAAAAGATAAACCCAGGCTAGGACAAGAGCTGGGGGGGGAGGGGGGAGGACACAAGCACATAATTACAATTGTCTATAGCTTATTGGCATTTCAAAAGACAGAGGCACTTTATTCATAATTCAACTCAACAGTGCCCAAGGAAGATTACAGATACACATTTGCCCTGAAACCTGATTCAAATTGATGTATTCAGCTTCAATCACAGCAGTTTATTGAGCGGCAATAGCTGATGCACCACTTTCAACAGCCACAAGGAAGGCAGGAAAAATGGTGTAATACTAGGCTGTTTTATTGTGAAGGCAGATCAAATAACATTTCATGTGCTGCCTGCCAAGCGCCCTGTTGGCCAAAATGCAGTGAGAACTCGTGTGCTCGGAGCTAAAGAGCAGATTTCAGCATTTCGGAGAGTAAACCCTGGAGGCCGAGGGTGGCAATAACTGTGACAGTTTGGTTAATCTTTGCCTTTTACCACAATCATTTCCCTACCAAGACACTAACTGCTAAAGAACAGTTCTTTCCTTTCAGGGTAAAGCTCAGACCACCAGGGTGCAGGATGTAAATGCATAGTAAGCACCTGCATAAAACACATGGTGCTTGTACCCACATCTGATTATCGGTGGACATATGTAGTCACCCACATGAGCAGGCTCATTCATACCATGTGCAGAGAGTGACCTGCATTAATCTGCACAGATCAACACAGGCTCACAGCTAGGGAACTTACATAACCATTCATTTCAATGTGCCCTATTCACACAACACTGCCTGGAGGTGGGTAGGTGGGCTGCAGTGCCTTTAGTAAAAAAGAAAAAAAAAAAAAGAGATAAACAGCCCCTCGCCTTTTAACCACACACCCGTCTGCACACTAAAATGGCCCTATGTAGCATGTGGTCTAGTGTAACCGATCCCTTCAAACACTAAAGAGGATTTCAAGACATTGTGATCTGCAAAAATACACTCCGCTAAACACAAATACATACACTGATCATCACTGAATGCTTAGAGTGCACCCGGTATAGTCTGAAATCTGCTTAGCTGTTCCTCCAGCCAGAGGTTTAAAATGCAAGGCTCTAATAGGCTTCAAAATAGGGTGGGCTCCGGATGCAAATAAAATTGTGCTCAGAGCCCACCCAGGTGTGTTAGAATAGCGAATTAATATTCGCTATTCTAACACTGAATCGCCTCTCCGCCAATCAGGAAGTGTGGGTATGAGGCGCGTTTCTGGATTGGCCGAAAGAAGAAGCGTTCCGATTGGCCACCGTGGAGGAGGGGGGGAGGAGACGGTAGCAGCAGGGAAAGGCGATGCCGGCTCGTGATGCCCACGGAGGAAAGCCAGGGAAGCCGCCTGTGGCTGAGGTAAGTGCACCGGCCAACCGACAGAGGGGTAGGGGGGTTTGGCGGGTGTACCGTTTGCCCCCCCCCCCCCCCCAAAAAAAATACCACCAGCCACCATATGGCCATGTATGGCCGCTTTGATCTTTGAATGATTGCAATAAAGAAAACCCCCTGGCAGTCTTATAAAAGCTGAATTAAACTCACTCTCAATTAACAATTATTGCATCCTTATGCTGCTAGCATTCGTAAATAGACATTAAGGTATTTACTTTTTTGTTTTAAGTTTCTTTGGTTAACGGCCAAAGCCAAAATTATGTCAATACGTCCCACATGTCTTCACAGGAATTTTTTCTCTTTCATCATCAAGCGGAGGGTAGGTAGCGCTTCCTCAGCCAAGCACACCCTCCTGCCTGCATGCCGGAGCTCAGGGCAGATTAATTCCAGGAAGTAAATGCTGCCCTTACTCAAGATGGCCACAGCTAGAAATGCTAGGGGTGGTTTTAAAGTGATTTCTCCACAAAACAAAAGCTAAACAGTTTAGGATGCTCAGTTTTGTTCCACTTTAATTAGCGAATTGCAAAGATTCAGTAAAGATATACACACCTAACAGACAAGTTACTGGAGCCCAGATCACTAAGGGCTCATTTACACTACTGCGTGTTAATCCATGCTTAACGCACTAAAACGCATTCTTCCAAATTCTTCAGAATAAAAACAGCCTCTGTTCCTATCTCAGTGCTGCAGTGCATTTAAAAAAAAATACATCAATTTATTTTTTGCACAGAAGTCAATAGCAATGCATCAAATGGATTCAACGTGATTTTTATTGCACTGGCAACATCCATTAACAAGCATTTGTCAATGGCTGTTAACCATATGCACTCAAGACGAAAATGTGCATCAAAGTGCATGTCAATGCTCAAAGGAAGCAAATACTGATATATCACAAACACAATTGCCTAACAGTACAAAAAAAATAAAAAATCAAAACACACCTCTACACACACATAGATCTAAATGGGCCATGAAAGATTGCTTTGTGCCATTATAGAAAAAAAATAATGTTCATTGTGTGCGTCAAGATCAACTACATACACATCAAAAATGTTAGCAAACTTTACAGCGGATTCTTACCTACTTCTGTTCTATAGGTATTGATTTAAGCCTAGCCAGCTCTTACTCTTTCTTTAGATTAGACTTTTATTGCAGGTGATGCCTGTAATTTGACTGTAAGCTCTGTGAAGACTGTTGGTGAAAAGTGGTGTGGAGAGGATAAGAAATTTTATTAGATTAAGAGAGTCATAGATGGCTGAAGAAGCCATTTTTACCATGAAACTGTTATAAACAATTACACGTCATTTTGCTCATGAAAGAAAAGTTTCCTTCAATAATCCTAAATAAAATTTTATTGTCTACAAAAAACACACAAACTTAACGAGCCTCCACCCTACCCTTCAAGATGCAAACACAATAAGAAGACTAAGCAAACCTCTCCAACGCCTTTCAGAACAGACACTTCAAAGTCACAAGTGGGAGCAAAGCATTATGGGAGCTGCAAGGCAAACAGAGGAGCCACTAGAAAATCTCTGCTGTGATTTCACCACAAAACCTGACATCACATTTCAATTAAAAGGAGAACAGGGAATTTAACATTGAAATATAACGTGGTACCTCAAACCTGAACTGGCAAGTCCAGTATTATTATTAGATTGGCTACAAAATGTGAAACCAGCAGGGAAAACATACCGCGCTCACTACCGCTAAAAGACCCTGAGCGATCACAGGAAACAGAACGCTTCGGAATTTAGACACAGTAACTTTTTATAGGTTAACATAAATATTATAAAAAGAGCAGCATATAAGCAATCTGGAAACACTTTACATACATCAGTAGTTCTGGAACATACATAATCTTTCCATCAATCATTAAGGGCTTAAATCCTGTTAAACAGTTAAAGCTGAACTCCGGGATACTTCTCAACTATGACCAAAACTTCCTGCCCCAGGTACATTTTAAAATTGTAATTAAAAAAAAATAATAAACCTTCCAAATGTCTCAGACATATTTCTGTATAACCTGCAACATCATCACTAGGGTTAAAAAAGCGCAGCTTGACCGGGCACCCAGGGGAGGTAACAAAGCGGCAACATCTCCGCTTATTGGGTGCTGAACTAAACTACCATTCCCACGATGAAGTGAGAGTTGAGGCTGTGGGTAGTTCATTTGGCCAATAATAAGGCTGCCTGGCCTGTCAATCAAATATGCAGCTAAAGTGAGCGAGTCAGACCGCTGTTGGTACTATACTACCGAGGTAAGTTACAAGACTGGTGACCCAAGGAAGGCACAGAAACAGCACCTCCGGTCCATCAACCAGGATGTTGGCTACATAGAGTCCTGGAAATGCTACATTCCATATAGGATTGATCACTACTTCCTTTGTGGGACTACAGACTAGAGCGGTATCTTCACACTTAAAGGATTGATCAGGTGCTGCCATTTTGATTGGAAAAAAGAACACCAATTTTAGTTAAGTGTCATTAAACCCTCACTGTGCAATGTGATATATAGCAGCACATTAGAGGACTTGTGTTCTCTCTTTGCAGACTGTTACTTTTTTGCATTCTGCCTTAGGAATGGAGGAGATAAATTTCTATCTGAAAAGGTGGCTCCACTGCCTTGCATGATGCCCCATGGAGCCCCCCCGCCTGCATGCACACTTCAGCCTGTGATAGGGCCTGCATGCACTTTACCTGTTTAAGGGCTCACACAGATGGGTGCATTAGGGGGCATATAACATAAAAGTCAAATTTTTCCATTCCAGGTAAGCCCAGGTGCAGTGTACAGCTGTCCACAGACATTAAACGGTTGTGTGCAGGTATATGCCATTGCCAATAATCATGCATATATCCACATGTAGCATCCAAAACATAATCCCTGAAAGCAGACATTGCACATACTATACACAATTGCATATACTATACACAGTTTTATATGTGTACAGGTGTATACCTGCTCACTGCTATTCAGGTCTAGAGTGGCAAGGATGTGGAATTCTCTTCCACAAGCAGTGGTATCAGCAGAGAGTGTCGATAGTTTCAAAAAACGATAATATGGGCACCTTAATGATCACAACACTCCAAAGACATGCTGGTAGGTTAATTGGCTTCTGTCCAAAATTGTCCCTAGTATATGAATAGGAGTTGGGGACCTTGGATTATGGGCTCCTTGAGGGTAGCGACCGTTGTGAGTGTGCAATGTGTGGAGCGCTGCGTAAAATTTACGGCACTATATGGGTACCTTAAATATAATATAGACGAGCCTCTTAATGAGATAGGGACAATTGTAGACACGCACCCACACTCACTCAGGTTGAACTGGATGGACTGGTGTCTTTAATCAACCTTACTATGTAACAACATACAGGGGTACAAGATGTACTATTGACAAACACATATCATAGGTTGAACTGGTGTCTTTTTTTCAACCTCACCAACTATATAACTATGTCTAGGGGTGGGGGGCAGCTGGGCTTCATTGGCACAGAAAAAAGGCAGAATTTTATGTTGTACGCCCCCAACGCACATATGTTCATGATCCCTTATGGAGAGGAGAGACTTATGTACAGCTAAGGTTGGCAGGCCTGGGAAGAGGGTGCAAAGGCATTCTGATATCAGTTGGGAAGAGGGACAGAGTGCTGCTGACATGAGTGGTCATGTGACATCCTCTCTGACGAGCAACTAACAAAGTAAGAGAGTGGGAATTTAATCTAAAAAAAAAAAAAGAAAAAAAAATTCCAACTGGATGGACTTGTGTCTTTTTTTCAACCTAACTATGTAACAATAGAGGATGCTGTAGGTTTCCTTGATGGAAGCGAATAGAAAAAAGGACGAGCTTTTAATGCTACTTTGGAGGTAGTAAAAAAAAAAAAAAAAAAAAAAAAAAGGCTTTAAATAAAAATGTTAAAATAAAAAGAATCTGCCTGGAATCAGTTTTAAGTTACCACGAAAAAAAAGAACGATTTATGAGAATCCAAGCAGCTTAAACACTTTATGACTGTCAAGTGCCATCAGCCCTGGACAGGCATCTCTTAGCAGTTAGGAAGGATGTGATAAATATGGACAGGCGCTTTCCAAGCTGCACTCTGCATTTCCAATCCACCCCCAGCCTAGAAAACACGAGGCTGAAAAGCCAAGCAGACATTACACTGTGCTGTGAATGAGTGAAGCCACATGTGTTCCAGAGGATAGAAAGCACCAGGCTGAAAGGGAGGAAGAAAAAAAAAAAAATCCTAGCTGGTTTTCTCAGCAAATAGAAAGTGGTGGGGCCAGTCTGTCACTGCAGCTGAGAACATGGTTTGAGTAAACATTACAGACTAACACCAAATAGTGCTCCAATTAAACATGAAAGGCATTCCAGGATCCACTCCTGCACTCCAAGCATTAGAAGAGGGGAAGAGAGGACACACACACACACACACACACACACACACACACACACACACACACACTGAAGTCCAAGGCTCTGTACTCACAAGGCAGGGACCCCGGCCAAAAACACAACCTCTCTGCCCACAGCCCATTGTTGGCTGTGCCCTGTGTGCGGGTTTACAGCAGGTAGCCCAATGGATTAGAGGAGCGCAGCCTCCACCACATCACAGCAAAGCAGCTTTCAGCCCCCCCAACAGGGATTTTTAACCCTTCGCTGTAAACAAGGACATGCCTGACCTCGCCACACCTCACCAAATCAGCATAGGACCCCCCAAATCAAAATATCCACACAGCCAATCAAAATGAAGGAGAGAGCAGAGGGCAGAGGCTCCATCCACCCCAGAACAAGATCACATTTATAGGTATATTGGCAGCAACTTGAACTGACCACACTGGAGTCTCATACCCCATGGACTCCATCAGCCAGACCTCCTTGCTGCCTCTAATCCAGGCTGCTCTGGAGTCTCACCCCTGCTGTTGCATTCTGAAAATAAAATTAAATCCTTCAGGAAAGCCTGGGTGTTTCTTGTGATGGCCACAACAGAAGACAACCAAATACCGTCGCTGGCCATACAGGAACCAATCTGATTGTTGGAGATTTTGTAGTAATTACGGATCATTCTCCCCCCACTTTCAGGGTGACATTCGGATCTTTGGGGGGAGGGTGTTGGACATGAAGATGTGGATGGTGAAATGATCACTTTGGATTTTTTTTTACTTCCTGTGATAAACTTCTGACACTGAATGTGACCCGACCAGCGCCGCCACGATTACCACCGGCGCTGTGCCCATCGATCGTCTCCAGAATCTGATCGGTCAGATGTGTGTATGACCAGCATGAGACGGTGGTGGGCGATTCAAGTCGGTGAAAGAGCTCAACCAAGATCAGATCTCTATATATAAACCCCCCCCCCATGAAGTGCCCCCCTCCTCCTCCTCCCCCAGCCAGGCCCCATACAAGTGGTGATGAAGTGGGGGGGGTGGGGGCGCTGCCTGGTGTCCTGCAGACCCCCATGGATGGGAAGGAGGAGGAGCTCACCACTTGCCTGTGATACGAGCCTCGTCCAGCCTGTGAAGTGGAGCCCTGGAGTCCTGGAGCTGCGGCCAGGCCCTGGCTGCTCCCCATGGGTTGGAAGTGTAGAGATCCCGGAGAGAAGGAGACAGATCCGGACAAACACCGGAGGAGATTCCTCAACAAAGGCGGATCGGCACTCACGGCAGCGGCGGAAGGCGATCCCGGTTCCCGATCAGCAGCGCTGCCCTTCCGCCTCTTGTCCCCACATGCACGCCGCTCCGGCTCCCCTCCTCCTCCTCTTCCACCTCTTCAGCTGTTCAGCAGACACTTCCACATGCCCGATCCAGACTCTGTACAGCAGACAGCCGGGGGGAGGGGACAGCCCCGTGTAGCCCTCCCTCTCCTCTACTAACCACATACATCGGGAGGAGGGAAGACCCGGACTGGATCCAACCCAACTCTTCTCCCTCCCCCTCCTCCTGTGATCAATGGTATCCCCCGACAGCCTGGTCACTAAAAACACAGGAGGGGGGCAGGAATCTCCCCCAGACATGGAGAGTCATCAACTCTTCCCAAACACATCCCCCTGTGAAGGACAATTATTGATGATCATTTTTTTTATTAAAGGTATTTTTATTGTGCCAGCCATTTACACAGAGCTATTGTACATTCACACCAGACTCTGCCCTCAAGGAGCTTACAATCTAATGTCCCTCTAATGTTCTGGATCACGGGCGGAATTGCCTCAATTCTGCCCGCAATTACAGAATCGGACCGCGTTTGCAAAGCCATTATTTCTTAATGGAAGCCCAAACGCGGGGCGATTTTGCCCGGATCGTCGAACAACATATTGTGGTACAATTGTGGAAAACCACGACCGCAAACGCTCTTGGATCTGTGACAAGATTTGGTACAAGCGCTTCTTTCTGAAGTGAAGGGGGGGGGGGGGGCATTCAAATCAATGGTGCCGCTCAAAAAGAAGAAAAAGGAACACAAAAAAAAAGGAACCTAAAAAGACAAAAAATAAATAAAAAAAAAAGTGTCTGCAGTTTTCTCAGGTGTGAATGGCGCCCACTTTAAATTCATACATACACATACTAGGGCTAATTTAGACAGGAGCCAAATTAACCTATCAGCATGACTCTGGAGTGTAGGAGGAAACCCATGCAGGCACAGGAAGAACATGCAACCTCCAGGCAGGTTGCAACCTCCAGGCAGGTTGGGTTTCTATATATATATATATATATATATATATATAATAAATAAAATAAAAAAAAATAACAAAACCCTGCAAGACAAAGGCATAATGAGCTAGTATGCATCATTATGAAATACTTACCTTAGAACGAAGCTCCTGCAGTGGCGCCCGCACACCACAGACTGCTGACATCTTCCTCTGAGTTTCTTCTGGGTTCGCGGGCACTGGCACTGTGAGTGTCCGGAGCCATGATGACGTCACTTGCGCGGGAGCCGCCATTCGCGGCACAGGGCTCACAAGGCACAGTACCCCGTGACCGTTCCTTCAGAGCGCATGCGCCAGTTGTGTCACAGACTGCATGTAATGTAAATAGCTCCTAAACCAGGGATATGCAATTAGCGGACCTCCAGCTGCTGCAAAACTACAAGTCCCATCATGCCTCTGCCTCTGGGTGTCATGCTTGTGGCTGTCAGTCTTGCAATGCCTCATGGGAGTTGTAGTTCTGCAACAGCTGGAGGTCCGCTAATTGCATATCCCTGCCCTAAATGGTGTCTGCAGAGGAAGTTTACTTTCTCTTTGAGCTGGTCACACACCAGTAGATTTTTTTTTAACAATCGAAGAATTCTAAGTATATTTGGCGGCTTGACAAATGTCCTTCAAAAGTAATTAAAATTTCCTATAGCAATTGATTTTGGAGTGAGCTGACTTTACTGAACGAAAACCACATTCACTGTTAGAGTCGTTCATTTGAGAAAGAATAAAGTTAAAAAGGTATGCTGAATGTTGATGGAGAAAGTGCCCACATCCCTAAGTTAGACAAGCTACAAAGAAATCTCTCTGACGGGACTTTTCAGGGCAAATGTTTCAAAATAATCAAACGTTAAATATAAAAATTATATGTTTAATTGGAAATGATTAAAACAGGAGATTCAAAATGTATAGTTAAACTACACTTGATGCGGGTGCAGTATATATGCATTATTGTGTACCATACTGCACCCGCATCAACTGTAGTTTAACTATACGTTTTGAATCTCATGTTTTAATCATTTTCAATAAAACATTTTTTTTTTTATTTAACATTTGATTATTTTGGGGCATTTGCCCTTAAGACCCCTTTCACACTGACGGACCGTTCAGGTCCGCCTATCAGTTTTGACAGTGGACCTGAACGGGCGCTCCATTCTAGTCTATGGAGCGACGGATGTCAGCTGAGACATGTCCGCTGACATCCGACACGGTCCGATCCGCCAAAAGCAGACGGATGGCTCTACGTCCGGATCCATCGTGGGCGGATCGGATGAGATCTGATGAAAAAAGGACACGCTGTCGGTTTTCATCCGATCTCTCCATAGAGACCATCGGCGCTCGAGAAACCTCTCCCCCCTCAGCGCGCAGAGAGGGACTTGTCATCCGCCGGCTCAGCGGAGATCAACAGAGATCTCCCGATGAGCCGGCGGACTCCGTGCAAGCGGATCCGCCTCATGTGAAAAGGGCCTAAAAGTCCCACCAGATGGATTTTTGTAGCTCTTCCAATTTCTATCCGGCAGACAACCAATCACTCTATGGTATCTACCATTCTCTAGGTTGTGCAGCAGTGAAATGTGCACCAATCTTCTTCTCAGATTGGCTGATAGGTTAATGAGGGGTCACTGACAGAAGACGGCAACATAGCTCAGGAGGCATGCTTGCCTGAAGACATCGCCTATGAAATTGCTTCCAAGTTTTAAGCATGCCAAGCAGAACTTTCAGATGAGGGAAAGAGGCACGTAAGAAGTCCGTTTTGTTTGGATGGTATCTGGAAATTAGGAAGGTGGGACCAGATTGTACAGAGCATTAGATTTAATTTGAATTACCCAAATAATTAGAAGCCATTCATGGGACTGACAGAGGTGAGCAGCATTGGAGAAAACATTGGAGAAAACAGCTTGTAGCCGATTCAAGAACTTGTCATAATTGGACTTTAGTGCTGCTAGTTAGCGTTTTAGAAGACCAAAAGACCATAATAGTTGATGCCCGGGTATAATGAGAGTGCGCTAGAGTTTTAGTTGTATCATGCTAGAGGAAAGGACAAATAACATGGAGATAACATGAGGCCTGTAAGTAAATAAAAAATTCACACAAGAAATCAGAATCAAGTATTATCCTATGCCAAGGAGCTTGGGGAGCCGGGGTTATTGGAGTGCTGCCAGCCGTAATTAATGTATAGGTGTAGAGCAAGATGGGGGAAATCATAATACACGGCCACTGTAAGCTATTTATGAGAACATGCCTTTCCTAACAGGGCACTAAAATAACTTGGGATCAATAACTCTAATGACCTTATATCCAAGGCATCCCAAGCCTTTAGCACTGGAGTACAACATCACATTAATACAAGATGACTACTTAGTGAAATGGTTTACAATTCAGCAAAAAAAAACACATACTAGGTAGTAAACAATCCTGGCACATAAAAAGATACAAGAGCCTGCAGATCTATCCAACATGACCCGGTCACCAAGGATTTTATGTCCTATATCCACACAGATTGAATCTATATTATTCTAGCAAGAGAAAGGCAAACAATCATAGGACACAAGAAGTTTTGATTTTGGTTTGAGAATAATTTAATCCTCAGATTTTTTTTTTTCTATCTATACTGCAGTACACGTCATAGAACCAGTCTCTACACCAGCTTCTCTCAACCTTTTTAACAGTGATCACTGGGAAGAACCTCTCCCTCCTTACCGATAGCTAAAAGATTGGTGTCACTGGTTATTTTCATGAGATGTAGAAATCGCTAATTGCTCAAAGAACCCCTTGGCAATGTTAGGAGGAACCCGAGATACCCAGAGAGCCCGGCCTGACAAAGGCTGCTCTTCACAAACTGAAAATGAGATGACCATAAACTAGAATAGAGCTTTCTGTCCAGGCCAGAATGCTGCAAAGCCATCTTTTCCTATTATGTATATAAATCCATTTGTAGAATGAAAACAGTATCAACATCATTCCACCAAAATCAGGAAGGCGTCCTTTATCTCTCCCTTTGTATGGGGTACACTGAACTGCAAAGATTTTATTCCCTCAAAAAAAAAACAGGAATTACAGTACTGTGTACAGAAATCTATCCAGATGTGTAAAGATTTCAAATCACTGCGGCTGAATGAAAGCACTGTTACCAAATCCAAAAGCATTACAGAAAATGAATGCCACTTGAGACCCACAAGTAAACTGAAAAGCAGCTAGAAATGAAGGTGACACAATTTGCTGTGCAGACGCTTTCTAATGGATTGGGCAACAAAATCTGTTAGAAAAGCCGTGCAGCAAGAAATGTTGCAATAGAGCACTACAGTATATCCAAATGTGAATTATTGTAGCTGTTTAGAAGTGGTGCAAATCGTGGTCCTTTTCTTATACAGGGGATGTCTGGGCCTAGTCTTATTAAAGCGGTTCTGCACACATTTCATTTAGTAAATCTCTTTGCCTTCCAAATCAGGCAAAGAGTACTAAATGAAATGTGTTTTTTTTTTTTTTTTTTTTACTTACCTTGTAATCGATGACTTCCTGTCTTCTGTCTCTTCGGGGGTGGGTGGGGTCTGTGCGGGGATCCTCGTCACGCCGCACTGTCTCCTGGGATCTGGTGTCATTGATCCCAGGAGTCTGTGTGGGCATCTTCCGAAATCTCGCGAGATTTCGGACACATCTTCCGAAATCTCGCGAGATGTCGGCAGATGTGCCGACATCTCGCGAGATTTCGGAGAACGTGAGCTGCACTTTGCCGTTACTGCGCACGCGCAAGCTCGGCGCAGTAACGGAGGTGCATGCTGGGCCATCTAAAGTGCCTGTGGGGTTTCACATGCCACAGGCAAGATGGCCCCCAGCAGAAAAGAAGGATATAAAAGAATGTTATCGGAGGAAAACCGGCTGCGATCGAGATGGAAGATGGAACAGGTAAGTCCCCCAATTTAGCTATATGGCCTTGGCATATTCCCCCCAAAAAAAAAAGTGCAGAACCGCTTTAAGGTGGCCAAATATTGTGCAGGGCCTTGTAGGACAACAATCCTGACATACGGCAGGGACTCTCCCACTGCCGATTTTCACTAAGGCATCAATCACCAGGGATGAAAGATGCAAAAGTACTCTAACCTCAGGTCCCTATGGAGTTTAGGCTTTTAGCTCAGGTGCAGTATATCCACATTAGGCTTAATGTACACGGGACGTTTATATAACCTCTCCTGAACAATTTAACTTCACAGATAGTAACCCACGTTTAAAATGTCGGTTTCGCCATGTTTACATGCCACGTTTGAAAAAAAAAAATAGCCAAAAATGAAAAACACCTGTAAACGAAATGCGACTACATGCAAGTTACCACGTTTAGCGCTTGAAATACCTCTAAACTCAGCACCTGAACTCATTTTTTTGCTTTCAAAACAAGGCCTCTAAACTCAACTGCCTAGAAATGACTATAAACGACCCTGTGTGCATGTACACATAAGATAACAGAGGAGAGTTCAAGAAAAAAATGCCCAACTACTCCAAAGCGTCCGTTTAGCAGCAGCAGAGTACATGAGGCCTTATGCCGCGTACACACGACCGGACTTTTCAACAGCAAAGGTCAGACGGAATGAATCCGTCGGACAATTCGATCGTGTGTGGGCTCCATCAGACTTTTGCTGTCGAAAAATCCGACAGACTTTAGAAATAGAACATGTTTCAAAATTTCCCGCCGGAACTCCGCTGGACCCAGTTCCCATTGAAAAATCTGCTCGTCTGTGCGCTAGTCCGACGGACAAACATCGACGCTAGGGCAGCTATTGGCTACTGGCTATGAACTTCCTTATTCTAGTCCAGTCGTACGTCATCACATTCAAATCCGTTGGACTTTAGTGTGATTGTGTGTGGCCAAGTCCGTTCATTAGGAAAGTTCGTCAGAAAGACCGTCGGACGTAGTCCGTCGAAAAGTCCGCTCGTGTGTACGTGGCATTAGGCTTCATGTACACGGGACTTTTTTACAACCCTTTCCTGAACGATTTAACTTGACAGATCGTAACCCACGTTTAAAACGTCAGTTTTGCCGCGTTTACATGCCGCGCTTGCGTTTAGAAGCGTTTTTAAAAAAAAAAATTAAAAACGAAAAACGCATATAAACTAAACGCGGGTTACCGGCGTCTTACTTCGGTGTCTGAACCCATTTTTTGCTTTTGAAGAAATGCTGTTAAACACAACTGCCTAAAAATGGCAATAAACAAGACTGTGTACATGGCCACATAAGATGACATTGAATGAGTTCAGGGGCAGTTGAAAAATGTGTTCAACTGCCTCTAAACGTACGTTTAGCAGTGCCCTGTGTACATGGGGTTTTAGTCTGATTTCGCCAGTCACTGAACCATCAAAACTGTTAAAGTAGAACTATAGGCAAAACTTTTTTTTTTTTTTTTTAAATAGAGTAAAGGGAGGGTTGTAACCCCTGTAAGGTTTATTTTTGCCATCTGTGTCCCATTGGGGAGATTTAACTTCACTCCCCTCTCATACTTTAACTCCATAAATTCAAGTTGAACGTGAACGCGCACGTGCGTGTCTTTAAAAATGTACGAAAAAAAAAATTTGGAAGTTCGATTTCTAAAGAGACTCTGAATGGGCAAAGTGACAAAAAAAATTGCAGGTGGCCAATCGCCTTCACGCACTCCATTGTTGACTTGTTGGCACCCTCGGGAGATACCTGGATTTTCATGGTATGGGGGCAGGGAGGGGGAACCATGTGACTTCCACACTCAGACCTGAGTGGACAAATGCCAGGCCTATATACGGTCATGTGAGGAAGGAGGGGAAGTCACTAAAATGCATCTATAGCACAAAATTTGCTTTTGTTTAAGACAGAGTGGGGGGTAATCTGTGCAAAGAGCAGATCTGTGGGAGGGACCCAGCAGGACCCACCCATTATAGGCTGCCTGCAGAAAACTACAGAAGGGGGGCGGAGACAAGACCAGTCACCCTGCACAAGGAGCAAACGCGGCAGTGACCAGGTAGCCCCTTGCACAGGGGGCAAAATCTCACTCTGGATTACTGCACAGATTTGGAAGAAACACACAAAGCACACCAAGATTCAAGTAAGAATTCACATGCCTCTTGTATTAAAATAATATTTTCTCATTCCTGGAGTTCAGCTTTCAGCTTCAATGCCATCTGACAAGGGGCTTACAAAGTTTGGATTCCCAGCTCTAACAAAAGAATTGAGTGCAGGGGAGCATGAAGGAAGGTACTTAGATGGCAAGAGGACTGTTCTTTAAAGCAGAGTTCAGGCCACATTTTTTTTTATGGTATACGAGCATAATGCATTAACATTAAAAAACAATTGTGAATCGAGGATGTTGATAATTTGTTTTAAACTCACAATTTAGTAAATCTGGCCGTTGCCATGATGATTGCGGGCATGTGAAGCTCAATCGATACCTCTTCCAGTAATATCGATGGAGAGGTGCATGCTGGGTAACCAGCATGCACCTCTCGATCTCACGCATTCGCGATTCTCCGGCAGCCATAGTGCAGATTGTTTCAAAGTTGCAATAAAAAAAACGGGCGGCGACGGAGGAAGGTCCCGCCTCATTGTTATGGCAACCGCCTTAAATCGCATAATTTTCTGTCGAGAAATAACACGATTTTTGGTCACAGTACTGTCCACAGACTCCTGGGAAATGACGACTCGCATTACCCAGGAGCACAGGCGAGGGAGGAAGTGACGAGGAACGCCGCGGACCAGGAAGTGGCAGATTAGGAGCACTACATAGCAACAGGGTGTTTCTGGTAAGTATAAAACATTTTTTTTCCCCAAATGTTTCTTTAATTTATCAAAGGTCTGTGAATATGTAAAAATAAATTTCAGGGTGGAACTCTGCTTTAAGAGGACCCTGATTAGACAAAGTGTCAGTCTCTTTAAGAGGAGCTCTCTAGTCACCACCGTGTTCTGATTATGGTAATGGAAAAGAGAACGAGCTGCACTCAGACCTGGGAAGAACAGCAGTGACCAGTTGCTTTGTTCTCCCCCCCCCCCCCCCTCAAAAACAATCGCTCAGTCATGTGCTGCCCCATAAAAACTGGGTGGTGCCCAATTCAACTAAACTCAAACCAGTTGAGTAAATGCGCACATGGTTTTAATTTAGCCAATAAAAAAAAAAAAAAAAAACTGATAATGTAAAAGTTGTATACATTTTATTTTTATATTTCTTCAAAATGTCCTTGGACCAACAAGAAATATTTAGAACAGATGCTTCCTTTGCAATTATATTTCTCCACTCGAAAGCAGATTTACAAGCAGGGGAAAAAAAGAAAAATCGGATAAATGTAACCCAACCTGCGGTGCTTAACATTTCTCATTAGAACACACTTTGGGATGTAGTTCAGCCATGTTTCCTGTGCAGTCTATGCAGCAGTCACAGCTAGCAAGCAGATGATGGCATTAGCCATTTAATATGATCCTGTTCAATGAAACTTTCCTCCTGCTCTCTCGCTCTCAAGGAGGCAATAGAAAAAGCAGCCAAGTGGAAATCTTTTACCGCTCCTTGCGGACAAGGTGTAACCGCAGAGAAATGCTCCAGCTGCTTTTTCATTACTCCCACTGCCCAGAGTCTCTGCATTTCATCAGCCTTTTGCTTCCATCACAAAATAAAAGAAAAAAAAAAACGTTTGGAGGATAACCTAGAGGAAGCATCGGCAGGATGTTAAATTCCTTTCTATGCCTTTAACAGTGAGCATGTTCAATAAAACTGTGCAACTGTGCTCTGTGTAAAAATATATCCCCACCACCCTCCATCTCATACATCCAACGGCACAACAGGACTCCCAAAATGATACGAGAATGAAACCGCCTGCGTTAGTGACACCCTGATGATTTTATATGCCAGCTCTAATAAAATGGGATGTTGTGTATTGTTCAAACAAATATCAAGAGAGAGCAGTAGATCACACTAGGTGACAACATAACAGAATGAAAAGCCACAGGCTAAGTGTTCTTATCACTGCAGACAGGAACCCAGCTTCCACAATGTCACTGGTAACAAAGCAGGGCTTCTACAGCCTTCTGGTCATGTACACTCATGTCCCTGAAGAATTCAATGCTTCAGTTTGGTCATGTATATTCTACCTCCTACACTGCTCATCTAAATGGCAAATGGCTTCAAATCCATCACATTAGACCCCCAGCAGGCTCAGGATACAGAACGGAACAGAACCCTTGTTCCCTCTCCCAATGCCGGTCTCGGTTTTATCAATTCTGGATCCTGCAAGATCCAGCTCAGGAGACTTCACAGCGACCTCCATTTATCAAGCAACTGTGTCATGTTGAGTACCGTTAACAGATAATGAGAAGAGACAAGGGATGCAGTTACACGTAGAGCCTGTGCAGTTTACAGGTCTCTACATGCTGCTAAGTGAGACAATATCTGATTTCATTACAGCAATAAGCAATTCACACAGCAGCTGCAAGATTTTAGAATATATATATATATATATATATATATATATATATATATATATATATATATATATATATATATATATACACATGCATACATATATACACACACACATATACACATACATACATATACACGGTATATATTCATTTTAGGCAAACCTATCTGGATGACTCACTATAAGCCTGATTGCAAAATGATCCCTAGAATCTGAAAATAGCCAACAAGAAATAATCCTAATAAAACGCACGTATACCACACATAAAAATAGATTACGTTTTTTCAACTACCACCCACAAGCGCAGCGCCTCCTTCAGCCTACTGTTCCTATCCAGGACCGCTATGTAGCGCTCCATAGAAAATCCCTTACACCAGATACACCAGCTAAATCTTGTATGGTTTGGTGTAGGTCATATTTTCACAGATGTGCAATATTTCTGTTTCCTTTTACTATATCAGGTCTTCTACAGTACACAAAACATGGAGATGCAATTATTTTAGTAAATATAAACCGCTAAATACCTTTTTGCATCAGCAGTGTATAGCAGTCTTGTGACTTCTGTAAGGCCCCTTTCACACTGGGGCGTTTTTCAGGCGTTTTTCAGGCGCTTTATCGTTAAAAAAAAAAGCACCTGTAAAGAGCTTGAAAGAAGCCTCATCTGCAATCCCAATGTGAAAGCCCAAGTGCTTTAAGAGCCCTTTCACACTGCCAGCGCCCGAAAAACGCTCGTAAAGCGCCGCTTAAACTAGCAGCGCTTTACCAGCATTTTTCAAGCGATTTTAACCCCTGCTAGTGGCCAAATAAAGGGTTAAAAGTGCCCACAAAGCACTGCTGCCAAAGGCGCTTTTTGGGCGTTTTTCAGGCGCTTTTTGGGCATTTTGCAGGCACTTCCCATTGATTTCAATGGGAAGGGGCGCTTTAGGAGCGGTGTATTCACCGCTCCAAAAGCGCTGCAAAGAAGCTGCTTGCAGGACTTTTTTTGATGCCCTGCCAGCACAGCGCCTCAGTGTGAAAGCACTCGGGCTTTCACATTGGGATTGCAGATGAGGCTTCTTTCAAGCGCTTTACAGGCGCTTTTTTTAATGCCAAAATGCCCCAGTGTGAAAGGGATCTCAGTGTGAAAGCACTCGGGCTTTCACATTGGGATTGCAGATGAGGCTTCTTTCAAGTGCTTTACAGGCGCTTTTTTTAATGATAAAGCGCTTGAAAAATGCCTGAAAAGCGCCCCAGTGTGAAAGGGGCCTTAGTGTCCGGCCGTGCACTGCACTAAAGCTTGTAGGAGGAGCTATCATTCTCCTCTGACTGTCCTATGAGGCTGCAGGACCCCTGACCCTCTGTCTGCACAGTGCTGATTGGCCCTGTGCTGATCACATGCACACCCCCCCCAAAAAAAAAACTCCTCTAGCAATACAAACCAAAGTGAGCATGTGAAGAGTGCCTCCTATGGCTCTGCCCCATCAGGAGATGGATTGGGTACAGTGGAAAGGGGAGGATCAGAGAAAACAGGATCAAACAGCCTTTTTACACAATGCGGAGGATTAACCCCTTAGGTTCCTCAGTGAGTATAACCAGCATGCTTTACTGCATATACAGACTGATTTTACTGTTGTTGGGTTTAGTAACCCTTTAATATTGCATTAAAACATGTGCATTCAAAAAGTAAACTAAAGCCCTCCACCAACAACGGCAGTTCCAATATTTCTACACCCATTACCCAGTTCTAGCTGAACATCTTATTACTACACCAACAAGTATCAAGGCGTCAACACCATTTAGGAAATCATTAGCACACAGACTTGATCCATATATAGTTCAGGCACTTGTGCCAGATCACTTGGAAAGCAACTAATAGACTTTAATGTTATTTTAAAAATGACTCAAGTCTTAGAGATGGAAATGATCCTAAGAGATAGCTTAGGAGGACCTGTAATTGTTTTTCTATGGATCCCACTTATTTATAGCTACTCCCCTGAGCCACAGGTATCTGCAGACTTTACAGATCTCGTATATTCTGTCAGTTTTGATTGAGCACAAAGGCTTGATTATTTGCCAGAATAAAAGACAGCCCAGGTCCTGAGCAACCGACATAAAAGCCAAAATACCATAAAAAGGCAAAAAGCGGCAAAGAGCTGATGAAAAATTTGTCAGGTAAACATAGCTGACTAAATCTGCGAGATGCCAGGGACAGAGCACTGTAACAGTATGTGGCTCCAGAATGGTTGAAGCGAGCTGAAAGGCAACAGTGTGCAGCGCATGTTACAAATCCTTTCTAAATAATACATCAATTCCTTCCTAGTCATTACCTACCTGCACAGGGTGCTGCTCTGCCTGTGTGACTCACCATTGTAAATGGGGCTGCAGCCTGAGACATATTGCAGTAATTACACCGTTCAGGTAATCTGCAGCTTCTCTGTATGAAAACCATTTTAACAGTCACTAATAAAGTCTGAGCAAATGCAGTTATAAACAGAGATAAAACAAGCATTTGTGTGGGAAAAAAACAAAAACCATCTTGAATATTCCAGCTCAGTGTGTGTGTGTGGTGTGTGTGTGTGTGTGTGTGTGTGTGTGTGTGTGTGTGGGTGGTGTGTGTGTGTGTGTGTGTGTGTGGTTGGTGTGGTGTGTGTGTGGTGTGTGTGGTGTGGTTGGTGTGGTGTGGTGTGTGTGTGTGTGTGTGTGTGTGTGTGGTTGGTGTGGTGTGGTTGTGTGGTGTGTGGTTGGTGTGGTTGGTGTGGTGTGTGGTTGGTGTGTGTGTGTGTGTGTGTGTGTGTGTTGGTGTGGTTGGTGTGGTGTGTGTGTGTGTGGTTGGTGTGGTGTGTGTGTGGTTGGTGTGGTGTGTGTGTGTGGTGTGGTTGGGTGTGTGTGTGTGTGTGTGGTGTGGTGTGGTGTGGTGTGTGTGTGTGTGTGTGTGTGTTGATTATTTTATATAGCACCAACATATATTTCACAGAGCTGTGCAAAATAGACACAAAGCTCCTACCACACTATACAGACTACAGACACTACTACCACATTGTAGTATACAGTTGCAGAATATAATGCATCAAATAGTACAACAAGCATTATACTGAAGTGAACATAAGCAAAATCAGGAGTTAGGGCATGTTCACTCCAACCGCGCACTAAAATGCATGCATGCCAGTGTACATTGTGTAAGGGCGGTGGGCATTGGCGATGCATTGTTACAATGCAGTGCAATTTTTTTTTTTTACTTTATTGAAGTGTCACAAAGTGACAGTTCATTCATCGCCATCACTCGATGAATGTGGTGCAGTGAGTTGCACTACCCAAAAATACATATTTTCTGCACATGTATAGTGTGAACAAGGCACATAGAAAACAGTGGTTCTCTATGTGCCCTTGTGTTGACCCATACAGGTCAAAGTAGCTCAAACTGACATGGTGTGAATGAGTCCTTAATCTGCAGTTTATGCAGGAAATATTCTGTCAAAAGCTTTAGACAGAGGTGGTCAGTTATAGGTCCTGTGTAAACCATTCGCCTCCCTTTTGGCTGAAGTCATGGAAATAATGCCCCAGGATTGGTCAAATGAGTCATAATGAGAGAAGACAAGATTCAAACACTGTAAATATTCTGAGGTAGTAAATAACTTTAAAATAAGTTATCTCTGACTTATGTAGCTGCTTTGAATGAGAAAACATTTCTTCTCAACTGCCAGCCCTTTAAAGCGGTTCTGCACTGTCAGTATTTTTTTTAGTACAATGCAAAGGATTAGGAGATGCACTCACGTGTTCCATTTTCCTAACGAACTGCTGCCGGTTTTCGTCACCTAAAAAAGTTAAAATAAATCTTGTTGCTGGGTGCCATCTTGCCTGTGGGCATGTGAAACCACACAGGCACTTCAGATGGCCCAGCATGCACCGCCGTTATTGCGCCAATCTCACGCGTGCGCAGTAACGGCAAAGTGTAGCTCACATTCGCCGAAATCTCGCGAGATTTCGGCAGGAGCCCCATGAATCTCGCGAGATTTCGGCACGAGCCCCGTAAATCTCGCGAGATTTCGGCGGATGTCCGCACTGACTCCTAGGATCAATGACACCAGATCCCAGGAGACAGTGCGGCATTACGAGGATCGACGCAGAGACCCCGCCTACCGCCGAAGAGACAGAGCAGCAATTACAAGTGAAAAAAAAAAAAAAAAAACACTTCATTTAGTACTCTTTGCCTGATTTGGAAGGCAAAGAGATTTACTAAATGAAGTGTGTGCAGAACCGCTTTAAAGTAGTATTAAAGCCAAAAACATATTGCATAATATTGCGGCTTACCAGTCATTAGATGTAGTGGCTGTACGCGTTTACCTTTTCCCCTAATGATCTGGCCAGTAACACACCTCCTGTATTATACAGAGACCACTCTGGATGAATGAGCACAGGGGGCTGATTTGGACAGCAGCATTGTTAGTCTAGGGCAGGGATCCTCAAACTACGGCCCTCCAGCTGTTGCAGAACTACACATCCCATGAGGCATTGCAAAACTCTGACATTCACAGACATGACTGGGCATGATGGGAATTGTAGTTCCTGAACAACTGGAGGGCCGTAGTTTGAAGACCCCTGGTCTAGGGGGAGGGGAGTGTTAGAAGTACTATCAGATGTAAATACAGTAACAATTTGAGCTAATACTTTATAATCAGTTACAGCAAAACATTCTCCCTTTGGAAAACAGGTGTTACCTGAATAAATAAAAGCTGATAATTTCAAGCTTTTAATTGGTAAGCCGCAATATAATAAATGTTTGCTTTTGGGCTTAATACTGCTTTAAGGGGTTCTGAACATGAAGCGGAGTTCCTGATCACGTGACCACTGATTCGCTGTCACAGCGGTCATATAATTGGGAGCTCCTCCCACCAGTTTCCAATTGCAAGCTGACACTGGAAGCACACAGTGAACTCTCGGCACAGAACAGTGGCGTACTATGGAAGCAGGTGTGGGCATTAAACCCATCGATCTGTTTTCCAAAACAGCTACATTCAAGGGATGCCATAAATACAAAAGGCCACAGTCGCTTGTGCTCCTAATCTGCCATCAAAGTCTGGTGTCATAACTAATCCCATGTGCAGCACCATGGCAGATGCAAATCAGAGGCTAAGATGGCAGCTTTCCTGGCTGTAAAAGGAGGGGCGGGTTTAGTTCCACTTAAGGCCCACCCTGCTGTTGGGCATATGGGTTTGGTGGTTGGAAGGAGGATAAAAAACGCATGCTTTTTTTTTTCACAAGGCAGGCTGCCAAGATCTACTCCATAAAGTGTCTGTTGTGGCCTTTGAAAATGAATGTAGTCACAATGTTTATAAAGAGATACATTTTGTTTTAAATGATCTGGGCACAGGTTCACTTTAGGATCCTGCAAGTGGCACCCTTTTTGGACTATAAACAACATACAGGGGGTCCCTGAGTTACGAACTCGTTAGGGACTGCCCGCCTGTTCGGAAGTCGGAAATGTTCGTAAGTGGGCCGCGCATGCGCAGACCGACAAATACGGAGATTTCCGGACATTTCCGATGTTCCGTCTAATGCCGTTCTGCGCATGCGCGGCAAATTACGGACATTTCCGGCATTTTCCGAGGCTCCGTATGGCCGCGCATGGGCAGAATGGCCGAAAGACGGCGAAAATGAGCGAGGGTCCCCGCAGCGCTCCGTTCGTAAGTAGGGGTTGTTCGTAGGTCGGCCGTTCGTAAGTCGGGGACCCCCTGTATATGTCTGAACCTCTAAAAAGGTAGGACATGCCTATATATTTATAATATACTATATATTCTAGATAAATGTATTCCTTACACCAGTTGCAGGTGAATTACATGGCAGATAGGGTGAACAAGTGGATACAGTTTACAGGTCTTCAGCATATTAAAGTCAATCGTAGTTGTGCTTCCAGAGACAGAATGCAGCAAGTGGTTATTCTCCTAGTAGAACACAAAAGGGTTCACAATATAAATGGTTTCAATGGAGCACGTCCCTTCTGACCTTCACAGACTACTCATGGGCTTTCACTCATCGCCAGTCCTGATTTAAACAAGGTCAGTTGGGACTTGAAAGATTAATTGTATATAGTAATCTGCTGCAATATAACCAGAGCAAGTTGTTTTACCACCCTGTAGTCTTTAACAGCACATAGAATGATAAAGAATCATCCTTGAACACACTGACCCTAGTAAAGCCTTAAATATGTAAAAGGGAAACACACTGCAGATGTGTTAAGGGAATACCACAAATGTTTTCTTTTTGTTTGTTTTGTTTTTTTAGAAGATATAGATGAAATTATATCAGCCTATTATATACATCAGTGAGATAAAACGTTGAACTTTAGGCAGGCAAAGCAACCAACTCCTCTCAGTCCAGCTATAAATAAAGATCAATAAAACACATTTAAATGACTTCTGGCATAAATACCTGAAATCTTTATATAGGCTTCCCATAATCTTTTGCACATCAAGATATAGAGGGAGGGATAAGCACTGGGAGCTGATCAGGCTCTGTGACATATGTGACCTCAGTGTGCTGCTGGCACTTCATTGTCTGATCTATAAGAACAGCAAGTTGGGAAATGTAAATGGGACAGATTACGATTCTTGCCTGATTATGATGGCAGCAAAATCTGTCCATTACATATGCTGGCGAAGCTTCCTCCTTAACTGTACTACACACTGGGGTTGATCTACTAAACTGGAGAGTGCAAAATCTGGTGCAGCTTTGCATGGAAACCAATCTGCTTCCAGTTTTTTTGCCAATGCTTAACTGCACAAGCTGCAGTTAGAAGCTGATTGGCTACCATGAACAGCTGCACCAGATTTTGCACCCTCCAGTTTTAGTAAATCATCCCCACTGATTGTGAGGGAGCTTTACTAAAACATGAGCGCACAGAATCTGGTGCAGCTCTGCATAGTAACCAATCAGCTTCTAGGTTGTATTGTCAAAGCTTCAGAGCCGGTTCACACTGAGGCAGCGTGACTTGCAGCGCGACTGCCTCAGGCGACCCGCACCTGTATAGAAGTCAATGCAAGTCGTCTCAAGTCGCCCCCAAAGTAGTACAGGAACCTTTCTCTAAGTCGGAGTGACTTGAGTCGATCCTATTACAACGGTTCCATTGTACAGAACTGAACGCGACTTGTCAGGCAGCTAAGTCGTCTGACAAGTCGCCCCAGTGTGAACCGAGTCTCAGTGAACAAGCTGAAGTTAGAAGCCGATTGGTTACTATGCAGAGCTGCAGAAGATTGTGTGTTCACCAGTTCTAGCAAATCTCTCCCTATTGGTCAGATCTGACCCAAGTGAAAACAAGTCAATCGCTGAACTTATCTCAAACTTACCAGTCTTTAAAAAGAACCAGCCAGGATAGAAATATAAAATAATTGCCAATGAAGCAACCAGAGGAGTCAGTGGTCACTTGAAGTCTGACCAATGCCTGAGTCCATCAAATGTCTGCCAATACACAAATAGGCCAATTAAGAGACGATTCTGGTTCAATTTTTTTTTTTTTTTAAAAGTCAGCAGCTACAAATATTGCAGCTGCTGACTTTAAAAAATTGGACACTTACCTGTCCTGGGGTCCAGCGATGCGAGGGAACGAGGACCCCCCCCTCGTTCCCTGAGCCGCTCACGGCGCCGACATTCCTAATGTGGGAACCCGGCTGTGGCTTCACAGCCGGGAACCCACTGCGCATGCGCGAGTGGCGCCGAGCACCATGATTTGACGCTCAGTCATCTGGGACACGTGACAGGTCCCAGATGACTGTGCGGCGCCGAGGGGGAAGTGACATTTTGCCCGGGCAATGAAGGTGGCAGACTTCGAGGGACCCCCTAGCAACAGGCATTTAGAGGTGAATAAAAAAAATTTTTTTTTTCCAATTATTTTTTTTTAATTTTTTTTTATGATTTTTAAGCCCCTTTTGTTTTTTTGACCGCAACCCCACTTTAAATGCCAAATCAAAGGCAGATTAAATAAAAAGGCATTTGCTTCTCACAGGACTGTATAAATGAGTGACTATAAAGACTGTCAACTGTATTAAATCAGCTCCACTGTATCCCATCTTCTGTATGCAGTATGTGCTTGGAAGCAGCAACCAGCAGGCGACAAAGAGTCAGAGGTCATCTGAACTCAGACAGTGCCAGTTTCGAAGTTAGACCCTGTCCACACCAGTGCGTTTTGCATGTGCTTAGGGTATGGGGTGTTAAAAATAAAAAATAAAAATCCTGCTCTGCATCTTTGATGTGCTTACATGAAAATGCATGTTACATAGAGTCCAGTGGTAACACACCTGAAGGGCACTGCACAGAGGTGAACCCAGACTTAAAATTAAAGGAAAAAAGTATACATTTTCAGATGTTTGGACAGGTTTAACCATGCTGCTCACCTTTCCTGATAATCATATTATATAAAAAAAAAAATTACAAATCTAAATCAGAAACAAGAAAAAAAGGAAAAAAGGAAAAAAAAGCTCATTAGTAGTATGCAACTACCTAATGGAAAAAACACAACCAAACATTTTGACAACACTTAATAAATGTATCAAAATCAAAACTTGACAAACCTAAAAGGCCAGGTAGCCCTTGCTAGTAAATAAGGGAAAACCACCAATTCAACCTGAATGCAGGCAGAGAACTAGAAAAAAAAAAAAAAAAAAAGTGTAAATCTTAAATGAGAACCCTGAATACATATTAGCACACAGTAGTTTGATGTAGTAGCAGTTAGAATTTCATGTACAGCAGTTCTAACTCTTACAAAATGTGTCCAAATGGAGAAATATCAGGGTGTAGCCTGTATAATTAATGCTCGGTAGCCAGAAGTTACATGTGAAGCGGGGAGCAACATGGGAATATTTGCTAGAAGGAGGCAGATCAGGCTGTGAAGAGCTGTGTGTAAAATGACAAAGTGCTTCATACAGATGAATGAGCACAGACATTCTGGGACTTGGCAGAACGCTAAGGATGTTCTCCCTCATGTACTGCAGCAGCCACTAAGTTAATATCATACAGCAGAATAAGGGCTTTTGGTCACCTCGAAGATGTTTGTTGAGCTCTGAACAATTTTTTTTAATAGAAGAAACCAAAAGGTCTTAGTTTTAAAACAAAAGATTGATATATGATGAAGGGCAGTGCATGTGGGTGTTGGGCGGCATTCTCAAAGACACACACTGACAAAGTCCACTGCATGCTTTGTGCAGAACGGCTCATATTAAACTCCCAGGTGAACACACAGGTCCCCATTCACACCTGAGCTTTTGTTTGTTTTTGCTCATTTACCTACCTCTAACTACGCAGAATCCCTATTCTTTCTTATTGTCCCTACGCTTGCTCTAAGCCAGGGGTGTCAAACTCAAATTCATTGGGGGCCGCATTAGCAGTATGGTTGCCCTCAAAGGGCCTGTTGTACCTGTGGGACTATGTATCCACTCTAGGGGCGCGCTACGTACAGAGTGACGGGTTAAGGAGCGCGCTACGTACAGAGTGTCGGGTTAAGGCGCACGCTACGTACAGAGTGGCGGGTTAAGGCGCGCGCTACGTACAGAGTGGCGGGTTAAGGAGCGCGCTACGTACAGAGTGGCGGGTTAAGGAGCGCGCTACGTACAGAGTGGCGGGTTAAGGAGCGCGCTACGTACAGAGTGGCGGGTTAAGGAGCGCGCTACGTACAGAGTGGCGGGTTAAGGAGCGCGCTACGTACAGAGTGGCGGGTTAAGGAGCGCGCTACGTACAGAGTGGCGGGTTAAGGAGCGCGCTACGTACAGAGTGGCGGGTTAAGGAGCGCGCTACGTACAGAGTGGCGGGTTAAGGAGCGCGCTACGTACAGAGTGGCGGGTTAAGGAGCGCGCTACGTACAGAGTGGCGGGTTAAGGAGCGCGCTACGTACAGAGTGGCGGGTTAAGGAGCGCGCTACGTACAGAGTGGCGGGTTAAGGAGCGCGCTACGTACAGAGTGGCGGGTTAAGGAGCGCGCTACGTACAGAGTGGCGGGTTAAGGAGCGCGCTACGTACAGAGTGGCGGGTTAAGGAGCGCGCTACGTACAGAGTGGCGGGTTAAGGAGCGCGCTACATACAGAGTGGCGGGTTAAGGGGCGCGATACGTACAGAGTGGCGGGGTAAGGAGCGCGCTACGTACAGAGTGGCGGGGTAAGGAGCGCGCTACGTACAGAGTGGCGGGGTAAGGAGCGCGCTACGTACAGAGTGGCGGGGTAAGGAGCGCGCTACGTACAGAGTGGCGGGGTAAGGAGCGCGCTACGTACAGAGTGGCGGGGTAAGGAGCGCGCTACGTACAGAGTGGCGGGGTAAGGAGCGCGCTACGTACAGAGTGGCGGGGTAAGGAGCGCGCTACGTACAGAGTGGCGGGGTAAGGAGCACGCTACCTACAGAGTGGCGGGGTAAGGAGCACGCTACCTACAGAGTGGCGGGGTAAGGAGCACGCTACCTACAGAGTGGCGGGGTAAGGAGCGCGCTACGTACAGAGTGGCGGGTTTAGGAGCGCGCTACGTACAGAGTGCCGGGTTCAGGAGCGCGCTATGTACAGAGTGCAACATTTACACCCCTCCTCCTGGGTTCTGGCACTATATGTATTTCACCATCACTTCAAAATCGTCAGCACAAAGTGTATCGCAATTTTGCTTTTGAACGCCTGCTAGCTATAAACGCATTAAAATTTGCTACCTTCTCCAATTCTTGGGCAATTTGGACGGACAAACGCAAATCCTTCCTAATCAAGTGATGATGATTGTGGTGCCCTCACTTATAGTAAATGTAATAGATTCCCTACCTGTATTTAAGAATTGTCACAGATGGATATTTGGGACCAGCACTGTATTTTGAGTTCAATTTGTTGTCCTTTCCCTTTGTAAAAATCCAAATACAAATTAATGATGCAAAAAAAAAATAAAAAATCTTCAGCACAGCACTACATCTCTTCATCAAGTCCTCAAAAAGACCACCGTCAGCTGAATGGGAGAAAAAAAAACCCGGCATAGCCGTCAGTGGTGGAGTTTCCTGACAGCTATGCGGGGCCGACCGCGCATGCGCTCAGCTCACAAAAAAAACAGCGCCGCTGAAGGGACTGAGGATGAGCAGGAGTTGTTTATTCTTGCCTTCTTGGAGACCGATATGCAGCGCATGCGCCGCAACAAGCCGGCACCGCTCGCGGGACTGAGGGGGAGGTTTACTTTTGGGAGACTTGGCAGTGAGATAAACGAACAGGTGTTGGCTGGAGGCCACTGTGCGGGCCACTTAGCAAGGCCTGGCGGGCCAGATTCGGCACGCGGGCCTTGTGTTTGACACCTGTGCTCTAAACTATGCTCTAAAGCATGAGCTTTTTTTGAGTATATTTAGGCATTTTTAATCCTATAAACTTCAATAGGAACACCCGTAAACACACAATACACACATATTTAAGCCTCCTCTCCCCCTATAAAAAAAAAAAAATAACTGCTCTCCTTCCATTGCCCAGTCCAGGAAACAAGGTCCTGAAGTTTGATACACAAGCAAAAATGCTTCAGGATTTACAGCACACTTAACACTGCAGTGCATATCAGCCATTAATATGCAGTGCAACTGTGATCCAGGCTTGCACCCATTACAGCTTGCAAATACAACAAACATTAAGTTGGCCTTGACCTAAAATGTAAAGTTTGGTAGTCTAAAAGGGATTCATTAGCAGAGTTTCAGGCCACATTCACACCTGCAAATTGGCCCAACAGCATTTACATATGAAAACCCCAGCGGGAGGGGGGGGGTTCCCAACATTAAGCTGCTGGACGCAGCCCTATTGAAAGCAATGGGAGGCTGCTAGTTCCCACAGCCACTTGCATGTAATCACTATGCAGTGATCAGCTGGAATTGATAGCCCCCGACACAGACTGGAAGCAGATGTGAATTTAGTCTGTGACAAAGCGCCTTCAGTATACAAATTCCTGTTTATAGGCATCAGAGCACTTATACATGTGACAGTGTCACTCAATTCTTCCATACTCACAGGAGCCTAATAGGAGTTTGAGGGGCAAACTCACCATCTTTTAATTCTGAAAACTGGGTTAAACTGATGACATCATCAGAGGGCAGAGACTAGGAATAGGAATTGTTCCACAGAGACACTGTGGATGAACAAGCATGCCGGGGCAAAAAATCTGCAGATTGCCTTCAAGTGCTGCACCTCTCAAAACTCATAGGTCTCACATCGCTGAAGGGTTGCTCAAGTCAAGGTCCAGCAAATCTTCACTGCATCCGAGCACCACAAACCAAAAACACAATTTAATTTATTTTTAATATTCACAGCAAACACTCCCACCCATCCTTGTCTCTATGCTTTAACCACGTAGGGACCAAGCCTTTTTGTAAGACTTGTTGTTTACAAGTTAAAAACAATTTTTTTTGCTAGAAAATTACTTAGAACCCCCAAACATTATAAAAAAAATTTCTAACACCCTAGAGAATAAAATGGCGGTCGTTACAATAATTTGTCACACCGTATTTGCGCAACGGTCTTACAAGCGCACTTTTTTTTGGAGAAAATACACTTTTTTGAATTAAAAAAACAAAACAGTAAAGTTAGCCCAATTTTTATTTTGTGAAAGAATGTTACGCCGAGTAAATTGATACCCAACATGTCACGCTTCAAAATTGCGCCCGCTCATGGAATGACGACAAAATGTTACCCTTAAAAAAATCTCCATAGGCAACGTTTAAAAAAATTCTACAGGTTGAAGGTTTTGAATTACAGAGGAGGTCTAGGGCTAGAATTATTGCTCTCGCTCTACCGATTGCGGTGATACTTCACATGTGTAGTTTAAACACTGTTTTTATATGTGGGCGCTACTCACATAGGCATTCGCTTCTGCACTCGAGCTCTGTGGGACGGGGCGCGTTTAAAAAGATTATTTTTTTCTTACTTTTTATTTTTACACTGTTCTTTAAAAAAAAAAATATATATATATATATATATATATATATATATATATATATATATATATATATATATATATATATTATGTCACTTTTATTCCTATTACAAGGAATGTAAACATCCCTTGTAATACAAAAAAAAGCATGACAGAACGTCTTAAATATGAGCTCTGAGATCAAAAAGAGCTAAGTGACGCTTTGATGTCGCTTCCGCCCTGCAATGGTATGGAGACGGGTGGGGGACTTCTTCCCCTCACTAGTCTCCCATACCCAGCAAGGAAGAGGATCCGATCACCTCAGCTGCTGCTGCCAATGGCTCCGGTAAGCGTCGGAGGGCATCGGAGCAGGGCGGGAGGGGGGCCCCTCTCCCGCCGCCGACAAAGATGATCTTGCGGCGAATCCGCCGACGAGACCACTATTATCGGAAATCGTGACCGCTGACCAAAGAAGAGGATACCAGGGTTATGGCAGCTAGCTGCTGCCATAACAAAGATATCCCTCTTCAAAGTTAGGACAAATATCGGCGTGCAGCAGTCCGGAAGTGGTTAAAAAACACTCCCCTGGCATTTCTGGCTGTGGCCATCTTGAGTAGGGGCTAAATGATTCATGTAGCATTTACTTCCTGGAATCCATATGCCCTTAGCTCAAGCATGCAGACAGGAAAGTAACTTAACAAACATGAATGATTTTTTTTTATTTTTTAAAACAAGTAAATATGATATATTTTTCACATCTATTTACTAAGGCTAGCAGCATGAGGATTAAAAATAATCAATGTTTATTAGGAGAGTGAAGTTCCACTTTAAGAAGGTTGTTAGGACCATAGTGACCCGTGTTCTTGTTGTGGACTGGCATCAAATTGCATCTGCAATTGATATAATAATCGACAGTTTATGGTTCAAAATAGAACAATGAACTTGCTTTCCTATGCTGTAGTAACTTGAAACAGAGCACTGCTACAGACAGCATATAAAATCAAATGATTCATTTATATTTAAGTATATAGAATTGGGTGCAGTCTGTATAATACTTACTTTTTGCTTCTCTAAAGTATTAGCTCCTCCAGCTCTCTGCTCTACCTTTAAAGCTTCTGTCTTTTTGTAGCAATATGAGCTGGTAAGAATTTCTATTGAAGGTAATGAGGTCACAAAACAACAAGCAGAAACAGCAAGAGAAGATCAATGGAGGAACCTCAATATCCCATACTCAAATTACAGTTGCAGGTCATATTTAAAAAAGGTTAAAGGCCAAGTTTACCTTTCATTAAAAAAAAATAAATGCACCTATTTTTACTGGTAAAAAAATGTGAATTTATAATTAAAAAAAACCCCCAAAAAAAACCGGGAGTCTGCCAAGTATTTGCACCACAATCAGCTGATCATGGGTGCAATGTTAGGCTTCTGCTCTGTTGCTTGTACCTCTGCATGAGCTTGTCATTTTCAGAGCTGTAGGCAATATGAATTAACTATGGGTGTGCTGATTAGTACACTTGCAGTTCATTCGAACTACAAGTCCATCTGCCGCGGTGGCGGACATGACTTGTAGTTTTCACAGATTCCTATCCTTTAAAGTGGGGTTGATCAAATCATGGCCCGTGGAGCCCTCTGATGTGGCCCATGACTTCAAACCAAGGAAGCACACGCCCATTGCTCGGGGATGTCGGGTCGGCAAGCCAAGATCGTCATCAATAGGTTGCCCACCCGCCATCCCAGAGCATCATAAGCTGTTGTTTCCTCTGTAGCGCCGACGCCTGTTCCAGGCAGAGTGATACCAAGTGCTCTTCACCCTGGGTCCTTTCTAGCAGCCTGGAAAATCAATGCCCACAGAAGGTAGAAGACAAAAAAGGTCAGTGTAATAAACATCACATACACTGTCCTTTAGAAATGGGCAAATAAAAAAAAAAAATAAATAAAAAAAAGGGGTCATTAGGCTGCTTTCACATGGATCTGCAGGTGCATTACAGCTGTGGGTGAGCCATGGACTTTTATTATATCAAGGTTTGGTGCGCTTTCTGAAAGTGCACCACACCAGCAAGATGTAATAGAAGTCTGCAGTCAGTGCAGCTAACTCGAAGGAAAGCCGCAGGTGCGCTGCACCCGCAACGCATCAGTGTGAAAGCAGCCTTAAAGGGTCTCAGGACAGTAGGGCTTGTTTACATTTGTTGTTTGGGGCCGGTAGAACCCCATAGTTCATTGTGGCCCACTATCGATTACCAAATTACTCAAGTGGCCCTTCACTCTTCAAAAACGTTGAGCACCCATGATTTAAAGCGACTATCACAAAATAAATAAAAAAGACAACTCACAAAAGAAGAGTTATAACACTTAATTAGGCAGTGTCTCCATTTTTCAGTCTCTTGAAAAAGCTACACCAAAAGATTTTCAGTAACAAATATACTTTCGGGTGTGTCAGGTGCCAGCATTTCTTGCTGTGCTAAATAATTCCACCTACGGCCTTGTTGTAGTAGGTGGTGGGTAGAACCACAACATGTAGTAAGATGCAGGCATTGGGCACACACCAACGTAAGATGGCTGCTGAGGATTCTTCGGTGTAGCCCATCAAGAGAGCAAAAATCAGAGTCACCACCTGCAGGTTATTATAAAAGTGCTTGCAAGGCAGCTTTTAAAAACTTTTTTTCTGCTGACAGTCCATTTAAGTATTTTATTATTTTCCATAAGCATTACAACAAGCTGATCTTTTACATGAATTTTTAAAAATGTATTGAAAAGTCTAAGAATATATTCTATTTATATTAAATATTCCTTTACATTTAAAATATGCATGTCCATGCAAATACGTTGGCTAAAATGTGCTTGCTAGCAGCAGATGATTATCCTTGCAGGAGGAAGGTTGTTAAAAATGCTACAGAAAAGAAAAAAAAAAGTGTGGGGGGCTTCGATTATTATATCAAGGCAAATTAAAGCAAAGGGAAGGTACCCTTAGGCAGAGATACAGTTTTCCATGCAAATACTCAGGGTGCACCACATTATCAATACACAGCAGGGACAGTGTTCTAGTAAAACTGCTGCTTGGCTGTCTGGTCTCTAGCAATCAAACTACAGTTCTTGGCAAGGCCTGTCAGCTGTGAGCTGTAGTTCGGCATAACAGAAAAGCCTGAGGCTGCAATGACCTGATTTACAGTCAGAATCCGAGTACGGCTGCAGATGATAGATCTGGAGTTGCTTTTCTTTCTACATGATGTGTGATTGAACTGTGCTGCAGGCGGTATATACTGCCTACACACACTGGGGACGATTTGTCAGCCAAAAAAAAAATAAAAAATTACAAATATGTGACCTTTTTACTGGACACCTCTATCTAAGCATTCACAGTGTTAATATCTGCCAGCATTCAAAGATGGCTCCCCTTATGGCTGAAAGCTTTACTACAGATCAAGATGATAAATAAAAACCATCTCACAAATCAAAGGTTTTTTTTTTTCTCCATAGCAGCTAGGGAGAAGGATGTAAAAAATCTCAATTGTTGCTTAGGGCAACAAAAACTTTCTTGCTTGAGATACTAATGACCATTGTGCCCAAAAGCAACAGATTTTTTGGAAAAAAAAAAAAACATTTTCATGAATAAAAAAATAATAATAAAAAAAAAAAACAGTAAGGTTAGCCCATTTTTTGGTATAATGTAACAGATGATGTTACACCAAGTAAATAGATACCTCACATGTCACGCTTTAAAATTGCGCACACTCGTGGTATGGCGCCAAACTTCGGCACTTAAAAATCTCCATAGGTGACGGTTTAAAAGGTTTTACAGGTTACCGGTTTAGAGTTACAGAGGTGGTCTAGTACTAGAATTATTGCTCCAACGTTCACGGTGATACCTCACATGTGTGGTTTGGACGTTGTTTACATATGGGGGCGCGACTTACCGTATATACTCGAGTATAAGCCGACCCGAATATAAGCCGAGGCACCTAATTTTACCACAAAAAAACTGGGAAAACGTATTGACTCAAGAATAAGCCTAGGGTGAGAAATGCGCAGCTACTGTAAGTGTAAAAGAGGGTCAACAATGCCCATTTGCAGCCCCACTGTGCCCATTTGCAGCCATAGGTCCCCCAAACTTCAAAATCGGTAGTTAAGGATTCCTAGATGCCCCCTAGCTGCAGCCAAAATTTGGGGTTTCTGGACCCAAAGGGTCCCAAAATTACAGATGGACACAGTTGACCGACTTTGGGGCCCTGTGTCTCGGGGCCACTTGGTGCTTGGATATGTTGTAGTGCTAGTTCCACTGTGTTTGCACCCCGAATTTGGGGTTCCTAGCACTAAGTGACCCTGAGATACGGGGCCCCAAAGTCGAGTCAGAAAATGTCAAGCACTTTTCTGCAGCAGAGAATGACATTTTCTGAACCGACTTTGGGGCCACTTGGTGCTTGGATATGTTGTAGTGCTAGTTCCACTGTTTGCACCCCAAATTTGGGGTCCCTAGCACCAAGTGGCCCCGAGATAAGAGGCCCCAAAGTTGGGTCGGAAAATTTCATTCTCTGCTGCAGAAAAGTGCTTGACTACAGTATAAGCCGAGGGGGGCACTTTCAGCACAAAAAAATGTGCTGAAAAACTCGGCTTATACTCGAGTATATACAGTATGTATGCGTTTGCTTCTACGTGCTAGCTCGTGGGGACACTAATTTTTTTTTTATCGTTTATTTATTTTAATTTTTTTACACATTCCCTTTAAGGCCCCTTTCACACGAGGCGGACTCCGCTTGCACGGAGTCCGCCTCTGACCGCTGGGCTCAGCGGGAGATCTCTCCGGTGATCTCCGCTGAACCGGCGGATGACAAGTCCCTCTCTGCTCACTGAGCGGGGAGGGGCTTGCGAGCGCCGCTGGTCCCACAGAGAGATCGGATGAAACCGGACAGTGTGTCCGTTTTCATCAGATCTCACCCGATCCAATAGCGACTGATCTGGACGTAGAGCCATACGTCGGCTTTTGGCGGATCAGACCGGGTCGGATGTCAACGGACATGTCTCCGCTGACATCCGACGCTCCATAGACTAACATGGAGCGCCCGTTCAGATCCACCGTCAAAACTGACAGGCGGATCTGAACGGTCCGATGGTGTGACAGGGGCCTAACACATTTTTTTTTTTGGATCACTTTTATTCCTATTACAAGAAATATAAACCTCTCTTGTAATAGGAATGGTGCGTGACAGGTCCTCTTTATGAAGAGATGTGGGGTCTATAAGACCCCACATCTCTCCACCATGCTGGAAATCATCATCAGATCAAAAAAAAAAAAAAAAAAAATTGATGATCTGATGCTTTTCTAGCCGAGATCTTGCCTTTGTTTACTTGGAAATCTCTATGCCTCTTCTGGTGCAGGCCTATTCGTTCTCCGGGTCCCGATCGCATGGGAGAGCCAGGAGAAGCACTGGCACCGCTAATAACAATCAAGTGGATGAACAGCCGCTATGAACGTTCTTTTTGTGCTCAGAATTGCTGTCTCAAAAAAACGATATGTGAATGATACCTGTAGCTACAGGCATCATTCAGATATCTCCACTAAAAGCTGAGGACGTCATATGACGGCCTGCGGTATGGAAGTGGTTAAACCCATTTGTTAAATTGCAGCTTACCAATTCTTAAATGATGGCTACATTTGTTTTCTTTTTTAGGCTTTCTTTCTTTTATTTTCATGTGATGATCCAGCCAGTATGTTATTTGTCAACAGAACAAGCTTTCTTGCAAATGTATCAGTTAAAGTAGAAGTCCACCCCAACACTAAAATCCCTGCATCTACAGTCAGTCATCGACAATCTAACACTAACCTATCTAGCCCTGTAAAGAAGAAATCAGTATACATACCTTTTTTGAAGCCAAGCCAATCCAACCCGATCCCACGCTGAGCTATCAGCGGCGGCTTCGTTGTGCTGGTGGGTGCAGAGGGCACATCCAACAACGGAAGCCCCATAGTAATCCATGGGCGACGTCACTTCCCATTCATTTCACAGCTGGTTTCAGCTGTGTCCTCTGCAGAGCTTCCGCCGCTGGAGACCGGATTAGGTCAGCATGAAAAAAGGTAAGTATACTGATTTCTTCTCTTCAGGGATATATAGGTTAGTGTTAGATTGTGGATGTCTATAGATGCAGGGATTTTAGTGTTAGGACAGTTACACTTTAAAGCCCCATACACACGGTCGGACAATCCGCGGACCAGGTCCGTCGGACCATGTCCGTCATACTTTGTCCGATGTTGGTTTTGCGTACACACGGTCGGACAAAGTTGTCGGAAAATCCGATCATTCTGAACGTGGTGACGTTTGTTGCCTACGACGGGACTACGTAGAGGCTAGTAGCCAATAGCTTTGGTCTTGTAATGTGATCTGAGCATGCGTAGCACTTTGTCCGGTCGGACAACCGTACACAAGATCGGATTTGGTGTGATCGGACCGTGTTGTCGGCAAATCTTTCCAGCAGGAGATAAGACTTTGTCCGTCGGACAATCCGACGTACACTGTCCGATGGTGCATACACACGGTCTGATTTTTCAACAACATTGTCCGATCGGACAGAATCCATGAAAAAGTCCGACCGTGTGTATGGGGCTTTAGAGTGTTGATACAAACCATTTACCAGAGCTGTGATTACAGACAGATTTTATTAATGTAAAA
Organism: Lithobates sylvaticus; assembly: GCA_028564925.1. Classification (NCBI taxonomy): domain Eukaryota; kingdom Metazoa; phylum Chordata; class Amphibia; order Anura; family Ranidae; genus Lithobates; species Lithobates sylvaticus. The sequence goes on along the minus strand of CM053035.1, from coordinate 151,618,059 downwards.
CCCTTATTTAAAAAAATAAAATAAAAACTGCTTGTGTAACTGCAGTGAGAGATGGAGTTCCGCTTCAATTTGTTAGTGTATTTAAATCTGCTAGTCCATCTAACACTTAAAGCCCATGCTGCCCCCCCCCCCCCCAGACTGACAAAGCTGTCAGCAGTTTTTGAAACTGTTAAAATCGACAAGAAGGTTTCTGTGTGAAGGGGGGGTGTCCCTTCCCTCCAATCAGCTCTCAGAGATCTCCTCACTGATCTCTACCGAGTAACTTCAGCTCTCTGCCCCCTTTTTTCTGAACTCTCAGACATGTTTTATAAATGCAGCAGTTTGAGTGAATGTAGAGAAGATGTACAGGTACAGATTTTGTAGGAGGATTGGTTACCTTACTGGGTATATGTGAGGGTTTACAACCACTTTAAGGTATCAAGTGCCAGAGTGACAGTTGAGTTTTGGAGTCAAGATAACAGTTAAGGATTTATTTTAAAGGCATACAGTGGGAGTTAAGCCCCTTTCACACATTAGTTATTTTTTTTGCCTAATGTCTACATCGTTGTTTCTCAACTCCAGTCCTCAAGGCGCCCCAACAGGTCATGTTTTCAAGATTTCCCTCAGATGAAACAGCTGTGGTAATTACTAAGGCAGTGAAACTGATCAAATCACCTGTGCAAAATAATGGGAAGCCTGAAAACATGACCTGTTGGGGCACCTTGAGAAACACTGGTCTACATGGATCAAAAACAGACAGCAATGTATCCTTATGGGCTACTGTATGTAAGTGGACGTGCGTCTATCTACATCCCAGTCTGTTCAGGTTTGCTGAATTGAATGCAAGACGTTTGGGTTAGAGGATGTGGCCAGATATACGCATACACATCTGCACATCTCTGGCTGCCCATAAGGAATACCTTGGTCTATTTCGACTCCATCAAAAGATTGGGGACAAAATGGAACAAACATGGTTGTCATACATGTGACGTCTGTTTTCATTCTGATCCTTCTAGGAAACTCTGCTGAGACAGAACAGAATAATAACTAAAAATAGCGCCTGAAAAAAAACGGGCCCTTTCACTCCTGTGTCAAAGCCGGAGGGCTTTCACACTGGAGCGGTGCGCCAGCAAGACGGTAAAAAAAAGTCCTGCTAGCAGCATCTTTGGAGCGGTGAAGGAGCGGTGTATTCACCGCTCCTACCCATTGAAATCAATGGGGCAGCGCGGCTATACTGCCAAGCAAAGCGCTGCGGCACTTTGCGGGCAATTTTAACCGTTTTTTGTCCACTAGCGGGGGTTAAAACTGCCCACTAGCGGCCTAATAGCGCCGCTTAAATGACGGTAAAGCATCGCTAAAAATAGCACTGCTTTACCGCCAACGACGCTCCCGCCCCAGTGTGAAAGGGACCTTAAGGTCAAATGAGAGGATCATGATGAATTATTTTAAGGGTGAGGGTAGATTGATAGTTACAGGCAAGGTAAAGTAGAACTATAGACAAAATCCCCCCCCCCCCCCCCATTTTGGATAGAGTAGGGGGGGAATTCCCCCCCATCTGTGTCCCATTGCAGAGATTACCCTTTACTTCCTGTCCCATAGCCAAACAGGAAGTGATAGGAAATCCTTGCAAATTAAGGGAATTTTCTTGGGAACCTCCAGGTCACCAGAACTAGTGTCCCCATTGAAAGAGTTCCCCTCTATTACTTTTCTAGAGACTACCAATATTTGGTGTGAGTTTACTTAAAGGGGGTACAGATGGCAATAAAAACTGACAGGGGTTCCAATTCCTCTCTACTTTAGCCAAAACAAAAAATAAACATTTAAAAAAAGTTTTGCCTTTAGTTATACTTTAAAAATAAGAGATATGTTTATGCACTGTTTTAGTTTGACAGTTCAATGCTCAAAGACTCATGTCGAAAGCAAATGTATTGAACTCCAAGCAGGTTTCGTCCCACACTCCAAAGCCATCTTGGTAGGTTACCTGGCCCCTGTACAAACTAGATCTAGTGTATATGAGATCGGGACCTTAGACTGTAAGCTCCTTAAGGCTGGCACACAGAAACCGACCAACATTCAGCCAGTGTGTACAGCAGCTTGTCTGGCTTCTGCTGAACCAGCATGCTGGAAAACTAGCAGCCGATCATCATCATCTGTTCAGGGGTTGTAGCCAATGACTGCGAGCGCTGACCGGCGAGGTGGGCGGGGATGTCAGAACACAATAGCTCAGTGGGGCTTCAGGCAGGGACCTATGTGAAAGTATTGATAAGAACCAAGTAAATTGACGGCACTATAAACGTTTCTAAAAATAATAATAATGCACTCTTCTAAAAAAATTATCAATGTTTTAAGATCTAAAAAAAGACTAAAGGGTGTTTTAGAATTTTGCGTAAAGAGGTCCTTTAAATGGATATGGAAACCGCAATCGCTGATGTCAATTTGAGTGAAAACACTTTTGGTCTGTACGTGCCTAGAAAACAATAAAGCAGCCACACTTAATCTGGCCCCTCTGCTCCCCTCCACTTAAGAGTAATAAGACTGGAAAGGGAAAATATGATCCCTGGTACAGCGTAGTATGCTATGTTTAAACTATTGTAATGTAAAGCATGCTTGGGCTCACAAACACAGGAAAATTATTACCAAATGCTTCCTGTGGAACCTCTCCAGAATAGCCATGAAGCCCCTCCCCCCTTTTCCACACATAGTGGATATAGAACATCCAACTACATGTTAGGAACAACTTACTTGCTATGTATCACAAAAACAAAAAGCAAAAAGGCAGCGGTGGCGGCGGCCCTAGGTTTAAAAGGACAAGCTGTGTGAATCGGTTAAAGGGATACTGAAAGCAGGAAGGAAGCCAAAGCAAGCAGGCAAGCACACACATCCACATACCCATGTCACCATATGGCCATCCCTGGAGTGGAGAGTAACCTCAGAAGCAGGAAGTCTGAAACAGATTTTAAAAATAACCACATCTTTTGAAGTGAACTCAAGCTGTGTCACGTCATGGTTTGTGTATATTCAAAGGCAGCAAGCCACTTCACTTTAAAACACATAAAGTAGACAATACTTGCAGGCTAAATGTAAACAACCTTTTTTTAAACCAGATCCCCAAGTTTCCATCTTTGAAAAAAAAATTTTTTTTAATTATGCAAAAGGGAAAACTTCTTAAAAAAAAAAAAAAAAAATGCAGTAAATAAATTGGAAAATAAACGAACAGTCATGGACCATTCACCCAAAGTAATGCTGGCCATACACTATACGAAAAATCGGCCGAAAATTCAGTTTGTTTTTTGGCCATTTAATGGGCACAAAATCGATAATAGTCGGGATGTTTTTGAGCTGAAAAAACGAAGGACAGGCCGAACGAACGATAAATTGAAAGGTTAATGTGTTTCCCGTCCGAACTGTCTGCACTAGGTATATGTACAAAAAAAAAAAAAAAATCTTATTGTTTATGTCCACTGAACGATTTATCGCTCATTACATGATGGCACTATCGTTTGCGCTTACGTTTTTTTCAAAAATGGGTTCGGACAATTTTTCGTATAGTGTATGGCCAGCATTAGTCAAACTTTTTTTTCACAGGCACTAATATTCAAACCTACCCTAAAAGTATGAATGTAATACCAGTGGGAGGAAAGTGAGGAAGTTACCCTATACAGCAGGGATATGCAATTAGCGGACCTCCAGCTGTTGCAGAACTACAAGACCCATGAGGCATAGCAAGATTCTGACAGCCACAAGCATGACATCCAGAGGCAGAGGCATGATGGGACTTGTAGTTTTGCAACAGCTGGAGGTCCGCTAATTGCAAATCCCTGCTATTCAGGGTCCAGCAAGTATCCCCCTTTGACCCTGTGTGGTGCCGGATGTTGTTTCTGGATACTGGCTACAGGTATGATTTGGACTAAAGAAAAGACTTTAGGAATGCCAACTCAACTCATAAGGTAAAATCAGGATAACTATGAAAAAAAAAAACTGATTCAAAGAGAATAAGAAAATAAAATAAATAATGTTTGTGATTAACTGCTATAACATTTGCATGAAGGGATAAAATGCCATACAAATGCCTACAGGCCACCCATAATGTGCCTCTGGTGTAGGTGATCTTATTTGTAGAGGATCTGGTTATGCACAGTGGAGGATCCTCAGAACAAATACAAAGAAAAATTAAAATCGACATCTTGCCCAGGACAATGGCAGATGATGTACGAGAACTCTATTAAAGGAAATGCTGCTTTTCCCAAAAACTGTATCTTCACTCCCAACTGTTCAACTTTGAGGCCCATCCATGCACAGCCCTGAATGCTCACTAATAACCTATCTTGCCAGACAGTATATATATGAGCAATACATTTTTGCATATAAATAAACTAATGAAACAATATGACATTGCCATTAAACATGACCCCTGCAAATTATCTTCCTGCTGGTGCACCATTTAAAAATTCCTATTGGATTTCAGAATATCCATCCTGTCCAAGTGTTTATCCCTGTGATCTTATATCAGGGAAATGGAAAATTTACTGCACAAATATGCCATCTAGTGGAATGTGAGACACACAGCACCTGTAACATGAAGTCATCATGTAGTTCCTGGTTGTTTATCACACACACAAATATATGGGAAAGCCCTTATTACCAAAGGCCTACAGAAATAGTGGGCAAACACTGAAGAACCAATCTGATCATATAAAACACTGATGAGGAAATTGATCTTCCAGTTAAGGTAGACCTACAAAAGGACTATATTCTATATTATAAAATGTATATACAGTATATATGAACTACTTGCCAAAAGATTTATAAATCTGTTAAGGCAGTCTTGGTGATTCAGACATCCCTGCCACACTGCATAGCCAGGCAGGTGACAAGCCTGCTTCGCCTACAGATCATTTGGCAAGTAAATCAGTTCATATAAAGTAATTTAACCATTTCCATGAAGTGTTTTATTTAAATCCCAAGTCCGGGCAAATAAAAAAAAAATTGCCCACACTGCAGGGGGCAATTGCTTGTTTATGTCTACTGAAAGATAAAAGTAAAAATACTTGCTCGATCCTTCCTGCAGCTATAGCTCTGCTCTGGATGTGAGGACGGAGGAACAGTCCACTGCCCCACTGTTCTACCCATTACACATTTGCTGTGCAGTCTTCATTTTATAATTTACATGAAAGGTGCACCAGAGATTCTAATTTATTTTGCATTGTCCCTTTGCATGTCACTTTACTTGCTGTGTCACAACAAATCCCTCTATTGGTTTCTCAAAGGAGAGAAAAAAAAAAAAAAAAAACACTGCTTGATTAACCTTACAATGCAACAACCTTTTAAGATTCATCATCTTCTGCAACCCTTAAGGCACTAATCATTGTTTCATATAAGAATTCTACTTCATGCTGCCCAACTTGTAAGGACAGACGGGTTACAAACATCCGACTTACAAACGACTCCTACTTACAGAGGGAGACAACAGGAAGTGAGAGGAAATCTACTCCTAGGAAGGGAAATTCACCCCTGTAATGCCCCGTACACACGAGCGGAAATTCCGCCAGCAAAAGTCAGATGAGCGTTTTTGGTCCGAAAATGCGACCGTGTATGCTCCATCGGACTTTTGCTGGCGGAATTCCAGCCAGCAAAAGATTGAGAGCATGTTTTCCAACGTGCAAAATTCCTACGCATGCGCAGAAACATTTTGACGCACGATCTGAAGCATTGAACTTAATTTTCTTGGCTCGCCAAAGTGTTGTACGTCACTTCTTTCTTGATGGTCGAAAGTTCAGAGAACTTGAGTGACCGTGTGTATGCAAGCCAAGCTTGAGCAGAATTCCGTCGGAAAAAACATCCAAGATTTTTCAGACGGAAATTCCGCTCGTGTGTACGCGGCATTAGAGTTATCATGGGAAAAAAAATCTCTCCACTGATACTTGATCACGAATCCTTGTTTCCACAACCCAAAATTTTCAATATCCAAGAGCCGGTTCACACAGGGGCAACACGACTTTGAGGCCGACTCTGATGCGACCTGCACACGACTTCAGCTGTGACTTGCAAAACGACTTCTATATAAAAGTCAATGCAAGTTGCTGCAAGTCGCCCCCAAAGTAGTACAGGAACCTTTTTTTAAGTTGGAGCGACTTGAGTCGCTCCTATTACAATAGTTCCATTGTACAGAATGGAGCGCGACTTGTCAGGTGGCTAAGTCGCCTGACAAGTCGCCCCTATGTGAACCGGCTTATTGTCACAGGGACAGAAAGTGAGGTGAAACCTTCAGGGGCACAGACAGCAAAACAAATGTTACAGGGGTGTTAACCCTTCTCTATGCTAGCCAAAAAAAAAAAAAAAAAAAAAAACTTAAAACATTTTTTTGGCTGGAGCTACACTAAAAAAAATGTACCTGTTCCAATTTAGAAACAGATTCCACTTAACAAATCTACAGACCCCATCTTGTTTGTAACCCGGGGACTGCCTGTACGCAACAAAACACACCATTTGTTGACAGAGTGAAAACAGACCTCTGCAAAGTGATTTAAAAGCTGAACTCCAGCTTTACCTTCAGTCCTACACAGGCGTCTGTCCTGTACTGAAATTGCTTATTCTGATTTCACTGCACACTTTAAGCTTCTAACAGAAGCTGCAGCAAGTTCTATAGAAACCAGTCACTGTGTCTAGGCGTCAGCAGACTCAGTCCTGGGAAAGATATAGCATTTCCCATCTTCTTGCAGCTACACACATTGTTGGGAAATGAATAACAGCCAGAAAAAACAGTGCGCAGTCTTGGAACATTGATATATACCCAAATGAGGGGGAATAGTACTTGCACCCCAACAGCCGTCTACATCTGAGCACATTGTTGGGTTGATTCTGGCTGAGTGGTATTCCAGGATGGCAGCAATATGCTGTGATAATGAAAGTTGGGCAGATAAAGACTTCTAGAATCCTTATTCTTCTCATGCAATGGTGCTGTGGTATTACTTTCAGCAGGCCTTAAGGCTCGTTCACACCATGTCTGTTGAGCTGCAAAGATCAACACAGGCTCAACGCTTGCTAGACTCCCTCTCAAAGTCCACATAATCTTGTGTGGGTGCGTGTGGCTATCCTTGCCAAATGGCTGCAGAGAAAGATTAATGCCCATGGCCAAAAATGCTATTTCAGAACAGTCAATCTTGCAGGCGTTCTGAAAACATGCCTGCCGTTCCCCGTGTAGTCGGTCTCTATGCATTTGATCTCACATTCCCGGCTCATTTTCCAGAAGAACTCCTTATTCTCAAACTTGCTCCTCTGATAGGGCACCACCCAAGGTTTAGCAAGTCATATACCAGCCATTTCCTGGCTGGAGGACATCTAGCTTTTTCCTCCCAATCCAAAACTTTTCCATTTTCATTACCGATCTTAAAGTAGAACTATAGGCAAAACCTTTTTTTTTTTCTTTTTGGATAAAGTAATGAGGGTTATAACCCGTCAGTTTATTTTTGCCATCTGCGTCCCACTGGGGACATTTACAGCGTATCTGCAAAGTATTCACATCGCTTCACTTGTTTAACATTTTGTTATGTTACAGTCTTCTTCCAAAATGGATAATAATTCATTATTTTCTTCAAAAGTCTACGAACAATACCCCATAATGACAACGTGAAAGAAGTTTGTTTGAAATCTTTGCAAATTTATTAAAAGTAAAAAAACAAAAAAAAATAAAAAATCCCATGTACATAAGTAGTCACGGCCTTATCCATGACACTCAGGTGGAGCTGTACCTTCACTCCCTGTCCCATAACCAAAACGGGAAGCAAGTCAACATTCCTGCAAATTAAGGGGATTCCTTGGGGACCCCCAGGTCACCAAAACTAGTGTCCCCATAGAAAAATTACCCCTCTATTACTTTTCTGGGGACAACCCAAAATGAGGGTTTTCTTTTACGTTCACTTTCAATGATAATGGTAAACAGGATAAATAGAGAGGGTGAATCGCCCCAACGGGAGGCACAGACAGCAATAAAAACCTGATGGGTGTTCTAATCCATCTCCATGCTATCCAAAACTAAAATAAATAAAAATTGATGATGGATAAAGGGAGGAACCAGAGAAGGAAAATATAAACCAATTTAACTTCAGCTTTAAAAATAAATGCAATGACTGTTCAAGTATATACCCTCTTTAAAATGACAGACTAAAAACAAGCAATAGGCAGTTCATTTCTTTCTAAACTGGCATCATTTGTTAAATGGAGATGTGTGTAGTCTATGGGGTTCAAACAATTATAGCATAAGGCCCTCATTCTCATGAGCATACCTATCTATGCCCCTGTGTGAATGGCTGTCTGTGCAGGATTCACATGTGTCTGAGTGCAGGCAATCACATCCATGTCTATTAGGATGCAGAAGGGGCACAGACACATATGCTGGTGCCAAGCTGACAGCCCTGCATGTGGGTGCCCCTGAACGCACACACTTTCCCCAAAAGCCACAGATTACAGAGGACTGGCAGACTCTATAGTCTGCTGGAAGTAAATTCTATGGTATAAAAAACAAAACTGAGCTTATATATTCCTTATATATTTTTTTTTTTGCAAAAACCCTGGAGAATAAAATGGTGGTTGCTGCAACTTTGTGCTGTTAGGCGGAGCTAGCTGTTGTCAGGCATCTGGGTGAATCCCAACATTACTGTCAGGATCCCTGTAGAGCCTGGACTGGCTCTGTGACATCACAGATGCTGTCAGCTGAATCTGGGTCACAAGAGTGCATAACTAAGTGCACTCCTGTGTTCAAGGTATTGTTACTAAATGGACACACCTGCCTGAGCAAGCAATCAGGCACTTTTCAGAGCTGGCACTGTCAGGCAGTAAAACCAAGCTGTTGAGGTAAGTTTTAAACTTGCCTCGGTTAACTGTCAAAACCAGGCTAAGCCACCTAACAGCCCCATACACACCACCACAGACACAAAGCTGAGCTTTGAAGCATGGCAAAAAAAATAAATTAGGGCACAATGCATTTGACAGATGATACCACCTGCCATATTTTCCTAATAGAGCCCGAATTCCTGTTCAAACAAGAGTGCAGAGTTAGCAACTATGCCCATGTAAATTGCCTCAATGTCTCGGCACTGTAGTGCCTAAGGGTAGGCCATAAACTGAGCGATTTTCTTTCCTGTAACCATGGGAACATTTAGCCTGCCCATACATGATTCTAACCGTTTATGGCAAGCTTAAGTTTGTAAAGTTACTGTGCATAATTACTGGGAAGCCCTCTGTTAGGCCCCTTTCACACTGGGGCGGTTTGCAGGCGCTATTAACAGCGCCTGCAAACCGCCCCGAAACAGCTGTTGCTGTGTCTTCAGTGTGAAAGCCCGAGGGCTTTCACACTGAAGCGGTGCGCTTGCAGGACGCTGGAAAATGTCCTGCAAGCCGCATCTTTGGCTCGCTATAGGAGCGGTATATTTACCGCTCCTATAGCGCCCGTTCCCATTGGAAACAATGGGGCAGCGCTCCGAACCCGCCCGCAAAACGCCGCTGCAGCGGGCGGTATTGACCCTTTTTCGGCCGCTCGCGGGGGTAAAAGCACCCCGCGAGCGGCCGCAATTCGCCGCTAAAACGCCGGTATATTTAGCGCCGCTTTACCGCCAGCGCCCCCACCGCTCCAGTGTGAAAGTAGCCTTATAGAAAGCTATGTTGCACAGTGTGTGTTTGTTTAAATTTATGCAGCTAAATAGCTAATTTCAGTGCGCCACTGTGTGGTCAGGAGAGCGGCGGGAAGTCACGTGACCACAGTAGCACTCTAAAATAAAGGTATTTAGCTGCATAATTTTAAACAAACCCATACACTGTGCAACATAGCTTACTATAACAAAGGGGTTCCAGTAATTATGCACAGTGACTTTACTGCCACACAATACAGCAGGAGGGGGAGCAGATTGGCTCTTACATCATTGACTATTGGACTGACAGACAGGCAGGGAGGGAGGGGGAGAGGGGAAGACTGAGATGACATAAGCACATAAACTTATTATGGATCAGCAGACATAATTACTGTGGTCAGCACACTTTGGGGGACACAGGAACAGGCAGGATCAACCAGGTATTTTAAAACATAGAATTGGACAAATGACACTGCAGAAGCACTGTGATGCATATCGTGCTTTAAAGATTTTTTTTTTGGGGGGTTACAACCGCTTTAAGGCTTTGTAAACGAGGCCAGCACTGGAGGTAGCCTATGATGCATTTTCTTCAGAACGATAAGAATCCATTGCCATATATTCCTCCATCACAGCAAACCATTAACGTAGCTTTATATAAATACAAGTTTATATGTCCACTTTGATTTTTATTTTCATCACAAAGATACTTATTCTTTAAGATAAAATGAGGCTGACAGCAGTTTTCAGCACATTTCTGCATTGTTACAACATACAATTCTACAATCTGTGCACCAAGTAAAAGACTGTTTATAACTACATGTTAGTTAAGAAAATTGTTTCCACATGCAAACTTTACGTTCAATACAAAAATCCATTAAAAAAAAAAAAAAAAAAAAAAAAAAATTTATCTTGCCCTGCAACGTTCTTTTATGTCACACAATACATACAAAACAAATAAAATATCAAATGTTTTAAAAGCTAAAAATATATTTTTACGTAAAGAAGTATTGATATTAATGTACTTTTCAACTATGCACACAAATATCTCTTGCTGGATGGAAGTATCGACAGCCAAACTCTTGAATTTTATTAGCCGCAGTTCATCAATAAAAATATTAATGTTTGTGCCGCCAGTTTATTAATAAACCATTAGCACCGCCATAGAAACAAACAATCCCCTTAAGGAAATTAACTTTTTTTTTTTTCTCTCGTTATGACTGTAAGCTTAGAAAGTGTTAGCAAGACTTAGATCATAAGGTTAAAGGTTCTGAAATGAGAATACCGCAAATGAAAAGCGCATAGGAAGAAAAAATCTCCAGCATTTTATTAGGTGGCGATAGAATAAATACTGGAAGGATTTCTGCTGCTTGTCATGTGATGAAGGTCAGGACAATCAGTTTGACAGGCGTGGGGTTTCCACCAGGACAAATAAACCTTGAACTGATATATGCCGTACACGCGAGGATAACATTATCCAAAATCAATTTTCTAAAGCAGGAAAGAGAAGGGGGAGGGGGTGTAGTCAATAAAATAATTCAGGCAGCAAAAGCTGCCGCATTTGTTTAGCTTTTCATGTATGCTGTGATAACAGAGGTTGGAAAGCTTGTAATAAATTAAATACAGTATAATGTTGCCTTATAAAAAAAAACAACATTTTTTTTTTTTACTTCTTTTAATATATTTAGAATGCGTTTGAAACAGCCCCACCACCACCACATCCTCGTGAAAGTAAGGGTACTTATACACATGGAATGACGACAACCCCACACTGACCTTGTGTGGGTGGAGCTGGAATATGCAAACTGGTTACTGTTCACCCCCCACCCCAGATATAGGTTTGAGCAGGTTAGGAAACATGTCCCAACCACTATAGGTTCTCCCTTAATGAGCTAATGCTAGAATCCGACTCCCCACTCCACCCTGCATAGACAGAGCAAGAAACCCTCATTACTACAGCATTCTACAACTGCCATGTTAAAGTGTATGTTACCCCAACACTTCATATTATTGATATGTGTATGTTGTACCATGTGCTTGTGTTAAAATGTATCCTGTTCTTTGTATCTCTTCCTTTGTGTGAAATACCTGGTGATCTTGCCAGTCCCCCTGCTTTTCCATTTCAAACTGACCACGTTAGGCAAGAGAGCACATCCATCTCAGTGTGGTCAGTTTTCTAGGTGTGCTGGGAGCACATCCTGCCTGTCCTTTAATGGCCAAGTTTGTGTTAACAAGCCCCCCCCCCACAACTCTTCACTGGGAAGATTATTGTATTGCTCTCTCCGCCCCTCTGCTGACACACCACCCTGCAGTCTCCACCCCCAGGGCTCTAAGCCCCTTATGAAGCGGAGAGCAGAGGTCATGTGATCACTGGTATTAATAATAGCTGGCTTGCTATTGGGGCACTTGCAGCAGAGAAGAAGCTGAGAGTGCCATCAGGGAACACCAGAAAAGAACAGGCAAGTATAACTTTTTTATTTCAGGAAAAATTTGCCTTTATAATCACTTTAAATGTGTAAATATTATACAGGCCCGATAGCAGAGCTCACTTTACATTTGGTGCTGTGACTCTCAAACAGATGCAACATTCTGTGATCTGCAGCACCAGATGTATAGCGGGAGCCTGGAGCTCTTTAAGGGTGAAATTGTCTCAGGGACGCTGTATGTAGCGTTTTTATGATCTGCTCATTTGGCAGAATGCCGTCAGATTACAAATGAGGCGGTTTTGGTTGAATGTAATGCACAGCAAAACTCGTCCATCAGACATCATCCCTATTCCCTACTCTTACAAATATATCAATTCGGTATGGTTTCGACTTCAACATGAACTTTCCAGTCATGGAAAAGGAAAGTTTAATGCCAACCAAATCAGAGGACCAATAAAAAGAGAGAAATGGGTCCCATCTATAATGTATAATCACCCATATAGAACAAAACTCCTACAGCTTTCTTGGTACAAGAACATATAATATACATATTAAACTACTAAAAATATTTTCTGTATGGCATGTGTTCCATGGCTGTATTAAGTTTACTATTTTAGGATGTCTTTCTTCTATTTTCATCTAAAACAGCAGTAAGGCTGGCCATACATTATACAACTTTTGTCTATAGATTTCCTTTAGATTTACCAAAACCATATAATATGAGGTCAAATCTAAACACTTTCAATTTGTATGCAATCAGGCAGGCCCTTGTACTACACAGTTGAAGGTAAATCTAAAGGAAATTGAATAAGAAAATTGTATGGTGTATGGCCAGCTTAAGTCTTCTTTTTTAAATTTTTTATTTTTAAAACAAAGCTTTCTTGCAGTTACACGGATAAGACAGACCATTTAACACCGTCAAAGGTGCTTAAAGCAGAGCTCCACCCTAAAGTGGAACTTCCGCTCATTGGATTCCTCCCCCCCTCCGGTGTCATAATTGGCCCCTTTCGGGGGGGGGGGGGGGGACAGGATACCTCTCTGACAGGTATCCTTTCCCACTTCCGGGAGTACGGCCGTGACCTCACCGCGGGGCTCCCTCCTCCTCCTCCCCCGGCCGCTGGGCCAATAAGAGAAAGGGGCGGGGTCTCGCACATGCACAGTAGGGTTCCCGGCGTGAAGCCGAAAGGCTACAATGCCGGTTACCTTACCCGCAATGGCCGCGGCAGCACCCGACAGCTGATGGAAACAGCTGCGGTTAGGGGTGCAACGGATCATCGCCGATCCGTGATCCGAACGGGTCACCCTGTTCGGATCGGCACACCCCGCGATCCGCGGAGCGCTCCGCGGCCTCGGCCTTAGGAAAGGCCGTGGCTTCGGCCTAGCTCCGGAGCGGTGGCCATCTTGGTACACCCGACGGTCTTAGGAAAGGCCGCGGCTTCGGCCTAGCTCGGGAGCGGCGGCCATCTTGGTACACCCGGCGGCCGTTTACACTGTGATCGCTCCGTCAAATGAAGGAGCGATCACTTGTAAACATACTCTGCATTACACCCTGCCAATACTCTGCATTACACCCTGCCAATACTCTGCATTACACCCTGCCAATACAACGCATTACACCCTGCCAATACAACGCATTACACCCTGCCAATACAACGCATTACACCCTGCCAATACAACGCATTACACCCTGCCAATACTCCACGATACCCAGGCAATATTACAGTGGGGAGATGGCGTGGCTATTACAGTGGGGAGATGGCGTGGCTATTACAGTGGGGAGATGGCGTGGCTATTACAGTGGGGAGATGGCGTGGCTATTACAGTGGGGAGATGGCGTGGCTATTACAGTGGGGAGATGGCGTGGATATTACAGTGGGGAGATGGCGTGGATATTACAGTGGGGACTATATAGTGGTGGAATTTTCACAGGTTTTTGCAAATTCAATTATTATTTGCTGATCCGAAAAATGATGCGATCCGTGACTCAGATTTTTTGATCCGTTGCACCCCTAGCTGCGGTGCCGACATCGAGGGACTGCAGGACAGGTAAGTGTCCATTTATTAAAAGCCAGCATCTGCAGTATGTGTAGCTGCTGGCTTTTAATTTTTTTTTTTTCCCGGAACACCACTTTAAAAAATAAGCATCTATTTATGTAAAACTTTTATCCCTAAAGGAAAAAATATTGTTTGCTATAACCAATTATAATGCATTGGCTGAAATGTGGATTAAATGTAGTGTATTTTAATCTGCTAGTACTTCTAACACTCCCCTCCCTCCAGACTGACAATGCGGACGCCCAAAGGGGCTCCCTGTGCTCATGCTTCCAGAGTGGGGGCACTCTAATATTGGGGGTGTGTTACCTGGCCAGATGACCAGGTGAAAACAGGAGGGGGGGGGGGGGACTATAGAAAGGAAACAAATGCAGCCACCACATATGATTGGTAAGCTGCAATATATAACATTTTTGGGTTTAATATTGCTTTAATACAGAGAATGCCTGGAGGTAAAAAAAAATGTAGACTTTAGAACCACTTTAAGGTCTATATGGTATGGTGTTTGCATTCCTGCATGACACAATGGTGTTCCAAATCCAATGTTCCTACCAGGTAGGAGCTTATGTTGTATACTTTGCCAGATAGACATATCTTCATATTTATCAGAGCTTTGTTGGTTTTCAAATCATGTTCAGAGGATGATAAAAAAAAAGGTATGAAAAGCTCAAGCAAACGTTTGCAGAGAAGGAAAAAGCATTCTGAAAAAAGTAAAATGGGTTTTATTTTTTACCCTCTAATTGAGATGGACATCTACATTGCTTGCACCTTTTTTTACCCTCTCAAACGCCGCAGTTTCAGACATAACACCTAAATTCCCATCACTTTATCTGATGCACCCATTGGGATTAGGTTCAATTTATTTTATATTGCAGTGAATGCTGCACTCTGGTAAAAGCAAACATAATGAAAGCAACAACAAAGCGTCCGCGCCTAACCTTTACTTCTGAAAATGCTAGATACCTGGTTGTCTTGTTGAGCCCTCAAATCAAGTACATTAAAAAGTGATTGTAAAGGCAGAAGGTTTTTTTTATCTTAATGCATCCATGCATTAACCCCCTTCCTGACCAGGCCATTTTTTGCGATACGGCACTGCGTTATTTTAACTGACAATTGCGTGGTCGTGTGACACTGTACCCAAATAAAATTGATGTCTTCTTTGCCCACAAATAGAGCTTTCTTTTGGTGGTATTTGATCACCTCTGCGGGTTTATTTTTTTTGCGCTATAAACAAAAAAAGACTGACAATTTTGAAAGAAAAAAAACATCAATATTTTTTTTACTTTCTGCTATAACATTCCCTAACATTTCTAAATAAAATATATTTTTGAATTTCTTCATCAATTTAGGCCAATATGTATTCTGCTACGTTTTTGGTAAAAAAATAAATAAAGAAAAACCAATAGGTATATATTGATTGGTCTGAGCAAAAGTTATCGCATCTACAAACTATGGGATAGATTTATGGACATTTTATATTTGTTTTACTAGTGATGGCGACGATTAGTGATTTTTAGCGGGACTGCGACATTGAGGCGGACAAGTCTGAAGTGACACTTTTTGGGACCAGTGACACCAATAAGGCGATTAGTGCTAAAATTAATGCATTGTCACTGTACTAACAGCACTGGCAGGGAAGGGTTTAACATCAGGGGCAAACAAAGGGTTAAATGTGTCCCTAGTGGGTGCTTTCTGTGACTCTAAATGGGATTGGCTACTGCTGTGTCCAATCACAGCAGGAGCGGGTCTCCAGCAGCGCACCAGGAAAACAAAATTATTTGCGCTTACCCACTTCAGCCCCGGAAAATTTTATCCCCTTCCTGACCAGAGCACTTCTTACAATTTGGCACTGCGTCGCTTTAACTGACAATTGCGCAGTCATGCGACGCTGTACCCCACAAATAGAGCTTTTTTTTGGTGGTATTTCATCACCTCTGCGGTTTTTATTTTTTTGCGCTATAAAAAACAAAAAAGAGCAACAATATAGCCGACTCCTAGCAAGGTGTGAGGTTGCAGGCATTAGCCTGACCTTCTGATAAGAATTTTAATAACAGAGTTCCGGGGAAGGTAGGGGAGCAAAATCAGGAAACTGGAAGACGGAATCCTCTGCCAGGGTCTTAGACAAATAAAAATAAATAGATCAATCAACCAGTGGGGGATTTAATAAAGCGGTCTTGAAATAAAGGTGGCTGTCGTTGTTGGCCTCTTTCTGAAATTGTTAAATGGTTTTCATGCTGTTCTGGCTTCAAAACTTTCCAAATCACTGACCTGGAAAAAGTATGAAGATCAGCAATCTCCAATGGGTTATTTCTTTACACTTCCTGTCCTATGGACATGGCCTCATATATATAAAATCTCAAAAAAAAAAAAAAAAAAAAAAACTTTGTCTTGTACATTCTGAGCTCTGTGCTTTCTTGTCCTGGTAAACCTTGTGCTTTTCCAAAGCTATCACAGGCATAAGAGCAAGTGGAAATTTCGCAGTACACTGATCTTCCCAGTGAATGGCTGTGCAGGGGGTAGCATGTCAGCACAAGTCTTGACCATTGGAGGATATGCAAGCTGTTCTCCCATCACAGACAGAAAACTGACCATACTAGGATGGATGTGCTCTCATGCTTTGTGACCACAGTTTTAAATATGAAAGTATGGGGACTGGAAATTAGGGATCGACCAATATCGTTTTTTCAGTGCCGATACGATATTTTAGCCACCTCTCAGGCCGATATTGTGTGCCGATAGTCTGTACATTTAAAAAAAAAATAAAAAATTTTTAAACATCCCTTGTGACAGTAATAGGCAGTGACTGGTATTCTATAAGACCCCAAACCCCTCCCCTACACTTGAAAGTATTCCAAACTGTCAAGATCAGAGTTTTTGAATGCTTTATATTTTTTAAAACTGGCACCTTTACGATGCCAGTAATCCGAGAAGTAATGTCATGTTATCGCTTCTGGGTTACTAGATCAGATACCCGAACGAAGCATCGGCTTTGTTCAGGTTTTCAGCCAGCCGGCGTACGTGCCGTCTGCTTCTGGCCTCCCCGTGGGACGGGAGAGCCCGGGCGAGCGGCGGAAGGCAGCGGGAAGGAAGGTGTCGTCTCCTCCCGCTGCTTGTAATAACAGCCGAGCATCGATTGGCATTACAATAAAGCCGACCGTTCGCTCTAAAGAACGGTACCGGGGTGAAACCCCTTGAAGCAATATCGGTAATATTGGGTACGTTCGTGCCTAATACCGATACATCAAAAAAAGTGAATATCGGCCGCCGATAATCGGTCAATCCCTACTGGAAATATCACCAGGTACTTCACACAAAGGAAACAATACAAAGAATAGGATACTTTTTAATGCAAGTACATGGTACAACATACACATGGAGTACGAGATGTTGGGGGTAACATTTTTAAACCTACTCTTGCCACGTGGCAGTTTATATGAGGTCAAGGTCTGCACTGAAAGTCCTTAAAGCTCTCTAGTAGGTTAATTGGCCCCATTGCGAGTTCATGATTACATGTTAAAAAGCCAAGTTCACCCTTAAAAAAACGAAAAAAAGAAAAACCGAAATTGCAAATTTCTGCGCCAGAAAAAAAAAAAAATATATTAGCACTTACCGTATTTTTCGCTCCATAAGAAGCACCTGACCATAAGACGCACCTAGGTTTCAGAGGAGGAAAACAAGAAAAAAAATATTCTAAACCAAATGGCTGCAGGTCCTGCTGGGAGCTGGCCATGGCCTGTGGCTCCCAGCAGGACCTACATGCCAGGACAGACAGGCCAGCAGGACCCACGACCCATGGCCAGCTCCCAGCAGGACCCGCAATGTTGAGGGCTATTTTGAGGTTACTGGGTGGACACTGGGACAGAGTAAACGGGGGTGTATTGGGGGGATATGTGGGATGTGGGGGGTCAGCTGGCCTTGGGGGTGTCAGCATCTCTCACCTCAGTGATAGCTGCTAGTGCCAGCTCAGCAGGTCCTTCCATGGCCTCCTCCAGTCCTGGGGTAAAGCGAAGTTACAGCCCGAGCCAGTCATGTTGGTCACAAGTCCCGCCTCCCTGGTGTGCCCTGCCTCCAAGATCCTGGGAATTGTAGTTCCCTGGCTGTGCAGCTTCTCCACCCATGGGTAGAGCTTGAACGTGCACAGAGTGGACTACAACACCCAGAATGCAACAGCATCAGCTAGTTGGAGGTCGGCGGCCACAGCGACGGGTCAATATTCATTTACCCCCATTTTTTTGGGGGGGGGGGGTGCCTTATGGAGCGAAAAATACGGTATGTTTTGTCTTAAGAGCATTCAAAGCATTGCACCCACGGTCAGCAGATCGCGGTGCAATGCCAGGCTCCTTCAGACTGTCAGAGCTGTCTGCCCATATCTCCGATACAGGCAGCCAGTTACTGAAGTCCAAGAAGATCAATGAACTCACCAGCACCCTCATAGTTTATTGAGAACTACAAGCCCTCTGCCGCAATGGGGTATGGTAGTTGTAGTTCACCAATTCACAAAACTGTAAAGGAATGACATGGCCACTCTGTATTTGAATATTGACAACGGGTGCAAGGAGAAGATCCCTTGCCTGCTGTCGCCATGGAAAATAGAGGCAGTGTGGCGGCAAGTAATTTAGTAACACGTTTCACCCTGAATATTGGTATAGAATGTAACAGGTTATTAAAGGGGAACTTATCCTTGAACGCTCTTTTAGTGAAGAACTGATATACATTATGTACTGAAAAATGGCACAAAATAATTAGTTCCATATTAAAAGAAAATCTGCCACCTATACATTTTCAAAAAGTGTAACAAGCCATTTTTGCGTGTACTGGATAGGTTACTCATGGTAGTCCAAGTCTTCATATAACACATACATCCAGAATGAATATTATGAACAAAGACTTTAAATAAAATATAAAATAGATGCTACAATAAAACCTAGAAATACCAAGTAGGCGCCCCCAGCCTTGGCGGAGAGAGGTCTCATTTAGAACATCTGACACCTTTTTCACATCAAGGTCAGTCATATGAATATTTACTACCTATCAATGGAATCTGTATGAATGCAGTAGCATACCTCCTGCTGTGCTTCTCATTTTTGAGCAATTATGCAAAAACAATGGCTGTGCAAAGTGAGGGAGAAATCTGACTAAAATAATGAATTTAGCAAAAATAATGCTGTGAAATATTGCTCACTAGAGATATTATAATCACTTCACTCTTCACACAAAGGCAGAACCATAACTGTAACCTATAGCAGCCATACCAAATCTTTCAGTGAAATGTAGCTCAAGTTTTGACTTTAGCTATGTTTTTTTTTGCATTTATTTATTGAGAGAACCTATTAGGGAGGTGAAAGGTGGGCAGATGTTTCTATAAGAGTGACAGTGGTGAAGACATCTGGCCAGCCTCAAACTTATCAGTACCTGCTGCTACAAGGCTGTGACTACAAAGATGTAGGCAGTTACTTTGTTCCCACTTTATGAAATGTGGGAAATACTGGTCCTGTTGCAAAGGTTTTTTAACAGTTTGCTGTTAAATCAGAATTCAGATCAGGAATTTTATAGTCTCCAATGCAAAAAAAATAGCATTACAAAAATGTGGCACTGGCATATACTATAAGCAGCACACAGTAGGCAGGACTCAATATTCTGCCAGTGAGGTTCCTCAGTGCCATGTCCGATTCATTCTCAGTCGTTAGGTTCCCGGTTGTATTACAGGATAAACACTTCACATCTGTAGGCACGATGGTGTAAAATGCGCTTGTTCACTCCCTCTCTCAACTGGAAGAAAATAATTCATGGAGTACCTAAAGTGTTACTAAACCCACAACCGTAAAATCAGTCTGTATATGCAGTAAAGCATACTTGTTATACTCACTGTGGAACCTAAGGGGTTAATCCACCGCATTGTGTATAAGGGCTGTTTGATAAGGTCTCTGATACTCTTCTTCCACTGTCTCCAAAAAATAACCTGGTATTTACAGAGCCAGGGGACAGGCTGCACATGCTAAGTTTGGTGTGTATTGCTAGAGAGTTTTTTCCTTTCTTGGGAGAGTGCATGTGACCAGCACAAGGCCAATCAGCAATGTCCAGACCAGCCATTCTCAACCAGGGTTATGTGGAACCCTGGGGTTCCTCCAGAGGTTGCTAGGGGTTCCTTGAGCTGTGGCTGATGAACCACCTTTTTGATGGGTGCCTACAGAGTTCAAGATTCAGCATCACTTAGCAAAGCCAGCAGCATGACACCAAATATATTTTTAGCTGTCTTTAATGGTGACATTTTGAGCACCACTGTAAGTGGGACATTCTTCCTATTGGCCACCAGTATAAGGGGCATTGTTCCTATTGACCCCTGATAAATTGGTTTTAGTAAGGGTTCCTCGAGACCCGAAAATTATTTTTGGGGTTCCTCTAGGGTTTAAAGGTTGAGAAAGGCTGGTCCAGACAGGGGTCAGGGTAGAATGAAAACTCCTCCTACAAGCTTTACTAGGAACTGATAGAAGTCACAAGACTGCTATATACTGCTGATGAGAAAAAGGTATTTAGCAGTTTATATTTACTAAAATATTTTCATTTCTATGTTCTGTGTACTGTGGGAGACCAGATATAGTGAATGCAGGTTCGGAGTTTAGTAACACTTTAAGGCTGAATTCATAGGCTCACAGCAGGGGTACAGTGCGTCTTTGATTACTGTTTCAGGTCTGATTTTGTTCCAAATTTTTACCTGAATTCAGACCTGAAATGGACCAGAAGACGCACAAAACTCCTGTGAAATTCACGCCACAGAGCTGTGTAAACCAGCTCCATTGAGAGCCGGTCACAGGCACCTGACATGCGAAATTGGATGCAGGGAAATCCGCATCAGATTCACAATGAACCCAGCCTAACTCTTTTTAGGGATGATAGTAGGTGCTGCCATGACCACAATGAACCCAGTTAAAGAGGAAAAAAAAAATTCTACAAACCCGCCAATTAATAGCAGTTCATGTGTTTCTAAACATTGAAGAGCAGAGTGAAACCGGGTAAATGGTCACTAAAATCCAGCAGATAGAAACCAATCTATATAGGGCATACAACATTTATATACCGCATGAAAATCCAAGAACATTTCCTCCATTAGCCTTGCATATGTAGGAAAGGCTTTAAAAAATAATACTTTAATTTGCCAGAAGCTGAACGTGTGCAAAAATATGGTAAATCTTTCACAGGCATTAATAGCAAATCACAGACAAATCAGTGATTTGAGATTTGCAAATCAGATCAGGACTGGTGGCTTACAACATATGTCTTGTCATAATATGTACCCAATGATATCAGGACTTGGATAACCATTCATAATAGTAAAAGCTCATTCAGCTTTGTGGCTCTCTGATGTATCTGTTGGTGCTTGTACATGCACAACCTGGGCCGATGAATCACAGTCCCACAGCGCTGGGTGATCTTTTCGCTTTTATGAATGATCAGTGCTGTCTGGACCACTGCCGTATATAAGACACAGCCCTACAGCAAATTGAAAGATCACCCAGTGTTGCGGTGCTGTGTATGTGTACAAGCAGCTGCAGAAAGATACACAGCACCAAAGGCTGCATTAACCTTTGTGAATGTCAGCGCTGGTCTTCAGAGTGCCCCCTGTTTCCAGAGATCAGCTTGGCCATTCACAAATCCATCTCCTTCCTAGCAGTGTTGTCGGACAGCGATTTACCTGTGGTTCCCGCACTGCAATTTTACATGCGTGGGGGTGTCATTCAGAATGAATGGCAGCCCCACGTGTTTTCGCAGAGCAGTGCGTTGTGGTTGCAGGAAATGCTGCGATTCCCGCACCCACAAGCAGACGTGTGAACCAAGCCTTACTCCCTCAAAAGTTTTTTTTTTTTTGTTGTTTTGATGTCATAATGTAGAGTTAATGTAGAGTAGAGCATTTGAGCCCAGTCTTGCTCAGAGTTAATCCTCTTTTATTGTTCAGCGAGATAAATCTTGACAAACAGAGAAAAACTTTGTCAAATCCTCCCCCTTGCTGTGAGTGACAGGTGATTTACATATCTCGTGCACTAGCCTAAGAGACATGCCGTATTTTTTTTTTATTCCCTCCCACTCCTTTCTTCTGCTGCTCTGCAAGGATTGGCTGTTCCACACCTCAGCATGATTTGGCATGCTGAAGTCATGTGGGGACTTTTCTGGGTTTTGACTGGATGTTAGTGATCATAGCAGAAGTTCAGTGTAAGAAATACACAGGAGAAAATGCATGTTGATGAGGGGAGTGTAGAGGTGGGCGGGGAGTCTACTGACATCACGACTCCACCCACTGAGCCCTGGAAAACAGACCCACCCACAAAATCTGCAGTTTTTCGGGTCTCATGGCAGACAGAGGGGAGACATTTGACAGATAAGAATACATGCAGGAGGCATGTATATCCTTCTAGATAACCAATATTGCAGTAGTTTAGAAAGGATGAGAGTGGGTTTACATCCACTTTAATTAAAAAAGTTTAAGTAGTCTAGTGAGACTTCCTTCTGTATAACGATGTACCATCTGATATCTCGCCATCTAGACCTGTGTTCACTGCAGTACCAGATTTAAACAGACAAAACTCTGGCTTATAAAAATATATATTTATTTATAAATATTCTATCAAAGTATGTATTCTAATCTCAAAAGTGTACCTTCTATTGCTCTCAGCCTCCTCAAAATCTTCAAATTCCTTTTTTTGGTGCAGTGATCTGACTGCTACATTCGTTCTCCACAGCCCCACTATAAGTAGGAACGTAGCCACCCGCTGTTAATCTCTCCCGAGATGGACTATGCATTGTGGGATCTGTAGTGCGCATATAGTAGTTCACGTGACCGCAACTAAAGTACACTTCTCTGTTGAAGTAAAGGGAAGTAAGGAGAGGTTCAGTAGCTTAAGGACATTACAAAGACAGAAAAACACAGTAAGAAATTATTTCATGAGAAATGCAATTGCAGGGCCATTAAGTAGTAGATGTGAATGAATGATTTTCGGAGAATAAGAGTATTTAGTGTCACTTATGGCCATATGCTAGCTGGAAGCGGTAATTATGAAATATTTATATGTAATATTTCATAATCCCTTAACTGAAAAAAAATTGCAGGCTTTTTATTAGTTTTCGTTCTTAACCACATGCCGACCGGCGCACGACGATATACGTCGACAGAATGGCACGTACAGGCAGGAGGGCGTATATATACGTCCCTCCTTTCGCCTGTCCGTGCCATCGGGAGCGCGCCGGGAGCGGCGCGCTCCCGCGCCGGTCGGGACCCCCGTGAGTCCGGCCGCGGTCCCCGCGGACTCGATCGCCGCGGGGACTCCCGCGATCGTCTCACGGAGCGGCTGAACGGGGAGATGCCGAGATAAACAGCATCTCCCTGTTCTGCCTAGCAACTAGTGACGCCGATCTCTGCTCCCTGTGATTGGAGCAGAGATCAGCATTCACTAGCTGACAGCCACGCCCCCCCACAGTAAAAAACACACCCCTAGGCCTACTTAACCCCTACACTGCCACCTTGTGGTTAACCCCTAAACTGCTAGTGTCATTTATACAGAAATCAATGCATTTAAATGCATTAATTGCTGTAAAAATGACAATGGTCCCAAAAATGTGTCAAAAATGTCCGATGTGTCCGCCATAATGTCGCAGTCACAAAAAAAATCGCAGATCTCCGCCATTAATAATAAAAAAAAAATTATTAATAAAAATGCTATAAAACTATCCCCTATCTTGTAAACGCTATAACTTCTGCGCAAACCGATCAATAATCGCTTATTGCGATTTTTTTTACCAAAAATATGTAGAAGAATACGTATCGGCCTAAACTGAGGAAAAAAAATGTTTTTTTATATATTTTTTTTGGGATATTTATTATAGCAAAAAATAAAAAATAATGCATTTTTTTCAAAATTGTCGCTCTATTTTTGTTTATAGCGCAAAAAATAAAAACCGCAGGGGCGATCAAATACCACCAAAAGAAAGCTCTATTTGTGGGAAAAAAAGGACGTCAATTTTGTTTGGGAGCCACGTCGCACGACCGCGCAATTGTCAGTTAAAGCGACGCAGTGCCGAATCGCAAAAAGGGGCCTGGTCCTTTGGCTGCAAATTGGTCCGGTCTGAAAGTGGTTAAAGAGGTTGTAAACCTCCCTGTATCATTTGTACCTATAAGTAGGCCTAGAAAAAGGCTTACCTATACAGTGAGGGACAAAATTATTTGATCCCCTGCTGATTTTGTACATTTGCCCACTGACAAACAAATGGTCAGTCTATCATTTTAAAAGGTAGGTTTATTTTAACAGTGAGAGACAGAACAACAAAAATATCCATAAAAACGCATCTAAAAAAAGTTATAAATTGATCTGCATTTTAATGAGTGAAATAGGTATTTGATCCCCTATCAATCAGCAAGATTTCTGGCTCCCAGGTGTCTTCTATACAGGTAACAAACTGAGATTAGGAGCACTCTCTTAAAAGGGAGTGCTCCTGAACTCTGTTACCTGTATAAAAGACACCTGTACACAGAAACAATCAATCCGATTCCAATCTCTCCACCATGGCCAAGAACAAAAAGCTGTCCAAGGATGTCAGGGACAAGATTGTAGACTTACACAAGGCTGGAATGGGCTACAAGACCATCGCCAAGCAGCTTGGTGAGAGGATGACAACAGTTGGTGCAATTTTTCGCAAATGGAAGAAACACAAAATAACTGTCAATCTCCCTTGGCCTGGGGCTCCATGCAAGATCTCTCCTTGTAGAGTTTAAAATGATCATGAGAACGGTGAGGATTCAGCCCAGAACTACATGGAAGAATCTCGTCAATGGTCCCAGGGCAGCTGGGACCATAGTCACCAAGAAAACAATTGGTAACACACTACACCGTGAAGGACTGAAATCCTGCAGTGTCCGCAAGGTCCCCCTGCTCAAGAAAGCACATGTACAGGCCCGTCTTAAGTTTGCTAATGAACATCAGAAGGATTCAGAGGAGAACTGGGTGAAAGTGTTGTGGTCAGAGGAGACCAAACTCAAGCTCTTTGGCATCAACTCAACTCGCTGTGTTTGGAGGAGGAATGATGCCTACGACCCCAAGAACACAATCCCCACCATCAAACATGGAGGTGGAATAATGCTTTGGGGGTGTCTTTCTATCAAGGGGACAGGACAACTTCACCACATCAAAAAGGGACGATGGACGGGGCCATGTACTGTCAAATCTTGGGTGAGAACCTTTCCTCAGCCAGAGCAATGAAAATGGGTCATGGACGAGTATTTCAGCATGACAATGACCCAAAACTCACGGCCAAGGCAACAAAGGAGTGGCCCAAGAAGAAGCACATTAAAGGGATTGTAAACCCTTGAGGTTTTTCACCTTAATACATTGTAGGCATTAAGGTGAAAAACCGTCTTTAGTGTAGCAGCCCCCCAGTGCCCCTGTTTTACTTACCTGAACCCTGTCTTTTCCCGCGCCGGAAACGAGCACATCAACTCCATCCAGTGTATCATGTCCTGATTGGATAGATTAATAGCAGCGCAGCCATTGGCTCCCGCTGCCGTCAATCAAATCCAATGACGCTGGAGCCGGGGGCGGGGCCGAATACTGCTGTCTGTGTCAATAGACGCAGCAGCAGGACACGAGAGCACCCATTCACGGTAGCCCCGAGGAAGATCGCTTCTCCGACGGGGCACTCGAGAAGAGGAGGAGCGCTGCTGAGGGACCCCAGAAGAGGAGGTTTGGGACCACTCTGTGCAAAACCAACTGCACAGAGGAGGCAAGTATGACATGTTTGTTTTAAAAAATAAAAATAAAAATAGAAAACATTTACCTTTCGATATCCTTTAAGGTCCTGGAGTGGCCTAGCCAGTCTCCAGATCTTAATCCCTTAGAAAATATGTGGAGGGAGCTGAAGGTTCGAGTTACCAAATGTCAGCCTTGAAACCTTAATGACTTGAAGAGGATCTGCAAAGAGGAGAGGGACAAACCTGGTGGCCAACTACAAGAAACATCTGACCTCCGATTGCCAACAAGGGTTTTGTCACCAAGTACCAAGTCATGTTTTGCGCAGGGATCAAATACTTATTTCACTCATTAAAATGCAAATCAATTCATAACTTTTTTGAAATGCGTTTTTCTGGATATTTTTGTTGTTATTCTGTCTCTCACTGTTAAAAATAACCTACCAATAAAATTATAGACTGATCAATTCTTTGTCAGTGGGCAAACGTTCAGCAGGGGATCGAATACTTTTTTACCCTCACTGTAGGTACAGTAAATCTCTTAAACGTGCGCCGTTAAGAAGATATTCACCGTTTACTGCACTGATGAGGTCATCAGCGCAAGCGCTCTGATGGAACGGCCGCCCGTGCCGTCTCTTCAGGAGTGAGTGGGGTGACCGGCAGCTCCCGCGTACATGCGCGGGAGTGATGTCACGCGCCTCTGGCCAGTCACAGCCAGAGTCTGCGGCCCCAGAAGGAAGACAGGCAAAGATGGATGCGGCCTGCAGAGGGGACGGTGCGGGCTTCGTTTGCAGGTAAGTGTAACATAATGTGCACATTATACCTTTACTTTGCAGAGAAGAAAAGAAGAAAAACCGATCAGGGTTTATTTCCTCTTCAATATAAACACACAAAAAAATATACATAAAACACTAGGCATTACCTTTGTGTTAAAGTTAAACCACAGTAACAGAACAAAAAGGCATTTAAAAATGTTGATCTATAGTACATATTTAACAAGCACATTATAGATCTAATAAAACTGTCAAGAGAACAGTGTTTATAGAAAATGGCTTTAAAAATCCTCTGTACCAGCTAACCATGTTCACAGGTCATGTTGTCCCTGCATTCCATACCACTGCTAACCACCCCACCCCGTGTTCAATTTGCATCAGACAACAAGCAGCACTTGGCTTCGGCCCAGTATGTAGTGAGGACATGACCTGCATACAAAGGAGTTGTCAAGCCCTGTTTAAAAATTGCAGCTTGGTTTTAAATTAATATTTAAAATGTATGCAAACCCAAACAATGAACACCTTTTTTGCTCATTTTACTACAGGAAATATACCACTGGAGGTCTTTAGTTGTATCTGTTTGAGAAGTGCAAAAAAGCCCTTGTGTCAGAAATTCAGAGCTGTCCTGTGTGTTCTACACACTTCTAGTGTATTATCAAAGAACCTATTCAGCCCTCCCAGCTTTTATCCCAGACTACAGAATGATTAGCCTTTATGTTACAGGGATCTGAGAGTGGGAGGATTTGAGCAGTTTTTAAAAAGGACGCCTAAGAGGGGCTAAAACCATTCTGTTCACAAATAAAGCCCCATGTACACGGGACGCTTTTACAACCTCTCCTGAACGATTTAACTTGACAGATAGTAACCCACGTTTCAAACGTCCCGTGTACATGGGGCCTTAGCTGTGTTGTCAGCCCATAAAAAGACTTAAAGTGGTGTTTCAGCTGTAAACATTTTTTTTTTTTTAAAAGTCACCAGCTAAAAAAAAAAAGTACACTTACCCTCCCAGGGCACCCGCGATGTCGGCCGCTGAGGCCGACATGTCCCTCGGCGCTCTGGTCCCAGCACCGCCATCCGCACTAAGGGAAACAGGCAGTGGAGCCTTATGGCTTCACTGCCCGTTTCCTACTGCACACAGTTCCCAGAACACATTGCGCCCCATTACCCAGAAGACAACGCGGAGGAGGCCAAAAAACCGAACATCACCGCAAAGTAGGAAGGAGGCAGATTAGGAAGACTACCTAGCAACAGGGATTTTGGATAAGCTTTTTTTCAAATGTTTTTATTTTTTAAAGAATAATAATGCTCTCTTCTTTTAGGGTGGCACTCCACTTTAAGACTTTCTAGAGTCTAGACTAGTGCATTTCTGGCAGATCAATATTTTTCTCTACTCGCAGGCGTCTCTTAATTCCTTGCCGCCACCTCCCGGCCCTTTGACAGCAGCACTGCTATCAATCTATCCAATCAACGGCCAGACTCAGGTAAGTAAAACAGGGGGCTGGGGGGCCCATGACAGCGAGGTGTTTTTTCAAGGTGAAAAAACACGAACCTTTACAACCCCTTTAAAGGATGGTCAGAAAACCTAATCCACCGTCAGGTAAAGACAGATTTCATATATTGTCTGCATTTTATTTTACACCATGTAATGTTTTGACACGGCTTGGTCGTAATGGGCTGCCAATATGCTATCAATATATAACGATATACCTGTTAAAAAAAAGAATTGCCTTTTTTCATCTGCTCACTGATATCTTCTGGTGCTCCTTACAATGTAGGCCATGTCAAATGACCAAATCAGTAGCAGACAAGCTTCTGTAGAAGCTACAGAATTGTTCTCCTTAACAATATCATTGCTAAGAAAACCTGAATTTCAGTAAATGAAAGGTCTGTCACAGCCATTCTGGCGATTTGTAGCTCCATTGCCGAGCAATTAATTTTTGCAGCACTTGGAGCTACCTATAAAATAGACAGTTTCAGTAGCTAATCATGTTATCTAATGCAATTGCTAGCAGTAATGGTATATCGGACAATTTCTATCTGCAGTAGCCAGCTGCAGAAAACTAAGCAAAGATGTATAGCTGCTATGAATCTGTGCGACATGGCCTAAAATGTCAGGACAGTCACACCAACCTCACACATTGCCCTCTAGACTAGGATTCCACAGCAGTCACCAGCACACATTGTGAGTGAATCTCTCACATATGGACACAGACAGGTAAAACAAACATTGACAGAAGTTGTGAATGCCGCAAACCACCACTCCACCCAAAAATAGAGATCTGACTTTCAAGCATATCCAAACCCAAAACCAAAAATGTAATATATTGCAGCTTACTAATAAATTAGACGTGGTGGCTGCATTCGTTTCCTTTTCCAGTTTGCCTTGTAATCCTGGAAGTAATACTTTTCTTATCCCTTTATGTCTATATTAATTTACTCCCTCTATCCTTGGCTGTCACACAGGCTGGACAAACATGTCTGTCTTGTTCATCTCCATTACACAAGAATAGGTTCTTTGTACTTTTATTTCAGTTCACAGGAAGTGACAAGTAGACTGCATTTCTGGTAAGATCAACAGGTAGTTTCTGTACCTGGTAAATATGTTTGTATGCTTCTAAAGACTGTTAAACCACAATAGATATTTTTATTTTTGGTATTAGATATGCTATAAATGCAACTGATCAATATAACCTGTGAAGTACTCCCCTACCTAAGGTAATGTTTAACACCTTGTCACAAAATAATCTCTTTAAAGCGGTGTTTCTGCGATAAAAAATTTTTTTTTGAAAGTCAGCAGCTGACTTGATAATGAGACTTGCCTTTCCAGGGCACCCACGATGTCGGCCGCCAAGGCCAACATGTCCCTCGGCTCTCGGGGTCCCAGCGCCGCCATCCTCACTAAGGGAAACAGGCAGTGGAGCCTTGCGGCTTCACTGCCCTTTTCTTACTGCGCATGCGCGAGTCGTGCGGTGCTTTGTGAATGGGACGCACTGTGTTAGGGAACACACAGTTCCCAGAACACAGCGCGCCCCATTACCCAGAAAACAACACAGAGGAGGAGAGAAGACCGAAGATCACCGCGGAGTAAAAAGGAGGCAGATTAGGAAGACTGCCTAGCAACAGGGATTTCTGGTAAGGTAAAAAAAAAAAAAAAAAAAAAAAATTCTTTTTTTAAATGTTTTATTTTTTTAAGAATATTAATGCTCTTTTTTTTTTTTTTGGGGGGCGGCCCTCCACTAAGTGTATGTAAGCTTTAAAAAAAGAGCTTCTCTGGACAGGCATTTGCAGGAACCGATCCCCTGTGTTTTCAGCTGCTGTAGGAGGAAAATACAGACCGATTCCAGTAAACACCACCCCCCACTCCTGTCTAGGTTCCCGGGGTAAACAAGGAAGGGACGAGGTCTACCCGTCAGCTGCCCATGATCGATGAGTTGCCGAGCCCATGTTCGCACCCCCTTTGCCCGCAACCATCTGGGACACGTCACAGCTCCCAGAAGGCTGTGGGACCATTCACAAAGTGAAACCCAGCTCGTGCATGTGCAGTGTGAAGCCGCAAGGAGTCATAGCTGGCTTCCTTTAGTAAACAAGCCAGCGCCAAGGACCCAAAGACTAGTGAAGAACTGGCCAAGGTGAGGACAGCGCTAGATCCTTAGACAGGAAAGTGCCCTTTTATTATTACATTATTTTTCTCATACAGCCTAAAGATCCACTTTAGGTTCAAAGTTGCTGGTTTCATAATTGCCCTCCTAAAGAGCTACGGTACCACCTTTGATCCAATGTATTATATATCAAGCTTTTTTTCACCAACTAGAATATTGTATATAACATTTCTCAGTCTACCTACTTGCTGTTGATCTCCTTCACCATCAGCACCGCTCCAGCGGATTAGCGCATACTCAATACTTCAGTGTGTTTCTGTGTGCAATATCAGGCTGCAATTCAGTAATGGTTAATGAAGTAGACAACATACAAGAGGCATAAGGCTCATAAATGTAGTCACCGAGAAGCATAGCAGAAGCTACCACTGAAGACAAGGCCAATATTAATAAGTTGTTAGGAACATAATATTACTGAAGGAAGAAAACGCCGTCAGAAATTCTGTTTTTCATTTTATATAAAGCAAAGTGCAGCCAATTGTTTTAGGATGAAGGCAGTTTACTAGAAGCTGCCTGCAGTGTTTTTCAATGGGAGCTACATGGTCAAGCCACAGGCTAGACAAATCCCAGGAGCCAGTAAGCCAATAAACTTCAATTACAGCAAGTGCCTGATGTTTAAGAGCCGCCTCCTGTTGCTAAAAGAAGCAAACATTCTCTGGCTCCTTAAAATGGTACAGTACCTCCAAAATCTAACTGGCTCCATAATTAGGCATTCATTTTTGCACCCCATTCCCCATCTCAAGCTGTTTTATATCCAATTCCTGAAGAACTTTTACATAAATATATTTAACATCAAAATGGATTCCACATTAACTGGAAATCCCTCAACTGCTTGGAACCTTTACAAACAATAGAGGTTTTAGAAACCAACAGAGAACTTTGTAGATAGACTCTTAAATAACCAGGGAAAACATGCTTGATCCCAATAATAATGGCTCAAAAATTATAAACCCAGTCTCAACAGTAATTTTCTAGAAACACTCAAAGGGAGAACGGAGATTCGCTGTCCAAGGACCACGGCTATGGAACGCTCTACCGAATTAAATCTGCATGGAAGAAAACCATCAGGCCTTCAGGAAAAAACTCAAGACCTACCTCTTCTAAGAAGCTTGACAACACAGCACGAACACAGCGCCTTGAGGCGATTCAGTTCGCATTGTAGCGCTATACAAATTATTCACTCACAACCCTGCTCTTCAGTATAGTACAACCCAGGTGAGTCTGTACCTTCCTTCAACATTTACATGCAGTACCAACTGCTGGAGAAATCCTCCATAAATAGGACAGCCCTGTTACATCAACCTAAGGCATGCCAACATGGAAGAAATATCAACTTTGCCACTTCAGCAAAGTTTGACAAATCTAACTATTATTTCTCCATAGGTAGCAGGGTACTTTATAAAGGCAGACCTCAACAAATAGCAGAACAAGGGATACCAGACAGGAGCCTTCCATGTTACCAGATGGATAGGTCTCATCTGAACGGAAAGTCAGTCAAGTTATGCTTATATATAAAGATTTATTAGGATTATTGTACCTTAACCACTTCAGCCCCGGACCAATTTGCAGCCAAAGGACCAGGCCCCTTTTTGCGATTCGGCACTGCGTCGCTTTAACTGACAATTGCGCGGTCGTGCAACGTGGCTCCCAAACAAAATTGGCGTCCTTTTTTTCCCACAAATAGAGCTTTTTTTTGGTGGTATTTGATCGCCCCTGCGGTTTTTATTTTTTGCGCTATAAACAAAAATAGAGCTTTTTTATTTTTGCTATAATAAATATCCCCAAAAAATATATAAAAAAATATTTTTTTTTCCTGAGTTTAGGCTGATACGTATTCTTCTACATATTTTTGGTAAAAAAAAAAAAAAAAAAAAAAAAAAAAAAAAAATCGGGATTATTGATTGGTTTGCGCAAAAGATATAGCGTTTACAAAATAGGGGATAGTTTTATAGCATTTTTATTAATATTTTTTTTTTTTTACTAGTAATGGCGGCTATCAGCGATTTTTATTGTGACTGCGACATTATGGCGGACACATCGGACATTTTTGGGACCATTGTCATTTATACAGCAATCAATGCTATTTAAATGCATTGATTCCTGTATAAATGACAGTGACAGTGAAAGAGTTAACCACTAGGGGGCAGGGAGGGGTTATGGTCTGTGACGTGTGTTTTTCTTTTTTTTACATTAGGGGGCGTGGCTGACGTCTGTCGTCACTGATCGGCTTTCCCGATGACAGGGAACAGCCGATTAGTGACAGGCAGTGTAGGAAGCGCGGGGAGAGGTTTGTACACAGACCTCTCCCCGTTCTTCAGCTCTGTGACCCGATCGCGGGACACCAGCGGCGATCGGGTCCGTGGTCACGGAGCTCCCGACCGGGTCGCAAGCGTGCCGGCACGCGTGCGACCCACGGCCGGGCTCTTAAAGGACCACGTACCGGTACGTGGTTTTGCCCAGCCGAGCCATTCTGCCGACGTATATGTGCAGGAGGCGGTCGGGAAGCGGTTAAAAAGAAATCGGGCCTTCTGCGACGAAAAAAATAAAAAAACACTGTAGCTTAAGTGCAATCCATCCTTTGATTTCATGTTTATTCCACTGCCACAGAGTAAATCTCATAAATATGCACTGCTGTATCTTGCTCAATTATTTCCATGCTTGGGTTTCCAACTATAATGTTAAACCAAATGTCTTTTCATTATCTGCAGTTTGAAGCAGCAGCATTTGCATGTGTTTGGATATTTCACCGTTTTTTTTTAGTTCCTCATTGCTATATCATGAAACCAATCGTTAGGAAACACATTTGGCAATGTATACTTACAAAGCAAGCTTTCAAGGTTGAAAACCATACTGCTATTAAATATCAAAAACTACTTAATTTATCAATAAAATGCCAACAAAGTAAAAAGAGGAGACTTAATTAGCAACGGCTGGAAGATCAATAACGTCTTCTCACATAATTATATAAGGGATGAACACCAGTGACTTCCTCAGAAGTCTATTTTGTCTTAAATCTTAACTCCTGGTTCAGCTCCCTAAGATTGTACTGAGATTGTACTGGGATTGTGCTTCCTGAAGCCCGTGAGGAGTAGTAAAGTCCTCTCCTTCCAGTATTAATGACCATTTAAAAAAAAAAGAGAAGTAAAAAAAGTAAAGGATTTTTTATAAAAAAAAAAATTCTGATTTATACTTACCTTGGTGGATGCAGTATCGGTCTGATGCTACATCTGTCCCCTGGCGCCTCTGCACTGAGAACCGAGCGATCGAACGCGAGCAGAGCGATGCAGACCAGTGTTTCTCAACCTTTTTCCAGTCGGGCACCCCTGAAAAGTATTTGCAGTCTTGAGGCACCCCTGTACAAGACAAGGTTCACGTTACTGTGTATTGCGGAATACATGCAAAATCGCACTCGTTCCAGACATACAGAAAAATGCACTGTTTTTTAGGGGTGCCATTAATTCTTAATGGTATCCCACACGATGGGAAATGGGGTGCTTTTGGGACGGCACAAATTTTAAAAAGGGACCCCTTTCCCTGCCCTACGCGCAGCACGCATCCAAGGGCTTGTGAACCAAGGGCTTGGACTGGGAAACTGGTCAGGGCTGAGGGAAAGATGGATGGTGCCAAATACAGGGATATTCTTAAGCAAAACCTGTACCACTCTGTGTGTGATTTGAGGCTAGGATGCAGGTTCACCTTCCAGCAGGACAATGACCCCAAACACACTGCTAAAGCAACACTTGAGTGGTTTAAGGGGAAAACATGTAAATGTGTTGGAATGGCCTATTCAAAGCCCAGACCTCAATCCAATAGAAAATCTGTAGTCAGACTTAAAGATTGCTGTTCACAAGCGCAAACCATCCAACTTGAAGGCGCTGGAGCAGTTTTGCCAGAAGGAATGGGCACAAATCCCAGTGGTAAGATGTGGCAAGCTCATAGAGGACTTATCCAAAGCGACTTGGAGCTGTGATAGCAGCAAAAAGGTGGCTCTACAAAAGTATTGACTTTAGGGGGGTGAATAATTATGCACATGGACTTTTTCTGTTATTTTGTCCTATTTGTTGCTTGCTCCACAATAAAAAAAAAAAAAAAAAAAATCTTCAAAGTTGTGGGCATGTTCTGTAAATTAAATGATGCAAATCCTCAAACAATCCATATTAATTCCAGGTCTTAAGGCAACAAAAGATGAAAAATGCAAAGCGGGGTAAATACTTTTGCAAGGCACTGTATACCCAGGGTGAATGGGGCTTTACTGCAACCACCACTATAACTATAGTGATGCTGCATTTACAGGCTTAAAAACAGGTGGTGAAGAGGCAACCATGCCACGTAGTTTAGACCTATCACAAACTATCCTCTAATTGGGTGTTCCGAGATTGCAACTAGGACTTCTTACTATACTTAACCTTGGATTTATGTGCTTTAGTCAACCTAACACTAAGGCCCCTTTCACACCGGGGCGTTTTTCATGCGGTGCAGCGCTAAAAATAGTGCCTGTTCACCGCATGAAAAAATCCGGCCCCTTTAACTCCAGTGTGAAAGCCGGCGGGCTTTCACACTGGAGCGGTGCGCTAGCAGGATGACAAAAAAAGTCCTGCTAGCAGCATCTTTGGAGCGGGATAGGAGCGGTGTGTTCACCGCTCCTATACCGCTCCTTCCCATTGATTAGAATGGGACACCGCGGTGAAACCGTGGCAATACCGCCGCTACGGCGGCGCTCTGCGGGGGTCTTTAACCCCTTTTCGGCCGCTCGCGGGGGTTAAAACCGCACCGCGAGCGGCCGAAAACCGCGGTTAAAACGACGGTAAAGCAGCGCTAAATATAGCGCTGCTTTACCGTCACCGCGGCTCCCCGCCCCAGTGTGAAAGGGGCCTAATGCCCCCAATACTACCCTCTGGAATATGTTCCACGCTGACTATCTTTACCTCTGGGCCCGCCCCCCTACTCCTCCAAATTCGTCAATATAAGAGGAGTCATCTCTTGAACGCTGCCTACTCCCAGTTTACTGGAAGCGTGCTCATACTCCAAGTCGCGAGGAATGGATGTGGAAGGTGCAGGAGATCAGGGAAGCAGAAGAATGGGTGGCAACCTGCAGGGACACAATGAAACATTTTAATTGTAGCTGGGCACTGTGGTTAGAACATACCTCTGATCCAGGGCTAAACGTTGCAGTACTGGAGCTAGTGGAGCCTTTGCTTAAGGAACGCCTTAGACAACATAATCTACCAGACTAGAGCCATTTTCTCTCTTCTATTTAATTTCTAACAGTGATCATTGGTGTGAGCGATCGTCAACATTCTCAAAGTGAGAGCACAGGTATACCAAATACTGTGCCTTACGGAGGGGTTCCCCTCCCCTCATCTCTTATTTTTTTATTTCCCTTTTCAGTTTGAGTATGTTTTATTTTAATTACAACAATTGGCAGTATTGACTGGCTACTCTATTATGGCAGGTACTCCCTCTTGTGGCAACACCCCTTTTAGAGATGGGGTCCCACAGGTGAACACTGTCATACACCTGCCCCTTTTGTGCCCCCTTCCTCAGCCGGTGGCCTGCAGGACTGATGTATGGTGGGACCCAGCGTCTCCCCTTCAAGGGGAAGGTTTCTTCGCTATGCTATGTTGCATACTATATGGCGGTACCTTGCACCAGTTTATCTGTTATTGCTTTTCAACATGTTCGGATATGCTGTTGTCAGTATATTTGGTCTTCTATAAAGATTACAGAATTTTTTTTTATAATATATATATATATATATATATATATATATATATATATATATATATATATATATATATATATATATATATATATATATATATATATATATATATATACACACAAAGCTCCTATTAACACTATCTGCTCGCTGACAGGAAGAAGAACAGTCTGACGCTCTTTCAGTGCTTATTTGATGTCTTTGTCCCCGATGTCCCCAAGATCTGTTAGGACCCCGATTGCATGTTGTGTTTACCAATGGACAAATAAGCCATGGAAGGTACTCATTTTAGTGCCACAGACAAGTTCGCTGTGGTTACTTCAACAAACCGTATATGCGTTAGTGAGCTCTGGTGCCAAAAACTTGGAATGGCACTATTCTGCACCCCTGCTGTATACTGCAGAATATGCAGCCTCCATTAACTGTGCACTACAGCCCCTTAATTTTGCAGCGCATGGCATTGTGGTATGAACAGGCCAAACAAAATAAATTACAAAAATGTCCCCAGATTTATTGGCAACATGAAAATAAATTTTCGCTTTCATACATTATGAGCCACAAAGGTAATCAGTGTAATAAAAACTGCATGTTATTACAAATGTTTATATAATGGCAAAACATATTTCAAGCAATAAAACTAAATTCCAGCACAGGCTATGGAAAAGCGCGGCTCGATAAATATATATATATAGACATATGAAATCAAATGGTGTCCTCCAGAAATGTGTGTCATTTGTAATCTCTTAAATTAGAAGAAAAGTGGCATAATGTGATATTAAGCCTCCTGCCAGCCAGCGCCGGTCAAGACAAGAAGTGCCTGAGGTGCAAACAGTGGATAATACCGCCTGTTTAAGGGAGAGAGGAGAGTATTCATGAATCCATTCCTGAAACTAAATGAGGAAATGCATTCCAGAAGTCATTCTGGAAGGGGCAAAATGTAATTAATGTACACATTAAAGTAAAAAGCTTTTTCATTAAAAGTGCACCTGTTAAATTATGTAATGCACTGCTTACCTGAAAAGGTAAACCTGTTTGACACCATCATAGAAACCTCTCTGATACTTTGTGGTAAGTGGCTTTCCAGTAGGGTTGCACCGATACCTATTTTAAGTACAAGTGTCAATACTTTTTTCCCCCTAAGTACTCACCGATACTTTATTTTTATTTTTTTTATGTCATGCGACAGTGGCACTAATGAAGCGTTTTTTTACAATTCATTTTTTTATAAATTTTTTACAATTCATTTTTTACAATTCTATTTTGTTTTATTTTTTTACAATGCTTTCTTGGTTTTTGATGCTCAGTTATGAATGGATGGAGTCAGCGATCACCGACTCTCATTCAGAAAAGGAAGGAGCCGGTAAATTACATATATACTGGCTCCTTCCTCCGCTCTCCATCCGGACAGATCTGGGACAGGGGAGGATGGGAGGAGCACAGAGGAGGACAGGAGGACACGGGGGAACCGGAGGAGTAAAGGGAGTAGCACAGGGAGGAGGACCGGACTGGAGCACACGGAAAACACAGAGGAGGACATGGAGGGGGACCTAAGGAGGATACAGGGGACAGTTAGGCATGATTGGTGCGGCGGTGGGGAGAGTTACAATCGCTGATCTCCATGTATGGCTTTCAATAAAGCACCTAAAAGCCGCGGGGGGGGGGGGGGGGGGGGGAGCGGCTGTCAGATGCTTTATAGAAACTATACAGGGAGATCGGTGATTGTAACTCCCCTCCCTACCGCCACACGATCATCCCTGACTGCCCAGGTATTGGGTCAAGCGTAAGAGCATTTGCACGAGTAGAAGTACTCGTGCAAATGCTCAGTATCAGCACCGATACTAGTATCAGTAAAACCCTAAATTCAAAATCTAGACATTCCATAGAGCCATATTCAATGGCTCTTAGAGTTTAACTGTATTTTTAATCACCTTTAACATGTATTCAGGTGAATGCAACAAGCTTTAATATTGTTAATAATGTTTTATATTCTAAGAAAATTGTTTATGCATAGAATTTGTATTTAAGAGTACTGGAGAAGTCATGCCACATCATTATGAATGCAAGGACTGCTTCCCCCTTAGTAGTGCTGTACAGTTGTACTTTACTGCTCTCTAAATAAAAACAAAAGGGTGCAGGCCGTTTAAGCAGAACTACGTTTATCCAAACCGTTATTTAGCAGGAAATGACAACTCACCAATAGAAGAGAATGTACATATTTATGAAAAAATTTAAATATAGAGGGGGAGCACAGAAAAAAGTTCAAATAAGAGTCAAATCAAAATAATTTGTTAAAGTAAATGTTACTATAACAATTATGAATGTGTATGTACACGATCCCTCAAAGCAATACCAAAATTCACCACCAAGTGATGCTGCATAACCAATATGCTGCTGTAGCTACCAGTCCTAAAATTGATAAAACAGTTGATTTCTGCTTGGGGAGGATCCTGGATATTAGGCCTAGGCTTTATGCAGGGCTTCAACTGCTCTCTCTAGCCAGTAGGCTAGTGGCTCTGGCATTGGGTGTGGCTTCAATCATAAAGTGATTATAAAAGCATATTATATATATATACATACATGCACACACCTATTTTTTTTTCTTCTTTCCATTAATAAAACAGACATATCATACTTATCTGCTCTGTGTAATGTTTTTTCAAGGCACTTTTGTGGGCTCATTCCTGAGATGCACTGTGTGCGTCTATTGATACACAAAGTGTCGCTTGGCCCCCGCGCCCCCTCACTGGCTGCGATTGACAGGAGCAGATGCCAATGGCTCTGCTGCTGTCTCTGAGCGAGAGAGAGAGAGAGAGAGAGAGAGAAAGAGAGAGAGAGAGAGAGAGAGAGAGAGAGAGAGAGAGAGAGAGAGAGAGAGAGAGAGAAAGAGAGAGAGAGAAAGAGAAAGAGAAAAGAGAAAGAGAAAGAGGAGAAAGAGAAAGAGAGAGAGAAGAGAGAGAGAGAGAGAGAGAGAGAGAGAGAGAGAGAGAGAGAGAGAGAGAGAGAGAGAGAGAGAGAGAGAGAGAGAGAGAGAGAGAGAGAGAGAGAGAGAGAGAGCAGTGCTTGGATCAAGATCGGGCTCTGGTGTGTGTGTGTGTGTGGGGTCAGGTTTGGAGTGGGGTCTGGGCCCCACCCCTATCCCTACAGTGGGGCACCTGATGCTCCTGCATTGTACATTACATTGACATCACTGTTGCAACCACTGGCCCTAAAGAGGCTTTGGGGGACTGGACCCATGGAAGGAGGAGCCTGCACAAGTGAGGGATAAGGTAAGTGAACGTGTTTTTTGTGCTTGTTCATTTAGTTGATACAGTCAAAAGAGGACCCCACTGCAAGTGTATTTTTCCATTTCCCTGGAATTCGGTTTCAAGGTCCATTTAGATCTGTGTGTGTGTGCATAGAGTTGTGGGGTTTTTTTGTATCTTAAAAGCAGGTCCATTATCATATGGGCCACTGTGAATTTACATGTGTTTTGATGTGTTTCTGAATGTAGAATATGCAGTGGATAGGGATCACAGTCAGTCAGTCATCGACCAATGCTTCCTAATACTTGTTGCCAACACATCAAAATGCATGTTATATGCATTCTGATGTGCTGCCAATGACTTGAATGGCCTCCAAGCACAATTTAAAAAAAAAGCTAAGAAATCAGACATGTTGTATATTTTCAACACACACTGTAGTTCTGAGATGAGAACATACACTATATTACAGGGACCACAATCCCAGGCACTGTAGCATGTCCGAACATGTGTATTGACCTCCTCCCTCCAGCCCTGACATTTGTTTTGCAGGGTCTGTACATCCAGGGGGCCGGAAGGATGAGCAATCATATGACCATTGTAATTGGCGTCACATGATCAGGAGTCGGTCTTGACAGATACCGATTGTTAGTGGGGATCCAGAGATGTCCGACAGCTCGGTGTCTGTGCTGGAACCGCACAGTGAGCGTGCTCTGAGCACACAAATGCTGGCTGCCCAGTGAGTGTTCAAGCCCACCTTTTAAATCGCCACGCATATGTGTTATACGGGCAACAAAAGGTTAAAACAAAACTGTGTAAATAGGCTTTTAATTGAATGCCTTGTATTTAGCCCAGGCATAGAATCCAGAATCCTCCCAAAACACCCAGGAACTGACCTAAAGCCTAGCACAGGAAATTGTATGCACCTAAAAAGGTACTTGAGCTTTACAAGTAATATTAATAATTTTATTATAATTTTATAAAATGTATTAAGTAATATTAGCTTATACAACCTGGAGAAAAAAAAAAAAAAAAAAAGTTGACTATAGGCAGAACTCATACCTCAGAGATTATATATATCTAACATCTCATAATACCTTTACTTTCTCCCACAAGCCCAATATTATGCTTGATAAACGGATTTGACTGGGAATCAATATTCTGATGGCCCTAGGACCTGGAACACTAAACATGCATGGACGTTACAAAAAAT
This sequence comes from Lithobates sylvaticus, assembly GCA_028564925.1. Taxonomy (NCBI): domain Eukaryota; kingdom Metazoa; phylum Chordata; class Amphibia; order Anura; family Ranidae; genus Lithobates; species Lithobates sylvaticus. Next base: position 151,577,654 of record CM053035.1, on the reverse strand, counting down.
AATTATTGATCGGCATATTTCCATTTTTCCAAGACTAAAATAAATGTTACGTTAAGGTATATTCAATTGCTAAAGACATTACCATTCACATCAGTTTCTATACATATTTATAAATGGTTTTACATGTCACTCAACCCGTATTAAGATCCGACAACCCTTTTAACAGTCATGAGCATACATTACCATTTTAATCAGATATAAAAAAAAATGCAATATGTGTTTACTTTCATTAATACTGTTCCTCTGGGGACAGAATATGAGATTCTCACATCAATTCCTTTGGGCAGAGAATACTCTAAACCTTGAGCCTTTTTGGACAATGAAAAGGTGCCCCTTTCATTACACCTGTGACAGGTTTTTAGTCTCCTAGTTTGCTTGTTTGGGAATCACCAATACAAAATGTAGGATCATTACTACATTTGCTGACAGGTAAATCAATTATGATTACATATCTAAAATAGGCATTATTATTACCCATTACAAGCTCCTAGTCACAATACGTCGCACAAGAGGTACAAGTACAAGCCTGTACAGTAAATACGTGACTGGTTTACAAGATTGACTGTCTAAAATTACAGGCTACATGAAAGCTGATGAAATCACATGGTTATTTTAAGGGTTTGATATCATGGCTGTACATCAAAGGACCTACCTACATGTCGTTCTCTATAGCCTTTATAGTAACACCTCCTACCGCCTCTTTGCTGAAAACAGAAGACACTGAACGCCATTTACAATGTTTGGCCTGCCTACTAAAATATACAGATTCTTCCAAACTACTTGGTTGTGTTTCACTACTAGATCTCACCAGCAGATGTCACTGTAATTAGAGGATTTTAGGTTACAAAAATGTAAAAGGTCAAGCCCAACAAAAGAATATGCTTGCTTTGTATGAATATGTAAAGGGTGAATCAACCAATGGCTTTCTGGATTTAATGCTTCCCCCAACCTGACCAGCTGCCACCAGTATGAAGAGAGCGGGTGTCATACTTGTCCTGCTGCAATCATAAAAGTAGTAAACTTGGGGAGTGCAATAAAAAAGTCACACATACACTACTTTGCTCAAATGAGAGTGGCAGCAAACAGGGAAAAGAGGAAACCAGATCCTCTGAGTATACAAATATCAGCTTTAAGTGGACACAGTCTTAAAAGTCTTTCATTCATTCATAAAAGTGATATTAAAGGCTTACATTTTTTTTTCTCTTCTTTAAAAAACAAACATGTCATACTCGCCTGCTCTGTGCAGTGGTTTTGCACAGAGCAGCCCCGATCCTCCTTTTAAGTCCCCCGCCAACGTTCCTGGCCCTTCCTTTCTGCCGAGTACCCCCGTAGCAAGCAGCTTGCTACGGGGGCACTCAAGCTGGCCCGCTCCCAAGCCCACTGCTCTGCATGCCCATTCACACACAGAGCCGTGTCTCACCCCCCCCCCCCTCCTCACTGGCTGTGATTGGTGGTAGCAGGAGCCAATGGCCGGGGCTCTCGTGCCCATCTCTGGATCAAGATGGGGATCAGGTAAGTATTAGGGGGGCTGCTGCACAGAGAAGAATGCATGAAGGGAAAAAACCTTGAGCCTTTAGAACCACTTTAACTGATTAGTGCTAGATGATGTATCCCCATAAAAAGGTTCACTCAGGCTTCTCCATGCTTTGGTTGTATGCGTTTTCCCCAACAGGAGGGTATTACTTGTATGTTGTGCACATCAGTAAGCATTAAAAACTCAAGTATTTTATATATATTTCACATGCAGTTTATGCCATACCAATCCCCTCATTGAGTAACACAGTCATTATAATTACAAACAGACCAACATTTTCAACCAGGAAGCCTGTACAAAAATTAATGACAGGCGATCACAACTGTCCAAGGACTCTCCCATGTAATCGCACACTGAGCGATTACATGTGTGGGACAAATGAGCGGCCCTGGACAGACAGTAAGCCCCCAATCTGTAATTACACACAAGAAGCTGTGGACAGCCACAAACGCTTGTTGGCCAGTCACTGATTACTACATGCTGGTTGGCTGTTGCTGATCACCTCTGCTACCTGTCCCACAAATATGCTTATTCTTGGCAGGGTACGGCCATGTAAATGAGGTTGAAAGACCAATTGAACCTTCAGGTTAAAATCGGCTAAACACATTCCAGATGCATCAAAACAAAAAAGATGTTCAATACCTTACATGTTTTTTGTAAAGCAGTCGTAGTCGAAATAGAAAAGCCTGTCACTGGCCAGCAACCGCAGAGAAGGATCCCTGCTCTCTGTGGGAAAGCAGTGGTCCTACAAGCCGCCTACTAAATCCGACCTATAAATCTGTAATCAGCAAAGCTCATGTTCCCCGCTGACTGGAGAGCTCTGACTGAGCAGGGGACATATTAGACCAATGAAAAGAGAGACCACTGCTTTCCCAAAAAAGTCCCCACCTGCTGGCAGGCGACAGGCTTAATAATCAAGCAACATTTACAGAAAAAAAAGGGCCCATTCACAACACATGCATTGGGCTGTGTTCTTATGACAGCCTAATACAATAACAAACTGAGACCTGTTTCTAAACTATTACATTCACAGCAAAATGCTGCATTGGTGTGCCCTAGGTGAAAAACAGAACATGCTACATGTCACATTGTAACGTAAATTTATGAGGCCCAAAACTTCACATCCATGGGTTGACAAAGTTGCAGTGATTTAACTGGAATGTCAAGGTCACCCTGAAGTTGAAAATTAGGGATCTACTGATAGAATCAGAATGTAGTAAAACTGCTATGGGGGGGCGCGGAGTCAGATAAAACAATAAATGCTGTATTATTACCATTGCCAGATTGCATCAAATACTGTATGTCATTTTATCCTTTGAGTTATTTAAGGGGAACTGGACTACCCCTTAAAAACAATCTTTAGTCTCAGCATTTTCTTTTTAACCACTTGACCACTGGGCACTTAAACACCCTTAATAACCAGACCAATTTTCAGCTTTCGGTGCTTTCACATTTTGAATGACAATTACTCAGTCATACAACACTGTACCCAAATGAAATTTTTGTCCTTTTTTTCACACAAATAGAGCTTTCTTTTGGTGGTATTTAATCACCGTTGGGTTTTTTATTTTTTTTTTGCGCTATAAAAGAAAAAAGACTGAAAATTCTGTAAAAAAATTTATTTTTCTTCGTTTCTGTTATAAAATTTAGCAAATTTTGTCATTTTTCTTGATAAATTTTGGCCAAAATTTATACTGCTACATATCCTTGGTAAAAATAAGTACAAATTGGGGTATATTATTTGGTCGTTGTGAAAGTTTTAGAGTCCACAAGCTATGGTGCCAATATCTGAAAATTGATCACACCTGAAGTACTGACGGCCGATCTCATTTCTTGAGTCCATAACATGCCATAAAAGTACAAATACCCCCCAAATGACCCCTTTTTGGAAAGAAGACATTCCAATGTATTTAGAAAGAGGCATGGTGAGTTTTTGGAAGTTGTAATTTTTTTCCCACAATTCTTTGCAAAATCAAGATTTTTTTTCTTATTTTTTTTTTTTTTCACAAAATTGTCATATTAGCAGGTTATTTCTCACACACAGCATATGCATACCACATATTACACCCCAAAACACATTCTGCTATTACTCCCGAGTACGGCGATACCACATGTGTGAGACTTTTACACAGCGTGGCCACATACAGAGGCCCAACATGCATGGAGCGCCATCAGGCGTTCTGGAGCACCCAGGACAATTCTGACATTTCTCTCCTACATGTAAAAATCATCATTTATTTGCTAGAAAATTACATAGAACCCCAAAATATTATATATGTTTTTTTAGCAAAGACCCTAGAGAATACAATGGCGGTCGTTGCAATTTTTATCTAGCACGGTACTTGCGCAGCAATTTTTCTAACGCGTTTTTTTTGGGAAAAAAAAGTTTTGTGCTTTACAAAAAACAAAACTGTAAATTTAGCCCAATGTTTTTGCATAATGTGAAAGATGAAGTTACGCCGAGTAAATAGATACCTAACATGTCACCCTTCAAAATTGCACGCGCTCGTGGAATGGCGCCAAACTTCGCTACTTAAAAATCCCCATAGGCGGCGCTTTAAAACTTTTTACTGGTTACATGTTTTGAGTTACAGAGGAGGTCTAGGGCCAAAATTATTGTTCTCGCTCCAACGTTCGCAGCGATACCTCACATGTGTGGTTTGAACACAGTTTTCATATGTCGGCGGGACTTACGTATGCGTTCGCTTCTGCATGCGAGCGCACAGGGACAGGGGCGCTTTACATTTTTTTTTTTTTTTTTATTGTTCATTTTACTTTATTTATTTTAGTTTGACACTTTTTTCCCCCCAAAAATTTTTTTGATCACTTTTATTCCTATTACAAGGAATGTAAACATCCCTTGTAATAGGAATATGGCATGACAGGTCCTCTTTACAGTGAGATATGGGGTCAATAAGACCCCACATCTCACCTCTAGGGTGGAAAGCCTGAAAAAAAAAAAAAAACGATCCTGGCTTTGATCGTAGCGAGCATTGCAGGGTATCGCAGAATATCGCAGGGTATGGCTGGGTATGGCAGGGTATGGAAGAGTATCGCAGGTAATGGCAGGGTATGGCATGGCAGGGTATGGCAGAGTATGGCAGAGTATGGCAGGGTAATGGCAGAGTATCGCAGGGTAATGGCAGAGTATCGCAGGGTAATGGTAGGGAATTTCAGGGTATGGCAGGGTATGGCAGAGTATCGCAGGGTATCGCAGGTAATGGCAGAGTATGGCAGGGTATGGCAGAGTATCGCAGGGTATAGCAGAGTATCGCAGGGTAATGGCAGGGTAATGGCAGAGTATGGCAGGGTAATGGCAGAGTATGGCAGGGTAATGGCAGGGTAATGGCAGGGTAATGGCAGAGTATGGCAGGGTAATGGCAGAGTATGGCAGGGTATGGCAGAGTATCGCAGGGTATGGCAGAGTATCGCAGGGTATGGCAGAGTATCGCAGGGTAATGGCAGAGTATCGCAGGGTAATGGCAGAGTATCGCAGGGTAATGGCAGGGTATCGCAGAGTATCGCAGGGTATGGCAGAGTATGGCATGGCAGGGTATGGCAGAGTATCGCAGGGTAATGGCAGAGTATCGCAGGGTATGGCAGAGTATCGCAGGGTATGGCAGAGTATCGCAGGGTATGGCAGAGTATCGCAGGGTATGGCAGAGTATCGCAGGGTATGGCAGAGTATCGCAGGGTATGGCAGAGTATCGCAGGGTATGGCAGAGTATCGCAGGGTATGGCAGAGTATCGCAGGGTATGGCAGAGTATCGCAGGGTATGGCAGAGTATCGCAGGGTATGGCAGAGTATCGCAGGGTAATGGCAGAGTATCGCAGGGTAATGGCAGGGTATGGCAGAGTATCGCAGGGTATGGCAGAGTATCGCAGGGTATGGCAGAGTATCGCAGGGTATGGCAGAGTATCGCAGGGTATGGCAGAGTATCGCAGGGTATGGCAGAGTATCGCAGGGTATGGCAGAGTATCGCAGGGTATGGCAGAGTATCGCAGGGTATGGCAGAGTATCGCAGGGTATGGCAGAGTATCGCAGGGTATGGCAGAGTATCGCAGGGTATGGCAGAGTATCGCAGGGTATGGCAGAGTATCGCAGGGTATCGCAGAGTATCGCAGGGTATGGCAGAGTATGGCATGGCAGGGTATGGCAGAGTATCGCAGGGTAATGGCAGAGTATCGCAGGGTAATGGCAGAGTATCGTAGGGTAATGGCAGAGTATCGCAGGGTAATGGCAGAGTATCGTAGGGTAATGGCAGGGTATGGCAGAGTATCGCAGGGTATGGCAGAGTATCGCAGGGTATGGCAGAGTATCGCAGGGTATGGCAGAGTATCGCAGGGTATGGCAGAGTATCGCAGGGTATGGCAGAGTATCGCAGGGTAATGGCAGAGTATCGCAGGGTAATGGCAGAGTATCGCAGGGTATGGCAGAGTATCGCAGGGTAATGGCAGGGTATCGCAGGGTAATGGCAGGGTATGGCAGAGTATCGCAGGTAATGGCAGAGTATGGCAGGGTAATGGCAGAGTATGGCAGGGTAATGGCAGAGTATGGCAGGGTAATGGCAGAGTATGGCAGGGTAATGGCAGAGTATGGCAGGGTAATGGCAGAGTATGGCAGGGTAATGGCAGAGTATGGCAGGGTAATGGCAGAGTACTGCTGGGTATCCATCCATCCATGCTCAGCCATCCCTCCATACCCTGCAATACCCAGCAATACACTGCAGGCTATCGCTGTGTATTGCAGGGTATGGAGGGATGGCTGAGCATGGATGGATGGATCGGTGGTGGCAGAGCAGGCTGTGGGCACTACAGATCCCGCCCACAGCACTGCTGCCACCGATCCCTCCCCCTCTCCTCTCACACTGTACCGATCGGTACAGAGAGAGGAGGGGAGAGGAACCGGCGTCATCAAAGGACGCCGGTTTGCTTACATGTGATCGCTCCGTCATTTGACGGAGCGATCACGTGGTAAACGGCCGCGATGAGCGGCCGTTTACCGTGATCCGTGAAGGGGGCGTGCAAGAGGGGAACCCCAGGGGGCGTGCAAGAGGGGAATTCCGGGAGGACGTCATATGACGCCCTCCCAGAGTTAAGCAACCGCCCCGTAGCCGTCATTCGGCTATGGGCCGGTTGTAAAGTGGTTAAACTACAGCATTTCATGTGTGGAAGCAGATATAGATAGCGCCATCACATCATATGGAATATCAAACCTCAAGCAAATACTTATTCTAATGCGGCGTACACACGGTCGGAATTTCCGATGGAAACTTCCGATGGGAGCTTTTCATCGGATTTTCCGACCGTGTGTATGCCCAACTGTCTTTTTCTGTCGGAATTTCCGACGGACTTTGAATTGAGAACCTGTTCTGAATTTTTCCGAAGGAAAACCTTTCTAATCGGATTTTCCGATCGTGTGTATGCAATTCCGACACGCAAAATTCCGACGCATGCTTGGAAACAATTCAACGCATGCTCGGAAGCATTAAACTTCCCTTTTATAGTGCTGTCGAACGTGTTTTATGCCGCTGTGTTATTGACCGTCGGAATTTGGTGTGATCGTGTGTAGGCAACACAGCTTGAGCGGAATTACGTCGGAAAAAAAGTCAGAGTTTTTTTCCGACGAGAATTCCAATCGTGTGTACGCGGCATAATAGTAATCAAGGAAAAATAATACTGAGGCCTAACAAACAAGACTGGACAACAGCTCTGCAAGGTCAAGAGCCGAAATCCATAGGTGGATGACTGTAGATGCCGGCTGATATTGACAAACATATACTCTGGGAAAGGATGCGGAGTACATGTAATCAGTTCTGGCAGACATGTCAGCCTCAATCGTGGGGCTTCTTTCTGAGGGCTCTTTGTTTAGTGGCTGCCTGCAGAATGCTACACCAACACTGACAACTGTGCATATTGACTACACAGATATGCCTGCATGTGTAACCAAGCTCGGAGAGCAGACAATAACTATCTGGCCTATTTCATGCTCATCTGCTACAAGCCTGGATGTAAACACCACGGCAAGAGAGTGATTAGCACTGACAACATATGCAGAGCTGGCCGTGCAATCCGCCTCTGCGTTCGGCACAGCTGGCTGCCATTTTACATTGTTGAGCACATGCAAGACTGTCTGTGCACATTAACGCACGGCTATGCCCAATAAGCATGATCCTGAAGCAATTAACTGTAAACCATATATAGCACGCAGAATGAGGAATCAAAGCACAATGAATGACAGCGCTGAGAAGCAGTTTCACAATTCGACAGGCGTCCCGGATTTTGGCAGCGGAAAAGTTAAACAATGGCTTGTGTGGTTACTGGATGTTGCAGAGATAAATCATTTGGGTTCTGAGGCTGAGAAAAACATGATAGAGTACAGGATCCATGTAATCCTCTTTCCTGTGCTGCAGTGCTTACTAACAAGATTGTACAGCATTCACATTGGATCAGCTGTACTGTGACCTCTGCAGACAGCTACAATAACCGATATTAATGCCACACTGATAGAGGGAAGAGAAAGCTTTATGGCTCCCAACTGCAAACCCACTAAGGGAAAATTAAATGGACGAAGGGAAAAAAAAAAAAAAAGAAATAAATAAAAACACTGGTAACTTTATTTTCTGATAATAGAGAATGTTTCACTCACATCAAAAGATAATAGGAAAGGTTTGTCTACTCAAAAAATATTTTTTTTTTTTTTAACATATGTGTTAATCACCTACTGACTCCTTAAAGCAGACCTTCACATTTACCACATTCCACTGTTTATCCCCTTCATTGCCCAAATCTCTGTGGCTACTGAAGAATTATCATGGATCGCTTGCTGGTTTCTTGTGTTCCTTTTTGTTTTCAGGGATGTCCTGCATCCCCCTTGTGCAGACCAACAGGGATAGATGATGCAGAAGAACTATTGCTTTCTGAGGGTTTCCTATGGATTGTATGAGATGGATGCAAAGACTTTGACCCCTTTCACACTGGGGCGTTTTTCAGACGCTTTAGCGTTAAAGCGCCTGAAAGAAGCCTCAACTGCAATCCCAATGTGAAAGCCCGAGTGCTTTCACACTGACGCACTGCGCTGGCAGGGCATCAAAAAGTCCTGCAAGCAGCTTCTTTGCAGCGCTTTTGGAGCAGTGAATACACCGCTCCTAAAGTGCCCCTTCCCATTGAAATCAATGGGAAGCGCCTGCAAATCGCTTTTGGCAGCGGCGCTTTGTGGGCGCTTTTAACCCTTTATTTGGCCACTAAACGTGCTGGAAAAATGCAAACGTTTTTGAGGCGCTGGCAGTGTGAAAGGGCTCTTAAAGCACTTGGACTATCACATTGGGATTGCAGATGAGGCTTCTTTTAAGCGCTTTACAGGCTTTTTTTTTAACGCTAAAGCACCTGAAAAACGCCCCAGTGTGAAAGGGGTCTTAAAGCGCAAAGGGTGGAGGCGTTTTTTTTTTTCTGTGATGTCTTTTTTTTAACCCAGGACAGGAAGAGTGTTAGGGCTACAGAACACCTTCCTATCTATTTCCATGGGGAAGGTGTTTAAAGGTCCACAGAGAACACTGAGCAGGGGGAACTACTAACAGTAAAGTACTGGAAGTTAGACGCTCACTGGATTTGTGGCAGCATACATTATTATTATTATCATTAAACAAAATAAAAATGCTTGCAAATCAATTTAAAAAGACAAAAAAGAGAGCTAGGGGGGTATGAATTTTTAATTACAATTAAATACAGAATAGAGCTAATCACTTACTGACCCAAAATGGGATACTCTCAGGCTGTTTAATATTTGAAAAACAGCTTAGTGCTTAGTGACCATTAGGTTTCCTAATGATGATCTGTAAATCATCATCTACCCTGACCGCCTCTTCTTGCTTCTCTAAAAAACTATTTACCATGCAAACAATATATAACCCCAGAACAAAAACACAGATCATTGTAGATTAAATGAGGCCACACCTACTGTGAAATAAGATCATGTCTACGTCACACGCTGCATGCGATAGCCTGACAACAAATGGATTTTTCAACCTGGGGTTCAGATAATATGAAGACATACAGTCCGGCTAATCAATATTTCACAGCAATGCAACGCCCACACAGCTCTGTCTTTGTTCCCAAGCATCGTCCACCTCCTTGACAATATTCCACAGAAAAAGTCAGATTAGAAAAAAAAAAACAATGGATATTGATTGGTATGTGGCTATGGCAAGAAAAGCATGCAATGAATAGAATTGGCATTTGGCAAAGGTAGATTATCTGTCAAATTCAGCAACTTGTAACGAATCTTATTTTCATAGATGGACGACTTTAGTCTATGATGGGGCCCTAGGAAGACAAATGTACTGGAAGCAAGAGAATGACAAAACAGCTGAACACCCAGAATGGCTGCAAGGGCCCTTTCACACTGCTCTGTAGAAAAATCACGGTAAAAAAGATATGCGTTTTTACTGTTGTGTTTCAGATGCATTTCCTGCAAAAAAATAAAAAAAAGCACCAAACCTGATTTATGTTGTTCAGGTAGATCTCTACTTCTCAAAGGTTGCCTGCCCCTGCCCTAAAGGAAATTGTCCAGAATAATATAATTTGTATATTAATTTGATTGTAATATACGTGGCCATATTGAAAACGAAGAGGTTACTTGAAGTGGTAGTAAACCGCACTTTTTTCATACCCTGCAAAACAATGATATAATGTGCGAGTATGCATCGCATACTAGCACATTATGCGAGACTTGCCTTAGAACGAAGTCAACCAATGGCGCATTGCCACCACTGGCAGGGCTTTCATCTTCACCTGGTCTTCCTTCCAGGTTTGCGTCCTCCATCTGTCTGATTGGCCTGCGCGTGGGAGTCACGGACCGCAGCACGGGGCTCTGAAGGGACGGCATGGGTATTCTGCCCCGTCAGAGCGTATGCACCGTTGACATCACCGGCTGCATGCAGTGTGAATATCTCCTAAACAGTTCAAGTTTAGGAGATAAACACTGTACCTACAGGTAAGCCTTATTATAGACTTACCTGTAGGTACAAGTAAAAAAAAAAAAAGAAGGGTTTACTTCCACTTTAAGTTACAGAAATTCTATTGCCTTGAGGCGATTCAGTTCGCATTGTAGCGCTATACAAGTTATTCATTCATTGAACAAAAAATTCAGAAGTGATGTAATGTATTGTATCAGACGTAAACTGTAACTTTTTGAGATCGTACGATCGATTCCAAAGCTGTATTTTTCGTACAATTTTCCAATCTGCTGTACGGGCCATTAGACAGAAACCTCTACTTGTTTGCTTCAGCCTTCCTATTGTGTGGACACCACACATAGGTGACTAGGTTAAGCATTGAAGAAAAAAAAACTAGTCTAGACACAGTATGCAGCTTCACATACATTAGTACAAGTATATAACATATGCCTTTATTGGCGCCAGGGTAGTTATTGTATATTAAGTGCCAGGGTAGTTATTATATTGCAAAAATTCAATCCATATGATAAAAAAAAAAAAAAAAAACACTGCTGACAACCTGATTAAAATACGGCAGTGCTGACCAATTGCATTTACACTCCTTGTTAATTCTGTAAGGCAAAATGTGATTGGTCCTTGGAGGAATTTCTTCATATTTGATCCCGTTGACAAAAACAGAAAAGCACAAGGATTTATCTTTTCTTTTTGAAACAATGAAAGGAATGCAGAAAATGTATAAAATATATGCAGTAAATATGAATTAATGCATGTACTGCCTTCTAGGACACTTCATACAACACCAAAAAAAGAGTCCATAAAAACACAATTGAAACCGCCAAAAGCCAGAATGTATTTAAAAAAGGCTGAATGTGTAATAACAGCATCCCAGCCCTTCAGCTTCAACTCCATATGGCTTTAAAAGCAGATCGGAATGGCTCTCCACAGGAGGGAGATGGGTGGCTCAACGCCCTCCCTCATCCACATTTCTTCAATAGGCTGACAAAGACAGACTCCATGTTGGCAAAATTCTGGACCATGCTATGTGGCCAGTGTCAGAAATCAGCAGTCAGCCTACCACTGTGCTCAGACAGGCACACCTGGCATACAAGTCACAGAAATAGCTAACAGACAGACTGGATTTACAGATTCAAACATGCTTTCAGGCTATTACATGAAAAGAATGTGTTTAGTTTGTTTTGTCTGAGTGGTTACACTAATCTCCTTACAAGCAGACCTGTTAGCGATACACTTAACCCTTTCCGATTGAGGAGCTACTACTGAACAACTAGTCTGCTGTGCGTAAAAAAAAAAAAGAAAAAAAAGAAAAGGCAACATCTTCTACAGCACAGGGGTGCCCAACCTTACGAGGAGCGAGGGCCACTTTAGCGACTTGGTAACAGTCGTGGGCCACAATGAACGTTAGCGGGCGGATGGCAGGTCTGTGTCCACTCTGCATATGTAGAGCAGACACAGATGCAGCCCGCTCTACCCTAAGGGCCCTCTGATCTGCTCAGACAGAAGGGGACAGATCCCCTTCCGTTTTTTTAAACGGATCGGATTGCAGATAGGCGCGTGTAAGCAGACATGAGTGTTTACATCTGCCGCTCTACAGAGGTGAATGGAGGGTCCGATTGAGTCCGCCTGAAAAATAGACAGGCAAACCAGATCAGACCGATCGTGTGAAGGGGCCTAAGGCTGCTTTCACACTGATGCACAGCGGTTTACCTGCATCTCAACTGACCTCAATCTTCACTTCTTCCTCAGGATTCCTGCAGCTGGTTGCTGCTGTCCCTCGGGTGGTTATAACTGGTGGCTGCTGCTGGCTGTCCTCCAGGGCTGGTACTGCTGTTGGGTACTGTGGACAGGTGCTGGTACTGCTGGCGGGTACTGCTGTCCCAGATCGCGGGTTCCCGTGCTTTAGTGTGACAGAAGCATGTGGCTGCAGTAGAGAGCAGAGCTGATGCTTCCTGTCACAGGCATGTGGTATCATGTCATGAGTACATTTGGTATCACTCTGCCTGTGAAGGAGCCGGCGTTATACAAGAAGCTGATGCTCAGAGATGGCGGTCGGGAACACGCGATCTGGGCTTGCTGACCCGCCATCTCAGAGCAAGAAGTGGCGGGCCACATCTGGCCATCAGTTGGGCACCCCTGTTCTACAGCAACCAGTCAGGTGATGAATACAGGCAGCTGATGGGTTGCTATAGGTAACAATTTACGCCAAAAAAGATGGGGAGGGCAATGGATGGATTTTAAGACTATGCAGTGGAAGCATCTAGATCAGCAAGATGACCCCTTACATGTATACTGAGAGTCAACAAATGACATACAAAATACATTTGTGATTCATTTTAGATGCTGCCAAAAAAAAAAAAAAACATTACACTAGGAATTTTTTTTACAATTTTGTACATTTTGTTAACAGCAAAAAGTTACATTGGAAGTACATTCTAAATTTGTATAGACTTGTGCCCATCCAGTGATAACCATGTCCCAATGCTCTCTGCAGGACAATAAGCAAACACCAGTGGCCAGAAGGTAAGGTTGGTAATGTAGTCACCCGAAGCTCCATTTTTCTTTTGCTCAACCTGCGTTCAAGGGAAAAATCAATTCCCCCATTGATGGAGAAATCTCCACTGGCAATTATTCTATTTAGGCAGCCATGGCACCAAAATCAACTTTATTCAGTCGGGTTATAGACGCAGGGCCACCCATGGCTTGAACTTGAATTCAGCAAGAATCCTACAAAATTCATGCCGTTTTTGGCTAGCTTAAGCTATTGGTTGCTGCCAAAATGTCAAAATTAGCATGTCATTAGCAGCAATATTTGGGCGGTGTGGGGAAATGTGTTATTTGGCACCCGTCAACGCACCACACCTGGTGCGAACAAGCCTTTGGGGTGGGGGGGATTGGAGTCTTTGAAACGGCTCATGCAGCAGATTACAAATATTAGAACTGTGTTTGCATGCATTGGAAATAAAAAGGCTGACATAAAAATACATTTTAGCAAGGTACATATAAAGAAGTTTTGTATTAAAAGAGAAAATCTACTTTGTTGAAACCCACTTTTTATTGATTTTATTATTGAATAAATGTTTTTTGGTAATGCCCTAGGTGTGTTGCGCCTTTCATTTTGTTTTGTAGTATCAATTCTCTGCATCAAGGTAAAAAAAAACGTCTGCAAGCAGCCCCCCCCGACACGCCCCCATTAAGCCTGGTTCACACTAACTTGCATGTGACATGCAGGCCACATGCGACTCAGTGCGCTGCGATTTAGGCCCATTCATTTTGGATGGGCTCAAATCACACCAAAAAAAGTGCAGGCACCTTTTTTGAAGCCACACTGCAAACACATTGCATGGTCATTTTGTACCATGTGATCTGGTGTGAGCAAACCACACTGCATTTATTTCCAATCCTTTTGGGGTGTCGTTAGCTTACAGACACACACACACAGAGCGGCTATGTAGGGGGAGGGGACCCAAGAAAAGGAGAATCGGGGTTGCTCTGTGCAAAACTGTTGCAACAGAACAGGTATAACATGTTTGTCATTTTTAAAAAAGAAAAATGGCTATAGAATTGACTAACCAGTGTTGCCAACCCCCCGTAGATGCCCGTAAATGTAACCCCTTTTTCGGGCTGCCCATTAAAGTCGGTGAGGAGGGGAGTGAAACTGTGCAGGGATATCATAGTAAAAGGGGGACAGAGAGAGGAGGACATTACTGTGAGCCATGCAGGGGACAGAGACTGATGTGCTCTGTCCACATCAGTGTGCCGTGTCCTCCTTCTGTGCCCCTTTAACCTCTCCACAGGACAGCACTGTGCTGCCCTGACCTGTGGAGAGGTGAAAGGGGCAGGGGAGGACGACACAGCACACTGATGATGTGGAGATGTAATATGATGGTGGGCAGAGGAGGAGGCTACTGTGAGGGGGTGAGGACACTCATGTCCGCAGCCTCTGGCCATCTCTTGTCTTATGTCTGCAGTCTCTGAAGGGATCCTAAAAAGGAGTCAAGAATGGGAGCGCCGCCGGGATGGGGGTTACGGGAAGAGACAGACAATTGTGGACTGTGGAGAGGAGACTATAGAATAAAACCAGAGCCGCCAAGCTGGAGCCGTCTGACTGAACCCTACACGGTACACCTGAGAGGAGGTCAGTGACAGCGCCGCCAGGCCAATCTGAGGGGGGGGGGTCCCTGATGTAAGGGGGGAGTGAATACAATAATGTAAGGGGGCACCGATATAAAGGTCCCCCCTATATTAGTAATCCCCCCCTTACCTTAGTGTATTCACTCTGCGGAAGGTGGTCTCTGGTCTCCATCCTGCAGACTCTGCGCTGGCTGGGTTATAGTATCCTGACCTTCGTGTAAATTGAGAAATATGTTTTTTGAATTTTGTTTAACTTAAACACATTGCTAATAGCACTAGCTATGTGTCTATAGTTCAAATATTGTTATTTGCACCGTTTAGCACTAAAAACAGGAATTTTAGGTACTTTTTTTTCATTTCGGGGGGTTGGCAACACTGTCACTAACTCCTAGTGAATTGACCCAACTGCTGGTAGGGATCAACAAGGCATAGAGTATGCAAAGCTACTAAGCAGAGCTTAGAAATGTTATATATATATATATATATATATATATATATATATATATATATATATATATATATATATATATATATATATATATATATATATATATATATATATATATATATATATATATATACACACATTCCTTTTTATTTTTATAAAACAGTGCTAGCAGCCTATATCAAACAATATAAATCCTAATAAACAGTGCCTATTGTATCAATGTTAAACAAAAAACATAAAATCTAAAAGTGCTCAGGTGCTTCAGTAAAAAGTGCAACGGTGCTCCAAAACTTTTGAATCAGTAAAGTGGCTCTCCCTTTGGTGTCCCCACTCACCAAAATTATTGGATCCTCAGCTTCACAGTCTGGGATCAAAAAAGGTATTGCTCAAATGATCTGGGGATATCCTGGATGGTTCCTCAGTAAAATCTTGCAGGGAGACATTTTAAGACAGGAAGGATATACCACTCTCCATAGATGGGGAAACAGAGAGAGAACTCATAGTGAAGGCCCTGGAGGAGGGGCGAAACACGTTGACGTACTTCCGGTTCGTGTTAAAACATTGATGCAAATTTCTGTCTCTGGGGAACGCATTCAAAAACTTGCCATTCAATGGCGAACTCGGATAATTTTCTTACCGATGCCTGTTTTTCCCAAAATGCCTGTAAGTTGCGCATTTAATGCGCTTGATAATTGATGCCAAATGTTTCACTATTTGAGCTAACTCTCCAGCGCAAGTTTTTGAATTAGAGATGGAGATAGATTATATATAGGCACAGTTTTGAAAACAAAAACATTAATTTGACTATTGGCACTGATCTCCTTCAAATTAACATCCCCTTAAAACCTACATGGCACTTTGTTTAAAAAAAGAAAAGAAAAAAAAAAGATAGATAATTGGCTATGTAAAACAGACATTAAATCCACATTCAAACTCATTGAATGAATAATAAAAATAAGTTATTGCAATCTTACAGTGCGCAGGCTGCTAAAGTGACTATCTTGGGCGCTATATAAACACTCCTGTCACTCCAGCTGACACATGTTGTCATTCCGAAGGGTCCTTTTAGAATGAGATTAAGGATAATATGCATCTCCATTACTCTATGCTCCAGACCCCGTTGGTGCCATATAAATAAATAGTGAGAACAATTTGCCAGAAGGGCAAAGTATTTTTTCCCCCTTCCACCCTTTTATATCTGCACGGCATATATAGTAGCTTCTGTCAACCTCACCGCAGGAGCTCCATCTCCCACATAATGTATGAAAAAGAACCTGTCTGGATTATTAATGCTGTTCGTTTCCTTAATGCAAAGCTTGCTACAACAAGGAGAGCATTTTTATTTACCTGTGACAGCTGAGGCAGAATAGATACCAAAACCACAGTAAATGTAGCAAGTATCTCTTTTAATAAACTGTCACAGAAGGAGCAGGGGGGAAAAATGTGCTCCCAGCTGAAAACAGATTGATGGGCAGAGAATCCTTCAGGCATTAGATAGCATTATGCAGCTCACACAAACTCACAGAGCTGTATTATTAGAGCCAGCGCTCTCCGTCAAAGCCAATTACCCCTGGGAAAATCTGGAGGATGGGAAAGGGGCTGCATAGATACCTTCTGTAACTGTCAAACGCTGTCCACTGAGCGAGGGAGACAGTGTTGCTTCCGCCTAATTTGCTCTTTGGTAGACAGTATGATCAAACCGGATCGAATGCAGTACACCACTGTAATCTGCATTTGTTTACAGACCTGTACAGAAAAGCTGAATTAGAGATGCATGTGGCGCTTAGAAGATTATTAGACCACCGATCACAGCCTGAGAGCGACACACAGCTGTGTGGTTACAAAATGACAGCCCAGTCAGGTAAATACCTGTAGAGGAGCCTTCTCAACTAGGAGGAAAAAGAGCGTTCTTCCACCTGCGCTCCAACTTAAGGCGTATTCTTCTCATGACCACAATCGTAAGCTGGTCCTTCTCCTACTGACCATCGGTGTAACAGTGTCCTTTCCAAGTGACCATTAACGTAAGGGGTTCCTTCTCCCACGGAGCACCAAACGTAAGGGGTTCCTTTCTCCCACGGAGAGCACCAAACGCAAGGGGTTCCTTTCTCCCACGGAGCACCAAACGCAAGGGGTTCCTTTCTCCCACGGAGCACCAAACGCAAGGGGTTCCTTTCTCCCACGGAGCACCAAACGCAAGGGGTTCCTTTCTCCCACGGAGCACCAAACGCAAGGGGTTCCTTTCTCCCACGGAGCACCAAACGCAAGGGGTTCCTTTCTCCCACCGAGCACCAAACGCAAGGGGTTCCTTTCTCCCACCGAGCACCAAACGCAAGGGGTTCCTTTCTCCCACCGAGCACCAAACGCAAGGGGTTCCTTTCTCCCACCGAGCACCAAACGCAAGGGGTTCCTTTCTCCCACCGAGCACCAAACGCAAGGGGTTCCTTTCTCCCACCGAGCACCAAACGCAAGGGGTTCCTTTCTCCCACCGAGCACCAAACGCAAGGGGTTCCTTTCTCCCACCGAGCACCAAACTCAAGGGGTTCCTTTCTCCCACCGAGCACCAAACGCAAGGGGTTCCTTTCTCCCACCGAGCACCAAACGCAAGGGGTTCCTTTCTCCCACCGAGCACCAAACGCAAGGGGTTCCTTTCTCCCACCGAGCACCAAACGCAAGGGGTTCCTTTCTCCCACCGAGCACCAAACGCAAGGGGTTCCTTTCTCCCACCGAGCACCAAACGCAAGGGGTTCCTTTCTCCCACCGAGCACCAAACTCAAGGGGTTCCTTTCTCCCACGAGCACCAAACGCAAGGGGTTCCTTTCTCCCACCGAGCACCAAACGTAAGGGGTTCCTTCTCCCACGGAGCACCAAACGTAAGGGGTTCCTTCTCCCACGGAGCAACACACGTAAGGGGTTCCTTCTTAAGGCGTATTCTTCTCATGACCACAATCGTAAGCTGGTCCTTCTCCTACTGACCATCGGTGTAACAGTGTCCTTTCCAAGTGACCATTAACGTAAGGGGTTCCTTCTCCCACGGAGCACCAAACGTAAGGGGTTCCTTCTCCCACGGAGCACCAAACGTAAGGGGTTCCTTCTCCCACGGAGCACCAAACGTAAGGGGTTCCTTCTCCCACGGAGCACCAAACGTAAGGGGTTCCTTCTCCCACGGAGCACCAAACGTAAGGGGTTCCTTCTCCCACGGAGCACCAAACGTAAGGGGTTCCTTCTCCCACGGAGCACCAAACGTAAGGGGTTCCTTCTCCCACGGAGCACCAAACGTAAGGGGTTCCTTCTCCCACGGAGCACCAAACGTAAGGGGTTCCTTCTCCCACGGAGCACCAAACGTAAGGGGTTCCTTCTCCCACGGAGCACCAAACGTAAGGGGTTCCTTCTCCCACGGAGCACCAAACGTAAGGGGTTCCTTCTCCCACGGAGCACCAAACGTAAGGGGTTCCTTCTCCCACGGAGCACCAAACGTAAGGGGTTCCTTCTCCCACGGAGCACCAAACGTAAGGGGTTCCTTCTCCCACGGAGCACCAAACGTAAGGGGTTCCTTCTCCCACGGAGCACCAAACGTAAGGGGTTCCTTCTCCCACGGAGCACCAAACGTAAGGGGTTCCTTCTCCCACGGAGCACCAAACGTAAGGGGTTCCTTCTCCCACGGAGCACCAAACGTAAGGGGTTCCTTCTCCCACGGAGCACCAAACGTAAGGGGTTCCTTCTCCCACGGAGCACCAAACGTAAGGGGTTCCTTCTCCCACGGAGCACCAAACGTAAGGGGTTCCTTCTCCCACGGAGCACCAAACGTAAGGGGTTCCTTCTCCCACGGAGCACCAAACGTAAGGGGTTCCTTCTCCCACGGAGCACCAAACGTAAGGGGTTCCTTCTCCCACGGAGCACCAAACGTAAGGGGTTCCTTCTCCCACGGAGCACCAAACGTAAGGGGTTCCTTCTCCCACGGAGCACCAAACGTAAGGGGTTCCTTCTCCCACGGAGCACCAAACGTAAGGGGTTCCTTCTCCCACGGAGCACCAAACGTAAGGGGTTCCTTCTCCCACGGAGCACCAAACGTAAGGGGTTCCTTCTCCCACGGAGCACCAAACGTAAGGGGTTCCTTCTCCCACGGAGCACCAAACGTAAGGGGTTCCTTCTCCCACGGAGCACCAAACGTAAGGGGTTCCTTCTCCCACGGAGCACCAAACGTAAGGGGTTCCTTCTCCCACGGAGCACCAAACGTAAGGGGTTCCTTCTCCCACGGAGCACCAAACGTAAGGGGTTCCTTCTCCCACGGAGCACCAAACGTAAGGGGTTCCTTCTCCCACGGAGCACCAAACGTAAGGGGTTCCTTCTCCCACGGAGCACCAAACGTAAGGGGTTCCTTCTCCCACGGAGCACCAAACGTAAGGGGTTCCTTCTCCCACGGAGCACCAAACGTAAGGGGTTCCTTCTCCCACGGAGCACCAAACGTAAGGGGTTCCTTCTCCCACGGAGCACCAAACGTAAGGGGTTCCTTCTCCCACGGAGCACCAAACGTAAGGGGTTCCTTCTCCCACGGAGCACCAAACGTAAGGGGTTCCTTCTCCCACGGAGCACCAAACGTAAGGGGTTCCTTCTCCCACGGAGCACCAAACGTAAGGGGTTCCTTCTCCCACGGAGCACCAAACGTAAGGGGTTCCTTCTCCCACGGAGCACCAAACGTAAGGGGTTCCTTCTCCCACGGAGCACCAAACGTAAGGGGTTCCTTCTCCCACGGAGCACCAAACGTAAGGGGTTCCTTCTCCCACGGAGCACCAAACGTAAGGGGTTCCTTCTCCCACGGAGCACCAAACGTAAGGGGTTCCTTCTCCCACGGAGCACCAAACGTAAGGGGTTCCTTCTCCCACGGAGCACCAAACGTAAGGGGTTCCTTCTCCCACGGAGCACCAAACGTAAGGGGTTCCTTCTCCCACGGAGCACCAAACGTAAGGGGTTCCTTCTCCCACGGAGCACCAAACGTAAGGGGTTCCTTCTCCCACGGAGCACCAAACGTAAGGGGTTCCTTCTCCCACGGAGCACCAAACGTAAGGGGTTCCTTCTCCCACGGAGCACCAAACGTAAGGGGTTCCTTCTCCCACGGAGCACCAAACGTAAGGGGTTCCTTCTCCCACGGAGCACCAAACGTAAGGGGTTCCTTCTCCCACGGAGCACCAAACGTAAGGGGTTCCTTCTCCCACGGAGCACCAAACGTAAGGGGTTCCTTCTCCCACGGAGCACCAAACGTAAGGGGTTCCTTCTCCCACGGAGCACCAAACGTAAGGGGTTCCTTCTCCCACGGAGCACCAAACGTAAGGGGTTCCTTCTCCCACGGAGCACCAAACGTAAGGGGTTCCTTCTCCCACGGAGCACCAAACGTAAGGGGTTCCTTCTCCCACGGAGCACCAAACGTAAGGGGTTCCTTCTCCCACGGAGCACCAAACGTAAGGGGTTCCTTCTCCCACGGAGCACCAAACGTAAGGGGTTCCTTCTCCCACGGAGCACCAAACGTAAGGGGTTCCTTCTCCCACGGAGCACCAAACGTAAGGGGTTCCTTCTCCCACGGAGCACCAAACGTAAGGGGTTCCTTCTCCCACGGAGCACCAAACGTAAGGGGTTCCTTCTCCCACGGAGCACCAAACGTAAGGGGTTCCTTCTCCCACGGAGCACCAAACGTAAGGGGTTCCTTCTCCCACGGAGCACCAAACGTAAGGGGTTCCTTCTCCCACGGAGCACCAAACGTAAGGGGTTCCTTCTCCCACGGAGCACCAAACGTAAGGGGTTCCTTCTCCCACGGAGCACCAAACGTAAGGGGTTCCTTCTCCCACGGAGCACCAAACGTAAGGGGTTCCTTCTCCCACGGAGCACCAAACGTAAGGGGTTCCTTCTCCCACGGAGCACCAAACGTAAGGGGTTCCTTCTCCCACGGAGCACCAAACGTAAGGGGTTCCTTCTCCCACGGAGCACCAAACGTAAGGGGTTCCTTCTCCCACGGAGCACCAAACGTAAGGGGTTCCTTCTCCCACGGAGCACCAAACGTAAGGGGTTCCTTCTCCCACGGAGCACCAAACGTAAGGGGTTCCTTCTCCCACGGAGCACCAAACGTAAGGGGTTCCTTCTCCCACGGAGCACCAAACGTAAGGGGTTCCTTCTCCCACGGAGCACCAAACGTAAGGGGTTCCTTCTCCCACGGAGCACCAAACGTAAGGGGTTCCTTCTCCCACGGAGCACCAAACGTAAGGGGTTCCTTCTCCCACGGAGCACCAAACGTAAGGGGTTCCTTCTCCCACGGAGCACCAAACGTAAGGGGTTCCTTCTCCCACGGAGCACCAAACGTAAGGGGTTCCTTCTCCCACGGAGCACCAAACGTAAGGGGTTCCTTCTCCCACGGAGCACCAAACGTAAGGGGTTCCTTCTCCCACGGAGCACCAAACGTAAGGGGTTCCTTCTCCCACGGAGCACCAAACGTAAGGGGTTCCTTCTTCCAATGAGCACCAACGTAGGGAGTTGTTTCTACCACTGACCACCAATGTAAGGGAACATGTCAGTTTCTTTACTGGCAAATTATTCTTTTCATTTTAAAATAATCTGATAGTATAAAAACAACAAGGAATGTCAAATTTGACAAATAGGAAACATTTCTAAGTCTTATTTTTATATCCCAATGTACTGTTTGCACTAATGTACTGTGTGCTGGAGTTATAGTAATTATTGGCAGAAGGGGTTCTTCAAGACCTGAACGTTTAAGGGTTTTGTCCTGTTAAAAATGGTTGAGGCTGCAGTAGGGTTTCATTTGGTTCACACTTTAGCAAACACCAGAGAGAGGACACACTGTTCAAGGATAGGTTTCTAGATAAATGCAGGATCCTGTCCCTGGGAGGCCTTCATTATACTAAGTACATGATAACTAGCCACACTTCGCTACTGCCGAGTCCAATAGCGATTTCACAATCTCTAGCTAATGAAAATGACACAATTAAAGCCGCTCAGACATCCAGCTTCATGATTACCGCATAACCGGACAAGCAGCTCCCTGTGACAATAGATGAGTCGATTATTTAGATCCGGATTGATTTTGTGTTAGCTGAAATTAGGACTGCTCATCAAGTACACCGATAGAGGATAATGGATATTGTATTGCTTAGCTGTGGGTACAAAAAAATAAAGCCCAACTACAGCCAGAATTGCGAGAAAGGTTTAGAGCCTCTGTCAGGTTTTATTGTGCAATGTGTCCCCATTGCGATTTAACTCACTTCCTGTTCAAGTGACTCTGTATGTCAGAGTGTGACTAAAGCTATCTATACACAGCTAATTTTCTCCCATGCAGCCAGCAGGCTTAACGAGAGAATATCAATAGATTCCCCATAAATGCTAAACAGCATGGATGGAGGAATTTCCCTTGCTGGCGGTTGTACTCAGACAGCCGCAGCTCCCATGGTTACCCGAGAACCTGAACAGTGGCTTAATCTCACGGGATGCAGTCACTGCTCGTACAACAATTTTCAACCCGGCTCCTTAGATTTTTCAATCAACTTTTGTCAAGCCAGGCGGTACAGACAGGGCCACCCACAGCTCGAATTTCAGCCAATTAAGCAGGAACACGACAAAATTCAAGATGTGTTTGTAAAGCTTAAAGCTGAATTCCAGGAACATCAAATCATTTGTACAAAATTAAGGCCCACTATGAGTTAAGTCTAGCGACGAGAATGACACCTCCTAGGCCCCTATTATTTATATCTAATAACTTTATAGTACTCCCAGAAGACAAGAGCAACGCTGATCCTTTTAATAGAGAAGGTTTTTTTCCCCCAAGATTCATACTTACCTAGGCTGCATCTGTCCCCCGGCGCCTCTGCACTGAGCAGAGAGCTGCTGACTGTCACTCAGCAGCTCTCCTCTCTGCTCGTCCACGCTCACTGGAGCGCTGAGCTGTGGAGGGGTGGGGAGCGGCTCGATAAGAGGCTGAGATGGGTATCAGTCCAGGCAACTGGTGAATACAGACTTTGTCACGGTGCCTGTACCGATTCCTGCGACGTCAGCAGAGCACGGACTTCAGTACACTCTCTTGAAACCAGGTCACAGGAGTGCAAAACGAATTGCACTCCTGTGACCCATAGGCGAAGCCCTACCAAACGAGCTCAGGCTGGATTTCTCCCTTTACCCTGGGTTCACACTAGTGCGATGCAGGAACCAGCACGATTCCAGGGCCGGTTCCCACATTGCTCCTGGATAAATTGATAGCAGCGCAGCCATTGGCTCCCACTGCTGTCAATCAAAACCAATGATGGGGGCGCCGGGGGGGGGGGGCCGAGTCCTGCATTCGGTCTCTATGGACGCCGAATGCTGTACTCGGGAGCGTGCACGCAAGGTAATCCCCTGGAAGAGCGCTTCTCCCAGGGGGTTATCTGATGCCGGGAGGAGCCGCAAGAGCCACCGGGGGACCCCAGTAGAGCAGGTTCGGGGCCACTCTGTGCAAAACGTGCTGCACAGTGGAGGTAAGTATGATGGGTTTGTTATTAAAAAAAAAAAAAAAAAAAAATATTACCCTTACAAATCACTTTAACCACTTCTGCCCCGGAAGAATTGGCTGCTCAATGACCAGGCCATTTTCTGCGATACGGCACTGCGTCGCTTTAACTGATAATTGCACGGTTGTGCGACACTGTACCCAAACAAAATTTACGTCCTTTTTATTCCCTACTAATAGAGCTTCCTTTTGGTGGTATTTGATCACCTCTGCGTTTTTTTTTTTTGCTCTATAAACAAGAGCGACAATTTAACATAAAAAACTTTTTTTTAACTTTTTGCTATAATAAATATCCCACTTTTTTTTTCCAAAAAACTAATTTTTCCTCAGTTTAGGCTGATATGTATTCATCTACATATTTTTGGTAAAATATAAAAAAAATATATATTGACTGGTTTGCACACAAGTTATAGCGTCTACAAAATAGGGGATAGATTTATGGCATCATTTTTTTTTTTTTTTTTTTACGAATAATGGCAGCGATTTGAGATTTTTATCGGGACTGCGATATTGCGGCACACAAATTGGACACCTGATACATTTTTGAGACCAATGACAATTATACAGCGATCAGTGTTATAAAAAAAATGCACCGATTACTGTATAAATGTCACTGGCAGGGAAGGGGTTAACACTAGGGTGCAATCAAGGGGTTAACTGTGTTCCCTAGTGTGTGTTCTAACTGAGGAGGGGATGGGACTGTCTAGGAGGAGAGAGAGAGAGAGAGAGATCGGTGTTCATACTTTGTATGAACACATGATCTGTCTCTACACACACACACACACACCGATCCCAGTTCTCGCTCTGTCACGAGCGATCGCGGGTGCCTGGCAGTCACAGCGTGAAACTGCGGCGGCTGGTCCAGAAGTGGTTAAAAAAGCTGGATTAAACCCTCCTATCCTTTACAGACAAGGTGGCTGCTTCCGTTTGATCTGCAACTGCTATGGTGCTACACACGTGAACCAAAAGGTGATTAATTATTAATGTGGAATGTATGTTGCTTGCGAAAGAACATTCGTCTCAATTATGGGTACTGCTTTAACCAATTGTGTGCCTTCACTTTCTACAAAGTAGCAGAATTCCTGGAATTCAGCTTCAAGTGTAACCGAGACAGGAAGTACAGTAATAGCCAAAACCAGAAGTGACTAAACCGAAAGTGAGGTTGTAGGACTCTAGTGGGTGTGGCAAATCCGTCACTTGTCCTGGCTTGAAAAAGGGGTGCAGTTGCCACAACGGGTAGCCATAGCCACTAGAAACCCGCAACGTCACTTCAAGGTTGTATCTGCGCTCCACATTCACTTCCTGCCTCATCCATCATGGCTGCAGGGTCTCTCGGGATTTTTACTTTATGTTTATGCGAGTTGCCATTTTTCTTTGTTTTAATAAATTGTGAATGCCTACTTACACATCACTGAATTCTTCAGTCAGAGGTGCTGCAAAAAAAGTGTGATGGATCCAACAAAATGAGCTATATAGCCCAAAACACACATTTATTATCTTTCCATTTCATAGTACCGAGTCCTTTTTTCCCCATTCACACTTTTTGCACCGTATTATCTACTCAAGCATTTGGTTTGAAATTTTCGTTACATTTGGGATTATTCCATATAATTGGGGTTTCCACTGTAGCACAGTGTTGGTAAAAATATTACACAAAAGGTAATATGTCTGATGCCAGCAAAGTCTTTAAGAACTGGTACATGAGGATTGTGTTACCACTGCCAACAACCATATCTTCCAAAATATGAAGGCAAAAAATAAACGAAAGTCTGAAACAAATTATGTCCAGTAGTATGTACACAGTCTATGAATTCACAGGGTCAAAGATGCCATCTTATATATAAGCTGCCAAGTAAATGAAGAGTTGACAGGTTCTTTAGAATGGACATGATCTCAGTGTTTAACCACTTCCCGACCGCCCCCTGTATATTTACGTCGGCAGAATGGCACGTACAGGCAGAATCACGTACCTGTACGTGACATTCTTCCGGCGGTTGGGGGGTCCGATCGGACCCCCCTCCGCCGGCGGGGACGGTCGGGATCGCTTCAGGAGCGATCCGGGACGAGGGGACGGCCAGTGGTTTCTGGCCACCCCCTCGCGATCGCTCCTGGCCAATGAGAAACTTCCCCTTCCTGTCTATTGTATAGACAGGAAGGCGGAAGTGATGTCACGCTCGGTGCGCCGGTCTATGTGACCGGAGACGCCGAGCGGCGAACATGTACAGGTTAGTGCACAACACTACACTGACACCAGTACAGTTAGGCACATATTCCACCCCCCTGTCACCCCCTGATCACCCCCCAGATCACCCCCTCCCCCCCCCAGTCACAGTGTCACTAATTGCAGTGATCATTTATTTACTGATCACTGCATTTAGTGTCAGTGTGACTGTAATAACTGTCAGGGCAGTTAGTTTTAGGTCCAAGGTAGCCCCCTACCCCCCCCCTAATAAAGGTTTAACCCCTTGATTGCCCCCCAGGTAACCCTTTCACCCCCTTTTGCCAGTGTCACTAAGCGATCGTTTTTCTGATCGCTGTATTAGTGTCACTGCTGTCGCTAGGTAACCATTTTTTTTTTTTAGGTAACCGCCATGTTTATATAGGTTCATAAATAGGTTTATAGGTCAGGTACCCCCATATTACAACCTAAATAAAGGTTTTAACCCCCTGATTGCCCCTAGAGTTAACCCTTTCACCAGTGATCACTGTATAACTGTCACTGGTGACGCTGGTTAGCCAGTTAGTTATTTTGTTATTTAGGTTCCCCGTCAGGTTTTTATATAGCGTCAGGTACCCCCATATATTACCTAATAAAGGTTTTAACCCCCTGATTGCCCCTAGTTAACCCTTTCACCCCCTTTTGCCAGTGTCACTAAGCGATCGTTTTTCTGATCGCTGCATTAGTGTCGCTAGGTAACCATTTTTTTTTTTTTCCATTTTTTTTTTTTAGGTAACCGCCATGTTTATATAGGTTCATAAATAGGTTTATAGGTCAGGTACCCCCCATATTACAACCTAAATAAAGGTTTTAACCCCCTGATTGCCCCTAGAGTTAACCCTTTCACCAGTGATCACTGTATAACTGTCACTGGTGACGCTGGTTAGCCAGTTAGTTATTTCGTTATTTAGGTTCCCCGTCAGGTTTTTATATAGCGTCAGGTACCCCCATATATTACCTAATAAAGGTTTAACCCCCTGATTGCCCCTAGTTAACCCTTTCACCCCCTTTTGCCAGTGTCACTAAGCGATCGTTTTTCTGATCGCTGCATTAGTGTCGCTAGGTAACCAGTTTTTTTTTGTATTACTGTTACGGGTGACGCTGGTTAGTTAGCTTGTTTTTTATACTGTCAGGGCACCCGCCATTTATTACCCAATAACGGTTTAACCCCCTGATCGCCCGGCGGGTGATATCAATTAGGTTTTAGGGTCAAATAAGGTCTGCGTCGCCCCAGGTTAGTGCCAGTACCGCAAACACCCACGCGCAAAGCATACACCTCCCTTAGTGGCACAGTATCTGAACAGATCGATATCTGATCTGATCAGATCTATACTAGCGTCCCAGCAGTTTAGGGTTCCAAAAAAAAAACGCATTGTTAGCGGGATCAGCCCAGATACCTGCTAGCACCTGCGTTTTCCCCCTCCGCCCAGCCCAGCCCACCCAAGTGCAGTATCGATCGATCACTGTCACTTACAAAACACTAAGCACACATAACTGCAGCGTTCGCAGAGTCAGGCCTGATCCCTGCGATCGCTAACAGTTTTTTTGTGGTAGCGTTTTGATTCAGTCGCTTCAGTCAGGAGCTTTTTTACCTGTGAATCTCAAAAAAATAAAAAAAAAATAAAATAGTTGTCGTTTTATTGTTCTCTCTCTCACTCTATTCTCTCTCTATTGTTGCTCTTTTTTTTACTCCATTCTATTCTGCAATGTTTTTATTATGTTTTATCATGTTTTATCACGCTTGCTTTTCAGGTATGTAATTTTGTTTACTGTGTTTTAGTGTTGAGCATTTTTTTGTTTTCAGGTGCGCCATTCAGTTGCAACGCGGATTTATTTATCTTGACAGCAACAGCGTTTGCTCCCACGATACATAAAGCCGCGACTCCAACGCTGTAGGAGGTGATTTCACCACCACAGTTAAAAAAAAGAGCATATATGCCGAAGCATGGGGGCAGCAGGGGCAGAGGAGCGATTGGCTCCTAATGCTGCGTACATACGGTCGAAATTCCGACCGTGTGTACACGGCATAACTTTTGCGGGAGGATGCCCCCATGCATCGGCATATATAAATGGTGCATGTATGCCCATCATTAGAAGTGGGTGGATGAAGGGAGGTATTCTAATGGTGGGCATACCCACCAATCAATCTCTTTTTTTCGTTCAGCCAAGAGGCTGCATGAAAAAAAAAAGATTACAATATATGTCCAGTATGTTGCTGGACTTTGAATGGTTATACCAGAATGATGCCTGCAGGTTTAGGTATCATCTTGGTATCATTCTTTTCAGCCAGTGATCGGCTTTCATGTAAAAGCAATTCTAGCGGGTAATTAGCCTCTAGACTGCTTTTACAAGCAGTGGGAGGGAATGTCCCCCCTCCCGGATATAAACCGCGCCATTGGGAAATTGGGAAAGCATTTTATCACACCAATCTTGGTGTGGTCAGATGCTTTGAGGGCAGAGGAAAGATCTAGGGTCTAATAGACCCCAATTTTTTCAAAAAAAGAGTACCTGTCACTGCCTATTGCTATCATAGGGGATATTTACATTCCCTGAGATAACAATAAAAATCATAACAAAGAAAAAAAATGGAAGGAACAGTTTAAAAATAAAATAAAAAAGCTAAATAAATAAAAAAAAAAACAAAAAAAAAAAAAAAAAAGCACCCCTGCCCCCCCTTCTCTTGCGCAAAGGCGTACACAAGCGTTGGTCTGGCGTCATATGTAAACAGCAATTGCACCATGCATGTGAGGTATCACCGCGAAGGTCAGATCGAGGGCAGTAATTTTAGCAGTAGACCTCCTCCGTGAATCTAATGTGGTATCATGTAAAGGCTTTTAAAGGCTTTTAAAAATGTATGTAGTTTGTCGCCACTGCGTGTTTGTGCGCAATTTTAAAGCATGTCGTGTTTGGTATCCATGTACTCGGCCTAAGATCATATTTTTTATTTCATCAAAAATTTGAGCAATATAGTGTGTTTTAGTGCATTAAAATAAAAAAAAGTGTATTTTTTCCACAAAAAATGCGTTTGAAAAATCGCTGCGCAAATACTGTGTGGAAAAAAAAAATGCAACACCCACCATTTTAATCTGTAGGGCCTTTGCTTTAACAATATATATAGTGTTTGGGGGTTCAACGTAATTTTCTTGCAAAAAAAAAATATGTTTTCATGTAAACAAAAAGTGTCAGAAAGGGCTTTGTCTACAAGTGGTTAGAAGAGTGGGTGACGTGTGACATAGGCTTCTAAATGTTGTGCATAAAATGCCAGGACAGTTCAAACCCCCCCCAAATGACCCCATTTTGGAAAGTAGACACCCCAAGCTATTTGATGAGAGCAATGTTGAGCCCATTAAATATTTTTTTTTTTTGTCCCAAGAGATTGAATAATGAAAAAAAAAAAATATATATATTTTTTTTACAAAAAGTTGTCACTAAATGATATATTGCTCAAACATGTCATGGGCATATGTGGAAATACACCCCAAAATACATTCTGTTGCTTCTCCTGAGTACGGGGATACCACATGTGTGGGACTTTTTGGGAGCCTAGCTGCGTACGGAACCCCAAAAACCAATCACCGCCTTCAGGCTTTCTAAGGGTGTAATTTTTTTATTTCACTTCTCACTGCCAATCACAGTTTCGGAGGCCATGGAATGCCCAGATGGCATAAAACCCCCCAAAATGACCCCATTTTGGAAAGTAGACACCCCAAGCTATTTGCTGAGAGGTATTGTGAGTATTTTGCAGATGTCGCTTTTTGTCACAAAGTTTTGAAAATTGAAAAAAGAAAAAAAAATTTTTTTTTTCTTTACTTTCTTCATTTTCAAAAACAAATGAGAGCTGTAAAATACTCACCATGCCTCTCAACAAATAGCTTGGGGTGTCTACTTTCCAAAATGGGGTCATTTGGGGGGGTTTTGTGCTATTTTGGCATTTTATGGCCTTCGAAACGGTGATAGGTAGTGAGGAGTGAAATCAAAAATTTGCACCCTTAGAAATCCTGAAGGCGGTGCTTGGGTTTCGGGGCACCGTATGCGGCTAGGCTCCCAAAAAGTCCCACACATGTGGTATCCCCATACTCAGGAGAAGCAGCAAAATGTATTTTGGGGTGCAATTCCACATATAACTATGGCATGTGTGAGCAATATATCATTTAGTGACAACTTTTTGAAAAAAAAAAAAATCTTTTTTATTTTTGTCTTTATTCAATCACTTGGGACTAAAAAAAAAAATATTCAATGGGCTCAACATGCCTCTCAGCAAATAGCTTGGGGTGTCTACTTTCCAAAATGGGGTCATTTGGGGGGTTTTGTACTTCTCTGCCATTTTAGCACCTCAAGAAATGAAATAGGCAGTCATAAATTAAAAGCGGTGTAAATTCCAGAAAATGTACTCTAGTTTGTAGACGCTATAACTTTTGCGCAAACCAATAAATATACGCTTATTGGCATTTTTTTTACTAAAGACATGTGGCTGAATACATTTTGGCCCAAATGTTTGACTAAAATTGAGTTTATTAGATTTTTTTTATAACAAAAAGTAGAAAATCTCTTTTTTTTTCAAAATTTTCGCTCTTTTTCCGTTTATATCTCAAAAAAAAAAAATCACAGAGGCAATCAAATACCATCAAAAGAAAGCTCTATTTGTGGGAAGAAAAGGACGCAAATTTCGTTTGGTTACAAAATTGCATGACCGCGCAATTACCAGTTAAAGTAGTGCAGTGCGAAATTGAAAAAAGACCTCTGGTCCTTTGGCTGCCAAATGGTCCGGGGCTGAAGTGGTTAAAGAGGATAAAAACTCACAAAAACAATCTTCTAAATTGAAATGCAAAACATACTAAATTGTAAATACTATTATATTAAATTGTATCTACTCAAAAAAATAAAAATAAAAACAGTTGGCAACAAGAACTTCTCCCAATCCCCATGCTGGTTCAATGGGTGCGCTGTGGTGCTTGATCCATTACCAACCTATAAACTTAATCCATTTAGCAGTGAAAACCTGCCAAGTCATGTGGGTCTTTGTAAAGCATACCCTGTAAAAATTTTCTCCAAAGCCTTCCTCCAACAATTCAACAAATGAAGCGTGTTTGCATGTGAACCAAAAAAATAAAAAATGTGTCTCAGCAATGCAAATTAGGCAACTGTTTGGATATTCATAACACGTGAATTGTTGGTGGGATCTAAAGAAGGGACTGAGAAACTGTTAAAAACCATTTAATATTTCTCTAATAAACCATATATAAACTGGGACCAGAATATAAACGGAAGATGTGTCCATAGCAAGTTGTACAGATTCCCTTCTGGCTTTTTCTCTAAATATTTCAGACAAAACAATCACACAGGCATAATAAAATTTATCCAGCTGCACGGGTTTTCAGAGGCTCCTTTACACCAGTCTGCTTGCTAAAACATATGCAATGGTGTACATCAGGGGTGTCCAAACTTTTTTCAAAGAGGGCCAGATTTGATGAAGTGAACATGCGTGAGGGACGACTATTTTGCCTGACATTCTTTGAACCATTAAAATTTTTGGTCTAAGTGTGTTCGTTCGAGCACTAATACACTGCCCAACAAGAATTCTCTTGCCTTTGTGGCTGTGTGCAAGTAAAGGAGATAAGCTCGGGGGTGTTATTTGGATATGCCGTATTTAATCGTATGAAGCAAAATAAGAGTCAGTGCCCATCCGCAGCCTCACAATTGCCAGGAATGCAGCACCCATACTACTAGTTCTGTTCACCATAGAGGTGAAAGAGGATTAACCAGCATTTCCTTAACCGTTTCCCGACCGCCCACTGCATATATACATCAGCAGAATGGCACGGGCAGGCAAAATCATGTACCTGTACGTGATCCTTTAAATGCCTGCCCGTGGGTCGCGTGCGCGCCGCTAGCAGCACGCTCGCGACCCGGTCGGGAGCTCCGTGACCACGGCCGCGGGACCATCGGACCCGATGGGGTCACAGAGCTGAAGAACGGGGAGAGGTTTGTGTAAACAAACCTCTCCCAGCGCTTCCTACTCTGCCTGTCATTGATTGGCTGTTCCCGGTCATCTGGAAAGCCGATCAATGACGTCAGATGTCAGCCCCGCCCCCTAATGTAAAAAACACAACACACGTCACAGCCCATAACCCGTCCCCTCCCCCTAGTGGTTAACTCTTTCACTACAACTGTCATTTATACAGGAATCAATGCATTTAAATAGCATTGATTGCTGTATAAATGACAATGGTCCCAAAAATGTGTCAAAAATGTCCGATGTGTCCGCCATAATGTCGCAGTCACAATAAAAAAAAAAAAAAAAAAAAAAAAATCGCTGATCGCCGCCATTACTAGTAAAAAAAATATATTAATAAAAAATGCTATAAAACTATCCCCTATTTTGTAAACGCTATAACTTTTGCGCAAACCAATCGCTAATTGCGATTTTTTTTTACCAAATATATGTAGAAGAATACGTATCGGCCTAAACTGAGGAAAAAAAAATGTTTTTTTTATATATTTTTTGGGGATATTTCATATAGCAAAAAATATTGCATTTTTTTCAAAATTGTCGCTCTATTTTTGTTTATAGCGCAAAAAATAAAAACCGCAGGGGTGATCAAATACCACCAAAAGAAAGCTCTATTTGTGGGAAAAAAAAGTACGCCAATTTTGTTTGGGAGCCACGTCGCACGACCTCGCAATTGTCAGTTAAAGCGACACAGTGCCGAATATATATTTCATATTTTTTATATTAATACTGTATTTAATAAAAAAAATCATCAGAGTTTAGTGGTCACATAACGTTTCCCAGGTCTTTGCCATCCTCAGGGAAAGATCTAAGGAAGAAGTTTCTAGTACTCTGTTGATGTATGCTCTAGAGCAGGACATCGGGACTATGAATCTGTGTCTGCCTAGTGCTGTGCCAGTCACATGACTGGGGGGGGGGGGGATTCGGAATAGAGAACCAACATAGATAATAGGCAACAAAGTGTTTTTAGCAGCCTATTACAAATCTATATTTTAAAACAAATGTTTATTTATTTTTTTGCACTAACATGGTGTAGATGGATTTTAAATTGACTAATATCTTTACTGTGTGATCAAAGTGAAAGCCATCTGAAGTAGATACTGCCAATCACAGGCTGTGTCCACCCCTCTACTCTGTCTATGGTGTGTTTGTGCTGGGACTTACAGGGAGGTGAAGCCTCCATGAGTCAACATCTTATACCCTCCCCCCATAGTGTTTAGCAATGCAAAGACATAAAGGAGGAGGGCGAGAGTGGACTGTCATCTACCAGGGTATATGCCCACATGTGAGACTCTATAATCACAGGAGCTGCAAAAATAAGAAAGGCGGAGGAAACAGCTTAGAAAGGAACTGAAACTGGAGCATGCTTAGTAGATGTGGTAATGGCTGGTCTACGCAATCTCCAGCTGCAATAACAAGCAGGGCTTTTGCAATCTACAGAAAATTAGTGCTCTAATGGCTAAACGAGTATGAACACAATTTAATATAGCATGTATTGACAGTTTACAATAATTTGGGTTTAAATGCACTGATCTGTCCACCCAATTGTAGGTGTTCAAAGGCTACTGAATAAGGCTTGGGATACACAACAAAGACACTATAGAAAAAAGAAAATAAAATATACATGTAGATGTAGTCAAACTACCATCACATTAAAAAGACATGGAAATAGGGCTTCTCTGACTGACATCCTCTATTCTTCAATAAGATCGTCTCATCTCAGCTCCTATTTAATATGTCGGTCAGGCAGGAAACTAGCCAACTCTCGATATTACAATGTATAATTCATTTCTTTTTTTCCCTCTCACTGTTCTTGAAACAATACTTTTATATTCATGATACATCTGCATCTTGCTGTTTCATTCTGAAATTAATCTCCACTATTCATCAGCAGAACAGAGCTGGCTCAGGTTAATAAGATTTTCATACAGCTTGGAATTTCTTTTCCTCTCTCTCTTCACTTGTAACGTGTGAACATATTGTTCCACAGATCATTAAAAGGCAGAAGTCATGAGCTAAGGGAAGAAGGGTGGAGAAGATGTAGAACTCAATGAGCCCAGCTCCAAGACCTGTCATGGTGAGGTCAGGATCATCTTCTGTAGTCAAGCCTCTGTGGAGGATTCTATTTTAGCAGTACATATTATACAGAAGATTACATGAACAGCCATCTCTGAGAAGATAAAATTGAGCAACTGTTAGACAAAAGGGTGTGCAGAGAAGCCCGATCACCTTCCATGCTCTGTAGAGTACATATATCATATCTTCTCTGCTGTGTTTGAAAGCTGGCCCTGACGTGTACAAATGTTCCTTGTGTCAGACCTACACATGTGTGTTCACTGGAGAATAGTAAAGGAGAATGGTCATACACTTGTACAATTACCGAGGTCAGTAGGGCTACCAAGCTCTCAGATCACAGGCTGACCTAGTGACCTACATGATTCATTGGTCCATGTTGTGAGAAAAAAAAAAAAAACAGAAAAAAAAAAAAAAAAACAACAACAACAGGAGGTTTAGAGCAGAAGCTGAAACATGCTTGCAAAAAATCAGGACCTACCTGATTGCATACAAGTTGAAAGTGTTTAGGTTTGACCTCATATTATATGGTTTTGGTAAATCTAGAAGGAAAATTGTACAAGAAGATTGAATAAAAATTGTATAGTGTGTAGCCAGCTTAAGGCCTCAGTAAGCAGCGCTATGGCCACATACAAAACTAGACCATCACTTGCAGCCATTTTGTATGCAGTAGAGCTGCACGATTCTGGCTAAAATGAGAATAACAATTTTTTTGCTTAGAATAAAGATCATGATATTCTCACGATTGTTGCGGCGTAACATCATCTTTCACATTATACAAAAAAAAAAAAAAAAAAAAAAAAAGGGCTAACTTTACCGTTTAGTTTTTTTCTTAATTCATTGAAGTGCATTTTTTTCCCCAAAAAAATTGCGTTTGAAAGACCGCTGCGCTAATACAGCGCGACATAAAATATTGCAACAATCGCCATTTTATTTCCTAAGGTGTCTGCTAAAATATAATATATAATGTTTGGGGGTTTTTCTAGCAAAAATACTGATTTTAACTTTGTAAGCAACAAGTGTCGGGGGAAAAAAGTTTAGTCTTTAAGTGGTTAAACTTCCCTCATTTACAGACTGAAGTTCATTCCTTTGATCTAAAGCCCCGTACACACGATCCGAAAATCGTACGGAAAATAACGCATTCAAACCGATCGTACGATAATCGGATCGTTTGTACAGAGCTTTCGAGAGCCGATCAGGACAGTTCATCCGATATTATTCTATCGGACATGCACGGAAATTTTTTTCGTACGATGCCAGATCGTACACTTTTCGTTTACTCAGTACAGTCATCGTTCGAAAATGCAATACAAATGCATTACAACACATGACATCACTTCCGAATTTTTTTTCTGTCGTGCAGGAATTTTTTGCGACTTAAGTAAACTCATCAGATTCGACATGAGATTAGCATGCAATAAAAAACGGACGATCATTCGTCCGATAATCTCATCGTGTGTATGGGGCATTAGTCTAAGAACTAAAAGATACAATGTTTGTAGTTATCTACCAGTGCAGACAATGTTGTGTAAGACTTGGCAGGCTACCCAGTTTTTTTTCTTTTGGCAGCTGAGTGAGCAGAGAACGCTCTACACTTGTTACATGAATGAATCGGGAAATTCTGCATAGAGATCATGAGGGGGGTTGAATCGAGATGACGATTTTTTAACGATTAATCGTGCAGCTCTAGTATGCATACAGAAATGCCAGCTCTAGACGCAATTGGTCTGCGCCCAAGGCCAGTCCGAGTCCCTATTCAAATGTATATGCTCAGATGAGCACTTGCATGCGAGCAGCAATGGTGTCGGATTAGGATTTGTAATGGGTACAGATCTGACCACGCCCGTTTGCACATACTGTGTACATAGGGATAATTTATCCACCGGGCAGTATTTGCAGACCCTTGCTGACAGTATGAATGGGCTCTTGGCTACTTTCAGAAATATTCCCCAATTTTCTTGCATTGCTCTTTACTACACAAAAATAAACTAGAATCTTTATCCCAATCCACATAATGTAATTTCAAAAGTAAATTTCAATAGTTGTTTAAAAAGCCCCTCCATGAAGATCCTTAAATCAGGCATTTCTTGATATAGGGTAACACTAAACAAAATGGAAGGCGCACACACCTAGTGCATTACCAAAATTTATTTATTAAATAATAAAATCAATAAAAAGTGTGTACTCACAAAGTGGCATCAATGAGCCATAAAACTACACAATGTTGAGCAGTGCAGACACATATATGCGGTCTCACATCAAGGGGTTTAAACTGATGCATTTCGGGGGCGCACCCCCTTCCTCAGTTTTCCACACTGCTCAACATTGTGTGGTTTTAGGGCTCATTGATAGTTGCCACTTTGCGAGTACCCACTTTTAAATATTTTTTTTTATTGAATAAATGTTTTTTGGTAATGCACTAGGTGCATGCACCTTCCATTTTGTTTTGTTTTTGTAGTCGGATTACCCCATCTGAGGAGGGCAGCATCTGCCTAGTTCCAGAATACTGTTGTCCTTGCCATTTTATTTTTTCCAAGCAGAGCATGATCCTCTCCCTTCGGAGACTGGGTTGCAGGGCAATATTCCAACATAACGACCCCAAACACATCTCCAAGATGACCACTGCCTTGCTAAAGAAGCTGAGGGTAAAGGTTATGGACTGGCCAAGCATGTCTCCAGACCGAAAACCCTATTGAGCATCTGTGGAGCATCCTCACACGAAAGGTGGAGGAGCGCAAGGTCTCTAACATCCACCAGCTCTGTGATGTCATCATAGAGGAGTGGAAGAGGACTCCAGTGGCAACCTGTGAAGCTCTGGTGAACTCCATGCCCAAGAGGGTTAAGGCAGTGCTGGAAAATAATGGTGGCCACACAAAATATTGACACTTTGGGCCCAATTTGGACATTTTCACTTAGGGGTGTACTCACTTTTGTTGTCAGCGGTTTAGACATCAATGGCTGTGTGTTATTTTGAGGGGACAGCAACAGTACAATGTTATACAAGCTGTACACTCACTACTTTACATTGTAGCAAAGTGCCATTTCTTCAGTGTTGTCACATGAAAAGATATAATAAAATATTTACAAAAATTTGAGGGATGTACTTACTTTTGTGAGATACTGTGTGTGTTTGTTATTTTAAAAGGAAAAAAAAAAAAAAAAAAAAAAAAAAGGAACCTTTAAAGTTACTTTAATTCTCCATTGAAAGGTGATTCAATACTAAGGCAACAAGGGAAATGTCCAAATGTAAACTTTGTCCTGTTCCTTTTGCAGGCAATTTAGGGCTCAATGCGTTTCTTGGACTGCAAAACCTGCTTTATTACGATGTGTTCTTAGGAAAGGAATTTGTTTACTATACACAGTGCAAGCCAAGATTCAGTAAGTGTTTGCATGATATTTAAAATGTACATATTGCTGTAACACCATGTACGAACAGCTTTCCATAGGGCTGTGTATGCAGATGAGACAGAAAAAAAAAAAATGAACATTCTTTTAGAATTTAAACAGTTTAAAACAACGCTTCATTAAAAATGGAAAATATGCTTCAGCAAAAGGTTACAGCGAGATCTTTGCCTGGCCTACCCCCATGGGATCTGCCATGGAATGGCTCATCATGCCCAATGATTGTTGAGGCACTTATGGCACACCATTCACAAAAACACACACTTGGAGAAAATGAAATGCCTCTAAATGTCAAACCTCTGTGCTATAAGCAGTTCTTCTATCGCCAAAAATACAGCGCTTCCCAGAGCCCTCCCATAGCCAATGGGATTAAATGAGATAAAATGCCCAATTACCTTGCAACAGACTAGGTTATGACACCAGGATAAATATACTACACATGTATGTCGTGGTTTACCTGCTTTCCCGATTATCAAGGTCAATTGCCTTACATTTGTAAAAGGCAGTCTATATAAATCCCAACTAAAGTCAAATAAATAGTTACAGGCAGTCCCCGGGTTACAAACAAGATTCTGTAGATTTGTTCTTAAGTTAAATTTGTTGGCAAGCTGAAACAGGTACATGCAACAGCCAAAACAATCATTTTTCAATTTTTTGGATAGCATAGGGAAGGGTTAACGCCCCTTTAACACCAGCTTTGCTGTCTGTGCCCCTGTTCTGAAGATTTCACCTCACTTTCTGTACCTGCGACAATTCGATTTAGAAAATTTTGGGTGGATTGGAAACAAGGATTGGTTATAAAGCTTCAATGGAGACACCTTTTTTCCCCCCCATGATAACTCTTACAGAAGTGAATTTCCCTTCTCAGGACACCTAAGTAGAGTGTGAATCAAATTTTTAGCATAAGTCAATTTGTACTTCCTCCTACAATTATACATAGCAGGACTCAAGTACCGTATGTACTCGAGTATAAACCGACCCAAAATATAAGCAGAGGCACCTAATTTTACCACAAAAAAATGGGAAAACGTATTGACTTGAGTATAAGCCTAGGGTGAGAAATGTGCAGCTACTGTAAGTGGAAAAGAGGGTCAACCATGCCCATTTGCAGCCTCACTGTGCCCATTTGCAGCCATAGGTCCCCTGAACTTCAAACTTGGTAGTTAAAGGTTCCTAAAAGGGTTCAAGGGTTTAAGGGTTCCTATAAGGGTTTCTTAAAATTTGGGGTCTCTGGACCCAAAGGGTCCCGAAATGACATTGCTGCAGATGGACACAGTTGACCAATTTGGGGCCCCGTATCTTGGGGTCACTTAGTGCTAGGAAGCCCAAATTTGGTGAAAACCCAGTGGCACTAGCACTACAACATATCCAAAGATGGGGTTCCTAGCACTAAGTGGCCCCGAGATATGGAGCCCCAAAGTCGGTTCAGAAAATGTTAAGCACTTTTCTGCAGCAGAGAATTACATTTTCCAAACCGACTTTGGGTATGTTGTAGTGCTAGTTCCACTGGGTTTGCACACCAAATGTGGGGGTCCTAGCACCAAGTGGCACGAGATACGGGGCCCCAAAGTCGGGTCGTAAAATGTCATTCTCTGCTGCAGAAAAGTGCTTGACTCGAGTATAAGCCAAGGGGGGCACTTTCAGCACACAAAAAAAAATGTGCTGAAAAACTCGGCTTATACTCAAGTATATACGGTAAGCATTTTACTGATGTATACAGGACACTTTTTTGCAGCCAAGCAGTATGGTTAGGATTGTATACTTCATTTTTTCAAAATGCAGATATTTACAGAGCATCCAGCTGTGATGCACATATTGTGACATCTCCAAAACCGTCAATGGAATTTTGCTGTCACAGTTCTCAGAAGGGACGTTGTACAACAAATGCATTTCTCCAGTACAGCCTATGTATTTGGTGCTTAATAGCTGCATAATTCCCTGCAGATTATTTGCCATCAACACATGACAGTTTTGTACCCGTCCTTCCACCAGCACCACCTTTTTAATCAGCAGCATCGGAAGTCTTACGGAAGCAGTTACAATGGAGCTGTAGAGGCTGAGTATTCTATCTTTTGCTTTCCCAGAAGATTCATTACAGATACATTAGAAAGTCAAATCAGGCAACAGCAGTCGGCTGGAAGCTTACATGAAAGACGTTTGATACAAAAGAGCTGATTTTATTTATTTCCAGGTTTTTTCACTCCATCAAGAGGACACTGAGGACTAAGAATTATGCTCATCCATTTTCAGGGAACCTTTTTTTTTTCCACACTGGGGAATGGGGGACCAGTGTGGTTCATAGTTCAATATCAACAGTAAGGATACAGTATAAACTTCCATTATACAAAGCCAGGCTCAACTGTAGTGCGCAGTAATCTGAAGATGCTGCCTGCTGGTTACCCAAACATGACAGATATAGAAATAAGGGCTGGCTTTGGGAAACCTGGTGGTGAGATCTAACAGCCATCAAAGACCTATAATTTCCCACTCATCTATATGCTGAACTATGTCATCCAGTCTGACGGCTCATTATATTTATATATATATATATATATATATATATATATATATATATATATATATATATATATATATATATATATATATATATATATATATATATATATATATATATATATATATATATAATCTGTAGAGAACACATAAGGGACAAAAGTCAAAATTTTAATATAAAGCCATATGAAACATTCATTCTGGCCCTTATAAAAGAAATTGTTGATACAAATGCATTGGTCCAGGAGCTCTTAACAGAAGAAAGCTACATTAAAGTCAGTCACGCATGGCTATTTTTTCCCCATTCGGTCAGTGGGTATAATGAATCTCCCCCAGTAGGACATTGTATTCTGACAGCGGCACCAACCACCGTCAGAGTACACTGATCAGTGGCTAAAGCCGCTGAACTGCAAAAAAGTTTCTAGCACGTCCCTTCCGCAGGAGTCAATTAAAACATTAGACTTCTGTCGAGGAGGAGAGCCCACAGGCCTGCTGGACTAGCCAAATTTTGATCAGTGTATGGCCAGTGTTAAGCTGCCCATACACATGGAGATATCGTAGGGCTTTGTCATTTAAAAATAAATTATGTTTAAATCCCAATGCAATCAAAAGACATAAAATGTTTGATCAACTACCAGCAGATGGGAGAGAAAAAAAAAAAAAAAAAAAACGTATTTAAAAGCTGTCCAACATTTACATCTGGCACCACAAGTCCTCTGTCTGCTGACCGTGCTTGGTCTGTAGAACCCTATAGAAGTCTATGGGGCTCATTTCCTATATAGGAGACGGAGGAAACATGCTCCAAAGAAGTCTGCAGGGCTCTACTGGGCAGGCACCAGCCAGCAGATAGAGGATTTGTGGTAAGGGATATAAACAATCCCCAGAGACTAACCATCAAATTGAGGTAAGTGTGCAAATGGAGGTTGGGGTGGGGTCTGTAAGTGCCGGTTCACACTGGGGCAACACGACTTACAGCGCGACTTAGCAAGGCAACTTGGAAGCAACTTGGAAGCAACTTCAACGTGACTTTGAGTTATTTACAACACAACTTCAAGTTGCCCCCAGGCCAGGCGACTTTGGCTGTGGCCAATCACAGAATAATCAGCTCTCTGGGAGGGTGGGGTTTGCCTGAGTAAACAAATTTATTTTCCTGTAAAGTAGCTTCAAAATAGATGGAGATCCGACTTGGAGGCGACTTCCATTGAAATCAATGGGTACAAGTCACCTAGAAGTCGGATTGAAGTAGTACAGGAACCTTTTTTGAAGTCGGAGCGACTTCAGTAGTGTGCATTGAGACGGCTCCATAGATTAACATTACAGCGTGACTTGGGACGACTTGGGGCGTCTCGGGCGACCTGAAGTCGGATCCTGAGTCGCCCTGGTGTGAACCGGCTCTAAGCCTTAAAGGGGGAAAACAGGACAAGTGCACTTATTTAACAGTTCGTTTTAACAGCCAAATCTGTAGTTTTAAGGAGTGCCTCCATGCAGTTTTCTGTACAAAGCTGTAGCTCAGTGTACTGTAGGATGGAAATTAAGGAGATGGAGGAACAGAGTTAGAAATATCTGTCAGAAGAGAAAAATTATGGCACAGAAAGATTTACAGCAGCTCCAGAGGAAACGTTTGTCATGCATAAACAGTTCATTCCCCAAAGACTGTAAATCAGAAAATTAATTTCAATTGGATAGGTGCCTGTACCATAATTTGTTTAATTCTCTACAAAGCACACAAATAGGAGAGGGATGGGACAGAAAGTTACCCTTTAAAAGCAAACAGATATTCTGGGGCAAAGCATCTGTAAACAGCAATACACCTTTACAGTTATTTTAAAGACGCTATTATCGCAACATATTTACTATATATTTTCCCCATAAAAGGACTGGATTGGTTTCATAGTGAACACTCTGTGCACCTAAAGCTTTGTTCTAATGTTTACATTTACACAGAGCAAATGTACTCTTGGGAGTACAAAGGCGGTTTGTGTCCTAGCAATGATGGACTCTAAGAGGCAGGAGCCTCCTGCATCCTACCAAAGGACACTACATGGACAAGAGCCACCCGTCTCTTAGCAATGAAGGAAGCTAGGCAGCAAGAACCACCTTCATCCCAGCAACAAAGAATGCTAGGAAGCAGGAGCTGCCTATGTCCTGACAATAAGGCTCCATTCACACCTGGGCATTGTGGCAGAATCTTTGCGATTCTGCCCGTGATCTCAAAAACGCACAAAAAATTGCAAAACACAGGTTTATGCCACGATAGCAGTACGGAAAGCTGGTCATCCAAAAAGGAGCAGGAGCTTCATTTGGGTGACAAGCTTCACACGATGTGTTTTGCCACGAGAAATCGTGCGACAATTGCAGAACAACCACACCACATTTTAGTTGACGTTGAAAACAACATCTGAGCCTGCCTTTTGCTATTGTAGAGCGTTTTGAGATTGCAGAAGGCTGCATTAATTATTTACACATGTAAACATTATATAG
Organism: Lithobates sylvaticus; assembly: GCA_028564925.1. Classification (NCBI taxonomy): domain Eukaryota; kingdom Metazoa; phylum Chordata; class Amphibia; order Anura; family Ranidae; genus Lithobates; species Lithobates sylvaticus. Next base: position 151,535,335 of record CM053035.1, on the reverse strand, counting down.
AGAGTTTGGACAACTTAAAAAAAAATATATATAATAATAATAATCCGGTAACCATTTCACAGTTCATATTAAATAAATAAATCATCCATGCTCATTTGAAAACACAACCAAACATCCACAGGTTAGTAAAAATCTAGTGCTGAGTTACCAGTGCCTGCAACCTAACATCCCATAAACTTGAAGGGGAGGTACCCGAACTGCAGAAGTGAGGCCCTATGCAAGGCAATAGGATGTTAGTACACAGACATGGGCAAATCAGCACGAAAAATAAATTATTTGGACTTAAAGCAGGGTTCCACCCTAAAGTGAAACTTCCGCTCATCGGAACCCCCCCCCCCCCCCTCCGGTGTCACATTTGGCACCTTTCAGGGGGGAGGGGGGTGCAGATACCTGTCTGACAGGTATTTACACCCACTTCCGGGCATAAACTCCCACGGGAGTTTACGCCACTTCCTGTCCCAGCGTGCTCTGCCGGGACATGGGTCCCAGCAGACAGCGCGGACGATTCTCATTGCGCTGTGCGACTCACGCATGCGCAGTAGGGAACCGGGAAGTGAAGCCGCAACGCTTCACTTCCTGATTCCCTCACCGAGAATGGCGCCAGCAGCAGCAGATAGCCGAGCGATTGATCGGCCTCTGCTGCCGACATCGCTGGAACCTGTGACAGGTAAGTGTCCATTTATTAAAAGTCAGCAGCTGCAGGATTTGTAGCTGCTGGCTTTTAAAAAAAAAAAAAAAAATTCAGGTACAGTCCCTCTTTAAGAAAGCCCTTTCACACACATGCTTTTAAAAAATTCACAAATCACCTCTTTTTGCTTTGATAGCCAAGTGGGTTTGCACATTTTTTTGTTATTCCTAACAAAGTCTTAGTTCCAAAGTTCACAATAAGGAGATTTCATCATTCACACTGCATGAAAATTCATGTAAAAATGGTTTGGGAAGCTTTAAAGGATACCTTTACCTTAGGGTGTAACATGTTACCAAAGACCATCTGCCTGCATACCTCCAATCCCCCACCGTGACAGCGGATGTTCTCCCCACACCCACTGTCACAATCTGCAACCATGGCCACCAGAAGTCTTGAAGTTCTCAATGAACTTGCAAGGGTGTTGAGCATTCTCATAGTTAACTGATCTTCCTGCTTGCCAGTAACTCTCTACCCATACAAGAAACATGGGCAGACAGGTATACCGAGATTCTGCAAGATCCTGGTATTGCAGGCAGGCTCCTGCCTAAAGCCCCATCAATGAACTTTGTTTATTTGGTCCCTTTTGGTCTGTTAAATACACAATTGAATGGGTTTTGTTAGATCTAATTGAGAGATTAAAAAAAAAAACACCAGGTTGATTTTGCCAGAAATCTAGTGAGCTGATAATAGTAAAGGGCAAAGAGCAGAGGAAGTTATCAGTTACAGTGTTCATTGAGAACTACAGAAACAAACCCTTCTGTTATGGAGATTAGGAGAGAGGTGGGCATCTTATTTCTGTGTTCTTAATACAGATGGGTAAGTTTTCCTCCAGAGTCAGCAAATATGTTAATAGCAAAATGAAAACAAAAAAGGAAAAATAAAAGCTTGACAAAAAGAAAAATAAATGTATCTACCACATTTAGGGCCTGATAAGATGCAATATTTTCTTTTGCTTTTTGGTTAAGTTAAATTTATTTGGGAATTACAGAAATATGCCAGATTCAAGCCAAAGCTGGGTATTGAAATGTGAATGTAATTTTCCAGTATAGCTCTTTGTGATATTTAAAGAGTAACTCCTATTTTGTTGAAAAAAAAAACAAAAAAGAAAAACACATTCCTCTCGGGGTGATCTGTCCACATTGCAGGCATTTTAATAAACTTTGTTGCAGATGCCTACCTTTTTTTTAGCCGTTTGTTCCTGTCTATGTGCTGAGTGAATCTCTATGGGAGCGGTACTATAATTACCAATCAGCTGCTGCACTTGCAGGGTTCTAATGAGGAAACTTGCAGGATCTGCATCCCTTAATGACATTTTTGTTGCAAGGGATGCTCAAAATCAAATCTGATTTGCATCTTCGTGCAGAATTCTGGGAAAATAAGCGAGCCGATCACACAAGCAGGAAATTACATTTCTGACCATCTGTGTATAAAACACCTCAAGCTATGCAAGATTGCATTGCATTTCACAGAAAATTACAGCGTTGCAGATAAAAAAGGATTTTTGGCCCTGTGGAGCCCAAAACAAAATATTTTGCAAGCCTACTTCAAAAGCTACATTTTATTCAGTGAGCACAACCAATAACTATAGTAGAAAGGGTAATGCTTGCTCTAACTGATAATGCACAAATGCCAGACTATGGAGCATCATTACTAGGTCGAGGATGGTGCTTCATCTACACACCTATTCCGTTTTGATTTAATGTATCTGCGATGCAATTGTGTCATCCTTGGAAATTTCTTACATCAATCATCTCCACCAGCCACTCAGACGATTGGATGCTGGGAGCTAAAACTGGAGCGTGAATAAATTCCTGTATGTGATGTAAAGACGCTAAATAAAACCCTTCCTCTATCAGATTGATATCATTGATTAGACTGCAGCTTGAATGAATTTGGAGTTTGTTAGATGGAATTTCAGAACACTGAGGGCTTCTGCAAAATGTCATTATGTTCTTTATCTGTGAAATCTATCAGACATTCTGCTGCCATGAAATGTATTAATCACACCAAATCTAACATATACAAAAAGGAGAATTTAACTGGAAAAAAAAAAAGGGGGGGGGGGGATTTTGTGTAGCACCAAGGATAAGCAATATAAGCCAACATGATCATGAAAAAGGTATGGTTGAGGTTGTCATACACAGGTTAAAGCCAAACTCCCGGGAAAGAAAAAATGCTCTCCTGCAACGGAGCTGCACCTGCAAAAGGTTAAATTGGTTGTAAACCCTTACAAACCACTTTGACCTACAGGTAAGCCTAGATTAAGGCTTACCTGTAGGTCCAATAAATATCTCCTAAACCTACACGGTTTAGGAGATATTTAGAAAAAAAGAGGCATCGCTGTCTGCGGCGCATGCGCCGTAGACAGCGGCACGCAGGCGCACTGAGCATGCCGAGATCACGGTGACATGCCGCTTTCGTGCGCATGCACGGGAGTGACATCACCGCTCCAGCGAATGACAGCGCTGGAGCGGCGAGACCCGGAAGTCACTCCGGGATTGATGGCGGCGGAGGTTGTGGATGAAGGTCGCTTCGTTCTCAGGTAAGTTATTCATAATGAGCTAGTATGCTATGCATACTAGCTCATTATGCCTTTGCCTTGCAGGTTCCGTTTTTTTTTTTTTTTTTTTTTAAAGGAGGCTTTACTTCCTCTTTAAAGTGGTTGTAAAGGCAGAAGGTTTTTTACCTTCCTGCATTCTAAGCCAGGCACATCAGCGGTGAACCTGACAAGTGGAGGATCAAGGCCGCTCTGTGCAAAACCATTGCACAGAGCAGGTAAGTATAACATGTTTGCTATTTAAATTTAAAAAAAATAAGCCTGGAATAATTTTAAATGCTCGCTTAGGTCTATGGGAGTGCCACAGCAGTTGGAGCTCCCCTGCACTTCAGCAGTGGACTGTTCCTCACAAGGGAAATGCTCAAGTCTATGTATGCTGGGGTGAATGTGTATAAGGTGTAACGGTGATCTAGTTTCTGGCTCCATCCTTGAAACTGGTCCACCCCCTCCAAGGTGCTTCTGGGCCATGGTGGCAAGCTCCCCTCATAACTTACAATGCAGGGTTAAAAGCAGTGGTAAATTGCTACAGTTTAAAAAAATAAAAAACATCTGTAAGGTATTGCATATTAGCACATTATGAAATACTGGCTTTCACAGCAAGGAGCACACGGAAGGGCAATGCATAAAAGACAAAAGCAGAGAAAATTCCCAGCTTAACTCGCCAACCAGTCTGCTTACCAACCAAAAATCCCTGTTTTAAGCACAAACTGTTGGACTGGTTAATTCAGTTGGTAAGCAGACTGGTGTGCGAGTTAAGCTGGGAATTTTCTCTGCTTTTGTCTTACATTATGAAAATACTTAACTTAGAACGAAGTCTACCAGCGGTGCACTGTCACCACTGACAGGTCTTCCTTCTTGCCCCAGTCTTTCTTCTGGGTTCGCAGGCTCCAGCTGTATACATGGCAAGAGCCACGATGACATCACTCCTACGGATGTGCACAGGAGCCCTCAGCTCCGGCATGAAGCTCTGAAGGTTCCGGCACGGCATGTCGGACCTTCAGAGTGCATGCGCCGATGACGACACCGGCTGCATCCATGGTGAATAGCTCCTAAACAGTGCAAGTTTAGGAGATATTCATTTTACCTACAGGTAAACTTTATTATAGGTTTACCTATAGGGGAAAATAAAAATAAATATCACAAAGCAGACTTTTCTACCGCTTTAATAGCCCTGCACTGTATGTGATGCAGATGGACTGCCCATAGTTCGGAGCGAGGGACAGAGTAGGTAAAAAAAAAAAAAAAATCTTAAACCTGCACCCCCTAGATTAAAGAGGTATTAAACTCAAAACAAAAAATGCATTCAAATTAAAAATGGTAATATCAAACCACTCGCGCAAAGGTAAAATAGAAGGATGAAAAAACAAATAGAAACAATGGGTCACTGCTGCTCTTAAATGGTCTATTATTTATAGTGAACTTTACAATTAGTTACAGAAAACTTTTTTCCCTTTTGCGATAAAGGTATTGCATGAGCAAATAAACAGTTTATTTTAACCACTTGCCAACCGGTTCACGCCGATATACGTCGGCAAAGTGGCACAGGTGCGCAAAATCCCATGCTACACGTCAGCCTTTTAGGATGCACGAACCTGCTGCACGGCGGGGGACCCGTTGCGCATGGTCGGCGGGCGCGATCGCTTGCACGAGCGCCAGAAGGGGATTTGTGTGTGTAAACACACAAATCCCTGTGCTGTCAGGGGAGAGGAGACATGTTGTTTGTTCCTAGTAAATAGGAATAACGATATGTCTCCTCTCTTACTCAGTCATATCCCCATACAGTTAGAACACACTGAGGGAACACATTTAACCCCTTGATCACCCCCTAGTGTTATACCCTTTCCTACCAGTGACATTTACACAGTAATCAGTGCATTTTTATAGCACTGATCACTGTATAAATGTCAATGGTCCCAAAAATGTGTCAAAAAAGTGTCAGATTTGTCCCCCGCAATCCCGATAAAAATCAAAGATCATTGCTATTACTAGTAAAAAAAAAAAAAAAAAAAAAAAATGCCATAAATCTTCCCCATAGTTTGCAGACGCTATAACTTTTGCACAAACCAGTCAATACACGCTTATTGTGATTTTTTTTTTTTACCAATATGTAGAAGAATATATATTGCCCTAAACTGATGAAGAAATTTGTTTTTTTTAAAAACATTTTTGGGGAAATTTAGTAAAGCAAAAAGTAAAAAAGTATTCTTTTTCAAAATTATCGCATCGGTCTGATGCTACACCTGTCTCCCGGCACCTCTACACTGAGAGCCGAGCGATCGAACACTGCCCATCGCTCGGTTCTCACAGCTCTGCGAGCTGCTGACCATCTTCACAGCTCTCTGCTCTGCCCCCTCCTTGCTCACTGGAACACTAGGCTGTGGCGAGGGCAGGGCGGCCGGCTCAGGCTCTCGGCGACTCGCTAAGAGCCTGGTGTCGGTCCGGGTATCTCTAGCGGATCCCGACTCCATGGTCGTGATGATGCGGAGCTTGGACCGACTTCCGTGACATCAGCAGACAGCGGACTTAAGCCCGCTCTCTGCTGAAAATGGGCCACAGGAGTGCCAAACGAATTGCACTTCTGAGATCCACAGAAGTACAACCAAACAAGCTTTGGCTGTACTTCTCCTTTAAGAGACTGCTTTTAAAAAGATCTTCTCTAATAGTAAAAGCACATAGATGGGGTTCATGGTGCTGACCCCCTGACCTAAGCCTTTTATATACTTAAGCAAGGTGGTCTACTTGCCATGTTTTCTGCAATGCAAACCAAATTAATGAAGGGATCAGCAGTAGGAATGAGACTACCATACAATAGCCACTGCATGTGTTCAGAGAAGGGAAGTCACATGTAGAGATTCCATTGCTAGACTCTCCTGAAGAGAGAAAGCTAATATATAATTAAAGCTGCTTACATTCAACATAAGGTAAAATATTGTTTATGGGTAGAGTATGCTTTCAACGCTGGATGGCATCTATTCAGGCAGTAAACCCGAGAGGAAAACATGACTAATTTTTAACAAGTGTTTAGTCCTTAAATAGAGCTATATTTTAACAAATGGTGTCTGTCAAATCTGACAACGGTTTGGATCAACTATCACTACTAGTTGACATTTAAAAGCTTGAAGTGTTACAAAGACAGAAAATGGAGAAAAAAGAAACAAGGCACATCTGTCTCCCCTAAGCAGCAGGAAATACTGAGTATTTATCCCCCTGTAACAATATAACAAAGAGGAACGACATTGCGTATATTGTCCAGATGGTGAGCTTGCTGGAAACATTCTTCTCCATAAAAAGAAAGCAATGTGCTGAAACATTTGCTCCCCATTCCGATTCCCCTGGATTTAATTACAGCCCGCAGTGCTCTCACTTCTGAAGGTGTTTTCTACATTATAAAGGGCATGGAGAGCTAATATGGGGTACAGTGAGATGCAGACACTGTCCATCAGTCATCCTTAAAGGGGTATACTGCTTAAAGCCCATCGCCAGGCAAAAGGTGGGGCTGGGCCTGCACTGCATTGGTTAACTGCACATTTTTGTCTAGGGGGGGGAGAGGAGAAAGGAGAAATACTGACCCAATTCTCAGATCCTCCCAGCACACGACTGACCTGGCACCCCTGCACTAGGGATGAGCTCCGGCGTGTTCTCACTGCCTGTGATTAGCGCATCGCTGCGCCGCCTTCCTGGCGGGCTCTGCACATGGAGCATGCGAACACGCCTGAGCTCATCCCTACCCTGCACTCTTCAGTTGTTGACTGTCCATGACATCATTAAGCCCAGAGCAGGCTCCATAGGCTCCGCCGCTTGACTGTTTTCCGAAAGAACGAAAGGATCGGGTGAATATAAGATTTCTTCTCACCCCTAGACAAAACGAACAGTTTACCCTTGCAGTGCAAGCACAGCCCCACTGCATGGGAGCACTTTTTTTGCCCGGGGTTGGGCTTGAAGTGAAAGCCCCATAACCAAAAAAGTAAGCTCTCCCGCAGCCCCCATGATTTGCTTAGAGCATCAACTGCGATCTCAATACTGGATGGACTTGTGTCTTTTTTCAGCCTAGCGAACTATGTAACTGAAAAGTTTTTGCTTGCCTATCCTAAACATTAGGAGTCTGCCATACTCATGAAATATCCAAACACAACAATAGATCTGGTTTATTGCTGGGCTTAGGGTGCCTTTAACCGCTTGCAACCCCCCCCCCCCCCCGTAAAATTACGGAGGGGCGGTGCAGCTCTTGTTCTGGGATGACGTCATATCACGTCGTCCCAGAATGCCGGCAGAGCGGTGATCGCGGCTGCGCCCTGTTGCTAGGACACAGCGCAACCCCGATCGCTGTAAAGAGCCATGGCTGTAGCTCTTCAACTACGTGATCAGCTGTGTCCATTCACAGCCGGTCACATGTAAACACAGATGCCGGTAATCGGCACTCCTCGCCTCACACTGACAGTGCGTGGCGAGGAAAGCCGCTCAGCGGCATTTCCTTTGCAGGGGGGACATCTACACATGTAATCAGGGCACTGATCATCAATGCCCCGATTACAATATAGCGCCAGAAGTGCCAGCAATCAGTGCCCACCAGGCCCATTAGTAATGCCAGTCAGTGCTGGCCATCAGTGCGGCATATTAGTGCCTCATCAGTGCCACCTAATCAGTGCCGCCCCATCAGTGCCGCCCCATCAGCGCACATCAGTGAAGGAGAAAAAATTACTTATTTACAATATTTACTGACAAACTAAGAAAAACGTTTTTTTGGTCTTTTTTTTTTTTAAATAAAAAACCCAGCAGTGAATAAATACCACCAAAAACATAGTTACAGTGTAGCATGACCGCGCAATTGTTAAAGTGCTATAGCGCTGAAAGCTGAAAAATGGCCTCGGCAGGAAGGGGGTGTAAGTGTCCTGTATTGAGGTGGTTAAAAAACACATGAAGTACTATGTGCTCTACTGCTGTAACCTTTTGACAGCCATTGCTAATAGCCAGAGAAACTCAGGGCTGTGAGAAATGTCTTTGTGATGAAGTCTATACCTGAAAGAAGTGGGTGCATCTAGGAATAGCTCTCCTGTAACACACACATATATATATATATATATATATATACACACACACACACACACACACACATACACACACACACAGGGGTTCTCAGACCAGCAAATTACTGACGAAGGGAGTGGGATGAACTGGTGCACTACAGAAGGAAAGGCTGCCTGCGTGCTTCAAGGTTTACATTTTCAATTCTACCTGCCTGTAAATATCAGGCTCCCACACATCTGGACCATTTATGAAAGACAGCACACAACACCCAGGATTGGCACAACAAACCATATATTACTCTGTACAGAAAACGCACTTATTTATGATTACGGTAGGATAAAACCCGGAGTCTTCTATAAATACACACACACAAAAAAGACACACAAAAGAACAATGAACAAACCTGTACAGAACAGCCTATTGCTAATGAAATGGAACTAGCTCAAAATTGACAGAACTCAAATTTACATTCCAAACTCAGTCTTCTCAATTGTGTCAAATCCAGCTACAAACAGGTTAAACACATTATAGATCCAATGACGCCATTAACAGCAAACATTATTGAGGAGGCGGCAGCATGGGCCGTGCTGAGGCATAATGAGCCATCAAAAGAGATCAAACGGATGGAACAGCTAGAATAAAAGGCAGACATTCACTGCCTTTTATGAATTCCTATGTTTAGAAAGGAAAATAACATAAAACATTGTCAACAATAACTTAACACCTCAGAAAGACAAAAGTAGTGGGAAAAATACCAGCTGATGAATTATGGAAGAGCAGCTTGTTTCTGAAAAGCTCAAACGCAGAATAGTTGAATACTATTACGTAGGACTCTCAGGAGATCTATATAAACCAAGCAGCCTGTTTCTCATCAGCAGCAAGCTCTGCGTTCCCGAATAGTTAATGTGATAAAAATGAGGGAAAAAAAAAATTGTTTGTTGGCAAGTATGAACTTCATTATTTTATTAAGCAGTGCCAATCCTATTAGTTTCATTGAGTCCTTCCACCACGAATCTTTATGTACCAAGGACAATAGTGAGGGAGATTCAAGTAGTCATTACACCAGCAGGCTGGAAGCGGCCATACTGTGCGCTGTACATCCACCACATTCACATATGTGGATTTAAGACCATATCAAATTTGGTGTTCTGTAATATAAAATTTAGTGGTTTCCATAGATACCACAGGTAAAAATTTCAAAAATTTGTGGATTTTGTTTATGGAACTGCTCAGCTAGATGAAAAAGTAGCAGATGGCATATGCAGTCTTTACTTAAAGTAGAACTATAGGCAAAACTTTTTTCCATTTTGGATAAAGGGAGGGTTATAACCCCTGTATTGTTTATTTTTCCTCATCTGTGTCCCATTGGGGAGATTTCCCTTCACTTCCTGTCCCAAAGTCGAAACAGGAAGTAAGAAGAAATTCCTGCAAATTTAAAAGAATCTCTTGGGGACCCCCAGGTCACCGGAACAGTGTCCCTCTTAGGCCCCTTCACATGGGGCGGATCCGTCCAAGCGGAATCCACCTGCTCAGACATGACTGCAATGGTTCTGCATTCATACAGCTATAACCACTAGCAACAATCACTGTGTTCTCCCGGAAGGGACGGATCCCTGTGCCAGCGACCCCCCCCCCCCCCACTGGGAGAACACAATAGCTCAGTGGGAGGTATTACCCCCATCAATACTGTGTCGATGGGGGAATCTAGCGATTTTCTTTCCTACAACCTGTGGCAGCAGAAAAGAAAATTGCATCATCGTTGGCCTGCCGTACTTGCAGAGACGGACAACAGTTCCAGGAAGTGCCTGTGAGCAGCCACATTTGGCTGCATAGGTACACCGTTGTCAGTGGAGCATGGAAGAATTTCTGAATGTCTGTATTAGACTGTTTCTAATCAATCAGCTGTTACAATATTGCATAACATAAAAGTTTTATGTATATAAAAAAAAAAAATGACTATTTCTATGTTTATTTGGAATTCCACTTCAAATTTGTTAAAGAACCACATATCGGTTATATACATTATTGCACAAAAGTGAGTACATCCCTCAAATTTTTGTAATATATATTTTTTTTTTAATATCTTCTCATGTGACAACACTGAAGAAATAACACTTTGCTACAATGTAAAGTAGTGAGTGTACAGCTTGTATAACAGTGTAAATTTGCTGTCCCCTCAAAATAACGCAACACACAGCCATTAATGTCTAAACCGATGGCAACAAACATGAGTACACCCCCTAATGTGTTGGTATGCCGACGCCTTAAGAGTTCCCTTCACTGGAACCCCTCAAAAACAACCCCACACCATAATTCCCCCTCCACCAAAATGTTTTGGACCAGTGCACAAAGCAAGATGGAAGAACTTGACTGGCCTGCACCTCAACCTGAAAGAACACCTTTGGGATGAATTAGAGTAGAGACTGTGAGCCAGGCCTTCTCGTCCAATATCAGTGCCTGACCTCACAAATGTGCTTCTGAAAGAATGGTCAAACATTCCCATAGACACACTCCTAAACTTTGTGGACAGTCTTCCCAGAAGAGTTGAAGCTGTTATAGTTGCAAAGGGTGGGCCAACTCAATATTGAATCCCACGGACTAAGACTAGGATGCCATTAAAGTTCATGTTGCATGTAAAGTAAACTTCTGTCAATATAGTGTATGTGAGAGCCATTGGCCTTCAACACCAAAGGCGTATAGTACATTTCAACTTTGTAAGGGCTTTAAAACAAACAGAGGTGGATTCCGGCATTAAATGAAGCCCACCACATGTAGAATCACTCTTTTCTTTCAGTCATGCCCATGGCTCATTTCAATTGTAAGCTCTCAAAAGCAGAGCATCTCTTATCGTGTATTGTACATTGTTTTATTCAAAAGCACTGCAAAATACAAATTGCCATCTTAGCATTTTTATAAATGTTAGAGAGCAGCATGTCGTCGCAAAATCGTATATTACATCTTCTAATTCCTCTCCCGGAGATAAAGAGAACAGTGGGGTCCCATAATTCTGAATAACAGCAACACTATATTATAATCATGTTATTCCAACAGCAAAACATCCAAACACATTAGAACATATTAATGCAGAATGTTTCATTAATGGCTCAATAATGCATACAAAAAAAAAAACTGCATAAACACCTCCAACAAGCAACTAGATCAATGATTACCCAACTCCAGCGGCTCTGGTCACAGAAGGGTTCAACATAACTTTGGTAGTTCTTTTCACTGAAGTCAACCAAAGAGCTTATTTCTTGGCTAGGCCTCAAAGGCAATCTACCAGTGGACAGTAGGCTTCATTAGACATCTGGGCATGGTCAGGGTGTTCCTGCTCTTCAGAGTTTTAGAGGCTAGCACATTAGAAGCCAAAGCTCAGATGTAACACATACTGTACATTTGTCATTAACTTGAACTATAAATCTGAGGGAAGCTCTTAAAAAGACAGGAACCAGGAACCGATTCATACCTTTCCTCACCTCTTTGTGTGCCCTAGGAGTTCTTGAGCATAGAGTGCTAAATCAGCAGTTCCCACCTTCAATGAAATGCTTGGAGACTCCTTATCCAAGGAGTGGCTCAGATTTTAGGGAGGCGGTTGAACTGAACTTCAGAATTTACAGCCTGAATATGCATATATAGTTTTCCATAAAAACATTTTTATATGAAATATGCCATAAAACGCAGCAGATATTGTGAATTTAATTTGGACGGGCATCAGTGTCCCCTAAATCCTGCAGAAGTGTTCCCTGGGGTACACACGGCAATGTTTTTTTTTTTTTTTTTACATTTTACTGATTCTAAAGCCTCATACACACGATCGGACCGTGGACCAACTTTCCCGTGGATTTTTGTCCAAAGGGCGTTGGCCCCAAGTTGGTATTGCATACACACGGCAGGACTTTTTCAGCCAACTTTCACTTGGTTTTTCTGCTCTTTACCGCCACCTTTGGTCAACTTCTGTATTGTTGTCTGATCTTTTGCATTGGTTCTGCATTGGTTTTTACAAAAGTCCGTTGGTTTTTGTACACACGGTCGGACTTTGGTCCATCGGACTTTTGTTGGCAGAAAGTTGGTCCGTTCGCACAGCCAACAAAAGTCCGATGAAACCTGGATAAAGTTGGTCCGATGGAGCGTACACACGGTCGGATGTTGGTCCAAAACAGCTAATTTGCATGTTGGTTGTCAAAAAGTCAGATCGTGTGTACGGGCCTTAAGAAAGCTGTGTTGCTGTCCATGACCCAAGAAAGTCATCCTCTGAGCATCGGTCCTAGCATGGGCTCTGCTGAGAGACAAGCTCCCAGCCCTGTAATATATTTTACATACACCCCTAAGCGGCATCCATCAGTCATAATGCTGGTGTAACCCAATTTCTAGTATATCCTGCAAATCTTCAGAGAAGGGAACCAAGAAGTGTAGTTCTCAAAGGAGAGCCCCAGTTGTCACTATAGGACCTGGGGTGGAAAGGACCAAAGATCTGCACAAAGCATTCTGTCCAAAGCCAATTTTTCAGCCCTAGATATAGATCTCTTTAGAAAGATTTAGCCATCTGGTTCTAGTAATCAATATTATTTTTCCAGCTCTGACATAATGCATTACATGCATAGCAACATATAATTTATAAAAGGTTTTACAGATGAGATAAAACCAGGAATGAAATATTCCACTCACATTTTTCAGCAGTGAAGGATGGCAAATGTTATGATTCAGACAATATACGGCCAGATTTCACCCCCCCCCCCAACACACTGCGCGGAGCAAAGAGTGACATCTTTCATAATACGTTTTGAGCAAGAATGTATTTACAGGAGTGTGACAAATTCACACGACCCAGAAAGACGCAAGCAATGCTACCACCGCAATAAGATATGAAATACAGCCGGCTGAAGCTAGAGATACCACAGGAAAACATTTAGTGTAAATATCTTCAACGACTTAACAGGAAGCCACAGAGCTGGTATTACAGAAATTGTCTTGTTCATGCTGTTAGAGGCTTGATAGAACTGCCAGATTCCGTTACCTGCCTGCTATTTCCTTAGCCTCTGTTTTCCTTCTGTCTCAAGAGAGAAAACATTCATACAAAGCACTGCTACTCCAAAGCAAACCTCTCCTTCACAACTTTCACATATGACTCAGGCAATCCTTACACGGCTAAATAGCTTTCATACCATCAGCAGCGCGTCCCCGGTGGGATTATTACAAAATTGCACAGTTATGCATAAAAGCTCAGGATAACCTCAAGGGCTCTATAGAGCACGGGCAAAATGCAGCGGTGTGCAGTAACCCATAGCAACCAATCAAATCCACTTTCACACTGGAATGGTTGTACTAATTTTTTCTGCTATGGGTTATTTCTATTCAGCATACTTTTCACCATGTGTTGAAGAGAACCAGTCACAAATGGAAATTTGGAACGATCCAAATATTCCCTTTTCTCCAGGTTACCTGCGTGATTGGCAAGTAATGTATAAGTGCAACACTCTTGGGAATGTATTACCGTATATACTTGAGTATAAGCCAGCCCGAATATAAGCAGAGGCACCCAATTTTACCACAAAAAACTGGGAAAACTTATTGACTCGAGTATAAGCCTAGGGTGAGAAATGCGCAGCTACTGTAAGTGGAAAAGAAGGTCAACAATGCCCATTTGCAGCCTCACTGTGCCCATTTGCAGCCATAGGTCCCCCAAACTTCAAACTTGGTAGTTAAGGGTTCCTAGATGCCCCCTAGCTGCAGCCAAAATGTGGGGTCTCTGGACCCAAAAATGACATTGCTGCAGATGGACACAGTTGACCGATTTTGGGGCCCTGTATCTCGGGGCCACTTGGCGCTAGGAACCCCATCTTTGGCTATGTTGTAGTGCTAGTTCCACTGGGTTTGCACACAATTTGGGGTTCCTAGCACCAAGTGGCCCCAAAGTCGGGTCGGAAAATGTCATTCTCTGCTGCAGAAAAGTTCTTGACTCGAGTATAAGCCATGGGGGGCATTTTCAGCACACAAAAAAAATGTGCTGGAAAAACTCGCTTATACTCGAGTATATACGGTACCTCTTTCAGAGATAACAATTGCCTTCATTTTGGTTTTTCTCTCCAGAAGGAAGGCTCCATCGCCACTCAAGCATCATCGTAGGTTAACATTTCCTATAGACCAAGATGCAAGACCAAGCCTGAGATAGGACACAATCGTGGAAGGCTCTCTTCACACTTGTGCGATGCAGGATCACATGCAAAACTGCACATGCTCCTGTAGCACGCAAAAATGTATATCTTTTTTGGAAGCGTGCTGCGCTGCCACTAATTGCTAATGGTGTCCTAACATACCTTGCTAAAGTATGTAAGAAATCGAGCGACAAAAAGCATAGTTATAATGTGCCATTCAAATAAATGGACTGCCGTATCACAATGCATGGTAAGGCGCAATAAAAAAAAAAAAAAAAAAAAAAAAACACACACAGCAATGCACATGTGCTGGTGAATCGCACAGATGTGAATTTAGTCTTTAATTTTGCAATCCAATCACTGGTGACTAGATCAATACCTCCAAAAATAAAACCCGCACCTCATGCTACTAAGATAACATTGGCTCCTGTTCAACTGATAGACTTATAACTGAAAATGCCAGTCTACATTATGGAAGGTTCAGTTTAAATATCTTATATATTAAAACAAAAAAATGCCAATAACACATATACACGTATCTGAATGTTTAAACCTGCACTACTACATTCTTTCCATTAGCTTTTATTGATCCCCTTCATAATATATAACGCACTGCATTATTTATCAAATATTTAACAAGGGAAAAAAAAAAAAAACTAATATGCGAGGTAAACTCCCTTTCATGCATGCAGTGTGCATTTGGAATTTACAGTAGTATTTTGCATATTTATCATTATTGATGGTCAGATCTAAAGTAAAATTTAAAAATATATTTTTGTTGTTTGAAAGATTGTATTTTATGCAGTCTTATACCCAGCCAGGCGATGTAGCGCCTACAGGTCACCATTTTACCCATTTAGCCATTTTAGTTGCGCTAACAGAAGCCTGTTAACAGAACTCCAATGACTAATCATAACATAGTCACAACCTCTCAGAGGGCTCAGCAGGTGGTTTAGATCAAAGGGGGCTGCAATCTACCTTATTGTGTTGGATTTTTGGTAACCCATATTGCTTTGGGGATCCTATATCTCTCTATCACAGACACAAACCCAGTTTAAAACTGACCCCCAGGCTTACCTTTTTTTAACATAAAGTAAAAAAAAAAAAAAAAAAAAAAAAAAAAAGGTAAAGCAAGCACACTCCTGTGTTGAAATGGAGTGCTCTTAATTCCCAGCAGACATGCATCTACACAATATAACCCCTATAAAACTGAACCATCTATCTTGTGTCTGCTTCATTTCCTGTCTGGACAACGTCAATCATTGATTTGTACAGCCATTAGCCCACCTCTTATAGCCATTAGCCTTTTCTGCCATCAATCATTTTGTTTCTGACCATAGTATAAAAGAACACATCCCTGGCTTCCTTTTACATGTGCATACTCAAGCAACCAATCATTTTACCTTTAAGCATAAAACAGGTTTTTAAAAGATCTCTGCATTCACCCAATAAATTCAAAGTGTCTGCCAACCAGATTTTTTATTTTATTTAAAATCGATTTTTTTTTTTTTGATTTTTAATCAAATTTATTTTAATAAAAATGCTTTTGGAGTAAAAAAAAAAAAAAAAAAAAAAAAAAAAAAAAATCGATTGATAGTTTTCTATTCATGATACATTCACAATTTAGTTTATTCAGCATGAAATGGAGCTTAGTTATGTAGCATGAGGCTGTATATTCTGCAATATTTACATTTTTGGTAAACTCGTTCAATGAATCCAAGCTCTGCAAGCTGAGATAACATGCACTGCACTGATGTATTCACACAATTTCACAGTAACCATGAGTTAAAAACAAAGTTCAGGAATATTCCTTTATCCCAGTCCCATTGTTTTGCAAATCCATGTAAACTACAAACTGTATGATTGAATTGGTTCCGATATCACTGTTTTACTAACCTGACAGATTATTCTAAATAGGAAAACGTAATTTTGTTTGCAAATAATAAAGAGTCTAACTACCAGCAAGAATAAATCTGTCTAATCTGTCATTTTATATCCATCATGGCAGTGCCTGTTAGTGGGCATCCACTCACCTGCTGCCGCCACAGCCCTCATCTTATTGAGTCACTGCCGCATCACAAGCCGTCCCATAAGGCCGGCTTCACACTGGAGCGGTGCGGGCGGTGACAGTAAAGCAGCGCTATATTTAGCGCTGCTTTACCGTCGTTTTAGCCGCGGTATGCGGCCGATAGCGGGGTGGTTTTAACCCCCGCTAGCGGCCGAAAAGGGGTTAAAATCCCCCGCAGCTGCAGCGGCGCTTTGCCGGCGGTATCCCCGTGGTGTTCCATTGATTTCAATGGGTAGGAGCAGTGAATACCGCTCCAAATATGCTGCTAGCAGGACTTTACCGCCCTGCTAGCGAACCGCTCCAGTGTGAAAGCAATCCGGCTTTCACACTGGAGTGAAAAGGACCCGCTTTTTTCAGGAGCTACACAGGCGCTATTTTTAGCGCTGTAGCTCCTGAAAAACGCCCCAGTGTGAAAGCACCCTTTAATGTGAATGGGACTGTCGGTGAGTCAATAGCAGGTCAGAGGAGGAGCCGCTGTGGGACAGAGATAACAGTTGCTCTTTAAAAATTATGATTTAAATCAAGCTTTTTTACTTGCTATTTAAATCATGATTTAAAATCGACTTGATTTAAATCGAATCCACCCTGCTGCCAACTCTAAAATTAATTTGCTCAGCTCTCCATTTTATTTGTGGTCAACAAGGAATTCAGCTGCAAGTGACAGTGGCACACAATTACTTAATATGTAAAATATCGCAGCTTGCTAGTTCTTGCAGTGGTGGGTGCATTTGTTTTATTTTTTTCCCAAGCTTGGTTTGCTTTAATTTTCACACAGTAATCCTGCAGATAACATACTTCCTGTCTCTGGGTGGCTACATCACTCCTCCACTGTATCTATGGAGGGAGCCATGGTTGTTACCCTAGGCTGCTCTCCGATATGAGCCAAGATGTGTCTATAGTTTCATCTCCATTTCATGTTTGGCAAAGCAATTTGTAGTTTACAGAATATAGCTAAGAAAAGATGTTTAGTGCAGCTCACAGACACACTTTTTCTGACAACTTCAAAAATATAATTTCTGTACTTACTGAAATGTTCTTGGCTTAAAAAATCCTAATGCAGTTACCACATCTAATGATTGTAAGCTACAATTTTTGCTCTTGGGATTAGTTAGTGGTTGTAATCCTTGGAAATGAAAAAAATTAACCACAATTGATTCATCCCAACGACATCCACAGTCAGAGCTGCCTTAAAGGATTCCTCCTGCAGAACTCGTAAGGCATGTTGTTAAGTTTTCAAGAAACAATCCCAGTATGGGCTTATACATAAATTGCCACAACCTTCTGTGAACTATGGTTTAATGCCCCACATCTGATATTAAGACTATGAAAAACACTATGAAAAACAAATCTATAAAGATGATCAAGTTTCACCAAGATTTTCACTTAGGTACATGAGGTCAAGTAACCAGATGTTATAGATTGTAAGACAATTTCCAAATATTTTACAAGTTTTCTTGTTCTGGTGAAAATGAATAACTCCATGACCAGTAATATTTTTTTTTTATGTTCATTTCTTAAGAGGGATTCAGGAGTTGACAGTGGGAAGACACTCCATGCCTTCTTCCTAAGGCTACCACTAGATTCTATACAGTTTCAGTTCTACTTTAGTCTTAATTAAAAAGGTTTAAAAAAGTGTATCCAAGCAAAACCCCCTCCCACCCCACCTCACCCCGGTAAAATAATACTTACTAAGATTAGTTTTGAAGCAGAGAGCCAGTACTAGTGCCGCTCATACTACTGGTTAGCTGGCAAGCACCAGCAGCCTAGTACACTGTGGTGACGTGACGCGTCCCATAAGTACACTTTCATTTTTGCCATGGTTATATGTGGAAATACACCCCAATATACATTCTGCTGCTTCTCCTGAGTAGGGGGATGCCTCATGTGTGAGACTTTTTGGGTGCTTAGCCGCGTACAGGACCGTGAAAAGCAAGCACCGCCTTCAGGATTTTTAAGGGTGTCAATTTTTGATTTCACTCCTCACTACCTATTACAGTTCTGAAGGCCGTAAAATGTCAAGATAGCACCCCCCCCCCCCCCCCCAAATGACCCCATTTTGGAAAGTAGACACCCCAAGCTATTTGATGAGAGTCATGTTGAGTCCATGGAATATGTTATATTTTTCCACAGGTTGTGAGAAAATGAAAAAAAACTGTTCTGTGATCACACTAATCAAAAATGTTACACTGTGTCCTCCAGACTGAGTGGGACCCTGTGGCTTGTTATCAATGCCAAGTACAAAAGCCTGCATCTCTGATGGTATGGGGGTACATTAGTGCATATGGAATGGGCAGCATGCACATCTGGAAAGGGACCATCAAAGCTGAAAGATATACCCAGGTTTTAGAGTAGTATGCCCCTATCCACAGGACGTCTGTCTTTTTCAGGAAAGGCCTTACATATTTCAGCAGGATAATGCTAAACCACATACTGCATCTTTCACAACAGCATGGCTTTGTAGTAGAAGAGTCCAGGTGCTTTAACTGGCTTCCCTGTAGTCCAGACCTTTCACTGACCATTTTTGAGACATGTTGCTGCCAACAATTTCAAAACTACCTTTTTTTTTTTTCTTTTTTTTTTTTTACAAAACGGTACATTTTCTCAAAATTAAACATTTGATTTGTCGATTCAGGAGGCACTGGGCCCCTCAGGATCCTCTAACATAGAATGACTCCCTTGGCCCACTTCACCCAGTGGGTGCACCGGTTTCTGATCCAAGATGATCTCTCAGGACCCCCATCATACCAGCATGGGTACTATACAGCCAGCCATCCCAGCGAAAAAAAACAGAATGGCGGCAAAGCATCCCTACAGGACACTAATAGAAACAGATCCTACAATTGTAATTAACCAAAAAGCTGAGAAGCAGCTAGTGTAACTCACGAAGACAGTGTAAAGCAGGCAACAGGGGTAAGTATTAGCCCTTTTCTTTGCAAGGATGCCTTTGTTGTCAATGTCTCAGAAAGTGAGTCACAAACTATTTGAGCAAATAGTGCGTAAAGCAGAAGAAAATGGCAGAGAAAAAAAAAAAAAAAAAAAAAGATTAAACTGCTTACAATTTGTCTTCTTCGATTCCTCCTTTCTGCCCATTACATAACTTAAGACCCAAAGGCATCATCACTGGGACTCTGCTTCTCTATGCAATGAAGACATATCATGGTTGGTGGAAGGGGTTAGCAGGATGCTGTACATAGCTTCCCGAAAAATCCACAGCACCTTGCCTCAGTACTGCTCCCAAGAGCTCTCATACAAGCAGTGGTCTGGCTCTCGGTAAGAAAATATAACGCCTTAAAGCAGAACTAAACGTTCCTATACTTTATAGCCAAGGAGGCTGGCATCTTACATCTGTTTGATCTGCAGTTGCCATAGTGATACACAGGTGAGCATTTATGACACCATCCATTTGATGGCTTGACAGTTCAGTTAAGAGGCCAAGCAAAGGTGACAGTTATGGTTCAAGGTATGGCCTTGAATGTAACAGTTTTGGGAAACCCATAAAAATCAATAGATTTAGTTCCACTTTAAAGGGTGGATGTCAGTCTGGAATATCAGTCATTCCTACTCGGGCTGTATTCGTATGCAGATCACTATAGGTAACAGCCACATGCAATTCTGAACCTCCATGATTGAAGGAACTGGCATAGATGTTCTCCAGCCAAAAATAAAACCGTCTGTCGGACTTGCTGCAGCTTCTAACGCACACTCTGAAAAGCTCACCATATGCACCGATATTGGAGTGAGCTGTTTCCAAACAGAAAAGAAAGAAGCTTGTACAACTGTGCAAGACAGAAAGCAAAGCTAGATCTCAGCTTTTAAAAACCCACATGTACACACAAAGTAAGAGAACGGGTGAAGTATCATCATTGTTTTGTGAGTGCTGGAAAAAAAGTTGCATCAGCAGAGTGGATATTATTTCTTAAAACTGCTTCAGCGTGAACCATAAAAATGAACAATGAAAGGCGTTCAAGCTCAGAAAATCGTGTTAATGTATTTTGATAACAGCAGAAAACCATCCACTGCATTCATTATTTCTGCTGCAATATATTTCAGTTAATCCTAAACAGGCCCAATTTAGCACAGTGCCACAGAGGACCAGAAATACACCGCATCAGGAGCCGCTTCCAATAACTCATTCATTCCACTTTTATACATGTATGAAAGGAGAGTGCTCTGCTCTCCAGGAATTTAGTTGCCTCAAATCAGAGGAAAGAAAATCTGAAAGCAAACATGAAAATGGTAACGTGTCAGGAACCAAACAAATCCGCACTAAATGTGGCGATTTCCCCCCTACGGACCCAACTGGTTATCCCACGTTCTCTATCTCATGGAGCACTGGCTCCAGACACACTGAACCTCACTATTTAAACCCCAAAAACAGCCAACATGTGCCCATACATTGGCAAAAATAATTATTTGATCCCCTGTAGATGTTATAAGTTTGCCCACTTACAAAGAAATGAACGGTCTATAAATCATAGGTATAGTTTAACCACTACAATACTGTGCACTTTCGCCCCCTTCCTTCCCAGACCAATTTTCAGCTTTCAGCGCTCTCGCACTTTCAGTGACAATTGCGCGGTCATGCAATGCTGTAACCAAATGAATTTTTTATCATTTTGTTCGCACAAATAGAGCTTTAGTTTGGTGGTATTTATTCGCGACTCCGTTTTTTATTTTTTGCGATATAAGCGAAAACATAGCGGAAATTTTGAAAACAACAATATTTTCTCCTTTCTTTTTTAAAAGAAATCCAATAAAATCAAATTTTGTCATAAATTTAAACCAAAACGTATTCTGCTACATGTTTTTTAGTAAAAAAAATTCCGTTAAGTGTATAATAATTGGTTCGCGTGATCACGGACATATGTACGCAAATGATCATGTACAGATGTGTGCAGGTGATCACGGACATATGTGTGCAGATAATCATTGGTACATGTTATTTTACTGGGACATGTGAGGGACATGTGTTTTTATTATTTGGGGACATGTGTTTTTATTATTTGGGGACATGTGTGTTTACACTGTGGGGACACTACTGGTGATCAGTGAGTAAAAAGCTGTAAAAAAACAGCTAATACTCACTGATCACCAGCCGGCTGCAGCGATCCGCTCTCCTCACCGACGATTTCCGTGTGAGGAGAGGAGAGCCGATTGCCTAGCAACCGGCTGTTTGTTTACATCACATGACGGCTGTGATTCGACACGGCCGTCATGTGATCAGGAGGGCCAATCACCGAGCCCTCCTGCCGATCCGAGATGCGCCGTGTCCGGGTGACATGGCCGCATCGGGATCGCGCCGCTGCACGGGCGCGCGCGATCCCTCTACTTCTGAAGGACATTCCGGAACGTCCTATCAGAAGTAGACGTCTCCCACCCGGCCGTATATGTACAGTGGCCGGGTGGGAAGTAGTTAAGTGATAGAGACCAAAATCCCCCCCCCCCCCCCCCAAAAAAAAAAATACGATACAAATTTTATAAATTGAGTTGCAGTTCAGTGAGTAAAAAAAAGTATTTGATCCCCTACCAACCAACAATCATTCTGGCTCCCACAGACTGGCTACAGTATGTGCCCATGTGGTACACAGATTAGTCCTGTCAATTTAAAGCAGAGTTCCAGCCGCCATGGATTGAAATCCTGCAGCGCCGCAAGGTCTCCCCTCCTCAAGAAGGCACATGAACAGGCCCATCTGAAGTTTGCCAATTAACATCTAAATGATTCAGAGAAGGCTTGGGAGAAAGTGCTGTGGTCAGATGAGTCCAAAATTTTGCTCTTTGGCATTAACTAAACTTGTCATGTTTGGAGGAAGAAAAATGCTGACTATGACCATAAGAACACCATCCCTACAGTTAAGGTGGAAACATTATGCTTTGGAACTGTTACATAGTTAGTCAGGTTCAAAAAAGACACAAAGTCCAACCAAAAAAAAAAAATAAAAATACAATCCCATATATACACAATCCTTCACCTACAGTTGATCCAGAGGAAGGTTAAAAAAAAAAAAAAAAACACACACACACACACACACACACACCAAAGCATGCTCCAATTTGCTACGCAGGGAAAAAAAATTCCTTCCTGATCCCAGAGAGGCAATCAGCTTTTCCCTGGACCAACTTTACCTATAAATGTTAGTACCCAGTTATATTATGTACATTTAGAAAGAATCCAGGCCTTTATTAAAGTAATCTACTGAGCTGGCCAGAACCACCTCTGGAGGGAGTCTATTCCACAGCTCTTACTATGAAGAAACCTTTCCTTATCTGGAGATTCATTTTTTTTTCTTCTAGGAGTAAATAGTGCCCCCTTGTCCTCTGTGATGACCTTAAAAGTGAATAACTCAACACCAACTTCACTACATGGACCACTTATGTATTTGTACATGTTGATTATATCCCCTCTTAACCTCCTCTTCTCAAGAGGGAATAAGCTTTCCTCATAGCTGAGCTCCTCCATGCCTCTTATCAGTTTGGTTGCCCTTCTCTGCACTTTCTCCAGTTCCCCCGATAGCCTTTTTGAGAACTGGTGCCCAAAACTGGACTGCATATTACAGATGAGGTCTTACTAATGATTTGTACAGGGGCAAAATTATCTCTCTCTCTCTCTCTTAACCTCCCTGGCGGTATGATTATGTCAGATTTTTGCAACTCAAAGCGGAAGTTCAGTGTAAGAAATACACAGGAGAAAATGCATGTTGATAAAGGGAGTGTAGAGGTGGGCAGGGAGTCTACTGACATCACGACTCCACCCACTGAGCTCTGGAAAACAGACCCACCCACAAAATATACAGCTTTTCAGGTCTCATAGCAGACAGAGGGGAGACATTTGACAGATAAGTATACATGCAGGAGGCATGTATATCCTTCTAGATAACCAATATTTCAGTAGTTTAGAAAGGATGAGAGTGGGTTTACATCCACTTTAAGAGTCTAGTAGACATCCCGGGTATGATAAAGTTTGAAACACAAAATCATAATATAACTATAAATAATTATAAAAAATAATAATATAATAATAAAATAAATTTCCGCACGATTCACTATTGCTCGATTCTGCAAGTGTTCCAATTCACTATCGCTGTTTTCTGGCTGGTCTAAAACCACTTTTGACATAAAGGGACACTTTAGTTGCTATGGACAATCTCAAGTTTCCAGGCAGAAAAAAATGCATTTATAATATAAAACTGCATGCAGGGCATTGGAAAAAGCACTAGGGATAAAAGGGATGTGAAATGATTTCATACAGTAATGTAATCTGTAAGATTACAGTGTACTGTATGCATTACGAATTTTCTATATTTTGAATTTCCCACCGGGCTCCGCCTCCATGCATTGCAACGCTCGCAGGGAACGGAGCCCAGCACACAGAGGCAGAGGGCAGAGCCTGCACACACAGCGGGGGGAAATTGCAGGATCCTGGGGACAAGGTAAGTATACTGCACCAGGATCCTGCAATGCAATCCCGAGTGTGGCTTGGGGTTACAGATAATGGTACTGAAATTTAACCCCGAGCCACACTCGAGAAAACCGCCAGGGAGGTTAATAACAGAAAGGACTTTGCTCGCTTTGGAAACCGCAGCTTGACATTGCATGCTATTATTGATCTTATGATCTACCAAAACCCCCATATCTTCTCCACCATAGATTTCCCCAGTTGTACTCCCCCCTATTATGTATGATGCATGCATATTCTTAGCCCCCAAGTGCCTAACTTTTCATTAACTTTTCTCAGCTAAAAAGGTACAGGCTGACTTTGTCGGGGCCATATATTGTAAAATGAGAACCTTCTGCCCTCAGCCAGAACACTGAAGATGGGTCATGGATCGGTCTTTTAGCATGACAAAGACCCATAACATATAGCCAAGGCAACAAAGGAGTGACTCAAGAAGAAGCATATTAAGGTCATGGAGTGGCCTAGCCAGTCCCCAGTCCATAATTCTATAGAAAATGTATGGAGGGAGCTGAAAGAGGCAGGCTTCACCCCAGTACAACCACTTCCTCAAAGCGACATACTGGTATAGCCCTGTAAATAGAATAAAAAAAAAAAATCAGTATACATACTTTTTCTGAAGCCGATCCGACCCGAACGCCAGCAGCGGAAGCTGTGCAGAGGATAGGGCCGACAACGGCTTTGAAATGAATAGGAAGTCAGCTTACCCATAGAGTTACTATGGGGCTTTCGTTGTCGGACATGTCCTCTGCACCCACTTTCACAGCGAAGCCACAACTGACAGCTCAGCATGGGATTGAGTGGGATCAGCTTCAGAAAAGGTATGTATACTCATTTGTTCTTTACAGGGCTAGATAGGTTAGTGTTAGGTTAGTGTTAGATCGTGGGTGTCTATAGATGCCGGGATTTTAGTTTTAGCATGGACTTCCACTATAAAGTATCCACATTTTGAACAGGTTACATGTTCTAACCGTATCCAGAGGAAACATGCAACATGTTCCAGCTCTTGCCCCCTCTCCCTGTGACAGAGAGCAGGGATTCTTCTCCCCGCACCCGCTGTCACTTTTTAAAACCACCCACACAGCCGTGCTGTGTGAATGAATAAACTACAAGTACTATGCGTCACTACAGCAGACGGTCTAGTAGGTTCAATGGGTCATGGGGACACTGATGGGCCCACTCGTAGCCCACCGGCAGGTCATCCGGCTTTCAAAAAAAAAGAATTAAAATTCCTGTACAGGCCGGAAGACATATCTGCTGGAGCCCAGATTGCGCCATTGATCTACTGATCGCAGTGCAATGCTTTCCTGACTCCTACAATAAATAAATGAACATTTTTTTTTTCCTGCAAAAATATCGGCATGTTATTTTTCTGTAAAGGTGAACTAAACCTTTAAGTCTAATTACAGGAGGATATAATGCAGCTGCTACGGGGTAACAGACACTATTACAAACATGTTGAGAAATGAGGTCCAAAAACAATGGAGATTAATGACAAGACAAAAGTGATATCATTATTTCAATCAGCATTAGAACATCACTCTAAAGCTTACCTAAATCCCAAAACAAAAATTGAATATATTGCAGTTTACCAGTCCTTGGATGGATTGCTGCATTCGTTTTGTTTTTCAGGCTCTCTTTCTTTGTCACCTGGCGATTCTTCCAAAAACACTTTCTGTCCTAGGATGACAAAGCTCACCTACCTACTGTATCAGAACAAAAAACAAGACAGAATTACGGAACCCTGTCCCTCGCCTATGTTCCATACCCGATAACCCTGGAAGTTGCAACCTGCCTGGCTGTACAGCTTACCAGTTGTGTGTAAATCAGAAGGCAAACTGAATAGAATTAGAAATCCTTTGCAACATGTGTTTAATTACATCCCCAGAGTTCAACCTCAATCAATACCTGCATAATGCAGCACATAAACAAGTTTGATTGCTTGTGTATCTGATAAGGATATTAAAGCTTAGAAGTTCCACTAAGGCAGCAACTGATATCAGTGGATAACATGTAGTATAAAACTTTGCAAAACATGAAATAGGAAATAAACCTTAAGAGACAACCTATAAAACTATTTCTTTGTAAACCACAGATTTGTACTCAGATGCATTGCGGTTTACTAGAATACCAATATATATAATTTTTGGTTTCATACCCATCTATATACATTATTTATCAGTCAGCTACACCGTATTGTTAGTCATATTTATGCCGCTCGGGTGATAAAATAGTAGAAATTATATTTTTGCTTCAGTGCGGCGTACGCTAGGATCCATAAATTGCACAGAAACCCTGTCTGTCACATGCATTCATGCTCTTCCAGATCGACTACATGCAGTCTAATTAGCTGGTGCTCAATAAGTCCCCTGGAAGATAAAGATTTCTGGCAAGGTTTGAGCGTTCTAGTATGCAGGGAAGAAAGGCACGCGCAGAATCAGGTAGAATGGGAACTCTGCCGGCTAAATCAAAGCCTTTTAGAGATGCGAGCCCTGACACGGTTAATTAGCCTCCATCCTTCCAGAGTACCAGAGCCAACTGGATAATGCAGAATGATTGCTCTGCACTGTCAAAGCCCAGCACATATTATTTAGAAAGCTCTGTAAGTGCATTAAAAACAGAAGAAATCTAAATCCAACATGCCTAAATGTGTTCACATTCATACAAAGAATAATCACTGTAATCCCCAGGGCTGTTTGCAAGGTTATCCTTTGTGCTATAGATATGCATCCAGAATCTTGATCCAATTGTATTCTCGCTTTCCTTAACATTCCCTGTAGTGCCTGACATACCCAGAATTGGAATCTCATTCACTGCTAAACACTGACAGCAATAGAACTAGGCCCGACAAGTCAAATGCTGGCTCCATGACTGCTACACTAGAACTCAGTATCTCTCTGAAAGCATGTCAATGAAATTAACTACTAAAACAAGGGAAATGCATCGAGTTATCTATTAACAACATACCACTTGGGTGTATGTCAAAGTACAAAGTAAACCCATCTACATCCCTGTAGCCAAACGGTTCTGAAAATGAACACTGAACAATTCATCCATACATATAACACCAATCCACATATTAAATCATTTTCTCATCTTTTTATTCAGGTCACATGGTCTCCTTCTTCTATGCATTGTACTAGAAGTCCCTGCTGTGCATTTCTGTCTTCTGGCCTGGGCCATCAATCACCCAGCTAGACCATCTCCGCCAGGCCCCCTACATGGTAGGATCTGTGGGCAGAGCTAAGGCACAGAACGTCATGTGTTTTGCTGTTGTCGCTGCTGCTGTGTATTACTGCCTTCTGCCCTGGGCCATCACCAAGCTGGATCCTCCCTGCCAGCTTCTCCTGCCTGTTAAATGGGGAAGAGTAAGATGAGGAAAACTGAGGAATGACGAGCTGTGCATGAGAACATGCACAGACAGGTGGCAACGCTGCAAAGGGAAGATCAGCCAGCAGAGCACTGCCACCAGTACTGAGGAAGTCCTAGTATCTGGCAGGATCACCAGTTATATTTTTACTGCAACATTTGCCCAATAAAAGAGCTCACAAACAGACAAATGTCGAATGAACAATTTAATTTTAGGTTAAGGCACGGTTCACACTGGGGCGACTTGTCAGACGACTTAGTCACATGACAAGTCACACTCCATTCAGTGCAATGGAATCGTTCTAATCAGAGCGACTCAAGACGCTCCGACTTAGAAAAAGGTTCCTGCATTACTTGGGGGGGGGGGGGGCGACTTCAGAGCGACTTGCATTGACTTCTATTAAAGTCGCTTGCAAGCTGCGCTGAAGTCACACTGTTCGAGGCAGCTTAAAAGTCGAGCGACTTTGAAGCTGCCCCAGTGTGAACTGAGCCTAAGCTCTCATTCACACCGCGCCGATTTGACATGTCAAACCGCATTCCAAATCGGAGCCTATTGCCGGCAACAGCGCCGTCCGAATCAGTGCGACGCCGGCTTTGCGGCACCGCATCAATTTCCAAAAGTAGTTCCTGCACTACTTTTGGCGACTACGGGGGTGATTTGAATAGACATCTGTGCATGAACCCTCACAGAGGTCTCTCAAATTGCCCCCGAAGTCGAATTGAAATGCCAGTTTGAAATCGTGCGAGTTTAGTGTTCAGTGTGAACTTAGGCTTACTGACAGTTTTTAAAATGTAGGCTCTCTACACAGGTGCATTTGTTAACATTACGCTGTAAATGCAAGTCAGTCACAAAGCAGATCAAATGTTTAGAGAAGACATAAAAGAAAACCCTGTCAGCACACTGACGTTCCTAAATAATATGCTCAAATGGAGTTCAAAGTTTATCACTTTAAGGTTTGTTTTTTCTTTAAAAACAACAAACATGTTATGCCTACTTCCTCTGTACAACGATTTTGCACATAGCAGCCCTTATCCTCCTTTTCTTGGGTCTCTGGCTCCTTCCCTCTTCGAGTACTGGCCTGGCAAGCCGCTTGCTAGGGTGGGTACTCATGGGGGCTCGGTCCCAAGCCACACCGTGTGCATCTAATGACACACGTAGTGTGGCTCGACCCCATCCGCCGTTCCCTTGTCACTAGTTTTGATTGACAGCAGCAGGAACCATTGGCTCCCACTGCTCTCTCAGAGATCATTGAGGAGGAAGAAAGAAAGCAGCACTGCAGCTTTAGTGCACAGTGCTGAGGGTTTTACCCTAATGCAGAGAATAGACTTGACAAAGGGGATGACACCCCCTTGAAATGCATTCTGGCGACCATGTACACAGTGTGTTCCATGAGGCACTCTGCATCTTGATGTCAGCCTAGTGTGCCCGCAGGAATCCCTGTAGCCATGAGAGCAGCTGGCTACTTTGTGCTTCTGGTCTTGTATCTCAGGTCCCTCTACTCCCATTGGTTGTTTTTATTGGTACCATGGTCTGCGTTACTGTAGCGGCTGTTCTCCCCTTCCTCCCCTTAGTGATCAGGGCAATACCTTTGTAGGTATCGAGACTAGTACATACAGGACATCCACGAATGCCTTGCTGCTCCATGTCTACACTCAGACTGCTTTGGGAATTTCATCAATCCAGCTCCTGCTGTGATTTTTATTCTCCTTTTTTCTAATTAAAGGGGGCAACTGCGCTTTGGTTTGCGCTGTAGGTTTTGATTTGTTTGTTCTATTTTTACCTGGTAATCCAACCAGTAAGTGTGTTTAAAGAACAAGCTGTCCTGCAGATGTATCAGCTAAAAGGGATGAGAGAAACCATTTAACACTGACAGGGGGTGCTTACAATGATTAGTTTTATTTATGAAAAACCTTTATCCCAAAAAAGGGAAAAAATGCTTTTTATAACTGCTTACAAAGCGCTAGATGCGGTTTGGCTTCAATTTGTTGGTATATCTAAATCTGCTAATCCATCTAACACTTACACCCCCCCCCCCCCAAACTGACAATGATGCTGTCCAAATGTGCCCCTGTTCTCCTTAAAGCGGAGTACCACTCAAAAATGGAACTTCCGCTTTAAGCACTCCTCACCCCCTTACATGCCACATTTGGCATGTAATTTTTTTTTGGGGGGGGGGGCTTCATTAGGAGGGGGACTTCCTGTCCCACTTCCTCCTTCCGCCCAGGAACCGCCTAGGCGACTCCCTCTAGGCGATCTCCTGGGACACGTGACAGGTCCCAGGAGATCGCTTATCCACTCCGGGAGCGCAGCGCGACTCGCGCATGCGCCGTGCGTGCCCGGCCGCGAAGACGAAAGCTGTCACGGCCGGGTGCCCTTAGTGGAAATGGCGGCGCCGGCGAAGAGGAGGAGGGAGAGGAGCGACACCCCGTTCGGCCGCATCGCTGGACCGTGGAACAGGTAAGTGTCTGTTTATTAAAAGTCAGCAACTACACTTTTTGTAGCTGCCGACTTTTAAAATGCCTGGAACTCCCCTTTAATCCAGAGTGGTGTCTGTATAATAAAGGAAGTGTGTTAATGCCAAAATCACCAGGTGAAAACAGATGGAAAAGAACCTGAGGAAAAAAAAATATGAATGCAGCCACCACACCTAAGGATTGGTAAAATGAAATATTAAAATTTTGTTTTAGGGTTTGGGTTTAATACGGCTTTCAGCACTGCTGAAACTTGTTTGACAATTCCAGTTGCTGCTGACTAAAACACTAACAGTTTTGTTCACAGCACAATAAGACCAACAAATTCTTATTTAGCTACTCTCGTAAGTCACACACTTCTGCCGCATTTCACACCTAGAAAAGCTTCCTCTACTTTGTTGGTTTAGGTTACTGGATTGCCTATATGAAAGCAGGACACGGGTAATTGTGCCCATTCATTCCCAGGTGAGAAGGGTAGAGGCGGAGACAAAACATAGCAAACTATCGTTAAAAAAGGGACTATTGTTAACGGTCTAGCTGTGCAGCATGGAAGATTTATGAAAACCACAAGACTAGCTTAACAGAGTTACAAAAGTTCTGCAGCGCATGCTGGCTGGAAGATGTATATAGGTAAATATCTTGTATTGCAAATCTATATTTCATAACTAATGGATACAAAAAGGTTATTTGTTTTAGTGCTAATGAGAATATAAAAAAATATGGAACGGTACTTGCATGGAAATCTGTACTAAATAATCCAAGACTGGAGCTCTAAAGCAGGACTTCATTCAAAGTGAAGTATTGCTGGTTCACTCACTCCCACAGCCTGAAAGGTTTGGGGGGGGGGGTACTGATTTTTATTGGTACCTACTCCCACAATCCATGCATAGGTGAGGATGATGTCAATTGTCTTGCCCCCTACCCTCCCAACATATGACATTTCCTAGAAGGCTGCAGGACCATTCACAAAGCGCCACATGAGCACAGTGGGGAGGCAGCTGTGGTTTCTCAAAATGCCAATATGGCAGTCTCGGGGACCCACAGCGGTAAGAAGAACCAGCTGTGGAAAGACTGGACCCCAGGCACTGGCAAGTACCTGATCAGCAGCCATAGTTCCACTTTAAGTGCTTCCAGCTTTTGAAAATGTAAAAGCCTGCTGAAAGTCATGCTCTTTAGTGTTTACAAACCAGGATTATCAAATTCCAGTGAACAGAATACCATCTACTATTCATGAACACACATTAGGGTGTGTATACACAGGTGCTTATCCAGTCTAAAGAACAATCAAAAGAATCTGATCCAAAATAATTCCAGTTACCTTCCTAGATTGGTAAATGGAACACTAAGCAAACGGAACTAAAAAGCACTTTGTCACTCACTCTGGCCCCATTAAAAACATGTGCTTCAACCACAATGATATTAAATATTTTATAAACATGGCAATATATTACACATATATATTACAAGAACGCTACAACATCCTCTGCATTCCTTGGATATGTTGGAGACAGAAGTCAAAGTACAATTATTGCCTTTAGCACCACCTGCTGGTGAAAATAGGTACTGTGACATGCTGTGGTTAATGAATAAAGCATCTCTAAATGTAACCTGGGGTTTCAATTACTAATGGAGTAGTAGTCGTTCTCGAACAAGGTAAATCCTGTGCTAAATTTACATACCCAATTATGGCCCCAAACCATTGGTAAAATGGGTGCATGGCATGTGGGTATATATGCAAGGAAAAATGTTTGTTTTTGTTTTTTTTAAACGATAACCTAGTGCATCATTATTTGGGGATTTTGTGAAGTACTCTCGAGGGTATGACACTGTCAACTTTGAATTCACTGATTTTGAAAAGTGAACAGCCTTTACAAATTTGAGTAAATCAACCCCAAAGTGCCTGAGCATTTTTTATAGCAGTGTAAGCGACAGAGGTGAGGACCATCAAGAGAAGGTACTCCAAATTTAGTAAAGTTTCCATTCAAGTCCTGAACATCAAAATGTTACTGCCAATGTTGAAACAACTGCAAGGTATGTGGGTTGTCTAAAATATATCTAAAGATGTTCCATTCAGCTCTCTCCCTTTAAAGTTGGTCCATACTTCCTGCATGATACAACGGGGTGGATTTACTAAAACCGGTGCACTCGGAATCTGGTCACCAGTCAGCTTCTAACTTCAGCTTGTTCAATTAGGCATTGGCAAAAAAAACTGGAAGCGGATTGGTTTCTATGAAGAATTTTCACAAATCTTACACTCTTCAGGTTTTAGTAAATAACCCCCCAGCGTCATGCAGAAATGTCTGTTCTGGTTCAGCAGTGCTTTGTGTTTGTAAAATACAGAGCACTTTTTTTTTTTCACATTGTGAGATTTCACTAATTTCTACACATCTCAGCTTAAATTGTAGTGCATAGAAACAGAGAGAAAGGAAGCTGCACCACAGCATAGCTCACCGGATTGTTTTCTATGTGCCCTTGCAGAGACTTGTGATGTACTAGAGATGAAAACCACAGATTTCAGCACAAGTGTGAAGGAGCCCTTAGGCCCCTTTCACACGGGCGGCTGTTCTGCCGCTGTTAAAAGCATGTTTTGTTATTTTGGATTTCCAAGACTCCGGGCACAGCGATCACTTGCATTTGTACATTGCGATTAGCTGCATTTACTTGTGTATACATGTGGCTGCGTTGGAACATTCTTGCCATTTCTGATGTGCTTTCCGTTTCTCTTTCCTTGTTGTTGCTGCTATCTGCAGGTGAAATAGTACACTGCGATTACCTGCAGTTATGCGCAGATATCTGCAATAAATCGGTCCAGGACGCAGTCTAATTTCTTTTTTCTAACCGCACCAAACCCCATGTAACAAAACCGTTGCTAAATGCAGTGTGTGAATGGGGCCATAGGAAATTGTGTGAGTTTAGCTGTGGTAGACAACTAATAGCTGAATTCTATCCACCCGTGTGAATGAGGCATTAAAGTGTTACTAAACCCAGGACCCTGCATTCACTATATCTGGTCTCCCACAGTACATGGAAATGCAATTTTTTTCTAGTAACTATAAACTGCTAAATACCTTTTCTCATCAGTGGTATATAGCAGTCTTATAACTTCTACCACTGTCCGGCTGAGCACTTGTTAAAGCTTGTAGGTGGAGTTTCCATTCTCCTCCGACTGTCCTATGAGGCTGCAGGACCCCTAATCCTCCGTTTGGCCCTGTGCCAATCGCATGCACCCTCCCAAGAGTAAAAAAATAAAATACCTCACACACACCAAACTGAGCCTGTTCAGCAAGACTCCAAGTGCTCTGTATTATCAAGAGATGGATTTGGGACAGTGGAAGAAGGGGAGAAACAGAGAAGACAGGATCAAACAGCCTTTTTACACAGTGCGCAGGATTTACCCCTTCGGTTCCACAGTGAGTATAACAAGCATGCTTTACTGCATATAAAGACTGATTTTATGGTTGTGGGTTTAGTAACACTAAGTGGAACTGAACTCTAAAAGTGGTTTGCCATGTTATAGGGAACATCTAGAAATATTAATTGTAAAGCAGTATTCTGAAACATACCTTTTTTCTTAAAAGCCTAAAACAATAGACATGCATTTCCTAGTATGTGAGGGTGCCAAGGTACTCCTATACCAACAGCCAATATATCTATAGTGTGAGATCTAAGGCACTGCTGCCTCTGACTGCTATTCTCATCTGCAGTGCTGTTCTCTTTGCTGAAGACATCGACATGAGGAAGCAAAACCCTGCCTGTACCAAGATAGTCAAAAGCACACAGACACAATACAGAGCAAGTCATTGAGAAAACAAAGGCAATGCCACTAAAGAGTGCTTTGTCTTCTGTCTGCCTTTTTTTCTTTTTGGGCACAGCTTCCAGAGCTTCAGTTCCTCTTTCACATAATAAACTGTCAGCTTGGCTGGAGAAGTTAACCGACCGGGTTGAGCTGAAGCTGTTGATTAGCCTGAGCACTGGAACAGAAAGCCCTGTGCATATATTTCATTCACAGAAAACACATTTTTTCAGTTTAGTTTACTAATGTATCACTTCAATGTGTAAAATAGATTTGACGCAAAGCAAATTAATTCTACAGATATGTTTAACAGCCGAGTGAGTCTTTGTTTAACGGGAAGGGCGGCCTGTTTCGTCAGTGAGCCCCTACACTAAACATCTCTGACATGATTTCATGGATCAAAGTTTAAATATATTTCAGACAAATCTGCATAGCTGTAAAGATTTGTTAAACTAACATGCTCTTGGATCTCGCGCACCGTATGTTTTGCATGAAAGGCTGCCGCCATTACTCCAGGATAATAATACGCAACACTTCTTTTGGGCCAATGCAGCATGCATAGGGTTAATCCAAAATATGTGCAGACAAAAAGGCTGCATTGTACTGCCTAATTCCTGCACATGGCACATGTACAAGATCTCTGTATTAACTAGCCAGCTTTATATCCCTTTACTGGATGGGGGTCCTGTGGCAAGGCACTTTCTAAACCCAGAAGGAATGCTGGCAGGCAGAATGACAGCAGTGCCAATCATGTCTAAGGTAAAAATAAAACTACAGCAGCTTAAACACCAAGAGTTAATTGCTTAGAGAGCATTTCGAGAAGGTGATTTAATTTCACGAATGAGTTCCTGTGCATTTTTTTTTTTTTTTTTTTTTTTTTTACCCACAGCTGCAAAATATTCTATCTGTAAATTGCACAGCTATATGAATCCAGAAGGCTTTGGATGTACACAGCACAACTGACAGTTATGAGGTGTCAGACATTCGCATACAACTTGCAGACATGATTTCCATACCTTACCACTACACAAAAGGCAAAATCAAATAGATTGGGAACAGCTATAGATATCCCATGCTCTAAGCACCGTGTAGATCAGGGGTCTCCAGACTTTTTAAAACAAAGGGCCGGTTTACTGTTCTTCAGACTTTAGGGGTCCGGACTGTGGCCATTGGGAGTACAAAATCCCCCGGCAATGGGAGGAACTGGGCCCCCCCATCGTTGGCGGCAATGGGAGGAACTGGGCCCCCCCATCGTTGGCGGCAATGGGAGGAACTGGGCCCCCCCATCGTTGGCGGCAATGGGAGGAACTGGGCCCCCCCATCGTTGGCGGCAATGGGAGAAACTGGGCCCCCCATTGTTGGCGGCAATGGGAGGAAGTGTGCCCCCCATCGTTGGCGTCAGAGAATATAACAGCACCTCAAAGGCCAGATGAAAGTAAAGGGCCGCATCTGGACCACAGTTTGGAGACCACTGGTGTAGGTAGATGCTGCATTACACCTCATAACTGTCATTTGTGCTGTGTACATCCAAATTAAACTCCCCGGCATGTTAACCTATGGGTCCATGCACACATTGGCTGTTATCAGCATTTTTTTGTCAAGGACGTTTTCTGGCTGGGGAAAAAAAAAAATCAGAACTAGGAGTTTTTAGCTGTAAAACGCTCTAACTCTGATAAAAGCTTAAAAAAAAAAAATAAACTTGGCTATTCTGCGTTTATCAGTGTTTTTGAGTCAATAGCTTTAGCGGGAGTATAGTTTTGGTAAATAAAAAAAAAAAAAAAAAAAAAAAAAAATGCTGAAAAACACTACTGAAGAAATGCTGCAAAGCTCATTCTACAGTTAAAGCTTTCAACAGCTAACACTACTGGCGTGTTTATAGTGTCCAGTGTGCATGAGGCCTCAGTAACAGGACTGTCAAAAGAAACTGTTGCTTTGCCCTGAATTACCTGAAAAGGTACAGAGATCAATAGAGATAAAGGACCTTTTTATTCATGTAGGAAAGGCCACCTACCTGCCAAAGGAGATGCAGAGTATGGAGCGGTGTCTGCTGTGTGCAGGTCGCCTTTCATTTGGACAAACCTCAGAGAACATCTAGATTAAATCAGACTTCCACAAATGTCAAACTTGCTGTGTTTGCAGAAGACATAAAATAAAGATAAACTGCTAGTTATGAGTAGATCCGCCTGTCACAAGCCTGTAAAGCAAACCAGTTCCACAGTAACCTCCAGCATAAAATTTCACCCTAGCACCGCTACAAGTACAAAATGTCATCTGCTTTTCTCTCTTCCATCTAAAATGACCTTAAAAACAGTAATGATAAATGCAAGCTGCACATTACCTTGTATAAATAGAGCAACTGTTAACATTTACAAATGAGTGAAGCTTTTAATGGACAACTCCAGTCAAAACACACATAACTGCATTTATACTGTATATGCTGCTTATGATCTACCTACCGTATATACTCGAGTATAAGCTGAGTTTTTCAGCACATTTTTTGTGCTGAAAGTGCCCCCCGCGACTTATAATCGAGTCAAGCACTTTTCTGCAGCAAAAAAAAAAAAAAAAAAAAAAAAATTCCGACCCGACTTTGGGGCCCCTTATCTCGGGGCCACTTGGTGCTAGGAACCCCAAATTTGGTATTCAAACCCAGTGGTAGCACTACAACATATCCAAAGATGAGGTTCCTAGCACTAAGTGACCCCGAGATACAGGGCCCCAAAGTCGGTCAACTGTGTCCATCTGCAGCAATGTCATTTCGGGACCCTTTGGGTCCAGAGACCACAAATTTTCGCTGCAGCTAGGAGGCATTTAGGAACCCTTAACTACCAAGTTTGAAGTTTGGGGGACCTATGGCTGCAAATGGGCACAGTGAGGCATGCAAATGGGCACAGTGAGGCTGCAAATGGGCATTGTTGACCCTCTTTTCCACTTACAGTAGTTGCGCATTTCTCACCCTAGGCTTATACTCGAGTCAATACGTTTTCCCAGTTTGTGGTAAAATTTAGGCCCCTTTCCTACTACCGCAACTTCAAAGTCACATGATTTGGTGGATGCGATTTCAGGGAATGCCTGTGTAACTCGCATCAAAGTCTGACAAAATTAGTGCAGGAACATTTTTCAGAGTCAGACCAACTTGTGTCATACCAATTAAGACGGCTCTCACAGAAGTTCTCTTTGAGTGCCCCATCAGGAAGCGCTCTCCCTCAGGGCAGCCATGCGGGCGCGCTCCTGTGTCCTGCTGCTGCGTCCATTGACAGACAGCAGGACTCAGCTCCGCCCCCAACTCACGAGTCATTGGATTGACAGCAGCAGGAGCCAATGGCTGTGCTGCTATCAATCTATCCAATCAGGACCCGAGACATCGACTGGAGCGGGTGTGCTCATTCCCGATGCAGGAACAATCGGGCTCAGGTAAGTAAAAGGGGGGCTGGTGTACTGCAAGAGGTTTTTCACCTCAATGCATAGAATGCAAGGGTTTAAAGTGGTATTAAACCAGACTTTTTATCTTTTTTATAAATATATTGGCCCCCAGGTGGGTTATGACACAATGTGCTAGTATGCACCACAAAGTAGCACATTATGGCAGACTTAGCTGTCAAATAAAGTCTTCCAGCACTGCCACTGTTCCCGCTGGTCCTGGGTGCTTCCACCTTCACTTTGTCTTCTTCAGGTTCCGTATCTTCAGCTGCTTGAATGGCCAGGCTGCGATGACATCCCTCCCTGGTCATGTGCACAAATCAGATGCTATAAATTGACACTGAGCTGAGTGTGAGCTCAGTGTACATGACAGCTCAGACATGGGGAAATATATATATATATATATAAAAAAATATATATATATATATAAATATGGATATATATATATATAGCTATATATATATGAATATATATATATATATATGACAAAATGACAAGGTGGTCCCCCCACTCCCCTGCAGCCACCGCTGGCTGACACAGAGAAGCTGGATTACGTGACCAGACCAGAACAGGCTGAAAATATTTTTATTTTTTTTCTTTAACACAGCTTAGTAGATGTGTTAGGAGGAGAAGGGAGCATTTTTAAGACTAATTGGGCTTTATTTCGAATTCTACATTAATGTTACAAATACAGTCTCAGTCATGTTACATTGTAGCACGTATAGAATAGGCAATATTCTGTGAGGATGATCATCTTAAATCATATATGCCAACAGGCATTACCAGAACTGTATTTTGGCATTTAAGTGCAAGATAAAAAAAAAAATAAAAAATCTATCTTTTAAAATCGTACAACTCCAACCTGAGGAAAAGTAATCAAAAATGAATGCTGTCTTACAATAATCCTTAGGAATGCAGTTTACAAATAAACATTAGTGAGTGAATAAACAATTGCAGCGGCATAAATTATGCCAATCCTCCGATTATGGAGAGCTGCGCAGTGAGCCATAAACATGCCTGTAAGACGAAGTACATCGATATTAGAATTTGATAATTGGAGATGCAAAGAAAGTCTCTAAGCAGCTCGACGAATAGAAGCATTTTAACGTCCAGCATAGCAAATCAAGTGAAGTGTGTGGAAATCACAAAAAAAAAAACTTTGATGAGCTAAAATACAAGAAAGGAAGCCATTAAACTGAAGAATAAGCACCGCACTCATTGTGCAAGAAAGCACAACTTCAAAATCTACCTTAGCCTTTTTCTAACACCATTCCCTGAATATAGCTCAGTGCCACTTTACTGTTGGTGACAGTAGTGGATCATGTCCATGTAACGTGCATTAGCATGGCCTCTTGAGATCGTTCTTGGAAAAGCATATAAAGGGTTAACAAAGCCGGAGAACAATTAGGAGACAGAGTGTGGTCACCCAAAGTGCCTGAACAAGGACCTTGTGGCAGGATTACCAGGCATTTAATTTTAACAAAAAAAAAAAAAAGTATTGAAAAAAATCTTTTGAAGTAACAATAACATGTTAAAGATTATATGATATTTTAGTGATCGGTTTGCATCTACTTTCAGGACCCATTAAGACCGTTCCACTGTACTGTGGCAAGTTACCAAAAGTGCGTTACAGTGAGGCGGCCCATTCATTTTTGAATGAGCTTCCAATGCACCACAACACAGGTTTGAACAGACCTGGACTACTTTTTTCCAACATGGCACACAATACATAGATGGTTCACATTCTGGTACACTGCCATGCCTGTGTGTTGTGGTCCGCTGGCAATGTGTGTTGGGGAGCCATACAAAATGCTCTGCAGTCAGTTTTATCATACGTTAACCCCCAGTGTTAATTTTGACATCAAATTTCGATTTAGTCTTTTGACTAAAAAAGTGTTATTTTTGTCAACGAAATGAACACTGTTACCACATCACACAGGAGAACTAGGTGTGCCTTGTTCAGGGGTGATTCTGTATCACAGAACATCACAACAAGGGGACAGCAAAGTCTCTCAAACTAACCTAAAAGCTCCAAAGTCCTTTTACCATCCAAGCAGGAACAACTGCCAAGTTTGAGAACCGATTACCCAGCTCATCGATCGAACTCTGATCAACCCTCAGACATTAAAAGTGGTTGTAAACCCTTACAGACCACTTTGACCTACAGGTTTGTTTACACAGACCTCTCCCCGTTCTTCAGCTCTGTGACCTGATCGCGGGACACCAGCGGCGATCGCGTCCGCTGGTCCCGCGGCCCCGGAGCTCAGGACAGGGTCGCGAGTGGCCGCCGGCGGCGCGCGGGCGACCCACGGCTGGGCAATTAAAGGGCCACGTACAGGTACGTGGTTTTGCCCAGCTGTGCCATTCTGCCGACGTATATGTGCAGGAGGCGGTCCTGAAGTGGTTAAAGTGAATGTGACAGTCAACAGCGGGTCAGAGGAGGAGCCGCCGTGGGACAGAGATAAACATTGCTTTTTAAAAATGAAGATTTAAATAAAATCCTCCCTATTGGTTTATGTGTAGAACTGCACCAGATTTTGCACTCTCCAGTTTTAGTAAATCAACTCCGCAGTTCTTATTGATAAACTTACCCACAGTTCGACTCTTGACTTACTTCAAGTAAAAGTTCCCTGTTGCTTTCTCAATTGAGAAAGATGTCTGCCAGAACATTTATCTCCAAAATGCAGAATCAGCAGCGAACACACTTCACTGTCACATCATAATCCAACACTGTCCTCCTTGAACATTTTGCTGAATTTTTAAACAGTCGTCACTGAACTGTGTTGGAGCTGCATTAAAAGTCTGTCATTCATCACAGTATTTAGTCAGTCTTCCCAATGAAGCCGATTTAATGTTAGTTTTCCATCTCCACACAGTCTCAAACTTGCTTCACACTTTTCCATTGACGAAGAACAGCTGTCACTGGATGAAATGCACCCTGTCAACAGGCATCAGGCTTGACAAAATTTGCTATAAAACAAACTATAGAGGAGAGAGCTGTGTTATGTTTTCATATATATCATTAAGTTGC
The DNA here is from genome assembly GCA_028564925.1 of Lithobates sylvaticus. NCBI lineage: Eukaryota > Metazoa > Chordata > Amphibia > Anura > Ranidae > Lithobates > Lithobates sylvaticus. The sequence continues at coordinate 151,495,310 of CM053035.1, read as the reverse complement.
CATTTATTTTTATTTTATTTTTTCAATGAAGATTTTTTTTTAACACCGGGCAAGAGGAAACTTATCTGGTCCACAACTACTTCTGACCATTGGAAGAGGAATTCAAAACAGAACAGATTAGTTACAGCCATTGCAACATTCCTTTAAATGGCACCAAATGGAGACTATGTCCATCCAGCTAAATCAGGGATGAGGCATTGCAAAAGGCTGACATTCACAGACATGACTAGGCATGATGGGAATTGTAGTTCCTGAACAACTGGAGGGCCATAGTTTGAAGACCCCTGAGCTAAATAGTGTCAGAATCGTGAAAAGTTTACAATCTGCTGCCAGTGTATGCCAAACAAACCTCAAAAGGCACACAAAATTGCTTGTTTAGGTGCAGTTTAAGGTGGCAACAACACAACGTTGCCATCAGTCGCCTCCATTTGTGGTAACCAAATACTGTAAATGGCTATGATAGAGGTGGAAGAAGGTCTCTAAAGCTTTCCAGCTAAATTGGTTTCAGCATTTGGGTATAATGTTTGTCAAACGTGAGTGTCTACTATTGTCCAGAAGATCTGTAACACCTAGGCCAGTGGGTCTCAACTCCTGTCCTCAGGACCCACCAACAGGCCAGGGTTACAAGATGAGGCCCCTTTCACACGGGACAGATCTGTAATGATCCGCCCCGTGAACATCCGCTTGCTCGGCAGGGTTCGCTCCGTTGATCACCGCTGAGCCGGCGGATGACAGTCTCTGTGCACTGTGCAGGGACTGCCCTGTCAGATCTCCGCTCTCCTCTATGGGGGATCGGATGAACACAGACCGTCTGTCCGTGTTCATCCGATCTGCAGACGGATAGAAAAAATAGGATTTTCCTCCGCCTGCAGAATCGGACCATAGCGGAGACGGATGATATCCGCTGACACCTGCTATCCCATAAGGGATGCATGCATGTCCGTATTTCATCCGAAGATGGATGAAATAAGGACATACGGTCCACACGTGTGAAAGGGGCCTAACTGAAATACATCACAGGTGATCCCACTTGCTTCTCAGTGATTGCAGTATTCTAATCTGCATCTCTCCAAGGTAATACTTAAAATCTGGCATGTTGGTGGGTTCTGAGGACAGGAATTGACAACCACTGACCTAGGCAGAGATGCTGCCTAAGCAGAACAGTAAGCTCCCTGAAAACACATTCCTTCCCAATATTGTTGCAAGTTTAAAAAGGGGGATTCCACCCTAAAGTGGAACTCCCGCTTTTCGGAACCCCCCCCCCCCCCTCCGGTGTCACATTTGGCACCTTTCAGGGGGGAGGTGGGTGCAGATACCTGTCTAAGACAGGTATCTGCACCCACTTCCGGGCATAAACTCCCACGGGAGTTTATGTCACTTCCTGTCCCGGCGCGCTGTCTGCTGGGACACACACACACGTATTCCGGCAGACAGCGCTGAAGATTCTCATTGCGCCGCGCGACTCGTGCATGCGCAGTAGGGAATCGGGAAGTGAAGCCACTTCCTGATTCCCTCACCGAGAATGGCGCCGGCTACAGCAGAGAGCCGAGCGATCGATCGGCCTCTGCTGCCGACACCGCTGGACCCTGGAACAGGTAAGTGTCCATTTTTTAAAAGTCAGCAGCTGCAGTATTTGTAGCTGCTGGCTTTTAAAAAAAAAAAAATTTCAGTACAGTCCCGCTTTAACAACCATGTGGTATCCATCTTGTTACAGTATTTTAAAGCCTTTATGATTGGTTTAGGCTTTGAAGATCTTACTGTAATTTTTCAGTACTTTCTAGCGTTTTAGGAATATAATGGTTTGCCCATCCAAACTATGGAATTTGCTTTAAAGTTCCTTCTTGGGATTACCACACTGGACGACTTTTATAACTCATTATTTCTTTATCGTGCAATCGTAGAAAACCACATCGTGTGAAGCATGTCATCCAAAAGTTGCTCCTGGACTTTTTTAGGGCGACAAGCTTCACACGATTTGAAGTATCAGAAGAACGCTGGACAGCCGCACACCACCAGAGGAAGATAAAAACCTGTGCAATTTATTAAAAAAACAGGAATCACATCAATCCAAAAGTCCACTGCAAAGCAAAGCAAGAAGGGGGGCACAAAACCCGACGCGTTTCGCACTATACACAGTGCTTACTCAAGTAAGCACTGTATATAGTGCGAAACGCATCAGCTTTTGTGCCCCCCTTCTTGCTTTGCAGTGGACTTTTGGATTGATGCGATTCCTGTTTTTTAAATAAATTGCACAGGTTTTTATCTTCCTCCGGTGTGCGGCTGTCCAGAGTTCTTACGATACTTCAAGTCTATTGTGTTATTAGCCAGCACCTGGGGCCCCTAAACAGGAGTAGGAGCATTCGCCCTGAAGGGCTATCCTGGAGCGGTGGTTATCTCTTTCTATCTACATCAATCTCAAGCTTCACGCGATGCGGGTTGCCACGATTGCAGCGCGATTTATCACAAGACAATAGAGGCAGAACCGCACCACAATTTTAGGTGCCATTCAAATGAATAGCATGTCAAATGTGTGTTCTGTGATTTCTTATTCACACCTCAGTGCTTTGAAATCGTGGGTGTGAATGCAGTCTAAATGTGGTGAGACTATTAGGTTCTCTTTTTCTCAGGCTAAGAAAATCTCAACAAGTACAGAAAAATATCTGTTGATATCTAGGAGGGAAATAGTTTTTTTGTCACTTTATATAATAAATAATGTTATCAACTTTCCAAGTTATCTTCTGCAAACTGATATTTTCCTTTATACACCCCTTTCCCCATTTAAAGAAAAGCACAATGAATCAAAGTAGTAGAGTAGACTGACAACACTGTCCCCCCATAGATACAATACAGCAAGTGAACATGGTCACCCTAGGACAGAAAGAGTGAAAAGGGAAAATAAAAAGGAAACTAATGCAGACACCACATCTAACGCCTGGTTACACAGAGTTTTTTTTTATTGTTTAACCCAGCTGGATGATCACTGTACTAATACAAGCAATGTTAGTACAGTGATCTCCTCCACTAAGCTATTATGTTCCAACAGGAGAATTGTGGAGGTAAACCCGATTCATGAAATTTGAGCTGGGCACATCTCTGCAGTGTTTTATTATCTCTCTTCAAATCACTTTGTTCGGTAGCCTTCTCCTGCTCCGTTCTTCAGTTCTCCGTCATATATGATAAAAGCAGCCTGAGTTTTGTGTTGGGGAGGATGCTATAGATTAGCAGAGCCCTGAACTATTCAACGATCAGCTCTGAAAGTTTCTACCCATGAGGAGAGGGTGTGTGCGCGCCTTTCCTCCAATTAGCTGTCCTAGGTGTATGCCCAGGCTTCACTGCTGTGTTGAGCAGGAAGTGAAAATCTACACAATCTGAGCTTTCTAAGCAGTATATAAAGCTGAAGACAGCAGATATACATGTAAAACAGGTCAGCGATCTACCAGTAGGTCACAGACAGGTGACTTGTAGATCGTGGCCTGGGCTTGTTGACCCTCCATCCCAGAGCATCAGAGTGCAATGGAGAGGGGACTACTTGTAAATTTGGAGCTGTAGTAGGGAGCAAGAGCCGCATTAGTTGATGCCTCCTCTGTAGTGCCGGCTCCTGTCCCATGTGGAGTGATACCAACTTCAATACACCTCTAAACCTGGCTAGCGGTCTTCAGAATGGTGCCAGCAGCAGGAAAGAAGAGATCTTCAGGTAAGTGTGAAGCAATACACAGGACATAATAGTATAGGGCTGCTTTTACACTGATGTGCTGCGGTTTTCCCACACCACTGGTGCAGTGTACCTGCAGCTTTCCTGCTGGTTTGCTGCCTTTAGCCATAGACTTCAATCATATCCTGCAAGTTTGATGCACTTTCTGAAAGTGGCTCATTTCCAAGTGCAGCGGGCACTGTTGCTCCTCTCAAAAGCGATCCCAGCCTGTTTAACAGGTGGAAAGGGGGCGTGATGTTGCCTCCTCACTACTCAATTTAAATCCATGATTGCCGTGCAATGCATGCAATTGCGACACAGTAGTAGTACGTCAATTAGAGGTTTAAATCAGGTGCGAGGAGGCGAAATTTGGAGACAATGTACCCGTGATCTTTGACTTCTCCAATTTTGTTCAGGTAGATCTCCTCCTCTTTAAGGTTGCCTATCCCTAATGTAAAACTTATGTAGGGAGATTTGTTTCATCGCTGTGCATCGTCTGAGGCTGTTCACTTCCTTGGGTATATGTGAGGGTTTACATCCAATTTAAGGACTGGTAAACTGCAAGTAATGAAATATTGGTTTTCAAGCTTTATAGATACATTTTAGCTACTTCGGAATAAATGTTTATTTTGTTTGCGTAATATTATATTCGTTTCCATTTAGGCGAAAAACCCACTTTAAGATTGTACAGCACCAATATGCCCCTCAAACGGTCTTATGAATGTGTCACAAGAATGATATGCACAAACACGAAACTGGACAAAATTGCTAGGAGTGTTTTTAGCTTTTAGCAAAGCATAAATTAGGCAGCGCTGAGTAGGAGCTGTTTATGTATGCTGCCCGTCTACTGCCCAATGAACTGTCTGCTATAAGCTGCTGAAGACAAGATGAGAAGTCCAAATATTATTTGCAGTACAAACAGAGCTGTTAAACAAGCATCCACTTTCACTTGTGCAAAGAGAGTTGGTCAAAACCTGTGAAAAAGGCTGGTTTGCAGCAGACTTAAGGCATCTCAGCTAACATGATCAGTATGGAGGATCTCATTACGCCAGCAGTTTCACCCTTCACAGAGTCCACAGCAATCTGAGGCTAGGAGATACTTAATTTGAATTCATGTATTAAAAACCATCAGTGTTGATTTAAAGCATAGCTGTCAACTGATTGCCTGCAGGCCGGATGCGGCCCCCATGTGGATTTAATCCAATGCCTGACACAGTCAGCGAGTCAAACCAAGCAGGAGAGGAAATCAATGGGAAATATGTGCAATACAGAGATGGAAAGGCAAGGAAGCAGAAGATCATGGAGGTGTACAAATGATGAAAGGCAAACAAAGGTAAATATTGCCTTTTTTTTTTTTTTATACACACCAACATGCAAAAAGACTACATACTGAGGTTGATGAAATCAGTTAAATAGGAAGTCAAAGCTATTTTTTTTTATTTTCTCAGCTGTATCACTCTAACCCTAGTCAATGTGCCTTGCCTTTCACATTATTACAATCCATTTAAAATGTGCTGGAAGCAGATCATCCATTGCAGTGTGTTTAACAGGCAGCCTTCTGTCCACAAGAAGAAGCCATAGAGAACAATTGGCATCCCTGGTCCAAATGTTGCAAAATAGTGTTCAAATCACTATGCTGTAACCGTGCAATCCCCTAGCAGTGAAATGTGAAGCCGGTCAGCTCATTGGACACTTTGGCCTCGTTCACACCATGGTGCAGAGACATCACTTTTTCTGCAAGGGCTCAAAGAAAACAATTGTTCTCCATGTGCCCTGTTCACACCACGCAGATGAGATTTTTTTTGCGCAAGAATCTGCCACATGTATGCAGGTTTCTGCATGGGAGAAAAAAAAAATTATATTATATATATATATATATATATATATATATATATATATATATATATATCGGTTATATATATATATATATATATATATATAATTTATTTATTTATTTATTTTTTTCCCCCCATGCAGAAACCTGCATACATGTTGCAGATTCTTGCGCAAAAAAAAAAATATATATATATATATATATATTTTTTTTTTTTTTTTTTTTATTTTACATGAAATCAACATTGGTGTGAACAGGTCACATAACTGACACGCATGAAAACCGATGTCAATGTGCATGAAAGCCAATGTGAAACTGATGTACACTCATGTCTCTGCAAGTGAAATCTGTGCGGTTTTCCCATCAGTTTTCATGTATGAACGAGCCCTTTCTGAACTCTCTTTTTGAGAGTCAGAAACACAAGAAAAAAAACCTCTAGAAGAGCCCAAGTGTGAACTCTGCAGCCCACATTCTATATAGGGTATTTTCTTCCAGATACATTTTACAAAAGGCATTTGGTTCACCGTGACCAAATTCTTTAAAGTCTATGAACAGCCAAAATTGTTTTTCTTTAATTTTGGATAGAGTAAGAAAAAAACTTAAACCCCTGTCAAGTTTTTATTGTCCCTGCTAGGTGGATCCACCCTATTTCTGAATCTATGCTGACCATTGTCATAGATACAGAACTAAAAATAACAACATTTTACAGCTCTTACCAGGTACATTTTCCAATGGGGACACCAGTTTTGGTGACAACTGCCTTAGAGGAGAAATCCTCTCACTTTGTGGGGATTTCCTCTCGCTTCCTTTTGTGTCTGAGACTGGAAGTGAAGGGATATCCCCCTAAACTGGACACAAAACAGCAAAAAATTTAACTGGGGCTTTAATCCTTCCCAGCACCTAAAACCAACAAAAATGACTGGGCTATACATACTTCATTAAGTGTAAGAATACTTTCCCACTGCCACTTGTACCCCTAGAATCAAATACAATCTCATCCTGAAGGAAATGTTGTCCCATGTTCCCACAGCATCGGACTACACAAACCAACTGGGGTGAATCTCAGGTGGGCCAACCTAAAGCCTCGTACGCACGGTACGATTGTTGGCACACCGAGCATCTGATTTTTGTCAAAAGGGCATGTGCCAGGATCTTGTCTTGCATACTAACGGTACACAATTTGTACTTTCGACTTGTGTGACAGATTTTTGTACTGACCATACAAAAATCTGACGCCAACCCGTTGTCCGTCAAACATTTACTAGCCTGTCATCCAACATCTGTTGGCAGAAAATTGGACAACAATTGTCAAAAATGAGTGTACTAAAGGTAAGATTTTAGGACAACAGTCTGTCAACAATCGTACCGTGTGTACAAGGCTTAATAGATTAGGAGTTTAAACAATACACACCTTGGAACAAATCTTCACAAGTTTTTTTTATTTTCTCACTATAGGTTTAAACCAAAATTTGACACCTATGTTCCAAAAAAAATAAAAAAATAGACATGCTTCACACATTAGTAGTTTTTACACAGGTTTCAAAATGTGTCAATTACACTCACACTTTCACACACAGAGGTCATTTTATGACACTACAGAAAGTGATAAAATTGACTACGTAAACCATATACTACCTGTCATTCTAGTATAGGTTAGAAATTGCAAGATTGTGTTAAACATGAACATTTTTATTTGCCTCCAGTTTTGATATATCTCCCTCCCTGTAGTGGGCTATCTTCTCCGGAAGTCAGCAAGCAACTGGTGCTGAACACAAGGGAACAAAATATATACAAAGGAAAAAAAAAAAAAATCTGATTTGAGTGTCAGTTACTGTTGACCTCACCAGCTTGCAACATGCTTTCTATACAAACAGGAAGTATTTGGCCTGCATATGACCTCATCCCCTCCCATTCATGAAAGCCTATATATTTACATGTGACAGCAGCACTGCAGCTCAGAATAACTCTTGTCCCATGCAACCACTTTTGGCCTACTGTTTTCATCAAATTCAAAGATTACCTAAAGTAAAATTTGCGTTTAAGAGAGTTTGGTAGTACATGGATTCTCTCATATATGTGTATTTCTAAAAGCCATAGAGACACGCAACAGTGTGCATACAAACATAATTAAAGCTAATGCCGCGTACACACAAGCAGAATTTTCGTCGGAAAAATCTTGGATGGTTTTTCCCTACGGAATTCCGCTCAAGCTTGGCTTGCATACACACGGTCCCACAAAAGTTCTCTGAACTTTCGACCGTCAAGAACGCGGTGACGTACAACATTACGACGAGCCGAGAAAATGAAGTTCAATGCTTCCGAGCATGCGTCAAATTGTTTCCGAGCATGCATACTTTTTTGCATACAATCGCATTTTCCGATAGGAACTTTTCCCAACCGAAAAATAGAGAACCTGCTCTCAATATTTTGCTGGCTGGAATTCTGCCAGCAAAAGTCCGATGGAGCATACACACGGTCGCATTTTCCGACAAAAAGCTCTCTTTGCTGGCGGCATTTCTGATCGTGTCTACGCGGCATTAGAGATATTAGACCATAACCTTCCTTGGGTAGGGACAAGTGAAAGTTGGTTTAACACCGTCTGGATATTTCTACATAATTCGTATTCTATACAGTATCTGGAAAGCACAACTCCAGCCAAAACATTATTTGTTTTGGCTACAGTGAAGTGTTAGATCCTCTGTTGAGCTTTTTTTTTTTGCACACCATCACCATTGGGGGATATCCCCTCAATTATATTTTCACAGGTATTAGAAAACAGAAAGCAAGGGAAACTTCCCCAACTAGGGCACATACATCATTAAACATTTTTAGTAGCTCAAGGCTAAAGCCTCATACACACGATCAGACCTTGTACCAACTTTCCCGTGGATTTTTGTACAAAGGGCGTTGGCCCCAAGTTTGTATTGCATACACACGATCGGACTTTTTAGGCAACAAACACGAACGTAGTGACGTTTCAACATACTGACGACACTTCAAAAGAGGACGTTCGAATACTCCAGCGCCACCTTTGGTCAACTTCTATATTGTTGTCTGAACTTTTGCATTGGTTCTGAGCATGCGTGTTTGTACTTTGTACAAGTCTGATGGTTTTGTGTACACATGGTCGGACTTTTGTTGGCAGAAAGTTGGTCCGTTCGCACAGCCAACAAAAGTCCGATGAAAATGGAAAAAGTTGGTCCGATGGAGCGTACACACGGTCGGATGTTGGTCCAAAACAGCTCATTTGCATGTTTGTTGTCAAAAAGTCTGATCGTGTGTACGGGCCTTTAGAAGCATTCTAGTTTGCATTGCTGTCTGCAGTGTGAAGCTTTATCCTTGCTTCCTAAAAACAGGAGCTAAGGAAGAGAGAAAATCTCTACAAAAAGGGAACACAAAGCATTTAAATGCCGATAGGGGATCTAACCCTTTGCCACCCTTTAAAAAAAAAAATAATAAAAAATAATAATAATAATAATAATAATAATAATAAAATAATAATAATAATAATAATAATAATAATAATAATAATAATAATAAATAAAATAAAAACCACACACAAAGGTTGCCTGGAGTTTGGGCTTTACATCAGCTCTTTAGCCATTTGAACCTGAATGTTAGTTTCCCAACTTATACAACAAACCATGAAAAACAATGGCAGTGTATAAACGCATTAGGCTCCATTCACACCTGCGTGTTTACCAAACAAGCTAAAAATGTGAGTCACATTTGTGGTGCCATTCACTGTTAATGGCACCCCAAACACAGCAAGCAGATGTGGGTCTTACAGCATACAAAAAACGCACAACAACAAATGCATGGTTAAAAACTTGCAAGGCGCAGCACTGCAAGAAGCTACATGAGCTAGTTTGCCGCATTTTCCACATGTAGGGCAGCCTGTTAAAATGAATGGAGAGGGAAAACACGCAAGAAACGCTACGTGTGAATGCAGAGCAATGATCGAGCTATTGTAAAGACCACAAACGCACTCGAAAATCAAAACAGATTATTCATCGATTTGACTTCCTGTTGTCCAAAATCTAAACCATGGTGCATGCATAAGAACAATAAATTACATACAAGAACAAAGATAGGCTCAGTCTGAGCATCGTGTGTCAGCTTCCTGTCACCATCTAACATACAAAACCCAACCCCCAAAAAAACACACACATACATAATGTAAACATAGATGGCAGCAAAGAGGAGTACAGTCATGGTTTATAAGCACCTCTCCTCTACTGCAACTAATCTTTCAGCTCTGCTCCATCCTGGTTACACAAAACAAACAGTTCCATCAGAAAAAAAAAAAAAAACACACAATAAAAGTAAACATCATAAGATTGCACGTGATTTATAATTATTGACACTACATTATTAAACCAAGAAAGCAAATAAACTATTAGTTAGTCTCACTTCTGACTTGGCTTCACCCTAAGCCCATGAAGCTCATGTAAACAAGAACCTACAAGCCTAAACTCAAAAGTGAAATGTAAAACTTTTGGCAGGTAACATAATATTCCATGAATAAATCACAATAGGGTTTCACCAACCCTTGCCCTCTCACAGAATAAAAGCTGAAGATCAGATCCATCAGTCACTATACATAGCATTACCGGGTGAAGGATCAAGTTCTATGTGATTGAGTGATACATCCAAGCCTGGCCATACTGGACAGATCTTTTGCTCTACCAATCTACAAAACAGAACACAAAATCCAGGTTTCCAGAAAGGACATTTGTAGCCTTATCTTTTTGATGTTCTTGTTCAGTTAATAGGCCATTAGGCAGCAAGAAATCTGCCACCACTATGAGATCATATACCCAGTAGGAATTTAGGGCCCCATAATGTATGTGCATTATGGCAGTTCATTAACCAACGGATGAAAAACCATACTTGTACCAGTCTTGGCAACATAGCACATGGTATGCGTGTTGGCTGCTACTGTATGCATGAATTGGGGTGCCATTCTAATTAAAAAAGGCAACTCACGGGTATGAGGCCAGTCTAATTCCACACACGGGCGGATTTTCCGACAACATAGTCCGATCAGACATTTTCCGTCAGAAATTCCGACCGTGTGTACGGGGCATAACAGTAAATGGCTAGCTAAAAAAAAAAAATAAAAAAATCAATCTATCTATCTATATATATTAGGGCTGCGGAAATTAACAATTGTTAGATTAATCGTTAATTTCTTTGATCGATCAAAATAAATTTGATCGAGGACGATCCGCGGAGGGAGCTCCGTGGTCTCGCCCATAGGAAAGGCCGCGGCTTCGGCCTAGCTCCGGAGCAGCGGCCATCTTGGTCCACCCGGCGGCGGCTTAGTAGCAGCACAATGACTTCATCATCGCCTGCCTGCTTGTGCCGTCTACTCTGAGAACGGACGGGTCTGCCTGCTGTCTATTCCGGACAGAGCAGACAATCCGTATATGTGAATATTAAGGTATGGGGGAAGATATGGACACTGTATGTGCGTTATAATTAATCGAAATTAGTCGATTAATCGATTTAAAAAAAAAAGAAAAAAAAACTAGATTAATCGAACACAAACATTTTAATCAGTAACAGCCCTAAAATTATATATATATATATATATATATATATATATATATATATATATATATATATATCCCGTGGGCACTGGCTGTCTTTTGCCTAGAATGGCACTTGTGGCTCGTTCACACCATATGTGAATGAAAACTGATGGGAAAACCGCACAGATTTACCCTTGGAAACATCCATTTACATGTGCGTTTTAGTGAGTTTTTATGCACAAACATCAGTTATGTGCCCTGTTCACACCAATGTTGATGTCATGTTAGTTTTCTCCCTGTGTAAAAAACTGCAAACACTTTGCACATTCCTGCACTGAATAAAATTTGCACGTGATACCAGTGTTGTGGTGTGAACAGGGCACATAGAGATCAATTGTTTTTTTTTTTTGTGCCCTTGCAGAACGCATGCTGAAAAATTGATGTCTCTGCACCAAGGTGTAAACGAGGCCTAAAACAGGCAACATCCCTTCTACATTAAAATAAACCTACCTGCCTGCTCACAGTCTCCTTTGGAACGTACACTGAGCTGTGCAAGTGCAGCTCAGCTTACATTCTGGCACAGTACCAGGATGACTGCCTCCTGTTCCAGCCAATGAGAACGGCCACAGACTGGCACCCAGCAGCGAGGAACATTGGACCATTGAAGGGCGTTAAGTGCCTCAGTAAGCGTTTAGCTCTGTTTTAATGCAGACTCTGGGTCAGACTATAATAGATGTCTATGGAGCCCCAGTAAAATGTAGGCACCAGCCAGATGTTGCTCACATCATAACTCGCCATCACATGTGGCTTTCAGACCTGCAAGGAAATTTTGTTCACATTTTAAATGCAGATGTGAACAGTAAAATGATTTGTTTTTTGTACTAAACCCACTGATTTTGGTTCCATTCACATTTGTGCGACATGTCATGTGACTTTGGACATCAAAGTCACATGACAAGTCACAGCCCATTCTTTTCAATAGCACCTGTTAAAATCAGTGAAACTTAAAGCGGCGTTCCACCCAAAAGTGGAACTTACGCTTATCGGTCTCCCATTTGGCACCTTTTGGGGGGGGGGCGTGTACCTGTTTGACAGGTACACTGTCCCCACTTGTCGGATCTCGCCGTGGAGAGGCCCATCAGAAGTTTGGCCCCTCCTCCTCCCTCCCCTGCTGCCGGGCCAGTAAGAGCGCAGCGGGCTTCGCACATGCGCAGTAGGGACCCGGCAGGTAAGCCGCAATGTTTTACTGGGTACCCTTACCGGCAATGGCGGAACCCCCCGACGGAAACATCGGCTCCGGTGCCGACATCGCTGGATTCCAGGACAGGCAAGTGTCCTAATTATTAAAGTCAGCAGCTACAGTATGTGTAGCTGCTGATTTTTAATTTTTGCAGGGGGGGGGGGGGCGGAACACCGCTTTAAAGTTGCAGCAACTTTGAAAGGTGCCTGCACTACTTTTATATGACTTTGATCCAACTTTAGGCTGGGTGCACTGCATACAATTCGCAATAGGAGATTTTAACTGGCTCTCTATGGAGCCGGTTCACACATCTCTGCTGCAGCTCTTGTGCAAATTTGCATTGGAGCCCTGTGCATCTTTTGGTCAGTTTCAGGTCCAAATTCAGCCAAAGATTTGGGCTGAAATCGGACCTGAAAATGGTGAATGGGGACGCATCGGACCGCTGCTGGGAGCCACATGTGGCGATGGTGTGAACCCAGCCTTACACTCAATGGATGTAAGTTGCACCAAAAGTGACATGAAAGTCACACTGGAAATTGTGCGACTTTGGAGTCATGCTAATGTGAATGGAGCCTTAACGGTTTCCCAAAACAGTTGAATTAAGAGGCATGCAGTGAATGATAACTGTCAAAATTGCTCATGCTCTCAATTGAACTGTCAATCCATCAAATGTCTGGCATCATTATTGATCAAATATGCGGCATCATGGCAACTGCAGATCAAACAGAAGCTAAGAGAGCAGCTTCCTTGGCTGTAAAGGATAGGGAAGGTTTATTCCCACCTTAAGGCCCATTCACACCACATCTGTTGGGCCTGTGTTGTTTAACGTAAACCCAATGAAATGGAAATGTTGGATTTCAGTTTGTCAACAGACCATTGTGCTGCGTTGATGTATACTGGGTAAAAATGGAACATGTTGCATTTTAATGCTTTATAACGCGTCACAGCACACATCAAGGAAAACAAAAAGTATGTTGGTTTTTGCTGTGGTTCACACTAAACAACGCAGTGAAATGTGGTGTATTATTGTGTGGGCAGCTGTCTGCGCAAGGTCCAGCATGTTTCAGTGCATCACACTGTTTATTTTATTTTTTTAAATAACTTTATTCAAAGCATCACACAATGACACTCCATTCATGTCCCTGCATAGCAGAGTGATGTCATCCACTGCTCTGCACATGACACCAGCATGATGGTGTGAATGGGGAACACATAAAACAATTTTGACTGACGCTTATTTAGTGCGGCAAACGCCACTGTCCATTGTGTGAATAAGCCCCAATGCTTAGCTTACTCCTCGCTCAGCCCCCCCAAAGCCTCTTCTAGATTGCACTCCAGGCAGCGGTCACATCAAGCACTAAGGGGGGGACCAACAGTCCTGACACTGAGGGCCCGTCCACAACATGGCATGGCATGCCGGGGGGGGGGTAGAGAAGAGTACCAGCGGGCGAGTAATAAAAGGTAAGTATTGACACCTTTCCATCAACCCCCTAGACTTACCCAGTATTTAACCCTTGCCTTGGTGGGCCCCACAAGGATTGTTTTGTTTTCTCGGGGGGGGGGGGGGGGGACGCACACACTGACGCGCGTGTGTTTACCATGCGCTAAACGCGATGCAAGTGACACAAATCAAGGCGTATTCGCTTCCAGGATTTATACACTGGCACAACCCCTACCAGCGATACAAATGTTTATTATACGAAGTAGGTGCTGCAATCTGTCTCATCAGGCCACGTACAGCGCCATGGCATTTGGTTGCGCTCTATTGGCCCGCCTGGCCCTAGGTGAGAGGAAGGTGGCAGTCAGGGGGGTACAGATCAAATAATATGGGTTCATGTATGGCCAGCACCAGGAGGACAATAGGGAATAATGAACACTTCAATACAGGCAAGCAGGCATGAGCTACTCCTGCCATAGTGGGCCAGGCCTGTGGGAAGAGCCCTCTCATTCCCTCAATGCCCCCCACACTGCATGCACAGGAGGAGGAGGAGGGGGGCACTTACCTTCCCCGATGCTCTACACCATCAATAAAGGTTTGTGTGGAGCCCGCAGAGAAAGGGAGCCAGGCGCGGGAGGGTGAGGGCGGCCGTGCCCGGGTCAGTGTGCCCAGAGGCTGGGGCTGTGTGGGAAATCTGCTCCCCTGGAGTTCTACTATCCTGAGGCCTACAACGATGTCACAGTAAGCTGAGTGATGGATGGGGAGGGCCGGCTTCTCCCGGTGCTTGGACTCTGTATGTGTGTATGAGAGCAACCAACAACTGACTCCTCCTCCCCCTCCAGCCGCCCCTAACTCCGCCCACCCTCCAGCAAAGCGCCCGATCATTGGGGAATTCCGGTGCACAGGCACCTCCCCGAGGCTACGTACGGCGTGACGCAGCCCACTCATAGAAACCTCGAAAGTGATTTAAACAAAAAAAAAACGTAAGCAAGGGCGAAAGAGCTGGAGCCCAACATACGGGTCTCAGCGACGTCACCGCGCTAGGGCTGCCGGGAGGTGTAGTGCTAAGCCGTGCTTTGTAGTCCACTAAGGCTTTCCAGGGTTTTGTTCTCAGCATTGCTTCCCTGTTCTCTGTCTTCCCAGCCCTGGGGATTAGCAGACACACAGAGCTGCCCATAGACCTTACATGGTGCTCAGGGTGTCGTTCACCCCCACTTGGACCTATTTTGGGGGGGACAATGTGGAAAATTTGAACACATGTGAGGCAAAACTTAGACATGAGGCCCTCTCATGCCAATAATGGGAAGAATAATTAAAGCGATAAAAATATAATACTACATTGCAATGTACAGTGTAAAAGTCCTCAAGGATTCCAGCATGGTATTGGATCATATCACACCAGCGAGCTCACCCAGACCGTCCCTCCCTTTCCCAGGCTGTGCTCTGCTCTCCGCTGGGTGCGTCTTGTCAGCAGATCGCCATTTGTGAGTGGCACAAAGAGATAACATTGACAGCTCAAGATGGCAGCGCCATCCTTCTTCCCGAAGCTGGGCTCTCCCCTCCAGTGGCATAGCACGAGTTGTCAGTGCCCGGGGCAAGGCAAGCAATTTGCGCCCCCCCCCCCCCCCCCCAACCCTTGGACTTTTAGCTCTGGTCTGGTCACATGATCCCCTGTGTCAGTCATCAGTGGCTGCAGGGGAGAGGAGAGAGCGCTTGGCAATGGATGGTAAAGCCTGGAGCGGTGACATCACCCACAGGTTCCCATGTCCCATCTGTTGTTGGCGGTTTTAAGGTCACATACCTCTGAACCCCTAAACCTTGGGCACTCCATTATGCAAATCTTTACCAGTCACTGTTGTAGAATGCTTGGGCCTGCCCTCTCCATCCTACTGGTAAAGGAAGCCATCCATCAAAGTTATAAGCCAATAACAACCATTGGAGCCTTACCACTTCCGCTGGCTGGTCTAGATCTGCAGAGGCGGCTCTTTAATTAGGCGGTCGCTTAAAGCCTCGCAATCGCTTAATTTGCTTACTGAAGGAAGGGGAGCACTGGCATAACGTGGGCAGCCGGTGGACCCGCGCTGTCCCTGAGTCTGATGCCACAGCCGTCTGCAGGAGTCGGGACACTACTGACAGCGCAGCCTGCCTGCACTGAACAGTGTGGGGAACAATTACAGGAACCATGCCCTGTATCTCTGTCCGTCCAGCAGCTGAAAGCTCTAATGCCGCGTACACACGGTCGGAATTCTCGTCGGAAAAAGCTCTGATGGTTTTCCCGTCGGAATTCCGACGGAATTTTGCTCAAACAGTCTTGCCTACACACAGTCACACCAAATTCCTATGGTCAGTAACACAGCGGCATAAAACACGTTCGACAGCACTATAAAAGGGAAGTTTAATGCTTCCGAGCATGCGTCGAATTGTTTCCGAGCATGCGTCAGAATTTTGCGTGTCAGAATTGCATACACACGATCGGAAAATCCGATAGAAAGGTTTTCCGTCGGAAAAAAATTGAGAACAGGTTCTCAATCCAAAGTCCGTCGGAAATACACACGGTCGGAAAATCGGTTGAAAAGCTCCCATCAGACTGTTTCCATCGGAAATTCCGACCGTGTGTACGCGGCATAAGATCCACCCACTGAACGCTGGTCGGACACAAATACAGGGCACCATGGTTCCTGAATTGCTCCCCAGCAGCCTTGTCTCGGTCAAAGTCTCATGTCAGGCGGAGTTTTCTTTTCTACCAGACACATTAAGTGCTGATACAGAGAAGAGGACCTACGGGCGGAGGTAGAGACTCGGGAGCCCTGGAAGGAGTACACGCACCACGGGGAGTAGAGGGCTGTGTGTGATAGAGGCGGAGGCTGGGCGGGACTATGGGACTACAATCTCAAGCATGTCTACGGAGGAGGAGCTCTTATTGTGAGGCTGGAGATGAAAGCATGGTATATCAGTCCCACTTGCAGTGTAGGTGAGATCAAATGTGTCTGAATGGCAGGAGGAGGCGCTCAGAACACCCTGATATTTATCTACAATCAGTTTTGTTTGGGGGGGGCGGCAAACAATCCACCCTTCATCAGGTCACGGACGACACAGAGGCCCCCCCAGGTCAGGGGCGGCACCCCCCTCCTGTCGGTCAGGTTAGTCAGTCAAGGCCCGCACTTACCCCATCTAGTGATCATCTCATCCCTCTGTTTCCCAGTGTCTCCTCCCTCCTCCTCCTGGCGGCCAATTGGATCTCATCTCCTTTTGGCCAATCGGATCTCATCTCCTTTCGGCCAATCGAGTGACAGGTCTTATGACCCGCTTCCCGAATGGCCGGGAGGCGGATCAGTGTGAGAATAGCGAATTTTCATTCACTATTCTCACACAACTGGGTGGGCTTGGAGCACAATGCTCTGCATCCCAAGGTCATCCTTTTTTTTGAAGCCTCCAGCTCTAATCATGTGCTTCAAAAAAAACACCCCCATTGGAATCCATGCATTCAGCGCCCTGTATGTAGAACAGGGGGCCGGGCACATAGATGGGGGGGTGGCGCCCGTGAGCCCACAATGGACAGGCCGCCACTGTCTACGATCCTACAGTGGTACAACACTGCCCACCTATCCTAATTATCACGTCCCCCTCTTCTCCTTCTACCTAGCCTCCCCTCTATCCCCCTCCCTCTGCCCTCTAGCCCTCCTATCCCCCCTTCACCCCCATTATTTCCATCACCCCTCACTTTCTCTTCTCTCTTCTCTCCCCCCTCCCCCCTCCTCTTTATCCCCCTCCCTATCATCCCCCCCATGTCCTCTCTCCTCCCTCCCCGTTTTCTTCCCCTCTGTCCTTTCTGCCTCCCTCCCCCTGTTCACTCTCTCCTCTCCCCTCCCTCTTTCTATTCTCTCCCCCCTCCCTCTATCCACTCTCTCCTCCCTCCCTCTATCCACTCTCTCCTATCCCCCCTCCCTCTCTTCTCTCCCCCTCCCTCCCTCTCTCTATCTATCCCCTCCCCCTCCCTCTGTCCACACTCTCCTCTCCCCCCCATCCTCTCTCCCTTCCCTCCCTCCCTCTGCCCCCCCCCCATTCTCTCTCTACCCTTTCTCCCTCCCGCCACTGTGTACGATCCTACAGTGGTACAACACTGCCCACCTATCCTAATTATAACATCAGCCCCTCCCCCTCTTCTCCTTCTACCTCCCCTCCCCTCTATCCCCCTCCCTCTGCCCTCTAACCCTCCTATCCCCCTACCCTCCATTATGTCCATCACCACTCCCTTTCTGTTCTCTCCTCCCTCTCCCCTCCTCTCTCTCCCCCCTCCCGCTCTCTATCATTCCCCTCCCCATGTCCTCTCTCCTCCCTCCTCGTTTTCTTCCCCTCTGTCCTTTCTGCCACCCTCCCCCTGTCCACTCTCTCCTCTCCCCTCCCTCCTTCTATCATCTCCCCCTCCCTCTATCCACTCTCTCCCCTCGCCCTCCATCTCTCTCTTCTCTCCCCCTCCCTCCCTCTATCTATCCCCTCCCCCCTCTCTCAGTCCACACTCTCCTCTCTCCCCCGCCATCCTCTCTCCCTTCCCCCCCTCTCTCTGTCCCCACTCCATTCTCTTTCTACCCTTTCTTCCTCCTTCCCTCTCCCTGTCCTTCCCCTTTGTCCTCCCCCCCTCCCTCTCTCTATCCTCTCCCCCTCCCTCTGTCCACTCTCTCCTCCCCCTCTCTATACTGTCCCCCTCCCTCTATCTTCTCTCCCCCCCTCCCTCTCTCTGTCCTCTCCCTTTCTCTTCTCTCCTCCCTCTCCCCTCCTCTCTCCCCCTCCCGCTCTCTATCATTCCCCCCCATGTCCTCTCTCCTCCCTCCTCGTTTTCTTCCCCTCTGTCCTTTTCTGCCACCTTCCCCCTGTCCACTCTCTCCTCTCCCCCTCCCTCCTTCTATCATCTCCCCCTCCCTCTAGCCACTCTCTCCTCTCCCCCTCCATATCTCTCTTCTCTCCCCCTCCCTCCCTCTGTCTACCCCCCTCCCTCTGTCCACGCTCTCCTCTCTCCCACGCCATCCTCTCTCCCTTCCCTCCCTCTCTCTGTCCCCACTCCATTCTCTCTCTACCCTTTCTCTCTCCCTCCCTCTCTCTGTCCTTCCCCTTTGTCCTCCCCCCTCTCTCTATCCTCTCCCCCTCTCTATACTGTCCCCCTCCCTCTATCTTCTCTCCCCCTCCCTCTCTCTGTCCTCTCTCTTTCTCTCTCTGCCCCCCATTCTCTCCCCCCTTCCACTCTATCCTCTCTCCCTTTTAAAAGAAGTCCTAAACTCAAGATAACTCAAGACAACAGGTTTTTGCATCTCCCATAGAGGGTTTGCTCAGGCCAAGGCTCTCTCAGAAAGCAAAAATATCACAAAACCTACCTTGCTTCTGTCCATGGGAACCGCCTGGGGCAGCATCTCAAAGTATATCGCAACCTTCTGCATTGGACTGGATCGCCCCCAAATCGCTGGGGAAGCAGAGCAGAACCAGACATCCCTTTTATAGAGGTAATACTCGAGGCGGGTGCCTGCATAGGTGGTGATCAAACTATTGTCGCCTTCATTCCCTCACTCATGTATGTAAAGTCCACAAAAAACTCTTGCTCAAATAAGTCAAATGATATTTCTGGGTCTTTGGACAGAAATTCATCCACTTCAATTATATCCTCCAGTGATTCCTCCAGTGGTTCCTCAAGAATAGGCTCTGATGTACTTGGTACACGTGATGGTCCTTCTATCTCTGTCCAGTCAATCCCATTAAAGAAAGGGTGTGATCGGAGATTGCACACTAGGTACGCACGTTCTTCTTGGTCATGCCATAAAAGTCTGTTTATGAGTTCATACAGGGGAAACTCCATGTACTCTGGGAAAGTGGTTGACATGTTGTCAATGAGATCAGCCAACTGATTTCTATTCTCCCGTCCAGTATAAAAAGGATGAAACCCTACGGCCATCTCATATACTATTATCCCAAATGAGAAATAGTCTGCCGGGTAATAGTACGGCCTACGAGCATTGACTTCTGGGGCCATGTAAGTTGGTGTCCCCACACGCTCACTGACTCTGTTGGACTTTGTGATACAAGATGCTGCCAAACCGAAATCTGAAAAAATTTTGGCGTGGTCATCGTTATCCAGAAGAATGTTGTCTGGTTTTAGATCCCTGTAAAGGATCTGAAGAGAATGAAGGTGTCGCAGTCCACACAGAATATCAGCAGTAAGATATCTTAAGGTTTCTTTATCAAATGGAGCTGAAGCCTTTATGAATGCTCTGAGATCCCCTCCACCCAGGAACTCCATAGCAATGACTAGATGAGTCTCTGTTTGAAATGAGCAGTAGAGATGTACAAAAAATGGGGAGCTGCTGCATGTTTTCATTGCGTCGCGCTCATCAAAGGCACACAGGGGATCACCATCATGTAGTTTTCTTTTTTGAACAATTTTCACAGCCAGCTTTTTATTAATGATGGGATTAGAGGCCAAGAACACTTTTCCAAAGGACCCCTGTCCAAGCATTCTATGTAAGGTGAAACTTTCCATGGTAGGTTTGTCAGACTTGTAGGTAGGTGAAGTATCCTCGCCTTTTTTTTGTCCTCGTTGGATTTAGCCAGTGAAGCCTCATCACCCTCATTGGTGACTGTTTTGTTGTCCTCGTTGGATATGGTCAGTGAAGTCTTTACGACCTCACTGGTGACTTGTTTGTTGTCCTTGTTAGTTGTAGCCAATGAAGTCTTTTCCTCCTCACTATTGGCTGATTTTTTGTCCTGGTGGGACAGGAGACCCGAGTGAAGCAGCGGAAAGCTGCTTGTGATAATGGGCGAGTGGCTCATTAGCCACATTGGTTGTTATCATGAAAAAGCCGACCACCAGCTCTAAAAAACGGTACTGGGGTGAAGAAAAATTATGTACAGGTACGTGATTTTGCGTAAAGTGATTAAACACCACCAAAAGAAAGTTATATATTTTTTTTTAAATCTGAACAATGTCCTTGTAATGAGGGAATATTTTACAGACTGGCACTCAATGGGTTAAATACTATACCAGGATAAGATCACATGATTTCAGTTGGGATCCAGCAGATCTGAACATGACTGTTACAAGCTGTTTGTGGTTGAACTGGATGGACTTGTGTCTTTTTTCAACCTAACTAACTATGTAACTATGTAACTATGTAACTAAGCTAAAAATAGATCTTCGTCCTGATGTTAAAGCTTTGTGAATTGTGTCCATAGACAGAAATAAAATAATTTCTTAATGTGCTGGATACAGAAAACATGAATATTTCACGTGCCGCGGGCCACATCAAATGTGGCTGGTGGGGAGGCGCCGGACTGCTTCAATCTGACAGCAGGAAGTTGGCTTGTCAGATATGAAAGTCCATACGTTGTGTGGACCTGGCAGTAGGGAGATTACACACTCCCAAAGTCTGCAGCCACCGGAAGTGTGTGTAAAATCTCTACAGTCAGGTCTGAATGACACACGGACCTAGCAGCGAAAGGGTTAAGTATCGTTACTTAGTGTTTAATAGCTGTTAGGGATGTCATGAGGACTTATAAAAGCCATGCACTGAGAATAGATACCCAGGGCTGAGAACCACCATATTGTCCATGTATGTATAGAACTGCCATAAAGAGAAATGTGTGACACAATATTAGTGTCATAACACAATTCACTTACATACGAAAAAGAAACACATTGAAATGGCCACAGATTCTGTTTCATAGAAAAGATGAGCAAGTAGAAGTAATACTTTTTTTTTCTCTCCCTCTAGGCAAAAATGTTATCTCATCCAATGGAGACACACAGCCAATTCCACCAGGTACATCCATGGAGGACAAGAAACCTCCCATAACTTCAGTTACAACTGAGAGCGAGGAGGCTTCACTGGCCAAATCCAACGAGGATAAAAAAAACAGCCAATAGTGAGGAGCAAAAGACTTCACTGGCTACAAATAACAAGGATAACAAACAAGTCACCAGTGAGGTCGTAAAGACTTCACTGACCATATCCAACAAGGACAACAAACCAGTCACCAGTGCGGAAGAGGAGGCTTCACTGGTCAAATCCAACAAAGACAAAAAATCAGGCAATAGTGAGGAGGAAAAGACTTCACTGGCTACAACTAACAAGGACAACAAACAAGTCACCAGTGAGGGTGTAAAGACTTCACTGACCAAATCCAACAAGGACAACAAACAAGTCACCAGTGAGGTCGTAAAGACTTCACTGACTATATCCAACGAGGACAACAAAACAGTCACCAATGAGGGTGAGGAGTCTTCACTGGCTAAATCCAACGAGGACAAAAAAACAGTGAAGGCGAGGATACTTCACCTACCTACAAGTCTGACAAACCTACCATGGAAAGTTTCACCTTCCATAGAATGCTTGGACAGGGGTCCTTTGGAAAAGTGTTCTTGGCCTCTAATCCCATCATTAATAAAAAGCTGGCGGTGAAAATTTTTCAAAAAAGAAAACTACTTGATGGTGATCCCCTGTGTGCCTTTGATGCCACTTTTCTAATTTTTTCTTTTGTGGCCCTAAGGTGAAAAAGAAGCGCTGGCTGGGTCTCAAAAAATATGTTTAAAAAAATGTACCTGCAAGTGTGTGACAGTAGGGGAAGAAGCACAATTAAAGATGTGTTCATTTCACATATATGCAAATCGAATGCTGGTTCACACATGTCTGTTTTTCAAAAGGATCCATTGTGATTTTGGGTCCGGTTTAACCACCTCAATACAGTGCATTTTCACCCCCTTCCTGCCCAAGCCATTTTTCAGCTTTCAGCGCTGTCGCACTTTGAATGACAATTGCGCGGTCATGCTACACTGTACCCAGATGAAATTGTTATAATTTTGTCCCCACAAATAGAGCTTTCTTTTGGTGGTATTTGATCACCCTTTGCGGTTTTTATTTTTTGCGCTATAGACAAAAGAAGAGTGACAAGTTTAAAAAAAAAAAAACAATATTTTTTACTTTTTGCTATACTAAATATCCCCAAAAATATATAAAAAAAAATTTTTTTTTTCCTTAGTTTAGGACGATACGTATTTTTATACATATTTTTCAGAATCGCAATAAGCGTATATTGATTGGTTTGCACAAAAGTTATAGTGCCTTCAAAATAGAGGATAGATTTATAGCATTTTTATTATTTAATTTTTTTAACTAGTAATGGCGGCGATCTGCGATTTTTATCGTGACTGCGATATTGCGGCGGACATATCGGACACCTTTGACACATTTTTGGGACCATTCACATTTATACAGCGATCCGTGCTATAAAAATGCATTGATTACTGTATAATAGTGACTGGCAGGGAAGGGGTTAACCACTAGGGGGCGCTGAAGGGGTTAACATGTTCCCTGGGAGTGATTTTAACTGTAGGGGGAGGGGACTCACAAGGGGAGGAGACCGATCAGTGTTTCTCTGTACAGAGAACACACCATCGGCTCCTCTCCTCTGACAGGATCATTGATCTGTGTGTTTACACACACAGATCTCCGGTCATGCTGTGTTACCGGACAATCGCGGGTGCCCGGCGGACATCGCGCCCGCCGGGCACACGCATCGGGTGCCCAGTGACACGGCGGGCACGTGCTGCCGGCGGCGCGCGTGCGCTCCCTGGAGAGCTGAGAGGGGGAGGACGTCAGGTGACGCCCTCCCGCCCTGAGAGCTGCGCCACCTGGCCGTCAAGTGACGGCCGGCGGTCGCAAGGCAGTTAAGCGTGAATTAAATTCTGGTGAACAAAACCGCACCGGACTTCAGACCGCAAACCGCAGCCGGACATGTGTGAACCTAGCCTTATTAAGACATGCTGAATCCAAAGAAATGCACAGCAGGTAAAACGCAGCCTACAGTATATACTGCAGACATCCCAACCTGCATAAACTCTTTTAACACAACTAGAGGATGATCAAATGAAAAAATGGAATCAGTATACAGAGCTTCTTCTGAGAGATATTAAAGGATAACTCTAACCTCCATGACCACTACAGTGATTTGAAGTGGTCATGGTGGTAGGAGTCAGTATGTGCAGTGTTTATGCTTGAAACAGGTAGGAGGGCTGAGAGAGAGAGAGAGAGAGAGAGAGAGAGAGAGAAGGGGGCTGAGAGAGAAGGGGGGCTGAGAGAGAGAGAGAAGTGGGGCTGAGAGAGAGGAGGTGAGAGAGGGGAGGGGGGCTAAGAGAGGGGAGGGCTGAGAGAGAGGGGGGCTGAGAGAGGGGAGGGCTGAGAGAGGGGAGTTGATGAGAGAGGAGGTGCTGAGAGAGTGAAGGGCTGAGAGCGGGGGGTGCTGAGAGAGGGCAGGGCTGAGAGAGGGGAGGGCTGAGAGAGAGAAGTGGGGCCTTAGAGAGAGGGAGGTGCTGAGAGAGGGGAAGGGCTGAGAGAGGGAAGGGCTGAGAGAGGGTGGTGCTGAGAGAGAGAGAGAGAGAGGAGTGAGGGGGGTGATGAGAGAGAGCCCTAGCCCTGTCCCTATCCGCAGTCCCTTCTCTGTCCCATTGTACCAGAGTCTATCTGCAGCCTGCAGGCCTGTGTGTGTATGATGATGGTACAGTACCTTCCATTCCATGCCAGTCTGTCTTCTTGTGAACATCCGCTTTGATCCTTTCAGACATTCAGCAGCTCCCGGCCATCCTCTGTGCCCCAGGTCAGCATGTTCTCGCTCTGGGCTTCTTGTGATGCTAGAGAACAGAGGAAGTTGGAGCAATCCATGTTGCTCTGGAAGCGCGGGGTACGGTATGCTGCGCCCGCCCCGCTGCTTCTCACCTCTTCGGGGGTGGGGTCAAGGAGGAAGAGGCGGTGCTGGTGGAGCTCTTGAGTCCCGGGCTCACTCAGGCCCACCCGTCTATCTGCCTTTGGCTCCCTGATTACTGCTGTGTGTGGCGATGGATGCCGGGCCTGCGGCCACCTGCACCCCAAGGGCGATGCGGTGCTGATTGCTGCTGTGGTGCCAACATCCCCGCACCCCCGCACCTATTTACCCCCGCTAGATTGCCATCACACTGGGGACAGTACAGCAGCGCCCTTTTAAATTTTGCACCCATCCCAGGGCGGTAGCCCTGCCTGCCTCCCCCATGCTATGAGGAGTAGAGGATGAGGCACAGCCGCTGACAAGCTCCATGTGCCTCTCTCCTCCCAATGCCTGGAGAGTAGGTAAGCCTGCAGCCCTGGATCAGCCCTGCAGCCGGGATATTGCCCGCCACTTGCAGGTGTCTGGGAGCCTCGCGGGAGACTTGAGATGTCTGCTTTAGGGCTCATTCTCACTTTGCCATTCTTGTGCATTGCGAACACCCAAGAACAGCAAAGTATGACTGGACTGCAAATGCACAAGATTGGACAAAACTGACTTGCAAGGGCCACCTTTCATCATCGTTTGCAATAGCAAATGGGACGAGACAGGGGTGCCCCCTGTCTCCTCTGATATTCATTCTGACCCTTGAACCCTTTCTATGATTCATCCAGGCTAATCTGAACATCTCTTGCTTTCGAAACTGCAGACGTATGAGGAGTTGTCTCTTTTCTGCATCAACTATCATAAATCAGAGGTGCTGGATGTTTACTTGCCTTCCTGCCCGCCATAAAGAAGGATCTCCAGGACTGGCAGCATGGTCTGTTCTCCTGGTTTGGGCACTGTGGCATAGTAAAAATGAACGTAATGCCTCGGTTGCTATATGACTTTCAAGCGTTTGTCAATTTTATTTGGGCCCAAAAACTCCCCCGGTTGGCTCAAGCTATTCCCTTGAGAAAGTCACGTGACCTGTGATGACACGCGTCGGGAGGAGGAGCCCAAGTGACAGTGCTAAGCACAGCACAGCACAGTGAGGAGGAAAGGGCTGACAGCCCCCTATCTGAGCCTGACCATTAGCCGGATTTGAACGCGCAAACACCTACTGGGTACATGTGAGTTGTATAGCTGTAGGCAACCACCTAAAAGATCTTCTTTGTTTGATGGTTGAATAGAGCGCTGTGCAATGGTTTTTTGTTTGTGTCTTTTTCTCTTTTTTATCATACCGGAGCAAGATATCAGGAGGAACCAAAAGGAAAAAAACCCTACATTCCCAGCATAAAGGGAAGTTTCTTTTTTTCTCTCTTTTTTTTTTTTTTTTTCTCTCTAGCATTTCTAATTGTGTCCCGGATATCATTAGTGGATGTGAAGAGTTATTTCATTAATTATCTAACTCATTTAATGGACTGCTATCACCTATGGGATTAATATAATATTTAACTGGTGGCCGTTTACCCATTAATTCATCAATTAATTAGCTAATCCATCAGGTCAAGCCTGTATTGGCTTTTGGAATATATATATCCCCATATGCATCACTGGCATAAACTGGATATTTCCTTTCTTTGACACATTATAACACATACTTGTTTTTACTCACATTTTGAAGCACTTTATTTATTTAAAACACATTGTATTTATTTTTAACACATTGTGTATTTATTTATTTATTAAATTGGTTACAACCTCATTGTAACTTGAAGTTTATATATATATTTTTGTGCACCTGGGATTGTCACGCAAGCACTTATATATTTTATTATACCATGACATTTGTCTTTTCACCTCACCTGCTGATCTAAATAGACTAAGGTTGATATTGCGCACTATTTATACTCTAGTATTTATTTGCTCAAACTATTCTGAGACTTCCAAAATTGCGGGCTGCATAGCCTTGCCAGGTGCTAATTTCTATCACAAGATGAGTCACCTAACCCGTACTCTGGACTGGTGTCGGCACGGTTCTCTGAAATAATGGGTGCAAGTGCAGCAGTTGGAGTAGTTTCCCTGGTGCCAGAAGCCCTGGCCAAGTCAGATATTGGATCACCCCATGGTGGGGGAAACGTTGCGGATCTCCCAGAAGGCCTTTAACGATTTCTCTGTCGCACCAATCCTGTCCCTGCTCACTCCTATTGTTGGCAATCCAGCTTTCAGTCCTGGACTCAGTAGATTTCTGGAATTGAAATTGATTGAGAGCTCACAGGCCCAACACTTCCTCACTAATGAACAGTGGAAGAATAGGCAACAAATTATGGACGACCCTGCCTTGGCAGGGCTCTTTTTGGCAAAAAATACAGTTGGTTCATTTTTTTGGTTCTTTGTACTCCCCAGAGGCCTTCAGGAGGCAACTAACCTCCTTTGAAGTGTTAAGCCTGGATCAGTCTCCGTTGGGACATGCGATTTCCTTGACTTATCAACTATTGATATCCCAGCCTCCGGACTTTAGACCTCCCTATATTGCCAGGTGGGTGCGTGAGCTGGGATTACAATTTACAGGCAAAAAGGTCGACCGGCTCCTTCTTTTTTTCCCACAAAACCTCTACCCAGTGTACCCAGTGGTACTACACACCGGAAAAGATCGACAAGATGTTCCCTCAGAGCACTGACCTTTGTTGGAGATGTGGGGAGGCAATTGGATTGGTTCTCCACATCTTCTGGTCTTGCCACATCCTTCAGTTCTTTTGGACAGAGGCACACCGCATAGTTCAAAAGTTCACTGAGTGGGAGTTACCATGGACCCCCGAATTCTTCCTTCTGCATCATCACAGGATTCCTAGTAAGATTTACAGGAGATCCATATTGCCTCTCCTGCTCACAGCTGCGAAAATCTGTATCCCCTTACTCTGGAAGCAGACACAGCTGCCAGCGGTAGCCGTCTGGTTGAAGAAAGTAGCGGACATTAACGCAATGGAGGACTTGGTGACCACAGAGAAAGGATTACATGAGAAATTTCTAAAAAATGGTTTTATTGGCTCAAATTCATCTACTCTGAGGAGTTTTCTCGAGATGGTGGCTTAGCTCCCCTGAGGGGCGACGACTCTGGAGGCTCCACGGACGGAGATGGTGTGACTGGTTGGTGGTATCATCTCTCCCCCCCCCCCTTTTTTCTCTCTCTTTCTCTTCTCCCCCCATCCTCTTTTTCCTTCTATTCCTCTGATGCTTTTCTCTGGTCGCTAAGACCTATGGGTCAATTTGGCTTTTTCTTTACTCCCAAGTACAAAAGCAGTAAATGCCGTGACAAATGGTTGTGTGGGTTATAGAGCCTTCCTAATCCATTGAAGATTGATGGTTTTCCCATCAGTTATGCGATCATCTTTTCCTACACTGTGATTGATGTACCATTAATTATGTTTTGGGATTGTTTATTTTTATACCCAACAGTGTGATGGTTCATGTATTTCCGCATGCTGTTTCTAAATAAAGAATTGGAAAAAAAAACAGACATGCTGCATTTCTCCCAACCAGCCCAACATACGGCAGTGTGTTACCGTGCATTGTGGCATTCTGGAACATATACATTCGAATTGTGTTGCTTAAGTACACTAAGTACCCAAATGCATCATAGAAGTGTGTTTTGGCTCTTAAACAAGAACAAAAAAAAGGTAAATTAACTTAAAATTTCCTGGCCACTCCTCCATAACCCACTACACACAGCGGTCATGATGCGCAGTGTTGCCTGTGTAGCGGTCTGTGGAATGAGTATCCATAATAATGCTTGCATTGGTCAATATGACCATGCTGACCAAAAGTGAAAAAGTGAACTTATGCTTTAGGACTCTTTCACACTGATGCGTTTTTGCTGCATTTTTTTACACAACGAAAATGTTTCCCTTGAAATCCTATGGGACTCTTCACACCACTGTGCTGTGGGTCCAGATGGCTGCACACCAAACTGGGATCCAAATGCCTTTATTCACATAAAACCATAAAGAACATAAATAGCACTGCGCGTACAAGCAAGGGAGTAATGGCTTACGCGTTTCACACACGAATTGTGCATTATCATGCGACTAAAAGCATTTGGATCCCAGTTTGGTGTGCAGTCATCCAGACTTTCCTTTCATTATTGCTTCAGCTGTGACTGGGGGCGAGCACCCTGCAGTAAGGAGATCATGCCGTTGGAGCCGGTGTTCTGCCAAAAACTGTCCCCCCATCGTATAGTATCTGCCCCGTACTGCGCAGGCGCATCGATTGCACAGTACGGAGGACAAGGAAACTCCGAAAATCTCCAAAGATAAACGGCCAGGTTGAAGCCCCACCATGCAAGTGGACATACGGGAGCACTTAGTAACAGGGCTCGTCGCGCTTCGCTCGCCACGCTTTGGGTATGGCCTTGCTTCACTCGCCACGATTTGGGCACGGCCTCGCTTCTATGTCTAACTCTATGTCCACTTGGATGGTGGGGCTTGAACCTGGACTGAGTGCGCAGGCGCTGTTCATCTTCGGAGATTTACGGCATCTCCTTGTCCTCCGTACTGTGTAAGCGCAGTACAGGGCGGACACTATCCGACGGGGGACAGTATTCGACACAACACCGGCTCACCTGTGAGAAGCGTGTTTTTTTTGTGCTTGCAGCTTCTTTCCAAAATCACACCAAAAACACAGGTCCCCAAAAAAGGGAATAGAAACAACACCAAAAATGGGGCAAATTTGCACCTGCATTGTTTTCAAGTTTTACAGGTGCATGCTGCTGAAGTAATAGGCACCCAGAAAATGCCCTGGAAACGTACTGGAAATGCATCTCAGGAAAAATGCATATGCGTTTTTGATGCATTTTTAGCAGAGCAGTGTGACAGCAGCCTTAAAGTTAATGGGCTGTCTTCTCTGGCGTTGTAAACAGATTTGCACATGCACTGCTCAGCTTACAGCGCTAGGCTGGTCTCTGAATCCTGGGGGGACAGCCTTCTGTGTATGTGCAGGAGTGACATCATCCCGCACTGGCCAATGAAGATGGCTGAAAACATGCACAGAGAAGATGCGGGTGCTGGCGAGGGGCTGTTGGAAAGGTAAGTTTAACTCCTTTAGTGCTACTTTAAAAAAAACTATGAAGCATGAGTGCGTTCCTGACTGGGTATAAATTGAATGGATTGTTTGGATAGGACACTACTGGTAAACCTAAAGTTGGCCAAATCTAAGAATGAGCAACTGCAATTTAGATATCAAATAACAGGACGCTCACACTGTATAGTTCTGTGTGTTGCAATTGACTGAAATTGTTGGTCCAAAAAACTACAACTTCAAACTACTCCACATATGCCTCCTCCTAAATACCTTGTACTATCTACTTTCCAAAAAAAGTTTTTTGTTTTTTTTTACTGTCCTGCCATTTTCGGCCTTAAGAAATTAGATCGTCAGTACTTACTGATTGTTTTTCAGATATTTACACTGTATTTTGTGGACTCTATAACTTTTCTACAGACTAAATAATATACACTGATTTTGGTTATTTTCACCAAAGAAATGTAGCAGTATACATTTTGGCCTAAACTTTTGAAGAGAAATAATTTATTTGCAAAATGTTCTAACAGAAACTCAGAAAAACGCATAAAAAAAAAAAAAAAAAAAAATTGGTCTTTTTTTGTTTAACCTCTTCCCACCCACCCACTGTCATATGACGGCGGGACAAGACATCTCTTGTTCGGGGCCATCATCATATGACGTGATTTCCTTCTCTGGCCACTAGGGGGCGCGCGCACGCTCTCGGCGGCATCACTGGGGACCTGATGTCCGGCGGGCACCCGCGATTGCCCAGTAAACACACAGATCCACGTCCTGTCAGAGGAGAGGAGACCGATGGTGTGTCCCTTGTACATAGGGACACCAATCGGTCACCTCCCCCAGTCAGTACCCTCCCCCACAGTTAGAATCACTCCCATAGGGAACATATTAACCCCTCAATCACCCCCTAATGTTAACCCCTTTCCTGCCAGTCACATTTATACAGTAATCAATGCTTTTTCATAGCTGTATAAATGTGAATGGTCCCAAAAATTTGTCAAAAGTGTCCGATATGTCCACCGCAATAACGCAGTCACAATAAAAATCGCAGATCGCCGCCATTACTAAAAAAATAATAATAAAAATGCTATAAATCTATCCCCTATTTTGTAGACGCTATAACTTTTGAACAAACCAATCAATATACGCTTATTGCGATTTTTTTTTTACCAAAAATATGAAGAAGAATATATATTGGCCTAAACTGAGGAAAAAATGTGTTTTAAAAAAAAAAATTATTGGATATTTATTATAGCAAAAAGTAAAAAAATATTGTGTTTTTTTTTTTCAAACTTGTCACTCTTCTTTTGTTTATAGCGCAAGAAATAAAAACGCAGAGATGATCAAATACCACCAAAAGAAAGCTCTATTTGTGGGGAAAAAATTATAAAAATTTAATTTGGGTACAGCGTTGCATGACCGCGCAATTGTCATTCAAAATGCGACAGCGCTGAAAGCTGAAAAATGGCTTGGGAAGGAAGGAGGTGTTCGTGCCTGGTAGGCAAGTGGTTAAATTAAAATAAATACCACCAAAAGAAAGCTCTATTTGTGTAAAAAAAATATTAAAATTTCATATGGGTACAATGTTGCATGACCGTGCAATTGCCAAAGTGTGACAGCGCTGAAAGCTGAAAATTGGCCTGGGCAGGAAGGGGGTAAAAGTGTCTGGTATTGAAGCGGTTAAACACTTACCTTTACATTCCAACTAGTTTTATTCTTAATCCACTGCTGTGCTTGTCTGCTGCAGCTCTTCTCTTCCTGTATCCACTGGAGGCTCTGATGGCAGCGGGAGCTATTGGCTATCAGTCAAATCCAGTGAGGATGGAGCAGGGGGGGAGGCTGAGCCGCACTGTGTGTGTGTGTGTGTGGACATACACAGCCTGGCTCGTAGGCAAGCCTGCACTGTGCCCGCACAGCACGCAGCTTCCTATAGGGGCACACTCAGAAGCAGAGGAGCTGAGAACGCCAGCGAGGAACCCCAGAAGAAGATGTAAGGAACTGCTCTGTGCAATATCCTACAGAGCAGGTAAGTATAACATGTTTTTTTTTTATTTTATGAAAAAAAAACAGCCTTTAGTATCGCTTTAATTCCTGGAATTTGAAATTAATAAATGCACATTTGCCAATATATCATTGTTGGTGCATTTTCAAAAAGTCAACTATGCTTTTAGAGCTGAACTCTAGGCAGATACTATTATAGACACAAATGAACCACTTGTGGCGTGTCCCAGAAGATTGCAGGGAGGGAGGGAGGAGAGGTGAACTTCCTTCCAGCGCCACGGAACCAGAGGAGGAACTGGGATCTGGGTGCCTGTAAAAACTGGGTTCCCACTCCCCCCCCCCCCCCAAAAAAAAATGACAATGCAAATGTGGCATGTCAGGGGGTCACCATCGCTTAAAGCAGAGGTTTTTTGGGTGGAACTCCACATTAAGGACCGGGCCTATTTTTCAGACAAGTTAAAATCATTTTTTTTGCTAGAAAATTACTTAGCACCCCCAAACATTATATATATTTTTTCTAACACCCTAGAGCAGGGATGGCGAACCTTGGCACCCCTGATGTTTTGGAACTACATTTCCCATGATGATCAACTACACTGCAGAGTGTATGAGCATCATGGGAAATGTATTTTCAAAACATCTGGGGTGCCAAGGTTCACCATCACTGCCCTAGAGAAATAAAATTTGCGCAGCGATCTTACAAGCACGCGTTTTTTGGAAAAAATACACTTTTTTGAATATAAGACAGCAGTAAAGTTAGCCCAATTTTTTTTTATTTTGTGGAAGATAATGTTACGCAGAGTAAATTGATACCCAACATGTCATGTTTCAAAATTGCGCCCGCTCGCCGAATGGTGACAAACTTCTACCCTTAAAAATCTCCATAGGCGACGTTTAAAAATTTCTACAGGTCACCAGAATTATTGCTCTTGCTCTGATATCTCACATATGTAGTTTGAACACCGTTTTCATATGTGGCGCTACTCACGTATGCGTTCGGTTCTGTGCGCGAGCTCGTCAGGGTGGGGGGCTTAAAAATTTGAATTTTTTTTCTTATTTATTTAACTTTTTTTTTTTTGACACTGTCCTTTTGAAAAAAAAGTTTGGGTCACTTTTATTCCTATTACAAGGAATGTAAACATCCCTTGTAATAGAAACAGGACCTCTTAAACATGAGATCTGGGGTCAAAAAGACCTCAGATCTCATATTTACACTAAATTGCAATAAAAAAATAAGTATATATAAACAGCTTTTCTCCTCAGCAGTATTTAGCAGTCATGTGACTTCTATCAGTGCCTGGTTAAAGAGGAAGTAAATCCTGATGGGTTTTACTTCCTCTTGATTTGCCTGCAAAGTTAAAGCATAATGGGCTACTATGCATCCATCTTCAGCCCTCTTCCTTCCGGGGCCACGTACTCCGTATCTGTGAGTCGCGTGACGTCACTCCTGCGCATGTGCGCGGGAGCCGCCAGTCACGGCCCGATCCCTTTAGAAACGGCACGACCGTGCCCTTTCTAAAGTGTGCATGCGCCGATGACGCCGGCGCAAGCGTATATTGTAAATATCTCCTAAACCGTGCAGGTTTAGGAGATAATTCCAGCACCTATAGGTAAGCCTTAATATAGGCTTATTGTAGGTAAAAGTGGTTGTACAGGGTTTACAACCACTTTAAAACTTGTAGGAGGAGTAAACATACTGCACTGGCTGTCCTAGCAGGATGCAGGACCTCTGACCCTCTGTCTGGACAGTGCTGATTGGCCCTGTGCTGATCACATACACTCTCCCAAGAAAAAACAACTCTCTAGCAATACACACCAAACTGAGCATGTGCAGACAGACTCCAGTAACTCTGTCTTATCCAGACATGTTTTGGAGACAATGCAAGGAGAGGATCAGAGAAGACAGGATCAAACAGCCTTTTTACACAATGCGGAGGATTAACCCCTTGGATTCCACAGTGAGTATAACAATCATGCTTTACTGCATATACAGACTGATTTGACTGTTGTGGAATTAGTAACACTTTAAGCGCTAAAACTAAACACACATTTTACTCATTACTGTGATATTTACCTACTGTGGGGTGCTGCTTCAGCTGGACTTAGGTGTTCCGTGTTATTTCTTTGATGAGCTGAAGTCTGTGGCATTCTGTTATTAAAAAGATGCACCCTCACAAATAATTATCTTCTCGCAGAATAAACCATGCCTTGTGTTTTAGAGTTGCTACTTATAAATAATGACAGCACTGTCATCCATTATTATTATGACTATAATGAAATGTTTGAAGAGGGCTGGGACACATCAATTGCAAAACTCCACCAAATAAATTATATATATATATATCTTCCTTGTAATTCTAGTCATTTGTTACACTAGTTGGTTCTGCTTTTTCTGCTTTGCCAGAATTTGGATCTAATTAATTCTTAATAAATACAAAGCTAAAAAACAGTCTCTATGTACAAACCTACCTTAAAGTTGTGAACACCCTTCAGGCCTTTAAGGTTTCACCTATTCCATGTCTTAAAGAGGTATGAAATAAATGATATGGAATGATTGGAATTTAATGTATGTGTAAACTCAATTACTAAACTGTTAAGTATAAATGTCAGATAAGTATACCTTAAAAAGTGTCAAATAATCTTTGACATGTGAAAGTAATTTCTAAACGCAGTCCTCATTAAAATAATGAAGATCCTGCTATAAAGGACTTTGTTCAGGAACTTCCGGTTATAGCTGGTGCCCGATGATGTCATTATGACGAAACGCATAGGGTATGGCCTGGGTGTAGTTAAACAGAGCTTGCTGAGAGAAAGAGAGCTATCGGCCACTGGAGCTGGATTCACAAATTGTATATGCAGGCATCTACCACTGCAACACTGAATACTGGATTTTAAAGTGATATATGCTCTTCTTCATGTAACATGTGAGTGAAATTTTATTTTTTGTTGTATCATTAAAATAAGCAGTGAGCACTATGCTGGTTTTTATTGTGTTTTGAGCATGTAAATTACACTGATCCATCCATTCACCACCTGACTTGACTGATGACATTTAGAGTCCCAGAGGAGATAAGACCTAGTTTGGAAAGTTCCTGCTAAGGATGTATTAAAGTGGAGCTTTAGTCAGAAAATTAAGTCCTGGTAGATAACTTCAGGCTGGCCCCTTTTGCAGATTTAGCTATGTAAAACATTCAAAATAAGTGCCCATGCTGTTTAAAATCCAGTAATACACTGTCTCACTCTGCTCTGCACATGCTAAAGCTGCTCTCTGTTTTTCGGCACTGTGCCAAAAATGTAGAGGCTGATCTTCTGACAGCCTCAAGATTTACAGCTGCTCAGGGGCTCTGGGTGTCAGCAAAATAGCAGCCTCTAGCAACAGGAGCAATGCTGGAAGAGATTTACAGCACGCACTCGTTTTGGTAGCATAATTATTAAATGTGGAATGTATGTTCCCTGCTAGAGAAATATTTTTTTTTTTTATCAAGTTGTTATGGGTAAAGTACTGATTTATTCAAATGGATTATATGGGAGCACGATTTGAGCTTTCTTATGGGGGTCAATCTATTGAGGTGAGAGCATACCCAAAGTCTTCTACATTGGTGTAGATTTCCACTTTTACACATCTTCTGCACTCGTTTGAGGTATCTGTCATTGGATTCAACAGTTGTTTATGAACCTTATTTGACTCATATAACCAAATTTTTTTGATTGAGGCTCGGTTCACACTGGAACCGGCTGCGGATCGCACAGGAACGCTGTGCGTCCCCATTCTCCGGTTCAGGGATGAATCAGGGCTGAATCTTTGCCTGCATTCAGCCCTGAAACAGAGCCAAAGACGCACAGGAGATATGTGAGCTCTGCAGCCGCCACGGACATATGTGAATCGGCTCCATAGAGAGCCGGTCACATTCTCCTGCTATGCGAATTGGATGTGGGAAAAATCCACATCCAGTTTGCATATGTGAACCCAGCCTGATGTTTTTGTAATTTTAATCACTTTACAACACAGACATTTTATTTTATCATTTTATTGCATTACATACACACACTGGATATTGCCGTTGTTTACTTTCTTTATGGTAGCACAGCACTTCCACATTTTACTTCCAGTTATAGGATGACAATGCTCTGTCTGTTTCCTACTTGTGCTCCAACATTGTCATCCTGTTATAATGGCTTCTGATGGAGAATACAAACATCCTTTTAACCCCTTCCCGCTGCTGCCTTTAAGAGGTTCTAAATACTGGGAGTAGGAGGCTGGCATTCCAATCATGTGACCACTGCGATTTGCTGTCACAGCGGTCACATGATTGAAAAGCTCCTGATCGAAATTAGGCATTGGGAGCTTTCCGGTACCCCCTGCTAACTGTGATGGGAGTGCACAGGGCGCACACGCTTTTAGCACAAAAATGTTTACATTTGGGAGGCATATATGCGGTTTCTCAGCATTAGTCCACCTGCCAAGAGGGCACCTATATGATTACGGCCGGTGGGAAGAGGTTAATACTATGCAAGTATTGTCCACTGTTGTCTTCATCTGGGAATTCACATGAAAAATGACATGCAGCCATCACTGCATGCATGTAAACAGGAAGTGGAACAGCAAAAGATAAAAAAAGAGACAGTATTTTATTAATCAACTGAAAATCGTTTATGATGCACAGTTTTTTTTAGCAAACCAGATATTATTCATTCAGGATTTACACCTAAGAGCAACTTCAAGTGTGTGCATGCCAATGTTCGAGGCCTCGTGCACATGGGTGTATGGATGTATGCAGCATTTTTTTCTGCCAGAACTTGGCACACAAAATGCCTCTAATGTTGCATATCTGCTTGCGTTTCTGCACGTATTTATGCACATATATGCATGTATTCATTTGGATATGAGTGTAAACTCATTCTGTTGGCCAGAATGTTAATATATTCTAACCACTAGGATACATTTACATTTTTTTATGCCCCTGAAATTAATGCTGAGCACAAAAACGCACATAAACACCTGCAAGTGCATGGCCACATTAAATAACATGCACTTGCGTTCACGGGCATAAAAAATGCCAGAAGCCCCTAGCAGTGGCATTTTTTCTGCTTGTGTGCATGAAGACTTATGTATACCACACCCAACTTTCATAAAGACATACACCTTGTGCCTAGGGTGACCACATTTCCAAACTGCCATTCAGGGATTTCAAAACCCTCGCCAATGATGGAATCGGTCACTCCTCGAGGTTGGGGGTTCTGGGGCTAATGCAGTCTCGGAGTTGACAGGGAATTCAGGTGTGGGTGATTTGTTGTGCGAATGGCTGGTGTTAGCAATTCATTTATCCCGACACCATGCTTGATATGGTGTCAGGATGATGAAATCACATTATTTCTATGACTACATTGTAATATATAATGAAATTGTTCAACTCACTGTAATGCAGAATCAGTGGGAACCCTTAGCTTGTCACTTGCCACCAGACACAGCTTGCCACCGTCACCTGCCCCCAGATGCAGCGCGGCACTTGCCGGCGTCCGTGGTAGAGGTGGAGTCAGCCCATTGAGAGCACTGCGCGGAGAAGGAGGAAGTTAACTCCTCCTCTGCTTTGAAAGCTGGCAGTCGCAGTCATGACATCACTGGTTGATAGACGCCAGTCGGCTCTAGCAACCAGTGGCCTAGCCAGTAGAAGTAGAGAAGAGTCTCTCAGGTGGAGGTGGGGAGGCAGAGCCAGCGCCATGGCGATAGCAGGATGTTGCTCCCCTGTCAGTTTCATTCCGGAACATTGTATTGTCCCGGAATGAAGGTGCCCGGGACAGACCTGCTAATCCGGGACACGTGGGCACCCTACTTGTGCCCCTACTTGTGCCCCTAAACTAGTATGCTTTGTAACTAGGACTGAATGTTTGGGGGTTGTCGGGGGGCACCAGAAAAAGCATGTGGGCTTCAAAGGAATTGGGGGATGCAGATTGTTGAAATTGAAAAGGAATATTATGTGAGAACTACTGGTGATCCGTAAGACAATGACAGCATGGGCTAAAAGTTGTGATGGAGAGCATGGGATTTAGGTTGTTGGTATCAGTGAAAACTAAAGTTGGAGGAGACCATGTAGGCTTTATATTTTTATAGCTACCACTCACATAGCACAATAAAATATCAATTGCATACCAATGCACTTACCCTGTTTATACACCATTTTCTTACTATAGATCCTACCTGAAGAACTTTAGAATGTAAGCTCTACGAGCAGGGCCCTCCTGTACCTTGTGTATTGAACTGTACTGTAATTGTGTTGTCCCCCCTATACATTGTAAAGCGCTGCGTAAACTGTTGGCGCTATATAAATTGTGTATAATGCCCCGTACACATGGTCGGAAAATCCGACCACAAAATTCATTGGATTTTTTCCGACGGATTTTGTCCGACACTGGTGTTGCATACACACGGTCGGACAAAGTTGTCGGAAAATCCGATCATTCTGAACGTGGTGACGTTTGTTGCCTACGACGGGACTACGTAGAGGCTAGTAGCCAATAGCTTTGGTCTTGTAATGTGATCTGAGCATGCGTGGCACTTTGTCCGTCGGAATTCGCTACACACGATCGGAAAAAGTCCGATAGGACTTTGTTGTCGGAAAATTTGAGAGCAGGAGATAAAACTTTGTCCGTCGGAAAAAGTCAGATGGAGCCTACACACGGTCGGAATTTCCGACAACATTGTCCGATAGGACATTTTCCGTCGGAAAATCCGACCGTGTGTACGGGGCATAATAATAATAATAAAAAGAACCTTCACAGAGTCCTGTATTCAAGGATGTATACAACCACAGGGCTCTGTGCTTTGATAAAGTTATGATAAGGGATGACAACCATGATTTTGGTCCAAACCTAGGGTCAGAAAGAAAGACAAGCATGCCCTCACCCCTGCCAAATCAGCACCCGGGGCATTCCTTGGGCCCACAGCTGCATGTAACAAAGGGGCGGGGATGCGTGTGACATAATTCACAAAATATATCCACATGGCCATGTTTGGTTAATGACATTGTCCAAATTAAATCAATGCTGTCACAAGCATCCCCACCTTTTGTTACATGCAGCTGCAAGGAATTCCCTAGCTGTGACTGACTGGGTGCTGATTTGGGGGGGGGGGGGGTGGGAGTGACAGCTTGCATCCGGCTTTGGTTCGAACCTAAGTTTGGACCAAACCCATGCTCATCCCTTGTTATGATTACTTGACTCTGCCATAGATGGCTCAAATTTCACCTGAATCAGCCAAAATGTATGACTTCATAGCACTGTCACCACCACCCGACTTGACAAAAGTCAGATGCATTCATTATTTTTGTTGTCTAACAGCTGTGGGTGCCAGTGGTCAGAACACAATATCTGACAGGGGAGATTCCTCCATCCAGGCTGTTTAGTGTGGCTGGAATATTCTTTTAGAAATTTTAACGTGTATGGCTAGCTTTAGTAGCTGTAAGACTTAGTCTTGCACCAAGCAGGAATTCAGGCAGCTGTCAGGGAAACAATGGTTAAACCTCTCAATTCTGACTCTAAGCTCTAAAGCCTCGCACACGAACGGATTTTCCACAGACAAAACCTCAGACTTTTGTTCGAAGGGCGTTGGCCAGGAACTTGTCTTGCATACAAACGGCAACAAACCCGAATGTAGGGATGTACTACGTGTTTTTTTAAGCTCTTTAGCGCCACCCTTTGGGCTCCTTATGCTAATTTAGTGTTAGTAGAAGTTTGGTAGTGTTGATTTGCGCTTTTCGTTTCATGCTTTTCATTTTGCCCTTTTCATTTTGCGCATTTCAGTTTGTTTCTGAACGGCCGTTTGTCAACCAGCCATGTTGCGGAATCGGAGGAGATAACGTGTTATTTATTATTGGCCTTGGAGTTATTGTCCAGGAACAGGAGGAGGAGGATTTCTTGGACCAAAAATTGTGTAAGCTCTGACATCATCATCTCTACCATATGTTAATGAGTCACTGATATATGGATCAACTACACAACTATACAGGTCTGAAATCCTGAATCGGGATAAGCTTGGGCATGTTTGGATCCTAGTCCGAACCCGTCTGAGTGAGCCCACCAGGAAGATGTCACTATGCTGGGCCAAATGTAGGTGGTTGAGGTATTCCCCACCCCTTGGCTGCATGTACACACGCCCACTGTATATATGTGGCCGTGGAACGGGCAATGCCCCAGCTGATCGATCCAGCTCATGTGACAGCTTCCTGGTGGGCTCACTCAAGCTGCTTCAAGCTAGGATCCAAACACGCCCAAGCTTAAAACTAGTCCTGAATTCACTGGCTGCATATTTGTTTAGCAAGCTTGTTTTCTGAGAGTTTCCCTTTAATTCAAGAACTGCAGAACTGCCTACTCTACAGAAAATCTTAACTCTATGGGGGTCAGCCTCTGTTTGGTTACAATAACTCGTGACATTCCCCTTAAAGCCAAACTCTGGATTTTGACAAAATCTGCCCTTAAAGGCTAAGGTCACCTTTGTTCACCTTTTTTTGTGACACAGGAAGGAGTTGACCAGCTGAGGGTAGATGATGCAGAGTTTGTGCTAATGAGATCAGCTGGTCAACTCCTTCCTGTGTTGTGACCTAAATTCTGACCAGGAAGTAAGGCAGAAGTAATCAAGCAGTGTGTTTAAACAGCTATAAAAAAAAAGAGTGAGGTAAGCCTGTGTAGAATTAATGGAAAGCTGTTTTATTTTTCCAAAATAAGTACATTAATACTATATTGGTACATAGGGGAGCTGGAATTTATAAAAAAAAAAAAAAAGTGAACAAAGGTGAACTTAGTCTTTAACAACTTGAGGACCGCCCGCCGTCGTTATACCTTGGCACTTTAAAGAGGGATAACGTTTTATGGCAGCAGTTAGCTACCATAACCTCGGTATCCTCTTCTTCAGCAGGCGGTCCGCTTTCAAATAAAAGTGGTCTCTGTGGCAGTGCCCTCCGCTGCTTACCGGAGCCGTCGGAGGCTATCAGGTCCTCTTCCATGTGTGGTATGGAGATGAGTGAGGGGAAGATGGTCCCCACTCGTCTCCATACCATTGCAGGGTGGAAGCGACATCAAAATGTCACTTCTGCCCATAGCTCTTAAAGAGATTTTTTTTATTGCATTTTAGTGTAAATATGAGATCTGAGGTCTTTTTGACCCCAGATCTCATATTTAAGAGGTCCTGTCATGCTTTTTTTTCTATTACAAGGGATGTTTACAGTCCTTGTAATAGGAAAAAAAGTGACATAATATTTTTTTTAAAAGAACAGTGTAAAAATAAAAAATAAAAGGTAAAATAAGTAAGAAGAAGAATTTTTTTTTTTAAAACGTACCCCGTCCCGACGAGCTCACGTGCAGAAGCGAACGCATACGTGAGCAGCACCCACATATGAAAACGGTGTTTAAACCACACATGTGAGGTATCACCGCGATCGTTAGAGCTAGAACAATAATTATAGCCATAGACCTCCTCTGTAACTCAAAATGTACAACCTGTAGATCTTTTTTAACCGTTGCCTATGGAGATGTTTAAGGGTAAAAGTTTGACGCCATTCCACAAGCGGGGGGCAATTTTGAAGCGTGACATGTTGTTGGGTATCAATTTACTTGGCGTAACGTTATCTTTCACAATATAAAAAAAAATTGAGCTAACATTACTGTTGTCTTATTTTTTATTTAAAAAAATATTTTTTTCCCAAAAAAGTGTTTTTTCCAAAAAAAGTGCGCTTGTAAGACCGCTGCGCAAATACAGTGGGACAGAAAGTATTGCAACGACCGCCATTTTATTCTCTAGGGTGTTAGAAAAAAATATATATAATGTTTCTAAGTAATTTTCTAGCAAAAAAAAAAAATGTTTTTACTTTATAAACGCCAAATATTAGAAGGAGGCTCGGTCCTTAAGTGGTTAAGCAAGTCATACATTACACAACACATTCAGTGTTGACGGAGAAATCCTTCCCGCAAAGCTATTGTAATCTGACAGCTTTCCCTGCTGTTAGAATACAATGATCACTGCCGGGCAGCTATAGCACAATAATTGCACACACAAAAAACTGACAGGCTGGTTGTACTGAAGTTGATCAATGGATCGACTTCAGTACAACCAGCCTGCCCATAAACTGATCAAAATTCTGCTTTCAGTGTGGCCCACCGCACTGCCAGGATAAAAATGCTCATTTAGTCTAGGGGTGCAGGAATGAGATGTAATACTTATTCCTGACAGGCTCCCTCAATCCATGGGACCTGTGCAGCACTGACACCTCTCTAAGGTCCTCTCACCTTCAGTCGCATGCTTGCCTCCTCCTCTTACAATGCACAGTCAAAGTGGTTGTAAACTAACACCTGCAAGACAAAGGCATAATGAGCTAGTATGGATAGCATACTAGTTCATTATGTAATACTCACCTGAGATCGAAGCCCTCATTGCGGTGCCAGTACACAGCACCGGCCGGTGACATCACTCCCAGGGGTTACTTCCGGGTATCGCGGCTCCGGCGCTGTGATTGGCCGGAGCCGCATGCGCGCGGGAGCCACCGGTAACGGCACATTTACTGAAGCAAGTGGCATGTAGCTGCCATTGCTTCAGTTTGCTTCAGTGCGCATGTGCCAATGACGTTGGCACATGCAAATACAGGGATATCTCCTAAACCGTGCAGGTTTAGGAGATATCCTGGGTAGCTACAGGTAAGCCTTATTATATTCTTACCTGTAGCAAGAAAGTGGTCTGTAAGAGTTTACAACCACTTTAATAGCTCTGCTTTGTACCTAATGACACAGAGGAACCGCTTACAAGGTAAATCCTCTGAAGAAGAGAAAGGTCATAGAGCCTGCTGGGCTGAGGCATAGGGTAGGTAATATACTTACTCCCTGAACTCCTAAACTGAATGAGCATTTAAAGCAGTATTAAACCCAAAACCAAAAATGTAATATATTGTAGCTCAACGATCATTAGATATGGTGGCTGTATTAGTTTCCTTTTTTAAAACGTTTTCTCCTCTGTTTTCACGTGGCGATCTGGCCAGTAACTCACCTCGTTTCAGAATGTCCCCACTCTGGATGAAGGAGCACAGGGAGCACATTTGGACAGCAGCATAGTCAGTTTTTGTTAGATGTACTAGTAGATTTAAATACACTGTAAACTTGAAGCCAAACTCCAGCCAACACTTTATAAGCAGTTACAGCAACAGTTTTTTTTTTTCCCCTTTTGGGATAAAGCTTTTACATAAATAAATAAAAGATGATCATTGTGAGCACCTCTGTCAGTGATAAATGGTTTGCCTCATCACTGTAACTGATACGTCTGGAAGAGAGTTTGTTCCTTTGAAAAACAATAGACGGCTGGATCAACAGATAAAAATAAAGGAAAGAAAGCCTAAAAAAAAGAAAACGAATGCAGCCATCACAGTTCACAATTGGTAAATGTTTGCTTTTGGGTTTAATACGACTTTAATCTTACTGGGGTGGTGGTGGGGGTAATACAAGGGTAAATTTGTCTAATGCTGGATTCACACCTATGCATTGTTAGTGCTTTTTGCATTTTGCAGATTTGCACTACAGTCCATTTAACATGGTTTCCTATGGAACATGTTCTGTAGTACAAATCTGCAAAATGCAAAAAAGCACTAAAAATGCATAGGTGTGAATCCAGCCTAAGTGAGTGAGTTCAGCTTTAAAAAGAAAATTATTAAAATGTACTGCTTTATGTTTATTAATGCTTGCATGTCCCCTGGCAAGGTAGCCTGCTTATTATCAATCCTTATCACTTGATCTACATTGTATTTTAACACGCAGCTCTTGTTTTTATTTTCGTAGGCAGCCTTCTCTCTGTTGTCGAGCTCATTATTGGACTCTCTGTAGGAGATACAGCCAAATGGCTTTCCTATTCCCACTTGTCCCATCTTTATTAACCAGCCAGTCAGTCTTAAAACAGCCAATGTAATATCCAATCAAATGCCTGGCCATCTATAAAACACCTAATAACTTTCTCAAGCAAGTAGAGACAGCCAAGAGAAACACCAGTGTTAGAGCAATGAAAAAAGTCCACTGTGATACATTTCATGCTATAGACACTTCATACATGCCTTTCCTCTCTTTAACTTAGAGATTTAGCACATAAGGCAGCAGGCATTTCATATTTGCGCACAGCACATAACTGGGGGCTGCTGCTGGCTGTCCTCCAGGGCTGGTACTGCTGTTGGGTACTGCCTGCTGGTACTGCCTGCTGGTACTGCTGGCTGGTACTGGTACTGCTGGCAGGTACTGGTACTGCTGGCGGGTATTGGTACTGGTACTGCTGGCTGAAACTGCTTGCAGCTACTGGTACTGCTGGCGGGTGCTGGTGGGTACTGGTGCTGCTGGTGGGTACTGGTACTGCTGGTGGGTACTGCTGGCTGGTACTGCTGGCTGGTACTGCTGACTGGTACTGGTAC
Organism: Lithobates sylvaticus; assembly: GCA_028564925.1. Lineage (NCBI taxonomy): Eukaryota > Metazoa > Chordata > Amphibia > Anura > Ranidae > Lithobates > Lithobates sylvaticus. Next base: position 151,451,376 of record CM053035.1, on the reverse strand, counting down.
TGCTGGCTGGTGCTGGTACTGGTGACTGGAACTGGTGGCTAGTACTGGTGGTTGGTACTGCTGGCTGGTACTGGTACTGCTGGATGAAACTGCTTGCTGCTACTTGTACTGCTGGCGGGTGCTGGTGGGTACTGGTACTGCTGGTGGGTACTGGTGCTGCTGGTGGGTACTGGTACTGCTGGCTGGTACTGCTGGCGGGTACTGGTACTGCTGGCTGGTACTGCTGACTGGTACTGGTGGCTGGTACTGGTACTGCTGGCTGGTGCTGGTACTGGTGACTGGAACTGGTGGCTAGTACTGGTGGTTGGTACTGCTGGTGGGTACTGGTACTGCTGGCTGGTACTGGTACTGGTGGCTGGTACTGGTACTGGTGACTGGAACTGGTGGCTAGTACTGGTGGTTGGTACTTCTGGTGGGTACTGGTACTGCTGGCTGGTACTTGTACTGTTGTTGGGTACTGATACTGCTGGCTGGTACTGGTATTGCTGGTGGGTACTGCTGGCTGGTACTGGTACTGCTGGTGGTTACTGGTACTGCTGGCGGGTACTGGTGACTGGTACTGGTGGCTGGTACTGCTGGTGGGTACTGGTACTGCTGGCTGGTACTGGTGGCGGGTACTGGTACTGCTGGTGGGTACTGATACTGGTGACTGGTACTGGTGGCTAGTACTGCTGATGGGTACTGGTACTGCTGGCTGGTACTGGTGGCGGGTACTGATACTGCTGGCGGGTACTGGTACTGCTGGCTGGTACTGGTGGCGGGTACTGCTGGCTGGTACTGGTACTGCTGGTGGGTACTGATACTGGTGACTGGTACTGGTGGCTAGTACTGCTGATGGGTACTGGTACTGCTGGCTGGTACTGGTGGCGGGTACTGATACTGCTGGCGGGTACTGGTACTGCTGGCTGGTACTGGTGGCGGGTACTGCTGGCTGGTACTGGTACTGCTGGTGGGTACTGATACTGGTGACTGGTACTGGTGGCTAGTACTGCTGATGGGTACTGGTACTGCTGGCTGGTACTGGTGGCGGGTACTGATACTGCTGGCGGGTACTGGTACTGCTGGTGGGTACTAGTACTGCTGGCTGGTACTGGTACTACTGGCAGGTACTGCTGGCTGGTACGGGTACTGCTGGTGGGTACTGGTACTGCTGGCGGATACTGGTGACTGGTACTGGTGGCTAGTACTGCTGGTGGGTACCGGTACTGCTGGCTGGTACTGCTAGCGGGTACTGATACTGCTGGCGGGTACTGGTACTGCTGGCGGGTACTGGTGGCTAGTACTGGTGGTGGGCACTGGTACTGCTGGCTGGTACTGGTGGTGGATACTGCTGGTGGGTACTGATACTGCTGGAAGGTACTGGTACTGCTGGCAGGTACTGCTGGCTGGTACTGGTAGTGGGTACTGGTACTTCTGGCTGGTACTGCTGATGGGTACTGGTACTGGCACTGCTGGCTCTGGCACTGCTGGCTGCTGTGAGATCTCAGGAAGCATGCAGCTGCAGTACACATTCCTGTCACAGGCGGAGTACATTTGATATCACTCCGCCTGTGAAGGAGCCGGCGCTATACAGGAAGCATCGGCTCTGCTTCCTTTAGCGGCGGCTCCGTTCTCGCTGATGCTCGGAGATGGCGGGTAGGGAACCCGCGATCAGGGCTTCCCGACCCGCCATCTCAGAGCAAGACGTGGCGGGCCACCTCGAATGGTGCCGCGGGCCACAGGTTGGGCACCCCTGACTTAGAGGCTCATTAACATGGGTGGAAACTGTTTGGGAGGGGAAACCATCACCTCCTAATAATATATATATATTAATATTATTGTATTATTATAATCTATGGGTTGGGGTTTCTGTCCACCTCCTCCTATTATTATATAAATATTACTATTTTATTATTATATTTTATGGATTGGTGTTTGTCCATCCAGTCCTGAGATTTACACAGCTCCGCCATGTAGCACACAGAACTCCATCACTCAGACAGGGGCCACCACCTTCACACAGATAATAGGGCGCTCAGGAGGAGAAACCACCATCATCCTCCTACTACTATATATATTATATTGGTGTTTCTGTCCATGCAGTCCTGAGATTTACACAGCTCTGTCGTGTAGCACACACAGAACCCCATCACACAGACAGGGGCCACCGCTTAGAGGCTCATTCACAAGGGTGTTTGGGAGGGGAAACCATCCCCTTCTATTATATGTATATTATCATTGGTGTTTCTGTTCATCCAGTCCTGAGATTTTACATTATTTTTTCTTCTTTTTGGTTATAACATTTTGCAAATTAGTAATTTTTCGTCATAAATTTTGGCCAAAATTTATACTGCTACATATCTTTGGTAAAAAATAATCCAACTGCAGAGTGCAAGAGCATCATGGGAAATGTAGTTCCAAAACATCTGGGGTGCCAAGGTTTGCCAATCCCTGTTATAGGGTCTACAAGCTATGGTGCCAATCACTGAAAATCGATCACACCTGATGTACTGACGGCCGATCTCATCTCAAAATACAAATACCCCCCACATGACCCATTTTTGGAAAGTAGACAGTCCAAGGTATTTAGTAAGAGGCATGGAGAGTTTTGTCCCCCAATGTATATTCTATGAGGCATAATGAGTCTTTTGAACAGTTCATTTTTTCCCACAATTCTTTGCAAAATTAATATATTTTTTTTCAGAAAATTGTCATATTAACAGGTTATCTCTCTCCCCATGGCCTGTGAATACCACACATGACACCCCAAAATATATTCTGCTACTCCTCCTGAGTATGGGGATACCACATGTGTGAGACCTTTACACATCCTGGCCACATACAGAGGCCCAACATGCAGGGAGCACCTTCAGGTGTTCTAGGGACATAAATTACACATCTAATTTCCTGACAACCTATCACACTTTTGAAGGCCCTGGAGCATCAGGACAATGGAGACGCCCACAAAATGACCCCATTTTGGAAAGAAACCCCAACATTTATTCTATGAGGCATAATGAGTTTTTTGAACATGTCATTATTTTCCCACAAGTTTTTGGAAATTGTAGAATGAAAATGAAAATGCATTTTTCTACGTATTTTTTACACATTGCTACAGCACTGATGGGTGCTGATGAGCATTCACTAATAGAGTGGCACTGATGAGCACTTATTGATGGGCACTATATTGGCACTAATGGGCACATTAGTGGCACTGACGGGGCACTGTAGGGCACAGATGTGCACTGATGGGGCACTGTAGGGCACTGCTGGACACAGATGTGGCACTGTTGGGTACTAATGTGCACTGATAGGGCACGGCTGGGTACTGATGTGGCACTGCTGGGGAACAGATGTGCACTGTTGGGGCACTGTAGAGCATTGCTGGGCAAAAATGTGGCACAGATGGGTACTGATGTGGCACTGATGGGCACTGATGGGGCACTGATGTGGCACTGATGTGGCACTGATGGGGCACAGGTGGGCACTGAAGTGGCACTGATGGGGCACAGATGGGTACTGATACGGCACTGCTGGTTACTGATATGGCACTGATGGAGCATAGATGGGCACTGATGTGGCACTGCTGGATCACAGATGGGCACTGATGGGGCACAGATGGGCACTGATGGGGCACTGCTGGGTACTGATGGGGCATAGATGGGTATTGATGGGGCACTGATGGGTACTGATGGGGCACTGCTGGCCACTTGGAATACATGCAAAAAAAGTCAAGCAGCCTCACGCTGTAGCTTCTCCCTCCTCTGCTCACACGATCGGTGTTAGGAGAGGAGAGAACCGGACATGACGCCGGTTCGGTGACAGTGATCGCTCTGTATCCGCTGGACGAAGCAATCACGTGGTAAAGGGCCGCTGGAATTGGCCCTTTAACCCGATCCGTGACGCGCCGGGTCCCGAATATCCGGTGAGCATGGACACTCCTGTGTGTGCACCCCAGGGGGTGGCGATTATGGGGGGACACCATTGTACGCCCTCTCAGAATTATCTGACCACGCTGTAGCCGTCATTCGGCTATGGCCCGGTTGGCAAGTGTTAAAGTTCATGTTTGTGTAAAGGTGTCCCAATACTTTTGGTAATATAGTGTATGTGTGATTGGACAGAGGTGAGGAGAGAGGAACAGGACTACCTAGGAAGACAGGATGAAGTACATTGTGCATTTTACACCCGAGGAGCCGGAGGCAGAAGAGAACACTGTGGTGGGAATCCTCCATATAGAGATGAGACAGTTTGAGCCGCCAAACAGTTCTTTTCAAGCATGGAGAGCTTCCACTTCATGATGTGACCATTGGTGTGTTTAAGGGCTCCTGAGGAATTATAGATGACTAGATTCACTGGGTTCAGTTACAGGGAGGGTTACTCTTGGGGATATAGGGAGGGATAGCATTGGGGTTACAGGGGGAGTTATTCTTGGGGATATAGGGACGGATAGTATTGGGGTTACAGGGAGGGTTATTCTTGGGGATATAGAGAGGGTTAGTATTGGGGTTACAGGGAGGGTTATTCTTGGGGATATAGGGAGGGTTAGTATTGGGGTTACAGGGAGGGTTATTCTTGGGGATATAGGGAGGGTTAGTATTGGGGTTACAGGGAGGGTTATACTTGGGGATATAGAGAGGGTTAGTATTGGGGTTACAGGGAGGTCTATTCTTGGGGAAATAGAGAGGGTTAGTATTGGGGTTACAGGGAGGGTTATACTTGGGGATATAGAGAGGGTTAGTATTGGGGTTACAGGGAGGGTTACTCTTGGGGCTATAGAGAGGGATAGTATTGGGGTTACAGAGAGGGTTACTATTGGAGATATATGGAGGGGTAGTATTGGGGTTACATGGAGGGTTATTCTTGGGGATATAGGGAGGGATAGTGTTGGGGTTACAGGGAGGGTTACTCTTGGGGCTATAGAGAAGGATAGTATTGGGGTTACAGGGGGGGTTAGAGAGAGCTATTGAGCTATATAGTAAATAGCAGGCTTTTTTTAAGCCAGGCTAAGGATAGGCTAAGGATTTTTTTTCTAGGCTAAGGATAGCCTAGAAAATAACTGAAAAGGAGCTGAGTGCTCCACCTCCTGGCTAAAAATGAAAATACAAAACAATCATGTTCTTGTACAAATAAATATATTATTCAAAAGTGCTTAACAAAATACATACATAAACACATTCCTTTGGGTTTAAATTTTATTCCAAAAGCATTTAATTTGCACAGCAGTTTTCTCCCTGGGGACACAAACCAGTTAGCAGTTGAGGCAGCCATGTTGGCAATTGCGTTGGCCGGGAATCGAACCCGGGTCGGCTGCTGGATAAGCAGCTATGCTCACCACTGCACCACCAACGCGAGGAATGTCCTTGGGGGGGGGGGGGGGGGGGGTTGGGGGGAATCCTGAGGATGGTGAGGCGAGGTGAGGATGGCGCTGTTGTCGTCCGAGTGGATCTTCTGACTTCAGGCAGTTCAGCGGGATCTGGAAAAAATGGAAATACAGAGATGTCTATTAATAAACATAATATTAGGGGAAAGCATGTGTAAAGAAAAAAGCTGCAACTTGATGTGGGATACACACAAAATAACATAAACTAAAAATAAAAAGTTGCGCTACATATTCCTGCAAGAAAAACCTATACAGTATACCCATAAAGTGTATGAAAATAATTTAAATAAATAAATAGTAGTGAAAACTACTACAATTAAGTAGTAGTGAAACTACTCCAAACAAATCCGATTCAGTGCAATGATAAACTAAAATAAATTCAAAATAAATTCAAATAACTCAAATCTCCAAACAACAGTATATGAACCGCACTCCAGAAGGGGTTAAACAGTCCACATCAGTTTCTCAGAGCCCTCCAAAGTGATGTTACACATGACACCCAAGAAGATGTGCCATAGTATAGTAAAGGGATCCTCCACCAGTAAAAGTACTGCCGCTTACCAGCTGATCAGATCCCTTGTTTAAGGGGATCTAATCATGCCTGTGGCTTTTCCCCTGCCAGGGTCTCTGTGTCCGATTGATAAGATCACTGCCCTCTGCTCCACTTAAAAGGTAATGAGATTCTCCAATACATACACCATGTAGATTAATGCTCGTTTCCCATATAAAAAAACTAAAGAACCGCCATAGTGTAATCCTGTAAACTTCTTTAATAAATGTAAAACAACGGTATCACACTTACATTTCTCCCGTATATAAAAAGCGCGTAGATTAAAATGTTCAAGCTTCCGGGACTAGCGTGGATTGGTGGTGACGTCATGCGCGCCGCTCCTCTCTTTTCAGCAGGATCTGGTGGGGAACTTGATTTGGGCGATGGGAGTTCCACCTCTTCTTCTGACTCCTGCACAGGTTTGCTTTGGTCGACCTTTTCTTCGGGGGTGCTTGGCATATTCACAGCAGTTTTAACATCTAGGTGTTTCACTTGCATGTCCTTTCCGGCTGCAACGCTAAGAAGCGTTCTGATGGTGGTCCCATAGGCGAGCGGGTGACACGGGATCCCCCAGGGCATGGAATCTAAGGGCCAGCTGGTCTTCTGCCAGGGACCCCCTCACGGGAGTTTGGACTTAGCTGCATGCTGACACCAGGTCATGACCCCCAGGTTCCCCCTGCTCGCGGGGAGTACACATTTAGATATAGACGGTACATCTTGTTATTTCTTTGTACCATAGAATACACACTACAGTGCTAGGGTTAGGGGTTAGGGTTAGGGCTTAGGGTTTAGGGTTAGGGTTAGGTTTAGGGTCACACGAATATAAGAAAATCACACGAATATAAGAAACGCACACGAATATAAGAAAATCACACGAATATAAGAAACGCACACGAATATAAGAAAATCACACAAATATAAGAAAATAACACGAATATAAGAAACGCACACGAATATAAGAAAATCACACGAATATAAGAAACGCACACGAATATAAGAAAATCACACGAATATAAGAAACGCACACGAATATAAGAAAATCACACAAATATAAGAAAATCACACGAATATAAGAAACGCACACGAATATAAGAAAACCACACGAATATAAGAAACGCACACGAATATAAGAAAAGCACACAAATATAAGAAAATCACACGAATATAAGAAACGCACACGAATATAAGAAAATCACACGAATATAAGAAACGCACACGAATATAAGAAAAGCACACGAATATAAGAAATGCACACGAATATAAGAAACGCACACGAATATAAGAAAATCACACAAATATAAGAAACGCACACGAATATATGAAAAGCACACGAATATAAGAAAATCACACTAATATAAGAAAAGCACACTAATATAAGAAAAGCACACGAATATAAGAAAATCACACTAATATAAGAAAATCACACGAATATAAGAAACGCACACGAATATAAGAAAATCACACGAATATAAGAAAAGCACACGAATATATGAAAAGCACACGAATATAAGAAAATCACACTAATATAAGAAAAGCACACTAATATAAGAAAAGCACACGAATATAAGAAAATCACACTAATATAAGAAAATCACACGAATATAAGAAAAGCAAACTGATAAAAACTGGTCCATGTGCGCCCAGCCTGAAGGGGTTGGCACTAGACGAAGGCAATTGGGAAATACTGAACATTTGGCTCTATGATGTTGTTATGAGCCTCCTCATAATACATGGGCCATGGTGTAAAGATATTTTCTTGGCTGTATGCCATTGGGAAGAAGTCCCGTGGTGGCTCCTGAATCTGACTAACGCTCTTGTAGCCAAAGTCATAGATATAATTCTGCTCCTCTGGCTCTATGACGATGTTATGAGCCGCCTCATAATCCATTGGCCAGGGTGTGAAGCGATCCTCCTGTCTGACTGCTGGTGGTGGCTGAAAAAATACCATTTGCCCTGCCAGTTGTTGAAGAGCCTCCTTATAATGGTTCTCCATTGGAATTGGTACTGGTCTATGGATGTTCAGAGATAATTCTGGAGACCAGTCCATTGGTTCCACCTCACTCAACTCACTACAGTCAGAAAAATGAGGCTCCTTCTCTGGCGACGATGGTGGAGGTGAAAATAAGTCCATTGGTGACATCAATCTGTCGCTCATGTATGAAAAGCCTCTGAAATTCTCCTGCTCATATGGGTCTATTGGAGCCTCCCTCTTCAGGTTGTTGATAAATTCATTCAAGGGCATGCTGTTATTTGATGGTTCCTCACAAATCTAGAAAGAGAAAAAGACATGCATTACTGTTTCTAATTAATACAGAGAATGGTAACAAAGTATGGTGAACCCCACCCCCGAGGTGCAGCAGATTTCACCAAGTAGGCTCCTTCCACCCTAGTTCCCTCTAGTGGTCAGATGACATACACAATAATCATCTCCAATAATAAACAGAAATCATTCAGACCAGGCCGTATGAATGTATAGTGATCACAAATTCATAGACAGGTCTGAAAAGTCTGTTAAAACAAATGTCTTAGATGGTGAAGAGCCTGCTGCTGAAAATCTCCCCTCCCCCTCCAATGTGTTTGGACTCTATTATCCGTATACTTACTGGTTCGGCTTCAGATGGCATTGCAGACATTCTTCCCTCTAACTCTGCCCAGTCGATGGTCTTGAAGAACGGATGGCTCCTGATGTCTCTGACTAGATGGTTTCGGCCCTCTTGGTCTTTCCACAGAAGCTGTAATGAAGAATGAAATATATGAGAATGAAATATAATGAGACGCTGCATGACCAATAACAATATCTGAGCAATAGAGGAGCTGAGGCTTTCTGTAACTTACCCTAACTAAGAGGTTATGGAGGTCAGGGTCAATACCCTCCTCACGATCGGGCTCCATTTCAATAATTTTCTTCTTTAATTGTTCCCAGTTGTCTGTACTGGTAAAGAAGGGATGTTGGGCAAAAGCCATCTCGTATACTATGACTCCAAGGGAGAAATAGTCAACCATGCTGAAATAATCCATTTCTTGCAAGACCTGTAGAAACATAAGAGAAAGAGGGATGAGCACATTGTCAGACCAGGCAGAGGACAGAGATGACAACATAGTGACATATGTGATGTATAAAGCTCATGCATGACTAAAATTGCGGTGAAACAGCATCAAACTGAAGTTGAGCTTGCGAATATTGGAGTTGGGGCTTAAAGGGGATGTATAGTCAAAACCCTTTTTGTTTACATGTTGGATAGAAAGGGGTTAAACACTCTAGGGCTTTGCCTAGAAGTGCCCTTTAATTGCCCCATTTAAAGTAGGTGGATGGAAGTATACTGACCCCAATAGCTCAATGTTCACAAGCGCTCCCCATGTTAAAGAGAAGGGAAACAGTGGGTGAGCAGTTACTGGAGGTTTTACCCCATTCATATGTGTGAAACGGGCCAGGCAGATGAATCCATCTACACTCGGCCTCCATGTCCCCTACAAAGAAGCCCCAACGCTGCTCCATGACTCAGAACTTCTCAGCTTTTTGTTGGGGATATTGTTCTGGCCTGGAAACCCACTAAAAGCAACCGGGGCACCAGTGGAGACAGTCTCCATTTAGTGAAAGTGGAGCATCCCTTTATCTCTTCTTAATATCCAATCATAATAATTGGGCTATCTTGATAAATGTTATAATTAAGTCTGATATCAGGCGCATACTTACCTCTGGGGCCATGTAGATTGGTGTCCCTACAACTTCATTAATTCTCTTAGACTCGGTGACTCCCTTCGCTGACAATCCAAAATCCGCAATTCTTGCGTGGCCAGCGTTGTCTAAGAGGATGTTCTCTGGCTTCAGATCTCTGTGAACGATCTCTTTGGCGTGCAGGAATTGCAGGCCGCAAATAATTTCCGCTGTTAGGTTTCTGATGGAGAAAGAAATACATGGATTAGCATCAAAAATCATCACAGACCAGTTAATGGTAAAGATAAAGTGACTTCTCCCTATAGTACATAGGGGTATAGATGGATGGGAGGGGCCTGACTAGGTCACTGCCTGTCCTCAGTGCTCAGCCTCCCCCAACTCCAAAATCAAACCTACCTTATGGTGTTCACAGGAAGTGGAGCTGAATATCTTATCAGGTCGGCGAGATCTCCTCCGCTCAGATACTCCATCACAAAGGCCAGATGATTCTGTGAAAATAAGAAAAACAAATAGAGGTTACGTTATAGACATTGAAGTTTTAACTTTGTGAAGGAATATATGAAGACACGCACACCAGCAGAGAGTGCAGTGTGGCATCTTTACTAAATGCTTCCTGGGGGGGAACTCTGGAAAACCAGACAGAGAAGAATAGTAGACCGCCATTGCTGGAAGATCTTTACCACAATACTAGTTTTGTCTGGTTGTTATGGTGGCCCAATGACTTCTATATTTCGGCTTCCCTTTCTGGAAGATGTATTTCGATCAGGAGTACTGACTTCTCCTGTCTTGCCAGTTGTAGACGTGTTCTGACTCAGTGACTCAAAGTTTTAAGGCCAGAGACAGCCAGGCAACTAGTAATGTCTAAAGTCAGTAATGGCAGCCTCTCAGTATATGGTTTCTTGAAGGAAAGCCTCTACTCTGTACAGTTTGTGTCACCAAGCTCCAGCCTTGTAGGAAGCACTCTAGAGACTTCTTCTCTCACCTTTACTGCGTTGCCCCGATCTACAGCCAGAGCCCTCAGAAGAACCTGATGTGGGACACAAGTGAAGCTTTCTTCTGCCTCCTCCAATTTAGCACTTAGTGCCTGAAGGACTAGATGACAGGTCTGAACACTGTCATCTCATGGGGCAGGGGGATGCTTAGCCTTGTGTACTTTTTGACTCCCAAAGTCACCATTTGCATAACTATTGTAGGGGGTCTGGATCAATAGTGGAGCGCAGTACAAGAAAGAGAAGAAGAAATTGGGAGATTAAAAGACTTACCTGTGTTTGGAAAGACCCATATATATGGGTGATGTATGGGCACTCTCTGCCTTCTTCCAGAATGCATCTTTCAGTGAGTGCAAGGTAGGGTCCAGATTTTAGTTGTCCTCTCTTTGAGAGTAACTTCACCGCCAGCTTTTGGTCAGTGGCGGGATGGGTGGCCAACACCACTTTCCCAAAGCTCCCCTCTCCAAGTACCTTATGGAAGGTGAAGTTTTCCACATATAGTTTCCTGATACTGCTGGATGGGACCAGTTCAGGTGTCTTCTTGGTGGGGATGGATGGAGGAGGACTCTGCCCAGACATTTTGGCTCCAAGATATGGAGGGACCATAGATGATGGCTCACTCTGGTCCTCTGATGACTCCCTCTGGTCCTCACTCTGCCCAGACATTTTGGCTCCAAGATATGAAGGGACCAGAGGTGATGACACACTCAATTTGCAGTTTGGAGGTTGTTGTTGCTTCATGAAGTTGGCAAATGCTGCCCAAAATGTGTTTTCAACCTCACCATTAGGAGGAGAGAGTGAATTTTGATGGTTCTCATTCACTGTATCCAGCTTAATCTCACTGGTGGATGGAGCCTGTGGGTTTTCACCCTCCACGATGTCTGAAGTGATGATACTTTGCTGGTCCTCCACTGCTGTGTCCAATTTAATTATACTCTCACTGGTGGTAGTAGCCAGTGGAGTTTCCTCACTGTACTCTGTGGATGGGATGACTGGATATTGATGGCCTTCCACAGTCAGAGATACTATGGTTGCCTCATCCTCATCCTCACTGGTGGATGGAACCAGTGCAGTTTTCTCACCCTCGATGGTAGATGGGGAGACGGCACTTGGCTGGTCCTCCACAGTCATAGCCGGTGTTGCCTCGTCACTGGTGGATGGAACCAGTGGGTTGTTCTCCCCCTCCAAGGTGGGGGTGGTGACACTGGGAGATGATGGAACATATTCTCCTGGAGAGAGAAAAAAAAAACATTTAATTCTTTCTGTTTTATAATATACAAATCTGAGGACATTAAAATATATTTTCTTGTTCTATAATGAGGCTTCCTCTCAATTCAATTTCATTATTCAGATAAATCCTAAATAATAATGATCCCAGTATTCTGTATTTATTCTCTATATTATTACATTAGATATGCAGCAAGGGTGCGATCTGAACTTTTCTCATGCTCTACAGTCATATAGTCAGACATATAATATCTACATCATCTATATATACTGTATTTGCCTCTACAGGCTATGTATATTATATATAATTCACTGTAAAGGCACATACAGTGTGTGTGTAATATATAGAGATAGATAAGATATATATGTGTGTATATATTTTGAAATATTTTTCTATTATTTTTTTATAGTTTTAAAACCTCTCCTGAACGATTTAACTTGACAGATAGTAACCAACATTTAAAAATGTCAGTTTTGCCGCGTTTGCATTTAGAGGCATTTTTTTTTTATTTATTTTTTTAAATAGTCAAAAATATATCTCCATTAAAAATGCCTGTAAACGAAACGCGGTTAAACGCGAGTTACCGCGATTACAGACTGTTACGGGCATTTTGGCGTTTCAAATTCCTCTGAACATCAGCCCTGAACGCATTTTTTTTTTACTTTCCAATGAATATTTCTACAACTGAACTGCCTGGAAAGGAGTATAAAGGTCCCCCGTGTACTGATAAGAGAACATAGAGGAGAGTTCAGGGGCAGCTGAGAAAAAAAAAGCGCCCAACTGATCCTAAACGTCCGTTTACCAGCAGCAGTACATGAAGACTTCAAGGCATTATTTTTTTTATTTTTTTTTAATTTGTCAGTTAGAAGCGAGCCGAGGTCATGTGACCGATAGAACCCTTCTGTATAACTAATGTAATAACAACAACAAATACGGGATACTGGGATCATTATTATTTAGCAGAATGATGATGGCAATGATTATATATATATATATATATATATATATATATATATATATATATATATATACACTTTGCTTTTACATTTATAATTCAAAATTGAGATGGGTCTGTTGTGTGTTCTCCTTCATATTGGGCAGCCAATGAGATGTGGGCATTCCTCCCGCACACCTGATTCATGTCTCCTACTGGCCAACTGCCATCTGAGAAGATCACCCAACTGCCATCTGAAGGAGTGAGCTGGGATTATATCTGAATAATAAAAATGTATCCAGTATAGAATTCCCTCCAGCTTCTTACATTATAATTGAATGGAATCCTACATACCTTCTGGGTGTCTCTGTCGGTGTTTTAGGTGAATACAGGGGCAGATGGTCTTAAGAACTGCCCTGAACCCCCGCCTGATACCCTTACACACCCCCCTACGAGGGGCTTTGGGCTGTGCGGGGGGCTGGTTTTCCGATGGTAAGGTTGCAACCATTTTTGATTGCATAATTGGTTCTCCTTTGATGTCAAACAGAAGATCCGCTGACTTTATCGCACTTCTGTAGCTATGAAAACACGCCAATTATAAAATAATAGGCAACGTGTCTCAGAGCAACAGAACAACACGTCCTTTCCCTACAAGAGAAATTCTGTGAGTGAGCCCAGGTCCTGAGAGAGCTCCTTATGTCAGGATTCTCCCTCTGTGACATCATCAAGTGGGATGACCATATATGGGCATGTCATATGACCTCTTTTTTTTTATTTCTAACTGACAAATTAACCCTTCGCTGTCCAGGGACAATTTTGACATTTCTCGCACACTTAAAATAAACATGTTTTTTAGCTAGAAAAATGGCTTATAATAATAATTATAATAATTTTTATAAAATATAAAATATGACATTGAGATGAGTTAATAGATACCCAAAAGTTAAGATTTAAACATTTTAAAAAAAAATGTTTCTAACTGAAAAATGTACATATGTATACGGTCATGTCACATGAGCTTTTTTTTCTAACTGACAAAAAATGTAAATTGTAAACCTGTTAACCCTTTGCTGCCCAGGGACAGTTTTGACATTTCTCACACACTTGTTACAATAAACATGTTTTTTTAGCTAGAAAAATGGCTTTTAATAGCCAAATATTATATATTTTCTGAAAGCAGCGACCCTGGAGAATTAAATGGTGGCTGTTGCCATATTTTACATCACACGATATTCACGCAGCTGTTTATTAAATGCAAATTTTCAGGGAACAAAATACACTTAAATGCATTTTAGTGCACACAAACACCATATAATACCTATTTATTTATTAAAACATGAGGTTGAGATGAGTAAATAGATACCCAAAAAGACAAGGTTTTCATATATATATATTTTTTTTTTTCTAACTGACAAACAATTCAAATATGTAAACCTGTTAACCCTTCGCTGCCAGGGACAGTTTTGGCATTTCTCACACACTTGTAAAAATAAGCATGTTTTTTTAGCAAGAAAATGGCTTATAATAGCCAAATATGATATATTTTCTGAAAGCAGCGACCCTGGAGAAGCTGTTTTTTTAAATGCAATTTTCAGGGAACAAAATACTGTACACTTAAATGCATGTTAATGCAGACAAACACCATATAATACCTTTTTTTTATTTTATTCTTTTTTAAATATAAGACATGAGGTTGAGATTAGTAAATAGATACCCAAAAAGTCAAGATGTAATAATTGTGCACATCTGAGAAACAATATATTTTTATTTTATTTTATTTAAATATATTTTTTTACACTTTTCAATTATTATTTTTTTTTAATTCAACTTTAGCGATATAACAAAAAAAAAAAAAATAGGGTTTTGACCAAAAATACACTTTATTGATTACAGGTGCCTGTCACAAATTTAGAATATCCTCAAAAAGTTAATTTATTTCAGTAATTCAATTTAAAAAGTGAAACTCATATTTTTTATGTAGATGTCTTACAGAGTGTGTTATATTTCAAGCATTTCTTTCTTTTCATTTTCATGATTATGGCTTACAGCTAGTGACACCCCAAAATTCAGTATCTCAGACAATTAGAATATTATATGTAGCGGCCATAACCCTCAATGGGGCGGCCTTAACTTTTGGGCTTACCGGTTACATCCGCTCGGCTTGTTCTTCCAGGTCTAGGGGTTCCCAGGGCTAGTACCCAACGACTTTGGATGCTGACACCATAAATGTCCTTTAGAAAGGTTTTTATTTGCAGGGGTAACATCCAACAGACACAGTCTCATATAGGAACAGAGGGCAAGGGTGAAGAATCTCAGGCACCTTGAACTGCAAACTATTTGAAAGTCTATAATGCAAACCCAGAGAGTAGCCACTCGCAGCTGGGCGCTTCAAAGCTGAACAAATCTCTAGCCAGAGATTATGGCAGTCGGCACTTGAATTCGGAACTTGCAAAGTCTCTGACCTTGAAGAAAAGTTGCAATCAAAGTGAACAGGAACCTTTCCTCAGTACCTGGAACGTTCTCTGTCTCCTTGGCAGTACTGGGAAAGCGTGGATTCATTAGTGTCCTTGACAACCCAGCAACCAGGCACTTCTTGAGATGCCAGCTTGTTGGCCCTCCTCCGAAGAGTCCTCCCCCGGTCGCTTACACGAGCTGCGGTGCCCCTCCAAGTTGAGAGCGCACCCGGACGCCTTGAATCCTCCCTCAGTTACTGCGCCTCGGACCAGCCGGTTCCGAGACTCAGGAACAGACGGATCCTTGCCTCAGACCAAGCAGGTCTAATGGGGTTAGCCAAGCTGACCATGTTGCAGGGCGGCCTTTGCTCCATGACCGGGACCCCTCGCGGGGCTACCCCAGTCCGGATCCAGGAACAGGCAGCTCCGGCCGAACGAACCCCCAACACGTGACTCCAGCATCTTAAGTACCCTCCCCCAGACTCCTCTGCAGGGCCAGACGCACCCGCTGATTGGCTCTGGGGAATGTTGATACCCAAACCGTCCAACCAGGCCTGGTTCTGGGCCTGTCATGTGCACCTAACAGTACAGAACCCCTACACAGCCCAGCCAAACTGATGCCAAAGTTAACCTACACAATTAACCCCCAGAACCTTCTTACTGTTCTGAGAGAAAAAATACTAAATTTAAACATAGCGGACACCTTGTAAAAGTGTCACCGCTACATATATAAGACCAATAAAAAAAAGAAAGGATTTTTAATACAGAAATGTTGGCTTATTGAAAATTCTGTCCATGTACAGTATAGTAACTCTCAGCATGTCCCCCATAGACCTCTATGGAGGATTCTCTGTATGAACCACAAGTCCCAGCATGTCCCCATAGACCTCTATGGAGGATTCTCTGTATGAACCACAAGTCCCAGCATGTCCCCATAGACCTCTATGGAGGATTCTCTGTATGAACCACAAGTCCCAGCATGTCCCCATAGACCTCTATGGAGGATTCTCTGTATGAACCACAAGTCCCAGCATGTCCCTATAGACCTCTATGGAGGATTCTCTGTATGAACCACAAGTCCCAGCATGTCCCCATAGACCTCTATGGAGGATTCTCTGTATGAACCACAAGTCCCAGCATGTCCCCATAGACCTCTATGGAGGATTCTCTGTATGAACCACAAGTCCCAGCATGTCCCCATAGACCTCTATGGAGGATTCTCCATATGAACTACAAGTCCCAGCATGTCCCCATAGACCTCTATGGAGGATTCTCAGTATATGAACTACAGTGCCTTGCAAAAGTATTCACCCCCCTTTACTTTTTACCTATTTTGTTACATTACAGCCTTTAGTTTTTTTTGTTTTGTTTTTTAATCTAAATTGTATGTGATGGATCAGAACACAATAGTCTAAGTTAGTGAAGTAAAATTAGAAAAATAAATACATAAAACTATTTTTCATAAATAAAAAAATGATAATTGGCGTGTGCGTATGTATTCACCCCCCTTTGTTATGAAGCCCATAATAAGCTCTGGTGCAACCAATTACCTTCAGAAGTCACATAATTAGTGAAATGATGTCCACCTGTGTGCAATCTAAGTGTCACATGATCTGCCATTACATAGACACACCTTTATGAAAGGCCCCAGAGGCTGCAACACCTAAACAAGAGGCGCCACTAGCCAAACACTGCCATGAAGACCAAGGAACTCTCCAAACAAGTAAGGGACAATGTTGTTGAGAAGCACAAGTCAGGGTTAGGTTATAAAAAAAATATCCAAATCTTTGATGATCCCTAGGAGCACCATCAAATCTATCATAACCAAATGGAAAGAACATGGGACAACGGCAAACCTGCCAAGAGACGGCCGCACACCAAAACTCATGGACCGGGCAAGGAGGGCATTAATCAGAGAGGAGCACAGAGACCTAAGGTAACCCTGGAGGAGCTGCAGAGTTCCACAGCAGAGACTGGAGTATCTGTACATAGGACGACAATAAGCCGGACGCTCCATAGAGTTGGGCTTTATGGCAGAGTGGCCAGAAGAAAGACATTACTTTCAGCAAAAAACAAAAATGACACGTTTTGAATTTGGGAAAAGACATGTGGGAGACTCCCAAAATGTATGGAGGAAGGTGCTCTGGTCTGATGGATGGAGGAAGGTGCTCTGGTCTGATGTATGGAGGAAGGGGCTCTAGTCTGATGGATGGAGGAAGGGGCTCTGGTCTGATGTATGGAGGAAGGTGCTCTGGTCTGATGTATGGAGGAAGGTACTCTGGTCTGATGTATGGAGGAAGGGGCTCTGGTCTGATGGATGGAGGAAGGTACTCTGGTCTGATGGATGGAGGAAGGTACTCTGGTCTGATGGATGGAGGAAGGTGCTCTGGTCTGATGTATGGAGGAAGGGGCTCTGGTCTGATGTATGGAGGAAGGTGCTCTGGTCTGATGTATGGAGGAAGGTGCTCTGGTCTGATGTATGGAGGAAGGGGCTCTGGTCTGATGTATGGAGGAAGGTGCTCTGGTCTGATGTATGGAGGAAGGTGCTCTGGTCTGATGTATGGAGGAAGGGGCTCTGGTCTGATGTATGGAGGAAGGGGCTCTGGTCTGATGTATGGAGGAAGGTGCTCTGGTCTGATGTATGGAGGAAGGTACTCTGGTCTGATGGATGGAGGAAGGGGCTCTGTTCTGATGTATGGAGGAAGGGGCTCTGGTCTGATGTATGGAGGAAGGTACTCTGGTCTGATGGATGGAGGAAGGGGCTCTGGTCTGATGGATGGAGGAAGGGGCTCTGGTCTGATGTATGGAGGAAGGTACTCTGGTCTGATGTATGGAGGAAGGGGCTCTGGTCTGATGTATGGAGGAAGGGGCTCTGGCCTGATGTATGGAGGAAGGTGCTCTGGTCTGATGAGACTAAAATTGAACTTTTTGGCCATCAAAGAAAACGCTATGTCTGGCGCAAACCCAACACATCACATCACCCAAAGAACACCATCCCCACTGTGAAACATGGTGATGGCAGCATCATGCTGTGGGGATGTTTTTCATCAGTCGGGACTGGGAAACTGGTCAGAGTTGAGGGAAAGATGGATGGTGCTAAAAACAGGGATATTCTTGGACAAAACCTGTACCCCTCTGTGTGTGATTTGAGGCTAGGACAGAGGTTCACCTTCCAGCAGGACAATGACCCCAAACACACGGCTAAAGCAACACTTGAGTGGTTTAAGGGGAAACATGTAAATGTGTTGGAATGGCCTAGTCAAAGCCCAGACCTCAATCCAATAGAAAATCTGTGGTCAGACTTAAAGATTGCTGTTCACAAGCGCAAACCATCCAACTTGAAGGAGCCGGAGCAGTTTTGCAAGGAGGAATGGGCAAAAATCCCAGTGGTAAGATGTGGCAAGACTTATAGAGACTTATCCAAAGCGACTTGGAGCTGTGATAAGGTGGCTCTACAAAGTATTGACTTTAGGGGGGTGAATAGTTATGTACATTGACTTTTTCAGTTATTTTGTTCTATTTGTTGTTTGCTTCACAATAAATAAATAAAAAAAAACGTCAAAGTTGTGGGCGTGTTCTGTAAATTAAATGATGCAAATCCTCAAACAATCCATGTTAATTCCAGGTTGTGAGGCAACAAAATACGAAAAATGCCAAGGGGGTGAATACTTTTGCAAGAGACTGTACAAGTCCCAGCATGCCCCCATAGACCTCTATGGAGGATTCCGTGTGTATGAAATACAAGTCCCAGCATGCCCCCATAGATCTCTAAGAAGGGTTCTCTGTGTATGAACTACAAGTCCCAGCATGCTCGCTCTCCTCGTAGTCTCTCCTGACGGGGTCTCTGTATTACACACACCGGTGACCCTACAAACTGACTTCTAATGACTTTATATGAGAAGTAGAGGCGATAGCCCAGCTATTGCCTTCATTGCTATTGTTATTGTGGTTGAACTGGATGGACTTGTGACTTTTTTCAACCTGACTAACTATGTAACAAAGATGGCGCCGGGAGAACGATGACATCACTTCCTTTCCGGGACTCTAAGTGTAAACAAGGAAGTGAAGGGAGAGGTATGGAGGCGGGGCTGTGAGCGGACATCCAATCATGGCTCAGCAAGGAAGACTGAACTCTTCATCCAGGACCAGATGGCGTGTAGGGGGCGGGGCTAGAACCTCTCACTGAACTGCTGAGGAACTACTAGTCCCAGCATTACCACATGTCCCATCCGGGGCCAGGAGGGGGAGGAGTCCCCGGATGTTGTGTCCTGGAGGGGAATTCTCTATTATATGACCTGAGAGAGAGTTTCCACCTCCTCCCTTTATACCGGAACACTATTGAATTACACGAGTTCTGAGGCTGATTCAATGCAGATGAGGCACCAAGTGAGTTTAATTACCACCTTAATCAGCCACAGAACCCGTGTAATTAATATGTGTTCAGGTTTAAAGGGATGAGGTGGCAATCATAGAGAGAGTCCTCCAATAGCATGCTACAGAACTCCGCCCCCACCGTACACAGCTCCTCCCCCACCTCTGTACACAACTCCTCCCCTACCTCTGTACACAACTCCTCCCCTACCTCTGCACAGAACTATAGAACCCCTCCCCCGCCTCTATAGAAGAAGGGGAGGGGTTTTGGTCAGATGGAGATGTCACACGGGGGGGGGTCTGATCACATGACCAGAGCAGGTCGGAACGGGCTGACACAGGGGGGTCAGATCACGTGACCAGAACGGAGCCGGTTGACACAGTCACAGAGTGTCGCACAGTGTAGCACAGGATCGCACAGTGTCGCAATGGCTGCACAGGGTCATACAGGGCCACACAGTGTCGCACAGTGCAGCACAGAGTCGCCTCCTCACACCTGATATAAACCTCTAATTGCCGCACTGCTGTGCTCCAATGGTGGGCATTGCACAGCAGTCATGGGTATAAATCAGGAGGTGAGGAGGAAGATCGTATATGTCGCCTCCTTACCACCTGTCAGCACACACTGGGATCGCTTTTCAGAGGAGCTGCAGTACCTGCTGACCTTGTGACCCTGTGCCCTTAGTTCCATTCGGCAGCGGCACCCTTAGGGCTCGCTCACAGGTAAAGTTGGGGGGTGGTAAAACAGCAGGATATAATAGAAAGGTATGGCTAAGCGCAGGAAAGCTACAGGTACATTGCACCCGCAGGGTGTGTAATCCGCCCTATACTATTCTACCCTTTGTATTCCTTCACTATGACCTCATCTCTTCTCTCCTGCTGCTGCCACCACTCTGGAGACCACTAGCCGGGATAAGAGGTGGGGTGTAGTTGGGATCACTCCCCATAGGGGAGGAGCTGGCACTACAGGGGAGGGATCAGATTATACAGCTCCTCCTCCCTACTACACCTCCCACTTTCCATGTAGTTAATCTGCACTGCACTCTGTGTGATGCTCTGGGATGGCGGGACAGCAAGCCCAGACCACCATCTACCAATCACCTGACCACCATCTACCAATCACCTGACCGCCATCTACCAATCACCTGACCGCCATCTACCAATCACCTGACCGCCATCTACCAATCACCTGACCACCATCTACCAATCACCTGACCGCCATCTACCAATCACCTGACCGCCATCTACCAATCACCTGACCACCATCTACCAATCACCTGACCACCATCTACCAATCACCTGACCACCATCTACCAATCACCTGTCCTCCATCTACCAATCACCTGACCACCATCTACCAATCACCTGACCGCCCTCTACCAATCACCTGACCACCATCTACCAATCACCTGAACACCATCTACCAATCACCTGAACACCATCTACCAATCACCTATCCGCCATCTACCAATCACCTGAATGCCATCTACCAATCACCTGACCACCATCTACCAATCACCTGTCCTCCATCTACCAATCACCTGTCCGCCATCTACCAATCACCTGTCCGCCATCTACCAATCACCTGTCCTCCATCTACCAATCACCTGTCCGCCATCTACCAATCACCTGTCCCCATCTACCAATCACCTGACCGCCATCTACCAATCACCTGACCTCCAGAGGGGAGTGGGGGGGGGGTCAGAGAGGAGTGGGGGGGTCAGAGAGGAGTGGGGGGGTCGGATAGATGAATTGATGCCCTCCGTGTTCCTCCTGCAGCCCCTGAATGCCTGCAGGAGGGAAAGGAAAAGCGGGGATTCAGTTAATGCAGGAGGAACATCGAGGGCATCGGTTCCTCTATATGCTGCCCCTCCTGTTCAGGTGTAGAGGGGGGCCACACGGGACCACTGGAGCATTGGGGCAGGGTCACAAGTGCGCCCCCTGTAGTCACGCCCCGGCTTCCTTGTATTCTGACACAGAGTCACTATGGCCTGTGAGTAGGCACTGCTGTGTCACACATTTCACAGAGCCCCGCCTTCTGATCTATAGAGGTGCTAAGAGGAGGCGGAGTCAGTGTAGGGATCACTGCTTGTGGGCTGCAAGGTACCATGGGATATGTAGTCCTTAGAAATGAGGAGTAGCTGAGAAGCAAGGGAGTCCAGGAAGTTGTGGAAAGAGATTGTTAGCAGACAGGCAGCACTCACAACATGAAATTAGATACTTCAATATGCCGGCCCTTTACTGACCTTTATCAGGCCGTTGGGGTACTATTCCTCTCACTGATACCAATGATGGGGCACTATTCCTCCCACTGATACCAATGATGCGGCACTATTCCTCCCACTGATACCAATGATGGGGCACTATTCCTCCCACTGATACCAATGATGGGGCACTATTCCTCCCACTGATACCAATGATGGGGCACTATTCCTCCCACTGATACCAATGATGGGGCACTAATCCTCCCACTGATACCAATGATGGGGCACTATTCCCTCCACTGATACCAATGATGGGGCACTATTCCTCCCACTGATACCAATGATGGGACACTATTCCTCCCACTGATACCAATGATGGGGCACTATTCCCTCCACTGATACCAATGATGGGGCACTATTCCTCCCACTGATACCAATGATGGGGCACTGTTCCCCCAGTGATAGAAATGATGGGGCACTATTCATCCACTGATACCAATGATGGGGCACTATTCCTCCCACTGATACCAATGATGGGGCACTATTTCTCCCACTGATACCAATGATGGGGCACGATTCCTCCCCCTCCCACTATCCCCCCAAAGGAAACCCCTTTTTTTTTTTGGGATTATCAAAAATCTCTATTGTTTATATTGTTATTACAATGCTGATATTATAATGTGAAGTGTATGCTGTGGCCACTCAAATTTCAGTCAGTTCATCAGAAACTGGCCAACCGGAAATCGGAAAAATTGGAAGAAGTGTATATATATATATATATATATATATAATGTTTGGGGATTCTAAGTAATTTTCTAGCAAAAATACAGATTTTTACTTGTAAACAAAAAGTGTCAGAAAAGGAACTTTAATTCTACAAATCACAGGAGGATATCCAATCCTATCACTGGGACCCCCATGGATGTCCTCTGCCTGATCGTCCCTCTTCTACCTCTGTCCATCACACGCCCCGCCCCTTCCTGTCAACCAAACACCAATCCCCGCCCCTTCCTGTCAATCAAACACCCAGCCCTGCCCCTCCCGCCTCCTCCCTCTGCCAGGATCTCCCCTCTCAGTGCCCGTCCTCTGGCCACCTTCCTGCCAATCCCAGGTGCGGGGGGTGTGGCCACCACTCTATAGCAGGGGTGCCCAACCTTTTGAGGAGCGAGGGCCACTTTAGAAACTTGGTAACCGGTCGCGGGCCACAATGAGCGTAGCGGGCGGATGTCAGGTCTGTGTCCATTCTGCATATGTAGAGAAGACACAGATGCAGCCCGCTCTACCCTAAGGGCCCTCCGATCTGCCCAGACAGAAGGGGACAGATCCCCTTCTGTTTTTTAAGCAGATCGGATTGCAGATAGGCGGGTGTAAGCAGACATGAGTCTGTTTACATCTGCCGCTCTATACCGGTGAATGGAGGGTCTGATTGGGTCCGCCTGAAAAACAGACAGGCAGAACCGATTGGACCGATCGTGTGAAAGGGGACTAAGGCTGCTTTCACACTGATGCACAGCGGTTTACCTGCTCCTCAACTGACCTCAATCTTCACTTCTTCCTCAGGATTCCTGCAGCTGGTTGCTGCTGTTCCCCAGGTGGTTATAACTTAGGGTGC
Source organism: Lithobates sylvaticus (assembly GCA_028564925.1). Classification (NCBI taxonomy): domain Eukaryota; kingdom Metazoa; phylum Chordata; class Amphibia; order Anura; family Ranidae; genus Lithobates; species Lithobates sylvaticus. The sequence goes on along the minus strand of CM053035.1, from coordinate 151,428,000 downwards.
CCACGTGTCCCGGATTGCCCGGGATTGTCCCGTAATAGGCATCTGTGTCCCTGGTCCCGGGAACATCCATTCCGGGACAATACAGTGTCCCGGAATGAAACTGACACTGGGAACAGGAATTCCGCCTCCACTCCACCTGACTCTAATCCTGCCCACTGGTTGGTAGAGCCGCCAGCCCTCCCTGCTCAGTGTTGAAAGCGGAGGAGGATTTCACTTCCTCCTCCGCGCTAGTGCTCCTGGGCCCAACGCAGCTGAGCTCCGCCCCCGCACCCTTGTCATGCCATGGTCCTAGAGAGGGACAGTTCCGCTGGTCCAGTGGCGGCAGGGTGGAGGGCAGCGCACACAGCAGCATTTTAAAACAGTGAGTGTGACCCCAGGGAGCAGCACAAGGCTGGCTAGAAGGAACAGCCAGGGAGGAGTGGGAGAAGACCTCACCACCACCCTGACCTGAGCAGCAGTGTGAGCGCAGTGTCCCCAGCACCTTCCCAGAGCCTGCACAGAGCCTGCACAGAGCCTGCACACCTTCTTCGGCTGTGACCTGTGACTGCCATCATGAAGAAAGATAGGCTGACCAAGAGCCCAGAGGACGAGGATAGCGGGAGGTAGGTGCATCACACACACACACACACCTACCCACAGACAGGGTGTACAGGAGAGACTGCAAGCAGGGATAGGGGGTCACTTTCACTCACCCTCTCTCTCTCTCCCACCCCTCTCTTTCTCTCTCTCTCCCACCCCTCTTTTTCTCTCTCTCTCTCTCTCCCACCCCTCTCTTTCTCTCTCTCTCTCTCTATCTCCCACCCCTCTCTTTCTCTCTCTCTCTCTCTCACCCCTCTCTTTCTCTCTCTCTCACCCCTCTCCCTCTCTCTCTCTCTCCCCACCCCTCTCCCTCTCTCTCTCTCTCTCTCTCTCCCCTCTCTCTCTCCCACCCCCTCTCTCTCTCTCTCTCTCTCTCTCTCCCACCCCTCTCTTTCTCTCTCTATCTCCCACTCTCTCTCTCTCTCTCTCTCTCTCTCTCTCCCCCCCCTCTCTTTCTCTCTCCCTCACCCCTCTCCCTCTCTCTCTCTATCCCACCCCTCTCCCTCTCTCTCTCTCTCCCACCCTCTCTTCTCTCTCTCTCTCTCCCACCCTCTCTTTCTCTCTCTCTCTCTATCTCCCACCCCTCTCTTTCTCTCCCCCTCTCTCTCTCTCTCTCTCTCTCTCCCCCCCCCACCCCTCTCTTTCTCTCTCTCCCACCCCTCTCTTTCTCTCCCCACCCCTCTCTTTCTCTCTCTCTCACCCCTCTCCCTCTCTCTCTCTCTCTCGCGCTCTCTCTCTCTCTCTCGCGCGCCTTCTCTCTCCCACCCCTCTCTTTCTCTCTCTCCCACCCCTCTCTTTCTCTCTCTCCCACCCCTCTCTTTCTCTCTCTCTCCCACCCCTCTCTTTCTCTCTCTCTCTCTCCCCCACCCCTCTCTTTCTCTCTCTCTCCCACCCCTCTCTTTCTCTCTCTCTCTCTCTCTCTCTCTCCCACCCTCTCTTTCTCTCTCTCCCACCCCTCTCTTTCTCTCTCTCTCCCACCCCTCTCTTTCTCTCTCCCACCCCTCTCTTTCTCTCTCCCACCCCTCTCTTTCTCTCTCTCTCCCACCCCTCTCTTTCTCTCTCTCTCTCTCTATCTCCCACCCCTCTCTTTCTCTCTCTCTCACCCCTCTCTTTCTCTCTCTCTCTCCCATCTCTTTCTCTCTCTCTCCCACCCCTCTCTTTCTCTCTCTCTCCCACCCCTCTCTTTCTCTCTCTCCCACCCCTCTCTTTCTCTCTCTCTCTCTCCCATCCTTCTCTTTCTCTCTCTCACCCCTCTCTTACCCCTCTCCCTCTCTCTCTCTCTCTCTCTCTCTCTCTCTCTCTCTCTCTCTCTCTCTCTCGTGCCTCTCTCTCTCTCTCTCTCACCCTCTCCTTCTCTCTCTCTCTCCCTCTCCCACCCTCTCTCTTTCTCTCTCTCCCACCCCTCTCTTTCTCTCTCTCTCCCACCCCTCTCTTTCTCTCTCTCTCTCTCTCTCTCCCCTCCTTTCTCTCTTCTCTCTCTCTCCCACCTCTCTCTCTCCTCTCTCTCACCCCTCTCTTCTCTCTCTCTCTCTCTCTCTCACCCCTCTCTTTCTCTCTCTCTCTATCTCCCACCCCTCTCTTTGTCTCTCTCCCACCCCTCTCTTTGTCTCTCTCTCTCCCACCCCTCTCTCTCCACTCCTCTCTTCTCTCTCCACTCTCTACTCTCTCTCTCTCTCTCTCTCTCCCCCCCTCTCTTTCTCTCTCCCACCCCTCTTTTACTCTCTCTCTCTCTCCCCCACCCCTCTCTTACTCTCTCTCTCTCTCCCACCACTCTCTCTTTCTCACCCCTCTCTCCCATCGCTCTCTCTTTCTCTCTCCAACCCCTCTCTATCTCACCCCCCTCTCTCTCTCTCACCCCTCCATCTCTCTCTTTCTTTCTCTCCCCCCTTTCACTCCCCTCTCTTTCTCTCTCCCAACCCCCTCTCTCTCTCAGCTCTCGCTCTCAGCTCTCGCTCTCACTCTCTCTCCGCTCTATCTCTCTCTCTTTCTCTCCCCGCTCTCTCTCTATTTCTCTCTCCGCTCTCTCCCACTACCCGTTTCACCCCCCTCTCTCAGCCACCCTCCCTCTCTCTCTCAATGGAGGGGGTAGGAATCAGGTAGGTCAGTGTATGTCCAGATTCCTCAGGTCATTTGTATTCCTTTTGTATATAAAACCCTGTACTTTATACTACAACTTTAGTGCCTTAGATACAATTACACTCTGTGAATCTAAGTGGCCCCCTGCAGCTGCAATGTTGGGCTAACATACATGAAACAAATGGTGGCACCGCCCCCCGGTGACGTCACCGACTGGTGCATGCTGGGGGTTGTTCCTGATTGGCAGTTTGGAAATGTGGTCACCCTAACATAGCATAACTATAGATGCAAACATGCAGATTTGTAAAATATCTAGGCACAAGACGCATTTCTTTATTGCTGCCAATTATTATCACCACTAGGTTTAGGTTTCACCCAGGAGATTGTGGGCCATGTGTTATCACATGTACCTTTTGGTGTTAATCTTGTAAAGTGAATCTGACCTTGCCTAAAATGTTTCTAAGGCAACAGTACAGGAGCTCTGGGATCTGGTTTTCCCTGAAAGTACATGTGTTGAAAGTTACACCAGCATTCACTGTGCTTGCATGTTTGGCCATTGTCACCATCAGAAAGCCTTCCCCGAGCAATGACATGAAGCTACAGCCGGAGAACATTGATGTAGACAAGGAAGTGCCTGAAATTGAAACAATAAAAGTGTAATATTCCTTTAAATTTCGTACCTGGGGGGTGTCTATATTTTCTATAACACAGAGTACCCTATATTTTCTATAGACGACGCTTCAAAAACGACAACGCTTCAAAAGCCCCCTGTAGGTCATCAACTTACTGTTACGGAGGAGGTCATGGGCTAAATGTATTGCTTTCACTCCAGCGTGCGTGCCGATATGTATTGCAATTGACGTCTCTACGTTTAGGGGCCCAGTGGTGCCGTCCCCTCTCTCCTGCCACCCCCTCTAGAACCAATAGATAGATTCATGCATTGCATGTGTAGCGCTGGTATTTTCAATACAGACGCTATTATTTTTGTAAATTTAAGTTTGTCTGAAGCTGTAGTTTGGCTCAGACTAATTATGTCAAAGTTCTGGTTTCTGTACCAGTTCAGCTGGGTTGTGCTAGTTTCCACTTGGCCGTGGGTGTCGCTGTCACCAACGGTAAGTGTTGGAAATGCAACAGGCTGAATGCATTGGGTACCCCTTTACTCAGAAACAGCCCAGTGGGAGTGGTCTACCCGCTGTGCATTCTGGGTAAGGGTATTTAAGGTACAGGCGCCATTTTTTGGGGTTCGTTATCCCGACCTCGTGGCCCTCCTGGCCTGAGGTGTGTGCTGCCTTTTTCTATGTCTCGGGGCCGGCTGGCCCGAGGCTTCACAACTGAAGGGTGGGCCCAGAAATCCTGGGGCCTACTGATCCAGGGGTGGTCCTGTGCTGTCTTGCCTGCGGGAAGAAGCCAAGCGACTGGAGGATCCAGGGGAGGACTTTTTCAGGAGAGGACCGAGCAACAAGGCTGGTATCTCTGGAAGAGCCTGGAGACTTAGTTGGAGGACACATCCCGGGTCACCTACCACACAGTACCGCCTGAAAGAAACTGGTACTGTATGACAGTTCTTTAATTTTACAACAAGTCGCTGGTTGTGTATTCCTGTGGCAGAGGATTGCACAACGATTCCGCTAAGTTGACAAGTCTGTGGCAGAGACTTTGACCGAGCATCTTATCGGCTGCTAGGTCAGTGAGAGGGGCCTATCCGGTGGTTTCTAGATCCAGTCTGTGGAAGCTGTTTGTCCTGTGGATCAAAGAAGTACCTCTAATGCCACGTACACCCGATCTGACTTTTCGGCCGGACTATCCGGCGGACTTAGTCTGGCAGACAATCCGCCGGACTTTCCAGCGGAGGTCCGCCGGACTTTCCGAATGTGCGGACTTACCCACACACGCCCGGAGGTCCGCCGGACTTTTACAACATCTTTTACAACATCCGTTCATTTAGAACATGACTCCAGGTAGACGGGACTAGGGAAGGAAGTCAATGCTGCCAGCTCGATCTGCGAGATTGACACCTCGCTAGCCCCGTCACCTGGTATGGATTTAAAGGGGAATCCCTAGGCCGAAAAAACGGCGTGGGGGTCCCCCCAAATCCATATCAGCCCGGCCGGTCAGCAAAGGGGGTGGGTGACGAGCGAGAAGCCCCCCCTCCTGAGCCATACCAGGCCGCATGCCCTCAACATAGGGGGGGGGCTTTGGGGAAAGGGGGGCCCTGCGGCCCCCCACCCCAAAGCACCTTGTCCCCATGTTGATGAGGACAAGGGACTCTTCCCGACAACCCTGGCCGTTGGTTGTCGGGGTCTGCGGGCGGGGGGCCTATCGGCATCCGGGAGCCCCCTTTAATAAGGAGGCCCCCAGATTCCGGCCCCCCATCCTATGTGAATGAGTATGGGGTACGATGTACCTCTACCCATTCACCTGGTGAAAAAAGTGTAAATAAAAAAACACAACACAAGTTTTTAAAATACTTTATTACACAGCTCCGGGGGTCTTCTTCCGTCTTGAGGGGTCTTCTCGCCGGACTCCTCTGCTATCTTCTGCTAGCTCTTTTACTAGCGGAGGAGCCCGGCTTTCTCCTTCGTCGCCGCTGTCGTCTGGGGGTCTTGTTCCGACTTTGGGGGTCTTATCCCGCTCTTCTGTTCTTCTTGCTGGGCCTCCGATTTCTTCTTCCAGCTCTTTTACTAGCGGTGGCCCGTTCTTCTGTCGCTGGCCAAATGCTTCCACCTGACAGGCAGGAGTCTGCCTGTCAGTTTTATACACTATCCCGGTGGCTGCAGCCACTGGATTGTGTGAAACCCCCACTCTCAGGTCCATACGAACCTGCCAGTGAAGAGGGTTAAACAAAAAGCAAACATGTATATATTGCAGCTTACCAATTCTTAGCAATGGCTGCATTTGTTTTCTATTTTAGGCTTTCTTTCTTCCATTTTCATATAGTGATTTAGCCGGTATGTCTGTTGTTTTTCATAAAAACAAGCTCTCTTGCAGATTTAACTGCTGGAGTTTAGCTTAAATGTGTTAGTGTATTTAAATCTGCTAGTTCATTTAACATTCCCCCTCCCCCAGACTGACGATGCTGCTGTTCAAAGGTGCCCCTATGCTCCTTTATCTAGAGTAGGGGCACTCTAATACAGGAGGTGTGTTACTGGCCAGATCACCAGGGTAAAAAGTCAGGAAAAAATGTCTAAAGAAAGAAAACGAATGCAGCCACCACATCTAATGACTGGTAAGCTTTGGTTTTGTGTTTAATATCACTTCTCCTGCCTGCCATTTTTTGCTAGAAAATGATTTAGAACCCCCAAACATTATATATGTTTTGTAAGCAGAGGTCCCACAGCGCTGTAAAAAGGAGACACCCAGATCTTGACTGGGGTCTGCTGTCTCTAAAGAAATATTTGTTGCCCAGGATGTTTATATATGTATGCTGGGCAACATAGGCTTGCACAGGAACACCCTAATTACTATGTGCGGTGCCGATCCCCCCCCACCTTGTTGGCCCCTCCCGCCCTGCAGTGATGCTGGCTTCCTTCCTCTCCTCTCCCCCTGGCTGCTGTGAGGGATGTTTCAGGACAGAGAGCTGGAGAAGGGGCTAGTAAATATGTAATTTACCAGCACCTTCCTTTTCTAAATGAACACACTTGTTCGCTGTGTCCATTCCTAACTGAAGAATAGTAAACTGTGTTTACTTTGCTTCAGTTTATGAATAAACAGAAAGTTTGTGAATAAACAGGAAGCAACTCAGCACAGACCTTCAGAGAAAGGCATGTGTTGTTTGAGCTTTGGGGTGCACACCCTAATGCAGTAGGCTGGGCCATGGGCGTCCGCAGAACTTTTTTCAGGGGGGGGCATCATTTTAAGGTCTGGTCGTGTGATCTTACCTGTGTCAGTCAACAGCGGCTGCAGGGGAGAAAGCGCTTGGCGACGGCTGATTATGCCTGATGAGGTGATGTCACCCATAGGTTCCCATGTCACAGTTGTTATTGGTGCTCCCTCCTCTCCCCTGCATACGCTGCTGGATCACACAGGTGAGATAACATGACCAGATTGGAACAGTCTGAAAATAGGTTAGTCTGCATAGGTGTTAGGGGTAAGGGGACGGGGGGCAGTTTTTAAGGCTAGCGCAAGCTGGAAATCTACTTTCAATCTACCCTCCCTATTGGTGGCTTGTGGCAGTGTTAAAGCAGAGCTCCACCCAAAAGGGGAAGCACCACTTGTTTGCACCCTCCCCCCTTCCACTGCCACATTTGGCACTTTTTGGGGTAGAGAGTGTACCTGGTTTTGCTGTGGTGATCTGAGCCACATGCAAAACCATGCAAAATATGCTGCGAGCGACCACAGCAAGTAAAGGTATAAATAAACATACAATTAGGCAATCAATCAATTACAAAAAATAAATAAAAAATACACCTGCATGGTGCAGCATTGGCTTAAGACAGTGGAGATTTTAAAATCTGTATGGACACAATAGCATCTTTATGCTGTTGTGCCCATATAGCTGCTTTTGTGCCCATATAGATGCTGGTGTGCCTCAATAGCAGTTATATGGGCACAATAGCATAAAGATGATAAAAGAGGAATGCATCTCCAATGGTTGAGACGCAGGATCTTTCATTCTTTTACCAGTGTAGGACCCACTAATTAAGGGGTACTTTGACGCAGTAAGTGGGCTGCCATATAGTGTGACCAAATCCCCATATTTTTTGAATATATTCAGGTGTTTTTTAAATAGCCTTGCAGGATTTAAATGTAATTTTTGTATATGTGCAAGACACATTACAAGAGACGGTCAGAGACTGCAGACATGCTACAGGAGAGGGTCAGAGACTGCAGACATACTACAGGAGAGGGTCAGAGACTGCAGACATACTACAGGAGAGGGTCAGAGACTGCAGACATACTACAGGAGAGGGTCAGAGACTGCAGACATACTACAGGAGAGGGTCAGAGACTGCAGACATACTACAGGAGAGGGTCAGAGACTGCAGACATACTACAGGAGAGGGTACAGAGACTGCAGACATACTACAGACATACTACAGGAGAGGGTCAGAGAGTGCAGACATAATACAGGAGAGGGTCAGAGAAGACATAATACAGGGGAGGGTCAGAGAGTGCAGACATAATACAGGGGAGGGTCAGAGAGTGCAGACATAATACAGGAGAGGGTCAGAGAGTGCAGACATAATACAGGAGAGGGTCAGAGAGTGCAGACATAATACAGGAGAGGGTCAGAGAGTGCAGACATAATACAGGAGAGGGTCAGAGAGTGCAGACATAATACAGGAGAGGGTCAGAGACTGCAGACATAATACAGGAGAGGGTCAGAGACTGCAGACATGATACAGGAGAGGGTCAGAGACTGCAGACATGATACAGGAGAGGGTCAGACTGCAGACATGATACAGGAGAGGGTCATAGACTGCAGACATGATACAGGAGAGGGTCAGAGACTGCAGACATGATACAGGAGAGGGTCAGAGACTGCAGACATGACAGGAGAGGGTCAGAGACTGCAGACATGATACAGGAGAGGGTCAGAGACTGCAGACATGATACAGGAGAGGGTCAGAGACTGCAGACATACTACAGGAGAGGGTCAGAGAGTGCAGACATACTACAGGAGAGGGTCAGAGAGTGCAGACATAATACAGGAGAGGGTCAGAGAGTGCAGACATAATACAGGAGAGGGTCAGAGAGTGCAGACATAATACAGGAGAGGGTCAGAGAGTGCAGACATAATACAGGAGAGGGTCAGAGACTGCAGACATGATACAGGAGAGGGGTCAGAGACTGCAGACATGATAGGGTCAGAGACTGCAGACATAATACAGGTGAGGGTCAGAGACTGCAGACATGATACAGGAGAGGGTCAGAGACTGCAGACATGATACAGGAGAGGGTCAGAGACTGCAGACATGATACAGGAGAGGGTCAGAGACTGCAGACATGATACAGGAGAGGGTCAGAGACTGCAGACATAATACAGGAGAGGTTCAGAGAATGGATGTATGGCTGAACTCAGTGTAAAAGTGTATAGTAGGGCTGCGCTACTCTACTTAAAGCAGCTCTTCAAGATTAAGTTAGTAATCCTCCTTTTAAAGTACAACCAAGTGCCAGAAGACAGCAACACATCCACTTTCCAAAATTCAAATGGACTTACAGTGACCTGGTCAGGATTAGTGGAGAAAAGTAAACAGTTAATGAGTCTGTGAAGCTTCTAGCCTGAATCAGCAATAAATCATCCAAAAAACATCAAACTGCAGCACACAGAGCTCTGGCTTAATAGCTGAGCTGAAATGGTTAACAGCCAAACGTGTGACCCCTCACTGGACACAGAATGCCAGCCAGCTGCAGCGTCTCCCAGAGATCTTATCAGCAGGTTAGGAAGCTAAAAAAAGAGAGTACAGAGCCAGACAAGAGGGAGGGGAGGCTGATCAGTAACCTGCACACTGACAAGGCAAAGATTTCTGGATGACAGCGGCCTGCCAGCATTACATATGACATTACTCTGTGTGCTGCAGGATTAGTTTTGCTGTGGTCATACCATCCTCTATCTCCTCGGCTTCAGGTACTGTGTATCTCCCTCCCGACGCCCCCATTCATCCCCGATCCAGCACCTCTGTACATTTAAATGTGGCGGGCTGCAGGGGGGGGGGTTACACTGTCTGCTGCATGATGGTTATTTGCTCCTCCGACCCTCGCTGCTACACATTTCCTCAGCCAGCCCCTCCTCCTGTTCACTGCACAGCCGTGCTTCTCGCTCAGCTGTTCTTTAAAAAAAAAAAAAAAAAGTTCCAGAGCTCCTAGCTGACAGCGGCCCCGATTCCAGGGGGGGGCACTTGACCCCCCTTGCCTCTATCTGCGGACGCCCATGGGCTGGGCACACCTATGCTGTGCAGCAAGCTAGACCTTGACTAGGAAGTAGAGGATCCGGCTTTTGACAGTTGAAATACAGTGGTGGGACCTGTTTAAAAAAACATGTTAAACTAAGCCAGGTTCAGAAACTGGTGGTGAAATATTGCACCAAACTTACATAAAATGTAGCTGCTAGCACAACAATTAGACATAAATTGTATAAAAATAAGTAAACACAAGTGCAGCGCTAGGGTAGGTAAACAAATGTCCCTGATTTTCACATACGGTCCCACTGGGATGAACCAGCCTGTGGGTACTGCTGTGAGCCAGGAGTTTAATAAATATCCCCGTGAGTGGGGGTGCCAGCCGGATTACTCCACTGGTGGGTACAAAAATTGTAGTGAATAAAATCTACATATAGTAATAATAAATGTGAACAAAACAACAATGATATACGTAAAAGTGCTGGGTGTTTAACCCAATGGCCCGTGAACAAAGAGCAAATCAACCCCTGATTAAAGCAGGCTCTTACTCAATCACCTTCAGGTGCCACAACCTTGTGTAACACAGATTCTTAATGTGTCAAAAAGGGGAAAAAAATTTAAAAATGACTGTCTAGGGGGTATAGTATGAATGTAGCAGATATAGGAGGGAATTGCATAATGCTGGCCCTCAGACATATGTCACACTCACTATCATAAGTAAGGGCATGCACTGCCTATCTCGAGACAGTAGAGCCAAACAAAATGGTTGGTATGTAACAGATTCAACCGCACACCCAGGCCAGTACACAACTAAAAAGAAGGAATCTTTTTATACTAAGGTACAGAGTGGCCAGCTTTAAAAGGTGCCCACATCAACCATACGCTCATAACAAGACATAAAGGTAGTTCTGTAAGTAATGGAAAAACAGCAAAGCAGTTCGATTTGCAGTGTCTTCAAATGGATGTGATGTGTCACTGGAGATATTCAAGATGTGTGGTCAGCTTAACAGGCTCTAAGTAAACAATATAGATGGGTACTCTTACCAGAGCTGATGGACTCACGCCTCTCGGAGTGAGTCAACAGGGCTTGTACCGGATAAACCGGATAGGAGGTACGTAGATTGCAATCTGCCAAGTTTCGCTGGACCGTGTATCCAAGCCTCAATGTTGTCGCTTACCTACAGCTTGATGGGAGAGCCAGGTCTAAAGATAGGCAGTGGCAATACTTCTATGGAGGGTCTTTAACCACAGCAGCTCAGGCAGAGGAGGAAACAGAGAGAAAGAGGCAACTCCTCATAGTGTAAAACCAATTTCCCAATTGGCATTTATTGGATAAAAAAGTTTAAAAACATTTGCGCAAAAAGATAAAATGTGGCTTCAGTAGACATCCAACCCTACATGTTTCGCCTCCTGAAGGCTTCAACTGGGGTAAGCCTTCAGGAGGCGAAACATGTAGGGTTGGATGTCTACTGAAGCCACATTTTATCTTTTTGCGCAAATGTTTTTAAACTTTTTTATCCAATAAATGCCAATTGGGAAATTGGTTTTACACTATGAGGAGTTGCCTCTTTCTCTCTGTTTCCTCCTCTGCCTGAGCTGCTGTGGTTAAAGACCCTCCATAGAAGTATTGCCACTGCCTATCTTTAGACCTGGCTCTCCCATCAAGCTGTAGGTAAGCGACAACATTGAGGCTTGGATACACGGTCCAGCGAAACTTGGCAGATTGCAATCTACGTACCTCCTATCCGGTTTATCCGGTACAAGCCCTGTTGACTCACTCCGAGAGGCGTGAGTCCATCAGCTCTGGTAAGAGTACCCATCTATATTGTTTACTTAGAGCCTGTTAAGCTGACCACACATCTTGAATATCTCCAGTGACACATCACATCCATTTGAAGACACTGCAAATCGAACTGCTTTGCTGTTTTTCCATTACTTACAGAACTACCTTTATGTCTTGTTATGAGCGTATGGTTGATGTGGGCACCTTTTAAAGCTGGCCACTCTGTACCTTAGTATAAAAAGATTCCTTCTTTTTAGTTGTGTACTGGCCTGGGTGTGCGGTTGAATCTGTTACATACCAACCATTTTGTTTGGCTCTACTGTCTCGAGATAGGCAGTGCATGCCCTTACTTATGATAGTGAGTGTGACATATGTCTGAGGGCCAGCATTATGCAATTCCCTCCTATATCTGCTACATTCATACTATACCCCCTAGACAGTCATTTTTAAATTTTTTTCCCCTTTTTGACACATTAAGAATCTGTGTTACACAAGGTTGTGGCACCTGAAGGTGATTGAGTAAGAGCCTGCTTTAATCAGGGGTTGATTTGCTCTTTGTTCACGGGCCATTGGGTTAAACACCCAGCACTTTTACGTATATCATTGTTGTTTTGTTCACATTTATTATTACTATATGTAGATTTTATTCACTACAATTTTTGTACCCACCAGTGGAGTAATCCGGCTGGCACCCCCACTCACGGGGATATTTATTAAACTCCTGGCTCACAGCAGTACCCACAGGCTGGTTCATCCCAGTGGGACCGTATGTGAAAATCAGGGACATTTGTTTACCTACCCTAGCGCTGCACTTGTGTTTACTTAGGTTCAGAAACTGTTGATCAAATTTGCTCACAAATAGGATGGAAGCTAAATGTAGAGAACCTATGAATGTAAAGGCAACCTTGACCTTTAAATATGCTTTGATAAATAGGTAAACCGATGGAAGGGGGGAAATAAAACCATTTTTTTGCAGTTATTATTGGCGTCCATGCTTTTTTTTGCATTGTGTTGACAACAGTTGAACATTTGTGGCAGATCACAAGACTCTCTGGAACGGCAATAACACACAGCATTCATCCCTTTCTCAATCGGCTAATGATTGATGGATAGCATGTCCAAAGGAATGTTGAGCAGGTATTTCATAGCTGTCTCAAGCTCCACTATTTACAGTACAAATAAATACACGACACACCAAAGTACATTAGAAAGAGAAAAAGACACAGTCATGCTACAATGTTAAAGCAAATTATCATTAAAAAGTAAAAAAAATCTAAATCATTATACCCTCCTTGGTTTATGCCCCAGTTGAAGCACGTTAGTGCGAAACATGTTGGGTACATGGCCTGCTGGCCTGATCTACCACGCTTTTTTAATACTGTGATGTTGGTACTCATCTTCATTGATGCTTTGTACTAAGAATCATTTTATATGACTTTTTATTTTGAATAAAAAATGTTTTACCGGAGTGACCTGCTCCAGGTGGAGGCTTTTTTTCTTTTCTTTTTTATTTTTCTTCTCATACACTCATCTGTATGTGGGTGCCCATTGCCATCTTCAAAGTCGGTGAGATCCTACATCCTGATCGCATGGGTCATCGTGTGTTATTGGGTGTATGCTGCGTTCCAGTATCTTCGGTGGAGGATTGATTGCTGCATAGTCGCATTCAACATCGTGTGCAGTCTGGTGCGTCTGGCATTCCATCACCCCTGTTGGAGGATCGATCGCAGCCAATATAACTTCAAGCTTGATCGACTCACCACCAAGGTGTGTCGGTCAACACCTTCGGGTAAGAGTACCCAGTACTTTCTTTCCATACAGTCAGTGTTTTTTTTTTTTTTTTTATATATTTCTACATGAAGGCTTATCGGGTGTTGTTTTGAAGATTTCTGCAATTTCATTCTATGCATTTAAAGTCCCGTACTTCTTCCAGGAATTTTGCCCATCTATCATCTAGGATTGATTATTCATTGATGAAGGGACGCTTTTTTCCTTTATATGGTTGTGCCTGCACACAGGTTTTAATCTATTCAGGTGGATCCATTTTTTAGAACTTTGGACTTTTCACTTACTTCCATGGATTTTTGATCGTTTCACTTTTGTCACTACATATTTGGCTCTGTGTTATTGGGCCATTTCCATTACATTTTCACTATTCTCATTTTACCGAATGAGTTGTTTCACTTAGCGCTGCATTGTTTGTTTATTTTTTTCTACACAATTGTATCATTGTTGATGCTGGCTGCGATTCACATTTTTGCACAATTTCTTTTTTTTTTTTTCTTGGTAGCGCAATTATAACCTTATTTTGTATTATACCCTCCTTGTCCACTGCTGCAAATTATCCACTTTAAAAAAAACTAAAGTATATATTAAGCCAGAACTATTTTCTTTTACATTTAGAATAGAGTAGGAAGGATTAAAACCACTTTAAATTTTTTCTTCTTGCCATTTGAATCTCATTTGAGTGATTTGCATTTCACTTCCTATGCTGTGGACTCAATAGGGAGTGAGAGGATACCTTTCCAATGTGAGCGAAATCCCCATACAGCCCATACGCTCATCACCAGAGGGTTGAATGAAAAATAATGCTCCAATTCCCCCCTCCACACATTCAATGTGGATGGGAAAATCCTCCTGCTGTGGCATTGTGTTCTGACGGTGGGGAGCCTACCATGCCCTCAGAATACAAGTGATCAGTAGCGCTGGCTATAGCCAGCGCCACTGATCAATAGGGAAAAACTCGATAGGTTGGTTGTACAGAAGTACCCCAACAGGGATCGATTTTTGGTCAATCGTTGCTGAACCGGATGAATTTTGATCCATGTCTGGCCGGCTTTAGACAGTTGTCATGGGAACAAGCACCCCATTGAAGGATTTCCTATCTATTCCTGTTCTGGTTGCAACTCAAAAGTATGGATTTACCCTCACATTTTCCCTGCTAAAATATTGGTGACCAAGACAATTACAGACAGCAATAAAGAACTGACAGTGGTTTGAACTCCTCACCACTCTATAAAATCTAAAATAAGTCTTGCTGTAGTCATACATTAAAGGTACTTTTTTTGTTTTTTTTTAAAGCCGATGGCGTGCAAAACACACTCAAAAACTCACCCGGTGCATAAAAAATGTGCACAACATAAAGAGGTGCGACAAAAAAGTGCAACGGGTACACAAGACCTCTAAAATCAGAGGACCTTGTCCTGAATCCCCCGAGGCGTAAGGCTCCAGACAGGGACAAGGACACATAAAACTTGGTCTTCATGGCCGAAACCAATCAGACCCCGTTCTCTGGAAGGTCTGCCGAAACAGACCCACCCAAATACTAGGTGAGGCTCCCCCGAAGGGAGACCCCAACCCTACTGAGAGAGGGCGAACTAAGTCAGAAGGCCATGTCCACCCCCTCCCCGACTTTCAGGACAGGCCCTGGGACCTGTGACCCTACTAATCACACGTGCAACAAACCGTGTACCAACAAAAAAATACAAAAAGTGACAAACAAAGGAATAAATAAAATAAAGTGGGGGAAGGAATAGTGGAGAGGAGGAGTGAAAGAAGTGGCCATTGTGCGAGACAATGACCAGGCCCTCCGGCCAGGAATCAAAAATTCCTCTGGTCCTAGCCAAAAGGCCCGGCCCAAGAGGCAGGTGCTAAAAAAGCGTGTTGTAAAAAGGAATGGTGCAGTGACCTTGGTGCCTGTAAATCAATGTGTCCCTCACACACAGTGACTGTACGGCACCCCTGGACTGCCACTCCAGGGGCACATGCTCCATTGGCTTTCAAGACTGCCCTGACCAACGGTCCGGACCACAGCAGCCCCCACCCCAGGCAGGAAGGCATGGAGATCAGGAAGCTTGGTGAGACCTGGGACACCTCCAGGTTCACCGTCACTCCCATCACTCCTACCTAATTACATTCGGGAAATTACTAACCGATCCTCCCCCCCTCAAAGGGATTCACGGCGTTCAGTTCCCGAAAAACTGTCCGGGGCTAGAGCCACCCCAATCCAGGCCAGAAGGCCAGGTAACTCGACCCTCTGGATCCGACCAATTGCAGCACCCATCCTCACCAGGAGCACCCTTCCAGCACGGCTCAGACTCAGGCCATACGCTGCCACCCAGTTCGTCGGGTACCCAGCGTGCCCCTACCGAAACCGTACCTTCCAGATGCTAATTACGCCATCAGAGAGCGAGCCTGCCACCCTCTCAATAGGGCCAGAAACATCGCCTCCTTTGGCAACTGATAAGAACAGATACTACACTTGATCTTAGCCAAAAGGCCATTAAAGGTACGCTCTAGCCAAAATTGGAACTTAAAACTAGAGAAGCATACAAGGTTCTGAGAATTCAGAATTTCTTGTTTTGGTATGAGAGCAGTACATCCATTAAGGTCATGGTGAGGCGGTACAAAAGGAACTGAAAAGCTCCAATCTAAAGTACTGCAAGATGCTCTAAGCAACCTTTTTACACTAGAGGAACCTGTAAATAGGCGAAGATAGCTAGTCTGCCACTATGTGGCTCTTTCCAAAAATAGTAATAGGGAATTTTTGAATTGGGTATTAGTTCCCCTATTAGACAAAGCCTTCCTGTTGTGGTGTAATGGGTGGAGTTAGTGCCCATTTAGGTGCCAGGATGGGAGGAATCCAATGAGATGGGGCATGGGAGCCAAATACCCCAGAAACATGTGGATGTAGTCTGTTACTGCAAAGGCCTTTCACGGGGTTGAAACTCCGGGTGAGTTTAACACCAAGAAGAACCAGCTGTAGTCACCCTGACTCTTATTACGGTCTGATGTGGACTTTGAGCAGGATGCAATGAGCCTTTTAGGCCAGGCTAAGTGTTCTCTGATGTGAGTACAAGTGCACCTGGGAATGAGAGAGTAACATTGGAGAACGTGTCGGGCTGGGCAGAGCTTTATGCCGCTTACACATGATCGGAAATTCGGCCAGCAAAAGACTGATGAGAGCTTTTGATCGGAAAATACGACCGTGTGTATGCTCCATCTGACTTTTCCTGGCGGATTTCCCGCCAGCAAAAGATTGAGAGCAGGTTCTCAATTTTTCGGTCGGAAAAAGTTTCTATCCGAAAATGCGATCGTCTGTAAAAATTCAGACGCGCAAAATTCCTATGCATGCTCGGAAACAATTTGACGCATGCTCGGAAGCATTGAACTTAATTTTCTCGGCTTGCCGTAGTGTTGTACATCACCGCGTTCTTGACGGTCGAAAGTTCAGAGAACTTTTGTGTGACCATGTGTATGCAAGGCAAGCTTGAGTGGAATTCCGTCGGAAAAACCATCCAAGTTTTTTCCGACGCAAAATCCGCTCATGTGTACGCGGCATTCCTATAGGAAATGTGAGAGAGAGACTGGTATACTACAGAACACCACCTTGTTAATCTTGGTGACAGAAGCAGAATGCTGTGGATATAGTTAACAGGTATATTGGTTCCCAACGCCGGGGCTCTCAAGGCAAGAGGAGATTCAAAGGGAAGATGGCTTTTTTAATATGTGCTGGCATTCTGTGCCTAGACGAGTGCTACAGAAGGTTTGCTCCATGTATGGCTGTGTGAACCAAGGAGTTCTGTCAGTATGTCAATGTGATGTCAAATGTCACAGCTATCTGTGCCAGCTACAGTAAAATGTTGAAAAGGCATTACTCATGTAGACATTTCTTTACTCCTTATTATAAAGGCCTAAAGCCAGGGTTGTCATGAGCAGACCAATGGCCAGGAGTTGGGCACAATATGGAGAAGGCTTTCATCTACCAGCAGTGGGTCACTGTCCTATCCAAGAAGAAGCATGGCAGTTTACAGAGAGTGCTATAGTTAAAGCTGAATTCAGAGACAGTCTGTATTGTATACTTACATTGGTCCAGGTTGGCATACTGTAATTATGCATTTCCCACACATAATGGGCTGCTGGGAAAACTGGAAATCCCTGTAATAGATTTCCAGTTTATATACAGTTATAGCAGCAGTCTTCCTGGTACTGCTGGGATTCTGTGTGAGTGGCTTCCCCTCTACACACTGAACACAGTAGGTCGCTCGTTTGGCATTTCCACTATTCAGAAAATGCCTTTTATTTTTTTTTATGAATACAAGGTGTTCTATGATTGGTTGCGGTGGGAATTATGACATTACTACCCCTCCTTTCCACCTTGTCCAATCAGAGAACACACTGTATTAATTGGGAAAAAAATACAAGGCGTTCTATGAATGGTGGCAGTGCCAAGCAAGCGACCCCCTGTGGTCAGTGTGCAGGGGAAGCAGCTGGCATAGAACTCATGGCTATCACTGTAGTAGCACCTACTACTACAGTGATTTTTAGCTTTTCCAGCAGCCTATCAAGTATGACATATGCATAATTACATTGTGCCAAGCTAGGCAAAAGCAAGTACCGTATATACTCGAGTATAAGCCGAATTTTTCAGGACATTTTTATGTGCTGAAAGTGCCCCCCTCGGCTTATACTCGAGTCAAGCACTTTTCTGCAGCAGAAAATTACATTTTCCGATCCGACTTTGGGGCCCCATATCTCGGGCCACTAGGTGATAGGAACTCCATCTGGAATACCAAATTTGGGGTTCCTAGCACCAAGTGGCCCCGAGATACGGGGCCCCAATGTCGGGTCGGAAAATTTATTTTTCTGCTGCAGAAGTGCTTGACATTTTCCGACCCGACTTTGGGGCCCCATATCTCTGGGACACTTGGTGCTAGGAACCCCAAATTTAGTATTCAAACCCAGTGGAACTAGCACTACAACATATCCAAGATGGGGTTCCTAGCACCAAGTGACCCCGAGATACAGGGCCCCAAAGTCGGTCAACTGTGTCCATCTGCAGCAATGTCATTTAGGAACCCTTAACTACCAAGTTTGAAGTTTGGGGGACCTATGGCTGCAAATGGGCACAGTGAGGCATGCAATGGGCACAGTGAGGCTGCAAATGGGCATTGTTGACCCTCTTTTCCACTTACAGCAGCTGCACATTTCTCACCCTAGGCTTATACTCTAGTCAATAAGTTTTCCCAGTTGTTTGTGGTAAAATTAGGTGCCTCTGCTTATATTCGGGTCGGCTTATACTCGAGTATATACGGTATGCAAAACACATCATTGCTGAAGTTCAGCTTTAATTATCTGTATTACAGCTTTTCCCTCCTAGGTTAAGCAGTTGTCTTCCTGTTTGGTAGATATTAGCTTCTTCTTTTGCAAAAATTGGTCACTTTCATTTTTCAGAGACAGTTTACTCTTTGCCAGCAATCCAGCTAGCTGCATGACCCTTTATATATGAGGCGGGAAATGGCTGGGCTCTAAAAAAGTGAAAAATGGCTGGGCTCTAAAAAAAAATTGGAGTACAATGAAAGGATTATAACCTATTTATAAATAGGTCCATATATATATTTATATATATATATATATATATATATATATATATATATATATATATATATATATATATATATATATATATATATATTTATTGTATATAGTTATATATCCTTGCTGCATCCTTGGGACCTAAATATTCACATGCAACTTGCTGTTCTGTCGCCACTAGGTTTCTGCAGCACTGGGTTTCAGTATCCGTAATCTCTTTCCAAAGGCAGATCTGTGTACAGTGCACAAATCTCCAAACAAGAATTGAACCCTGGCGTCTTTTCATAATCAATTATGCTGGAAGAACACTGCTGTTGCCCACTCAATATACACACGGTATGTCAGCATTGGCTGGCATCAGTACTGCTCACAATTTTCCAGCTTGCCCTTTGATGTGACTGATGCTTTGATAGGATTGCTAAATGACATTTTTCAGCAGGAGATGCATCCCCAAGACATTAATGATTCAGATGACATTTCAGTTTAAAGTGCATTGACGCCTTAGTACATACATAAAAAAACACTTTATTCTGCAGACACCTCGATGGGATAACACAACTCCCACAATAAATGGCCATAAAAATAAATAACAGATGTTTTCAGGAGAGTAAAAATTGAGAAAAAAAGAGGCTTGGTAAGTAATATAGGCCATAGATGGGTCTGTTTTGTTTTTCTGGCTAAATTGCTAAGATGGCAGTGTTTCCCCCGGTGGCATTTTCATACATTGGTGCTAGACAATTACAAATAAGCATCTGTAAGCAAACATGAGAGTTAAATCTAAATCTAATCTGTCCTATAGACCTCTGTGTTATCTCTGGTCCTCCAGCAATAGGTGCAGTGGTGAATAATCTGTAACCACCCCCCTATGCAAACCTCTGTGAAAGATCCCCTTCTCTTTACTACTACTGGGATTTGCCTTTTTTCATGCCACCCCTCTATTTATTGATCTTTAGTACAACTATTAGGCAAATTGTGCTAGTCAGAGAAATGCTGCAATAAGATCCTCCAATTTGAGCTAAGTTATTGATTACAAGAACAGAACAAAGTGACCCCCTATGGGTCTCCTGTACTTGGTCATGTGATATAAATTCAATGATGAAATCAAGAGAAAGCATGGGCAATGTCATAACATTGGCCATCAGCACCTTCCCTACACAGATGCCTGCCGAATATGTTTGGTCCATATTTTCTCCACCCAGCTCTCTGGGGGCATAAAGGGAAGGATGGCATGTTATGGGCTCTTATAACATATGCTAGAAATGCTCATATATCACTGAATAGAAGGTTGCTTTCCCAAAGAATAGAGTCTTTGGATTGTCTAATATTTACCAGGAATCTAGGAACAGTCAAGGTGGGTGATATACAGAGTTAGAAAGAACCAAAAATTGTTGGGGAGGTAGATACTAGAAAAACAGTCACTGAACACACACACACACACACACACACACACACACACACACACACACACGTACACACTATAAGAGATCAATAGAAACCTATCTCTGCAGACAGTGTTTAATAGAAGAGAGAAGAATTTCTATTTTTTGTCTGACATCATCAGAGGGGTGCCTTAAAGCGGTTCTGCACCGGGGTTTTTTTTTTTGGGGAATATGCTAAGGGGTAATAGGAAAATTGGGGGACTCACCTGTTCCATCTTCATTCGTGATCGCTGCCGGTTTTCGTCCGATGAAGTTCTTTATCTTCTTCTTTTCTGCTGGGGGCCATCTTGCCTGTGGACATGTGAAACCCCACAGGCACTTTAGATGGCCCAGCATGCACCGCCGTTACTGCGCCGAGCTCGCGCATGCGCAGTAACGGCAAAGTGCAGCTCACGTTCTCCGAAATCTCGTGAGATGTCGGCACACCTGCCGACATCTCGCGAGATTTCGGAAGATGTGCCCGAAATCTCGCGAGATTTCGGAAGATGCCCGCACAGACTCCTGGGATCAATGACACCAGATCCCAGGAGACAGTGCGTCGTGACGAGGATCCCCGCACAGACCCCGCCCACCCCCGCAGAGACAGAGGACCGGAAGTCATCGATTACAAGGTAAGTGAAAAAAAAAAACACATTTCATTTAGTACTCTTTGCCTGATTTGGAAGGCAAAGAGATTTACTAAATAAAATGTGTGCAGAACCGCTTTAAGGAAACATGTCATAAAATAAATAAATGCAGCTTATCTCACAAAGCTAACGACCCAGAATAAAGCTGGCAGTACATGGAGTAAATTCCTGATAAACTGGCGACAATTTGAACTATATACTGTATGGTCCTGTCAGCAACCTCCAACCTGATGACCTTTAATCTGAAAGGAGCAGGGCAAGACATTTTTGCCCAAACACCTGCATCCAATTAGATGCAGCCACTGTTCAGGTATTTTGACAGCTGCATGTTCTGGCTGTCAGAATACAATAGCCAGCAGGGGAAATTACTCCATCCATGCTGTTTTACCTTTTTATACTTTTTCGAAAAAGTGACAGTTATTTTCTTTCAAGTGCAAGGAAATTTGAAAATTACAGGTCACAAGTCACAAGGCTGTTAAATGTTAATAAATTGAGTCTATTGTCTATCACCAGTGAGGTCCTTTGGAAAATGATAGCTGCAAAGCTGATTTCAGATTTTTTCTATTTCTTTAAACTGTTACTAAATCCAAGAGCCTGCATTAACTAAATCTGGTCTCTTACGATACACAGAACACGGAAATGCAATCGTTTTAGTAAATATAAACTGCTAAATACCTTTTCTCATCAGCAGTATATAGCAGTCTTGTGACTTCTATCAGTGTCTGGTTAAAGTTGTAGGATGAGTTTTCATTCTCCCATAATTGTCCTATGAGGATGAAGGATCCCTGACCGTCTGTCTGGACAGTGCTGGACTGTGCCAATCAAATCCACTCTCCCAAGAAAAAAAACCTCTCTAGAAATACACACCAAACTGAGCATGTGCAGCTTGTCCCCTAGCCTCTGTACTATCCGGAGATGGTTTGAGGACGTTGGACGAAAGGGATAATCAGAGGAGACAGGATCAAACTGCCTTTTTACACAATGCGGTGGATTAACCCCTTAGGTTCCACAGTGAGTATAACAAGGATGCTTAACTGCATATACAGACTGATTTTACTGTTGTGGGTTTAGTAACACTTTAAGTGAAACCAGAAGTTCTGGCTTCAAATTGACCTCACTTTTCAATAATATATTTGTTTTGGGTCAAAGCAGGCAGTGTGATCAGTGAATAAAAACTTTTCCCCATGGACAAGAAGGCATGTTGCTATCAGATCATCTTCAGTGGAGCTGAGCCCAGAAACCTAAAGCTAATCACCCCGAGAGCACCAGAAGTTCAACAGCAGGAAGAGGACAGGGCAGCCCTGCAGTGAAGATTTCTACAGAATCCAGCAACACGTACATCATGTGAACTACTTGGTTACAGTAAGTAATGCAACTAAAAATGAAAAAAGAAAAAAAATGTTTTTAGCTAAACATTTTTCAGCTTTAAATTGTTACACAGATCCAGACTATAAGCTTGTTTATAACATAAACTTTGGGTCATGAGATCTGTCACATCTCATCATGCAGCACGCAAGGCAAACCTGAAAACTGTGTAACTGAATAACGTTTAAAGATATTGCTGTTTACAGAACAGGCACGTTGTTGTGCATGACAGAACCCACGTCTACACAGACACTAGCACTCTTTCTAGAAGTCAAGCAATTACAGGCCCCACTATTGAAAAGAGGCAATTGCTGTAAAGTAACAGATGCCCCGATGAAATGGACCTAATTATGTAATTTGTCTCAATTTTGTAATTTCCAGAAAATGGCAGTAAAAATATACTAAAACAGGCAGGGACTGATATTTACAACATCATTCTGTAAGTGCTATTTACTGGACAGTTATGCTGATTCTATCACAACAATACAGGCATACCCCACTTTTAAGTACACAATGGGGTTTATTTACTAAAGCTGGAAAGTGCAAAATAAGGCTCACTTCTGCATAGAACCCAATGAGCTTCCAGGTTTTATTACCAAAGCTTAATTGAACAAACTGGGGTTAGAAGCTCATTGGTTTCTATGCAGCAGTAAGCCTGATTTTGCACTTTCCAGCTTTAGTAAATAAACCCCATTGTGTACTTAAAAGTGGGGTATGCCTGTACCTTCTAAGCCATTGAGCTTAGAATAGCAAATATATGCATCAAGTGTCGTCAGAGCAATGTCCAAACTCATCTAAATGCCTTTTGCTGAGTATTAACTAAAGTATCAAAACCATTAGAACATTTTCGGAATGAGAGATCAGCAGAGGCAGCTTCCAAGTTCCTTAGGCACAGGTTTCCTTTAAATACATCCATAGGCTGCTCTATGGGTCTAGGCGGAGGACATGTCTGTTATATGGAATGTATACAATGCTGTCACATAAAGTGAATGTAAACCCACTCTCATCCTTTCTAAATTACTGCAATATTGGTTATCTAGAAGGATATACATGCCTCCTGCATGTATACTTATCTGTCAAATGTCTCCCCTCTGCTATGAGACCCGAAAAACTGCAGATTTTGTGGGTGGGTCTGTTTTCCAGGGCTCAGTGGGTGGAGTCATGATGTCAGTAGACTCCCCACCCACCTCTACACTCCCCTTATCAACATGCATTTTCTCCTGTGTATTTCTTACACTGAACTTCTGCTATGATCACTAACATCCAGTCAAAACCCAGAAAAGTCTGCACATGACTTCAGCATGCCAAATCATGCCAAATCATGCTGAGGTGTGGAACAGCCAATCCTTGCAGAGCTGCCAAAGAAAGGAGTGGGGGTGGGAATTAAAAAATAATGCATGTCTTAGGCTAGTGCACGAGATATGTAAATCACCTGTCAATCACAGCAAGGGGGAAGAATGGACAACGTTTTCACAGTTTGTCCATTTTACTTCACTGAAAAAAGATATGAGGATTGCTCAGAGCTGGATTAACTCTTTGTGGCAAGACTGGGCACAGCTGATCTGAAATCCCATACTCTATATTGTGCCAGACAAAAACATTTTTTTTCGGGTTTACATCCACTTTAACACATGTTGTTATCCTATTTGTCTGTGAACCTGTTTGTAGGATAGACCTCAAAGCACTATGTATTTGTTTGGAATGTTCCGACTGTATTCTTTTTGTACTCTTTTTTGTTATCTGTCACAAATGGAATAAACTAGAATAAACATAAATACAGTATATCCATAGACGTCTTGGTATAATGCAGCCTTATAAAAATTCCAGGTGTCATAATCTATTCTACCACCAGAGGGCTATGTCTTGTTTTTTAACTTTTGTATGTACAGTTTCATATTTATGGCAAAAAAAAGAGCACACATTCATGGAAAGGAATTAAATACCACATTAAAAAAAAAAAAAAAAAAAAAAAAAAAACTTGTGTTAAAAAAGTGCAGTACACCATACAGCGCTTAGAGGTCTAGGGAATGTAATGTATATCACAGTATACACAAATTGGGATACATATTGCATTACACAGTGGAGAGGAGTACAGTGGTCAATAGTATTTAATATATAGCACTTAATTAAGAATGTAGTGGTCCAGATATGTAACATGGAGCGTAATGTACAGAATCATTGGCCTGCTGTATATAACATACATTTTGGTCTGATCTATATAGTTGTATATAAAACGCACTTTTTATCTATCAAAAAGTGTTTTCCAGCCCTAAACCTTTCATCTGATTTCTAAATTGCTGCATTTGTAAATTCCAAAAGCCAATATAAAGGAATAGTAGTGTTAAAAAAAAGCACTTGTGGGTTTAACCAATCTTGTTTTTTTTTGTACAATTCTCCTTTAAGGGGACGTGGCAAGGGGTGTGTCCTATGCCTGCATACTTTTGCTGATAGGTGTCCCTCATTCCCATCTCAAAGAGTTGGGAGGTATGGAGCAGACACGTGTGGTTTAATGGAATGCATTTTGTTTCAACATTGTTGATTTTTTTTTTTTTTTATATTTAGCTATAGTGCAACAGCTCGTACATTTTCATATATTTTTATTATAACTTTTTTAAAGGGTACAAGTCATTAAAGCTTAGCATGTAAATGTAAGGTCAAACACAAAATCAACTGGCAGAAAACAGCATCCATCAAACACAATTTTGGGGAGGTTTACCTTCAGGTACTGAACATAGTGGTTAACAACAGAAAGAAGCAATGAATTGGCATTATGTAGTCCATAAGTACAGTAGGTGTGTCGCCACACTTCTGGAGATCTTGTTCTACAGTATGTATTCAACCATTCGGCAGAGGCCTATTGGGCAGAAGTCTTGAATCCAAGCCAGTTTAATGTATCAACAGGAGTATTGGATACACTAAAGAACAGAAAGGAGGGTGGATAGTGAAGGTCAAGTGTCAGTGCGCAAATAGGTGAAGTGGGAAAGTGGGTGCATGGTAGAGGGCAGAGAGACATTGTCATTACACAGTAAAATCATCCTACAAGAAAGCCTTACTTAAATCCATCAAAGTGGACCCAGAGATCCCACATTTGTTTGGAATTAGTGAGAGCATGGGCGTAGCATAAGGGGTTGCATGAGTCACAATCACAACCCTGCCCCTAGCTCCAGGGGGCCCCTGTAGCCTCCCTGTCATATTATCATATCCTCCACAAAGTCCAGCTACAATCTACCCTAGGGCCCGACAGCCATGCTCCAGTACTGGGCTTCCACTTTGCCTTCCACAGTCCACACCCCTCTGTTCTCATTGGCTGGGGAGAAGCTGTGACCCATTTCCTGAATGGAGAGGAGCATGGGGTGAGAACAGCCCAGGATGGGGAAGTGTCTGTGCTGCGTGCTGGCAACATGGAATGGTAACCAAGCTCAGCGAGTTAAGAGGAGGAGAGTGCCGTCCTGGGGGGGGGGGGGGCTGTTTACAGTGTACAGTGCTGGAATGGGAAAGGAGCTCTGCCAAATGACCTGCCAGGGGTCCCTGTCCTTTGATTCTCCAGCAGTGATCCCTGTCCTCTGATTCTCCAGGGGTGATCCCTGTCCTCTAATGTAAGGAGGAACTCTGGGAACTCTAAACTCTTAAGCCACTCTGAGTATCTTGGCATGCAGTGGGTGTATCTGCACACACGGTGGAAGTGATGGGTGGTAGTGGGGGGGGGGGGGGGCCAGGTCAACTTTTGAATTGGGGCCCACAAGCCTTAAGCCTCTGAGTGAGAGTATTCTTCATTATAGCAGTAAGGACTTCCTTATTATACATTTTCATCAGTCTGCATCAATGGTTACTTGGGCTACCAGTGGAGACACAATATATTGCGAATAAAATAAAAACGCACCTATAATTTATCTAGTACCAGCATATTCATGAGCAATATGTTATAATAACTATTATTACTACCCTCATGACAGGCATCATAGTTGTGGCACTTACTGAGCTATCTGCATAAAAAGCTATGATTCATTCTCATATTATTCAACAGAACAAGTGAAATTTAACTGGAGTATAAATGCATTGCAGGTATAACCGCAAAACATATTATTTCCACTAGAGGGAGCTCAGAAACTAAAATAGCGTTAAAAGCTGCAAACAAAGCAACAGTGGTTAATCTTTTAGCAATAATGTTCTAGTTTGAAATGGGTTTTACAGTAAGTCCTCAACATCTGCTTTGGGTGTATGGGTTTTTTATCACAAATTGAAATTACACATGTTGTGAGGTTAGAGAGCCTTAAAAAAACAATAATGCTCAGGTTTATGTAACAGAGACTGTCTGTTACTGCATTTTATAGCACACAGGCTGTGAATAAATAAAATAATATTTGCATTATTTTCTAATTCAGTCAGAGGAAGGTACAGCACAAGCACTTATTTTGAAATATGCATAAGCTCTATATATACGCCTGAAGAAATTTTTTTTTTCCACTTGACTGCTCTGTTATATAATTTTACCTTTGTAGAGCAAAGTAACATAATAATGTTAAAATGCTACCCATATTAAAGGCAACAAAGGAGCTTTAAATGTCCTGGCTGCTTCAGTAAAAATAATGTATTAATGTTTAATTAAAATATCTATGAAATGGCAGCAGTACGCATGTTTTATATTAACCTGCAGGCATTCCTCTACTTATCAGAAATGATCTGGGTGGCTGTAAATCCACCAGATCTCTTGTACATATTCCTCATCCTTATCCCGCTGGTGGCTCCATCTTGATCCCTGTGCTTACCTAGCTGCCCAGATTTCCAAAATGAAATTCGAAGACACCTTATTGACCATGCCCACTTTTAGTGGTGGAGCAGAGATTTTTAGCAGCATGCAAAACATTCTACAGAAAATGTTGGTCAAATTGTGCTAGCAGTGGGAGAGGCTTACTGGGTATAGTTTAATAACACAGAAAACTCTGCCCATAGATAGATCAAAATTTGTCCGGTTCAGACTGGCTGAATTTCGATCCATGTATGGGCACTGTGCTTGTAAAGAAGTCGATCTACCAATCAACTTCTCTACATCCACCCTGCTGGAAAGTTTCCTCTTGATCAGCGCTCAGTGTGATCAGTGTTTTCATACGATACAGCAGAAGGATTCCCCCATCCACCTAGAATGTGTGGGTGGAAAAATTGGGTTAGTTTATTTCCTTCAATCAGCTGGTTGAACAAGAAAAACTGAATCATCTATAGCAAGCTTGAAGTAGTATTAAACCCAAAACCAAAAAAAATGTATTATATTACAGCTTACCAATCATTAGATATGGTGGCTGCATCGGTTTTCTTTTCTTTGGCTTTTTTCCCTCTTTTCACCTGATTAACTGGTCAGTAACACACCTTCTCTATTAGTGAGACATACATCTGGAGGAATGAGCATAGGAGGCACAGCAGACAGCAGCATTGTCAGTCTGGGTGGAGGGTATTGTTAAGTGTATTAGCAGATTTAGAACCCCTAACAAAATCAAAGCCAAACTCCAGCTCACACTTTATAATCAGTTACATCAAACACTTTTTTCCCCCTAATTTTTGCATGAATAAATAAAAGCTGATAATTTTAATCACCTCTGCCAATCTTAAGTGGTTTGTCTCATCTATTTAAACTGATACATTCTGCTGGAGAGTTTGTGCTGTGGAAAACAACAGACTTGCTGGCTGGATCACCAGATGAAAATAGAAGAAAGAAAGCCTAAAAAGGAAACAAATACAGCCATTACATCTAAGAATTGGTAAACTGCAATGTAATAAATTACTTAAAATAATCTGTATCCTTACCTCCCTGGAAAAAGAGGAGATGGACCAGGTAGACCCCACAATATCAACATGAGACATCATCAATAAACCCCAGCCAGTAGCATGCACACTCCTCTCCTCCCTTCTTCCTGCTCCAGGCCAATTGCATAAATTCTTTTAATCAGGGAATGCATTATGGTAAAAAATGTCTAGTCTTTAGAACCACTTTAAATGATCTTGGACCTCTGCAGGTCCATTACATAAGACACAACCATAAAAATGTAAATAATTATCAAACATCCTGAAAAATACCATCCACGAGAATGGTGGGCATTCTATAGGCCAGTGATTCTCAACCAGGGTTCCGTGGAACCCTAGGGTTCCTCCAGAGGTTGCTAGGGGTTCCTTCAGCATTGAGCAATTTCTGCCTCTCAGATAAGTTCCCAAGATCCCATTGATCTTTTTAGCTATCTGTAAGGAGGTAATTCTCCCCAATGACCACAAGTGTAAGGAGCTTTCTTCCCACTGACCATCACACTAATCTATTATGAGTTGTAGATTTCAAATTTTTAGCAGGGGTTCCCTGAGACCGGAGAAATATTTCAAGGGTTCCTCTGTTTTGAAGAGGTTGATAAAGGCTGCTATAGGCAAATAGAAATAGAGGTAGAGGCATTACACCATATAATATTACATTTGAAATCACATCAACATAAAATGACCTTAGACATTATAATTCTACAGTCCTACTGCTGAGTAGTAGTGACAATATCGGAATACAAACACACATATACAAGTGGCATCCAATTTGAACAGTTTACTACGTAGATCTTCCTGCAAGAGAACAAAGCAGAGCACAATTTTAATTTCAAAATCTAATTTGTGAGAGAATGAGACTCCTACTCCTAAACGCATACAAAAACGGTGTTCAAACCATATATGTGAGGTATTGACGCGATTGTTGGAATGAGAGCAATAATTTTGTCCCTAGACCTCTGTAACTCAAAACATGTAACCAGTAAATAAATGTCAAGCGTCGCCTATGGGATTTTTAAGTTTACCGAACTGTGGTGCCATTCCACGAGCGTGTGCAATTTTGAAGGGTGACATGTTAGGTATCTATTTACTCGGCGTAACTTCATCTTTCACAATATGCAAAAACATTGGGCTAACTTTACTGTTTTTTTTTTTTTTAAAGAACAAAACTGCTTCTTTCCCCCAAAAAAAAACGCGTTCGAAAAATTGCTGCACAAATACTGTGTGAGATAAAATGTTGCAACAACCGCCATTATATTCTCTTGGGTCTTTGCTAAAAAAACAAATATATATATAATGTTTGGGGCTTCTATTTAATTTTCTAGCAAAAAAAAAAAAATGATTTTTACATGTAGGAGAGAAATGTCAGAATTGGCCTGGGTGGCAAGTGGTTAAAGGCTGAAAAAATGCCAGATAAAAGCCGCATTTTTAATGCTCAGTGTGCATGAGGCCTAAAAAGTATTTTCCTATGCTGTCCTTGATCACCACCTACTGGTGAAAAAAGATGAGGCACACTCAGCAATATTGTCTATAACAGTACAGTGAGGTTGTTAATACTTGACCACAATGCATGCTCTTTGACCTGCATTTGAGCAAAAAGACCACATCAGTAACTACAGTGGTATACAAGTGAATACAGCACAACTGTCGAAAGTTCCAGGAGATCACCCAAAACAGCTCCTTGTGACTAGGGGATCATCTTCTTAAATTGCAAACAGGAACAAGCTTTAACTTCCCCCACACCGTGCATGCAATGCAGGAACAAAGTGATTCATTTTTTGGTACAATGTTTTTTTTTTTTATTGAAATTCAAAGAGGCTTGGTGATTCATTTTAATCCACAATGGAAGATCTCTCAAAAGAAAATAAGGTTCATTGACTGTGGTCACTGGAGTAACCCAATATTTTAATAATGACTAGACAATACTCCAGGTGAAAGAGTTGTAGCGCAGTCCCAATTTGGGATACTTAAAGATTAAGAAAAACCTAGCACTAACTATTTTTGAAAAGTTCCCTTCCCCCTCCTCCTACCTATCCTACATACCCTGTGTAAAAAAGATCTGTGCACTTATCTATTTTCTCTGGTCCAGTCACATGATTCTACAGCTCTGGCTCCCCTGTGTCAGTGCGCAGCTGCTGCAGGGGAGTGGAGGGAGCACCGATAATGGCCAGGTCATAGGAGCCTATGGGTAACTTTACAGCTCCTGGGGGTTTACAGCCATTGTTGAGCACTCCCTGACTCTAAGGAACTGAAGCTGCAGGATCATGTAACTGGACCAGGGTTGCAGGACAGGTTGGGGGAGGGGGGAGGAAAGGTTTTTAAAGCTGAGCTCCAGGCTCCTTCAGAAAAAAAATAAAAGTCAGCAACTACAAATACTGTAGCTGCTGACTTTTAATATTAGGACACTTACCTAAATAGAACGAACGACTGCGCTGTCGTTCGTTCTATTTTGTCTTTGTTGATGTGGGTATCTCGCATTCACGATTGCAGCAGCTGATTTCTTTATATTTTTTAATTTTCTTGTTTTTCCGTTCTATATATATATCTGGTGTGCACCACTCAACACTGGGTCACTATTTTGTTTTGGACAGCGCAGTAATCCACATTTTTTCCATAGGACACTTACCTGTCCAGGAGTCCAGCAGTGTCTTCACCCGAGCCTACTTTTCAGTCGGCTCTCAGATGCTGCTGCCGCCATCTGGGGTAAGGGAAACCGTCAGCTTGTTCCCTACCGCGCATGTGCAAAGCATGCTGCGCTTTGTGAATGCCCGGCGGCGGGAGAAGGAGGAGGGGGCGTGAACTTCCGGATGAGTTTGCCGCAACAAAGTTAGCCGGAACTGGGAGCGAGTACCTGTCAAACCCCCCTCCCGAAAGGTGCCAAATGTGGCAGCAGGGGGAGGAAAATAAGCGGATAGTTTATCTCTGGGTGGCGCTCCGCTTTAAGAATAGTAAGTGTTAGGCTTTGCTACCACTTTAACAACATCACTGACTGCCCAGAACATAGGAAGAGTATAATTCAACAACGTGGATCTCTCTTTTATCTCCATAGAGCGTGTAGTGGTGCCTGTACACTGCAGCACAGACAGTGGTGGAGAATGGGATGTAGACACAGCCCTACACTGTAGAGTGCCGGGCACAGTGGAGATGGTCTACACTGTATCGGAGGTCTGTCTGTATGAATAAGTGAGTTTCATTTTATATTGGTGACAGATTTGCTTTACATGCATGTAAAACTGCAGATAACATACATAATAGATACATTAAAGTCAATGGCACAAGAAGAAAATATTGAGATAAGAAAGGTGCTGATGACTACAATGGCAGCTTACCCTAATGCAATTTGCATACAGTTTCTTATAACTGACTGTGCAGAAGAATAAATGGAGCCTTCATGCATGAAAGTATCTTCTGTTTTCCCACGGGCTCCGTTAGAGATCCTAACAGTTAATTTTCATGGCAGGTTTGAATCTCTGATTGGTGGCTGTGGAAAATAAAGAGTTCTTAAAGCGGAGTTCCGCCCTGGGTGAAATTTTTTAGAAGTCAGCAGCTACAAATACTGTAGCTGCTGACATTTAATACCGCTTCATCGCCTCCGGGTGCCTTGCGGCCTCACAGCCTGTTTCCTACTGCGCATGCACGAGTCGCTCTGCACTTTCTGAATGGTCCCTGCTGTCTTCTGGGGCATGTGCGTCTCCCAGAAGGCAGCAGGGGGGGGGGAGAGAAGCCCTGGACATTGCGCAGGCCGCCGCACAAGATTGCGGCGATCTTTCCCCGGAAGTGGGAGCATATAACATAACTGGTTTTGACAAGTATCTGCTCCTCGCTCCCCCCCCTCCCCCGAAAGGTGGCAAATGTGGCACCGGAGGGGGGGGAGAATCAGTTCAGCGGAAGTTCTAATTTTGGGTGGAACTCCGCTTTAAGGGAAATCTTTAGTTACAGCATACACTTTCATTCTATAACATCAGCATTTTATAGTTAATTTTGCCAACACAAAGTGGCAAATAATTGTGAAGTGGAAGGAAAATGATAAATGGTTTTCAAGATTTTTTACAAATAAATATCTGTGGCGTGCATTTGTATTCAGCCCCCCTTTACTCTGATACCCCTAACTAAAATCTAGTGGAACCAATTGCCTTCAGAAGTCACCTAATTAGTAAAGAGAGTTTACCTGTGTGTAATTGAATCTCAGTATAAGTACAGCTGTTCTGTGAAGCCCTCAGAGGTTTGTTAGCAAAACTTAGTAAACAAACAGCATCACGAAGGCCAAGGAACACGCCAGACAGGTCAGGGATAAAGCTGTGGAGAAGTTTAAAGCAGGATTAGGTTATAAAAAAAATATCCCAAGCTTTGAACATCTCACGGAGCACTGTTCAATCCATCATCCGAAAATTGAAAGAGTATGGCAGAACTGCAAACCTACTAAGACATGGCCGTCCACCTAAACTGACAGGCCGGGCAAGGAGAGCATTAATCAGAGAAGCAGCCAAGAGGCCCATTGTAACTCTGGAGGCAGCGATCCACAGCTCAGGGGGGAGAATCTGTCTACAGGATAACTATTAGGCCCCTTTCACACCGGGGCGTTTTTCATGCGGTGCAGCGCTAAAAATAGCGCCTGTTCACCGCATGAAAAAATCCTGCCCCATTCACTCCAGTGTGAAAGCCGGCGGGCTTTCACACTGGAGCGGTGCGCTAGCAGGATGACAAAAAAAGTCCTGCTAGCAGCATCTTTGGAGCGGGATAGGAGCGGTGTGTTCACCGCTCCTATACCGCTCCTTCCCATTGATTACAATGGGAGACCGCCGTAAAACCGCGGCAATACCGCGGTTACCGCGGCAATACCGCGGCTACGGCGGCGCTCTGCGGGGGTGTTTAACCCTTTTTCGGCCGCTCGCGGGGGGTAAAACCGCACCGCGAGCGGCCGAAAACCGCGGTGAAAAACGACGGTAAAGCAGCGCTAAATATAGCGCTGCTTTACCGTCACCGCGGATCACCGCCCCAGTGTGAAAGGGGCCTTAGTCGTGCACGCCACAAATCTGGCCTTTATGGAAGAGTGGAAAGCCATTGTTGAAAGAAAGTTATAAGAAGTCCCATTTGGAGTTTGTGAGAAGCCATGTGGGGGACACAGCAAACATGTGGAAGAAGGTGCTCTGGTTAGATGAGACCAAAATTGAACACTATATATGTGGCAGAAAACTAACAATGCACATCACCCTGAACACACATTCCCCAGCGTGAAACATGGTGGTGGCAACATCATGTTGTGGGGATGCTTTTCTTTGGCAGGGACAGGGAAGCTGGTCAGAGTTGATAGATGGAGCCAAATATAGTCAAATCTCAGAAGAAAACCTGTTAGAGTCTGCAAAAGACTTGAGACTGGGGCGGAGGTTCACCTTCCAGCAGGACAACGACCCTAAACATACAGTCAGAGCTACAATGAAATGGTTTAGATAAAAGCATATTCATGTGTTAAAATGGTCCAGTCAAAATCCAGTCCTAAATCCAATTGAGAATCTGTGACAAAACTTGAAAATTGCGGTTCACAGATGCTCTCCTTCCAATCTGACAGAACTTGAGCTATTTTACAAAGAAGAATGGGCAAAAATGTCACTATCTAGATGTGCAAAGCTGGTAGAGATATCCCCAAAAACACTTGCAGCTGTAATTGCAGCAAAAGGTAGTTCTACAAAGTATTGACTCAGGGGGGCGGCTAATTACAAATGCACGCCACACTTTTCAGATATTTATTTGTAAAAATAAATAAAAAACATTTTATCATTTTCCTTCCACTTCACAATTATGTCCCACTTTGTGTTGGTCTATCACATAAAATCCCAATAAAATACATTTACATTTTTGGTTGTAACATGACAAAATGTGGAAAATGTCAAGGGGTATGAATACTTTTTCAAGGCACTGTGGTTAAGACCAGGGACAAATAAGTAGTAAAAAAGAGGGACTTTGTTCCAAATCAGGGACAGTCCCTCAAAATCAGGGACAGTTGGGAGATCTGCTCTTGCTCTATTTTTGTTTTGGAATTCTGCAAATCTCTTTATTATATGGCAGACTGTATATTTTTCAAATGTTTAACTAACAAAAAAATGAAAAGAACTCCTACAGTATATGATCCATATAAACCTTTGTGTTGTAATTCCTCCACCAAATAGACAGGCTGCTGCCACCTTTCTTTAATGTGTAAGCCAAACATCAGCCATGATGTTTAGGCTTGACAAAGCGTAAGCACGCAAAACATGTTTGTCACGGTCGCCACAGCAATAGAACGGAGCCTGCGCGCCACCTAGACCAGCCTTTCACAGTGCGGGCTGTTATACACCTACAGACCTGATTGCTGCTCACCAAGTAGTATCTCAGCGAGGTCGGACAGACAACAAGCCACATTCTCCCGCCTACATCGACATCCTCCCCCTAGGTCGCAGTGAGTTTGGGGTCCTTTCCCCTGCCACACCACAGTGAGCCTTTACCATCCAGGATATTACAGTTTTGATTGTTTGGCCAGTGGTGTGTGTCCAACACAGCATCCTTGCTGACTTTAACCCCCTGCTGGCTGGTTTTTGGTGTGATCACAAATAATTACATATTGGATTACTTAAATTCTTATTTTTTATCAACATGTATCCAACAGTGGGTTTTATGTTTTATGGTGGATTTTAACATGGAGGACTTTTCCATTTTAATTATCATTTTAGATGCATCCAATAAACATATTTGATTGTTTATATGACTCACAACAATCCTGATTTGCTTGAAAGCATTGAGCGCTGCATCTTTTGTTCAAACATCAGCCACCACCTCATGAAATGAACACTCCCAGAGAATGAGCTACAACACTTATGCTGGCCATACACTATACGAAAAATCGTCCGAAATTCGGTCAGTTAGACAGTTTGTTTGTTTTTCGGCCAGTTAATGGGCACAAAATCGATAATCGTTGGGATGTTTTTGAGCCGAAAAAACGAAGGACAAGTTTGGAAATTTTCTGCCGAACGAACGATAAATTAAAAGGTTAATGTGTTTCCCGTCCGAATTGTCTGCACTAGGTATATGTAAGAAAACAAACAAAAAATTGATTCATTTATGTCCACTGAACAATTTATTGGTCATTACGTGATGGAACTATCGTTTGCGCGCACGGCCGAATGTTCGTTTTTCGTAAATGGGTTCGGCCAATTTTTCATATAGTGTATGGCCGGCATAAGTTGGCGAAGTAAAATTAGAAAAATATATACATAAAACAATTTTTCAGAAATAAAAAAAATATAATTGGCATGCATTGGCATGTATTGACCCCCTTTGTTATGAAACCCATAAAAGGTCTGGTGCAACCGATTACCTTCAGAAGTCACATAATTAGTGAAATGATGTACACCTGTGTGCAATAATTACAGACACAACACCTAAGTAAGAGACACCACTAACCAAACACTGCCATGAAGACCAAGGAACTCTCCAAACAAGTAATGCCGCGGTCAGAATTCTCGTCGGAAAAAGCTCTGATGGTTTTTCCTTCGGAATTTCGCTCAAAC
The DNA here is from genome assembly GCA_028564925.1 of Lithobates sylvaticus. Classification (NCBI taxonomy): domain Eukaryota; kingdom Metazoa; phylum Chordata; class Amphibia; order Anura; family Ranidae; genus Lithobates; species Lithobates sylvaticus. The sequence continues at coordinate 151,392,591 of CM053035.1, read as the reverse complement.
TGTCTTGCCTACACACGGTCACACCAAATTCCGACGGTCAGTAACAGCGGCATAAAACACGTTCGACAGCACTATAAAAGGGAAGTTTAATGCTTCCGAGCATGCGTCAAATTGTTTCCGAGCATGCGTCGGAATTTTGCGTGTCGGAATTGCATACACACGATCGGAAAATCCGATAGAAAGGTTTTCCGTCTGAAAAATTGAGAACAGGTTCTCAATCCAAAGTCCGTCGGAAATTCTGACAGAAAAAGACTGATGGGCATACACACGGTCGGAAAATCCGTTGAAAAGCTCCCATCGGACTGTTTCCATTGGAAATTCCGACCGTGTGTACGCGGCATTAGGGACAATGTTGTTGAGAAGTACAAGTCAGAGTTAGGTTATAAAAAAAATATCCAAATATTTGATGATCTCTAGGAGCACCATCAAATCTATAATAATCAAATGGAAAGAAAATGGCACAACATCAAACCTGGAGGAGCTGCAGAGTTCCACAGCAGAGACTGGAGTATCTGTACATAGGACAACAATAATACGCTCCATAGAGTTGGGCTCTATGGCAGAGTGGCCAGAAGAAAACCATTACTTTCAGCAAAAAACAAAATGGCATGTTTTGAGTTTGGTGAAAAGGCATGTGGGAGACTCCCAAAATGTATGGAGGAAGGTGCTCTGGTCTGATGAGACAAAAATTTAACTTTTTGGCCATCAAAGTAAACGCTATGTCTGGCACAAACCCAACACATCACATCACCCAAAGAACACCACAGTGAAACATGGTGGTGGCAGCATCATGCTGTGGGGATGTTTTTCAGCAGTCAGGACTGGGAAACTGGTCAGAGTTGAGGGAAAGATGGATGGTGCTAAATACAGGGATATTCTTGAGCAAAACCTGTACCACTCTGTGTGTGATTTGAGGCTAGGACAGAGGTTCACCTTCCAGCAGGACAATGACCCCAAACACACTGCTAAAGCAACACTTGAGTGGTTTAAGGGGAAACATGTAAATGTGTTGGAATGGCCTAGTCAAAGCCCAGCCCTCAATTCAATAGAAAATCTGTAGTCAGACTTAGATTGCTGTTCACAAGCGCAAACCATCCAACTTGAAGGAGCTGGAGCAGTTTTGCAAGAATATATGGGCACAAATCCCAGGGCCAAGATGTGGCAAGCTCATAGAGACTTATTCAAAGCGACTTGGAGCTGTGATAGCCGCAAAAGGTGGCTCTACAAAGTATTGACTTTAGGGGGTAAATAGTTATGCACATTGACTTTTTCTGTTATTTTGTCCTATTTGTTGTTTGCTTCAGAATAAAAAAAAAAAACATCTTCAAAGTTGTGGGCATGTTCTGTAAATTAAATGATGCAAATCCTCAAACAATCCATGTTAATTCTAGGTTGTGAGGCAACAAAACACGAAAAATGCCAAGCGGGGTGAATACTTTTGCAAGGCACTGTACTGGTACTTCTATATGGTGCAATAAATATTACACTATATTGTATCCATCGTCTCCAATGTGAGCTTTATTTGCAGTAGGCTGAGGATGAGATAGAAGAGTACTGTGGATGGATGCATGTGCTGCTACCTGGGATGAAACTTACCTGAGATGACATGCTAAGTTTGGTTAGTTACATAGTAATTTAAACCATAAGGACGCAATGGCAACACCTGTCATGAGCATGAGCAGCTGTGTCTGTGCAGTCATTGCGTTCTCATAGGTTTAAATGGGCTGCCTGCACGCAGCACCTGCCACTTGGGAGACGTAAACAGTGGGCTATTCATCGTTCACTATGTATGGGCCTCAGCACCTGTGTCTAAGAGGCCTTGCATGTTGGCCCTGAGAAGCAGCCAATAAGGTCCATGTATGCTGTACTTGTGTAAAGGTTATAACAAATGCTGCATGTGTACAACGTTTGAACAACTGTGGATCTTGCTGGCATCAAGATCCTGCATAGAAACAACACTCTCTTGTGTGTGAGCCCTTAGTCTGACTACACCTGACCGATGAGAGCTGAAATATAATGACTTGTTATAGGTAACTGGACATTATTGCTCTTTACATTGTTATTAAATGAAGGCCACTTAGTTTCCCAATGAGGTTATGGATTTATAGGCTGTACGTGCCTCACCGCCACTATATTAATTCAACAGTTTTCAGCAGTCTCCCTGGCGTATATCTAACGCTGTTTATTAGGCTTCAGGAGCCACATATTTTCACATTTAGATGCATCATTTTCTGCGATATTTCCCCCGAGGTTCTACAAAACATTTCCCTGACCCTGTCAGAAATCAATAACCGCACAGTCCTCTCAGACTGCCTGCAGGGGGGTTGCCTTGGATACCACTTGTGATAATATGGTAGTAAAAACCAATACATGGAAGCGTCAAAACACATCAACAAGCTGATTTAATCAGTCAGCACAAAAAAAAAGCAATGATGATGTGGAAACCACACTTAGCGATAGTAGATAACACTTTTCCTCATTTATAAAACAATGAAATATAATTTCCATCCCTTACCCTAAAATCAGGGCATTCACCCTATTTACACCCCCCCCCCCATCGTGTTCAAATTTCCCTTTATTCCACTTATTCACCAGAATCCTGACGCAGCTCTCTTCCCTACATAGTGGACAGGTGATCTGTATTTTGCAACACAGTCCAGATATGTTCAGGCGCTGAGGAACATTTTCAAACCTCTATAGATAGCATCAAGAAAAAAAGGAAAGTGAAGGTTGTTTAAGGATGGCCCATCAGTATCAATATTACACTGAATGCATAAAAACGTATATTTTATTACAAAGTCATCTAAAATATAAAAAGTCATATAAATCACAAATCCAAAATGATATCACCATCTATAGATATTTTTTAGGTATAGAAGTAGCAAATGGAAATTCTAAGCTATCTAAAAAGTCAAAGCATTTTGCATCGTTGCTGCTTCTTCAGGACTTCACATTTTCAAATGACAGATGCTTCATTACAAAATGCTAAGATGATTGAACTGCCGTGTGTGCGTGGGAGGGACATCATCTTAGCCCAGCCAATATAAGCAGCCGACGATCGATACCCGAAAGCTGGCCGCCTGAAGATGTTAACAGAGAAGGTGAGTATAGCTCCACTTTAGGCAAATATCTATGCAGGGGCAGTGTTTGGCCACATGGGGATGCACAGGTGTTCCATGAATTTCCATACAGACAATCTTGTTCAAGTAAATTGGGAGGCAGCAGCTGCATGGACACAGCCACTGCTCCCATCTGACATATGTGGGTGTGGATACCCACACCCACACTGTCTGCATTTGGGGACCAGCACCTCCATGCACTTGCACCCACATACAGTATCTCACAAAAGTGAGTACACCCCTCACATTTTTGTAAATATTTTATTATATCTTTTCATGTGACAACACTGACGAAATGACACATTGCTACATTGTAGAGTAGTGAATGTACAGCTTGTATAACAGTGTAAATGTGCTGTCCCCTCAAAATAACTCAACATAGCCATTAATGTCTAAACCGCTGGCAACAAAAAGGAGTACACCCCTAAGTGGAAATGTCCTAATTGGGCCCGATTAGCCATTTTACCTCCCCGGTGTCATGTGACTTGTTAGTGTGACAAGGTCTCAGGTGTGAATGGGGAGCAGGTGTGTTAAATTTGGTGTTATCGCTCTCACTCTCTCATACTGGTCATTGGAAGTTCAACATGGCACCTCATGGCAAAGAACTCTCTGAGGATCTAAAAAAAATATTTGTTGCTCTACATAAAGATGGCCTAGGCTAAAAAAAGATTGCCAAGACCCTAAAACTGAGTTGCAGCATGGTGGCCAAGACCATACAGTGGTTTAACAGGACAGGTTCCACTCAGAACAGGCCTCGCCCTGGTCGACCAAAGAAGTTGAGTACATGTGCTCAGTGTCATAACCAGAGGTTGTCTTTGAGAAATATGTATGACGTATGAGTGCTGCCAGTATTGCTGCAGAGGTTGAAGGGGTGGGGGATCAGCCTGTCAGTGCTCAGACCATAAGCCACACACTGCATCAAATTGGTCTGCATGACTGTCGTCCCAGAAGGAAGCCTCTTCTAAAGATAATGCACAAGAAAGCCCACAGACAGTTCGCTGAAGACAAGCAGACTAAGGACATGGATTACTAGAACCATGTCCTGTGGTCTGATGAGACCAAGATAAACGTATTTGGTTCAGATGGTGTCAAGCATGTGTGGCGGCAACCAGGTGAGAAGTACAAAGACAAGTGTGTCTTGCCTACAGTCAAGCATGGTGGTGGGAGTGTCATGGTCTGGGGCTGCATCAGTGCTGCCAGCACTGGGGAGCTACAGTTCATTGAGGGAACTATGAATGCCAATATGTACTGTGACATACTGAAGCAGAGTATGGTTCCCACCTTTCGGAGACTGGGCTGCAGGGCAGTATTCCAACATGATAATGAACCCAAACACGACGACCACTGCCTTGCTAAAGAAGCTCAGGGTAAAGGTGATGGACTGGCCAAGCATGTCTCCAGACCCAAACCCTATTGAGCATCTGTGGGGCATCCTAAAACAGAAGGCAGAGGAGCGCAAGGTCTCCACCAGCTTCCTGATGTCGTCATGGAGGAGTGGAAGAGGACTCCAGTGGCAACCTGTGAAGCTCTGGTGAACTCCATGACCAAGAGGGTTAAGGCAGTGCTGGAAAATAATGGTGGCCACACAAAATATCGACACTTTGTGCCCAATTTTGGACATTTTCACTTAGGGGTGTACTCATTTTTGTTGCCAGGTGTTTAGACATTAATGTCTGTGTGTTGAGTTATTTTGTAGCGAAGTGTCATTTTTTCAGTGTTGTCACATGAAAAGATATAATAAAACATTTACAAAATTGTGAGTGGTGTACTCACTTTTGTGAGATACTGTAGATATCAATTTTGGAGCAGCGGCTGTTAGTTTAGCCACTGCATCCCAGTTGACATGAATGGGATAGCCTGCACAGAGATGCATAGAACACTTGTGCATCCCCATGCGGGAAAACACAGCCATCACATGGGCATTTGCTTAAGTACACCCATTTTATTGAGGCCTAATTCTCCGTATCTGTTCCTATACTATAAGCATGCATGTTGCACAGTAGCACTTCTCTTTCTTTACTTTCCTCGGAAAAATGGATTGCTTTTCACTAAGCGGCCATACGTGTAAGGTCTTTTATGTGCAGAGTTGAGAAGAAGCTACCCCCTTGCTCTCACTGCACAGGGAAGAAAGAGCAAAGTGCCTGTGATAAAAAAGATGGGGATGGGGGTCTGAGAAGGCATGCAGCAGCATCATCATTGTTGTTGTGAGGTGCATGAGGTGCAGAATCTATTCCTTTAGCATAAAAGAATAGGGAGGGAGCTACACTAAACTGATTGCTATATAGGGTGATAATCTATACATTCGCAATCTTCAAGCTGGTGTGTCACAAAAAGATGAAGACAAAGGAATGCACTACTATTGTGATTAAGTGCCAGTGAAAAAAATTTAGTGAGGAACATTCAGCAATAATTAATGATAGCAATGTGCCAAAACAAATAAAGTGAATATCATAACCAAAATAAATGATAATAAAGGATATGAAGCTGCAAAGAAATAATTCCTAAACAGCTAAATAATTTAATATTCACCAAAGGTCCATATATGAAAATAGTGCCCAAAAAGGAATAAATAATATCTAGTGATGCATCAAGAAGACAATAATGAATTAAAGTCCGTGCAAAGAAGATGTGGATTCCTCTGAAGTGATATGGACACAACACTGCAGAAAAAAAGTGACCAGATGAAAGTGCCTCCACCACAGCAAATAAAGCGGTTTACAAGAACGTAGTGGTCCCTTATTACAGGGGACCACAATAGGCAAATGGCTATTACCCCAGCCCAGGATCTCTGTGTGGTAAAATGAATTCTTCAACTTCAGCGATGATAGTCCTCACACAGATCAGATTGGATGCGAAAATAAATCCCCATAGAACAACAAAAAGGCTCACAATAGTGTAAAACCTTTTAAAAAGAATGGCATAAAACGTAAGACAAATGCGCACTTACATTTGAATGGATAAAATACAGCATAAACAAAGATCGAACTGGCCGGCCATCTTCGAATTAGCCCGTTGCTTCCGGGACTAGGCGTGTAGTGGTGACGTCAGTGCATCGCTCCTCCTCCTTAGAGAAATACGTAGGTCTCATGGAAATACGTAGGTCAGTATGCCTTGTAACCTGGGGGACAGGTAGCAGGTACAAAGCTCCCTGGGATGAGCTGTTATTTAGGCACAGATACCAAATCCACTGAGGTAGTGACAAACAGTGCTGTGTTTATTTGTGTTAAATACAAGTCTATACACAGGTGCTGCACAGTCTTCCAGAAAACATATAATAACAGAAATAAAACAAAAGTCCTAGCCGTGTCTCGGCTCTAACTATACCATAAACAGGCCCCAACTACCAGGCCGAGCAAGCCTACCGCTTGTCAGCTTCTGCATAAACTTCTTAAGAGTTTTACCAACCTTTAGCTCTTCACAAACCATCAATGTCTGTATCCCAGGCAGAGAGCCAAGGCTGTCTGTTCAGGTGAGCTTAAATTAGCCTGGGGAAGAGGACTAAGATCCGAACTGGATCATGTATCAGAGATTTCTGAATGTGTATGAGAGGAGCCTGGGAGACTTATAAACCCCGAACAAGACTTCTCCTGGCTCTCTCTGGGACGCTCTGCTACAGCCTATTGAAACACAATCTGAATAATCAAATAAACTGATTAAGTATGAGAATGTACTACTAGTAACCAAGTAAATGCAATGAATAGGGTAACACTGTGGAAAACCACACACACCAATTAGTGAATTTAAAGCCGTGCAACTATATTTTTAACAGGATTATGTATTGTATCAGGAAGCAGACCTCCCAGTGGCCAGCTGGACCCAGAGTGGGAGTAGGGTAACCAATTCAATGTATAACAGGATACTCAAATATCTGAAAGAGGACTACACCCAGAACTAAGCCCAGTAAACAGGAAGGGTGGGGATTAAGGGGGTAGAAAGGAAGAGAAGGTTTGTAGGAGACAGTTGTGGAAAGGGAAAAAGGGAATTGAGCATCTCAGATGCAGGAGAAAGGGAACTCACCCAGGGAACAAGGCCGGTCTTGGGGACTCAGTCCGAATGCGAGACCCCTTGAAGATAGGCATCAGTAAAGACAAAATGTTGCCATGGTCTCAAGGTGTCGCGGAAAGGTTTCCTGTCGGTTATGCAAGGTAGCAGAGTGATCCTCCATGTCCCTGAGTTCATTAACTTTGGAAAACCACAAGGACTTTGACGGCAGGTTCTCGGATCTCCAACATCTTGCTGCAGACCGTTCCTGTTGTTCTGTTCCTAATATACTACAGGCAGGCAGTTCATTCAGTTAGCTGCAGTATATTCAGTACTGTATCCTGTGCAGCTAGATCTCGCTGCAGACCGTTCCTGTTGTTCTGTTCCTAATATATTACAGGCAGGCCGTTCATTCAGTTAGCTGCAGTATATTCAGTACTGTATCCTATGCAACTAGATCTCGCTGCAGACCGTTCCTGTTGTTCTGTTCCTAATATACTACAGGCAGGCAGTTCATTCAGTTAGCTGCAGTATATTCAGTACTGTATCCTGTGCAGCTAGATCTCGCTGCAGACTGTTCGTTGTTCTGTTCCTAATATACTACAGGCAGGCAGTTCATTCAGTTAGCTGCAGTATATTCAGTACTGTATCCTGTGCAGCTAGATCTTGCTGCAGACCGTTCCTGTTGTTCTGTTCCTAATATACTACAGGCAGGCAGTTCATTCAGTTAGCTGCAGTATATTCAGTTCTGTATCCTGTGCAGCTAGATCTCGCTGCAGACCATTCCTGTTGTTCTGTTCCTAATATACTACAGTCAGGCAGTCCATTAAAGGGGTTGTAAAGGTAAACATTTTTTCACATTAATGCATTCTACAGCTGCCAAGGGACCCCAGAAGACCAGGATCGGGGCCACTGTGTGCAAAACGAGCTGCACAGTGGAGGTAAGTATAACATGTTTGTTATTTAAAAAAAAAAAAAAAAATACCTTTACAACCCCTTTAAGTTAGCTGCAGTATATTCAGTACTGTATCCTGTGCAGCTAGATCTCACTGCAGACCATTCCTGTTGTTCCGTTCATAATATACTACAGGCAGGCAGTTGATTCAGTTAGCTGCAGTATATTCAGTAGTGTATCCTGTGCAGCTAGATCTCACTGCAGACCGTTCCTGTTGTTCCGTTCATAATATACTACAGGCAGGCAGTTGATTCAGTTAGCTGCAGTATATATTGAGTACTGTATCCTGTGCAGCTAGATCTCACTGCAGAACGTTCCTGCTGTTCTGTTCCTAATATACTACAGGCAGGCAGTTGATTCAGTTAGCTGCAGTATATATATATATATATATATATATATACAGTGGTGTGAAAAAGTGTTTGCCCCCTTCCTCATTTCCTGTTCCTTTGCATGTTTGTCACACTTAAGTGTTTCGGAACATCAAACCAATTTAAACAATAGTCAAGGACAACACAAGTAAACACAAAATGCAATTTGTAAATGAAGGTGTTTATTATTAAAGGTGAAAAAAAATCCAAACCATCATGGCCCTGTGTGAAAAAGTGATTGCCCCCCTAAACCTAATAACTGGTTGGGCCACCCTAAGCAGCAACAACTGCAACCAAGCGTTTGCGATAACGTGCAATGAGGCTTTTACAGCGTCCTGGAGGAATTTTGGCCCACTCATCTTTGCAGAATTGTCCTAATTCAGTTACATTAGAGGGTTTTCGAGCATGAACGGCCTTTTTAAGGTCATACCACAACATCTCAATAGGATTCAGGTCAGGACTTTGGCTAGGCCACTCCAAAGTTTTATTTTGTTTTTCTTCAGCCATTCGGTGGTGGACTTGCTGGTGTGTTTAGGATCATTGTCCTGCTGCAGAACCCAAGTTCGTTTCAGCTTGAGTACACGAACAGATGGTCGGACATTCTCCTTCAGGATCTCTTGGTAGACAGCAGAATTCATAGTTCCTTTTATCACAGCAAGTCTTCCAGGTCCTGAAGCAGCAAAACAGCCCCAGACCATCACACTACCACCACCATATTTTACTGTTGGTATAATGTTCTTTTTCTGAAATGCAGTGTTCCTTCTACGCCAGATATACTTGGACACACACCTTCCAAAGAGTTCCACTTTTGTCTCATCGGTCCACAGAATGTTGTCCCAAAAGTCTTGGGGATCATCAAGATGTGTTGTGGAGAAATTGAGACGAGCTTTGATGTTCTTTTTGCTCAGCAGTGGTTTTCTCCTTGGAACTCTGCCATGCAGGCCATTTTTGCCCAGTCTTTTCCTGATGGTGGAGGCATGAACGCTGACCTTAACTGAGGCAAGTGAGGCCTGCAGTTCCTTGGACGTTGTTGTGGGGTCTTTTGTGACCTCTTGGATGAGTCGTCGCTGCGCTCTTGGGGTAATTTTGGGCGGCCGGCCACTCCTGGGAAGGTTCACCACTGTTCCATGTCTTCGCCATTTGTGGATAATGGCCTCACTGTGGTTCGCTGGATTCCCAAAGCTTTGGAAATGGCTTTATAACCCTTTCCAGACTGATAGATCTCAATTACTTTCTTTCTCAATTGTTCCTGAATTTCTTTGGGTCTCGGCATGATGTGTAGCTTTTAAGGATCTTCTGGTGGACCTTACTGTGTCAAGCAGCTCCTATTTAAGTGATGCCTTGATTGTGAACAGGTGTGGCAATAATCAGGCCTGGGTGTGGCTAGAGAAATTGAACTCAGGTGTGGACAACCACAGTTATAGTATGTTTTAACAAGGGGGCAATCACTTTTTTCACACAGGGCCATGATGGTTTGGATTTTTTTTCACCTTTAATAATAAACACCTTCATTTACAAATTGCATTTTGTGTTTACTTGTGTTGTCCTTGACTATTGTTTAAATTGGTTTGATGTTCCGAAACACTTAAGTGTGACAAACATGCAAAGGAACAGGAAATTTCACACCACTGTATATATATATATATATATATATACATATATACACGGTACAGCTTTGTGCAGCTACATCTCACTGCAGGCCATTCCTGATGTACCTATTCAAATACATTACAAATAAATAAAATACAGTATGTCTGGAAGGCCAACAAGGAGAGGCAGACACTCTCAGGCCACTAAAAGAGGGCAAGCAGGCTCTGTGTCTACAGCCAACATTGCTGGTCTTGGACACGGTGCATCCTCAGCATGTGGCCGTGGGGCACGCTTGTCCTTTTTTTCAGCAGCTGGCCGTGTTGAGCCACAACATGCAGAAGAGTTGGTAGAGTGGATGACCAAGCCATCCTCATCCTCCGTCACCCAGGCTCAGAGTACTTTGGCTGCCAAAGCAGCCTCTTCCATCGGATCAATGTCATCAGTCACTCCTTCCCTATCCCCACCATCATGCCCTGAGGAGTCCCCCGAACTGTTCGACCACAGTGTTGGGTACATGCTTGTCACGTACCTGGTGGTGTGAGCCTGAATTGCAGAGGAAGGCCTCCCTTGCGTCTTCCACTCCTGGTTCCCTGGTAGGGTGACAGGAGACCCAGGAGTGAAGAGGAGCACGGGTGCCTGGCAGGATCAACAGACCGGTGGAGCGACACAAGGTCAACTCATCGGACAAAGTGAGTAGACTGGGTCAGAAGGCAGGTCGGGTCAGCAAGCAGACTGGACAGCAGAGCAGGCCAGATCAGCACAGGCAGACTGGATCAGCAAGGCAGACTGGACAGCAGAGCAGGCTGGGTCAGCATGGACAGACTGGATCAGCAAAGCAGACTGGACAGCAGAGCAGGCTGGGTCAGCATGGACAGACTGGATCAGCAAAGCAGACTGGACAGCAGAGCAGGCTGGGTCAGCATGGACAGACTGGATGAGCAAAGCAGACTGGACAGCAGAGCAGGCCGGATCAGCACAGGCAGACTGGATCAGCAAGGCAGACTGGACAGCAGAGCAGGCTGGGTCAGCATGGACAGACTGGATCAGCAAAGCAGACTGGACAGCAGAGCAGGCTGGGTCAGCACAGGTAAACTGGATCAGCAAAGCAGACAGGATCTCAGAGCAGACGTGATCAGCACAGGTAAACTGGATCAGCAAAGCAGACAGGATCTCAGAGCAGACTGGATCAGCACAGGTAAACTGGATCAGCAAAGCAGACAGGATCTCAGAGCAGACTGGATCAGCACAGGTAAACTGGATCAGCAAAGCAGACAGGACCTCAGAGCAGACTGGATCAGCACAGGTAAACTGGATCAGCAAAGCAGACAGGACCTCAGAGCAGACTGGATCAGCACAGGTAAACTGGATCAGCAAAGCAGACAGGACCTCAGAGCAGACGATCAGCACAGGTAAACTGGATCAGCAAAGCAGAAAGGGTCTCAGAGCAGACTGGATCAGCACAGGTAAACTGGATCAGCACAGGTAAACTGGATCAGCAAAGCAGACAGGACCTCAGAGCAGACTAGATCAGCACAGGTAAGCTGGATCAGCAAAGCAGACTGGTTCTCAGAGCAGACTGGATCGGCACTGGTAAGCTGGATCAGCAAAGCAGACAGGACCTCAGAGCAGACGACCAGCACAGGTAAACTGGATCAGCAAAGCAGAAAGGGTCTCAGAGCAGACTGGATCAGCACAGGTAAACTGGATCAGCACAGGTAAACTGGATCAGCAAAGCAGACAGGACCTCAGAGCAGACTGGATCAGCACAGGTAAGCTGGATCAGCAAAGCAGACTGGTTCTCAGAGCAGACTGGATCGGCACAGGTAAGCTGGATCAGCAAAGCAGACTGGTTCTCAGAGCAGACTGGATCGGCACAGGTAAGCTGGATCAGCAAAGCAGACAGGACCTCAGAGCAGACTGGATCGTCAGAGCAGGCCGGGTCGGGTATCAGGCTGGCAGCAAGGTACAAGTGGGTTAGGCAGAAGGATGGTCACAAACAAGCCAAGGTCGTGTGCAGGCAGACAGATGGATAGTCACAGGCAGGCCTGGTCAACACAGGTCAGAGGTATCAGGATCAGGTTACAGTCACCACAACGCTGTAGAGCAGACAGCGGGGACCATCTGCTCTGGCCGGATTTAAATAGCCTACCTGGCGCCAATAAGAGCGCGCGCACCTGTCTACCTGCGCGCGCGCCCGTGCGTGGCCGCACACGTGCCCGCGCGCATGCGCAGTGGCGCCCGGGACGGCCAGGATTCAGGTTTCTGGCAGGATCTTCATGACAATGCTGCAGGAGGATGCACAGTGTTTTAAAGGCTGCGATGATGGCACCCAGATTGAGGAAGGCAGTAATGTGAGCCCAGAAAGAGGGGTGCCCAAGAAGGACAACAAACTGGCAGTCATGTTCTTCCAGCTGCAGCCTACTGCCAGGTTTGCTCCAGTGACGAGGAGGGAGGGGATGATGAGGTCACTGACTCTAAGTGGGTGCCTGATAGAAGAGAGGAGGATGAGGAGGAGGCACATCAACAGGGCAGGATGCCCTCCAGGGGCCAGCTTAAGGGCAGCCAACTGACTGCATCACATCGCAGAGCTCCGCATGTGCAGGGCGCTGCTGACTCTACGCGTTTTTCCAAAAGTTCCTTGGTGTGGGCCTTTTTTGAGACGTGTGCAGAAGATCGCACCATTGCTGTTTTACATATGTCTGAAGCGTATCAAGCGTGGCCAAAACAGCAGCCACTTGGGCACCACATGCTTGACCAGACATATGTCGAACTCCCATGCAGTCCATTGGCAAGCGTACTTAAAAGACCCACACCAAAGAACAAAGCGGACCTCTCCGTGCTCCTCATCAGCTGGGATCTCCAACCCCCCTATACCTTCAGTTCTCTCAGAAACCTTACCACACCACCAGCACTTACTGGGGACCTGGGGGTAAAAGCGGTGTCAGCGGCCGTCTCACATTCAGAGGGGGAGAGCTGGCCATCGGACCCTAGAAAGTCACAGAGATGGAGCAGCCCACTCACCGCCAGACATTGAAAGTGAGGGTTCTGGAGGCCGGGAGTAAATTCTCGATTACCCAGGACCAGCACCATGGGGGAAGGGATTGGTGATAATGGGGAGTGCTTGAATGTATCCCTGGCCACCAGCCATGTGCTGCCAAGAGTAGGATGTTCGTTGAGATCCTTTGGTAGGGAGGAGATGATCCATGGCCAACCCTTTGCCCTGCCATCAAGTTCCATGGCTACCTATTGTTTCTCTGCACCATGGCAGTGCTAGTCCACAACCCCAGTGAGGTGCACTGCCCTGTAGTAGGCCTGCACATCTGGGAGTCCGACACCACCTCTAGGCTTCGTAAGATGAAGAAGTTTAAGCTGGAGGCGTGGTCTCCAATGGAACCAAACAAATTCTCTAAACATAGAACTCACTTAAAGAATTGCGAGGGGAAACGAATAGGCAGTGTCTGCATCAAATATAGCACCTTAGAAAGCATGGTCATCTTTAGAGCACTACAGTGCCCAAACCAAGTTAGGGTTGGAGAATGTCAGTGAAGTAACTCGGCCTTCAGTCGAAGAGCAATGGGGTGACGTTGGCTGCATAGAGAGCAGAGAGATCAGGAGTGATGTCAACCCCCAGGTAATAGATTGAGTCAGTTGCCCAACAGAGAGGGAAAGAAGAGCGCAGAGATATGGCCGTAGTTCTGTCGATCGTAATGTTTAGAACTGAGGACTTAGATAGGTTAATTTGGAAATAGGAGCGGGTGCTATAGTCCTGCAGCAACCTTGGGAGCAAGACGATCGGATCCGTTAGGAAGAAGATCAGATCAGGGCATCCACAAATGCAGCTACTTTGTGCAGCCCGACACCTTCTGATAACCTATGACACCAGGGTCTGCCCGAACAGTGTATAGAAAGGGCTCTAGGGAGACAATAAAAATCAAGGGAGAAAGAGGACAGCCCTGTCGCGTACCATTATGGATATTTAAAAAGACAGATCTCGTCTCATTGACCTTGACTGCGGCGGAGGGATTGGAGTAAAGGTACAGAATCCAGTGCATCATAGATGACCCAAGACCGATATGCTCTAGGGTGGACCGCATAAAGGCCCAATTCACCCATTCGAAAGCCTTCTCTGCGTCTGTGGACAGCAGGAGAAGGGGCCAGTTTAACGTCCGAGCTGCTTGAATCAGATTCACCACTCGTATTGTATTGTCCCGGGATTCGCAAAGGGGTACACAAATGAATGAGGCTGGGAATATGCAGCTGTGCAGCCAAGAAATAGGTGAAAGAATGTGGGACAGCTAGTCCCCCTGATCTTTAGGGTGTTGTAAGGTTGCTAATTTTATGCGGGCTACTCCATTCTTCCATATTAATGCTCTATTTTGGGATGTTATACAAGCAAACCAATAGCTAGGTATCCAAATGGGTGCGTTTTGACGGACATAAAGTAGCTGTGGCACCTATACCATTTTAACAAGGTTTGCTCTTTCTGTAACTGATAGGGGGAGCTTGAACCAACTGGCACATTTATGTTTGAATTTTTGTAGAATAGGTTTCAAATTTAATGATATATAGTCTCTAGGGTTCCCAGTCACCTCAATACCCAGATATCGAATCGAGTGAACTACTTATACCTGAGCCGCCGAGTCCAGCATGCGAGGGACGATTTATGCCAATTAATGGTAAATCCAGAGTATCGCCCAAATCTCTCTATGAGATGCATAACAGCCTCCAAGGACCCAACTGTATTCCCCAGATATATCAAAGTGTCATTGGCGTAGAGGGAGATTTTATCCTCCCTCTCAACCCGACGAAACCCCACAATGTCCGGTGAGGTCCTGACCACAGCCGCCAGTGGCTCTAATGCCAGGGCAAAAAGGAGGGGCAAAAGTGGACACCCCTGCCTAGTGCCCCTTTGCAGTGGAAATATCCTGGACAGAATTCCATGAATTCGTATTCTAGTACAGTGAGCAGCATACAGGAGCTGTACCCAAGCCAGAAAGGTCTTTCCAACCCAAAATGCTGCCGTATTCCTATTGCATCTAATAAAAGGTGGCAAGTGCCCTAGGCAGGGGATCATTGGCGGGGAACAGTTGGAGCCAAAAGGGGTTTACTTTCCACATCTTTCCCCAGGGACACCCAGGACGTAAATCGTTGCACGCAGGAGGGAATGGTCATAAATACTTCTAGGGGCATATTCTATCAGCGTAACTGTAGACGTGGCCAAAGGGTTGCATAAACAAAAGTCAATGCGGGACAATGCTCTATGTGATGCAGAGTAACAGGAATAGCACCTCCCATCTGGATATCTGTCCCTCCACGCATCTCCCAGGCCAAACTCACCGATTAGCTTTACAAATGAGCTGCCCCCAGCACCTCTGGAGAGTCTGCTAGGTGGTGAGCTTTTTGTCTAAGAAATTATTATAAGTCCCCAAAACCCAAACAGGTATATCA
Source organism: Lithobates sylvaticus (assembly GCA_028564925.1). Lineage (NCBI taxonomy): Eukaryota > Metazoa > Chordata > Amphibia > Anura > Ranidae > Lithobates > Lithobates sylvaticus. The sequence continues at coordinate 151,377,130 of CM053035.1, read as the reverse complement.
GTTTACGGAGCCATAAAGCAGGTGGCGGTTTTAAATACAGCAACTGTAAGTAAACTTACCGCTTTAATATGGGTAGAAGTAATAAAGCAAACATACCCAAATTGCATTCCACCTGGTAATGAGCTAAAAAAGCAGAATAGGACACTGTTTAGTGACTCAGTTATGTGGAGGTTTCCGCAGGGTTTGTTCCTCTCTGTCCAGCCAGTCGGACACAGCAGCAGGTTGTTGGGTGCGATCATTTGCTGTAATCATGAATTTTGCAGGATAGAGCATTGCATAAGAAACATCACGGCGTAATCTTTTCTTGACATGCGTCAACTTGGCCCTCCTACGTTGCAGGTCAGCAGAGAAATCTGGATAGAAAGAGATCCAGATATTATCCACTTTCATCGCCTCAGCCTTGATTCTGGCCTGGTATAGAATAGCGTCCCGATCCTTGAAATTCAGGCGCTTAAACAGAAAAGGCCATGGAGGTGCCACCAAATATGGATTATACCAAACAGCCTGCAACCTCTGAAACAGAGCAGGGACGCTGCAGGTATAGATTTAGCCACCCACTCTGGAGTCATATCAAAATATTTTGCCATCTTTAACCAAATTTTTTAATGGAGCAAGAAGCATGTGGGCACTATGGGGTTGATTTACTAAAGGCAAATCCACTTTGCACTACAAGTGCACTTGCTGTAGATCTGAGGGGGACATGCAAGGAGAGAAGGAGAGAAAAAAAAAAAAAAAAAAAACACACAGCACTTTTGCTTGTACACGATTGGATGATAAAAATCAGCAGATCTTCCCCCTCAGATCTAAAGTGACTGCACTTGCAGTGCAAAGTGGATTTGCCTTTAATAAACAAACCCCTCCATGTTCTGCATTAGAAGCAAGTGCATGAAGTGAGTTGTCTAGATAATTCTCTTTGTGAAAGCTTCTCGTGCAGGGTTTCTCAGCCAGGGTTCCATGGAAGCCTAGGGTTCCTCGATCAATGAGCAATTTCTGCATCTTAGAAAAGTTCCCACTAACACCATTGATCTTTTTAGCTTTCTGTAAGGTGGGAGTTTATCCCCAATGACCACTAGTGTAAGGAGCATTCTTCTCACTGACCATCACACTAATGTATCATGAGTTGTAAATATAGGAAATTTTAGCAGGGGTTCCCCCGAGACCAGAAAGTTCTTGCAAGGGTTTCCTCTGTGCCAACAAGGTTGAGAGAGGCTGTTCTAGTGTTTCTGAAGGTACGAGAATGATTCAATGCCAACCCACGAGAGGAGTCTGTAAAAGTATTTGATAGGACCGCCAGGTAAAGGCCAAATGGTTCTTAAAAGCTGGAGCCAATGAGGGCTTGTGGAGGAGGTGAAATAATTAACTGAATTCCATTGCCTCAAGGATTGTTGTAGCGTGGTGTCAACTATGGGTGGTTCTGATGAAGTGGATACTCCCCTTGAAATGCATCAGCCATAATAGATGCATAAGGGGGGGGGGGGGAGGAAATCAATGCAATCTGGCACCCCCCCGCTAATGAAACCCAAGATTTCTGCAATGAATTATCAGATTTTTTCATCAATAAAATCGTCAACATTAGGATTACAATTGATCAGAAAAAAACATCCGACGGCAGGCAAACAGAGCAAAAAGTCGATATCGACACAAATATCCCACAACCACCAAGGTTTTCTCTGATCCCAATCACCACGGATACCACTAAAAACATCATCAAAAATCTCAGAGACAGCACATCGTCTATTGACATCATCCCCACAAAACTCCTGAAAGAATGCTCCGACATCCTGGCTCCCACCATAACGCACCTCATAAATCAATCGTTCAAAGAAGGGATTGTTCCAGGCGCCCTCAAACAAGGCATCATCAAACCCCTACTAAAGAAACCCAACCTCGACCCTAGGGACCCCAACCACCGAAGACCGATAACAAGCTTGAACAACATTTCCAAGATCATGGAGAAAGCGGTAGTACAACAGATACAACGCCACCTGGACACACACACACTCCTGGACCCGTTACAATCAGGATTCCGCCCAGGCCATGGGACAGAAACCGCACTCCTGAAGATTTGGGACGACGCCCTCGAAGCAGCGGATGACGGAGAATCATGTCTCCTGGTACTGTTGGACCTCAGTGCAGCGTTTGATACTGTGGACCACAACACTCTACTCATCCGCCTCACAGAAGTAGCAGGAGTCACTGGCTCAGATCTACAATGGTTCGGATCCTTCTTAGGAAATCGCTCTCAGACGGTGAAACTAGGAGCTTTCACCTCTGAAACCCGGGCAATCTCCTGTGGAGTCCCTCAAGGATCACCCTTGTCGCCAGTGCTCTTCAACATCTACATCCGCCCACTCCTCAACATCATCAGAAGATCAGACCTCTGCTTCCATTCATACGCTGACGACACTCAATTATATTTTCGTATCACCGGACAAAAAGACCATCATCAGCAATTAGGAAAATGCCTCTCTATGATAGACGACTGGATGACCACTAGCTCCCTCAAACTTAATGAATCAAAAACAGAACTTCTTATTCTACACGCAAAGCATAACCCCCGAACCAAGATCCCTTGGACACCTCCTACCATCTTTGGACAGACCATCGCCCCAAGGACCAAGGCTAAGAGTCTCGGAGTCATTTTTGACTCTGAAATGTCAATGGATGCCCAAATAGGAGCAGTGGTCAGTGGTTCTCACCATCTGCTCCGCCTGCTACGCAGACTCCTCCCCTTCATTCCAAAGGAGGACAAAGCAGTGGTAGTTGGAACAGTCATCAATTCTCGACTGGACTACGCTAACTCCCTTTACATAGGATTACCCCAATATCAACTTGCGCGCTTACAACTTATCCAAAACACGGCGGCAAGGCTGATAACAGGGAAAAAACCCTGGGAATCCATCTCCCCTTCCCTGAGGAACCTACATTGGCTAAACGTAAGGAATCGGATCGCATTCAAGACCCTCTGCCTCACCCACAAATGCGCACATGGAAACGCTCCGCAATACCTTTGCGAGAAAATAAAACACTACACACCGAATCGCAGTCTTCGATCGGCTAATCAAAATCTTCTCCTCATTCCTAAATCCCGCTACAAATCAAAGGGGGAACGGAGATTCGCTGTCCAGGGACCTCGGCTATGGAACGCTCTACCAACCGACATTCGCATGGAAGAAAACCATCAGGCCTTCAGGAAGAAACTCAAGACCTACCTCTTCTAGAAGCTGATAACCAAACACCAACAGCGCCTTGAGGCGATTCAGTTCGCATTGTAGCGCTATACAAGTTATTCATTCATTCACAAAGGGAGTCCAGTGACAGAGCAGTAACCCAGGCACAGCAAGGGTTAGGTCCAGCACAAAGTGGACAGCAAAGTAGCACATCAAGGGTAAAGTCTAGCACAAGGGTCAGTAATCTGGACACAGCAAGGGTAGGCAGCAATGTGGCACAGCCAGTGTCAGGGGACTCACCAGTGACCTCAGCCAAGGGGATCCAGGTAGGGTGGCAGGGAGAGGGGGTCCTTCACAGGCCAAATGTGGGTCCTCAGAGGGCTGTGTCCTGGCCCCAGCTTTAGGACCACACAAGTAGACACAGCAAGGAGAAATAGTCTACAGTGTAGCAATGTCAAACTGCAAGGGGAAATAGTCCACAGGGAAGTAAGTACAGCCAATAGGGGACTGCAAGTCCCAGAAAGTAGCACAGCTCATGCGGGCAGCAGTTCTAAACATCTTCTTTCAGTGGAACCTCCAGACATGGGTTTCCATCACTGGCAGAAGCTCTGAATAGTCTGACCCCCTTTGAGCACAGGTCTGCTATATTGTACCCTGGGATCAGCAGAGACCTCAGACAATATTACCAGTGGCAGGTGTTTTGCTATTAGTGTACAAAATCAAATGAATTCCCAGCTTCTTGTTGTAAAAGACTCCCATACCTCCAGACCAAGTTTGAGCAAAGAAACGTACAAATCAATTATGCAGCGCAACTTATTTACACACTGCTTAGTTTTCATGCAGCAAGTTTTCCCAAAATCTAATATTTGAGATTATACAAACAGGTTATTTTTCATCATGGTTGCAAAGCTTATTTTTTGCTTCATTAAAGTTGCACTGCCTTTACCTCTTCTGGAGTCACCGACTGGCACTTCTCTTCTCCAAGTGCCCTCTCAACAAGCCAGCTATTGAAGGGGCACTTGTGTGTCCATAGACGCACATTGCAGCTGAGCCATGTGCCCCACACCCTCCTTACAGGATTTGACCAACAGCAGCAGGAACCACAGAGACTCCTGTGTGAATGGAGGAAAGCGCAGCTGTACATGGGACAGGGCTGGATTGAGAGCGAACTCAAGTAAACATTTAGAGGTGGTGGGGCACCAGTACTGAAATATTTTTTTTACCTTAAGGGCTTTACTCTTTACCAACATTCCTAAAGCTTAAAGTAGATATAAACCGATTCATGACATTTGAGCTGGGCACATCTGCAGTGTTTTATCATCTCTCTTCAAAGCCCTGTGTCTCATAGCTTCATCCTGCTCCGTTCATCTGTTAACAGCCTGAAAACGTTGACGTGCTCCAAGGACCGGATACAAGTGCATGTGAAGGAGGATGCTATAAATAGAGCAGCAGCAGGCCAAACTATACACAGGCAACCTCTGCGTGGGGGGTGCACACACCTTTCCTCCAATCAGCTCACAGTGAGTATATCAAGGTGAAGACACATGTAAAACATATACATGGATGAAACAAATCTCCCTCTAGGGCAGTTAACTTCACTGAATCTATGAGTGTTTACATCCACATTAACGAGTGCTCCTAGCATTAAGCTTGCACTAATGAGCTTTAATCTGGCATTTTACAACTGTAAATGAGCTACAAATGCTCCCCAAATGCCCTATGGGCAGTTTTGAAGCACTATGAGCATTAAAACCACAAATGCTTATTCCATTACAGTCTTAAGGCACTGAAATTGCCTGCCAGAGCATTCGCCAAGCATTACCATAGACTTGAATGGCTTCAACCACCACCTGACTCAACATGAGGTTTCAATTTTAAAGCACTTCATGATAGTGTGAACAGCTTTGTGCTGTCTATTGTATCTTATGCATAGGAGCATTTAACATCTCAAACACCTGATTTTAAATGCCAGTGTGAACTTGGCCCAATACAGAGTATGCATGGGGGGGTAAATTAATTTTGGAAACAATGCACAAAACACCACATAGTGTGCTCCTGGAGGGTCTGGCAACACAACAACTGTGGGTCAGAGGCGAGGGAGGGGCCTTTTAAATTGTCTCTGCCCTCTACAGGAAGCACAAATTAGACACAAGCTCTCAAGTAGCCGTCCTGGAAGATGAGTGGGATAGATCAGTTGAAGTCATCATACCCCATGTGTCTCTAATCCCTATATTAGGATTTGTGACTTTGGCTTGCAACATTTTAAATACTTTCCTTAGGGAAAATGTTAAGGGCATTGGCATTTTGATCCTTTTAGAATGCAGTGTCATGTTTATATACCCTGAATGTCACAGTGGAGGCAAGACTGCAAGTGGAAGACACTCATGCAGACATGACTACCTGTGTAAGCTCCAAATACAGCAGCTGAGCTTACACAAAACTCTTCACTCTTGGTAGTGCGCATAGCTGTGGGGAGCAAAATAATGAAATGCTGGTGGCAAGTAAACCCATTTCTGTTATTTGCAGCTTAAGTAAGCTGCATATCAGTAAATGTAGTGAAAGAATGTTTAGAATCACTTGGAGCTGAACTGTAGATTCTGGAAGGTAGATGCAACATTTCAACATCCCATTTAGCATTTTGGCTAGTTACTTTCCATGGAGAAGTTTGAGAAAAAAACAACACACGCTTCATCTTTAGAGTTTATTACCTCTTCATAAAACTACATCTCAACTCTGCACATAAATCATTAGCTAGCCTCCCAACAAGACTGAAAGACACAATGTACGAATGGACAAGGTTGAAGTGTTCAGGACCAAAGTCACAATAGAAAAACAAAAGGAACAAACATGCAGGCACTCAGAGTGAGACAAGGAATCATCCTATTAAGCAGCAAAGCTTCTGGGATTGGAAGGTCAGAAACTGCAGTGTTGTGATGAGGCCTAGAACACCTTGATCACTGTTGGAGGGGCCTGCACTGCAAATCAGGCCTCTACAGCAGTGAAACGATTAGGCCATTGCCTGCAGACTAGGTTTATGGTGACTACATAAAGATGGATAAGTGCTGTGTGTAATTGCTTAGTTGATGACTGGGTTCCTGAAGTTTCTACCAGCAAAACGAGCCTTGGATCCAAGCTCCTCTTCAATCCTAAGAAAGAAAATTGGTCACGTTATTACCATATATAAAACATTTATAGGACTTTGTCTTGGCAGATTTGCATTTCCAAATCCACACCTGCAACACTGCTGACTTTCCAGCACATGCAAATGAATGGCTGACAGACAATTTGACAGGAAAAGGTTTTAAGTTTTTTTTTTTTTAACACAATACTTACCTGTTCCGAAAGTGTACTGCAGAGCAGCCCCAAACCTCTGCTCGTGCTCCCCCATAGGAAGCCACTTATGGGGGGGCACCTGTTGGCTTGCTCCCGAGTGGGGCTGTGCGAGTCCACTGACTGCAGCTCATCCCAACTCCCACCTCCCTGGATTTGACTGACAGCAGCAGGAATCAATAACTTATGCTGCTGACTGTCAGTGCCTGTGTAACAGGAGAGAACTGCAGCCAGGCACAGCAAGCACTAAAAACTACCCTATGCAGTGAATGAAGGCAAAACATTTTAGCTTTAGAAACACTTTAATACATTTAAAATTGCTTTTAAAGCTTTGAATTTTATGTAGAGGGTCAAAACAGGCCATTTCTTGCAATACAGCACTGTGTTGGTGACAGTTGCTGTCATGCAATGCTGTATTTAAGTTGTCTTTTCCTACAAATGGAGTTATTGGTGGTATTTGATCACCTCTGGGTTTATTTTTTGAGCCAACAAAAAAAAACAAATTTTAAACAATTTGATTTGTACATGAAAAAAAAAAATTATATTTTTTGTAGAATATAGGCCAATATGTATTCAGCTACATATTTTGGCAAGCATATATTGATTTTCACAAAAGTTAGTTTCTACATACTTGGGATATACACTGGAATTTGTTTTTATACTTGTCATGGCAGTGTTCAGCAACTTATAGGAGTCACACTTTGTGGGAACCAGTAACACCAAGTGATCAGTGCTAAAAATACATAGTCACTTTACCAATGACACTGGCTGGAAAGGGGTTAAACATCTAAGGTGATCAAATGGTTAAATGTGTGTCTAACCAGTGTGTCCCCCTTGTGCAGTTTTTACATAGGAATTTTCTGCATTGCAGGGAAAGAAAATCCATCACATCCCTGCTGACAGAACAGAGCTCCGTCTTGTTTATATAGGCAGAGCTCTGTCTGTCCTCGCCAATCAGCGGATGCCGGCAGATATCCATTAACCGCTGTGTCCAATCACAGCAGCGCTAGGGGGATCACATATTAAGTACATGATCCAGAGCAGCCGCCCTGCCACAGTAAAAGTATGTGCGGCGGTAGTCAATTGTTTAAAAAGGTCACACTGGGTAAAACAGCCAATAGTGGGTTTAACTTTACCATAATCTTTCCAAAGACAAACTTCTTACACAATTATAGAAAATGAACATGAATCCTAATTGACCTTTAAGTATACCAGTTTTCTTTTAATGAATTAGCCACTTAAACAGGGCGAGCAAGCAAAGTTGGGATATCGAGTTCAGTTGGAGCACTGCCTAAACACAAAAGCTGTGAATGCCTTTAAGAGCATAGCCCAAAAATGGTTTAAAGTGATTATAAAGTATCGCTTTTTTTAACATGTCATACTTGCCGCCACTGCGCAGCTTGTTTTGCACAGAATGGCCCCAAACATCCTCTTCTGGGGTCCCCCAGCAGCTCCTCCCCACATCAGATAATTCTCTAGAAGATGCGTTCTGAGGGGGTTATTTTGTGGGTGCGCACCCAAGTCCAGACACAAATACAGGACTCAGCCCCACCCCCCATGTCATTGGATTTGATTGACAGCAGCCAATGGCTGCACTGATATAAATCTGTTTAATCAAGAGTTGGGACCCAGTGGAGAGAGGGAATGCATCTCCCTGCTAAGGAGATGAAGGGGCTCAGGGGCTGGCGACTCCCAGGTGTCTCACCTTAATGTATAGGATGCATTAAGGTGAAACACGAGGGTTTACAACCCCTTTAAGACTGAAGGGAAAAAGATCTCATGTTATACAGGGCTTGTACTGTGTAATTTGGCCCCTTCCATCACCTGAAATACCTGGCTGATCCTGACAGTTTCTGACCTCCCCTTTAAACTGACGACAGTATAGCATGGCTGCTGAGCCCTGACACTGGTCAGTTTGCATTTCAGTCATCCGCCATGTCTCCCCCCCCCCCCCACCTGGCTGCTCAAATTAGGGTTAAAATTTACATTTTTAGTTAATTCATGACTCCTTTATAACAAAACACTATACACCCGTTTACAGAGCACTGAACGGTGCGCTCACATGACCCGCCAGCCCTCCTTTTGCATGACCGCTGCATCGGGCTGGGACCACCTCTCCTCCTGAAGCTGTCAGGCCAAGAGACTAGAGAGCTGGTGGGTCATGTGAGCATTTATCTGTAAACAGCATTCTTTATAAAGTAGTCACAGGGGGACATTACATGCATCAACTGAGATAAAGTGGTTAACCCACACGGTTAAATTTACATTAAGTGGTAGGAACTGTTAAACATTTGGGTACAAAAGGCCATGAAGAAGACTTGAATTCTGGAAGGGTTCTATGAGTACATGAAAAAAAAAATGTATTGTTGCATACCTGAGGATCTGGTTGTACTTTGCAAGTCGTTCAGATCTACATGGGGCACCAGTCTTGATCTAGAAGTGGGTAAAGATGATATCAGATGGTGCATAAAAAAATAAATAAAAAAAAGTGAAGCCAAGAATAACCAAATTAATTACCTGTCCGGTACAAAGGCCAACCACCAGATCAGCAATAAAGGTATCTTCAGTTTCTCCTGACCGATGGCTGACCATCACTCCCCAGCCATTGGTCTGGGCCAGCTTGCATCTGTAAGAAATTAATATTTATACACAGTGCTACTCAAAGCTTAGATTTTGAAAATATCTAGACTAGAGGCAGTTTTTCTCCACTGTGAAAGTTATACGAACAGCCATAATCCTGGTCATCAAGGGAGCATCAATTCTACATAGTTTTATTTTAAATCCTGCCATTGTAACACCATTCAGTGCAATGGCCTGCAAGACATCAATGCTATAAAAAGAGGTCCAAGACAAAATTCAGGCCAACACTACAAGAGTTAACCCTTTTGCTGCTGGTCCACTTATTTTTACACACATTTGGACTAAAAATACTTAATGCCAAAACATTCTGAAGGGATTTGTAAAATGCAACATGATTGTGCAACCATGAAAAATTAAAGCAGAGTTCCACTAGTTTTTCTGCTTAGTAAAAGTCAGCAGCTACAAAAAGTGTAGCTGCCGAGTTAACTTGCCTGTCCCACAGTCCACTGATTCGGCCACCCAAAGCTTCGGTTTTAACCCCACATCACTAGTGTGGGCACGCCGGCTGTGACAGCTTGCGTCTTCAGACTGCACATGTGCGAGTTGAGCTGCGCGTCCTGAATGGCCGAACAATCTGGGACCTGTGACACGTTCCTGAAGATTGGAGGGGGGAGAGTTGCTTAGGTGCCACAAGCAGAAGCTGGGTACCTGTCAAAACTAGGTACCCAATCCCCCCAGAAAAAAAAGAGGACATGCCAAATGCAGGATGTCAGGGGGTGAGTGGTTAAAGCAGAAGTTCCACTTTTGAGTGGAACTCTGCTTTAAAGATTAATGTACAAAAATAACTATTGATACTGAACAAAAAATGTATCAAACCCAGTTAACAGGGAAGTCCTGCACATTTTATCAGCAAGGGTCTTTCCTATCTCAGTGAAGCACTGTGTCAATTCACCAAGTATGCACTACTTACGCCTGTAGAGATTCTGAGACTGTTCCAATCTGGTTAACCTTCAGGAGAAGGCAGTTGCAGGCCTTCTTTGACACAGCTTGCTCAATTCTCTTGGGGTTGGTCACAGTCAAGTCATCACCAACAACCTGGATTCCCACATCAGTAGTGAACTTTGACCATGCATCCCAGTCATCCTGATCAAATGGATCTTCAATTGACACAACTAAAAGAAAAGTTGTCCGATAAATTTCACTTTATACATTGTAAACTACAGTCAGTGTTATGACAATGTTTGAAATCATACACACCTGGATAATTTTTAACAAAGTCTTTGTATAGATCAGCTAGCTTGTCAGATGAGATGTATCTGGAAGCGTCATCTGGGGACTTGAAGTCCAGGTCATACTTTCCATCACGGTAGAACTCAGATGCAGCAACATCCATTCCAATCACAATCTTATCTGTGTATCCAACTTTGCTGATGGAAGTTTTCAGGAGCTCCAGAGCTGGGAAAAGAGAATAGGAAAGTTAAAGTTATTTAACAAGGACAAGTAGGGGTTTTCCTGATTCATACAGGAGCAAAAAAAAAAAAAAAAAAAAGCGCAGCGCAAGATAAAGAAAAGTCCATCCATAAATGTAAAGGAACTACAAGTCCCAGGAGCGGAAGATGAGACCCTTTGTGAGAAGATGGAACTTCTAATCTGGTAATTCTAGGTGATTCTAAGCGCTCCACAAGCAAACAAATGCTTTTACCAGAATAGGTGGACCCCTGAACAAGCAGAAGGTTTAACACACTTGTATCCACAATGGGATGATGGTATTCGAATACCATCACCCCATTGTGGATACAAGCGTGTGACCTGTTCAGGGGTCCACCTTTTCTGGCAAGAGCATTTGTTTGCCAGTGGAGGGCTTGTCACCTAGAATCACCAGTAGATTGGTATTTTCATCTACTCACAAGGGGTCTCCTCTTCCGCTCTGGGACTTGTAGTTTCTTTACATTTGTGGATGGACTTCCACCTTGGAAGATGATAGTTGATTCACAAAGATCGCTGTGAAAGAATGACACAGCCATGTGGGTGGAGCCCTGTATGGCCATGCTCTTTCCAAATTGTGATAAGGATGCAGGAAGACAATCACCACTTGCTGTCACAGCAGGGGATTAGAGAGGCAAAGGTAGGTGCTCTTTGGCAATAGGTTACACCCTAAACTCAGTTGTAATATGTTAGCAAGGTGAACTTATCCTTTCACTTCCATCATACAAAGTCATGTCTGAAGTTGACAAGTCTGCACTAGTTAAACATCTGCCAATTCTAATGCTCGTACCATTTTTGTTAGCCAGCAGCCATCTTCCACAACCCCAATCCTAACCAGCCTTTGTTATACTACCATGTCCCAAGCATACTACGTGCAATAATTATCTGGCTATTCTCAATAGGCACTCGACCTTTAAGAATTGTCCCAAACCTGAATTTGAACGTTAGCAAGAATCTGCATGTGGTGGCCACACATTAAGACCAATGTTAAGGCCCACCTAAACAATTTATTCAATTTAAATCCAAATGGGCAAGTTCACTAGTTGGCAGAGTTTGTAAAATAAACTGCATGGCCAGTTTTATAGTTTCATGAAGATTGAGTTGCTTATCTGGGGGACAATCTCATTCAGGTTTCCAGTGACTAAGAGAACTTAAAGGATTTACCTTTCTACTGCCATGAGCATGTTTTACCTTTTATAGTAGGTATAGTAATACGGTTAAATCAGTAACCAGGTTATGGAAGTGTGTAAAGATGCATACATGCAACCCACTATTTTAACATGTTCTGCATCTGCAAGGCTTTACAATACATTCAATTAAAAGGCAAGTTTAGTCATAAACCAGCATTGCCACCACACTAATCTGCAGTATACCAAACATATTTAGTGCTCGATTTACTGCAGTACCCTAAAAATTTCTACTAGGAAGCAATCTTAAGATCAGAAATCTCAATGGCATTAACACCATCCAAACACTACTCTGGTGTTCTGAGCCAAGAGGCCATGAGAACTTAAAGCCTTCCCATAGCCCAAGTATAGAGAGTTTCAGCATGTACAGCAGATCTGTGCTATTCCAAAAAAGTGGAGCTGTTCGTTCAATTAACATTCCATGACCTCCACTCTCCTGCATAGTGGAGTAGCAGAGCTATGTTTAGATACTGGCACATCACATCATCCTGCCAATATACAGTAACAGGCTGTTACCACTTCTCTAGTATTAAAGTCTCGCTAGACTAGAACTCAGCAAGACAGTCGTGGAATAGAGTGCTTATAAGCAGTTGTTTCAGATAATCACTTTTAACTAAAAAGGAATTTTACATTAAAGTGGAATAGATTAAAGTGGAATGCTACAGCATGCTACAAGAGTAGAAAACAAGTAATCAAGCTGTAATGTAGAGCTTGCAGCAGGTTTCTCAAGCATGGAAAAGTAGGCCCTCACCAAAGCAATTAGGCTGCAATCACAGCAGAGTGCTTAGTTTCCAGGCAGAAAGTCATGTGATTTTGCACAGAAAAAAAAAAAAAAAGTACTTTGAGCTTCAGGTGACAAACGCTCAGATGTAAACAGGTGCCATTGAAACAAATGGGATTTTACTTGTTGGCCATTTTAAAAGCTAAAAAGGTCAGGTGTGAATGCAGCCTTATGGTTAAATAGTTGTAAAAACATTTTACAGATTTATACTTTCCTGTGTAGTGGAATTGCACAGAGCAGCCCCAAACCTCTTCTCTGGGATTTATTTTCCCCATAGTAAGCCGCTTGCTATGGGGCAGATGTGTGGGCTCATTCCCAAGCTGGGGTGAGTCTATAGACATGCAGTGCATCTTAACCCCATCTTCTGCTCACTGGATTTGACTGACAGCAGCAGGAGCCAGGTGGCCACAGACAGTGGAAGGTTTTTTATGTTAATGCAGAGAGATTCTGGATATGTAGAAGAATACACTCATTTAAGTGGCTGCATCTGTCCCCTGCTGGTTCTGTAGTGAGAACGAAGTTAACACCACAAATCGCTCAGTTCTCTCCCTCTAATGAGCAGAGCTGTGAATGTCAGTGGCTCTCTGCTTTCCCCAACAGCACTCACTGGAGTGCTGGCTCAGTCTCACTAAGGCTGAGCCAGGTGCCAATCCAGGCCTCTGAACATCTGGTGGGGATCTTTTCAGAGCAGGTTTGTGGCTTCAGCCTGCTGTAGGCTGAAAAACAGATCACTGGAGTGCACCCCTGTCAAGGAATTGGGAGCAACATTAGCACAGTGCCGTCTTCAAAATATGGTGCAAGATTGAGGGCAGAACTAGCCACATGATTCAATCGTTATGAGCTCTGAAGTTAGACCTAATGTTGCAAAGTTCTTTACTATGGTTGTAGGGCAGAGCCATTTCAACTTTTGGCTACCCAGAATTTTGATTCTTAAGGCCTAAAGAGCCCAGACCCCCTTACCTTCCTTATTCTCAAGGATGTTTGGTGCAAATCCACCTTCATCACCAACATTTGTGGCATCCTGCCCATACTTCTCCTTGATCACACTCTTCAGGCTGTGATAAACTTCAGCACCAATGCGCATGGCCTCCTTGAAGCTTGATGCCCCCACTGGCAGGATCATGAATTCCTGCATAGCCAGCTTGTTACCAGCATGAGATCCACCATTGATCACATTGAATGCCTGAAAAGACAAGTAGATTATGTTGAAAACCTGATTTTCAGCACATAAGGCCAGCTACTGTTTTAACATTTTATAAAACATCTTGATATGCAAAATGGGTTTTTGGATAACCACAGCTAAGTAGCAAGTTCAATAACCTTCATTTTTTGTGAAAAATTTTAGGTTTGACCATTGATGTCCAGGGATGGATTTCCCCAGACTGCTTCAAAGTGAATTCTATGCCCTGGAAATTCTAGGCACAAGCTCAGGGATGATGCAACTCCTCAAAACTTAGCAAACTTAAGGCTCATGCACACAGGACTTTAACACCAGTTTTTTGCACTTTTACATTAGTGTTATTGCACGTTTCTCATTAAACACACTTTATAATGCAACACCTAAAAACAAACTGCTTGGTGTTTTTCCTGGTCCTGGAATCACAGGCTGTTTTTTTCTATTGCCCCTAAACACTTAGGCCTTTAAACACCTGACAGTGTGCATGGACTAACATGGATGGGCATTTAGAGGCCATAAAAAAAAAATATATAAAACCCTCAAGTGCCCTTAGCATCTGTAAAAACCTCCTTTGTGCATGAGCCCTTACTGTCTGTCAAATTAAACCACTGATCAGCACCAAATTTTCAAAAGGCAGTAGCTACACATTCCAGTTTTGTGCAGTAATTCACAATTTTTTTTTATAGCACTATTTTCCCAGAACCTGTGTTTTACGTGCGTTTACTGTTCCGATTATGTCACACTTGCAAGCAGGAGCCACCGTTTCGGCATGGATTAAAAAGGCCCGGCACTCCAAGCCAGATTTTCAGAGAGCATACGCCGATGTAATCGGCAAGTTTAGGAAATATTCACAGTACCTACAGGTAAGTCTTTTAGGCTTGCCTGTAGGTACAAATGGTGTAACAGTTTACAACCACTTTAATAGCATGGCACTAATGCATGCCTATTATGTTACTGTAGCACAAGCATTACTGCAATGCAAGGTCAAGCTGGTCTTTGTTTACTAAACCTATGAAGTACTGCTTTATTTAAGCAGCAACATTACTTGAAACCCTCTTGAAGTTTCTCTGCAAGGGAGAAGTGCATTAGTCGACCTGCATAGCATACATTAAAAATAAAAAGACTCAAACTTACTGGAACAGGCAGGATGACCTCATGGTTCCCAGCTAGGTCAGCAATGTGGCGGTAAAGGGGAACTCCCTTCTCAGCAGCACCAGCCTTGCACACTGCTAGGGACACTCCCAGAATGGCATTAGCACCAAACTTGGCTAGAATTCAAAAGAAGTCACAATGTTAGTTCATGGAATAGAATTAGATGTTACATTACAAAGCCATTTCAATGGCACTAGATTAAAGTAAAGCCAACGCTTTTTTGGCTATACACCTACAGATCACAAGGGTGCAGTTTGTTCTACACACCGAGACCCATTTTTAATGGACAGTGGGCTAAAGCCAGCAAACGTCAGTCAGCGCAGGCTTTGAAAAGATCTCTGGCAAAAAAACAAGGGCCTGAGACAAAGATGTCTCTTAAGAGTAGTTAGTTACTCTTGGAGACCTTGAGTCAGGCCCTTGTTCTTACAGTTGCCTGTTGATTTAGACAGGACCCCTCTGAAGCTACAAAGCGGTGTAGACATACCAAATTTGCTTAGAACAATTGGTCAGTGGGGACAATGTTTTATTTCATTTTTGAAAAGATCTCAACCATATGCCTGGACTGGCACCTGGCTCAGCCTCAGTAAGCTGCAGAGAGCCTGAGCCAGCTGTTTCCACCCCCTGCAATGGGAATTAGCACTGAGGGGCAGAGCAGAGAGCTGGTGACTGAAAGTCAGCCTGAAGACAGCTGAGTGGTCAGCATTTGGTCACTCAGTTCTTGGTCTGGAGCCGACAGGTGCAGCATCAGATTGATGCTGCAGCCACCTACAAGTACAATTTTTACCTAAACCCAAGGCCTCATTACCATGGACATATGCATATTCTTGGCACAGAACACCCATTATTGCTGGCTGAACTAGTGTAAAAACTGCATCTGAAGTTCACATGTTTAGATGCATACAATTCTCTCATTCAACTAAATGGCTACACATTTAAGAGCATTAAAGTGTATGTAAACCCGACTCATGACATTTGAGCCTGGCACACATCTGCAGTGTTTTGTTACCTCTTAAAAGCACTGTCCCATAGCCATCTCCTGCTCCGTTCTGTTATCAGCTTGAAAACTGATAAGTTCAAACAATAAAACCAGGCTAAAAATGCATGCATGAAGAAGCTTTACACTGACAGCTATGAAAGTTTCAGCTGATTGTAGGAAAGGCACACCCCCCTCCAGATAGGCAGTCTTTGCTGTATGCCCAGGCTTCACTGCCAACCAGGAAGAGAAAATATCCTAACATGATCCAAACTTGCTAATATATAAAGCTGAAAACAGCAGATATACAAGGTGAAAAAAAAAAACCTCATGTAGGAAGATTCTCATTTTTGTATCATCTGAGGCTGTTCACTGGGTAGGAGGGTTTACATCTAACGCACTTACATCTGCAGATCTGTGCAGTCCTGCAGGTATCCTATGTGTCTGCACAGCTAAATACAGCACACTTTCACATGTACAATGAGGTGTATGGGTTCATTGATTACTATAGTGCTGCATACAAAACTGCTGTATGCATCTAAATGGTGTTTTCCTGCCTGCGAGAAGAAGTCATGACCATTCTTGCATTAAAGCGGAGTTCCAACGTCAATTAAAACTTTTTTTTTTAAACAATTAGTATATTTGTATAATGTAAATGTAACTCACCTTTAATATATCCCCAATGTCAGCTTTCAAATAAAGTTCTATAATTTCTTTATAGCAGTTTTCATCTTGTTTGTGGGCATGTGAAGCCCACAAGCAGACAGTTCTGGGATATGGTGATGCTGAGCTACCAGGATGCACCACCCGTTCCTGTGCATTATGTACTGCATTAAGCGTTGTAAGCTTCCGACGTTGCCATCACAACGGGCGGCGGAAGTGCCCGCCCCATTGTGATGGCAAAGATAAACAAAAACACATGCTGGCGTCATTTTTGGTTTCAGAAGATCGGGAGAATTAGCGGCGGCTAGCCACACTGACTCCTGGGAATAATGATTCATAGCTCCCAGGAGACGGTGTGCCGCTGGATATGACGGCAATACCCATGGATGGCTGAGACAGGAAACGCCACAGAAAACCTTAGTTAGACTTACCGGTGACGGTATTTCTACGAGCCTTTCAGGACAGCACCTTGGAGAGAGCGCAGCTCCGCCTTTACCCAGGAAACACTGCGTGACAACGCCCCTTTTTAAGATCAGCTGCTTCCACCATGCCTTCAGTTGTTATCGAGAAATCCTCCGACATGCTGGAAAATATAAGCAGACAGTTACCATGCCCTATAATTATACATCATAACCTAGGGAGGGAAGTAGGCTGCTGTCCTGAAAGGCTCGTAGAAATACCGTCACCGGTAAGTCTAACTAAGGTTTTCTCTCTTCGCCTTTCAGGACAGCACCTTGGAGAGGATAATCAAGAAACTTACTTCAGGGTGGGACCACTGCCTGCAAAACCTTTCTCCCGAAGGATTGGTCTGAGGCTGAGAGCAGATCCATGCAGCAATGCTTTATAAAAGTTTGAGAAACTGGACCATATGGCAGCCTTACCAATTTGCTCAGGCGATGCTCCGGCCTTTTCTGTCCATGATGCCGCTACTGCTCTGGTCGAATGGGGCAAGATTCCTTCTGGAGGCTCCAAAAGTATGCGTATGCTCCTTTAATAACTTGCTTTAGCCATCTTCCAATGATGTTTTTGGAAGCTTTACATCCCTTGTGAGCACCCTCCATTAGAACAAAGGGTGAGGATGATTTTCTAAAGTCCCTTGTTATCTCCGGATACTTAGGAAGATATCTCCTGACATCCAGGGTATGGAAGGCTTCTTCTCCTGGCCCCGACGGTGAGGGGCAAAATGTAGGGAGAATAAACTCCTGTGCCCGGTGAAAATGCAGGGCTCACCTTCGGTA
The DNA here is from genome assembly GCA_028564925.1 of Lithobates sylvaticus. Lineage (NCBI taxonomy): Eukaryota > Metazoa > Chordata > Amphibia > Anura > Ranidae > Lithobates > Lithobates sylvaticus. Next base: position 151,359,394 of record CM053035.1, on the reverse strand, counting down.
GAAAGGCTGGATCTGTTTTTAGGACTACCCTGTCTGGTAGGCACCTCATGAAGGGCTCCTTAATTGATAGAGCTTGTAACTCGCTGCCTCTACAGGCTGATGTTACTGCCACCAACAACAGTTTTAAACGTTAAAAACTTAAGTGATGATCCTTCTATGGGTTCAAACGGAAGCTTTGTTAGCCCTTGAAGAACCAAAGATAAATCCCATTTGGAAAAAATAACCACAGATCTAGGCTTTACTTTAGCCATAGCTCTGAAAAAACGAATTATCAGGGGCTCCCTTACCAGGGTTCTTTCAAAAAACCTAATAAAGCTGCTACCTGCGTCTTGAGCGTACTAGCTACTAGGTCTTTCTCCAATCCTTCTTGAAGGAATTCTATAACTGAAATTGTACTAGACAAACTAAAGTCTTTTCTGGAACACCATGTATTATATACTTTCCAGACCTTAAAATAAATGTCTGTCACCTTCTTCCTACTTGCAAGAAGGATAGAGATGAGTTTTTCTTATAGGCCCTTTTGTCTTAGGATTTGTTCTTCAGAAACCAAGCTGCCGGGTTGAGAAACGTTGGATCTGGATGAAAAAACTTGCCCTGACTCAGTAGATCTGACCTGTTTGGTAACTTCCAAGGAGGTTTTACTGAGAGGTTCATTAGGGTTGCAAACCACGGTCTCTTTGGCCAATAAGGAGCTATCAGAATTAGTTCCGTGGATTCCAGTCTGAATTTGGCTAATACCCTTGGAATCAGTGAAAATGGGGGAAAAGCGTAGGACAGATAGAAATCCCATCTGTGGGCCAGAGCATCTATCCCCAGATCTTGATCTGTTCTCTGGGGGGAGAAGAACACTGGTATTTTTGCATTTTCTTGTTTTGCCACCGGGTCCACCTGAGGACAACCCCACCTCTTGGCTATTGTCTCGAATAGATCCTGATTCAGAGACCACTCTGCTGCTCTTAATTTTTCTCCTGCTGAGGAGACCTGCCAAGGCGTTTTCCGTCCCTTTTAAGTGGAACTGCCGATAGGGAGGCCAAATTGTTCTCTGCCCATCTCAGTATTTGGCAGGTTAACTCCAACAAAGTTCTGCTTTTTGTGCCACCCTGTTTTGTTAGGTATAACACTGCAGTCATATTGTCCGACCAAATCTGGACATGCTGACTTCTTAGAAGTTCCTGGAAGGACAGAAGACTCAGATGAAATAGCCTTAAACTCTCTCCAGTTTAATGACCTACTCGCTTCTGGCTTGGACCAACCCCCCTGGAATAGTTTGTTCTTCCAGGTGGGCTCCCCACCCCCCTGTGCTGGCATCTGTAGTCAGCCTTTGGGTTACTGGGAAGGACCAGTGGAGACCTTTTGAGATGTTTCTCTGGTTCCTCCATCACCAGAGTCATCTTTTTGCTCTTACCCCTATGACGAACTTTCCCTCCAGAGATTCCTGGAAAGACCAATTTGTCAACATGTCCGCCTGCAGCGGACGAGCATGCAGTCTGGCCCGCTGTACTGCGGGGATTGCTGCTGTCAGTAGACCCAGAGCCGACATGGCTTGCCATACTGAGAACCTTGAATTGGACTGAAGTGCCTTCAGAGCTGTTTCTATTCTTTCTTGGGGTAGACCCATCTTCTGATCCAGTGAGTCTATTTCGTACCCCAGAAACCTTACTCTTTGGGCAGGCTTTACGTTGGACTTCTGAATATTGAGAAGCCAACCCAAGCCTCTTATATGTGCTTGAGTCACTTGAAGATTGACTTCCACCTGACTTTTTGAGTCGGCGAAAAATAGCAGATCGCCCAAGTAGAGCACTATAGGGATCCCTTTCAGTTTCAGGGGTTCCAATGCTTCTGCCATCACTTTTGTGAATACTCTGGGTGAGAAGGAGAGACGGAATGGCAGGGCTCTGAACTGTAGATGCCAGATCTCCCCCTTTCCCAGATTGACTGCGATGCGCAGAAATTTCTGGGACTGGGGTGCTATTGGGATATGGAGCTATGCATCTCTCCAATCGATGGAGGCCATGTGACACCTGGGGGTCAGCAAGTTCTTCACCGAAAAAATCGTGTCCATCCTGAATTTTTTGTACTTTATGGACCGATTCAACAGCTTTAAGTTGAGGATCAGGCAGAATTTTCCTGATGGTTTCTTGACCCAGAATATATGGGACTAAAACCCTTTTCCTTCTTGCCCCTCTGGGACCTGAGAGATGACATTCTGTTGCATCAGCTCTTGAAGAAGGGACTTCATAGCCAGAGCCTTCTCCTGATCCCTCGGCAAGTTTGTTATGTAGAACCGATTTGGGGGGTCTTCTAAAAACTCTAGATGGTAACCCTGCTGGATTATCCCTAGAACAAATGGACTTCTTGTTGTTTCTTCCCAACTAAACCAGAAGTCCTGAAGCCTCCCGCCTACTGGGAACTGGTCATTTCCTCTCTGAGGATTCCAATTTTCTTTGTTTGGTCCTTTTTCTGAGGAAAAGCTTCCTTTTTGTCTGCTGTCCTATCAAGTACAGCCTTCTAATTCTGGACCAAACAAATCCTCTGAAAAGGGAATTTCACACAGTTTCGCTTTAGAGGCTGAATCCCCTGACCAGGTTTAAAGCCAGAGGGCTTTCCTTGCGGAATTGACCAGTGCTGATGACCTGGCAGACATTTTGATGGACTCTGCCTAGGCATCAGTCATAAATTTGACGGCTTTTAATAGAGTAGGGAAGGACTCTAATAATTCTTTCCTGGAGGTACCTGCCACCACCTGATTTTTGAGTTGGTTTGACCAGCATTCCAAATTTCTGGCCACCACTGTGGCTGCCATTGCAGGTTTCAGATTGGCTAAAGAAGAGTCCATGCTTTCTTCAGTAGCCCATCTGCTTTTTTGTCCATAGCGACTTTGAGAATTCCCCTATCCTCAAAGGCTAAGCCCGTCTTTCTGTACACTTGAGAGAAGGCAGTATCTATCCAAACACACTCCCCATTCTCCTCAAAAGGGAACCTCCTTTTAAGGGCTTTAGAGAAGAACTGTCCATTCTCTGTCCTTCCACTCCTTTAATGGAGTCTGTTAACACTTTGTGTACAGGAAAGACTATGCTTGACCTCCTCCAGCCCCTGGTACATTTTGTCATGTACTGACAGCTGAATTTTTTCTTCCTGGATCTCCAGTGTAGTATAAATTGCCTTGAGTAAATCATCAACTTCCTCAAGTGACAGTTTATATCTAGAAGCTTTGGCTTCTTCATCCTCTTCCTCAACATCAGAATCAAACGTTGAGGGAGGAATACTTTCCCTTTCTTCCTCAGACTCACTTTCAACTTGCACAGAAGTGGACAGAGGGAGACTGGATTGAGAACTCTGTTCTTGGCTGGAACTCTGACCACGTTTTTTCACAAGGGAGCGTACTGTCCCTAGGGCCTCTGCTAGTTCTTTTCTCACTGAAGACAGGAGTTCCTTGCACCCCTGTGAGGACTCCTCCTTCACTAAACCCGCAATGCAAGATCTGCACAGGGGTTTAGGCCAAGAGTCCCTTAAAGGATTTTTACATGAGGGGCATTTTCTTGAAGTTCTCTCTGACTTAGCAGTAGCTTTCTGACACGACAGAAATAAAAGAACCCGCAGGTCCTCTTTAACTGCAGCCACTAAAGAGTACAACAAATAGACCCCAACGCCAAACACCCTAAGTGCCCAGAGTCTCAATCCCTGCTGAACTGCTAATGGACCTTTACACCAAAGCAGACAGCTGCAGGTTTAACTTAATACATGAACAAAAAACACCCAGTGATGTAAAGGAAAGAGGTCCCTCTGTACCTCTCCTACCTGGGACTGGCCGGGAGCCTGGACGCCTGCATCCGCCATAGCTGCTGAAGATTCGTCCTCCATTTCGATCGTAGCAGCCGCCGTCCGCGCGCTTTGAATGGCTTTCCGACCGTGCCAAACAAACGGAAGTCCCGGCCAGAGGACCTGCCCCTTCCTCCTGCGTTCCAGCAGCTGGAACCAATTGCTGCTAAGCCCTGCCGGAGGCCTCCACCCACCGGAACTGGCGTCCCCCGCCGTCCGGGATTTGGCGCCGCCATGCTGAGGCCTGGAACGCTCGTTTCTGAGCACAACCGCGGCCCCCCGAACGCACGGGCGATCAACCTCCGGCAGTCCATTACTCCTGTGAGCCGACGAAGGAAGGGAACACCGGAACACCTAACCCATCGTTCGGGAAGGTGCTGGGCTGGTCTTTGCGAACGTAAGCATGAGGCACTGCCAAAACCCTCGTTTTTTCCTTAAAGAGAGCGCAGCACCCCTGGTTCCCCAGCAGTGTTCCACCATGGCGGAGGAAACACTAAAACTGAAGGCATGGTGGAAGCAGCTGATCTTAAAAAGGGGCGTTGTCACGCAGTGTTTCCTGGGTAAAGGCGGAGCTGCGCTCTCTCCAAGGTGCTGTCCTGAAAGGCGAAGAGAGAAATAAAGGCTAAATCGGTAACCCTTAGGAAAATATAAAATAGTTTCCATTTGACAACGTATGATTGACAAGGTGAACTTTTAAAATTGTGTGGAGCTCCGCTTTAACCACATTTGTTAATTTGGGAGGCTGGGAGATGCAATACTCACCTTCTTCCCATAAGGGTTTTACAAGAAAAATACACTTGTAATTGTACATTCAGGAGTCAGCAACACCTTAAAGTTGTTGTTTAGCCACTAACATCTTTATACTTACTGCACCGTCTACTAATCCTGTTCCCAGTGTGGATTTAAAAAAAATAAAAATAAAAAACCACCACACAGTATACTTAATTTCAGAGTGTCACTCATGTGACTGGCTGGCTCTCATCTGACAGTTGCAGCGAGCGGGGCAGAGATACCCCCAGCGACATTAGTCGGAAAGGAGGATAGAGCTGGCTGGTTATGCGAGTGCCGCTCTGAAAGGAGGTGTATACACCGCATTTTTTTTATAAATGCACACACGGGGACACAGGATTAGGAGACAGCGCTGATAGTATAAAGATGTAGATGTTATACCAGCTGCGTGGGGGAGAGAACAGAGGAGGGAAGGAGACCTGCAGATAATGGAGGCATATAAACTGGCCACGGTGTCAGGGCTCAGCAGCCATGATATACCATGGTCAGTTTACAGATGGGAGGGCATAGCCAGGCAGGATCAGCCAAGTATTTCAGGTGCTTGAAGGGGGCCAGATGACACAGCACAATCACTGTGCTGTATAACATGCTTTAAGGCTAGCACATTAACCATAGGAATCCTGAATAAGATCAGAATGTTGGCTCGCAAAACTGCCCCAAACTTTCATATCAGGAATAGTTTGGATAGATCATGGCAAGGGAATTGGAGGAGTTATCCATCACATGATCAAAGCTTTAAATCAAATTCTTATTTGTAGGCAGGAGAGTTATTTTGGGCCTACTAAATCCATTTATGGTCCTTTAATACTGCAGAGCAGAAGCCATCTGTTTGCAGGAGGAAACGGCCTAAAGCAGTCAGCTACAAATACTGTAGAGGATGACTTATTAGGGTACATACCTGTCCTTGTGGCTTCACAGCCAATTTCTTACACAATGCACTTTATGAATGGACCGGCTGTGTGGGGTGTGAACTTTCAGGTCAGTTCACCATGATGAACAGACAAGCAGAGCTCCTATTTGGGTGGAGCTCTTTAAGTTTAGGCCAGCTTGGATCATGAATTCTTACCACTGCAGTACAGTCTGCAATACTATTCAACCTATGCCCTTTGTGGCAACAATGCTACCAGTCACTGCAAATTAAAATATTCTATAGCATACATACACATTGTATTATACTGTTCAAATACTTACATTTGTTCTCGGTTCCATCCATATCCAGCATGAGCTTGTCAACCTTCTCTTGATCCACAACACTTAAATTCTGCAAGAAGAGAGATTATAAAGCTTCCACCCTTTATATACAACATGAGTTAGTGGATGCTGTTGGGATCAAGGTGCAATTAAAGCAACACATTTAATGAGTTATTACACTAAAGGTTTACATGAAAGCCCTTGATACTTTAAGCAGGTGGCAACTGTGTTGGCTTTCCTACAGCATCAGGTTATAATTGCTAGCTTTAAAAAATAAATGAAGCCTAAGCAAGCCAAATGGATGAAAAACCCCACACCTAAATGGCGGTGAGCAATATGTAGGCAAGCAGTTGAGTCACCATTTTCCCTATAGAAGCATGGCAGAGTGCAAGAATCAGGGTTCTGTAAATCAGGTAATGTTTATTCAAGTCTCAACTAAAACTGAAAGTCAGAGGCTGAGATGGAACCATATACTCTCAACTGCACCATACCTCTGCACATGCCCCAGGTATGCAGAGTGTGTAAAGAATCAGGGTAATGTTCTGCACGGTGAGCTTGTTTTAGGCCCTCTGTGGCATATCTTCATCTTCCCTATTGCTGCCTGCTTTAGCCAACTTTAAGACTTGCCACAACACCCAACTCTTGATTAAACAGCTTCAGAGGTCAGATACAATATTTTGTATGGTATGCATGCCGATTGAGGAACAAAATTGCTAGTGTGATCAAAAAAGCTTTAAAACCAAACAGCCGCATGCAGCTGAAGATGCATTGCCGAGTAGCTAAACACTGATGTCATCTGCAAGTTAAGCTGTGCACTCGTTAAATTAACCTACAGCTATCTATCAAGTTTCCAAGCACACCTGTTCCTGTATGTCTACAGTGAAAACTTGCCCTTCCCCAGCATAAGAGGTTTACCAATAATAAAAATGTGTTCCTTAAACTGGAAATGCATTATACAATTTTCTTTAGGATTTACCTTCAACTACATACAAGGGTCTGCCCGATTGCATACAGATTGAAAGTGTTAAGGTTTGCCCTCATATGGTTTTGACAAATCTAAAAGAAGGAAAATTGTACAATGTTCGGCCAGCCTTAGGCTAGGTTCACACAAGCCTGCATGGCAAGACTGAAGCTCAGCACCAGCAGGAAGCAGTGCAAGGCATGTTTCAGTACAAATTTGAAGCATCATAGTGATTTCATTCATGTCACTGTACAGAAGTGCTGTGCTACTTGTTTCTATGTGCCCTAGCAGTAAAATGCATTTAGACAGGGCAGAATAAACCCATGAATGAGGCTTAAAGTTTAATGTGATCCAAAGCTTACAGGAGGAGAAAAAATAAAAGGTTGTGAATGACCACCCTGAAAGTAGAGTTCAGTGTTATTTCTGGAATCTTTTAATGCCAAGACCATTGCAAATTCAAAGGTCAAATACTAAAGGACAGTTCAGTTTTGCAATATACAACACTTAAAGGGCTTGACCATTTGAAGGGGCTGCGAGACCTCCCGACATTAAAAAAACATACCTTGAAAAATAGGTTTCCCTTGCAGATACCCTTCTGCCATACAGCCCTCCAACAGATTCATTGCAAAAGTTTACAGCAGTAGTTCTAAACTAGGAGAATTCCATTGACCAGTTTTATGTTTAACCATGTTCAGGTCTTGAAAAGTGAACTTTACCCATTAAAGAGCAACTCTACTTTTTGCTCAGAAAAAACATTCCCCTCTGGGGGGTCAATGTACATTGCAGGTATTTTAACAAACCTTATTGCAGATCCCTACCTTTTGTTATTGCGAGGAAATGGCTGTGCATGTGCATAATTAATGGGAAGGATACATTTTATAACCAGCTGCTGCACCTGCAGGGTTTTAATGAAGTGAAAGGATCTGCATCTCTTTAGGATTTGATTTAGATGCGATTTACTAAAATTGACATTGTTGTGGGTGATGCCCAAAATCTGCCTTTAAGTGCTTACTTCTGGTAAAAATCAGTAAGCCAATCACAAAAGACAGGAAGTGACATTTCGGGGGGGGGGGGGGGGGGGGGGGGGGGGCGCGTGCTATACACCATCTGTGTACAGAACACTAAAACAAAAGCATATTAAAAAAAAGCAGCCGACTGCAGAAATTGTGGTGCGAACAAGTCTATCAACTTGGATTGGTTATTTGTAACAATTGGGGCATCCTACTCATGATTTGACTTTGCTAGGAAGCCCAGTATGCTCTGAAAATGCACCTGTATTAAAGAACATAAAGTAAAAACATAAAACACCTGTTTTGGCAACAGCCAAGAAGGGATTACCCCTTGCTGTTGGGCCAGGGCAGAAGTGGAGATTCTCTTGCTATAAGATAGCAAGAGAGATTGGCTGCTTTCCATGCAAAACGTTTGGCTACAGATCTAGTTTAAACACCTACAAGATAAAGATTATACAAGTGGAAAAAACCTTGCAAACCCACAAGAAGTCACCATCTACATTGTAGTATTCCCCGCGAAGAATTAAGTTGTACTATAGCAATATTTTCTACAAAAGTTCAAACTTCTATAAACCCACTTATGCTTGCTGACAAAAATGTTAAGACAGTTAAGACAAGGTTAGAAGGGAGTTAGCAAGACAAGATCCCGTACCTTTCCAACCAGTGCTGGTGCAATGGTATTATTGATGTGCTCAACGGCTTTACAGACACCTAGAAAGGACAAGCACATTCAATCACTGCACATATCACACATTTGCATGCTCCAGTGACATTACTAGACTGATAACTCCTGCTAAAAAGCCTTTATGCTATCACACCACACTTGTTTTAGACATCTGCATTTCATATGAGCCTTTGGTAGGGTCACAGAAAAGAGAAACTGCAGATCAGTGGACCAAAGCAGTAGACTAATGTCTTTCACTGCCACAAGCTTGGTGTGAACAGCTTTTAGTCATTTTCCATGATGTACAGGTCCTTCTCAAAAAAATTGTGATAAAGTTGATTATTTTCTGTAATGTACTGATAAACATTAGACTTTCATATATTTTAGATTCATTACACACAACTGAAGTAGTTCAAGCCTTTTCTTGTTTTAATATTGATGATTTTGGCATACAGCTCATGAAAACCCAAAATTCCTATCTCAAAAAATTAGCATATTTCATCCGACCAATAAAAGAAAAGTGTTTTTAATACAAAAAAAGTCAACCTTCAAATAATTATGTTCAGTTATGCACTCAATACTTGGTCGGGAATCCTTTTGCAGAAATGACTGCTTCAATGCGGCGTGGCATGGAGGCAATCAGTCTGTGGCACTGCTGAGGTGTTATGGAGGCCCAGGATGCTTCGATAGCGGCCTTAAGCTCATCCAGAGTGTTGGGTCTTGCGTCTCTCAACTTTCTCTTCCCAATATCCCACAGATTCTCTATGGGGTTCAGGTCAGGAGAGTTGGCAGGCCAATTGAGCACAGTAATACCATGGTCAGTAAACCATTTACCAGTGGTGTTGGCACTGAGCAGGTGCCAGGTCGTGCTGAAAAATGAAATCTACATCTCCATAAAGCCTTTCAGCAGATGGAAGCATGAAGTGCTCCAAAATCTCCTGATAGCTAGCTGCATTGACCCTGCCCTTGATAAAACACAGTGGACCAACACCAGCAGCTGACATGGCACCCCAGACCATCACTGACTGGGTACTTGACACTGGACTTCAGGCATTTCCCTCTCCCCAGTCTTCTTCTAGACTCTGGCACCTTGATTTTCCGAATGACATGCAAAATTTGCTTTCATCCGAAAAAAGTACTTTGGACCACTGAGCAACAGTCCAGTGCTGCTTCTCTGTAGCCCAGGTCAGGCGCTTCTGCCGCTGTTTCTGGTTCAAGAGTGGCTTGACCTGGGGAATGCGGCACCTGTAGCCCATTTCCTGCACACGCCTGTTCACGGTGGCTCTGGATGTTTCTACTCCAGACTCAGTCCACTGCTTCCGCAGGTCCTCCAATGTCTGGAATCGGTCCTTCGCCACAATCTTCCTCAGGGTCCGGTCACCTCTTCTCGTTGTGCAGCGTTTCCTGCCACACTTTTTCCTTCCCACAGACTTCCCACTGAGGTGCCTTGATACAGCACTCTGGGAACAGCCTATTCGTTCAGAAATTTCTTTCTGTGTCTTACCCTCTTGCTTGAGGGTGTCAATGATGGCCTTCTGGACAGCAGTCAGGTCGGCAGTCTTACCCATGATTGCGGTTTTGAGTAACGAACCAGGCTGGGAGTTTTTAAAAGCCTCAGGAATCTTTTGCAGGTGTTTAGAGTTAGTTGATTCAGATGATTAGGTTAATGGCTCGTTTAGAGAACCTTTTCATGATATGCTAAATTTTTTGAGATAGGAATTTTGGGTTTTCATGAGCTGTATGCCAAAATCATCAATATTAAAACAAGAAAAGGCTTGAACTACTTCAGTTGTGTGTAATGAATCTAAAATATATGAAAGTAATGTTTATCAGTACATTACAGAAAATAATGAACTTTATCACAATATGCTAATTTTTTGAGAAGGACCTGTATAACAGCATAGAAGTCTTGGGACTGTTGTAATAAATTGTGTGGTTATAGGTTTACAAGGCATGCATTTCTAACTAGGCAAGCAGAAGTGGGCCATCTAGGAATGTCACTTTGGAGAAGTTAGTCAAACCCCATGCGCTGGGAGGAGTGCAGGGCACAAGCTCCCATTACCTGGGTGGTCAAAGCAGGGGCCAGAAATTCGTTTATATATTTCACAGCTCTGTTAACACCTGAGTGAAGGATAAGAAGACAGGTAAGAAAACACTGACCGATTGCAATTTCCTGGAACGGTTCACCCATTAACAGCTAAATCTGCATGGCCATATCAATCCCAAAGAGGTCCATTGATCAAACACCACAGTATTTTGTATATTTATATGCCCTGTATTTCTGTGAGCATTTTGCCATAAGATGTTTCAGGACTTTAGTGCCCCTTCTGTTTTTGCAATAAAACATTAAAAAAAAAAAGGTAAAACCCATGACAATGTTTGGGGCAGGGTGGATATAAATGAAAGGATTTTGATTTAAATAGATTTTTCCTGATTATCAAATATTTTAATAAAATGCTTTTGGAGTAAAAATAAAGATAGTTTTTTATTTAGGATACATTAATATAGTTTATTCAGCATGAAATGGATCTTAGTTATGTAGCATGAGGCTGCATATTCTGCAAGATTAACATTTTTGGTAAACTCGCTCAATGAATCCAAGCCCTGCAAGCTGAGATTGAATGCATCAATGCAGGCTCACAATTTCACAGTAACCATGAGATAAAACAAAGTTCAGGAATATTCCTTTATCCCATTGTATTGTCTATGTACACTACAAACTAAGACTGAATCAGTTCTGATATCACCGTTTTATTAATCCGACAGCTTATTCTAAATGGGAAACCTTCATTTTGTTTGCAAATATTAAAGATTTCAACTAACAGTGAAAATAAGTCCTTACATTTAAAGAGCACCTGTCATTTTAGATCCTTCATGGCAGCACCTGTTAGTGGGCATTCACCCACCTGCTGCCGCAACGTCCCTCACCTTGTCACTGCGGCATCACCAGCCATCCCATTAAAGTGAATGGTACTGTTGGTGAGTCAACAGCATGTCAGATGAAAGGTGCTCTTAAAAAAAAAAAAAAAAAAAAAGAAGATGATTTAAATTAAGTCTTTTTAAATCCAGCCTTTTTACTAGTGATTTAAATCAACTTGATTTAAATCAAATCCACCCTGGTTTGGGGTCTCTGATGGATGAGTGCCTTCAGGCATAGATATGGAACCAACACCCCATTTGGGCTCTTAAAGAAAGAATTGTTACTTTTGAACTGTAACCCATACGTCTGAAGCCAGTTAGAAGAAAAACCCACAACCCTCAGAAAACCTCCTAGCACCATAACTGTATTTATTCAGTTAAACTGAAGTTAAAGACTTTATTTACCCTTTCCCATGTAGCGGGTTTTATCATTGTCACGGAGCTCAAGTGCCTCATAGATACCAGTGGAGGCACCGCTGGGTACAGCAGCACGGAACAACCCTGCAAAGAGAAAACAGTGGTCACCAGTGAATAAACTCACAATAAGAGAGCTTTAATGTGCCCAAAAGTTTAATCTACCATGATGACCTTGCTGAGAGTTCAGATTTAACAAGAGACATAATTCAACTAAAACTTTGTTTGCCCATCTCAACATATCAAGCCTCACTGGGCAGTCTCAATACATGTCATATCCAATTAAAACTTAAGACAGAGTTGATATAGCGATCAAACATGTTTTCCACTGACTGCCAAAAGTACCCCATCTCATCTTCATCAGAATACTGTACTCAGGAGGTAGAGATTTAGCCAACTGTGGCAAATAATGGCATTATAACCGTTACCATAAATTTAGCAGCAATGCCTTAGATTTGTGTGGCATAGCAATGCCACTGGATGTGGTCAGCCCAATTTTATCTGGACTGCATCAATACTGCACACAATGCAATAGCTGGCTATTGGTAATCCTCACCCTGGAACAGTCAACTTACTCTGATGTTTACCATCAGCCTTTGGGTGCATGCGGTCATTGCGAATAAGGGAACCCGGCAGTGTAGCCTTACGGAATCACGCTGGGAAACCTACTGTGCATGTGTGAGGCTCCGCTTCCCTCTTCTACTGACCTGGTGGCAGGAGGAGGGAGCAGTGACATGGGCTGCAGCATGGACTCCTGGAAGTGGGAACAGAATAACTGCCAAAGACAGGTATCCGCTACCCCACTTCCCCCTGGGGCCCGTTGCATTTTTGATGTTTTACCATTCTAATACAGTTCTGTGCAGGAAAAAAAAAAAAAGCAGCACGTTTTACTTTTTTCTGGAACTAAAAGCACTGGAATGTACTGGTGCAAACTATGCCATTGGAACCCATATAACTTATTTTCCATGTGTTTCTGATGTAGAAAAATAAAAATGCAGCGCAGGTGTGAATGGGCTCCAACAATATGGGCAATGAACATATTACACATGTATGTACAGATGAAGTCTTCAGTGGTTCCACCAGAGACTGACCTCAATAGTTCAACCTCTCTCATATTGAACATAGATGCAAAAAACTCTTAAGACACCTGTTCGCTATGCCTTCAGCTGTTTCTGCAATTCCAATCTATTGCTAGATCAGTCAAGTAAAATAGGGCAGGGAAAATATAAATAAAGTGAAGATTACCAAGCATAATCTGTTTGGACAGAATATGCAAGCCTTGGATGAATATTTGCTTTCAGTGTACCTCCTTTCAGTGGCAAAAGCATGTTTCTCCTCACACCTTTACACCATCCCAGAAGCATCTTTTGGAAACAGTCGTCATGCCCCAACTCCCAAGCTACATACTATACCTAGTGGAATAAAGATGCTGACTGAAACTATAAAGGAGCATGCAAGTCATGGAATAGCTTCTTGTAAACCATTTCTCCCCAGAAAACATTGCTTAAGTTTAGGCTTCAATCTGTACACCAAGCATACAGACATGGCTATTTGAATAGTAAAACCTATATTCCAACATTTTAAAAGAAGTTTGTCAGTGCCAGTTGTCACTGACCACCTACACAAAAGGTTTTTGGTATGGCTGCCTTTAGCATGGTGCACATTAGGTGTGTTACCTTTGAACTTTAACATGCATTTTTTTAATGAAAGCAAATTAAAGATTTAGAATTAGTCCCCCCCACACTGCACTTAAATTACAGGCGTTAACAGGGCCTAACCCAAGCACGTACCATATGACTTCGCTTAGCTGATCTGCACACTCGCTCCAATTTGACAAATTTACCTTTGCCAGAGATCGAATTACAGACCACCACCAATATCAGTAGTTGGCTATGGTAGTCAGCATACCTCAGCACTTAACTGCTGGGACCACAGATGTGGTGAGAACAATCATAGTGACACAAGTTTCAAACATCAAATAGCCCATTTTTAGTGTATATTCAAAGCTAGTCTTGACATTTTCTGCCAAGTCGCTCATTTTAGGTAGGGTTCACGTGTGGCCATGGGTTCATGCCTGGGGTCCGCTGCATGTTTGTTCACGTCTGAATGTTTGCCTATATTGGCACCTGAATGGGACCAAACACTCACAGGACCCTTCTGCAATCCACTCCACAGCCATTACAGACCTGTGTGAATTGACTCCATTGAGAGCCGTCACTCTCCTGTCATACGAATTGGATGTGGAGAAAGTCTCATCCAATTCACATATGTGAACCCAGCCATAGATTGCCTAGAAATAACACTGCAGGCATTTGTCATTACCATCTGCTGAACCTGATGGTCACCTGTCCCTGGATTATCCAGAATACCCCAATCACCACCCAATATAGGGGTACACCAACTTTTCTAGAGGCAATATTTTGTTACCAACCTTTATCTGTAAAGAGGTCAACCTCCACAGTGGGGTTACCACGGGAGTCAAAAATCTGCCTTGCGTGAATCTTCTTGATAGACATGATGGTGGTTTACCTAAAAACAAAAAAACAGCATAGTTAATTAGGCCTTATTTTACAAACACAAGTCTATCCTCCCCAAAAAAGGTAAATGCTCTTTTAATGTTGCCCAATCTACTATATAGTCAATCAGCCCTTCTCAAATCCATCTGATCCCTAGGCATGCCCAAATGTCAGTGCTACTTGAGCCGAGATTCTACATGAAAAGGTGGCGTATTAATGAATGAGGTGCCACAGGGGAGTGTAGTAGTGATCAATTATCTGGTTATACCTGCAGCAGAAGGCCACATTCAGGAAACTGGGAGACTTCCTAGAGATTCAGCCATATTGTAAATTGTTCTGTTTTAATAAGTGCTAATTTAATAGGTTAGAAAATGCATGGTCGTTTGATATGATCTTTAGATGTTTATCTAGTGTTCAAGAAGGTAGGTTCCTAAAAGGATTAAGAATTAATCGTGATAGTCTAAGCGGAAATTAACGTACATTTCTACTAGACAGCATCCTATGCTAGGGAAGGAGGGGTTAATCCACCATTGTTTAAAGGAGTGGCTTCACAGGGCCTGATGCTTCACCAAGGTCAGAGCATTGCCAGGACTTTCCTCTTAATGTGCGATGCTTTAACCCAACATACATGTACTAGTCACTGATCAGAGTCATGCCTGATGAAAGCTTTATATTCAGCAGTCTTAAATCCCTGTACACAAACCCTGCTAGCAACGTCCTTGACTATGAATCTTCCTGGGTTGCCGAGCCCTGCCTTCCCTGCAACGTCAGAAATGCAGCATTGAGTTAACTCTTTAGGTTCAGACTGAAAATCTTCTCTTTTCACCTTACAAACCAACACTGTAGCTTCACAGGGATATCTGCCATTTTAAAAATACATGGGAAACCATTGACATTTCTCCTCTGGCAGAAGAGCTGGGTGCCTGAACACAGCATTAATTAATATGCCTGCTCACACGTAGCATCTCTTCAGTTCACGTCACATCTCCATAGCATCATCAGGGCATGCTCAGAGATAGTCAGTTTTCAAGGACACAGCCTGAACAATGGACCAGGGTACAAGGTTAGACCAGGTGCTACAATGTCAAATTAACATAAAAGGCATAATACATGGCTTCTTCCAATATTACAAAAGCTGTGCCACCTTGGCTGAAAAGGCAGTTCTTTACCCACCATTTCATAGACCAATTTGAATAATAAAGTACCCAAATAGCCTCACATGATGCAGTATATAACATCTAGGGCAGCACTGTGGCTTGGTGGTTAGCACTCCTGCTTTGCAGCACTGTGGTCCTCAGATCAATTCCCCGTCAGGACACCATGTGCATGGATTGCATTTCCGCCCTATATTGGTGGGGCTTCTGCCCAAACCCCCAACAATGGAAGGTTAAGCTGGCCATTGATTAAAGCAACCGGCTCAGGAGGGACCAGCTGAATTTCAGACCATGTGTGGCCATCCCCATTTGACAATTTTATTGTTGGTGTACTTTGGAAGGTTGGAAATCTTGTTGATCAGTGTGACAGCAGAAGAGTCCAGCTGTCAGACTACAAATGTCTCATCAGGGAGGATCCCCAACCACCTTGCTTGTGGATGGATGAATCTTAATTTTTCAATCAGGCCGAAAGAAAACAAGTCACCTGTGGCCAGTTTTAGCTGCCTCTTGTATTAACTGGCCCTAGTATGATTTTTACCGAATGAAACCAAGATGGCCGCCTCAGCAGATAAAGCACTCAAAGGCCCCCCCCCCCCAAAAAGCACTATTGGAATAATGAAGGGGGGGGGGGTCTTTCAACAAGGCCAAGTCTCAGCAAGAAATTGTAGGTAGCATTTTTTCACACTTTCCTTAAAAAGTAGTTTGTAGTAAGGTAGCTTATAGGAATGAAGCCTCCTAAATCTGGTAATTAAGATATGAGTACCAATTGCCATTATTGTACTTCACTTCCATTGACAGCTAGAAATCAATGGAGTCACCCCATGTATCGAGAACTAGTGTATCAGCAAAGACTGGCATTGATGCAGAGGACTTTTCTGACTGTCCAATTTATGTGTGCTGAGAAAGCAGATATAAACAGCAATAATCTGCACCTCAAGCTGTTGCCTCATAGGAAGGAACTAGAAGATTAAACACTATAGGGTTGATTTACTAAAACTGGAGTGCAAAATCTGGTGCAGCTGTGCATGGTAACCAATCAGCTTTAACTTCAGCTTGTTAAATTAAGCTTGACAATAAAACCTGGAAGCTGATTGGTTTTTATGCAGAGCTGCACCAGATTTGGCACTCCAGTTTTAGTAAAGCAAGCCCTATGTAGCAGGTGCTCTGATCACATGTAACCCAATTGTCAGATTCCTTAGGCCAGGTTTAAATGATTTAGTAATGCAACCACCATTTAGATTTCATAACTACCCACTTAGATCTATGCATTTGTATGTGCTTCTTTGTAGCAGCTTTTGGGGAGCACGCACTGCAGAACCGAGATGGAAAAACCACTACAGGCAAGTGGGACACATGCATTAGTGCTAAATGTGCATTAAAATGTAATGGTGTTAAGGGGCTCTGTCACTGAATGGTTTTCCACTATGCTCTGCAAAACCACCCACATCTTACACCACATCAGAAATCAATGTACAATGTTACACGTTATTCCCAGACAGTACAAAGGTTAAAGTGAAAGGACAGATTGAGAAAAACAATTCTCTGCTGTCAAATCCCACAGTCTGGTCAGCAATGACCCACTTCCAAGGCCAGGCTCGCGCAACGCCTGGAGATCTGCAGCTCACATCCATCCTAATCCAGAATGGCGTTCTATGGCTGCCTTTAACCTATTCATTACCGATGTGTTTGGTCAGGTTATTTCCCTTAAAAAGGATTATTTGCATCAGAACACTCAGCTATAGAGCCTGAGCTGTGTCCTCATTTCCGTAGGAGGGGGAGAGTTAATCATAAAATCACTTCCTTTCTTGCACAGACAGGCCCTGGCAACGGAGATGTGGAAAACCCAGTGAATCAAGCAGCAGTATTGCTCATTTCAAGAAAATGTCTGCTGTGTGGACGTGCAGTTTCTCACACGTGAAATATGAGGTCTTAGAACAAATGGAAAAGTCAACAGCATCAACCTGAGCTCCCACTAGGGGCACCAGGACCAGACTTCACGCAAAGGGTAGTAATTAAATTCAGATTTTAGCTTAATACCCAATTAATAAGATGAATTCTGATTGGCTTCTGCATTTCTTTAAGGATATGCCTTCCCTAACAACCTGATGTCAGCATATGCCTACCCTAGCAACCATTTTTATTAACTAGTTTCATGCCAAATAGAGTTAACAGCCGGCCTGAAATTCTTGTTAGGAATCATGGATTTTAATTCTGCTATATACAGTACATCAAAGGCTCAGTGGCTGACTTCTCCATGGGTTGTACATGTAATTACTGTTGGCTGCCACTAATTGTTAAGCAGGCCAAAAGTTAAATGATGCTGGTCATCTGACTGCCTGCAACAAGTTAAGAAATGAAAATGACTATTACTGTCAAAATGGCATGCATCGCTGACATTTATTGATCCTTAAGGGCTTATTCACACCAGCCTGCAAGCTATAATGCATAAATGCTGGTGAACATTAAGGGGGGATGCATGTTATCCAAAAGGGGAGCAAAAGCATTATTACAATCATTGTAACATTGAAGGCAAAATGACTAATTTGACTCTGCTACATAAAGGCGCATCCACTGCAAGTATACAATTGCATGCAACAAAAAAAAGCCTTCAGTTCACATTGCAGCCAATAGAATTTAATGAAAGGTCATTTGTCACAATTCCATATAGAAGTCTATAAAAAAGTAAACCGCTTAATACCTTGGGATCGGCACTATTTCCCCCAAGGCACACCAGGCTGTGCGTTCAGTATGGCTGCTATGTGACCAAGCCATTAAAATGCAGACAAAGCGCACAATAGTGGCGTAAACAGGTCACAGGCAACTGTTTTTTAGTTGCCCATTACAGGAATCTATGCAGATCACCGCAGCTCAACATACATGGTGTGAACGAACCCCCAAACTCACAGCAGTGCCCTCCTTTAATAAAAAAATAGTCTATCCTATGAAGCAAGCCTGCGCTCCCAGCTATAAAACATGGCAGCAACTAGTAGACGCCGCCATGTACCACACCCACCTACCTAGTGCAGGCACCCAATATTAGCAAGTTAACCCATTTAATGCCAGATATTCTAGCATCTTCCAGTAAAGGCTTAGCAACACAAGCACCCAAGGGAAAGCAACGACGCAGTGTGCAAATCCACTGAGACCACATCCATTTTAAGAGGATGACTCAGTTCCTTTGACAGTCATCTAGGAGGCTGGCTATCTTACAACAGAGGAAATTGAAGCCATGCTAAAATTTCATTTTAGTAAAAAGAACAGCTCATCCCCCCCCCCCCCCCTCACGCATTGGATTTCAGTTGAGCAGTAATGAATGGGACAGATTCTGCACACTGTTACACAATGCTGCTTGTATAACAGCAAGGGGTTAAAAGGTAAAAAAGGACTAAGTAAGGAATCAGAATCCCACCCTAAGCAAGGAGACAGCTATTTCTGTCCAGCAGCTGGGACCTTCTTCTGTTGCAGGCATGCTGTGCAGTCACTGCTAGGCTCATCTTCCATCAGAGGTAGTGACACTTACTAAGTAGATGGAAGATGGACACCCCCTCTAATACTAAGGCATCCATTACCAAGCAACCATGTTTATTCTGCATGAACAGGCCTGCTTTCATCCCTGATCACATAGCAACATGGCAGAAGCACAACAAGAGCCTTCCCCATTGACTCTGCACTGTTGTGTAATAAATCAATAAACAAGGCTGCCCTGCCCATATACAGAATGAAGTCCACCATTAGAAGCTGCCATCACCCTCCATAGAGCAATAGAACAATCTCAGACATGGATCAGTACATGTTATACAGCACATGTATATAGAACATAAGCACCTTACAAATAAGTAGGTGACGTGATTGCACTATTACTACTCCTCCCGGGTGTACCTGCTCTTACCTGGACCCTCTGCTTTCCGACTGAGAACAGGAGAAGCGATTACCGCAGCGATCTGCTTTTATACTGACGAGACACGCCCCCTTCCCGGCCGCGGCACACCCTCCTGCTGGAGGCTCCATGGCTGAACGCTATTGGCTGGGAGGCGCTCGTGCCACTGTACAGAGACAGACCGGAAGTGAGGTATGAGGCGCTGTCAGTCACAGGTGGTCAGACGTGCAGAGCTGTAGGGAGATGTGTGTCATTTAATGGTGCCACACACATTGCCAGTTCATGAATGCTGCTTTGTGTACCAAAGGTAATGTGTACCAGTGTTTGAGTGTGTGTTACTACACAGTTACTAAAAGACCCCAGACCACGACTCCAAAATGAGACAGAAGTGTATATGACACCTTATGTGTGCTCATTACCTATTTAAGGAGTGATAGTCAGCTAGATTTCGATCCATATGTTATATATCATAAAGGTTTTATTTCAAGAGCAACTTAAAGGAGTTGTAAAGTCTCAAGGTTTTTCACCCTAATGCATTCTATGCATTAAGGTGAAAAACCTTCTGTGGTGCAGCTGCCCCCCAGAGCCCCTCCCCTTTTCTTACCTAAACCCGATTTTTCCCGCAATGAGAACGAGGCCCATCAGCTCCATCCGCTCCTCATTGGATAGATTTGGCTCCCGCTGCTGTCAATCAAATCCAGTGACATGGGGCGGGGCCGAGTCCTGTTGTCTGTGTCAATGGACACAGCAGCAGGACTCTGGAGCGCACCTGCACGGGTGCTCACATGGAAAGCGGCTCTCCGTGGAGGCACTTGATGTGGAGGAGGAGCCAGGAGCGCTGCCCGGTTGAGGTCAGGACTCTGTGCAGGCCAGTCAAGTTCCTCCATCCCAAATTCACTCAGCCATGTCTTTATAGACCTTGCTTTGTGCACTGGTTCAAATCATTTGTGGGGGGGGGGGGGGAGATTATGGTGTGCGGTTGTTTTTCAGGGGTTAGGCTTGGGCCCCCTAATTTCAGTGAAGGGAACTCTTAAGGCATCAGCATACCGAGACATTTTGGACAGTTTCATGCTCCCAACTTTGTGGGAACAGTTTGGGGGATGGCCCCTTTCTGTTCCAACAGGACTGCGCACCAGTGCACAAAGCAAGGTCCATAAAGACATGGATGAGCGAGTTTGGGGTGGAGGAACTTGACTGGCCTACACAGAGTCCTGACCTCAACCTGATAGAACACCTTTGGGATGAATTAGAGCGGAGACTGTGAGCCAGGCCTTCTCATCCAACATCAGTGCCTGACCTCACAAATGCACTTCTGGAAGAATGGTCAAAAATTCCCATAGACACACTCCTAAACCTTGTGGACAGCCTTCCCAGAATAGTTAAAGCATAGGAAGGGCCAACTCAATATTGAAACCTAAGGACAAAAAGACTGGGATATATATATATATATATATATATATATATATATATATATATATATATATATATATATATATAGTAAACATGTTATACTTGCCTACTCTGTGCAATGCTTTTGCACAGAGTGGCCCCAATCCTACTCCTCTGCGGTACCCTGCTGGCATTTTCTTCTCTACCTGGCTGATCAAAAAAAAAGAAAAAAGAAGGCTTCTATGGCCAGGTTTAGAATGCTGTGTAGTCAAGGAGATAGACCCTTGGATCAGACTGAAGCATCACTACTGCTAAGTATTAGATAATTACATTGTTGCACTGTAAGCAAAGATACTATTGAGCTACATAGTGAGTTACTTTTACATTCTCGGAATCCAGACAGTATTCAATTGATACTAAACGCACACTGTTTAACCACTTGACCTCCGGAAGGTTTACCCCTCTTTATGACCAGGCCATTTTTGTGATATGACACTGTGTACTTTAGCTGACTATTGCACGGCTGTGCGACACTGTACCCAAATAAAATGTATGTCCTTTTTTCCCACAAATAGAGATTTCTTTTGGTGGCATTTGATCACCTCTGCCAGTTTTTTTTTTTTTTTTTGCTATCAACTAGGGATGCACCGAATGGGTTTTTTGGTGCCAAAACCGATACCGAAAACAAATCTTGATTGATCCTAAAAACCAAAAACTGATACCGAAAGTGACTGTTTTTAAAAATATTTTTATACAGGAGATGGTCAGTGACTGGGGACATGGTACAGGAGATGGTCAGAGACTGCAGAGATGGTACAGGAGATGATCAGAGACTGCATAGATGGTACAGGAGATGGTCAAAGACTGCAGAGATGGTACAGGAGATGGTCAGAGACTGCAGAGATGGTACAGGAGATAGTCAGAGACTGAGGACATGGTACAGGAGATGGTCAGCGACTGCAGACATGGTACAGGAGATGGTCAGAGACTGGGGACATGGTACAGGAGATGATCAGAGACTGCAGAGGTGGTACAGGAGATGATCAGAGACTGCAGGGATGGTACAGGAGATGGTCAGAGACTGAGGACATGGTACAGAAGATGGTCCGAGACTGGGGAAATGGTACAGGAGATGGTCAGCGACTGCAGACATGGTACAGGAGATGGTCAGAGACTGGGGACATGGTACAGGAGATGATCAGAGACTGCAGAGGTGGTACAGGAGATGATCAGAGACTGCAGAGGTGGTACAGGAGATGATCAGAGACTGCAGGGATGGTACAGGAGATGATCAGAGACTGCAGAGATGGTGCAGGAGATGATCAGAGACTGCAGAGATGGTGCAGGAGATGGTCAGAGACTGAAGAGATGGTACAGGAGATGGTCAGAGACTGGGGAAATGGTACAGGAGATGGTCAGAGAGTGAGGACATGGTACAGGAGATGGTCAGAGACTGCAGACATGGTACAGGAGATGGTCAGAGACTGGGGACGTGGTACAGGAGATGGTCAGATACTGGGGACATGGTACAGGAGATGGTCAGAAACTGTGGTGATGGTACAGGAGATGATCCGAGACTGCGGAGATGGTACAGGAGATGATCAAAGACTGCAGAGATGGTACAGGAGATGGTCAGAGACTGCAGAGATGGTACAGTAGATGGTTAGAGACTGAGGACATGGTACAGGAGATGGTTAGAGACTGAGGACATGGTACAGGAGAGGGTCAGAGACTGAGGACATGGTACAGGAGATAGAATGTGATGTGTCCTTCGCGCTACTATTCAACTGTGCAATGTGTATATCCTCACCAAAATTCGAGGTTGTGTAAATACTACTACAATGAATAAATGGCCAGGTTTAGAATGCTGTGTAGTCAAGGAGATAGACCCTTGGATCAGACTGAAGCATCACTACTGCTAAGTATTAGATAATTACATTGTTGCACTGTAAGCAAAGATACTATTGAGCTACATAGTGAGTTACTTTTACATTCTCGGAATCCAGCCAGTATTCAATTGATACTAAACGCACACTGTTTAACCACTTGACCTCCGGAAGGTTTACCCCTCTTTATGACCAGGCCATTTTTTGTGATATGACACTGTGTACTTTAGCTGACTATTGCACGGCTGTGCGACACTGTACCCAAATAAAATTTATGTCCTTTTTTCCCACAAATAGAGATTTCTTTTGGTGGCATTTGATCACCTCTGCCAGTTTTTTTTTTTTTTTTTTTTGCTATCAACTAGGGATGCACCGAATGGGTTTTTTTGTGCCAAAACCGATACCGAAAACAAATCTTGATTGATCCTAAAAACCAAAAACTGATACCGAAAGTGACTGTTTTTAAAAATATTTTTATACAGGAGATGGTCAGCGACTGGGGACATGGTACAGGAGATGGTCAGAGACTGCAGAGATGGTACAGGAGATGATCAGAGACTGCATAGATGGTACAGGAGATGGTCAGAGACTGCAGAGATGGTACATGAGATAGTCAGAGACTGAGGACATGGTACAGAAGATGGTCCGAGACTGGGGACGTGGTACAGGAGATGGTCAGATACTGGGGACATGGTACAGGAGATGGTCAGAAACTGTGGTGATGGTACAGGAGATGATCCGAGACTGCGGAGATGGTACAGGAGATGATCAAAGACTGCAGAGATGGTACAGGAGATGGTCAGAGACTGCAGAGATGGTACAGTAGATGGTTAGAGACTGAGGACATGGTACAGGAGATGGTTAGAGACTGAGGACATGGTACAGGAGAGGGTCAGAGACTGAGGACATGGTACAGGAGATAGAATGTGATGTGTCCTTCGCGCTACTATTCAACTGTGCAATGTGTATATCCTCACCAAAAGTCGAGGGTTGTGTAAATACTACTACAATGAATAAATGCACATAAATCAAGGTGATAAATAAATGAATATAAATAAATGTTTAGATTAATATAGATATCCCTGTGTATCTTATATTAAATAAATAAATACCTGCTGCAAAAATCTAAAAATGTGCACAAACACAACTTAATAGACAAAAAATACGAAAGTGATTTTGCGCATAGTAAAAAACATTCAAGTGATGTCAAGATTTAACATAAAGTGCTACTATAAACCACAGTGTTCCAAGTGTTTAGCAGTGAACATTACAATTCATAATGCTATAACAGTGAATCAATAAATATTGGGATGGGTATAAAAAGTGAATAAAACAACTAGATAAGGTGATAGCTGTTAAAAAGCTCTGACACTAGTATATCAGTCCGTGCCAAAAATTGAAGACTGAGAGACTGAGGACATGGTACAGGAGATGGTCAGAGACTGAGGACATGGTACAGGAGATGGTCAGAGACTGCGGACGTGGTACAGGAGATGGTCAGAGACTGCGGACATGGTACAGGAGATGGTCAGAGACTGAAGAGATGGTACAGGAGATGGTCAGAGACTGAGGACATGGTACAGGAGATGGTCAGAGACTGCGGACGTGGTACAGGAGATGGTCAGAGACTGCGGACATGGTACAGGAGATGGTCAGAGACTGCGGACATGATACAGGAGATGGTCAGAGCCTGGGGACATGGTCAGAGAGTCAGAGACTGCGGACATGATACAAGAAATCAATGCAGCCTCACCAGTGCCCTTCAGATGCAGCCAGCCAGTGTCCCCAGTAGTGCAGCCAGTGTCCCCAGTAGTGCAGCCAGTGTCCCCATTGCAGTCAGTGAAAGGAGAGGAGAGCCGCCGCCTGTTTGATTACAGCGCCGGGAACATCACAGCTTTCATTTCAATAGCTGTGTGTTTCCCACTGCGCGCCGTCACATACAGCTCCTCCCCCTTTTCCGGGCACTTTGATAGACAGATCACCCGTCCAATCCTGGCCTACTCTCTTCCAATGGAGATTTCTGATAAACTTGGCCTTTCCCCTATATAAGCTCATGTACAGTTGTGCTCATAAGTTTACATACCCTGGCAGAATTTATGATTTCTTGGCCATTTTTCAGAGACAATGAATGATAACACAAAAACTTTCTTTCACTCATGGTTAGTGTTTGGCTGAAGCCATTTATTATCAATCAACTGTGTTTACTCTTTTTAAATCATAATGGCAACAGAAACTACCCAAATTACCCTGATCAAAAGTTTACATACCTGACTTTGGCCTGATAACATGCTCACAAGTGGACACACAGGGGGTTGAATGGCTATTAAAGGAACCCATCCTCATCTGTAATCTGTTTGCTTGTAATTAGTGTGTGTGTATAAAAGGTCAATTAGTTTCTGGACTCCTGACAGACCCTTGCATCTTTCATCCAGTGCTGGACTGACGTTTCTGGATTTCTGGAAAGAATTGTCAAAGAATCTGCACGAAAAGATAGTGGAAACGTAAAAAACAGGACAGTAAGTGCACTAAAATGTTTGATCACATCTGAGCTGACTGGGTGGAGGCTTGGACCGTGACACTTTGACTCTATGACACTGGACCTATTCACATTCAATTTAGCTAGAGCACTATTTACTACTCTGTGGTGTAGAGTGGAAGGGTGGTTGGAGCTTCTTTGGGAGCCTGTTTACTAGGAAATTATGTGTTTCACTTGAAGACCATGCTTTTTATAACCCCCAAACATTATATATTTTTTTTCATAGAGACCTTGGGAAATAAAATTGCGATCATTACAATTGTTTATGTCACACGGTATTTGCGCAGCAGTTTTCTAAACGCAATTTAATGAATAAAATAAAAGAAGAAAAACATGATATATATACCCTAATGTTTTGTAAAATATGAAAGATGATGTTAAACTGAGTAAGTAGATATCTAACATGTCATGCTTTAAAATTGTGCATGCTCGTGGAATGGCGAGAAAGTACGGTACTTGAATATCTCCATAGGCGACCCTTTAAATTGTTTTACAGGTAACCTGTTTAGAGTTACAGAGGAGGTCTAGTGCTAAAATTATTGCTCTTGCTCTAACTTTCATGGCAATACCTCACAAGTGTGCTGCAAAATCCGTATACATATGCGTGCATTTTTTTATTTATTTTTATATATATATATATATATATATATATATATATATATATATATATATATATATATATAATTTACTTTTAATTTAATTTCTCTATACATACATTCTTTTATATTATTTATTAATATGCTTTTCTTGACGTGCTGCAATTAATTTGAGTGGAATGACATAACCTGTTTACATGTGGCCGCTACTTCTGGCTCCATAACTATAAACACCAGGCTCCCGGTCTATCTTTAGCTTGACAGAGGAGTGCGTATGCTCATACACAGCATGGCGCATGCTCCGAAATGCGTTGCACAGCATCCTGGGACCTGTGGCATCAGCACCCCTCGTACCATCCGCACTATGCTGCGATCCATGCTGCGGTCCATTCTGGATCCCGGAACTGCTAGAGGGCTTCAGAGGACTTCCTCCATTCACAAGCTCCGTTTTCCTACAGCGTGAGACATCCAGTCTTCCCAGCGCACGAGGCGCACACGGACAGACCCCCCAGCCATTACCTTAATGAAGAGCCTGTATTATACCTACCTCTTGTGAGTAACCCAATATGGGGGCTATAATAAATTGTACCTAATACTACACTTAGTGGTGCTTCTTTCTCTTCTTTTTATCTGTTTTACAACAGAGTGGGCTGCGCTCTGGATCAGTAGCTGACACAAGTGTATGGACTTCCTTCATGAGACTTTCTCAAAAACTTTCAAACAAAACTTTTTTTGATCTATGGTTGTGTATTTGCCATTGCGCCTACTACCCAGTTTAATTGTTACTGGCCTTGATAGTGTAGTTCACAGTCCCCTTAACGCATACACCCTTAGGTCATGCAAGTCTCACCACTGCTTTTGGCTTTATTCAGTGACTTTTCAGTGATTTAATATTTTATAATGTTTGTCCCTGCTGTTAAAACATCTTGATGGTTAGTGTCACATAGACTAAAAACAACTTCCCAAACTCGTCCGGCACGCAACAAAATTTGCACAGTCAGCATGCTGGTCTGCAATTATGAAATTAGATTGTTTACTGTCGAAAAAGAGCACAAAAGAAGACGTGTAAAAAGTACAACAGTATGTTTCCTCTCCAAAACCATTCAAACAACAGCAAAGTTAAGGTCCTTCAACCTACCATAGATAAATCTACATCTATACATATGGTGGTGTACTGCCTGTACTTTTTCACATGGGCTCCAAAGAAACAAGTAAGCCCATCTGAGAAGAGCAAGGTAGGATGTGTTTTTAACACAGGAAGGGAGCTGCAGATAAGTGCCTCAGACATCACTGGCCTTATTTTTTAACAGTAGCAGTGCACTGATATGGTGACAGAATAAAAGGGTCCTCTCAATGCTTTTTGCCCTTTGGTTCTGATAATCTTCTGCTCCAGGTTTTGACCTTTAGCTTGTCCTTCAGATTTCTTCATCTGTCTGTCACCTGTCCTAACCGTGGCCAGTTTTCTCATGGTAATATTTAGTTGCCACCCAAAACCCTGCTTATTATATCATTACAATATACAAAAATGCTGCCTTATCCAGCCAGGGCTTGTGTCACAGTCATTACCTCTTTCTATTAGCTCTGAGAATTCAGGTTTCTGTCTGCATCTCATCTGTCATAAAAGAGGAAAACCCAAGGACAATGTACTGGAAACAGCATATACTAAACCCCATACCTCATTTTACGGTGTACTGGTGATGACTGAATACTTCTTGGATTCCAGTCTTTGGGTGAGCCCACCCAGCGGATAACAACAGAGATAATCTAGACATTAGAGATGGGCTGAACACCCACTGGTTTGGTTTGTGACAGAACTTTTGAACATTGCAAAAGTTCAGAGCCTAACAACGAACCCCATTAAAGTCAATGGGACCCAAACTGGAAAAATCAAAAGTGCCCATTTTGAAGGCATACAAAGGGTGTAGAAGTCCGGGCACTCAATGCAAAAAAAGTTATTCAAAAATATAATTTTTAAATGAGCAGTGATTTAATGATGCTTAAAGTTAAACAATAATAATGAAAAATGATTTTAAATATAGTGCCCGGGGGTCCCCTTAGTCCCCATTCTTCAGTCCGATGCTGAATCTGTCACCCGCCGGCTCTAAGACTGAGAACCGAGTTATCAAAGACCGCTGATCGCTTGGTTGTCAGTGCTCCGTGTGCAGAGAGCTGGTGTCAGTCACTGGATCTCTTCTCTTCCCCCCCTCCCCCTCCTCACTCACTGGAGTGCAGGGGGGCGCTGGCTTAAGCTCTCAGCAGCTTTCCAAGAGGCTGAGCCAGGTGCCGGTCCAGGGTTGTGGGCGGATCCTGGCCATATTGCGATCTTTGCCCAGCCTTGACCGGCTCTGTGACTTCAGCAGACAGCGGGCTGCAATATAAAACATTTTTTAAAGTTTAATAATTGCTTTAACCACTGTAGTGAAGTCCAAGTGCAATGTGAGATTGAACTGCTGATATAAAGTTAACAAAACAAAGATAAAAAGGAAATCGTATGAATGACACACAATTCAATACCATGATTGATGGGTAAATTGAGTGGCGTTCTATGGCAGGATGCAAATAATTGTAGACATCTCTGTCACTGCTATGTAGCACCTTGAAAGTAGGTGGCATCCTGCGAAGAGAGCATGCAGATGGGGCAACAGTATGAATCACTGAAGATGTAGGAAATCTATGTACAGTAGTCTACTGGAGATTATATTCACCACTGTGCTGAACCAATGGATTACAAGTGAAATTACTGTCTAAGCACGGTTTTCCCCTGACACCAGTTTGAGTTTGATGTGAAGAGACATTGCTTAAAATCTGTAGACAGTTGGCTGGCACTATTCTCAGTAAAATACACTCCTATTTAGGGCACATTCCTAATCAGATGAACTTCCTTTCTTTGTAGTTACAGCTGACAGCTTTTATAAGCCTCAGTGAAATGAACCATATTGTTGAGAAGAAAAAAGGGGTTGTTTATAATATTTGAGTTCATTTACTTTTTTAATTGCTGAGGTTTTTCAGTTTAATCACAAAAAAAAGCAAATTGAGGTTAACAGATCAGAGCCTCCAAAGTTTATAACTGCAGTCAGAACAAGCCATGGTTTATAAATGAAAGGCATTAGAACCCAGTCTGTTGAAAAATGATGGTTGTATCAAAGAGAACCTTATAATACAGCAGATAGGTCATCATTAAATCCTTTCAACAGAATGCGTCCCGGCTTGTCTTGCAAGAACTACATTAATTAGAGAGGGTTTCAGTCACTGCAGAGCAGTAGTTTAGCAACAGGGGTAGGAGACTACCTAGCTCACGGCACCTGGAAGACCAGCTCTAGCTTTCATTTACACTATATTGCCAAATGCTTGTGGACACCGGACAATCACACCTATTTGAGCTTGTTGGACATTTCCACCCAATGATATTGAAAAGGAGTCCTCCCCCCCCCCCCCCTCCTTTTTTAAATTTTTTTGCTATAACAGCCTACACTCTTAAGGCCCATACACACGATCTGACTTTTTGACAACAAATATGCAAATTACCTCTTTTATGGAAAAATCCGAAGTTCATCAGACTTTAGTCCAAAGTGCAAACACGCATGCTCAGAACCAATGCAAAAGATCAGACAACAATACAGAAGTTGACCAAAGGGTGGCGGTAAAGAGCTGAAAAACCACGTGATTTGGTGAAAGTTGGCTGAAAAAGTCCTGCCGTGTGTATGTATACCAAGTTCACGGCCAACGCCCTTTGGACAGAAAGGCTTAACACGCGATTGGATTTTCAGCAGAAAATTGTGTGATGACAGACTGTTTGCCTAAATTTCCGACCGTTAGTACGCTCCTTCAGACAATTGTTGTCCAACTTCCTGCCAACAAATGAAGGGGGGTAGTGGGCTAGGGATTATAGCGGTGCAAGATTAGTATAGAATAGTCGGGGTTGACTCACAGTTCAATGCTCAAAACACTTACTTTTTTAGTACAAAATAATTTTATTACATATAAATACAATCATATAGACAGTTACATCAAAAAGTGAAAATGAAGAGAACAAAAATTATTGATACACATTAGACAGTACTTAATCATATAAAATCTTGACAAAGGTTATATAGTTAAATTTTGTCCTGAATGGCATACGGCCATTTATACAAAGATCAATCCTAAATTACCGTTCAATTCAAAGATACACGTAAGGTTTAGAGAAAGTTCAAAGTTACTGTAAATAGGATGACCTGTAGTAGGTTAAACGAGCCTTAGTAGACAATTCCGACATGTTTCGACATAACAATGGCTTCCTCAGGGTGGGTCTACTGTACAAGATAAATGTATCTAATATGGGAGAAATTGTCATAATTAATATAACTTACTATTAAATTAGATCAAGAGTAGCCCTTGCCGATTACAAAAAAGAGGGGTTTTGGACAAAGATAGCCAGGGAGAGAGCCCACTGATTGGGATCCAGAAGGGATTACCCCCACCCCCATTCCCCTGGTGATGGAAACAGAGGTGTCCCCTTTAATTCAATCAAAACTTACCCAGGTCGGTGTAGATGGTAAAAAAATCGGACACAGGTCAGGCTGTGGAGTGAGGTGGTCCTAAAGGGTGCCTTCAATGCATAGCAGAAGGTGAGTCAAGCCAGGCCAGAAAAAAAGGTTTTCTAATCAGAAAAAGGTATTAATAAAAAGAAGGGTAAATTTATGTAAAAGTCAAGTAATATAGTGTTGTTAGTCCATGATAGGTTAATTCATGGACATGACACCAACACTATATGAAGTGGACATATGTCTCAAACGTTTACTTACTTCGACAAATAATTTAAAAGAATATTGGTAATGAGAATAGAGAGGCCTTGTAATCTGGGAAAGGATGGTCAAAAACAGGAGGCACCTGAAATATATTAAAATGGGTAAGAATCTAAAGCTTGAGCATAGGAGGGTGAATTGAAAGTAAATGAAAATTTATAGTTTAATACCTGTGTCAATCTGTAATTTGAGAGCTAGTTCTGCCCAGGTAAGAGCGTGAGTGGGCACCTTTAGATGAGAACGGTGTCCACAATAGCCAAAGGTCCCTGATAGATTAAAAGTATGAATAGTCAGAACAGTCCAAAATGAGTGTGGCAAAAAGCCAGTTTGAAGATCAAAGGTAGGTATAGGGTAGACTGAAGCGGCTTACTTGATTAAGGAGAAATTTGATGCGTCAGGTGCCTCCAAGGTCCCGTGATGGACTGAGCTGATAAGCCGGCTTTTAAACTCACCTTCCAGTCTGAGGAGGCGTGGGGAACGCCCCTCAGTCAGCGGACGTAAGAGCCTCTGCGCAGGCGCATTATACGTGCCTCGGTCAGGGGCCTCAAAGAGCCATAATTCCTGGCGGTGCACGCGTAAAAGGCGTGATGACGTAATCGTCACTAGGTGGCGATTCGCTGCGGAGGCTGGGGTGGGCGGGCTTGGAAGCACCGCCCTTAGGTGTCCATACTAGGCATAGAGGCATTGTCCAAATGGACACACCTACCATCCAAACAGCCGCCGTGTCACGAAAGCCGAGGGATGGAACTAATGGGATGTTTATGAGAGGAAAGAAAGGGGGAGGGGGCTAGGCCTGGGGGTGTTAGCGGGGCCGTCCCGCGGGTCCCACAGTACAGAGGGTGTCCCGCCCAATCCAATTCTCTAACCGAAAAAGTAAAAGGGTGGGCATGCTAAAGTAATGACAATTTAAAAGTACCTGAAAATTAATACTAACATTATATAGTTAGATATGTTAAAAAGAAGCATACAGACAATTTGAAAAGAATCAATCCAAATTGACATTAATCAAATGTCTGTTAAGGTTTAGTTGTAGAAAAACAAATAGATAGGTGCAACAAGGGCAGTTCAAGCGCTGGATAGGGGTTATAGAATGGAGAAACAATAATGTTAAATTCCCATAATGTGTATTTGGTAACATTTTTTACAATAGATTTAGTTATTTTGAGTATGTGTTAAGACATATCATTGAGTTAATGGAAAGATTGGAAAATATAAGAATACAGGAGGGGGGCGGGCTTTGGCGCATATTGGGAACGAGCTTGACGGGCAGGGGCATGGAGAGGGGACATAAAAGTGATAGGAGAAGGGATAGAAGAAGAAGAGGGGATGGGCTGGAGGAAAGGTTAGAGAAAAGAGAGGGGGGGGGGGAGAAAGGGGGAAGGGAAAGGGGGGAGGTTGAGGAAATTATAAGAATGATTTGAAACTAATATATTCGTTCATGCCAGGATGCCTGGTGGCATCTAAGGTATATATCCACCTGGTCTCAAGTTGGAGTAGACGAGTATCAATGTCCCCTCCACGTATATTGAGGGGTATGTGTTCGAGGGCAGAAAACAAAATTGCAGTGGCATCAAAGTTATGTTTTTGGGCAACATGACGGTTGACTGCTGTTGAAATTTTCTTTTTGAGTAAGGGTTTAATATGATCCTGTATACGGATGGAAAATGCTCTCTTTGTTTTACCGACGTAGAAGCCTCCACAGCGGCAGGTGGCTAAGTAAATGACTCCTATGGTATTACAGGTAACTCGGTATTTAAGTTTGTGTAAGTTGCCATTGGGTAGTAAAGTGGTATTGGAATTGGATAAAAATATACAAGAATCACAGTGACCACAGGCAAATGTGCCTGGATGGTCCATTTTTTTGTCATTGGGAGCATGAAAGTGACTAGAGGTTAATTTGTCGCTAAGGGATAGTGGTCGCCGATAGGTGATTTCCGGATATGTTTTCACATATTGTCCTACTATTGGATCAGTTGAAAGTAAGGGCCAGAATGTATTTATAGTATCCCTTATTTGAATGAATTGATTTGAGTATTGGGTAATGAGACGTACAGGTTGCATTGATTGAAGATTTTTGTCTCTAAAGATTAATTCCTTTCGTTCCAAACGTTTAACTCTATTGAATGATTGTTTAAGTAAATTATGGCTGTAGCCTCTTAGTCTCAATCTCTGATATAGTTCATAGGAAGATTGGTAAAAATCTTTATCATTAGTGCAATTTCTTCTTATGCGTAGATATTGGCTGTACGGTATGCTCTGTAAAAGGGTTTTTGGATGGGAGCTGGATGCATGCAATATGGTATTGCCAGCCGAGGCTTTTCTATATAACGAGGAGCATAATTTTCCATCGTTGTCAATAGTTATAGTAAGATCAAGAAAAGTGATCATTTGTTGGCTGGAATCCAAAGAGAATTTTAAATTGTATGCATTGATAGAAATTTTTTTGAAAAATTGTTGTAGGTCCAGATAGGTACCAATCCAGAAAATCAAAATGTCATCGATATATCTCAGCCAGGAGAAGATATGTTGGGTAAAACACCTCATCTCAGGGTCCGAGAGAATTTCCTTCTCCCACCCCCCCAGATACAGATTGGCGTAGGAAGGGGCACATTTAGTGCCCATTGCTACGCCCTGTATCTGGAGGTAGTGGGAGGATCCAAAAGCGAAATAGTTCTTGGTTAAAATGAACTTAAGTAATGATAAGACAAAATTATTATAGGGTTGTGCATTGGGGCCAAGTATTTCCAGTTGTTTGGCTACAACTTCCACACCTCTTTCATGTGGTATGGCGTTATAGAGGCATTCGACATCCAATGCAACAAGATATGAGTTTTTGGGTAGCTGTTTATTTTCGAGAATGCGTAGCAGGTGAATAGTATCTTTAATGTGGGAGGGAAGTACGAGAACAAGGGGGGCAAGGTGTTTATCTACAAGCTCACTGGCTTTTTCTGTAAGTCCCTCACAGCCAGATACAATAGGCCGACCGGGGGGTTTAGTCATAGATTTGTGGAGTTTGGGGAGTGCATAAAACGTCGGGGTTTTAGGTTGAGTTACATGTAAAAATTTCCAAGTGTTAGTGTCTATGATTCCCTTTCTAGTTGCATGAAAAATTAAATTTTGATATTCCAAGATATATGATTTAATTCGAGTGGGACAGATAGGTTTGTACCAATCGTGATTGTCAAGGATGTCATGGCACATAGTCATGTAAGCCAGGACATCCATGACAACCACGTTTCCTCCTTTGTCGGAGGGTTTGATAACTATATCTTGGTTAGATTGAAGTGACTTAAGAGCTTTCTGTTGAGCTTTAGTTAAATTTGTCATACCTGATTCATCCAAATTAAGTTTTTTTAGTTCCTTTGTAGTTTGTTCCACGAATGCCCATATAGAGGGATTGGTGGTTAAGGCAGGAAAGTTTTTGGATTTGGGTTTAAAAGAAATCGGGCATGGAAGTGTAGTAGCGAGAGTGGTCGTCTCGTTTTGTATATTTTCCAAAAGGTCATCGTCAGTCGGGTCTGCTTCGTCTAGGAGGGTCATTAGGTCCTCTAGAGCTTGAATTTCTGCTAGGGTGGGAATAGTATTGTCTGTGTTGGAAATTTGAGTAGATGTTATTTTATTATGGTAAATTGTTTTATAAAGTAATTTTCTCGCAAAGAGATGAAGATCCTTTACTAATTGAAAACAATCAAAATCTGTGGAAGGGCAAAAGGTGAGACCTAATTGTAGAACCTGGATTTGAGGTAATGTAAGTGGAGAGGAGGAAAGATTAATAACATCTAGATTAGCTATTCTGGTATGTTCTGTATTGTATTGTGAGGTTAGGTGGGTGTTGGTGGTGGGTCCAGATTTTGGCCAAAAAAATAGGTGCAAGTTTAAGTTCTTGAGAGGATGTAGGAAACATAGTGGGTAGAGAGGGTTCACTTGCTCTTCTAATTGGGGATGAGAGTGCAGGGGTTGAGAGATTGGAAGAGTCCAAAATACACATATGAGTGGTTGAGAGGGGTATATTTGGTAAAGGTGGTTGATTCTTGAAGTAAGGAGTAGAAATGCTAGAAATTTTAGAACGAGTGCCCGAGGGTCTAGTTAGAGAACTAGTGCCCAAGGCTCGTTTTATTAACTCTGTGGACGAAGTGGGTTGATCATTTTTTCGCTTTTTGGTAAAAGGGTCCTGTGAGAGTTCATGGTAGGTTGTACTGGAACTAAAGGAGTTAGATGAAGTACTAGGTGGGTCAGGGTTGTTTTTAGGTGGTTGAAAATTGGATGGTTTTGTTGATGCTCTAGTAAAGGAGGGATTATCCCATTTATAGGCATAGCCATTTTGGTGTGCCGATTTGTCTCTTGCAAATTTATTTCCTTATTGCTTATGATATTTAAAGTATATTCCTCAAGGTGTGCCCGTAGGTCCTTGTCCTTTAAGGCAAACCGAGGGGACGATATACAGGAAATATGATTTTCGTACCATTCAGAAATGGAAATGTCAAGTTGGTCAAGTTCATGGTCATATTGTTTACACAATATGGATATCATGCCAAAGGCTATCTTTGTCCAAAGGCTATCTTTGTCCAAAACCCCTCTTTTTTGTAATCGGCAAGGGCTACTCTTGATCTAATTTAATAGTAAGTTATATTAATTATGACAATTTCTCCCATATTAGATACATTTATCTTGTACAGTAGACCCACCCTGAGGAAGCCATTGTTATGGCGAAACATGTCGGAATTGTCTACTAAGGCTCGTTTAACCTACTACAGGTCATCCTATTTACAGTAACTTTGAACTTTCTCTAAACCTTACGTGTATCTTTGAATTGAACGGTAATTTAGGATTGATCTTTGTATAAATGGCCGTATGCCATTCAGGACAAAATTTAACTATATAACCTTTGTCAAGATTTTATATGATTAAGTACTGTCTAATGTGTATCAATAATTTTTGTTCTCTTCATTTTCACTTTTTGATGTAACTGTCTATATGATTGTATTTATATGTAATAAAATTATTTTGTACTAAAAAAAGTAAGTGTTTTGAGCATTGAACTGTGAGTCAACCCCGACTATTCTATACTAATCTTGCACCGCTATAATCCCTAGCCCACTACCCCCCTTCGTTTATACTCTAATACCAAGGGATGAGGTGCTGTATTACTTAGTGGATCCTCTCTGTCCTTTTATACATTCCTGCCAACAAATGTTGGATGGCAGGCTAGTAAATTTTCGGCTGACAGCGGTCTATTGTCAGATTTTCATATTGTGTGTACACAAGTCCATCACACAAAAGTCCAAAGTACAAGCACGCATGCTCGGAATCAATGCTCACCAAACACGACATTAGCAGAAGGTGCCCAAAGGGTGGTGCTCAAGAGCTGAAATTCCATGTAGTACGTTATTATGTTCGTGTTTGTTGGCCGACAATTGTGTGCCGTTTGTATGCAAGACAAGTTCCTGGCACACGCCCTTCGGACAAAAGTCTGGCGCTTTGTCTGCCAACAATCCGATCGTGTGTACGAGGCTGGGTTCACATTATGTGTGGCTGCAGGGCACAGCAGGGGGTCCGGTGCGTCCATGTTCACCGTTTCAGGTCCGAATTAGGTCTGAATTTTTGCCTGAATTTGGACCTGAAACTGAGCCAAAGAGGCACAGGACCTGCTGTGGGCTCCGTGGCCACCCTGGAGATATGTGTATCGGCTTCATTGAGAGCTGGTCACACTCTCCTGTAATGCGAACTGCATCCAATTTGTATAAGTGTGAACCCAGCCTTATGGGAAGGCTTTCCACAAAATATTTGAAAGTTTATGTAAGAATATGTGCTTATTTTTTTCTTGTAAAAAAAAGAATATGTGCTTATTTAGTCAAAGGAAATGTGCCCTAATGACATATAGTGTATTCCTTTCCAAATTTTGCACCAATTAAAGCATCATTGTATTTTAAACAGAACAATCTTTTTTATTGGTGTATGACTGTGAAGGTTCTCATTTATCCATGCTGTTGCATATCTAGTAGTGGTGAGTCACATTTAACTGGACTTGTTCTGTAATGTCTAATGCCCCGTACACACGATCGGATTTTCTGACAACAAATGTTGGATGTGAGATTGTTGGCTGAAAGTCCGACCGTGTGTATGCTCCATCAAACATTTGTTGTTGGACTTTCCGCAAACAAATGTTGGCTAGCAGGTTCTCAAATTTTCCGACCAACAAAATTTGTTGTCGGGAATTTCCGATCGTGTGTACACGAGTCCGAAGCACAAAAGTTCACACATGCTTGGAATCAAGCAGGAGCCGCACTGGCTATTGAGCTTGCTTTTTCCCGTCTCGTCGTACGTCTTGTATGTCACCACGTTCCCATGTTCCCACGTTCGTAATTGTTGGCCAACATTTGTGTGACCGTGTGTGCAAGACAAGTTGGAGCCAACAACCTTCAAACTAAATTCCACGTTTTTTTTGTCGGAAAGTCTGATTGTATGTACGGGGCATAAGACGTTTTGCACTTTTTTTTACATTTTTTTTTTTATGTAAACATCCCTTGTAATAAGAATGTATGTGACAGGTCCTCTTTATGGAGAGATGCGGGGTCAATAAGACCCCAAATCTCTCCTCTAGGCTGGAAAGCATGAGATCGGTAAAAAAAAATTCACGATCTCATGCTGACAGCTGCGATCGCAGCTTTGTTTACTTCCGGGTACCGGGCATGACGTCATAACATCGCGCCCGGGCCTCCGACGGTCATAGAGATGACTGGTGATCGAAAATCTCTATGCTCGTCATCCGGCGGCAGGCGATTCGTTGGCACTGGTTGGCGGCGGGGGGGTGTCCCCTCCCGTCGCCTGTAGGAACGATCAATCGGCGCTATGATCATTCTTATGGTGCACATAATCGCCGGCTGCAAACAAGGATATCTGAATAATGCCTATAGCTGCAGGCATCATTCAGATATTCCCACTGAAAGTCCAGGACATCATATGACGTCCTTGGGCGGGAAGTGGTTAAGCTCAGAAAATAAAGTATTTAAAACAATCGGTCTTACTATCTCCCACTTCCTCATCTCAAAATATGAAATGCCCCCAGTCCCTTGGCACCCTCAAGTTCGAGTACTTGTAGATTCTGACTTTTAGTTGTCCCATAGCTGGTTGAAATTGCTCTTCAACCTAACCCATCACCTAAAGCTACCTCTAACCCTTAAAGTGGTTGTAAAGCCTGAATTTTTTTTTACCTTCATGCAAACCTTCAATATACAGCTTCCCCTGCAGCCCCCCTAATACTGATTTGTGCCCGATCTCGATCCATCAATGTGCACGAGAGGGGCTGCTCTCCCGGGTCTCTGCCTCCTCATTGGCTCCCTCTGCTGTCAATTACAGCCAGCGAGGAGGGAGTGGGGTCGAGGCCAAACCTTGTTCTGTGTGTCTTATGGGTGGCACTCAGCAAGGGGGAAGAGCCCAGAGCGCAGTACACTGTGGCAAATTCTAAATCATGTAGAGCAAAGCTGGAAATCTTTGGCAAGTATATAGTGGGGGATTTACAATGACCACCCATGTAATGGGGAATTAACAATAACCACCAATGTAAGGGGGGATTTACACTGACCACCAATGTGAGCAGGAATTTGCACTGACCACCATGTAACAGGGGATTTTACGCCACCCACCAATATAAAGAGGGATTTATACACTGACACCAATGTAATAGGATCATATACACCAACCACCAGTGTAAGGGGGAATGTACAATGACCTCCATGTAAGTTGACACTTGTATACTGACCACCAATATTAGGGGGGATTTACACTGACCACCAGTGTACGGCAATTCTGCACTTACCACCAATGTAAAGGGAAATGTACACTGATCCCCAATGTAATAAAGAATTTCCATCAAGAACCAATAAAGGGGATTTCTACAATGGCCACCAATGTAAGGGGGGATTTACACTCACCACCAATTTAAAGGGGGCTTCTACATGGACCACCAATGTAAGGGAGTATTCAAAACTGACCACAAATGCAAGTTTGGATTTTTTTACCAATATAAAGAGGAATTTCTACACTGGCCACCAATGTAATGGGGATTTACGCTGACCACTAATGTAATAGGAACATTCACAGTAAGCCCCAATGTAGGTGGGGATTCACACCGGCCACTAGTGTGAATGAAAGGATTGTACACCAAGCCCCAATGTAATGAGAAGATTTACACTGACCGCCAATGTAACCAAGACATTTAGCCTGCGTTCACATTTGTGTGTGTTGGGAACGCATGCAAAATTCCTTTCCTGACACCACAGAAACGTGCTGCACTTTAGCAGATACACAGCAGTGCTATTAATTGTTTGACACCCTCATGCATCTACTGAGATGTGCATATTCACATGCACCAAAAATTCACGGTGCTGTGGCACCATGTTATTTTGAAAAAGGCTTCCACCTCCAATTTGCTTACCTTTTGCAGAACAGGCTGATGTTAGGCTTAATGACCACAGTTGTAGGCAGGACTTTTAAGCATGCCCCTTTAACTCCCCAGTGGGCAGCAGCCAGCAGAAGTAATGGTGGATATGACCTCTGGGGGGCATGATATACATATGAATGCTGCCTCTATTTACATATCAATGCAGCTGCTCCGTGGCTGTTTACATATTAATGCCGCCACTATTTCCATATCAGTGCAGGTTATTTGTATGTAAACACAGGCTCTGCAGGTGACTCATCTGTATACTGCAATTGGGCAGAGCTGGGCACTATTAGTAACAGAAGCTCACACTGAGATACTGGGACACAGCACGGGACTAAAACTTTCAAGGGACAAGGGAATTTAAACTGGAATAGTTGGCGATTATGAGGCAGCTGCTTTGGGCCCCACAACAATGATGGGGCCCAGGGCAGCTGCCCCTTTTGCCCTGCCTTAACAATGGCCCTGCATGTAAATAAGATTCTCACACAATCCAACTACTTAGAGTGGCCGACTTGATACATCTGTATGTATCATAGAGCTGCATGATTCTGGATAAAATGGGAATCACAATTTTTTTGCTTAGAATGAAGATCATGATCCTCTCACTATTCTCGCGGCGTTACATCATCTTTCACATTGTACAAGAAAATTGGGCTAACTTTACTGTTTCGTTTTTTTTAATTAATAAAGTGTATTTTTCTCCCAAAGATTTGTGTTTGAAAGACTGCTGCGCAAATACAGTGTGACATAAAATATTGAAACAACCACCATTTTATTCTCTAGGGTCTCTGCTAAAAAAATATATAATGTTTAGGGGTTCTAAGTAATTTTCTAGCGACGAATACTGATTTTAACTGGTAAGCAAGTTTAAAAAAAGGTTTAGTCTTTAAAGTGTTGTTGCACCCCCCCAAAAAAAAAAATGCTTAAAATTCCTAAAAAAAAAAACATTTGAAATTTTTTTTAACTCGCCTCTAAATGCCTGTTGCTAGGGGCTCCCTCGTGGTCTGCCTCCTTCAGTGCCAGGAAGGGCTCCCTCCCTCCTGTCAGTCATCTGGGACACGTGACAGGTCCCAGATGAATGCGCGGCCAATCACTTTACTGTGCCCACAGTAAGAATGCCGGCGTTGCTGAGCGGAGGGGGGAACGAGCTGGGCTTCGTTTCCCCACATCGCTGGACCCTGGGACAGGTAAGTGTCTGATTATTAAAAGTCAGCAGCTGCAGTATTTGTAGCTGCTGACTTTTAATTTTTTTTTGAAGGGGAACTCCTCTTTAAGTGGTTAAACTGACCTCATTTACAGACAGAAGTTCATCCCTTTAATCTAAATAACTATATGTTACAATGTTTCTCTTTAGCAATGTTTTTTGACAGCTGTGGGCTTGAGTAGAGAACTCTCTGCACTGAATCGAGAAAATGCTTTTTTAGGTCGGGGGTAGAATAGCGATCTTGATTCTTTAATGATTATTCGTGCAGCTCTAATGTATGATCAGTCTATATCTCCAAGTGGGGTTAAGAACAGACACTCTTAAGGCCCTGTCCCTTGGCATAGCACCCTGCTACCTCCATAAATATCTGTAAATTACTTTAAAACCAGGCATTTATTTTGATCTCCTCAACCCAGGCTGAAGGTTTTATGTCAAATCATATGTGAATTCACTTCACCTTGTTTTGCTAAGAAATGTAAGAAATGCTCTAACTTAGCAGCTACTGTGCCTTGAGAAAAAAATGATGACACACGAATAAACACCTGTCACTTTTTTGGGTAGATGGCCCTTTGTACAGTTAAAATTCCAGAATAGCAGTAGTGTCAGCCCCTTTGCTTTACACCCCGAGGTTACACCTGTCACTTATTCTGAGTATGTCATTGGGCCTGTACAGAGGGCAATGTTCAAAAGGTGAAGAAACAAGCAGCACCAATGTTTGACAACAGCAGAAAATCAGGAGTCTCATTGCAAACCTTGAAAAAAAAAAAAAAAATAGGCTTCAAAAGAGAGAACAGTGAGTACTTTCCTATAGTAAGCAATCTGAATTTTTGTTTCATTTTTCCAGAGCATAAAAACTGAAACCTGAATTATTTTTGTTGAGTTGTTGACAATTCAATGCATAATTCAAAAAATAATTTAGTTGAAAAGGTTAAAAGTATAGAATTAATTTCACAGACTAATTTACATAAAGATAGATGCGCTCAAGGCCCCCAAAATAAGGATTTCAATCAATTATGCTTTACAATAGATAGATAAATCAGTACAAATTATTTGGATTCGATAATAATATAACCATTAGATCAACTTGAGAAGAACCTCAGTTGGTAATGCAGGCCATTTTAGTATCCGACATGTTTCGCCATAATAATGGCTTCTTCAGGGTAGGCCTGCAGAGCAATTATAATGAATCTACAAGAAATAGATAAACAACAATGATTACAAAATGTTCGTTGATCAGAATTTCCAAAAGCTGAGTGAAAGGGAGGGAGGGGGGCAGGATCCAGCCAATCCCCCCCATAAGGTGGACAAAAATCATCCCCATTTAACCCCACACTTGCTTGCAAAGTCAGGGCAGGGTTGCTGGATGGGCACCGGTCAATGGAAAGCAGGAGACATACTAGACCTGGCAATAATTTAATAAGTGTATTGCATTAAGTAGTGCTACCTTGTATTTGGCAAAATAAATATATACAATGTTGTCCAATTACGGGGTTAAACATTCCGCAATTGAATGGCATATCATTGTAATTAGGACTAATTGTCTCAATACTTACTTTAAATTATATAAAAGCAAAAATAGGGTAGACACGGACAAGGGTAATGAAGATGGTATGGAGGCGCCTGAAAATGTTAATGGAGAAAAGTTACTGAAATGTATGGGAACAGAAAGTGCAGCGCTCGAAATTAATAAATATATAACTATATCTAGGATAGTGAAAGTGTACAGTGACAAAAAAAGTTGGGACACCTGAAATTAATCAAATATAACAAATAAATGTGATAGATTAATGCATGTGCATATAATGATAATATGCACATAAAAAAGCATGAGCATGCAATGACATGAGTGAACAATTAGAAATGCATAAAAAATCGCATAAAATTAGTGCATAAAAATCAAAATCCAAAACAGCAAATGATGTGATAAATAAGTGTGATAAATTAATGCATGTGCATATAGTGATAATATGCACATAAAAAAGCATGAGCATGCAATGACATGAGTGAACAAAAAAATTGCATAAAATTAGTGCATAAAAATCAAAGTCCAAAACAGCAAATAGTGTTGGATAATCTCCCAAGATCAACTTATAAACGTGATAAAGATGCATAAAGTTGACCACGCAGTTCCCTTCAAGAAATCATAAAGTGTGAATGGAGGCTTACCAGATTCCTGGTCTTTAGTGC
This sequence comes from Lithobates sylvaticus, assembly GCA_028564925.1. NCBI lineage: Eukaryota > Metazoa > Chordata > Amphibia > Anura > Ranidae > Lithobates > Lithobates sylvaticus. Next base: position 151,317,055 of record CM053035.1, on the reverse strand, counting down.
ATGTATCCCATCAATCAGTATCCTCCAGGTGCAGGTGTCTCCCCTTGCAGCGGTGAAGCTTCCAGATTCCTTGTCTATTGAAGCATGCGTCAAAGTCAGTGGACTCCGAGGCCAGGAGTTTTTTATCTTTCTCTGCTACAACGTAGCTAGTTTTGCTGCAACAGACTAGTAGCTTGCTAGCCTGTTTTTTACCTATGCTGTACATTGTATCCACTGCTTGATTGAGCCCAATAAAGGAGCCATTTGTTTTTATGGTACAACACGATTTGGAGGTCTTTTTATATTTTTTTTGGTGCCCCTCTGGGATCTGATTGATGTGAGGAAAAATACCGGCACCTGGTGAATTTGACGCATGCTTCAATAGACAAGGAATCTGGAAGCTTCACCGCTGCAAGGGGAGACACCTGCACCTGGAGGATCCTGATTGATGGGATACATGCACTAAAGACCAGGAATCTGGTAAGCCTCCATTCACACTTTATGATTTCTTGAAGGGAACTGCGTGGTCAACTTTATGCATCTTTATCACGTTTATAAGTTGATCTTGGGAGATTATCCAACACTATTTGCTGTTTTGGACTTTGATTTTTATGCACTAATTTTATGCGATTTTTTTGTTCACTCATGTCATTGCATGCTCATGCTTTTTTATGTGCATATTATCACTATATGCACATGCATTAATTTATCACACTTATTTATCACATCATTTGCTGTTTTGGATTTTGATTTTTATGCACTAATTTTATGCGATTTTTTTTTATGCATTTCTAATTGTTCACTCATGTCATTGCATGCTCATGCTTTTTTATGTGCATATTATCATTATATGCACATGCATTAATCTATCACATTTATTTGTTATATTTGATTAATTTCAGGTGTCCCAACTTAGTTTGTCACTGTACACTTTCACTATCCTAGATATAGTTATATATTTATTAATTTCGAGCGCTGCACTTTCTGTTCCTATTGTTTGTTTAGTTCGGTATCTTGAGCTATAGTGTCCAGCTGCTTTAGTCACGTCATTTTTTCCAAGCGCAGATTCCTTTACTTTTTTATTACTGAAATGTATGGATGAAAGATGTAGGGATAATTAAGATAAATTTTGATGGAAATACCTTTATTTAAGCGAAGCTAGTGCTTAATACACACTAGGAGATTGCACATTCCAAAGAAAGTACCAAACGGCCAGTGAGTGTAAATGAGAACACTCATTGGAAAACGTTGAGAAATCAGTTCCTGAAATAGGATAGAGAAGGGATATCTGTAGTCCAAGCTAGTAAGAAAAGTATTGCTAGCGGAAAATTGGGTGGATAAGGCAGACTTACTTTTGAAGAGGAGAGAGTGTGTGTCAGGCAACTCCGGTGTCCGGTACTCAACTGAGTTCCGGGTGCTGGCTTAAGTAGTGTCTCCCAGAGTGGAGGGCGTGGCTGAGCGCCCTCCATTCAGCGGACAGAAGGGCTTCTGCGCATGCGCGAGTGTCCCGGGTCTATGAGGGCCTACAAGGCCCATAGTTCATAGCGCCTGGGCGCCGCATCGCGTGTTGACGTCACAGCGGTGCGCACGCAAGATGTAATCAGAAGCCGGGAGATGGGCGGACTGTCAAATTAATGACGCCGCCCTTGGGTGTCCATACTTTACCATTGCAAGCGCTCCTTACCCTGCAAACCCCGCCCACAACACTGCTCGCTGTCAGATTGGGATGGTAAAAGGGTGAGGTGCTAACACGGATAAGGTGCAGCTCGGAAAGGGGGAGGGGAGAAAAGGGAAGGGGGGACAGACCAGATTAGCTAATAACACTCCTAGGCCATAACCCGTGCTCCAGGAGTGCACAAGGCCCAGTTGGAGTCAGAGGGGAGGAACAAGATGGAAAAGTACACCCCGGAGACACCAATTTGAGCCCTTCCTTCCGAATCGCATCAGCTGAAAGGAGGATCATGCACTCTCTGTGTCATCCCCCAGGTTTGCCAAGCGGGACAAGGATCTACAGGCACACCTGGAGGAATATACCCTGAGTATCATAAATAGTAAAGAAAATAATTTTTTACGAGATAAACTAGCACACCAAAATGGTTATGCCTATAAATGGGAGAACACCTCATACCCCAAATCTTCTAATAAACCCACCCAATATCATCCACCTAAAACTAATCAAGATCCTTCGAACACATCATCAGCTTCTTTCAGCTCTAGCACTACCTACCATGAACTTTCACAAGATCGCATTCCTAAAAAATGAAAAGGTGCACAGCCCACTTCTTCCACTGAATCACTTAAATGTGCTTTCGGGCCAAATTCATCTGTCAGACCTCCAAGCACACGCCCCAAACCCAACAATATATCCACACCCTTCTCCTGGGGACAATCGTTGTCCCACGGGATATCTACTTCTACTTCACATTTACCCACCACTGAACTAAATACTGTCCCCCATTTAGTTTCACCTTCCCCCCTAAGAAGGGTCAGCGAACCCTCTTTATCAACTATGTTTCCCCCCACTCCACATGAACCCAAACTTGCTCCCATTTTTTTAGGGCAGACACTGGAACCTTTGATGGCTCCCATTCACAATCAAATTGCAACCTCCACTACTCCCGAGCACGTGATTTAGATGTAGTAAATCTCTCCTCCCTTACACTAACACAATCTCAGATACAGGTCCTACAATTAGGACTTACTTTTTGTCCATCTATGGACTTTGATCATTTTCAATTAGTCAAGGATGTTCATTTATTTGCTCGAAAATTGCTCTTCAAGGTGATCTATCACAATAAAACCAACATTCCCAAGCAAACTTGTAGCATTGATAATGTTGTTCCTACAATTGCAGAATTACAAGCTCTTGAAGATCTTATGACACTTCTGGATGAAGCAGATCTGGGAGATGATGATCCCCTGGTAACCAGCCAGTCCGATCTAATCGTCCCAGGGGTAACTTTTCCACCACTTGTACCTTTTTAAACCCAAATCTAAAACTTTTCCTTCTTTGACTACAAACCCTAGTATATGGGCTTTTGTTGAGCAATCAACGAAGGAAATACAAAAATTGGAATTGGACAAATCAGGAATGTCCAATCTTTCAAAATCTCAGAAATTGGCCCTTAAATCACTCCAAACTAATGAAACCATTGTTATCAAACCATCTGATAAGAGTGGCAACGTGGTTGTCATGGATGTCCCGGCTTACATGATTATGTGCCATGACATCCTTGACAACCACGATTGGTATAGACCAATTTCTTCCCTATTGATACAAAATTTTATCTCTGAATATCGGAATATTATCTTCCAGGCAACCAGACTTTGCACCATTGACGCCAATACTTGGAAATTTCTGCATGTACAGAATCCTAAAACTCCAACTTTCTATGCTCTACCTAAATTGCATAAATCCTTAACAAAACCTCCAGGCAGACCAATCGTGTCTGGATGTGACGGACTTACCGAGAAAGCAAGCAAACTAGTTGATAAACACCTGGCTCCCCATGTGACCTCTTTATCTTCTTATATCAAAGATACTATTCACTTGTTGCGAACCCTTGAAAATAAACAACTCCCAAAATGTACATGGCTAGTGGCGCTCGATGTTGAGTGCCTCTACAATACTATCCCTCACAAGCGAGGCCTCGAGGTTATAGGCAAACAACTACAGGAACGTGGCCCTGAATTTCAATCTTACAATGACTTTGTATTATCATTACTACAATTTATTCTGACCAGGAATTATTTCACTTTTGGTACTTCCCACTTCCTCCAGATACAGGGAGTGGCAATGGGGACCAAATGCGCCCCCTCCTATGCCAACCTGTATCTGGGGGGGTGGGAAAAGGAGCTACTTTCTGAACCAAAGCTATCGCATCTCACCCAAAACATACTTACCTGGTCAAATGATGATCAACTACAGTCTGTTTGTCTCATAACTCAGTTTTCAAATCAATCCAACCAAGTTAAAGAGACCCTAACCAAATATTGGCCTCTCCTGTCAGCTGACCCAATTATATCTAACTATGTCAAACTATATCCAGAAATTACGTATAGACGCTCACCATCACTCAGTGATCGCCTTACCTCTAGTCATTTCGAAATGGAAAATGATTCAATCCCAGATAATCCTGGTACTTTTGCTTGTGGCAATTGCGACACATGTATCACACTATCCAACTCCACCTATACCGCCTTACCCACAGGCAAAACACATAAAATTAAACACAGAGTAACTTGTAATACAATGGGAGTGGTCTACTTGGCTACATGTAGATGCCATTCAATTTTCAGCTTTGGGGCATGTCCCAACCAGCATTCGTGGTGGCGACATTGACAACTTGCTACTCCAACTCCAAACCAGGTGGATACACAACCTGGACGCCACTCGGCCACCAGGTCTAAACGAGTATATTAGCTTTAAATCCTTCCTATAAATCATCCCTTGCTGAATATGTCTCTTTCAATTTTGGCCTTCCTTCCCTCTTTAACATCTCTTCTCCTTTCTTCTCCTTGAAGCACACAGAGGGACCCCTTATTCTTACCAAAGCATTCTCTATGTTTACACCGCTCAAACATGTTTAATAAATTATGATACAATTTTTAACCATTATAGCTCATTGAACTCTAAAAGATCAATATATGTATAGCTTATTTCTGTTCAATCAATGTCAAAAAAGCTATTCATGTTTTCTCATTTTCCTTTAAATAATTACTTTTGGGACTGTACAAATTGTCTATTGTCATTCCATTTGCTGTATAATAATTCAATATAACTGTATGGGTTTAATCACCATTATATATTAAATTACTTTTCTTTTATTTTTAATTCTGTTTCAGATGGTATTCCTTTCAGCTGATGCGATTCTGAAGGAAGGGCTCAAATTGGTGTCCCCGGGGTGTACTTTTCCATCTTGTTCCTCCCCTCTGACTCCAATTGGGCCTTGTGCACTCCTGGAGCACGGGTTATGGCCTTGGAGTGTTATTAGCTAATCGTGTCTGTCCCCCCTTCCCTTTTCTCCCCTCCCCCTTTCCGAGCTGCACCTTATCCGTGTTAGCACCTCACCCTTTTACCATCCCAATCTGACAGCGAGCAGTGTTGTGGGCGGGGTTTGCAGGGTAAGGAGCGCTTGCAATGGTAAAGTATGGACACCCAAGGGCGGCGTCATTAATTTGACAGTCCGCCTATCTCCCGGCTTTTGATTACATCTTGCGTGCGCACCGCTGTGACGTCATCACGCGATGCGGCGCCCAGGCGCTATGAACTATGGGCCTTGTAGGCCCTCATAGACCCGGGACACTCGCGCATGCGCAGAAGCCCTTCTGTCCGCTGAATGGAGGGCGCTCAGCCACGCCCTCCACTCTGGGAGACACTACTTAAGCCGGCACCCGGCACTCAGTTTAGTACCGGACACCGGAGGCGCCTGACACACACTCTCTCCTCTTCAAAAGTAAGTCTGCCTTATCCACCCAATTTTCCGCTAGCAATACTTTTCTTACTAGCTTGGGCTACAGATATCCCTTCTCTATCCTATTTCAGGAACTGATTTCTCAACGTTTTCCAATGAGTGTTCTCATTTACACTCAATGGCCGTTTGGTACTTTCTTTGGAATGTGCAATCTCCTAGTGTGTATTAAGCACTAGCTTCGCTTAAATACAGGTATTTCCATCAAAATTTATCTTAATTATCCCTACATCTTTCATCCATACATTTCAGTAACTTTTCTCCATTAACATTTTCAGGCGCCTCCATACCATCTTCATTACCCTTGTCCGTGTCTACCCTATTTTTGCTTTTATATAATTTAAAGTAAGTATTGAGACAATCAGTCCTAATTACAATGATATGCCATTCAATTGCGGAATGTTTAACCCCGTAATTGGACAACATTGTATATATTTATTTCGCCAAATACAAGGTAGCACTACTTAATGCAATACACTTATTAAATTATTGCCAGGTATAGTATGTCTCCTGCTTTCCATTGACCGGTGCCCATCCAGCAACCCTGCCCTGACTTTGCAAGCTCTCAGTTAAACACCCAATCTGGTGTATTTTGGGTGAGTGTGGGGTTAAATGGGGATGATTTTTGTCCACCTTATGGGGGGGATTGGCTGGATCCTGCCCCCCTCCCTCCTTTTCGCTCAGCTTTTGGAAACTCTAATCAACGAACATTTTGTATTCATTGTTGTTTATCTATTTCTTGTAGATTCATTATAATTGCTCTGCAGGCCTACCCTGAAGAAGCCATTATTATGGCGAAACATGTCGGATACTAAAATGGCCTGCATTACCAACTGAGGTTCTTCTCAAGTTGATCTAATGGTTATATTATTATCGAATCCAAATAATTTGTACTGATTTATCTATATATTGTAAAGCATAATTGATTGAAATCCTTATTTTGGGGGCCTTGACCACATCTATCTTTATGTAAATTAGTCTGTGAAATTAATTCTATACTTTTAACCTTTTCAATAAAATTATTTTTTGAATTATGCATTGAATTGTCAACAACTCCTTCCTTTTTTTTGGCACTGCTATAATCCCTCTGGTTCTCCCTCTCTGCCATTCTCGCACATGATTTATTTCTGTATTTTCTCAAGTACACTATTATGCGTATTCCAGTTTGTGCTTTTGATGGATTAACTGAGTATGTTTGTTTCTCACAACAAATTCAGCAGAGTTTTAGCTAATATTTTTCTTTTTATATTACAGGTATTTTTTTATAGTGCCAACAATTTATGCAGCACTTTACATATTGTTTATCCACTTTAGTCCCTGCCGCCATCAAGGAGCTTACAAACTAAGGTCCATCTCTCACATGAATAGTGCATGCACACAGGGCCACTGATAACCAGTGTTGGTCATCTTACTTTAAAAAAGTAATTTAGTTAAGTTACAAATTACTTCTCCCAAAAAGTAATTGCGTTAGTAACTCAGTTACTACATTGGAAAAGTAATTAGTTACTCAGCAAAGTAACTGACTTTTTTTTTTAATATTCCATACGTGTAACTAAGGACCGCTCCTTAGTTACACGTATGGAATATAAAAAAAAAAAGTCTAGTATTACTGTAACCAAGGGGCGCATTTATTATTGCACTACTATATGTGTTTGCACCATTGCTCACTGGTTACATTTTTTCATACTGAGTTTTTTTTTTTTTTTTCTCTGAGTATGGTTTTTATGATCACATTGTTTTCATTATAATTTTTATGATCACATTTCTTCTATTATATTTGTTTATTGCCGGTATCACAGACTGAGCAATCACTCAAAACACTTTACACTTGAGCGCTGCACTTTTTTTCTTTATTATTGTTTTTTTGCCTAGTATCTGGGTTATAGTGTTTAGCTGCTCTAACTGTGACCCACCAAGCGCAGATTTCCTCATCCTTTATCGCATTTATTATTGTTATATATCGTGTAACCAAGGGGCTGCTCTAGTATTACTCTAACCAAGGTGCATATCTGTTATAGCGTGTAAGCAAGGGGCGGGTCTATTATTATTATTATATCGTGTAAGGGCGGATTTCTACAGAAGAGGGCAAATGTTAAATTAATGGGCAGAGCTCGATATATAACAACAATAATAAATGCGCCCCTTGGTTACAGTAATACTAGACCCGCCCCTTAGTTACACGATAGACGCCCCTTGCAGAGTAGCACGAGCATCAGGAGCGTGCGGCATTGCCTCGTACAATTACATGTTAACTGCGCCAGAGCGGTGTAGAGTTCACTCAGAGCTGTTTAGGTTCGGCAATTTTCGGAAGCTCCGTAGTCCTTCGTACTGCGCAAGCGCTGTACAGGTGGACCTTATCCGGCGGGGGAACTTTTTTGGCAGGACACCGAAATGACACTACTGCCATCTAGTGACGGTAGATGTAATTGGGGTAACTAAGCCAAAGTAATGGGAACTGAGTTACCATGAGGGGAAATGTAATCAGTTAGATTACTCGTTACCCTCTAAAGTAACTGCGTTACGTAACTCAGTTTATTTTAACTCAGTTACTTACATCACTGCTGATAACGCAGTACAGCCACCCCTTATGTACTGGGCCCAAGCCCCATCAGGGGGCCGGGGCACCTGCTGAGCAGGAGGTCCAGCTGTACTGTCTTTTTGCAGACACCAATCCTCTCCTGCCTCCCCCTGCAGCACTGCCAGCTTCTTGCACAATGGTTCTAGCACATGCGCCCCTTCCATCTGCTATCCGGGGGCTCCCTGTGTGCCCCTTTCCCCCACAGTGCTGCTGGCTTCCCTCCTCTCCTCTCCCTTCGGCAGCTGCTGTGGGCACACAGGGGGATGTTTCAGGATGGAGATTTGTGTAATATACTGGCCCCTTCCTTTCCTGAATGAACACAATGAGCGATCAGTAGCAATCCCTCCTGTGTCCATTCATCACTGGCGCATAGTAAACCGTGTTTACTATGCTTCTGTTTGTGAATGAGTAGGAAACCTTTGAGCGCTTCTTATTCATTCATCTGTGCAGCTGAGGCTACAAAGAAAGGGACTGATAAATCTATGTCCTCAGTAACTTTCAGCTGGGGTAAGGGGGCCCTGTCAAGGTAGGCTGTATGGGTTCCCCGTGATATCTAACATCAGCCCAGCACGCACGCACATACTAGGGCCAATTTGTACAGGATCCAATTAACCTACCAGTATGTATTTGGAGTGTGAGAGGAAACCCAGCCACAGGTAGAACGTGCAAATTATATGCAGAAAATCACTCGATTCCCCCATCAACACGGACTGGCTGTGGAGCAATTGTGTTCTCCCCGCCAGGAGAACACAGTGATTATTGCTAGCAGCTATAACAGCCGCTAGAAATGTAAAATACGACAGGCTGGTTGTACATTCAGCCTGCTCATACTAGGTTCAAACCTTGGCTGGTTCCTACTGAACTGGCCAAGATTCAAACCGTCTATGGCCAGCTTAAGCGTCTGTGTTGCCCTGTATCAATGATCCATATATAAAACATACATTAGTAAGTACTTTAGTCATTTAAAGTCATAATTGGCTGTTTGAAAACATTTACTTACAATTATAGGAAAATGGTAGCGAATGTACTTTTACAGGAGATTATTTGAGCCAGAAGGATGTGTGTGATAATCAATGGATTTTAGAAAGTGGCATATGCTTTAAAAAAGTCGAGGAACACTGATGAATGGGAAAGTAATGATTTCCTGTATGCAAATGAGCTCTAATTTGGCAGAACATATTCAGCTCAGCTGCCAGTAGTTTCACTGTTTTGGTAGCAGAATGAGGCCAAAGTTGGGCTTTTTTGCATTCACACGGCCAGGACTTAAACTTGATGAGGATGGCACATAGTGGCATTGTCATTCTACAGCATTGGCAACATTATCGTATTTGCCAAATGCATTGTTGTGAAACCATAATTGTTATGACTCCTTAGTGGTTTTGATCCTAAGTGTGAGTTTATAATGGTTGGCATGTGCAGAGTTAACTCACCAGAGTGCATGATAAATGGCTTCTCCTGGCTCATACTGAGACCAATTGCCCTTGAACACATCCTATATACAGCAGTAAGTGCAGCTAAAAAAAGCTCTCAGTTAATAGCCATTGTGATCAATGCTTTGACTGTAATATAGAAATAGTGCTGGGGAGAAGCCTAGTAGCTTTATCATGGTTATGGTTTTTCAGTGTTGTAGGTAATCTACATTAACAAAATTGGTTACAACAAATGTAAGATTATAGTGTCTACACAGATGTGTGCCAAATACCAGCAAGCAGCTTTATCTCTAATGCTATTGAATCCTAGCTCTTAAAAACCTAAACATGTAATGTAGTACCCTCCTTGGTAGGTGTCCTAAGATTAGGTACAGTCAATTTAGTTCTGGCTCACTGTATCCAGTAGAGCTGCATTTCGTTGTTAGGCTAATTTAGTTTGGCTCACTGTAATCAGTGTGGCTATTTGATTATTCTGGTCTGTTCTGTGTTTCAGTGGCTACAGGATTAACTGCTTTCCCCTGGTTGGCCAAAAAAGTTTTGGAAGTTAGTGGGCAGGAAGAGTCTAATCAGCAGTTGAATATTTATGCAGCCCCTGGCCAATCCCTGGGGAGAGGTGCCCAGATGGTGACTGGGAGTCTGTATAAATACTCTGAGATTGGGGGCAGCCGGGTTGTTTTCCCTGAGGAGGAGAACACAGCCTGGGGGGGGGGGGCATTAGCCTCCTATGCTATTCTGCCACGTGCCTGTGTGTTGTTGAGGCCCCGATTGAGCTTCTGAAGTTGACTGACTGGCTGTTGCCTGAGGCTCTGGTCTGGTACCACGGGGTGAAATTGTATGGAGGATCTTGGTAGGAGGCAACCCATTTTCCAAGTATATTAGTGAGAGAGATCTTAGAGACTGTGTACAGTTACCATTCCTCTTGTACTAGAGTCAGCGTGGTTAACCACTTCGCAACCAGGCCAATTCTGACATTTCTCTCCTACATGTAAAATTCATAATTTTTTTCTCAAATTACATAGAACCCCCAAACATTATATATGTTTTTTTTAGCAAAGACCCTAGAGAATACAATGACGCTTGTTGCTTTTTATCTTGCACGGTGTTTGCGCAGCAATTTTTCGAACACGTTTTTTTCAGAAAAAAAAAACAATTTCATGCTTAAAAAAAAAAAAAAACAGTAAAGTTAGCCCAATTTTTTTTGCATAATGTGAAAGATGAAGATACGCCGAGTAAATAGATACCCAACATGTCACGCTTCAAAATTGCACGCGCTCGTGGAATGGCGCCAAACTTTGTATTTAAAAATCCCCATAGGCGACGCTTTAACATTTTTTACTGGTTACATGTTTTGAGTTACAGAGGAGGTCTAGGGCTAGAATTATTGCTCTCGCTCTAACGTTCTAACGTTCGCGGTGATACCTCACATGTGTGGTTTGAACACTGTTTTCATATGTGGGCGGGGCTTACATATGCGTTTACTTCTGCGTACGAGCTCACGGGGACAGGGGCGCTTTAAAATTATTTTTTTTTTTTTTTATTATTGTTAATTTGACTTTTATTTTTTAAATTTGACAGTTTAAAAATAAAAATAAAAAAATTGATTACTTTTATTCCTATTACAAGGAATGTAAACATCCCTTGTAATAGGAATATTACCTGATCGGACCTATTAGCAGTGAGATATGGGGTCAATAAGACCCCACATCTCACCTCTAGGCTGGAAAGCCTAAAATAAAAAAAATAAAAAAAAAGATCACCGCTTCCCAGCGGAGGCGGCGCCGTTATTCGAATACAGAGGAGGGCGCCCGGCCTCCGAACGATCATAGAGACTCCGGCGACCATCTGGTCCGCCGGAAATCTCTATAGTGATCATCCGGGGCCGGCGGTTCCTGTGTCCGACTCACCGATGGAAGCGGTGAGTCGGTAGAAGCACCGGAGGGTGGCGGGAGGGGGGGGGGCGTCCCCTCCCGCCGCCCATAAGAACGATCAAGCGGCGGAACAGCCGCTATGATCATTCTTATGGTGCAGGGAATCGCCGGCTGAAACCGGCAATATCTGAATGATGTCTGTAGCTACAGGCATCATTCAGATATACCCCCGCAAACTGGAGGCCATCATATGACGGCCTACGGTCTGGAAGTGGTTAAAGGGGACATTATGTCCTTTGTCCTGTAGAGCTCAGTCTATATAATTCTTAGAGAAAGGAATTTGCTGTCAAGAGTTGTTACTACAAAGCTCAGTATGAGACACAGACACAGATGTAAACGCATTTCAGACTTGCGGGCCTTGTTCACTACAAGCTTAGACCATCCTTTACTTGTGCAAGGTCTTGGCTCACAGTTCTACAAGAGAAAGTTCAGTGTTCTCAACTAAAATAAAATAAACAATAAAAAAAACAAATGGATTTCTCCATCCACACTTGCAAGGTGGGTGGGGGAATCCTCCCTGCTGGAAAACTGTAATCTGACAACAAAACTTTCTACTGTCAGAATACACTGATCGGCAGCTGCAGCTACTGATCAAGAAAATCCTTCCAACATTTCCTGTTCAACAGAAGTTGATCTAAACAGAGACAGCCACCCATGGTTTAAAATTTGGCCAGTCCCTGTGGAACCAGTTGAACTTCCAACCATCGATTGCCAGCTTTAGGCTAGCCACACATAGCTATTTTTTTTATTTATTTTTTTCATTCAGCCAGTGGGATAAACAGATTCCTCAATCCACACAAATGAGGTGAATAGAGGCATACCCCCCACAGACGCATCAATGGAAAATTTTCCAACATGTCCCTTTGACAGAAGTCAATCAAACTTTGTCAAGCTGGGATGGCCACACACTGATCAATATTCAGAAGGTCCCTGCTGAACTGGATGCATTTTGATCAGTGTACAGTATGCCCAGCTTAAATTTGGCAGTCATTGATGTATTTTGGCATAATAGAAGGTGAAATCCTACCCAATGACCCTGAGCTATCTGAATTAACATGTTTTCTTTACATTTGTTTTTATTGAAAAAAATAACAGCACCTTAAAAATCAAAGATGATGACTTCAGACAGCTGTATGCGCACTAAGCTTCATTTAAACATCACAGACTTAACATGCAGCCTGTAAAGCAGAGCTGATCCTGTAGGATTAAACTGAAAAACAATAGAACTTGACCTCCTATGGTTGGGCTGAGTTGTGCTTCTGATGTTTTCTGTTCACTGCGGTTGAATAAGGTCTTTCCGAATACAACAACAAAGCATCCAATACGTGTGAAAAATATGCACATGCCAGTGCATGCATTGTACATTCTGTCTAGTACAAAGCAGACCTTACATTCAAACGGTAAAGACACATTGTAATACAATGATAATAAACTTGCTTCTATCTGGTTGGTTAAATACCAGTAACACTAAAACTATGATTTCTTTTTAGCACAAGAACCAAGCACCTAAAAGACGAGTATGGGATTAATTTTTTTCAGAATCATACTTGCCTAGGTGGTCCCTCGTGGGCTCTAGCACTGAGAACTGAGCAATCAAACACAGCCAATCGCTCAGTTCTCACAGCTCCGTGAGCAGAGAGCTGGTGACTGTTTAATGAAATTAATGAAATTTATCATTTAAAATAATTGATCAAAAGGTCAGTATGACAGCCAAGGAGAAAGCATTTTTAAAAGGAGAGAAAAACAACAGCTTCTTCCGCCTGTTGCTCTCATGGCAGGTTTTCTTTAAACTGGCAACACAGTAAGAAATTTGGCTCCCAGAACTTCTAATTAAGATCTTTATGTCAACACTCATTTGGTCCGTGGAACATGACTGTACACAGTGGTCGCCCCCTAATTTCAATCTTAAAAGTAATTGCAACATTTTTTTTTTTTTTAAATAACAAACATGTTGTTATATTTACCTGCTCTATTCAATCGTTTTGCACAGAGCAACCCCGATCCTTTTGTTCTTTGGTCCCCCATGACGCTCCTAGCTCCTCCTCCCCACCGAATGCCCAACTTGTGCGGGCTGGCTCCTGAACCACCCAGGCTGTGTATATTGACACAGATAGGGTGTCTCGGCCCTGCCCCTCACTCCCTCCCCACTGGCTGTGATTGACAGAAGCAGGAGATTCCACGTCTGTCTCTGAGCCAATGAGGAGGGAAAGAACCCGAGAGAGCCGCTGCTCTCTTGCACATCGCTGGACAGCTGCATCCAGAAGGTTTTTTACCTTAATGAAGAGAATGCATTCACTCACTCTATTTGTCCAAGTGAGCGCCATCACCAAATTGAAAGAACATCCTAAATTTTGAGTGGTCACAAGAAAAGGAATAGAGGGCACATCTTCAGATAGACCCGCTAGTTCTGGTGACCCTGGTGACTAACAAGGATTTCCCTCAATTTGAAGGGATTTTCTCTAAACGTCCTATTCGGGCTATGGAACAGGGAGTTAAAGTGATTGTAAACGATCACCTTGTAAAACAACCCATTCAGTTTAAAACCAAAATGAAAGGCAAAACATTTTTGTATTTTGTAGATACAGTATAAAAAAAAACATTTTAAATATATTTTTTCCCTTTTATATAAATGATCACATTCCCTGTTTTCAGCTGGGGGAGGAGAAGCTGCAGCACACTGAGCTTGCCAGTGAATGGCTGTGCAGTGGGGGCATGTCAGGATAAGACTGCGTACACACTATCGGAAATTCGGCCAGCAAAAGACAGATGAGAGCCTTTGGTCAGAAAATGCGACCGTGTGTATACTCCACCGGACTTTTTGGAATTTCCGACCAGCAAAAAATTGAGAGCATGTTCTCAATTTTTCCGACGGAAAAAGTTCCTTTTGGAAATTCAGTTTGTGTGTATGCAATTCCAACACGCAAAAAAACACGCATGCTCAGAATCAAGTACGAGACAGAACCGCTCGTTCTGTTAAAACTACCATTCGTAATGGAGATAGCACATTCGTCACACTGCAAATTTTTTAATCTTTCAATGCAGCGCATTCTCTTCTTCTTTATAATGCAAGACGAATGAAGTTGTTTTGCTGCTCATATTCACACAGAGTTCTGACAAACTTATTTCTTTATTATTTCTCGTGATCTCCTGAATAATCTTTTTTTTTTCTAAAGCCAGCTCTCCATAATAATGTTTAGAATTTTTTTTATAGTCTTTTTTTTTTTTTTTAATCAAGATCTCCTGTTAATTTGACATTGTATTTTTGAAATGTACCTGCCTACTCACAAACAAACTGTCCTATTTGAAGAAAAAGAGGCAAGTTTTTTCATTAAAAAAAATATACATTTATTCTGGCTCATAATAACAAAATAAAGAGTGAAGGCAACGCTGGAGAAACAGCTGGAATTTGCAAAGTCTTTGTCCCCTAGGGCAGACATCAACTCCGTGGATAAAAAAATTGGTAGCTTGAGAAGTCAATAAATAAGGGAGCATAATCTGGTCCAGGACTCCCAGAGATCAGGAACAGCAGCAGATGACATATATGTCCCCAGGCTATGGTACTACAACAGGCTGCGTCTTCTGTACGACCAGACTGAACCCAGGTAATCACTTTCTTCTCTTCACTGCAGCCTTCCCTCCACGCTTCCCTGCAGCCTTCCCTGCAGGCTGTGGCTCTGGAGGTGGACTTGTGGCAGCAGGACATCATCAGTCATTTACCCCTTAAACCCCTTGTGAATGGCCTCCAAAATAATTTTTCCGCAGTTGAGGCATTGGCTTTCCTCCATTTTCTGCAAATTTGAGGCTATATAGTAGCCATAGGCCTCTCCAGCATAGAGGGGGGCTTTCAGGGCCTCATTAGCCTCCGTAATGAGGCCAAGTGCTGCCTCATCCACGTTCCTCCCCTTCCTGGCCTTTTGGGTGGAAGGCAGAGGGGAGGCACCTGAGATTGGGTGAGACTGGGCCCAGCCACCTCCTGGCTGACACTTACCCCCGCCTCCTCCTATCTGCCACATTCCAGAGTCTCCCTGGCTGAGGTCTTCCTGTGTATGAAAAAGGGACATAGTTTTAGTTTTTGGTTCATCAATCACACACAATTTTCAGCTCATGACTGTTGCAAATTGAATGTTAATAAATAGAAAAGACTATCATTCTGACCCCAGCATTTTTTATTCTTGTCACAATCTGTTTTGGCCCCTACTGTCTATTGATATGTGTCAGAGGTACTCACCCGGGCCGATATGCTGAGAGCTGCTCCCCTTGCGACTAAGCGCACGATGCCTCTGGAGTGGGTACAGAGGACACCGGCTCAAAGATGCACGGGTTGCCAGCAGGAGTGTAGCAGGTGGTGTGCAGTAGCGTCGTTGACCAGGAGAGGCTGAAGCTGCACTGGGAGTAGACACCTGGCAGAGCTGTGATCAGGTAGAGGTTGCAGAGGTACCCAAGCATATACTGAAGGAGGACCCTCGGGAGCATGAGAGAACTACAAGTCCAGAACACTGAGTGGGAGATAGTCCAGCAAGCAGGCCGAGGGTCAAACACAGGCAACCAGGCAATAGAAGTATCCAAAGGCAAGCCAGGGGTCAAACACAGGTAGGTAACTCAGAGAATGTCCAGGAGGCAAGCCAGGGGTCAAGCACAGGTAATCAGGCAGAAGAGGTGTCCAAAGGCAAGCCAGGGGTCAAACACAGGTAAGTAACTCAGAGAATGTCCAGTAGGCAAGCCGGGGGTCAAGCACAGGTAATCAGGCAGTAGAGGTGTCCAAAAGGCAAGCCAGGGGTCAAACACAGGTAAGTAACTCAGAGAATGTCCAGTAGGCAGGCCGAGGGTCAAGCACAGGTAATCAGGCAGCAGAGGTATCCAGGAAGCAAGCCAGGGGTCAAACACAGGTAAGTAACTCACGGAAGATCCAGTAGACAGGCCGAGGGTCAAGCACAGGTAATCAAGCAGTAGAGGAATCCAGGAAGCAAGCCAGAGGTTCAAACACAGGTGAGTAGCGGCAGCGGTAGTCAGACGGATTCCGGGTTGGCACTGGTAGTCAGGTAGATGCAAGGTACAGGGTACCGGGTACTGGATACAGGATACAGGATACAGGATACTGGACTGGAGACAGGACTCAAAAGAGACAACAAACCAGCAATTTGAAAGCGGACAGGGAAGGCCTTTTATAGGCCAGGTAAATGGTCAGGTGGGATACCCGGACGAGTGCGCATGCGCACTCGTCTTCTGTCAGCGCCGCGCACAGCGGTGAGGCGTACAGGCTGGGTTGTGACAGATACCCGAGTGCCGCGGACCCACGCATGCGCACCCGTTACCCGGCGTACCTGTAACCTTCGTTGCGCCGCTCTACCGCGCGTGCGCACCCCTGGAACCCGGCGGAGAGGCCTGGTATTTCCCTGACAGTGCCCCCCTCCTAAGGGCAGCCTCCGGATGCCCACTTCAGGATGTCTTTGGTGATATTCTCGGATTAAGCGAGGGGCATGAATGTTTTCGGATGGCTCCCAGGAGCAGTCTTCTGGGGGATACCCTTTCCATTTAACAAGATATTGAACCTGACCTCTTCTTCTTCGGAGATCCAGAATTTTCTCAACCTCGAATTCTTCCTCTCCTTGGATGGTGATGGGAGGAGGAAGTGGCGTCTGCCTATCAGGGAAAGAATTGGCAATTACGGGTTTCAGCAAAGAGGCATGAAAAACTGGATGAATCCTATAGGAACTGGGGAGATCTAGTTCAAAGGCCACTGGATTGATCACTCTCTTGACCTCAAAGGGGCCGATGAACCTGGGACCCAATTTCCGAGAAGGACAAGGGAGTTTTAAATTAGCGGTTGATAACCAAACTTTCTCACCAATCTGGAAAGGCGGGCATTCCTTCCTGCCCCGGTTGTACTGTACCTCATAACCCTTCTGTGCTTCCTTCATGGCCTGTTGGATCCGGAGGAAGTTGTCTTGGATACTTTTGACTAGGTCCTGTGCAGCTGGAGTAGGGACATCTGGAATGGAATCTGGAAGAAAAGAAGGGTGATAACCGTAGTTTGCCCAGAAGGGCGTCTGATTAATGGCAGAATGCAAAGAATTATTATAGGCAAACTCCGCGTAGGGTAGTAAGCCTGACCAGTCATCTTGGGAGTAAGAACAAAAACACCTCAGGTATTGCTCGAGGGTCTGATTAGTGCGTTCAGTTTGACCGTTGGATTGGGGGTGGTATGCTGAAGACATGGAAGTCCTGATTTCAAGGGATTTGCAGAGGTCTCTCCAGAACCTGGAGGTGAACTGTACCCCTCGGTCTGAGGTGATGTTAGCTGGAACTCCGTGTAACCTTATAATCTCTCTGATGAAGATGTCAGTGGTAGCAGAAGCCGAGGGGGTACCTTTCATGGGTAGGAAGTGAGCCATCTTTGAGAGACGGTCAATGACAACCAGAATCGTGGTAAAGGAATCTGAGGAGGGTAAGTCCACGATGAAGTCCATGGAAATCTCCTTCCATGGACGTTCCGGAACAGATAATGGACGTAACAGACCCCAGGACTTAGTGTTGGACCCCTTGTTCCTTTGACAAGTGTTGCAAGAGAGAACGTATTCCTGACAGTCCTTCCTCCAGCCCGGCCACCAGTAAGATCGACCTACCAAGTCCACGGTTTTCTGTACTCCAAAGTGGCCGGACATCTTGTGGTCATGAAGGGTCTGCAGGACTTGGAGTCTGACAGGAGGAGGAACAAAGATTCGGGCATGGGCCCAGAGCAGATCCTGCTTCCTTTCAAGAAAAGGTAATGTGGGAGATGAGAACTGGTTGGAAGCCTGTTTGAGGGCTGTGGTCAAGTCAGGCTGAATGGCATGGAGGAAATTGTGGGCGGACAGGATAGTAGCAGGTTCTTTAGAGGATTCAGTGTCCAGAAACATACGGGATAAAGCATCCGCCTTGCCATTCTTGGAGCCAGGACGGTAAGTGATGTGGAAATTAAATCGGGAGAAGAACAAGGCCCAGCGGGCCTGCCTGGGTCTAAGGCGTTTTGCAGCCCTGAGGTACTCCAAATTGCGGTGGTCAGTGAAGATGAGGATGGGTTGGGAAGCTCCTTCTAGCAGGTATCTCCATTCCTCGAGAGCGAACTTAATCGCAAGTAATTCCCGGTCGCCTACATCATAATTCTTTTCAGGGGGATTTAGTTTTCGGGAGGCAAAGGCGACCGGGTGGAGGAGGGCCTTTGGGCCACTTCTCTGCGATAGGATCGCTCCCAAAGCAGAGTCTGAAGCGTCCACTTCTAGGACGTAAGGGAGTTCAGGGTCAGGGTGCTGTAAGATGGGTGCAGAGGAAAAGAGTTCCTTGAGCTTCTCAAAAGCGCTCTGCGCTTGGGGAGTCCACTGGAACTTGACTTGCTGGCGGGTCAGTTGGGTGATTGGGACACAATGGCAGAAAATCCCTGAATGAACCGTCTATATAAAAGTTGGCAAAGCCGATAAAACGTTGGACTGACCTTTTGTCTGTGGGGGCAGGCCAATCCTGGATGGCCTTCACTTTTTGGGGGTCCATCAGTACTCCTCCGGTGGTTATGATAAAGCCCAGGAACTGGATGGTATCAGTCTCGAACTCGCATTTCTCTCCTTTGACGTAGAGCCCGTGTTTGCGGAGAATGAGAAGAACTTTCCGTAGAGGCAGAGGTTGGCTTGACGACGACGGAGCCTTTCTTCGGCAGATAGGGGGGGACCGTGCCAGGCCCAGCTGCATAGTTCCCCATGAGGAGGGGACCGTGCCAGGCCCAGCTGCATAGGTTCCCCATGAGGAGGGGAGCGAGAGTTCCAAGAAGGAGCAGGTGCCGGGGGGACCCGGGGCATCGTCCAGGTGGGACGAGGGCTCTGCAGTCTCTCTGCCCGTCGTTCTCGTAATCGACGGTCAAGCTTAATAACAAGTTGGCAGAGATCCGTGAAGGTACTTGGGATCTCTCCTCGAGCCAGTTCATCCTTCAATACCTCGGATAGCCCTAAACGGAATTGGTATTTTAGGGCTGATTCGTTCCAGTCAGTATCTGCTGCCCATTTGCGGAAATCCACTACATAGTCCTCTACAGGTCTTCTCCCCTGGGATAGGGTATGCAGGGTAGATTCAGCCGTACCTGTGCGTTGGGAGTCCTCGTAGAGTGCTGCCATAGCGGAAAAGAAAGTCTCTACAGAATTCAACTGTGGGCTCTTTTGTTCCATCAAATGGTGTGCCCAGGATTGCGGGTCATCAGAAAGGAGAGAGATAATGAACCCCACTTTGGTGGATTCCAACTGGAAGGTCCTGGGTTGTAGGGCTAGGTGTAGCAAACAGGAGTTTTTAAAAGAGCGAAATTTCCTTCGGTCCCCGGAAAAAACGTTCAGGTGTGGGGACCCTGGGATCAGGATGGGACACATCATAGGCAGGGAGAGCACCTCCAGGTGTTGATAGAAGAGTGGAGGTGCTGGCTACAGGGGGTGACTGGTCCGCTTGGTTTGGAGATAAAGTCAGATGCTGAAGACGCCCCTCGATCTGAAAGTATCCATCTTGGAGGCGTTGTACAGCCTGGGTAAGGGTTGTCACCTGCTGGCATAAGGCCTCAAGGGGTGAACCAGCTCTGTCGGCCTCGGACATTGGCTGGTTTGTACTGTCAGAGGTACTCACCCGGGCCGATATGCTGAGAGCTGCTCCCCTTGCGACTAAGCGCACGATGCCTCTGGAGTGGGTACAGAGGACACCGGGCTCAAAGATGCACGGGTTGCCAGCAGGAGTGTAGCAGGTGGTGTGCAGTAGCGTCGTTGACCAGGAGAGGCTGAAGCTGCACTGGGAGTAGACACCTGGCAGAGCTGTGATCAGGTAGAGGTTGCAGAGGTACCCAAGCATATACTGAAGGAGGACCCTCGGGAGCATGAGAGAACTACAAGTCCAGAACACTGAGTGGGAGATAGTCCAGCAAGCAGGCCGAGGGTCAAACACAGGCAACCAGGCAATAGAAGTATCCAAAGGCAAGCCAGGGGTCAAACACAGGTAGGTAACTCAGAGAATGTCCAGGAGGCAAGCCAGGGGTCAAGCACAGGTAATCAGGCAGAAGAGGTGTCCAAAGGCAAGCCAGGGGTCAAACACAGGTAAGTAACTCAGAGAATGTCCAGTAGGCAAGCCGGGGGTCAAGCACAGGTAATCAGGCAGTAGAGGTGTCCAAAAGGCAAGCCAGGGGTCAAACACAGGTAAGTAACTCAGAGAATGTCCAGTAGGCAGGCCGAGGGTCAAGCACAGGTAATCAGGCAGCAGAGGTATCCAGGAAGCAAGCCAGGGTCAAACACAGGTAAGTAACTCACGGAAGATCCAGTAGACAGGCCGAGGGTCAAGCACAGGTAATCAAGCAGTAGAGGAATCCAGGAAGCAAGCCAGAGGTTCAAACACAGGTGAGTAGCGGCATCGGTAGTCAGACGGATTCCGGGTCGGCACTGGTAGTCAGGTAGATGCAAGGTACAGGGTACCGGGTACCGGGTACTGGATACAGGATACAGGATACAGGATACAGGATACTGGACTGGAGACAGGACTCAAAAGAGACAACAAACCAGCAATTTGAAAGCGGACAGGGAAGGCCTTTTATAGGCCAGGTAAATGGTCAGGTGGGATACCCGGACGAGTGCGCATGCGCACTCGTCTTCTGTCAGCGCCGCGCACAGCGGTGAGGCGTACAGGCTGGGTTGTGACAGATACCCGAGTGCCGCGGACCCGCGCATGCGCACCCGTTACCCGGCGTACCTGTAACCTTCGTTGCGCCGCTCTACCGCGCGTGCGCACCCCTGGAACCCGGCGGAGAGGCCTGGTATTTCCCTGACAATATGTGAAACACTTTTTGTTAAATCATTCATTTATTAGCAATAATAACATCTAGTTAACAACAATAATTTTCCCACAAAAAATGTTTAAAAATACGATACCTGGCTCCAACTGGGCTCCTCAATTTCTTCCTGGATGGAAGGCCCAGGTTGGTCCTCGGAAGCCTCAGCTGGGGTTGAGGGAAGGGTGGATGGAAGGGGGGCCGGAGGAGTCGAAAGAGATTCCCTGGCTTCCATCTGGTCATCCAGAAACCGCATCTTGTTGTAGTACCACAGACTCGGTACATACACATCCTCTGCTGCAGCTCCTGATCTCATGGACTTCTGGACCATCTGAAGTTCCTTCCTATATGTGCTTCTCAAGCTACCAATTTTCTTCTCCACAAACTCGATGTCTGCGTTGGGGACCTGCGTCTTCACAAATTCCAGCACTTTCTCCAGTGATGCCTTCCTTGCTGGTTTGTTGCGATATAAGAGGTTTTTCACCTCCCACAAATTGCGTATATCCCTGTATTTATCTATGAATTGGCCCATAAATTCAGGGTCTTTAAATTGTTTCATTTTTGCTGCAAGACCAAACAAAACACAAAAACACTAATATCAGGCTAAACTCTCCTAATCTTATCTCAATATAGGCCTCAATCTAGAATCAGTATAGGCCACTCATGTCCAAAGTTAAAATGTTACCTTCGTTATTACATTTGTCTCTTCTGTTCCTCCTTCCTCCTCACACAGAACGTACGTACGACACACACGTGTTAGCTTTATATAAACTGTGCATGCATTAAACTGCGCCCGGCCCTGACGTTCTTTCTAGAATATTCCCTGCCCTGTCTCTTTCGTCGCAGTGAGAGAGGAACATGGCAGAGACAAAGCAGGTGCGTGATAATAGCAGTAACAAGGAGGAAAGCCAGGAGCCAGAAAAGTCACAATCCAGGAGGAGATTTAAGGCCTCAAATATGTCCTTTGTAGAGATGGTGGACATATTGAAGAGGGCCGACAATGATGTGGGAATTATGGACCGTACCCAAATCTAAATGTGAGAGGCCAAAATCATGTCTAAAGTAGTGAGAAGTCTGCGCTGGAATTTTGGGGTACGGTGATCCAAGGAGCAATTGAGGAAACACTGGTCAGACCTGAAATTGAGGGAGCACGATCAGTACAGAAAGATAAAGAGAGTTCTTCTAAAAAAGTAAGTAGTTGTCGTGTGTTCCTATTATTATTATTATTATTATTATTATTATTATTATTATTATTCCTTGCATGCTGCACCATGTGCTTTTCTTTACTGTTGGACAGTTTAAAATGGCTACTTTCATGTTCGTGGGCATAGTAATCAGTTATAGTAAACATTGTTCGTTTGCCAACTAAATACAATGTTTTTGCCATATACAGGGTTAACTACATTTGGTCACGATAATTTGTATTAAAAGAAGTTTAGGACAATGTTGTCTAGATGTGTTTGAAACTAGAAGGAATTGCAAACTTGATTCAGTGTAATGTAAGGAGAGGACACTCAGAAGCTGTTTACACATCAGGAGCACTATTGTGGGACACCAGAACAAACTTTTTAGGGTCTCCCACACAGGTGCTCCAGTGGATATTTTGGGGTGTCTACATGTGTGAAACTTGTCCAAAAAAGGTAAGTATTCCAGCTTTGTTAAGGGAAAAAATCATGTCTTCAGCTTGGAACTCTGCCAAAATAGACAATTGTACCCCAATTCCAAGCAATGTTTCATATTCCTATTTCTGGCCTCAAATATCAGTGTGTAAGTATACCTTGTGCTAAGAATTTCATTCTCATAGGGGAGAAAAGACTTGGAACGTCTGAGCACACCAGGGACCACCCACCTCCTGAAGAAGGGGAACAGAGGACACCACAACCTGAGGATGTGGAGGAAGGAGAGGTGGTTGAGATTGTCACCACAACAGGTGAGTGTCTGACACCACAGATTCAGGTAATAGATGTATGCCTGCATATTTATAATACATGGTGTGTATTATTTTTTTATGTGATGTACAGGTTGTGGAAGAACAAACTCATAATTTCACCAGTGACAGTGCACAAAGACTAATCCAGGACATAATGTTTTGTAGTAGTGATTTAGACTTTATAAAGCAAAAAACTAATGAGATTGAACAAAAACTGAAGAACATGATTGATGTACTAGGAAGAATATAAATACCCATTTTTGATATTTGCTGACAAATTTTTTATGCTTTTTAAAAGTCACATTTTGAAGATGCACACAGTGTGTCAACATGTGCTATCTGCCATCAGGGGATATCAATGTACGCGTTTTGTGGCTGCAACCCCTTCCTTGAAACTCAAGTAGGTGAGAAGAAGTGGTTGCACCCCCAAAACACATCCATTGATCCCCCATGATGGGTGATAGCACATGTTGACATTAGGCATGGGATCAGGAGTGAAATCCCCAGTTTGACTCCCAGTTTGTGTGCATCTTCAAAATTTGGCTTTTACAGGGGTGACATCACCCCATCTGATGAAGGCAATATCAACACATTTTGGACACTATTATGTCTGATATTGCCTTAAGTTTTTTAATGTTGAACTTTGTAAGTTCCTGAGTTGTGTATGTTATGTTTTGAAACATGCCTGTTTATGTAGCCTAAAAAAAAATTCAAGGTAAAACTTTAGGAAACCCAGATTTTTGGTTTCTAAAAAATAAATGTTTTACAACGCACATGAGGATGTGCACGGAGTAAAAGGTTTTATACGCAACAATGTGTGGCTTCTTCTTTCAATGATCAATATCAGTTTTTGTCTTAAGTTGGTGTTTACAGTGACAATGGGTGTTATTTAATAATGGAAAAACCACTTGGCACTATAAGTGCACTAGGAGAACCTAGGAGACGGCAAAAAGAAACACAAGCAGTAAATGAAAATAAAGATTTTATCTGATAAAATAGAAAATATATCACAAATTTGCTGGCATAGCAATGCCCCCCCTACCCGTAAAATATTCAACATATTTTTCACGCACTTCACTGGTGCTTTGGGTGGGCAAGCCAGGACGGCCAGCTTCCAGGGCCATTAGTGTTTCATGAAGTCCGGCCTCAGGCCCAACTGAGGCAACATAACTTGGATTAGTTTGTTTTAAAAAGTTGTGCAGGATGCAGCAAGATAACACAATGTGATTAAGTTTGTACTCCACCATATTTATAGCAGTTTGAAATAGGTGGAACCGGCTGGCCAGTATTCCAAACGCATTCTCCACCACTCTTCTGGCTCTGGCCAGCCAGTAATTAAAAATCCTCTTCTCTGGGATGAGGGTCCTCTGGGAAAAAACGACCGAATGCCTCATCTGCAACGAACACAAATGGCAGTCCCTCAACGTTCTCTTCCGCAGGTGGCAATCCTAAGCCACCACTTTGAAGACGTCAAGAGACTCAGTCCGGGCAAAGACTCCACCATCCGACATCTGGCCATTCCTCCCCACGTCCACATAAAGGAACTCATATTTCGCCGACACCACCACCATCAACACGATACTATGAAACCCCTTATAGTATAGAATAGTATAGTAGGCTAAAAATAGTACGACCCTAAATGGGGTGGTGGGACGATGTGGACGTGTTTCCCATCAATTGCCCCTCCACAGTTGGGAAAGTCCCAACGATGGCCAAAGTGGGATGCCACAACAAAACATACAAATTAGTCATTTTGCACATAAACATTGCAAGCAGATTAGACACAAACATTCTTGGCCAACATCAGTATAACATTTTTTTGAAGGAGTATTTAAAGGCAAAAATATAAGGTCCACTTATCAGATTCCTCACCCCCTCTGATGGCCCCTTGGAAATATTTTAGGGGGGGGGAGATGTTTTGGACAGGTAACCCTCTACTTCATTGAGAGCTTAATGCATAAATAATGTGTGTTACTTTGGCCAGCCCCTCCTCCTTACACTATTGGCAGCCCATTGGACAGGTAAGAAGTGTCATAATACAAAATAAAAAATACACACCGTACAAATGGAAGCACATTTTTACATTCTGCAATTAACTATCAAGATAATAGGAGAACCAAACTTTAAACAGTACCATTTGAAAGTATTCAGGCAGGCACTTGCACTACAAGCTTAGGGGAATTCATCCATAAATATGACCACAAAAGAGGTAGGTATAGTGTGTATGGGTTTGACAAAGTCAGCAGATAGAGGATTGGTATCGGTTGACTTAGCGGTTGGGGGAGAGAGGGTTCCAAATGATTTTGGGACCCCCCAAAAAAGCCTCTGGCACTCTGCCTGCATTTAAGCACAACAATAACATTTGTACACTTTTTAGGGGGTGTTTAGGGTAAAGTACTACAATGGAGCTGATAAAATACATTGTTAAGTGACTAGGCTAGGTGTATATGGGCCCAGGATAGCATGCTGGGGAGGTTAGTGAAGGCAAATATGAAGGGCAAAAAAGGAACGTTAAAAAATTCCAGCATGCATGAGGAAAAAGGGGACATTCACAGCATATTACAATCATGGTAATTAGGGAATGATGAAAGAAATACAATACATTAGCAAACATTAAATACATAGAATGTGATGTTAAAGGAGAAAAATTACCTTTTAATATAGTCCTTCTGCAGGACCTGAATGATGACAGAACAGGTCCCTGGAATAATGATCCCCAGAGCCTGGGGGGAGATGCCTGTCGAGAACTTGATGTCCTGCAGACTTCTCCCAGTCGCCAAGTACCGCAACGTGGCGACTAGCCTCTGCTCGGGAGTGATGGCTTGCTGCATGCAGGTATCCTGCCTGCTAATATAAGGGGACAGCAAAGCCAACAAACGGTGATAAACAGGGTCCGTCATCCGGAGATAATTCCTGAAATCATCAGGGTTATTCTCCTGGATCTCCCGAATTGGTCACGCTGGAGCAACCGATTCTTCGTCCATGAACTGCTCCTTGTCCTGTGCATGGACTGGGCTTGTGTCAAAGCAAGAAGCCCAACACCAAGCCCCCGCACAGCACAAACTCTACGACGAGTATGTACCTGCAACATGGCTTCAAAACGGTCAGCTGGTCAGACCGAACTAAACAGAAAGCACTGAAAAACAGCAAGGCCTGAAAGAACGAGCTGAAAATCAGAAATGAGCAGTCAAGAACGCACTGAAAATCTAATACGGTACTATAAATAGCACGCACTGACAAACAAATGCGAACCGACTACACGCACTGAAAACCAGATACGAACCCACAAGCACAAACTGAAGAGCAGCAATGATCTGAAAAGCACGAGGATGAAAAGTGCAAATCGTCTTTCACCAAGCTTCTACTAACATGAGATAAACACAAGATTAGCAGAAGGAGCCCAAAGGATGGCGCACTGGCTATTGAACTTCCCTTTTATAGTCACGTTGTACGTCAGCATGTTCTTGGCGGTCGGAATTTGGTGTGACCGTGTGTATGCAAGACAAGCTTGAGCGGAATTCCGTCAGAAAAAACATCCAAGGCTTTTCCGACGAGAATTCCGGTCGTGTGTACGTGGCATAAGTCTGATTAATGGAGGAGAGTACACAGCATAGCTAGAGAACTAGAGAACTGACCATGGTGTGCTCTCCTGCTTAGTGTTGTCTGTTTTTATTAGAAAAACAGAGGAGCTGGCAGGAACACCAGGGATTTCACATAAAGGAAGCAATACATAGAAAACAGGATACTTTCTCGTACATGGTACAGCAGGCACATATCAGGAATATGGAAAACAAACGCTTTAAGGGAAATTTTTGCCAATGGAAGAAAGATGGGAAAAACAAAACCTAACAGGGGTTATAACTCTATATAAAATAAAAAAATATATATTGCTGAATAAACCACAACGGAAATGTAAAATTCCTCTGGTTCCTAGGGGATATACAAGTGCAAGAGCTGAAGTGGTTAATCATACCAAAAATGTATATTCTTTACCATTTTGGAAAGTTTGACCTATCCATCCTGCACTTTAGCATAGTATCACTGATGTTCTTGTGACAGTAGATCACTTTTGGGAAGAGTCTTGGATTGGGCTAGCACCCAGCTGCCATCCATGTCAATAATGGTAGATCTAGTAAACACAGCAGCAGCTGGATGTGTATGGAAATGACATAAGCATAATACATGCTTTTCTTTCATTTGCCTCAGTCTAATTTTAGCAGCAAAGACGTGCAAAGATAAAAGGACATTCTCAAGGTCAGATAGCAAAACAATGATGCTCAAATTCCTTGTCATAGATCATCCCTATTTCACATGATCAACACACAAAGAAAATAAAAGAATTGCCATTCCGTGACCACTTGCTGTTCCATGATCCCTGCATTATTGATGAGCTCTGCATGTTTTAATTATAGCAGCTTCCAGTCTCCCTCTATCTTCCTTGAGACCCGTGTCCTTGTCTGCCCTCTGTCTTACACAATTTTTGCTGCTTGTCTTAAAGAAGAACTCTGATTCAGTTGATATTAATATGCAATTTGCAGGGATTAAAGTGCCAAATCCCTATATAGTATATCATCCTAAAACTGTTATACTATCAAAATGGGACTTTTGAGGCATTTTTATGCTTAAAATACACAGTTTTATTAATTTATATTAAAATAAATTGTCATTGCGTAAAAATATTCTCATATTACTATATATAACCATAAAGCGCCAATATTGACAGTATATGTATCTTGTCCACATGTGATGAGCTTAAGGCTTGATGCGTTTCCTGGACCTAGTCCACTTCCTCAGGAGCCATTGATACATACCTTGTACAGCCTACAATCTAAATAGAATAATTAATTGTTGTCATCATTACTGATTCATAAGATATTCATATTTATACCGCCATGCACTGCATCAACAGAATCACCAAGCGTGTGCCAAAATATACAGGAGGGGAACAAGCCCCACCAGTGAGGCTAAGGAGGAATCCTTCCATGCCCGTACCCTCCTACAGATGGCTCTCCTCCCTTAAAATTAGGCATACTTGAACAAATTTACTGTGGGAGCTGCTTTATATACAGCCCAAAAAATCGACTAGGCCATGCACAAGTATACTACCTTATTGATGTAGTGGAATGCCTTCGCTGCTTAATCTACCAAGACAAGATGATTTCCATTTTATTCAAAAGGCAAAACTCTATCCAATCTATATAAAATAAGTATAGAATAAAACATAATAAAGCAATGCCCACTAGAGAGTGCCTAGACTAAAGATTTAATTAATTAAATTAACTCATGATTACCTGAGGTAATCATGAGTTAGTTTAATTAAATAAATCTTAAGGCATTTCGCCACATCAATAAGGTAGTATATTTGTGCATGGTCTAAGCCGGAGCCAGCAGATTAGTAATCAGCTGAGCTCGACAGGGATTGGCTTGAGCGGAGCGGCAGAGGGGTTGGGCGGGCCGCTGGTAATGTGCGCAAGAGGAGGCGCAATGGCAGAAGAAGCTTGGGGATAAGAATAGTTTAAACCGGCACTTTTATGCTGTTTACGGACAGGAAAGTGCCCTTTTTTTTACTGACAACACTGCTTAGGGCCCTCTCCACAGTGGCGGAACACCAGCTCCTGGTCACAAGTGTGACCTTTGCAACCCTGGTAGAATGACCACTGTTACACTGCAAATCAGCTGTTCAGCCACTGTGAGGCCCACTTAAGTGAGACAGGGTTCTTAACACTGCCTGAGCACAGCAGCGTTAAGGTTCCCTGTCCCCCTCAAAACTGGGGTAATGTGTTAGGCTGTGAGGCCCCTGTGAGCACAAGGCTTTAGGCGACCGCCTAATTTGCCTAATTAAAGAGCCGCCTCTGCATAGCACAGCATTGTCTAGTAGGAGAGGAAACCTCATTGCCC
Organism: Lithobates sylvaticus; assembly: GCA_028564925.1. Taxonomy (NCBI): domain Eukaryota; kingdom Metazoa; phylum Chordata; class Amphibia; order Anura; family Ranidae; genus Lithobates; species Lithobates sylvaticus. The sequence goes on along the minus strand of CM053035.1, from coordinate 151,288,024 downwards.
TTTTATTTTCCAAACAGGTCTCCTCTCTACCCTCCACCCTGTGTGCCTGTTCACACCAGAACGTGGTGCGGGAAACCCAAGCTCAGTGTGTGTTTCCACTCCCACTTTCAAAACTCACTGCAGTTTTGATCTGCAGCAGGGTGTCAATGTTAATTTAAAGATACCCAAACGCAGGTCGCAAACACAGTGCATTTGCCACTAATTTTGGTGTGGTCCAGTGCAAGTCAGCCCATTCGCATGTGAATCACAAAGGAACGCACAGCACGCTCCTGTGCGATTCCTAATTTGAACCGAATCTGTAACTGGACAGTGAAATGAGAAGCATCACAAAGATGACATCACTCTGCTTTCTCCTCCTTCTTTGAATGAGCCAAGCAGTTGTCAGCTTTCCTATGCAGGGGTCTCCTGGAAACGATGATGTCTTGCATCCCTATGCTACACTGGATTCTCTGGATAATCCAAATACATGCCTTTTGGCATGGGATTGGCGTCAGGAAAGGAAATTCTCTAGACAGTGCGGTGCAAATTGCAGGCACATTATCTTCAATGGGAACGCATCTGATTCTCAGATGTGTTCAGTTCTGAACACGAATGCTCTTCCCCTCCTCACTACACCTGTCCCAGGTAAGCTGATCCGCAGCTACAACAGAAAGGAACCGCTGAATGAATCATTTTTTATCTTCACAGGAAAACCTGAGCTGCAGGACTGGTGTGAATCCAGCCTTAAAGCCAGTTACAGTTAGCTCAGCGTCTGTTGCTCCCCCTTGTGGCGACTTATAACTTATTACATTGTGCATTGAAGCTGCAATACATATAATTCAGTTTGCTTGAAATGACATTCCTGACCTCTGATGCTCCATGAATAGCTTCCAAGGTTTAGAAGAATCAATACCCCTCTAGCAATAAATACTGCACTTTCCGTTTCTTGACAGTCATGCTATGGCTTACCAATAAACTTTTCAGAAGGTTCTCTTTATGGATATCATCTTAGATGAATAGAAATGTGATACTCAGTGTTCTGATGTTCAATGTCAATGTGAATGAAGTATTTATTGAGAATATTCAGTTTAATAGCTATACAATTATTTTTAAAAGGATTTTCCAACAGTGTGGAACATTTCATAATTTTTCTGCTATGTTTATAAAGTGCTCTATTGAAAAATATTCAAACATTGATGCACCAGATGTATTAAAGTAAAAACACCAACTGTTAAACCCAACCAAAAATGAGATTAGGTAACCACTTCCCTGGAAGGATGGTAGGATTTGCCCCCCCCCCTTAATGACCAGGCCATTTTTTGCGATACGGCACTGCGCCAATTTAACTGACAATTGCGAGGTCGTGTGAAGCTGTACTCAAACAAAATTGACATCCTTTTTTTTTCCCCACAAATAGAGCTTTCTTTTCGTGGTATTCGATCACCTCTGCGTTTTTTTTTTTTTTTTTGCGCTATAAACAAAAGAAGTGCGACAATTTTGAAAACAAACACAATATCTTTTACTATAATAAATATTCCAAATTAAAAAAAACAAAAAAAAAACAAATGTTTTTCTCAGTTTGTGGGGTGACACCATGAAGGTGCTGTCAAGCCCCCCCATCAGTGTAGTGTGACTTTGGGCTCTTTTCCCTGCTCAGCCAGCAGAGAACTCGGCAGCAGTGTGACAGGAGAAAGGTGAGCTGCGGGCTATCAGAAGTTTCCCCCGCTCGCCAGGTGGCTCTCACCAGGTTCCCAGCCCAGCTTCCTGCCTGCTCCGTTTCTTTCCTATTGGCCATAACTATGGGCCAATCAAAGGTGACTAGGAGAGGAGAGCATCATGGGACATGTAGTCCCAAAGATTGGCGGCCCCATTTTCCAATGGGAGGAGGCTACAGCTTGATCAAGAGAGCGATTCAGAGACTGCAGTCTGGAAAAAAGCTGAAGGAGAGAGCGCTACAGGACAAAGAATATGGAGTGTGCTGGGCGGAAGCCAGAGAGAGAGCCACGCTGCCCAACGCCACTAGAGAGAGCCACGCTGCCCAGCACCACCAGAGAGAGAAAGACTGGGCCACTACCAGGTTACAGACATGCTACACTAACTACTGACCAGAGTCGCCCCGGGGAACCCAGAGTGAGCGATCGTCCAGCCGGAGGGATCACTGCTGTAGTTTCGCTGGGTCTGGTAAGAGGGCCTGTTGGCCATTATCCATTACTTATCCTAGGGACGGTACTACGTCTGCAGTCTCTGACCATGATAATGTGATAATTACATTGTCAAAAAGGGGCGGTGCATGAGTGACCCTAAAATGATGCCCCCCCCTGAAAAAAGTTCTGCGGACGCCCATGGCTCCCGCTGCTGTCAATCAAATCCAATGACGCGGGCACTGGGGGGGGGAGGGGGTGGGGCAGAGTCCTGCATTTGACTCTGAATGCTGGACTCGGGAGTGCGCCCGCAAGGTAACCCCCCAGGAGAGCGCTTCCCCCCAGGGGGTCATCTGATGTGGGGAGGAGCCGCCGAGAGACCCCAGAAGACGAGGTTTGGGGGCCACTCTGTGCAAAACGAGCTGCACAGTGGAGGTAAGTATGATATGTTTAACAAAACAAAAAAATCCTGCGAGCCTAAAAGAACCCCCTACCAACCTGCCACTATCAAGCTGCAAACGTTAAACACGTCTCATACGTTCGTGCACATTAAACACAAAATGAAATATACGCTGCACTGGAATGGCTATGCACTAGATAATCTGTATCTTAATCTATAGTTATAGATCCACAAGAATATAACAATGTGCATAATATAGTAAACATACAACTGGTGTAAAGTGCAAGTGCAAAATATAGTAAAAACAAATAATGTGCACAAAATCTGTAAACGCACAACTAAAACGCATATAAAGTGGACAAGTGCCAAAAAAAAAAAAAAAAACTCTGTGAGGTTATATGGACCCTTTAGAGTTACAAGGTGCCATGCACAATAACATACCAAAAAATAAAATATCAATAATAATAATAATAATATTAGAAGAAAAAAGTGCTAAATGCATACATATGTGATAGCAAACATGTATGAAAGATTTATAAAAAAATGCAAGTGCATAAACCACACAAGTGTCGCTATATTATTAAAAAAACTGTTCTTTGTGGCAGCCTGTCTTGGGCTGTGATAAGAAACACAAAATGTTAATTGATGTGAGACTAGATGCAGGTGATGTGATCTCCGGTGATCATACTATTGACATGCTTGTTACATCCAACTGTGGCTCTGAATCATGCATAGGTGAAATCCGGGAACCCCTTATGGTAATAAGCTCACCTCAGAGCGTGTGACCAGCTTTTACACTGAGTCAAAACACGCATATGAACCACTATAGGGTTCTCAGCTGTTTCACTGGATCAGTAGTATCCTCAGTGCAATGATCTCAGAGGCACATGAAAAAAGAAAAAGACTAATAGTGCAATACCGTTTTATAAAATTTAATAGACAAGTTAAAAAACATTCCCCCGCCGGGGTACTCACATGTATAAGGTGCGTCAGTGCACCGTACTTCAAAAGGCTCAATAAAATACTGTAAACAGTATGGGTATGGCTTGTATCCCCTCCAGGCAGGTGTACTGTCTCTCGCTCCGTCCTGGCCCCTCCCCTACGCGTGTCGATACTCAGGGTGTGGTGTATCTTCCTCAGGGGGTTTGTTAAGTATGATATGTTTGTTATTTATTTATTTTTTTTAAAACAAACCTTTAGTGTCACTTTAAAGAAGAACTATGGGCAAAACTTTTTTTCTATTTTAGATAGAGTACACACGAGCGGAATGTCCGACAGAAAAAGTCAGACAGAATCTTTTCATTGGATATTCCGATCGTGTGTGTGCCTCATTGGACTTTTTTTAAAAAAAAATTCTGACGGACCTAGAAATAGAACATGTTTCCTATTGGGAAAACCGCTCGTCTGTATGCTGTTCCGACGGACCAAAAGCGACACATGCTCGGAAAAACCTTCAGGTCGTGTGTACGCTGCATAAGGGAGGGTTATAACCCCTCTCAGATTTTTTTTTACGCCATCTGTGTCCTATTGCAGAGATCTCCCTTCACTTCCTGTCCCATAGCCAAACAGGAAGTGAGAGGAAATCATCATTTTATATTCTGTTAGGGCCAGATTGGCAATCTTTCAAACCTGGTTCATGCAACAAGGGCAACTATCTCTAAGGCTGAATTATATCTATAGCATTTTATGAATGCATGCAAAATCTTGCATACACATGTTTTTGCGTGATGTGCTAAATGAATAAGGCAGCCCATTCAATTCAATGGGCTGCCTTCTGCCCGACAAAGGCGCCAAAGTAGCTCATGCATCTTTTTAAGCTTTGAGCATCGCATGTTTTTGTAACTGCATATTTGAATGGCATCGTAATAGTGAATTTTTTTTTGTGTGTGTGTGTGTGTTCTAGGAAATGTGTGCAAATTGTGTGATTTTTTTATCGTTTACACAATGCTATAGTGTAAATGCAGCTTCAGAGTATCAAGGGACAGTAATATATACTCTTACACTTTCCCTCCTATTACAAGCGACACAGCAACGTAATACCAATCATCATGTGGTGATGCAGGTACACAATGTCTACAAGATGCTGGTACACAATGTCTATCACTGACTCCTAGTGAAGATCTGTGACGTGCCTGTGTGCATGGAAGAGCAGCATACAAAATCACTGGATAGTCCCTGCAGGATGGAAATGATTGGCTGAGTTCTGCTGCACAGTAGACGTGACTCACCTACTGCTGACGTCTTCTATACATAGGCTTCCCATTATCTTTGCAGGCATACGTCAAACATAATGTGCAAAATGAATAGGTGTATTACTATATCTATATACATACTGTTTGTTTATATATACAGTATATAAGCAAAGTATGCATACCATTTGCTTAAATAGTGTATGTCCAAAGGGTCTACATTCTACAGTATGCCACTGACTTACCAGCTACAATGAAAAAATGTAGTGAATGTGCCACCATGGCATAAATGATCATGACTACCAAATTAAGATTTGCAGCTCAGACAACCAAAGGGAAATGACAATGCTGTAATGCTTGTGGGATTGTACTAATAACCTTATTACAAGGGAGTAATTTAACAGACTTTATTCCCAGTGTACGGTATATCAAAGTTTCACTGCACATTCACAGCCACACGTTCACTGATGCAGTGAATGTGGTTGGTGAATTTGTGATGAATACATAGTAAATGTTGATGAATGCATCATATGGAAGTTGACTAGATTCCACTGAGTTTTTAAATGGAGTATGCCCTGAAAATGCATGTTTTTTTTATCTACAGTTCCATTCCTCTGCATGTCAGATACAATACTGGATTATGCTGCTTACAGAATTTTAAAAGACATACTGGACAACAATGCAGAGATGAGATCAGTGGCAGTTACTATAATAGCACAGGACCAGTCATGCATTTTGTGTGCTGATTTGCCAGCATATAACTTCACCGAAATGCAAATGTGTGAATGGGGCCTAATTTTTCTAATAGCCGAAGATCTTACCACACACCTTACAATCCAACTGTACTGATCTTGTAGCTACCAAAAAGTATTAGAAGGGTCTGCCTGATACAGATTGGGTGGTGTAGATAGGTATTACACAGTTTTGGGAAACAAAGTTAATTGTACAAAGATTGTATGCTCAGATTGTAACCTGTACGTTATGATTTAGGCTGTCTATAACTGGCAGATCTCCGCCCAATCCGATGCCCGATAAGACCCACATTCATGGATCAAGGTGTTTATAAGTACATACTGAGGGTGAAAAACTATTGCTTCCCATGTTGAAAGGGCATGTTGAATGACTTCTTGCTAGATCTCTGAATGCCTATTATGTCTCCTGTACTGTTGTTACAATATTTTTCCCATCTGCTTATCATTGCATTCCCCTGCCTGGTCCTTTTCTTCACTCTTTGCCTTCTCTGCATTTCTTTGACTGTTATACTTCTGCTCCAAAATTGCTAAAGTGGAAATTTCTTCCCTTTCAATAAAAATCACATTTGCATGCTGATAAGAAATCATCTTACATCAGGGGCGGACTGACCATTCGGCCACTCGGGCACTTCCCAAGGGCCCCGGGCCACTAGGGGGCCCCATCAGGGTTACCATCCTCAGTAAAACCAGGGACAGTATGTAAAAATCTGTGTTTTTTTTACATCTGTTTCTGAAATGTCCCTTACCGACATCCTTTTGGTCTAAAAATCCTGAGATTATAGCTGCCCCACCTCTCCAGTACCTCCTCAGCCAATAGAAACATGTCTGTGTATACTGTGTGTACATGTATGTGTATACTGTGTGAGTGTATACTGTGTGGCCCCATAATCTCTGATTGCCTGGGGGCCCCATAACCTCCTATTGCCTGGGGGCCCCATGAGTTGTCAGTCCGCCCCTGTCTAGCATTCATTAGGTAAGCAAATGTTTTTTGCTTTTACTTCCAATTACTGTTTTTCCACTTCTTGTTTGAGTGAAGCACTGGTGATGTAGCCCTGACCTCACAGTTGCCTTCTGGGAAGGCTACATCACCAGTGTCTTCCCCCTCAGACAATGTGCACTATCAGGAGCCAGACCCAGAGTTCCAGACAGTTACAGGAAGTAAAGGAAGATAGATTATCTGCACTTAGGCTCCTTTCACACTTGTGCGACTTCAAAGTATCGCGATTTTTGCCGCGATTTCAAGGAATGCCTGTGTAAGTGGCATCAAAATTGGACCAAAGTAGTGCAGGGACTACTTTGAAGTCGTACTAATATGAATGACTGTCATTGGAAATCATGGGGAACGACTTGTCATGCTACTTTGCAGTCCCAAATCGTGGGACAAGTCGTATAAGTGTGAAAGGGGCCTTAGTAAAAATGGCCACAGTGAGAAGAATGACGAGGAAAAGAAAAATAAGGCTAAACTTTTAAAGGTGTCTTTGTTTTAATTTTTAAGATAAGAGTGACGTTTCTCTTTAAGTAACTGCAAGTTTTACTGATCATGTTCATTGTTTAGTGTAATGCTCCCTGAAAATGAACAAATGCAATGTTCATTGGGAAAATTCAGTGGGCTTTCTCATAATGCCCAGGGCCTCTGCAGTATTTGCAGCCATTCACCGGACATGCTTAGTTCTAGGTAGCAGTCACCTGTGGCGGGTTTCACCGACTACAATAGGAAATTGATAAATAAAAAACAAATTACTAAAATAAAAGAGATACATTTAAACTTAAAAAAAAATACTTTTTTCAAGCCCAGCATACTAGAGGGAAGACGTGTCACTATGAGGAGGCGCTCCTAAAGTGCTTGTACAATACTTTTTCCAATGACAGCAGTGCTCGTACAATACCTTTACATGTCACAGCTCTGCTACTCAAAGCAGAGAAGCAGGCAGCAGCGCCTCCAGCAGGAGAGATCTAACAGAGGTGTTGCAAGCTTTCTTCAGGCAACAGAGAGCAGGCCTGGCCCCAGGTAGCACTCGTAGGCATGGCTTGTTCATGATAGTCAATGAATATGTTGGCTCCAGTTCCAATACTAACAACCTCACAAGAGAAGAAAGTACAAAGACCCCATTTATTACTTGGTGTCTTAAGATGGACTGAACCCCCCCACCCCCTGTACCCTTTCCCCCCCCCCCTCCTCCTTGGGGTCATGCTCCTTGTTGATTCACCTCCTGGCATTGGGGGATCACCGATGGCTTAGGTTTCCCTAGTTCTGATCCTCATTCAACCCTGCTATTGTATGTGTACTTCACCCTTTACCCAATGCTCTACTGTTTGTTTATACTGATAATTTACCTGTAAAATTTGACATGTACTGCTGTGTAAGACTCTTATTTGATTTCTTAGACATGCTTGTATTGTTTTTGTTAGTCCAATAAAATCTCTTCTGTTTAACAAAGATGGACTGGTGGCCAGAGCTTGCAATACATGCTCTTTGACCTGCCCTGCTGCAAGCGTCCTATCAAAAAGGGTGTTCTGCACAGCTGAAGGGGTGCTGATTGACAGACACATCCACCTATCCACTGTCAATGACCACCTGAACTTTATTTAAATCATCCAGTCTTGGATAATGCCTCCCACCCCCCTGGTGGCTTCCATCATTTTACTGTCACATGTAGCACATGATGTTCCTGCTAGGTGGTGCTGCTGTTGCTTTTATTGCTGAATCCATATTCCCCTCACTGCAGGGTATCTGTAATAATAACTGAATTGTGCTGGCCACCAATCCTAGTGCAAGCTTGCTAATTCCTGACATAGTGTTCTTCCAATTTGCCATCCTCTCCTGCCCCTCCCTGCCCCCCCAAAAAAAGAATTAATCAATAAAAATTGATAGAAATGCATTAACAATAAATAATACACAAGAGTCAAATTTGAAAACTTTAAAATATAAAACTTTAAAAATTGTATTTCTTCTTCTTCTTTTTTTTTTTTTAAGAACACACCTATAAAGTGGTTGTTAAGGCAATAATATAAGTCTATGCCAGCCCCTCTATTAGAAGCTGGCATAGCACACTGTGTATGTGGTTTTTAAAAATAAGCGCTGTAAATATTGAATTTCAGCTGTCTTCAGGCCGGTCACGTGACTCGCGGACGATTTCCAGCTCCGATGGATGTCTTCTGTGGGAGGGGCTGTGATCTCTCTCTGACATCAGCCGGGGAGATCACGTGGCCGCTCGTCTCCTCTGCAGAAGCCATCCATCGGAGCTGGAAAGCGGCCGCGAGTCACATGACCGGCCAATCTTATATAGAGTGACTGGTATCAATCGCTCATTCCATTCAGGAAAGGAAGGGGCAAGTAACTTATGTATTTACTGGCCCCTCCCCCTGCTTTTTATCCTGAAACATCCCCCTGTGTGCCTGCAGCAGCTGCCGTTGGGAGAGGAGAGGAGGGAAGTCAGAAGTGCTGCGGTGGGGGGGGGGGGGGGAGGGCACACAGGGGGGCCCAGACAGCAGATGGAAGGGGGCGCATGTGCTAGGACCAATCCTCCTGCAGTGCAGCAAAGGGAGAAAGTGGAGGAGAAACTGGTAGCGCTGCTGGGGGAGACAGAAGAGGATAAGACAGTACAGCTGGCCCTCCTGCTCAGCAGGTGCCTGGGCCCCCCTTTTAAAACTGATGGTGCCCGGGCCCAGTATAGGAGGGCTGTACTGCCTTATCCGTGGCGCTAATCAGATAGGCGATTTCTTCGGATAAAACAATAAAAGTGTATCAATAAGACAATAAAAGTATATCAAACACTCAAATGATTCTTCATGGAACAGTGATAGGAAATATATCCATATGGTGTGCACATGAAGTGAAAAAACAGTGCTCAAAAAAGGTGCTCTACAATTGCAATAAATCCTGAAGGAATAGGTAAAAATGTATATTTCCTATCACTGTTCTATGAAGAATCATTTGAGTGTTTGATATACTTTTATTGTCTTATTGATACACTTTTATTGTTTTACCTTAAGAAATCCCAGGGCATGCGATACATTTTTATACTACCTAGGACTGGATATATATTGACCTTTGAACATTTGCCTCTTTCAACCATATCTTTTATTGAGCACCTTTGCACTTTATTACGCACAGTATTTAGGTTCATAGCGCAGCACTACCTTCACTTTATATATTTTATGGGTTCTGATATTTCCTTCAGTGTTGCAGCATATTGTTAAAAAACGCACACATTTGGTAGCGCTGGAATATCATTGTATTATATTTCTGAATTCCAAATATTTGACCTGCTTGGTCTAACTGACTGTAAGTCAAGACCCCGCCCTCCACGTTTGGCCCCTCCCACTCCCCATAAGTCACACCCCTTATAGAATGCACCCACTCCGTACCCTATATTCCACTTGCTTCTACTCATAGTGTCAGGAGTATACAGCTCAGCTTTACAGCACAGAGTATACAGCCTCAGCCTCACAGCACAGAGTATACAGCCCCAGCATCACAGCACAGAGTATACAGCCCCAGCATCACAGGACAGAGTATACAGCCCCAGCATCACAGGACAGAGTATACAGCCCCAGCATCACAGGACAGAGTATACAGCCCCAGCATCACAGGACAGAGTATACAGCCCCAGCATCACATGACAGAGTATACAGCCCCAGTGTCACAGGACAGAGTATACAGCCCCAGCATCACAAATCATGGTATATAGCGCAGCCTTACAGATTGGCGCAAACAAACTGAAAAATTACACTGTTAGTAATGAAGGACATTATACACAGGGCTCTGCACATCATATACCAGGCTGCACATTATACACAGGGCTCTGCACATCATATACCAGGCTGCACATTATACACAGGGCTCTGCACATCATATACCAGGCTGCACATTATTCACTGGACTCTACACATCATATACCAGGCTGCACATTATACACCGGGCTCTGCACATCATATACCAGGCTGCACATTATACACATGGCTCTGCACATCATATACCAGGCTGCACATTATACACAGGGCTCTGCACATCATATACCAGGCTGCACATTATACACAGGGCTCTGCACATCATATACCAGGCTGCACATTATACACAGGGCTCTGCACATCATATACCAGGCTGCACATTATACACAGGGCTCGGCACATCATATACCAGGCTGCACATTGTACACAGAGCTCTGCATATCATATACCAGGCTGCACATTATACACAGGGCTCTGCACATCATGTACCAGGCTGCACTTTATACACAGGGCTCTGCACATCATATACCAGGCTGCACAAGGCTAAACTTTTTGTTTTATTTTGTTTTGTTTTGGATAGAACAGAGTAGAATAGAATAGGACAGAATAGCTGTCAGGTGTTACTGTTGTCTGTACCTCTGTTTGGGAGATTCACTCTCTCTATCCGTCCTTGCTTCCCCCCTGACCACTTTATTAAAACAGCTGCATGGGACGAATGTCTATGTGGGTGTATATAAATTTGGCCTCCTTCATCAATCGTGAGCAGCTCCTAGAGCCACAGCTGACACAGTGGATTACAGAGCAGGCTACAGGGCCAATTAAATTGTGGTTTGTTGTGGCCAATCACAGCAATTACCATTTTAAATGAAGGCTGTTGAATGAATACTCTGTCCTGTGACATTCAGATCCGTAGGAAAGAAGCCCAAAATTTGCTACTGAGAACATGCATGTGGGCGGGGTCTAGCTGCGCCCATGCATGATTAGCAATGCCAGGACTGTTCGGAGGCTGATGTGAAGAATCAAACATTAAGGCAGTCCCTGAGTACGGAGTAGGATTTTTCATCCCAGGTAACTACACAGTTCTTCGGATGTATGTGTTGCATTCGGAGGGACATGCTAAGCCATTGCCCACTCCATCAGTCTAGTATAGCTCTGTTACCTCACTCCCAGTAATGAAATGAAAACCCACCAGACACATACAGTGGTGTGAAAAAGTGTTTGCCCCCTTCCTCATTTCCTGTTCCTTTGCATGTTTGTCACACTTAAGTGTTTCGGAACATCAAACCAATTTAAACAATAGTCAAGGACAACACAAGTAAACACAAAATGCAATTTGTAAATGAAGGTGTTTATTATTAAAGGTGAAAAAAATCCAAACCATCATGGCCCTGTGTGAAAAAGTGATTGCCCCCCTTGTTAAAACATACTATAACTGTGGTTGTCCACACCTGAGTTCAATTTCTCTAGCCACACCCAGGCCTGATTATTGCCACACCTGTTCACAATCAAGGCATCACTTAAATAGGAGCTGCTTGACACAGTAAGGTCCACCAGAAGATCCTTAAAAGCTACACATCATGCCGAGACCCAAAGAAATTCAGGAACAATTGAGAAAGAAAGTAATTGAGATCTATCAGTCTGGAAAGGGTTATAAAGCCATTTCCAAAGCTTTGGGAATCCAGCGAACCACAGTGAGAGCCATTATCCACAAATGGCGAAGACATGGAACAGTGGTGAACCTTCAGGAGTGGCCGGCCGCCCAAAATTACCCCAAGAGCGCAGCGACGACTCATCCAAGAGGTCACAAAAGACCCCACAACAACGTCCAAGGAACTGCAGGCCTCACTTGCCTCAGTTAAGGTCAGCGTTCATGCCTCCACCATCAGGAAAAGACTGGGCAAAAATGGCCTGCATGGCAGAGTTCCAAGGAGAAAACCACTGCTGAGCAAAAAGAACATCAAAGCTCGTCTCAATTTCTCCACAACACATCTTGATGATCCCCAAGACTTTTGGGACAACATTCTGTGGACCGATGAGACAAAAGTGGAACTCTTTGGAAGGTGTGTGTCCAAGTATATCTGGCGTAGAAGGAACACTGCATTTCAGAAAAAGAACATTATACCAACAGTAAAATATGGTGGTGGTAGTGTGATGGTCTGGGGCTGTTTTGCTGCTTCAGGACCTGGAAGACTTGCCGTGATAAAAGGAACTATGAATTCTGCTGTCTACCAAGAGATCCTGAAGGAGAATGTCCGACCATCTGTTCGTGTACTCAAGCTGAAACGAACTTGGGTTCTGCAGCAGGACAATGATCCTAAACACACCAGCAAGTCCACCACCGAATGGCTGAAGAAAAACAAAATGAAGACTTTGGAGTGGCCTAGCCAAAATCCTGACCTGAATCCTATTGAGATGTTGTGGTATGACCTTAAAAAGGCCGTTCATGCTCGAAAACCCTCTAATGTAACTGAATTAGGACAATTCTGCAAAGATGAGTGGGCCAAAATTCCTCCAGGACGCTGTAAAAGCCTCATTGCACGTTATCGCAAACGCTTGGTTGCAGTTGTTGCTGCTAAGGATGGCCCAACCAGTTATTAGGTTTAGGGGGCAATCACTTTTTCACACAGGGCAATGATGGTTTGGATTTTTTTTCACCTTTAATAATAAACACCTTAATTTACAAATTGCATTTTGTGTTTACTTGTGTTGTCCTTGACTATTGTTTAAATTGGTTTGATGTTCCGAAACACTTAAGTGTGACAAACATGCAAAGGAACAGGAAATGAGGAAGGGGGCAAACACTTTTTCACATCACTGTAGTGTGGGTCCCATATGCGTCCTCAGTTAACACTTTTTTCCCATATCTAGTACTCGGGCCTTAGATCTCCGTAACGCTAGTCCACTCCTGGTGACTGACAGCTAGGGAGGGTGTCAGTGCACCCACCCCCTCGCTATTTACCTAACCAGGTACCATGCCAATGACTGGCTGCTGTAGCTGTTCCTTCTTTTGGTTACCCCTGGAAACTACCTTCGCCTTGCGAGCAAAACCTTTGTAGTGGGGTTACACATACCCCATAGTGATATTACAGACCTAGGTTCTTTAGGAATCTGCCAAGACACAGCATGCACCCCGTGAATAACTTCAGAGCAGGCTCAAAGCAGTTGAAACAATGTTTACTGAAAACTTGGCACACCATGTACAACATGCATAAACATCCTTCTCCTATCTACACCTATCTGTGGCTGCCCCAACATGCATGCACAGGAGGAGTCCTTGGGGGAAAAATCCATAATTGTCACAACTCAAATGGATATGTCCATGGCTACGGGTGTCCCAGTGATTTGGTGCTCCGTGTATCACAGGTCCCAGCAGACTTCAAAACCCCCCCAGACCTAAATCTTTTCCCTTTTATAATACACGGGAGGGAGGCTGGAATCAAGAAAAAGCCAGCGAACATACTCAGGGAAGGTGGAAAAATTCTATACCCTTCCCCCTGACCTGGCAGCCAATTAACTAACTGACACAGTATGTCATTGAAAAACAGAACGGGACAATTTTTACACATTCTACTTACTAATCATTTCATATGAACTTTTTTTTCTGAATGACAAATTTTTACAGCAGTGCCCTGGCCATGTAAATGGGATTGGGTCTTATCTATTCAAACTACTTAAATCTGTTTCTGTAGTGATGGAGTATTGGGATCTAATAAGCCCTTAGTATGATTATTATTATCTGAACCAGTAAATAGAGTACGGTAACCTATATACATCAATAATTATTTCTTCCATAAATGTTGGAACTGAAAAAAAGCAGTTGAGGGTTGAGGATTAGGGATGAGCCGAACACCCCCGGTTTCGGTTCGCACCAGAACCCACGAACGGACCTAAAGTCCGTGTAAATTTAAGAACCCTATTAGTTACAATGGACGCGAACGTTCGAAATCAAAAGTGCTAATTTTAAAGGCTAATATGCATGTTATTGTCATAAAAAGTGTTTGGGGACCTGGGAAGCCATAGGGAATTCCCCATGACGTCCCCGTGCGTCAGAGGGGGCGGGGTTACCAGGTGCCCCCCCTTCCATTATAAAAGACCTGTCAGACGCAGCGAAGCCTCACACAGCGGGAGCCTCCCATTGCGCGGAGCGGCCCAGAAGAGACACCGACACCGTGGAGGAAGATGCTGGACGAGAAGACCAGAGCAAGAAGAAACAGATCGGAGGAAGAAGATGATGGAAGAAGAAGATGGAAGAAGATGCCGGAAGGAGAAGATGAAGAAACCGAAGGATGAAGAAAGGAAAAAGGAAGACCAGAAGAAAGAAGATTTTAATAAAGGAATTGTCAAAGACCGTCTCCGTCTTCCCAAAAGAAAGGGGGCTACCAGATTCCGATAAGCCCCCCGCCCGCAGACCCCCACAAACCAATGGCCAGGGTTGTGGGGAAGAGGCCCTTGTCCTCATCAACATGGGGACAAGGTGCCTTTGGGGGGACCCCAAAGCACCCTCCCAATGTTGAGGGCATGTGGCCTGGTACGGTTCAGGAGGGAGGGAGGGCCGCTCTCATCCCCCCTCTTTTCCTGCGGCCTGCCAGGTTGCGTGCTTAGATAAGGGTATGGTATGGATTTTGAGGGGGACCCCACGCCATTTTTTTTTGGCCGGGGTTCCCCTTAATATCCATAGCAGACCTGAAGGGCCTGGTAATTACATTTTTTTTTGTTTGTTTTTTTTGTTTTTTATATCAATGACTTTTTTTTTATCAATGACTTTCAATGAATGACTGTTCTCTGTGTTACGGGAGCCGTCAATTTATTAGCCGCGAGAGATTTTAAATAGCTTTTTTTCCTGCAAAAATTACACTTTTTGCAGGGACAGTTCTAAGCACAGGAAACATGCGCCCCTTCACAGGCATACTATAGACACCCCCCAGATGTGATACTGCAATGCTGTACTAACAGCACGCACACACTAATCCCCAGAATCACAGCAGATAATGTCAGCAGTCATCAGCACATAATAACACTGACACTGGAACACAATATACGTGGCCATCGGCGTGGCGGCCTTTTATAATGTGGGGCGTGTACTAAACCCCCTGAGCTATAATTGGCCACAGGCATCCTGCCTGTGGCCAATTATTGCTCTCCTCGTTGCTGGCTCTATGATTGGCCAAGCATGCGGGTCACAGTGCATGCTTGGCCAATCATCAGCCAGCAATGCACTGCGACTGGCGCAGTGCATTGCGGGCCGCTCGTATCACACGAATTTGATGCGAGCGACCCAAATAGTTCTGGGCTCGCCGAGCGGGCGAACGCACGATGTTTGATTCGAACATGGATTTAAATCGAACACCGGGCCCATCCCTATTGAGGATCCAAGTTAAAGTGTAATGCCTCGTACACACGTAGGGACTTTTGCCGGCGGACCTAGTCCAGCGGACAATCCCGCGGGACTTTCCGGCTAGGTCCGCTGGACTTTCCGAGGGTGTGGACTTGCCCACACACGCACGGACTTCTCCAGCGGATAATCCGCCGGCCAAAAGTCCGCGGGACTTTTGAACGGACTTGCCCACACACGGAGCAGTCCGTTCATTTCGAACGTAACTTCAGGTTACGTAGCTACGTAGGCAGTAAATGCCGCCGCGCTAGCTCCGCAAGCTGGCATGGATTTAAAGGGAATCCCCACGCCGAAAAAACGGCGTGGGGGTTCCCCCCAAATCCATGTCAGACCCTCATCCGAGCACGCAGCCTGGCAGGCCAGGAAAGGGGTGGGGAACGAGCGCCCCCCCCCTCCTGAGCCGTACCAGGCCGCGTGCCCTCAACATGGGGGGTGCCCTGGGGAAAAGGGGGGCCGTGCGGCCCCCCCACCCCAAAGCACCTTGTCCCCATGTTGATGAGGACAAGGGCCTCTTCCCGACAACCCTGCCGTTGGTTGTCGGGGTCTGCGGGCGGGGGCTTATCGGAATCTGGGAGCCCCCTTTAATAAGGGGGCCCCCAGATACCGGCCCCCCACCCTATGTGAATGAGTATGGGTACGATGTACCCCTACCCATTCACCTAGGTGTAAAATGTAAAGTACAAAAACACACACACTTTTGAAAAAATATTTTATTGCACTGCTCCGGGGGTCTTCTTCGTCTTGGGGGTCTTCTCGCCGGACTCCTCCGCTCTCTTCTGCTCTTTTACCTAGCTCTTTCAGAGGGGAGGAGTCCGGCTACCTTCTTCGTCGTCGCCGCCGTCGTCTGGGGGTCTCGATCCGCCTTCGGGGGTCTTCCGGGGGTCTCTTCTGTTCTTGCGGCGGTCGTCGTCTTCCGCGCCGCCGGCGCCTTCTCCTTCTTCTTGTCCTTCTTGTTCTTCTTCTTCTTCCGATGTTGACCCGACGCTCTCTCTGCCCGGAATGCCTGTGCCGATCTGCGCTCGGACTTATATAGGGACATGGGGGACAGGGTCACATGCACATGGCACATGGTGACCCCGCCCCCTTGTGTTGTCACAGTCCCGGAGGATGCTGGGACTGTGACATCGCAAGGGGGCGGGGTCACCATGTGACATGAACATGTGACCCTGTCCCCCATGTCCCTATATAAGTCCGAGCGCAGATCGGCACAGGCATTCCGGGCAGAGACAGCGACGGGTCAACATCGGAAGAACAAGAAGGACAAGAAGAAGGAGAAGGCGCCGGCGGCGCGGAAGACGACGACCGCCGCAAGAACAGAAGAGACCCCCGGAAGACCCCCGAAGGCGGATCGAGACCCCCAGACGACGGCGGCGACGACGAAGAAGGTAGCCGGACTCCCCTCGCTCGGTAAAAGAGCTTGGTAAATGGCGGGGGAGTCCGGCGAGAAGACCCCCAAGACGGAAGAAGACCCCCGAAGGCGGATCGAGACCCCCAGACGGCGGCGACGACGAAGAAGGTAGCCGGACTTCCCCCGCTCGGTAAAAGAGCTTGGTAAATGGCGGGGGAGTCCGGCGAGAAGACCCAAGACGGAAGAAGACCCCCGGAGCAGTGCAATAAACTATTTTTTCAAAAGTGTGGGTGTTTTTTTTTACTTTACATTTTACACCTTAGGTGAATGGGTAGGGGTACATCGTACCCCATACTCATTCACATAGGGTGGGGGGCCGGTATCTGGGGGGCCCCTTATTAAAGGGGGCTCCCAGATTCCGATAAGCCCCCGCCCGCAGACCCCGACAACCAACGGCCAGGGTTGTCGGGAAGAGGCCCTTGTCCTCATCAACATGGGGACAAGGTGCTTTGGGGTGGGGGGGCCGCACGGCCCCCCTTTCCCCAGGGCACCCCCCATGTTGAGGGCACGCGGCCTGGTACGGCTCAGGAGGGGGGGCGCTCGTTCGTCCCCACCCCTTCCTGGCCTGCCAGGCTGCGTGCTCGGATAGGGTCTGACATGGATTTGGGGGGAACCCCCACGCCGTTTTTTCGGCGTGGGGAGTCCCTTTAAATCCATGCCAGGTCACGGAGCTAGCGCGGCGGCATTTACTGCCTACGCTAGCTACGTAACCTGAAGTCACGTGCTAAATGAACGGACTTGCCGATGAGCGGCAAGTCCGTTCATTTCAAAAGTCCCGCGGACTTGCCCACTAACGGTGGGATTATCCGCTGGACTGCCAAGTCCAGCGGATAATTTGAAAACAAAACTTCAAACTTTAGTCCGCCGTACTTTGGCGCCAAAAAGTCCGCCGGCGCCCACACACGAGGGGATTATCCGCTGGACTTCAGTCCAGAGGATAATCCCGCGGGATTGTCCCTTCGTGTGTACGCGGCATAAGTTCGCCTTTTCACAAAAAATGAAAAGGGGAACTAACACCATACACCCTAGCTACCCCACCACCCACTCTGGTCCAGGCTGCATTTACCTCCGTGGATGATTAGCTTTCACTGCCCACACAGCTGGTGAAGGAGTCCAGGGATTTGAAAGTTGTTGTCTTCTTCTTGTTTTCATTAGAGATGCTGGTACAGATCAGAGCAATAGTTACTGGTCAAAGCCAGATCCGTCCCTGTAGAAGACCTCAATGTTCAAATCCCTGTACCGTCGCATTGGCTGCATGTGTAGTGAAAGGTAATCATCCACTGAAGTGTAGCGGGCACTGGGAAGTGGGGTGTACGATGTTAGTTAGTTCACCTTTTTAATTTTTTAAATATCACTGAAAATCAGTATTTTCACACTCATTCAATATAACAGTCAATAAGGTCCCCTTTATCAGACTGATATCTGCAAAACCTGAAATGTTAGGAGCCAGCTAAAATATTAAGATGTATTGGTTTCCCAGTTTCTTAACGTGATTGTAAAGGCTAGTTTTTTATTTTTTTAAATAATAAACATATCAGACTTACCTCCACTGTGCAGCTCGTTTTGCACAGAATGGCCCCGAACATCCTCTTTTAGGGTCCCTCGTTGGCTCTCGTGGCTCCTCCCCGCATCAGATAACCCCCTAGGAGAAGCGCTCTTCCGGGGGGTTACCTTGCGGGCACGCTCCCGAGTCCAGCATTTGCATCCATATACACGAATGCCGAACTCAGCCCCGCCCCCGGCGCCTGCGTCATTGGATTTGATTGACAGCAGTGGGAGCCAATTGCTGTGCTGCTATCAATCTATCCAATCAAGAGCCGAGAACCTCGGGCAGAGGAAGAGCACGTCTCTGGCGTGTGAAATTCCAAAAACCTGCTCCACTGGCAGGTGTTTTTTCACCTTAATGGATAGGATGCATTAGGTAAAAAAACACGAGGGTTTACAACCCCTTTAAATTTGACTAGTGTGGTACATTGTGCTATTATAGGAATAGTGGTATCAACACTGAGTTATGTAAAAGAGCAAATTGGCACGTACATAGCACATGAATACTTTATTTTATATTGGCATTTTGAGAGCACCTGTGAAACTTGAATACTATATGTTTTGACAGCAGTGCTACCTCTGCTTCCTCCATTGTTCACATAAGGTTGGATGGTTTATGGTATGTTGTAAAAACAGACTACAAATGTAAAAGACACCTGTTTGCCAGCAAGTCAACACAAGATAAGATTCCATTCTGCAGAATGATTTGACTTCTTGTGTCAAATCATATTTAGGCAAGCCAGGAAATGTGATCCAGCAAGGGGTGAAATTGGTTTGCTAAATTCTAAAACTCATCACATCATTATATGTTTTATAACATATACAATGACCCAGCTAGCCCATTATCAGTGCTTGCTGTACAATGCCCTGGTATTGTGGAAGATCTCAGTAAATGTGAATATCTTAACCACAATGGTATCCTCTGCAACATGGTAGTAGACATTGCTGTTGCCAGAAAACTGATCAATCTGACATTTGTTGACTCTATAGTTCCAGTGTATGACCTATACAGTCACCATTGGTCAGCATAGCCAACCATCTGCAAACTAATGTCACTACAGAAACCAGTGGACAGGTTGTCCATGGTTGCCAGTGGTAAAGTTCACCCTTACATTGATCAGTGGCAGAAAACTCTAATGCCCGTACACACGAGCGGATTTTCCAACGTGGATAGTTTTTGCACAGAGTGGCCCCGAACATCCTCTTCTAGGGTCCCTCGGCAGCTCTCGTGGCTCCTCCCCGCATCAGATGACCCCCTAGGAGAAGCGCTCTTCCGGGGGGTTACCTTGCGGGCACGCTCCCGAGTCCAGCATTTGCATCCATATACACGAATGCCGGACTTAGCCCCGCCCCTGGCGCCTGCGTCATTGGATTTGATTGATAGCAGCGGGAGACAATTGCTGTGCTGCTATCAATCTATCCAATCAAGAGCCGAGAACCTCAGGCAGAGGCGTGCGAAATTCCAGGGCTCAGGTAAGAAAAATGGGCGGGGGGGGGCTGGGGGGCCAGTCACTGGCTGGTGTTTTTTCACCTTAATGGATAGGATGCATTAGGTAAAAAAAGACGAGGGTTTACAACCCCTTTAGATTTGACTAGTCTGGTGCATTGTGCTATTATAGGAATAGTGGTATCAACACTGAGTTATTTAAAAGAGCAAATTGGCACGTACATAGAACATAGCCAACCATCTGCAAACTAATGTCACTACAGAAACCAGTGGACAGGTTGTCCATGGTTGCCAGTGGTAAAGTTCAACCTTACATTGATCAGTGGCAGAAAACTCGAATGCCCCGTACACACGAGCGGATTTTCCAACTTGGTTGGTTTTTCCAACGGAATTCCGCTCAAGCTTGGCTTGCATACACACGGTCACACAAAAGTTCTCTGAACTTTCGACCGCGGTGACGTACAACACTACGACGAGCCGAGAAAATTAAGTTCAATGCTTCCGAGCATGCGTCGAATTGTTCCGGAGCATGCATAGGAATTTTGCACGTCAAAATTTGAACTTTTTCCGACCGATAAATAGAGAACCTGCTCTCAATCTTTTGCTGGCCGAAATTCCGCCAGCAAAAGTCCGATGGAGCATACACACGGTCGGAATTTCCGACCAAAAGCTCACATCGGACTTTTGCTGGGGGAATTTCCGATCGTGTGTACGGGGCATTAGTCACTATTGGATGGCAGATTATTCTGCCCGACCTGCAGAACTGCATGCTTCTCAGCAGTGACTGTATAGCCCTGGGGCAAACATAAACAATTGACAGTTTCTAGTAAAAATGCTGTTCATTGCCATATTTTTAATTACAAAATGTACTTGTGTCTTTGGCAACATACTGTCGTGTGGGCACACGGAGGTACCTTTCGTGCGGAGCACGCTCATCAATGCCCAGGACCAGGCAGAGACTGCGGTCATGTGAAAAATCAAACATTAAGGCAGTTTCCCAACTTAAAGATGGGCCTTCACTGTGTGCAATACAGTAAAATAACATACAGAGATCCTCTGTTTAGTGTCTTGTCCCATGTCACTACACACTGTAACTTAGTAGATGTTGCATTAGAAGGGACGTGCTGAGCCTGCGTCCACTCCACCAGTCCAGCGTACCACTGTTTCATTACCCCCAGTAACAGAATGCGTGCACTTATTAACTCCTTCGCTCACTTACCTACGTGACCAGACCAAGGATCTTCATAATGGGCATTCGGTTCTAGCTGCTACAGGATACCAACCGCTAGGGAGGGAGCCAGACATCGACCCCCTTGCTACCGGAGGACCTGTAACTAGGGTTGTCCCGATACCGATACTAGTATCGGTATCGGTCCTGATACAGAGTATTTGCAGGATTACTAGTACTCGTGCAAATGCTCTCGATGCTTAATCCGATTCCTGGATCTCCCTGTGTGGCTTTCAATAAAGCAGCTGAAAGCCACAGAGGGGAGAGGAGGAGAAGCACACAGGGGGATCAGTGATTATAACTTCCCCCGCCACCGCACTGATTGTTCCTGAGTGTTCCCTGTATCCTCCTCCAGCTCCCCTCTGTGTCCACCTCTGTGTTCCTTTGTGGGCTCCTATGCCCCCCCCTGTCCTCCTCTGGTCCCCTTCTGCATGCTCCTCCGGTCCCCCCCATCCCCCTCCTTCGCTCCCCCTCTGTGTGCTCCCCTGGTCCCCCCCTCCTCCGCCGTGCCATCCTCCGGTCCCCCCTGTCCTTCCCCGGTCCCCTTCTGTGTGCTCCTCCTGTCCCCCCTCTTCCTCCACTCCCCCTCCGTGCGCTCCTCCGTACCCCCTGTCCTCCTCTAGTCCCCTTCTGCGCGCTCCTCCGGTCCCCACTCCTCCTCCGCTCCCCCTCCAGGTGCTCCTCTGCCCCCCCCGTTCTCCTCTGCCGCCTGTCCCAGATCTTTTAGGGTGGAGAGTGGAGGAAGGAGCCGGTATATATGTCCTTTACTGGCTCCTTCCTTTAGTGATTCCTTTAGTTATTACTGACTCTGTCCATTCATAACTGAGCATCGTAAACTGTGTTTACGATGCTTCAGTTTATAAACGGAGAGGAGCCTCTGTCTCCTCTCCATTCATCTCCAGAGACATGCTGCCGCTGTCTGGATGCTTCACACCCGTTGGCTCGGCTATGTGTAGTGGTAAGTATGGGGCCTCTACTTATTAGGCCCCTCTTACCCTCTGCCTTTAAATACCAGTATCATGCCATATACCAAAACTTTATCCTTTCACCTTAGGTACAATTCATACACATCTACCCCTGAAGAGCGAGCGAGGACTCGCGAAATATGTCGGGTACACCTGATGTTTGTATGCTATGTAATTGTTCATACACAAATGTACCATTATTACCAATTTTACTCTACCCAGTTATATGTACTTTGTATAAAGTGTCTTTTTCTGATGACAACAATGCATGTAATACTTTTACTGAATAAAAAAAAATATATACTGGATTTACTCCTGTTACTTTTATTGGCTTAGTGGTGCCCACCTCTTATAAAGTCCCAGGGCGATATTTTCTCCTTTTTTCCGCCTCTGTCTCCTCTCCATTCATCTTCAGTCCAGCTGAGGCTGCTGAGAAAGGGACTGGGGAATCTCTATCAGGTATTTGTTGTTCTCAATCTTTATAAATTTAGCGCTACCCCCGTAGGGGCTGCTGGTAAATGTTCACAGTCCTTGTACTTTGTTTTGTTTTATTAGGGGAATAGAACTTGGATCGGCATAGGGTACATATGGGATGCCCACCTATGGGATACCCCCCCCAGACTGGGGATGTCACCCCCCCCCCCCACAGACTGGGGAGCTCCCTCAAAGGCCACGACAGCCTAACACTCCATCTCCAGCTTCCACCCGAACACAACTCCCCCTCTGCTGAGCTGACCCTGATTATTTGAGGGAGCCTACCCCCTGCCAATCCAAGTTGGGGATTGGTCAGGGCCCCCAGAATACTCCAGTCAACTCCACATCTCCTCCCCTCCCATTGTTCTAGAAGGTACCAAAACATTTGAGAAGTAGGGGGGAGGTCTGCCTGCGAGTCATGCAGCTCTCTCTGGATTTCTGCCCAACCCAGAACAAAAACAGACAGGCTTGGCTGCCAGCCAACCCTGCATAAATTTACCTGTACTAGAAAAAACCTATATACACTTCTAGCACTAGAGGGTGCTACATAAATACACAGCTTGTATTAAAATATTAGTACCAGGTGCTCCTGCCATGGTTTTTGTTTAGACACTTGTGACAACTGTCTCCAAGCTGTTGCCCTACATTGTCTATTTGTCACACAGGCCCCTGATTCAGACTACAAGTGAGCATGCTGATAAATATTGCATAGCCAAGGTCCACTGTTGTCACAATCTGGATAAATTGATATTGAGAGAAATGGTGTGTAGCTGGCATTGAAGTGAGTGTATGTTGCCAGGAGTGTCTGGAAGAGGTTGAAAGAAATCCGTAACAATGCGATAAAAAAAACAGGGTAAAAATAAACAAAAACAGTATTTTATGAAAAAAAATTAAAATATGGCAGTTGTTTTATGATACACAGAGCCACTGAAAATAAAATATAATCATCTTAGGGTTTAGATCTACTCTAAGGGCTTGTTTACGCATGCGACAACACTTGCTGCCCCTCTAAGAAGCGATCTGCGGTGGATCACTTTTTATAGTGTGTTTGACAGCTGGCTTGAAGGCGATATGTTGCATTCTCAGTGCTTTTTTAAACCCTGTAAGTCCACCCCACCATGCCACAACCTTGTGCATTGCATGTGGCTGCAGAGAGGTGGCAGCGCAGCCCCATTTACTTGAATGGGGTCATATTTGATGGGGATACTGCCCACCCAATGTGGTGGGGGCACAAGTGTAGCTGCGCCTGTAAAACATCAAGGCCGGAGCATGTGTACAACCTCATCAGGCCCAACCACAAATTTTTGCCACACCCCTCAACCACAAATGTAAAGTATGTCTAAGGTATTGCTGGCTCTGAGCTGTGTGAGAGGGGTGCTCTCCTGTGTCTGTGTGTACACTAGGACTGGCTGCTGCTGACATTAAAGCTTCATTAGGAATGTTGGGGTCAATTCTGGATATACAACATGCAAAAGTCTTCACTACTGGAAACTGGCGCTGATGTCATCACACCTGAGCTGACATCATCATTTAACATTTTAATTTCAATACATTATTTTTTGAATCAAGTCATTTTTATTATCAATTTTTTTCACAATACAAATACGCTACAACAGAAGCATATCACAAAGAAAAGTTTCTGATACCAAAGCAAGAAAAGAAAATAAACATGAAACAATACAAAAACAAACATAGTTTTTCATAGTCTAACTGAAATCGTTAATGGCAAATACCCATATCTACCAAAAAAACATGTGTACATACGTATGGACTCACTGGTCTTGTAGAAATCGGTTGTCAATGACTTTGCATATTCTCAACACTTGCAGGGTATGGATTATTGTATCTTAAACACCTGATAGCTCCCTTCTGACATTACCCTGCCATCCACCTTAGTCATTTTCACTGTTACCCCTGTATCAATTAGCACCGAAAATCTATTAGTTGTGTTTTAATTATTAACCCCTGCAGTCTGAGAGGGGACATCAAAAAGTGAATTATTAGAGTCCACCCACCAGGACCATATCTTTTGGAATTTGTGAGGACATCCCCTATGTTTGTAAGTTATTTTTTCCATTTGCAGTGTGAAATTAAGAACATCACACCACTGTTTATGTGAGGGAGGTGTAGGTGAAATCCACTTTTGTAGTATAAGCTTTCGCGCTAAATATAAGGCCCTTGTCCACATAGTGTGCATTTCCTCTGGGAGTAAATCTTCTCAGATCACCCCAAGAAGTGCAACTTTGGGATCTATTGCCACTCTTGTTAAACATAAGGAGTTTAAAGTTGTAAACACCTTATCCCAGTAACGGTGAAGTTTGGACACCGTCATAGCATGTGAATTAGAGACCCATTGGCTGAATTACATCGGGGGCACAAAGGCGATATGGACTTTACCCGTGTATAGAGTTCCTGTGGGGTGTAGTGAGCTCTATGCACGATAAACAACTGAGTCAAATGCTGGGAGGGAGAAAGAGCAACCTTTGGGAATACTTCCAATGCCAGAGTCCATTCATCCTTATCCAGAGACTCTAAATCCCCTTGCCATGAAGCATAACTGTTAATTTGTGTCTGAGCACTAGCGGCCATCTATAATGCAGAGTATAGGTCTCCTATTAACCTCCTTTTTGTACAGGATCTGGAAATAGCCATAGATAAAACTGTAGATGGGTTATATTTCAACTGTAAAACTGACGTCTGGCTCTGTAGCGCATGACACAGTTGTAGATATTGGTAAAAGTTGTTATTGGAAAGCTGGAAACGCTCTTTAAGAGTATTAAAAGGCAAAAGCACATCTTTATCATACAACTGATGGAGAAGAGGAATACCAGCCCTTTTCCAGATATCAAATTCTGTTACCTTGTTAAGTTCAGAGAGATAGGAATTATCCCATATGGGTATGTACTTAGTAAACCCTTCATACTGAGTGATGTTTTGCACCGCCTCCCACAACTTATGTATTAAATGGAATGTGGGAAATTTCCATTCAGCATGAAAATGGTAAGCTACCACTAACTGAACCAAAGAAGATTCAGGAAATTGGGATAAAATAACATTCTGTATGGGATGCTGCCTGTCCACCTCACTCCATCCATACCAATGCTGCAGCTAGGAAGCAATGAAATACAGCCTCGCACTGGGCACTGCCAGTCCACCACTATCTTCTTTAGCCAACTGCAAGATAGAAAGACCAATTCTGGGGCATCTACATTTCCAAATGAATTCCTGAAAAAAAAATTGTGGTAACCACATTGGGATGTTGTGAAGAATGTACAGTGATTGTGGCATCCACACCATTTTCACCAAGTTTGTTCTTCCTATCACCGTTAAAGGCAATTTTCTCCAGGTTTTTCCAGTTTGTCTAAACCTAGTGATTAGAGAGACCAAGTTCCTATCAACATACTCCTGGGCTTGGGGAGTAATTATTAAGAAGAGAAGAATTTAAATGACATACAGTGGTGTGAAAAAGTGTTTGCCCCCTTCCTCATTTCCTGTTCCTTTGCATGTTTGTCACACTTAAGTGTTTCGGAACATCAAACCAATTTAAACAATAGTCAAGGACAACACAAGTAAACACAAAATGCAATTTGTAAATGAAGGTGTTTATTATTAAAGGTGAAAAAAAATCCAAACCATCATGGCCCTGTGTGAAAAAAGTGATTGCCCCCCTTGTTAAAACATACTATAACTGTGGTTGTCCACACCTGAGTTCAATTTCTCTAGCCACACCCAGGCCTGATTATTGCCACACCTGTTCACAATCAAGGCATCACTTAAATAGGAGCTGCTTGACACAGTAAGGTCCACCAGAAGATCCTTAAAAGCTACACATCATGCCGAGACCCAAAGAATTCAGGAACAATTGAGAAAGAAAGTAATTGAGATCTATCAGTCTGGAAAGGGTTATAAAGCCATTTCCAAAGCTTTGGGAATCCAGCGAACCACAGTGAGAGCCATTATCCACAAATGGCGAAGACATGGAACAGTGGTGAACCTTCCCAGGAGTGGCCGGCCGCCCAAAATTACCCCAAGAGCGCAGCGACGACTCATCCAAGAGGTCACAAAAGACCCCACAACAACGTCCAAGGAACTGCAGGCCTCACTTGCCTCAGTTAAGGTCAGCGTTCATGCCTCCACCATCAGGAAAAGACTGGGCAAAAATGGCCTGCATGGCAGAGTTCCAAGGAGAAAACCACTGCTGAGCAAAAAGAACATCAAAGCTCATCTCAATTTCTCCACAACACATCTTGATGATCCCCAAGACTTTTGGGACAACATTCTGTGGACCGATGAGACAAAAGTGGAACTCTTTGGAAGGTGTGTGTCCAAGTATATCTGGCGTAGAAGGAACACTGCATTTCAGAAAAAGAACATTATACCAACAGTAAAATATGGTGGTGGTGGTAGTGTGATGGTCTGGGGCTGTTTTGCTGCTTCAGGACCTGGAAGACTTGCCGTGATAAAAGGAACTATGAATTCTGCTGTCTACCAAGAGATCCTGAAGGAGAATGTCCGACCATCTGTTCGTGTACTCAAGCTGAAACGAACTTGGGTTCTGCAGCAGGACAATGATCCTAAACACACCAGCAAGTCCACCACCGAATGGCTGAAGAAAAACAAAATGAAGACTTTGGAGTGGCCTAGCCAAAGTCCTGACCTGAATCCTATTGAGATGTTGTGGTATGACCTTAAAAAGGCCGTTCATGCTCGAAAACCCTCTAATGTAACTGAATTAGGACAATTCTGCAAAGATGAGTGGGCCAAAATTCCTCCAGGACGCTGTAAAAGCCTCATTGCACGTTATCGCAAACGCTTGGTTGCAGTTGTTGCTGCTAAGGGTGGCCCAACCAGTTATTAGGTTTAGGGGGCAATCACTTTTTCACACAGGGCCATGATGGTTTGGATTTTTTTTCACCTTTAATAATAAACACCTTCATTTACAAATTGCATTTTGTGTTTACTTGTGTTGTCCTTGACTATTGTTTAAATTGGTTTGATGTTCCGAAACACTTAAGTGTGACAAACATGCAAAGGAACAGGAAATGAGGAAGGGGGCAAACACTTTTTCCCACCACTGTAACTACCGTAATTTGATTCGCCTGGGGCGGAAGCTCTGTTGGTATAGGGTCAAGAGTCAATACCACCGACTTGTCCCAATTGATAGTAAAGCCTGAAAAGGAGCCATATGTATCAATTAAGGACATAGCTGCAGCCAGGGATGACAATGTATTCCCCAGAAATAGCAATGTGTCATCGGCATACAATGCTATTTTATCTTTGCACATGGACCTCTGGAAACCAGTAATTGCTGGGGAAACACAGATAGCCTTCGCCAAATGTTCCAATGCCAAGGCAAACAACAGAGGTGACAGGGTGCATCCCTGCCTTGTACCCCAATGCATTGGAAAAAGGTCAGATATATACACATTCACCTGAATGCAAGATTTTGGTGTAGTATACAGAAGTTGTATCCTCTGAAAGCGAGGAACAAACCCATATCCTCTGGCTGTGCCACAAAAAGCCCCACTCTATGCTATTGAAAGCTTTAGCCGCATCCAGCGACAATATGGCTCTATTTCCTGTACAGGGGGTCCCCGGGTTACAAACAAGATAGGGACTGTAGGTTTGTTCTTAAGTTGAATCTGTTTGTAAGTTGGAACAGGTACATTTTTTAAGTGTAGCTCCAGCCAAAAAATCTATTTTTATTTTTTTTAGATAACATAGAGAAGGGTTATCACCCCTGTAACATTTGTTTTGCCGTCTGTGCCCCTGTTCAGAAGATTTCACCTCACCTTCTGTCCCAATGACAATTGGATTTTGAAAATTTTGGGGTGTTAGGGAAACATGGACTGGTGATAAAGCATCAGTAGCGACACCTTTTTCCCATATTAACTCTTACAGGAGTGAATTTCCCTTCCCAGGGGTGGATTCCCTCTCACTTCCTGTTGTCTCCCTCCGTTTGTAAGTAGGAGTCGTTTGTAAGTTGGATGTTTGTAAGTAGGGGACCCCCTTTATTAGTAGTTGGGATTTGCATATTTAAAATAAACGCCTGATATTAATGGCTGTAGACCTGTTTTGGAATAAACCCCAATTGGTCCGGGTGAACTAATTTAGTGATATATTTTGACAACCGTGCCGCCAGCATCTTCGCTAAAAGTTTGATATCTGAGGTGAGTATAGAGATCGGGCGATATGAATCCAGACTGCTAGGATCCTTACCCTGCTTCAAGAGCACAATAATTATTGCCTCAGTCATAGATGGTGGAAGGAAACCTTCATCAAAAGCATGGTTAAAAACCTCTAAAAGTTTGGGTAACAGTATTTCCCCATAGGTTGTATATACTTCTCCCGGGAGGCCATTCTCTCCGGGGCTTTGTTATTTGGGGAGCTGGCTGCAGCATGTCTCAACTCGTCCAATGTCAATGGGCTCTCCAAGGCTGTCCTATCTTTGTCTAAAAATGTTGTAGGTTAATAGTATCAAGAAACTTGGTCAAATCCTCTACTGCATAAGACACTTTACTGCTATACAGGGTTTGAAAAAACGCACAAAATACATTAGAGATCTCTGGAGTACCGAACACCATATTATTCAATGCAGTTTGCATTTTTGACACATAAATTCATGGCCTCTGGGCCTTCACTATAGTAGCTAACAGGTGTCCTGTACCTTCCGCTTCCTTCAAAATATGGTTGTTGAAGAAAGAATCTTTTATTTTCTGCCTTCTGGATGGCTACCGATGCATACTGCTGTTGACTTTGCACCCATGCTAATTGAATATCTGGGTAGGATAAGTGACATATTGGCATTCTTTCTGCAACAAATCAAAGCAGGAATTTTTTTTAACTGCAGGGTTCTTTCTGTGCCAAATATCCACAAGCCCTAGCTCTTGTATATATCTGGGAACTGAGATTACCTGTCTCTCAGGGGGATGATACTTATCTAAAGATGGGTCCAAATAGATGTTTAAATCCCCAACTATCAACCATGGGATATCAGGTCCATCAGAGACAAAATGTAGGAAGTCCTTAAAAGAGAAGTATGGGTTTGTTTTTTCCCCCTCCATTATACTTACCTACCCTGTTTCCCCCGAAAATAAGACCTAGCGTGATTGTCGGTGATGGCTGCAATATAAGCCCTACCCTGTTTCCCCGAAAATAAGCCCTACCCTGAAAATAAGACCTACAAGGACTTTAACTAGGGCCTATTTGGGGGGTAGGGCTTATATTGCAGCCATCACCGACAATCACGCTAGGTCTTATTTTCGGGGAAACAGGGTAGGTGGATGCAGCACTGGACCATTGCTGCAGCTGTCCCCCGGCGCCT
Source organism: Lithobates sylvaticus (assembly GCA_028564925.1). Taxonomy (NCBI): domain Eukaryota; kingdom Metazoa; phylum Chordata; class Amphibia; order Anura; family Ranidae; genus Lithobates; species Lithobates sylvaticus. Next base: position 151,258,049 of record CM053035.1, on the reverse strand, counting down.
CTACACTGAGAACCGAGAGATTGAACATCGCCATTTGGTCTCCATCAGGGAGGATGGGGGAGGCAGGAGGAGACTGCCTGATCCCCACTTCTATGCATGAGAGGACTGTGAGTGTACAGCCATCATAGAAGAAAAATCACAGAGACGGCAGGGGAGTTGCAGACATGTGTTCTTTATCATCCCTGTCTTTGCAAGAACAGGCCAGCCTGCCACCCATGTGCCCACAGGATGGATCCTTCTTTTTTTTATGTTGCAAGGACACTTGGGTGAGGCCTGTTTCTTGAACTAATCTTTTAGGAGCCTGTCTGCTCAGGGATCCAAAGAAAGGTTGTTGCTTTTCATTTCATGTGTGTGTCTTATTGTTTCTGTCAGTAGGTCATAACCCCCTCCTGACAGAACAAACAGGACAAAAAAACAAAAACATGTGTTTCTCTTTTCTATTTCTGTTGGGCAGATGCTAACCCCTTTCCAACAGAAACTGTCAGTGTGAAGATAGGACAAGGATAGGATGCTGTTTTGTCTTCTTTTAGGATCTTCTGGGATGGGATGGCTGTCTATCCCCTCTGGCTAGAGTCAAGATTTTCCTGCGGGCAGAGTATCTTTCTTGTGGGAGAGATGCTCTGGCTCAAATGTGTATACTGTGTGATGTTGATGTCAGCTCCAGGAAACTGTAGTTAAGAGTGTACCCTGATGTGAATATTGTAAATACCCACAAAATCTACTCTATTTTTGTACGTATTTATTTGTACAGTTCCCCATCCAAGTTATTTCCTTTCCCCCTTCCATTTTGTCTTATTGGATGTCCTTGCAGGAGCCATTTATTTGTAAATTTTCCCAGCTGAGCGACCAGCTGGATTCTGGTGGGGGGTGGATGTAGCACCCTCTACCTAGGTAGGTGCTAGAGGTAGATTTTTGGTGAGTACAGGTAAATGTATGCAGGCCTAGCTAGATGTGTTGGCTCAGAGTAGATTGGTGACTCACAGATAGCATCACTTCTCGGTTACCTCCCTCTGGCTTCTAGAGGATTCTAGAAGAGAGGAGGCGAAGAGAGGTGGAGCTATCTGAGGTGTTTCAGGGAGCCCTGACCAATCCCCATTTAGGATTGGCAGGGGGCAGGCCTCCTTGAGATACCCAGGGTCAGCCCAACTGGTGTGGAGTTGTCGGGGTGGAAGAACTGAGGATGGAGTGCAAAGTTGTCTGGGCCTTTGAGGGCACCCCCCCAGTCTGAGGGGTGACCTTGGGCCTGGGATTTGGGTGCAGGAAGGATCCCTTCAAGAACGCATAAAGGATCTGGACAGGAGGCACAGAGAGGAGTCAGAGAGGACAGCAGGACCTAGTACTGCCGGGCAAGTCTTCAGGAGGGAACCATCGGTGTGTGTGGCCAGGAGGGCCAGTGAATGACAAGCATAGTTGGGAGGACTGGGAGTGTGCAGTCTGGGATGGGTGCAGAGCAAGCAGTAAGGACTGTGATGTCACGGGCAGTGGAGTCAAGCAGCTGCAGCCAGGAGGGCTGACTGGGCCTGAAGAGGGCTTACTTGGAGTAGTAGTCCACCATAGGGCAGCTAGCACTAAAGACTTCCTATTACTATTTTCTTGCTACCTTAAAGGGACCCACAGTCCCTGCCTGCAAATTTTTTAGGGCCTGACTGAGTCAGAGTTGGGCCTAACCATGTGCTAGCTGTACCTGGAGTTAAATGTTGGGCAGGAGAGAGTCTGCAAGCAAGAGAAGTGCTGGAGGAGACTGGAGTAGCCAAGTGTATATAGTTGTCCCAACTGATTGATATACAATCAACCAATTGCTTGTTCTATTGGGCATCCCATATATTGCCATCCCTATCTGAGTTCAAATCCCTCAATAAAAATACAAAAAAAAATAAAAAATAAGCACAAGATGATTGGGAAGTGAATGCCGGGCTGGGCAGGGTGACAGATGGGCCACAACTTTCAGCAGCCCCTATGTACCGATACATAGGGAATGGTTGTCCATTAAATCAAATAGGTGTGCTTCCGTTTGGAAACTTCTCTGGAAGCCTGCTCCCGCTGGCCATCATCTGAGTGCGGCTCCTGTGTGTCAGGTCTAGTGCTACTTGTTACTTTTCTGAGTGTTGAAGACTGCAGTGTAGTACCATTCCTTAGCTTGCATTGTAGTATTGCTACCACTAGAGGTCAGATGTACACTTTTGCAAATATTTTCCTAACAACTTGTACTGCATTCAGTTTCTGTTGGATAGACAGTAAATACATACTCTGATTTGAAAATAGCTCTTGAACATCCTCTATAAACCTAGGAGGTAACTTTGGGGGACTCCACACAGTCACAAACCCTACTAACCTTAGTATACCAAGGTCACCATGTTTCCTCAGAAGTCACCTTGACCATAGAAACCACACTGAAGGCCTGATCAATGGAGATTTTAAGGTCCATTACGGATGCCGTTGACTGGATTAGGGTGAGTAACTTAGACAGGTGAACACCATACCCTTGACTCACACAGGGCTCCCAAAACCCTTTCTCCTCTGTCTATGTCTTTCTCACTATACTTCATAGTTTCAGGATTCTCGCCTTAGTAGAGGGGTAATATTTCTACTCTTTCTGAGGAGGACTGAGAAGATGGGCTGGCACAATACATTAAAGTGATTGTAAAGTCTTGTTTTTTTTTAAATTAAACATAACAAACATGTTATACTTACCTGTTCTGTGTAATGGTTTTGCACAGAGCAGCCCTGGTTATCATCTTCTGGGGTCCCTCTTCAGTGCTCCTGGCCTCTCCCTCCTGTTGGGGGCACCCGAGCCGAGCCAGTGTCCAGCTCCCCTGTGCAGCTCCCTGTGTCCATTCAGATACGGAGCCGCGGTGTGGCCCCACACCTTTCTCTCCTCATTGGCTGACTCTGATTGACAGCAGAGGGAGCCAGTGCCGCCACACTGCTGTCTCAGCCAATGAGGAGGGGAGTCCCAGGCAGCCGAGACACTCCTGCAACATTGCTGAATCTAGAGGGACCTCAGGTAAGTATTAGAGGGGCTGCTGCACACTAGACATGTGCGATTAGTTTCGTACGAATTTCCTGAAATTCGTACATTCGTAAATCCAAAAATCCGAAATACAAATTTTTATGCATACGAATTTTGCACGGAATACGAAATTTCGTTTACGAATTTTGGATCCAATTGAACAGAAATGTGACTGGTGTTTTGTTCACCAATCACTCAGATTAAGTCAGCACAGCACAGGGATGGTGGGAACCCCCTCATAATGATAAATTCATCATAACAAACTTTCGTTATTTTAACGAAAAGTTTACGAATCTAATGAAAATTCGTATTTCGTACGAATCTGAATTGAATTCCGTACACGAATTACAAATCCGAATTTTTTTTTTTATACGAAGCGGAACGAAACGAAACAAATTTTTTGACGGCGCCCATGTCTACTGCACACAGAAGGCTTTTTATCTTGATGCAAAGAATGCGTTAAGATAAAAAAAAAAAACTTCTGCCTTTATAATCACTTTAAATTGATGATCTCTGCAAGAGACCAATTTGCATTTCTCTAGAATACATTACGCTCCCCAGCAAGGATTTGACGCACAGCACTCTCAGCCATGCTTGTGAGAGCGGGGTGAGAGGATAGAAGATTGGGGGAGCAACAGCAAGTGCATTAGTGGCAATTTTAAGCTTCCAAGATTTCCACAAAAAAGGCCTGTCAAACTTATCCTCTTCTATGTGTCCTACTATGTTAGACCGGAGATACTCCTCAAGTGGAAACTCCCTTTCCCCGTGTCCTATAGTGACTAGTATTTGTTTTGTCCATATACCTATTGCCTATATAGCCTTCCCCTCTTCCTTGTATTTTATGTTATCTACTCATGGAATTCTGTCTTTGGCAACTGATAAGCTCAGTCCTGCACATTACACATATTACAGCGCACACATTCAAGAATGACATTTCCTGCATGGTTATATAGTGCTAAGCCCACTTACTGCGACAAAGTACCCCGAATTAGTGGGTCCTACACTAGTAATAGAATGAAAGATCCTGCATCCCAACCATGGGAGCCAAACTTCATTACCTCTTATTTAGTGGCCACCAGTGTATAGGAGGAATCCCTTCAGTTCTCCCACATAGAGGAGTTTGGCTCCCATGGTTGAGACGCAGGATCTTTCATTCTATTACTAGGGTAGGACCCACTAATTCGGGGTACTTTGTCGCAGTAAGTGGGCTTAGCACTATATAACCATATAGTGTGACCAAACCCCCCTATTTTTTGAATATGTTCAGGTGTTTTTAACTAGCCCTGCAGGAAATGTCATTCTTGAATGTGTGCGCTGTAATATGTTCGCTATTGTATGTTGGTCTTATGGCAGCACCATCTTGAATTTAAACGCATTGGTGAGTGCTTCCCAAATATGTTTTTGTCTGCGCATTACACAGCGACAACACGGCTCTCCCTGTGTAATCATCATAGCTCTGTGACAGCCAGCGCTGATATTATAGAGCTTTTTATTCAAAACTGTGCAGTGTATGGAAACCATGGCTTCTAAATAGTAGGGTTGGGAACCAACTAGCAAGTATACCTATTAAGATTATTACAAGGAGGGACCAAAGAGATCAATTAGCCTGCCTTATTACAGAATACAGAAGGTATTCACATGTCTCATTCCATCACATATACCAAAAATATAGGATTCAGTCAGAGGGCTTTTTGGTTCTCTTGGTCTCTTCTCATCATAACCTTAATACTTACTTGCTTTTTGTACTGAGTAATAAAACAAAGCTCTTTTATGCTGCAGTGCCTGGACTAGCATTGGTGGTTGCAGTGACCAACCAGGTTGCTGGGCATATAGAGCCAATACCTTGTCCATAGCTTGATACATACTGTATATGTTGTATATTATACTGTATATACAGTATCTCACAAAAGTGAGTACACCCCTCACATTTTTGTAAATATTTTATTATTATTTCTTTTCATGTGACAACACTGAAGAAATTACACTTTGCTACAATGTAAAGTAGTGAGCGTACAGATTGTATAACAGTGTAAATTTGCTGTCCCCTCAAAATAACTCAACACACAGCCATTAATGTCTAAACCACTGGCAACAAAAGTGAGTACACCCCTAAATGAAAATGTCCAAATTGGCCCAATTAGCCATTTTCCCTCCCCAGTGTCACGTGACTCGTTAGTGTTACAAGGTCTCAGGTGTGAATGGGGAGCAGGTGTGTTAAATTTGGTGTTATCGCTCTCACTCTCTCAAACTGGTCACTGGAAGTTCAACATGGCACCTCATGACAAAGAACTCTTTGAGGATGTGAAAAAAATTATTGTTGCTCTACATAAAGATGGCCTAGGCTATAAGAAGATTGCCAAGAACCTGAAACTGAGGTGAAGCACGGTGGCCAAGACCATACAGTGATTTAACAGGACAGGTTCCATCAGAACAGGCCTCGCCATGGTTGACCAAAGAAGTTGCGTGCGCATGCTCAGCGTCATATTCAGAGGTTGTCTTTTGGAAATAGACGTATGAGTGCTGCCAACATTGCTGCAGAGGTTGCAGGGGTGGGGGGTCAGCCTGTCAGTGCTCAGACCCTACGCCACACACTGCATCAAATTGGTCTGCATGGCTGTCATCCCAGAAGGAAGCCTCTTCTAAAGATGATGCACAAGAAAGCCTGCAAACTGCTGAACACAAGCAGACTAAGGGTATGAATCACTGGAACCATCTCCTGTGATCTGATAAGACCAAGATAAACTGATTCATTTCAGATGGTGCCAAGCATGTGTGGCAGCAACCAGGTGAGCAGTACAAAGACAAGTGTGTCTTGCCTACAGTCAAGCATGGTGGTGGGAGTGTCATGGTCTGGAGCTGCATGAGTGTTGCCAGCAATGGGGAGCTACAGTTCATTGAGGGAACCATAAAAGCCAACATGTACTGTGACATACTGAAGCAGAGCATGATCCCCTCCCTTCGAAAACTGGGCGGCATGGCAGTATTCCAACATGATAAGGACCCCAAACACACCTCCAAGACAATCACTGCCTTGCTAAAGAAGCTGAGGGTGAAGGTGATGGACTGGCCAAGCTTGTCTCCGGCCCTAAACCCTATTGAGCATCTGTGGGGCATCCTCAAATGGAAGCTGGAGGAGCACAGGTCTATAACATCCACCAGCTCCGTGATGTCATCATGGAGGAGTAGAAGAGGACTCCAGTGGCAATCTGTGAAGCTCTGGTGAACTCCATGCCCAAGAGGGTTAAGGCAGTGTTGGGAAATAATGGTGGCCACACAAAATATTGACACTTAGGGCCCAATTTGGGCATTTTTGCTTAGGGGTGTACTCACTTTTGTTGCCAGTGGTTTAGACATTAATGGTTGTGTGTTGAGTTATTTTGAGGGGATAGCAAATTTACACTGTTATACAAGCTGTACACTCACTACTTTACATTTTAGCAAAGTGTAATTTCAGTGTTGTCACATGAAAAGATATAATGAAATATTACAAAAATGTGAGGGGTGTACTCACTTTTGTGAGATACTGTATGTATCTATACTATGCACTAGACATACACAAATACGCTATACACCACAATTTTTCTAGTTTTTATTGAAATGTAAAAGAGAAATGCAGGGGCTGTGTAGGGGGCAGGAGCGGCTGCTGTGGACCTGAGCCAGCTGCCTGTCAGGCATCTGGGTGAATCCCAACATTAACGTTGAAATCCCTTCACAGTCTGGAGAGGCGAGTGACGCTTTGGCCCTAATTTTCCTTTAAACAGTTCGAGTCCAATGAATAACCTAAAAGGGTATAAAGGTAAGTGGTAAACTGCAAGAGGAGAAAAAGAAGTTAGGTTAACAAAAACTGAAAAAAAAATGTGTATTTCAAAGTTATACAAAAAGGTATTTTTCGGAGAATAAGTAATGGGTAAACAACTCACAGTTGTTCTGCAGCAAATTGTAAGTAAATTAAGCCTTAAAAAAATATATGCAAACAATTCCTACAGGTATCCCAACTTTTGCTGATTACTTACAAGCTCTCTGCCTGTTTAAAAGCAGAGTTGAAACAGACTGTGTTACCACCCCCCCCCCCCCAGTAAGCAATATTTGGACAGTATTGTACTGCAGGAAGTAGTATATTGCTCTCAAAATGGCGATAAAAAGACAATTTAACTGCTTGCCGACCAGCCGCCACAGTTTTACTGCGGCAGAATGGCACGGCTGGGTGAAACAACGTTACCTTACATCGCTTCGCCTTTTGGCCACTAGAGGCACGCAGCGTGTGCCCCTGGAGCGGATGTGAGTGCCCGGTGGGCGCGATGACCGCCGGGCACTCGCGATCATTCGTAATAGAGAGAGAAATGGGATCTGTGCGTGTAAACACACAAATCCCGTTTTTTTCAGGGGAGCAGAGACATATCGTGTGTTCATACTAAGTATGAACACCAATCTCTCTCTCCTTTGTGGATAGTCCCATCCCCCCTACAGTTATAACACACCCTAGGGAACACAGTTAATCCCTTGATCGCCCCCCTAGTGTTAACCCCTTCCCTGCCAGTGACATTTATACAGTAATCAGTGCATTTTTATAGCACTAATAGCTGTATAATTGTCAATGGTCCCAAAAATGTGTCAAAAGTGTCCAATTTGTCTGCCGCAATCTCGCAGTCCCGATAAAAATCGCAGATCGCCACCATTACTTGTAAAAAAAAAAAAAATGCCATAAATCTATCCCCTATTTTGTAGACGCTATAATTTTTGTGCAAACCAATCAATATAGGCTTATTGCAATTTTTTTTTACCAAAAAAATCTAGACTATGAAACTATGAAACTATGAAACTATATCGGCCTAAACTGGGGAAAAAATGTTTTTTTGATAAAAAATGTGGGATATGTATTATAGCAAAAAGTAAAAGATATTGGGTTTTTTTTTTCAAAATTTTCGCTCTTCTTTTGTTTATAGCGCAAAAAATAAAAACCGCAGAGGTGATCAAATACCACCAAAAGAAATCTCTATTTGTGGGAAAAAAAGGACGTTAATTTTGTTTGGGTACAACGTCGCACGACCACGTAATTGTCAGTTAAAGCGACGCAGTGCCCTATCGCAAAAAATGGCCTAGTCATTGAGCAGCCAAATCTTCCGGGGCTTAAGTGACAGACTACTATAACCCTTAAAAGTGTACTTCAGTCCTATAGAGAAATTGCAAAGAAAGTCAGTGAATACAGTTTGCTATACCATCAAAAGGCATTTGGAAACTGTAGGAAACTGACAGGAGAAGGTCTGGCAGACCCAAAGCCACAACAGTGTCAGAAGACAAGTTTCTGAGAGTTAACAGCTTGTGTGACAGGCGACTCACAAGACAACAGCTTCCAACACAGCTTAACACTGATCGAAGTAAGCAAGTCTCACTTCCAACTGTGAAGAGAAGACTTTGAACTGCAGGTTTGACAGGTCGAGTGGCTGTAAGAAAGTGATTGGTTAGTTGTCAAAATAAGTAGTATTATACTTAATATTATACCAAATAAATAAGTGAACTACTGAAGACTGTAAAAAGGTCTTATGGATTGAGGAATCAAAATTTGAGATCTTCAGTTCATAACCCAGGGTTATTGTACGCTGTCAAGTAGGTGAAAGGATGGTTCCTCAGTGTGTGACACCAACTGTCAAACATTGAGGAGGAAGTATGATGGTCTGGGGCTCTTTTGCTGAAACCAGAGTTTATGACTTGCACAGACTGAGTGGTACCTTGAACCAAAACTACTACTACAGCATTTTGCAGCCCCATACAATACCCTCTGGAATACATCTAGTTGGTCAGGGGTTCATCCTACAGCACCGTAATGACCCAAAACATACCTCCGGCTGTGTTAGTACTACCCTAGACGAAAAGAACAAGACAGTGGATTTCAAATCATGGAATGGCCAGCACAGTCTCCAGACTTAAACCCCATCAAGCTGGTTTGGGATGAACTGGACAAAAGGGTGAAAGCAAAGCAACCTACAAGTGCAACACATTTGATGAAACTTCTGGAAGATCTTTCTGAACAATATGATTTACATTGTAGAAAAAACACCACAAGTGTGTTCAGCTGTTATATCTGGAAAAGGTGGCTACTTTGATGAGTCAAAAATGTAGATGACCTTTTGTTAAAGAAAACAATTCCATGATTTCTTTTTATGTCAAATAGTTTTTTTGTTCTATGCTTTATTTTCAGAGTACATTGAGACATTAAACTGCATACATTTAAAAGTAGGAAAAATTAGGGTGTTCTAAAACTTTGACTGGTAATGTGAATGTGTTTTTATATATATATATATATATATATATATATATATATATATATATATATATATATATATATATATATATATATATATATATATATATATATATATATATATATATATATATATATATATATATATATATATATATATACAAATGTTTTGGAGCCATCCATGAGTTTTTACAAAAGTTCAACTTAATGACCCCATGCAGCAACATGTTATGTAAAATGCCGCTTGAGCAACAAGCGTGTGACCTCAGGAGTACATAGTGGAGTAAATGCCAAGAGTCCAAAGGTAGTTAAATGTTTCTTTTATTTGTCAGTATGCACCTGGTTAAAGGTAGCATGCATATTGACTTGATATAAAACATTTTGCATTGTAACATACCAATTTACGGAATGAAACCAGCAAGTAGATGTGTATCAAACACATGTTACAGACAATATTGACCACTGTACAAACCCTGTTATGTCACGTATAGTAACGTAATGAGAATGTAACTCAGTTGTCTTTTAACAATAGGGACCTTGGTTTCAATTCCAACATTGAAATGCTTGCATGCTTTCCTCATCTTTAGGGTTCTGTGCTTTGGTTTCCTCCCCAAACACACTGTTATGTTGAGGGATTTCTGATCAAAGTGTGTCTCTGACACTGTTAGGGACATTAGATTGTTAGCTCCTCTGGGGCATGGATATATACATACAGTGGTGTGAAAAGAGTTCCACTTTTGTCTCATCGGTCCACAGAATGTTGTCCCAAAAGTCTTGGGGATCATCAAGATGTGTTGTGGAGAAATTGAGACGAGCTTTGATGTTCTTTTTGCTCAGCAGTGGTTTTCTCCTTGGAACTCTGCCATGCAGGCCATTTTTGCCCAGTCTTTTCCTGATGGTGGAGGCATGAACGCTGACCTTAACTGAGGCAAGTGAGGCCTGCAGTTCCTTGGACGTTGTTGTGGGGTCTGTTGTGACCTCTTGGATGAGTCGTCGCTGCGCTCTTGGGGTAATTTTGGGCAGCCGGCCACTCCTGGGAAGGTTCACCACTGTTCCATGTCTTTGCCATTTGTGGATAATGGCTCTCACTGTGGTTCGCTGGATTCCCAAAGCTTTGGAAATGGCTTTATAACCCTTTCCAGACTGATAGATCTCAATTACTTTCTTTCTCAATTGTTCCTGAATTTCTTTGGGTCTTTCGGCATGATGTGTAGCTTTTAAGGATCTTCTGGTGGACCTTACTGTGTCAAGCAGCTCCTATTTAAGTGATGCCTTGATTGTGAACAGGTGTGGCAATAATCGGGCCTGGGTGTGGCTAGAGAAATTGAACTCAGGTGTGGACAACCACAGTTATAGTATGTTTTAACAAGGGGGGCAATCACTTTTTCACACAGGGCCATGATGGTTTGGATTTTTTTTCACCTTTAACCTCCTTGGCGGTAATCCCGAGTCTGGCTCGGGTTGAGTTTTTTCTGCCAGGAGCGGTAACCCCTCGGGCTAGCATTGCAGCATACAGGGGGAAGTTACTTACCTTTTCCCCGGGATCCTGCGATGTCTCCCCGCTGTGTGTGCGAGCCGTCCGCTCGCTCGATTCACACAGTGCCCGAGTGCCGCAGATCTCCGTTCCCTGCGACGTTCCGACGCACGGGAGCGGAGATCGGCGCCAAATTCAAAAAAGTTTAAAAACACAACACACATACAGTACTGTAATCTTACAGATTACAGTACTGTATACAAAAAATACACATCCCCTTTGTCCCTAGTGGTCTGCCCAGTGCCCTGCATGTCATTTTATATAATAAAAATGTTTTTTTTCTGCCTGGAAACTGGAGATTGTCCATAGCAACCCAAAAGTGTCCCTTTATGTCAAAAGTGGTTTTAGACCAGCTAGAAAACACTGATAAAAAATTAGAATCACAATTTATCATCAAACACTAAATTTAATGACAGCGACTATTCTGCAACTGAGCAAATTTCAGTGTTTTTGATTTGATTACATTATTGAATCCTTTTTATATATATTTTTATTATATTATAATTTATGATTTTGTGTTTCAAACTTTATCATACCCGGGATGTCTACTAGACTCTGGTTCGGACAGATTTAAGTGAGTTATTCATAAGAATTGCATGCCTACAATATAAAAACGGCAAATTTCCATGCAAAATAATTGTACCGCTTTCAGTAAAAGGAAATCTGTTACAAAATAAATACGTAGCATATCATTGCTGACCTTTTGAAAATTGTGGTGTAGGACTTACCAGGTAATGATGAATCTATGGGACTTTTTACTAAAGACAAATATGCTATTCACTCTGTTTACTTATTCTCAGGGGCCAGAGTGTCTTAGTGAATGGGCTAGAGTTTTCACTTTACAAAAAATGCCCAATCATAGAAAATAAAAATATATATTTTGTTGCTCGTGATTGCATAAATGGAAGTCAGCAAAGCCTCACCTCGTTCACTAAGCTCTGGGGAAAATTCCCCTGCTAATTTATCAGTCCATTTTCCATTAATAAATCTACCCCTTTGTGTGCGTAGGGAGAAGGGTTGTAACTTATCCACTTTTAAACTGGACAGTCTGGCTTTTTTAAACCAATGTCTGGTTTTCACTGTATGGTTTTAGGAAGAGCGAGTCACAGCGTGAAAATGCAAGCAGAGGCTACCTGCAACAGAGGTTTGTCACCTTATAACAGGAAATGCCCACATAAGAACCTTAATGGCAGGATTTTTAATATGTACCTTTCAAGCTCCAGTGATGTTCAAAGATGTTCTGCAGCATCCAATGCAACATCTGCAGGTCAGAGGAATGAGCACCAGCTTCCTCCATTCTCAGTGCTCCAGCTTGTGTTTGTGTAATGAGAATGACACAGTCTAAAGCCCCATACACACGCTCGGATTATCCGAGGACCAGGTCCGTCGGATCATGTCCGTCATACTTTGTCCGATGTTGGTTTTGCGTATACACGGTCGGACAAAGTTGTCGGAAAATCCGATCATTCTGAACGTGGTGACGTTTGTTGCCTACGACGGGACTATGTAGAGGCTAGTAGCCAATAGCTTTGGTCTTCTAATGTGATCTGAGCATGCGTAGCACTTTGTCCGTCGGACAACCGTACACACGATCGGATTTGGTGTGATCGGACCGTGTTGTTGGAAAATCTATCCAGCAGGAGATAGGACTTTGTCCGTCGGACAATCCGACGTACACTGTCCGATGGTGCATACACACGGTCTGATTTTTCAACAACATTGTCCGATCGGACAGAATCCATGCAAAAATCCGACCGTGTGTATGGGGCTTTAAAGAGGTTGTAAACCCTGGATAAAACAAAAACAACAAAAAACAAATACCTGTAAGACAAAGACATAATGAGCTAGTATGCATCGCATATTAGCCCATCATGAAATTCTTACCTTAGAATGAAGCCCTCCAGCAGCGTCCGCACACCGTTGGGGCGGCTGACATCTTCCCCAGTGTTTTTTCTTAGTTCACAGGCTCCGGGGCTGTAAGTGGCCAGAGCCACGATGACGTCACTCTCGGGCATGCGTGCGGGAGCCGCCGGTCACAGCACAGGCTCTGAAGAAATTACATGGGCGACCGTTCCTTCAGAGTGCATGCGCTGATGATGTAATAAGGGGTGTTAACAGTAAATAGTAAACAGTAAATTTGCAGTACCTATAGGTGAGCCTTATTATAGGCTTGCCTATAGGTACAAACAATACAGGGAGGTTTACTTCCTCTTTAAGGGATCGGGGCACTTCATTGCCAAACCCATATTTACTATTGGTCCAATTATGGGTAGTGATGTCACATCCATCTTGATAGAAATTGAGGTGAAATCTCACCAATAGAAGACAGAGACAGCAATAAAAACTTGACAGAGGTTCTAACTTTTTTTTTGTTTCCTTTAATAAGGCCTGACTTTTTCTAACTTCATGGCTAAGCTCCACTAACTGCCATCCTCTTGTCCAATGAGAATACCCTTACTGGCCACCAAGGTATTCTCCTTTAACACTGATAAGGCAGTTGGAAGGGCTATTAGGACAGGAAAATGATGCCCCCATAGCAAGGTACTAAACTAAATCACCTAAACTTTAAAATGAGACCATAATAGGCCCCCTCCCACTCCTAACAGTTACTCTAAACCTTGAATTGTGCCTAACACTAACCCCTTATCTTCTGCATAATCTAGATTATCCCCCTGAGGAAGACATGCGACCCTGTGTCGACACGCATAGGGGAGGAGCCAGGACGGTGACGACATTTGCATCCAGTGTGGAGCTGTGAATCAGATCATTGTCTGCAAGGCTTGTGTGGAGAGAGCGGTGTGTTCAAAACACAGATTTTAATGCTTGTCAGAGGCTGGTGCGCTGAAAGCACCTGAGCAATGTGAGTAACCTGTACTTATTTAATACATTTAAGTTTTATGGAGGATATAAGCACTATTAGTTGTTTTTCTTTATATATGCACTTTGGATACTACGAATCGCTATGAGCCATATCTGAGAGGACAACAGCAAGGAATTTCAAAGACGGGGAGGCTAAAAGGCTTATATTGATCTCAACTAATTGTAGAGATCACACTCCCTCAGATGAGTTTATTCCTGGAGGGGGAGCACTTGGAGGTGATCTGTTGAGTGATCTTTGAGCAGTAATGAGAAATGGAGTACTCGTCTGAGCTGTCTGAGCACTAGTTGGGAGTAATGCCCCGTACACACGGTCGGATTTTCGGAAAATCCGACCGTGTGTGGGCTCCATCTGACTTTTTCCGTTGGAGTTTGAGAGCTGGATCTCTAATTTTCCGACAACATGGTCCGATCGCGTCAATTCTGATCATGTGTAGCCTAGTCCGACGGACAAAGTGCCACGCATGCTCAGAAGAAATTTGGAGACAAAAGCTATTGGCTACTGGCCTCTACGTAGTCCCATCGTATGTGCTGTACGTCACCTCATTCGGAATGATCGGATTTTCCGACAACTTTGTCCGACCGAGTGTGGGCAACACCAGTTTCAGACAAAATCCATCGGAAAATATCCGACAGATTTTGTGGTCGGAATGTCCGACCGTGTGTACAGGGCATAAGAAGCACTCTGTGGGATAGTGCAGCTCTTAATGAGAGGCTGCATCTTCTTTTTTTCATCACCAGTTCACTTTTATTATTTACACTGTTTTTTGCATGGATTATTCATTGTTTGCACTGATTTAAATTATCCACTGATATTGGATTCATTGATGTATATTTTGGTGTATCGAGCACTGTGGTCCTAAATTTTTTAAAACTGTTATTGTTATAATCGTTCCATTACTTTGGTTATTGTAGCACGGTACTATTTAAATTTGAAAGAATCTGCTGGGAGCCTCTATGCTGATATCAAGCAGATCAGTGTCTAAATCATGTATTGTCGGGATCCATGATCCAGAAAAAATGGTTCTGGGATATGTATATCCCTGTCAAACCCATAAACCAAAATAATTTGTTGTTGGTCCAGAACTTAAATTCTATTTAAACCCAAAAACAATAAAATGAATATATTGCAGTTTATACATCCTTAGATATGGTGGCTGCATTCATTTTCTTTTTCTTTTTTTTTTCTTCATTTATTTTCACCTGGTGATTCTGCCAATCACTTGCTTCTAGTCCTATGATGAGAAAGCACACTCACTTTATCAGGACAACAGAAACAGGAAGGGATCTACAGAACCCTACCCTATTCTCTTCTCCATAACATCGATTGGTGGGGGTCTGTAGTCTTTACAGATAGCTAGGAAAAATATAACAGTTAGTAGAGACAGAGAACACAGAAAATCATCAGTTAACAAGATTTTTGGCAAGATCAATAAGTATTTTTATATAAGAAGAAAAAAAAAAGCTTTGATGGTACAGTTAACAGGTGTGCAAGTAAATACACAAAATTAACACAAAGATTAAAGCATTTATTGTGATATTTAATGAAGTTAAAGGTGAAGTTTAGTGATTATTTAAAACAACATTTAGAAATGGTACCTACCATGAATAATGGTAATGAATGCAAAAGAGTGTCTTATGTGCTGGTGGCCACTGTCTGCAATTGAAATCTGAAGTTGTCTGCCCCCATATGCCCCGACAGCGCTGATCTTCTGGTGCTGGGGGGTTAATATTAGTGGCTGCACCTGTTACAGGCACTTGTCAAGGGCCGACTATGCCGCCCTTTCTGCCCAAAGAAGATTATTGATTTCCACAATGAAAAGCATTCAGAATGCTTTTCATTGTGGGAACTAATAGTATAACTTGTATGAGTTAAGCGCGAGGGCGGAAAGGGCAGCCGTAGTCCACATTTGTCAAGTACCTGTCACAATCGCAGCCACTCATAATAAACCACGCTGCACAGGAAAATCATTACTGTGGGTAATCCAGGGCAGGGGACTTTAGTGTTGCAGATAATGTACTTTTTAAAGTATATGCACAGCACCATTTAGTGGCAAAGAAAAAAAGATTTGTGTTTGTAGGGAGACAAGGGATGCCGTTTTTTTTTTTAAATCCGATAAGTCTTTATTGTGTTTTAAAACATACACAACAGAAGAAAAAACACACAACAACAAAACAAAGACAAAAACTTAAACTTAAAAGGCACAGGTGTTTGAAGGTACTGGTCCGCACCTTTTTTATCGGGTACGCAGACCCTTCAGCAGTATTTCAATAAGTGCAATTATTTAGCGTGAGGCAGCGGAAGTACACATTCTATTACATCATATATTGTACATCGCAGTATTATATACACCCTTCCGACGTGTACCAGGGATGCCGGGTTTGATCCATTTTTGAAACGTTCATAAGAGAATTTTGCTATTTCTCTAAAACTGCTGTGGGATGTGTTTTAAACCATATTCAAGTCTAGGTTTACCTGATCTGATTTTCAGTGCAATATTGTAGTCTGACATTTGTGCATTTTGATGCTTTTTTGAAGGGTAGGGGATGGAGACTACCCAATACAAAGATGCTGGTTGTTAATAGCCGGCACCTGCCAGTGTCCTAATAACCAGTTACTCATCCCTGCTGTCAGCTCGGGATTCCCAGTTGACAGAATGTAAACAAAGGAACCGGGCATGAAAAAAACAACAACATGCCCCCCACAATTCATATCAGACCCAAAGAGGGACCCCACTCCAAAAAAAAAAAATAAAAAGGTCCTTCTCAAGTCCTTCTCAAGCATGCAGTCTGGCAGGCCAGGGAAAGGGGGCTGGGGGTGCTCCCTCAACAAGGGGTGGGTACTTTGCCAGGGAGGACAACCCCTGGTAAAGCACCTTGTTCCTATGTTGATGAGAACAAGTGCCTCTTTTGCACATCCCAGGCCTGATGGTTGTGAGGGTCTGCAGGCAGGGGGCTTACTGATATCTGTAAGCCCCCTTTAACAATAAGGGGGCCACCAGATACCAGCCCCCTTCAAGTGAATGAGTAAGGAGTATATAGAGGTAAGGGAGACCCTTACTCAAAAAAGGTCAGTGGTAAATAAAATCCAAAGTAGTATTGAGAGTTTTAAACTGCAAGTTCTGGGGTAACAATTTTAACCTCTTGCCAACCACCTCACCTATGAGTACAGTGGCAGGGTGGCTCTCCTGTGCTGGCTCACGTACTTAGTATATGATCCAGCACTTCCAGGTAGGAGCGCATGTGCCGGCCATTGAATAACTGCAAGCACCCGCTAATTTGTGAGGAGTAAACAGGAAAAAGCTCTGTCAATGTAAACAATACAGAGCGCTATCCTTTCAGTGGGGATGTGGCGGTTTTTGTTTCCCTGCAAAGCAGGGGAAAAAAACGGCACATCCCTTGGTAAAAGCACACCAAGTGAACACACCAAGCACTGTTGGCAAACATTTAACCCTTTGATCACCAGTGCATTTTTTTTTTTTTTTAGCACTGATCACTGTATTAGTGTCGCTGGTTCCCACAAAGTGTCAGCTTGTGTCAGCCAGTGTGAACCTGCCCGCCATACTATCACAGTCCCACTATAAGTCGCTGATCGCCGCCATTTCTAGTATAAATAAAAGAAATAATGAAGAATGCCAGTATATATTCCATAGTTTTTGGACGCTATAGTGATCGTGTATACCAATCAATATATGCTTACTGTGATTTTTTTTTCCCCAAAAAATATGTAGCAGAATACATATTGGTCTAAATTTATGAAGAAATGTGATTTTTACATTTTATTTTATTGGATATGTTTTATAGTAGAATGTAAAATATACAGTATATTATTTATTTACAATTTTTAGTCTTTTTTCGTGCATAACGGAAAAAATAAAAAAAACAGTGGTGATCATATACCACCGAAAGAAAGTGCTATTTGTGGACCACGCAATTGTCAGTTAAAGTTACTCGGTGCCAAAAAGCAAAGAATGGCCTGTTCATGAAGGGTGGGTAAATCTTCCGAAGGACAAGTGGTTAACAAACAGTTTACTTGGAAATGTTGTTGTGCTCAATGTGTTAAAGCGGCAGTAAACAATAACAAAAAAAAATCCCATGCAAATTAAGAGCATAATGTGCTAGTATGCATACCAGCACATTATGAAAGACCTACCTTAAAATTCACTGTTACCACAAACAGGGCTTCCATCTTCACCTAGTCTTCCTTCTAAGTTCGTGGGCTCTGGTCATTTGAATGGCCGAGCAGTGATAACCTCACTCCCGCGGTACAGCGCATATGTCGTGAGGTACCCGGCTGCTACTAAAGTAAATATCTCCGAAACAAAGCACGTTTAAGAGATATTTACTGTACCTACAGGTAAGCCTTATTATGCTTATGTAGGTATAAGTAAATAATCGGAGTTCACTACACGCTCATCCTCCTCTAACTCCCACCCCCCCCCCGCCTTAATTGGAAGTTCTTTTTTTCTGGGAGCAGGTAACTTTTTCTGATAGGTACCCACTCCCACTTGAGCATTTTCTGCCTAGGCAAAAATTGCGGTAGTTTGACCCCCACCTGCAACCTCTAGTCATGTGTCTTAGGAGGCTATGTGACAGTGCAATGCATCTCATGCATGCACAGTGGAGTGCTGGCTGTGAAACAGCAGGAAGTCACATCCGGCTTCCCACAACCAAGATGGTGGTGCTGGGGAATTCTAAGACTGGCGAGGAAACCGGTCTGGGTGAAGACAGTGCTGGATTCCTAGGCTTGTTAAAAAAAAATGAAACAACATATTTTAAACCACTTCAGGAGAAAAAAAATGAAGAAAATAATGGCCCATGCTTTCTTGGGTCATTGTCAGAAATGAGATTTACTGGGCCAGCAGCTAAGTGTAGTTTAAATGTATTTCAATGCAGTAGCATTTATAGTATTTTTGTATTCCAGCCTTTCTATTTCATTCTCAGCAATAATAGTTTGTTTAATCAAATATAAGAAAGTACGTATGTTTTGTGAGATAATAATATTCAATGAAGAATAGGTTCCAAAAAGTGCCATCATAGACCAGAGTCTAAGTTATTTATTTATATTAATCAGCATCAGTAATAGGCCTACCTTACTTTAAAGGGAGAAACACCCTGCAGATTAGATAAACTTAATATTCCAGATGGGATTTTTTCATTTTTAACATTACCGGACACAATAAGGTGTCCTTTTATGAAGCAGTGATCAGCGGAGATCCTGAGGATCACCACTGATCACAGCCCATAAACAGTTTATAAACCAGAGATAATAGGGGGGAGAAGTGTTTGAACTTGTTCTCCCGCCAATTATCTCTGCACATGGAGAATCCCCATAGAATGACACAGTAACGGCCAGTGTATGAAGCTGCGATCTGAGCGCTTCACTGGCGATCTGTGTCAGGATTCACACTCCCCGATTCACCATCTCAGAGGAGGTGAAGCGGGGAGTGAAGAGAGAAACCCGGGGGATCTGAGGAGGAAAGAGGAAGATTATTAACTTCCTTATGCCTCGTTCAGACCCCCCAACACTGTAACCATGTCCCCCTGTCATATATATGTGTATACATGTATATATATATATAATGTGTATATGTATATATATATATATAATGTGTGTATATACATGTATATATGTGTGTGTGTGTGTATACATGTATATATAATGTGTGTGTGTGTGTATACATGTATATATAATGTAGGGGGGACTCTTTATTTTATTAACATTAATCACACTGGTGTCTGTCCGTGTATTGAGCTGTGATAATTTATCACCGCTTAATAAATGGACATCTCAGTGTTTCTGTGAATTTCTGGTGCTGTAATCTCGTAAAGTCTCACGAGATTCCAGTATCAGGGGCCGTTCTCCACTGTTTGAAGCGTTTGTAGATCTCTTCACTCCTCCAAGGGTGAAGCGATCTACTATGCTTCATGAACTGGCACACAGAGGAGAAAGATCTCCTCTGTGAATGCCGGAGAATGAAGCAGTGAATAGATTTCACTGCTTCATAAAAGGACACCTAAATGCGCTGAACATATGGAAGATAGCACAGTTATCACAGCATGGCTGATATATACTGTGTAGACTTTATAACCGATACACACATAAAGCCTTGTTCACACATAGAACACAAATACAGGCATGTACTAAACTAACCAATGCATTAGCTGGCTCTTGCATATGTTCATGCTGTTGACTTAAATGCACATAAACATCACATGTTCTATTTGTGTTTTTAGCTTAAACATTTTGTCATGTTACAACTAAAAACGTAAATTCATTTTATATGCTTTTTAACATTGTTTACAAATAACAATGTGAAAAGTGTGGCGTGCATTTGCATTCAGCCCCCCCCCCCCCCCCCCCCCCGAGTCAATACTTTTTAGAACCACCTTTCACTGCAATTACAGCTGCAAGTCTTTTTGGGGATGTCTCTACCAGCTTTGTACATCTAGAGAGTGACATTTTTGCCCATTCTTTGCAAAATAGTTCAAGCTCTGTCAGATTGGATGGAAAACGTCTGTGAACAGCAATTTTTAAGTTTTACCACAGATTCTCAATTAGATTTAGGTCTGGACTTTGACTGGGCCATTCTAACACATGAATATGCTTTGATCTAAACCATTCCAATGTAGCTCTGGCTGGATGTTTAGGGTCGTTGTCCTGCTGGAAGGTGAACCTCTGCCCTAGTCTCAAGTCTTTTGCAGACTAATACATTTTCTTCTAAGATTGCCCTGTATTTGGCTACATCCATCTTCCCATCAAGTCTGCCCAGCTTCCCTGTCCCTGCTGAAGAAAAGGATCCCCACAACATGATGCTGCCACCAGTTTCACTGTGGCGATGATGTGTTCAGGGTGATGTGCAGTGTTAGTTTTTCTGCCACACATAACGTTTTGCTCTTAGACCAAAAAGTTCAATTTTGGTCTCATCTGACCAGAGCACCTTCTTCCACATGTTTGCTGTGTTCCCCACATGGCTTCTTGCAAACTGCAAACGGGACTTATGGCTTTCTTTCAACTAGGGTTGCACCGATACCACATTTTTAAGACCGAGTACAAGTTCTCGCCAATATCGATACTTTTTTTAATGTCCTGTGACAGTGAAACTAATATGCAGCACTGATGGGCACTGATAGGTGGCACTGATGAGGTGTGGACTGTCCGTAGTCTTTTAGTCTTTTATTTTTATTTTTTGTTTACAATTTATTTTTTTATTATTTCTTTACAATTTATATATTTTTTGTTTTTTTTTTTACAATTTTTTTTTTTGGGGGTGGGGGGAGTGGATGGTGTCAGTGTTTTTTTGTATCTCATTTTTTATTATTTTACAATTGAACCTTTAATTTGCCCTGTTGGGGGGGGGGGGGGGCTTTGGTGAGATATCGGGGGTCATCTCCCCTTTGAGACAGGGAAAGGAACTGGGGACACAGATTCCCCAGGCCCTTTTTCTGCAGCCTCAGCTGCACTGAAGATGAATAGACAGAACACCGTTTACAATGCTCAGTTATGAATGGACAAAGTCAGTGATCACTTACTCTGTGCATTCAGAGAAAGGGAAAGGAGCCAGTAAATGACATATATACCGGCTCCTTCCTCCGCTCTCCATCCTGATAGATCTGGGGGGGGGGGCGGAGGAAGTCCCACAGACCACAGAGGGGGACCCAGAGGATGGGGACCGGAGGAAACACTTGAAGCACAGAGGGGGAACCGAAGGTGGACCCGGACTGGAGGAGGACATGGTGAGAGGGAGGAGGGCATATAGGGGGACAGTCGTGGGTAATCGGTGTGGCGGTATAGCCTTTCATTAAAGCAGCTGACAGCCGAAGGGAGAGGAGGAAAAGCAGCTGTCAGCTGCTTTATTGAAAGGCTATACGGGGGGAATCGGTGCTTGTAACTGCCACCGCACCGATCTCCTATGAGGCTGCCCACCCACCCCGCTACACTAAGGATGCCTGTTCTGATACAACAGGTATAGGATCAAGCATTGGAGCATTTGCACGAGTACCGATACCGATCAGCGTAGGAGCAGCTCTCCGACTAAGGAAAGACCTGTAACACCTGTTTCTCACAAGCTGCGCTCAGCGGTACAAATCCTCCTACTATATTTGACTAGATCCGGTTAGGCTACACTGGCGTGGCATCCCTGAAGTGCAGAACGGCAGCTCTTGCTCTCTGAGAGGATTCCTGGGGCCAAGACAGCAAGCCCACCTATTTCAAACCGATATATGGTCTCTTCCATCAACCCATTCTGAGGTTCAGCCACTTGGGGAATGTAGTTCAAAAAGTGTTTTATGGTAACCCAATATCCAAGGACATCCAGACTACATGTCCCATGATTCTCTACTTTAATCCAGAAAAGTAATTCTCTAATTTACTTACAGTAAATTAGGTAGAATTTGGTATCACTAGCACGCACTATAGGGGTGGGGTCAGGTTAGCTGTCCCTGAGTGATGGCCACCAGGCTACAGCTATCTAAGAAATATTGCAACTGTGCTACTGGATGGCACAGCAAATTCCTGTCACTTGTTTCTAAGCTGTGGAATCTCCTTCTATTAGATATGCAGTAGCTGCCCTTCTAGTGTCAGTAGGCTATGTGCCTCATAGGGCCCTATTTATAGTGACAAGAAGATACCACCATCAGCTTTCCACTGTTCACTGCAGAGTTTACTGCACACTGTGCCTGCATTTTAGGAGTAATTCATGTAGCGCCCACCACCTTTAGGTGGGTGCTAGTAGGTAAGTGTTAGGTAAATTGCCAGTGCCTTACCCCTTTGTTTAGGCCTGGTTGTTAAATTTGGTTTGGGAGGCGTGTTAGAATAGAGGGGGGTGTGGCCACCTGTACTCTGCCCTGAAAGACCTCCCTTGCTTTCCAGGGGAAATGTTCTGGAAAGAAGGCAGGCAGGGGACTGGGGTGCAGGCAGTTTGTATGGATAGCCCTGGTCCAATCGTTAATTTGTATTGGCAGGGGCAGGACTGATATATAAACTGAGGTCACATGCTTCCTGGGGGAGATGGGAGGAGCTGAATCCAGAGAAGCAGCAAAGATGTAACCTCAAGGAGCAGGCTTAAAGGCCTGGGGGTTCAGAGACCCCAGCGCTGGATAGCAGGAACAAAACCTGAAGGCCTGAGGGTTCAGAGACCTCAGTGCTGGATGGTTCAACACCAAGTCACCATGTAACTCTGGGAGAAGTGGACCAGGCATCCCAGCTTGGGATGATTATAACCATGCGGAGCGGGAAGTAGCTGCAAAGAGGATGGAGTAGACCGGGATATCATCCGGGACTTTCCTGAACTGACGCGGGAGGATCGCAGGAGTCAAGCTAGACAGGGGAGTCCTAGGGCTTCCAGCATCCACATACCACTATGTCTTTCAGAGGGGCATTGGTCAGTTCACTTAGGGAAAGGACTTTAATTACGCTCTGGAACCAGGAGGAGAAAGGCAGCTCATATTTCCCTGAATGAATTTGGAATGTACTGCAACTAAGGAAATAAAGTTCTTTTGTAAAAAGTTATGGACTGTCTGCTGATGTGATTCGTGCATGGGTGAAGAACGGAGGCATGTTAACAGTAAAGGTATGAACACACCCAGCAGCTCCCAAGGGAGTAGTGCGCTACATTCATAAAAATGCAGGCCATAGTGAAGAGCCATACCATGCTCTCTACCTAATGCTGCAAAGAGCATCCTATGATTGTAGGAAAGGATTACCCGACCAGGCTTTATGCATCCTGCCACCTTTTTTTGTAACTATAAATTACTTTGTTAGGTTTGGAGTCCCAAAACAAGAAAAGCTCTAAACACATTTATAAAACATTGAACTGTTTTAAAAATATGCATATTTAAAGTGGAAGTAAATCCTCCTATCGTTTTCAGCCAAGGAAGCTGCCATCTTTGCCTCCGTTTAATCTTTAACTGCCATGAAGCTGCACATATGATCAGTTATGACACCAGCCATTGGATGGTTTGACAGTTTGGTTGAGAGTACAACCAATGTGACAGTTAGCATTTCCGGCATGCCGGCAATGTAACTGTTTTTTCAAACTGTTAGATCGATGGGTTTACTTCCGCTTTAAGCAGTTGTATGGCTGTGGTAAGGCCATGCAGATGTTCTATAACTGTACTCCTTAGTCTCCATATAATGTGTACCTGTACCCAGAAAGAGTAAAGTGCAAAATATTCATATTTGACTAGCTGCACTTTTAATCGTTCCCATATAACAGGTTCCCAAGGGAAGAGACACAATAAGTCAACACAAAACCCATCTATAAACATGCCTGAATCTTCAAATCTTCAGATTTTGTACATTTAGCTTTAGATGTTGAGTCCACTCCTGTTCTGTAACTATTTATATTCCTGCGCTTCTCTGTTTGAATTCCTAGGACTTTCTCAGCATTGGTGTTAAGGTTTAATTACTTGGTATTTAACGTGTCAAAAATAAAAAGTTAATTGTCAGCAATAATTATGCTATCTGTAGACAAAGCTCAAGATTTGCTGATCTGTCGTTGACAACTATTTGTTTAAGTTAATACCAATGCAGATCAGAACATGCAAAAACAAACTTGCTCAGAGCCGGCCATGATCCTTTCTTTGTAATGCCACCTGTTTGTAATGTTGATGCAATGATTTGTCAAAGTAGTAACTGACAAGTAACAACTTCAAAATACATGTTTGTTATGGTGCCACATAGGTTAGATGGAAATTGGTAAATATAGACAAATAGAAAATCCAACATGCATTGGGGGTTATTTAGTAAAGGCAAAACCGCTTTGCACTGCAAGTGCACTTGGAAGTGCAGTCGCTGTAGATCCGAGGGGGACATGCAAGGAAAATAAAAAACAGCATTTTAGCTTGCACATGATTGGATAATAAAATCAGCAGAGCTTCCACTCATTTCAGATCTACCCCTTAGATTTACATAGACTGCAATTCCAAGTGTACTTTTAGTGCAAATTCAATTGCACTTTGCACTTGTAGTTTGCTCTTGTAGTGCAAAGTGGATTTGCCTTTCGTAAATAACCCCCAATGTCTTTGAAGGATGAAAAGAAGGTATGGGCGATGAAGAACAGAAATAGGCACCACATCACATTAGTGATAGGTTTAGGGATACGCCTTTTGAAGGATGTTGACAGACACTTATGTGATATTAAAGTCTCGTTTTTTTTTCCATTTAAAAATAACAAGCATGTCATACTTACCTGCTCTGTGCAGTGGTCTTGCACAGAGCAGCCCAGATCCTCCTCTTCTCGGGTCCCTCGCTGGTGCTCCTGCCCCTCCCTCCCGCCGAGAGCAGAGCAAGCAGCTTGCTACGGGGGCACCCAAGCCGAGCCACTGCCCTGTGTGTCCATTCAGACATGGAGCCACGGCTCGCCCCCACCCCCTCTCTCTCTCCTCATTGGCTTTCTGACTTTGATTAACAGCAGCAGGAGCCAATGGCATCCCGCTACTGTCTCAGCCAACAAGGAGGGAGAGTCCCGGACAGCCGAGCCTCTCATGCAACATCGCTGGATAGAGATGGGGCTCAGGTATGTATTAGGGGGGCTGCTGCACACGGAAGGTGTTTTATCTTAAATGGGTTGTAAACCCTCATGTTTTTTTCATCCTATGCATTAAGGTGAAAAAACTTCTGTCACTGAGCAGCCCCCCAGCACCCCCGTTTTACTCACCTGAGCCTGTTCATTCCCGCGGTGGAGACGCGCTCCACCTCTCTGTCCGGGGTTTTTGGCTCTTGATTGGATAGATGGATAGCAGCTCAGCCATTGGCTCCTGCTGCTGTTAATCAGATCCAATGACGCAGGTGTCGGGGGGCGGGGCCGAGTCCGGCATTCTGTGTCTATGGAGGCAAATTCTGGACTCGGGAGTGCGCCCACAGGAGAGCTTCTCCTAGGGCGTTTACCGATGCAGAGAGGAGCCGCGAGCGTCGTTGGGGGACCCCAGAAGACGATGATCGGGGCCCCTCTGCAAAACGAACTGCACAGTGGAGATAAGTATGATATGTTTGTTATTTAAAAAGCAAAAAGAAAAACAAGGGTTTAGAACCCCTTTAATACATAAAATGGGACTGGGACTGTGACATCTTAAGGGGCGGGGTCACCATGTGACATCAGCCAGTGACCCCGCCCCTTGTCCCTATATAAGTGGCCGCGCAACGTGTCCCGGCCATTACAAGCGGAGAGAGCATTGTGTCAACATCGGGAGAAGAAGAAGAAGCAGAAGGCGGCGGTGGCGACAACAGCGACGAACCAGAAGACCGGGCCAACGCTAGTAAAAGAACTGCAAGAATATAGCGGAGGCCCGGCAGAAGAGACGAAGGGTGGGACAAGACCCCCAAAGTCGTAAGAAGACCCCCGAAGTCGGAAGAAGACCCCGGAGCTGTCTAATAAAGTACTTTAAAAACCTGTGTTGTGTTTTTTTTTTTAACACTTTTTCCCTTAGGTGAATGGGTGGGGTACCATGTACCCCATACACATTCACATAGGGTGGGGGGCCAGGATCTGGGGGCCCCTTATTAAACGGGGCTCCCGGATTCCGATAAGCCCCCCGCCCGCAGACCCCGACAACCAACGGCCAGGGTTGTCGGGAAAAGGCCCTTGTCCTCATCAACACAGGGACAAGTTGAGGGCACGCGGCCTGGTATGGCTCAGAAGGGGGGGCTCTCGCTTGTCCCCACCCCCTTTCCTGACTGGCCAGGCTGCGTGCTCGGATAAGGGTCTGATATGGATTCTGGGGGGACCCCCACGCTGTTTTTTTGGCGTAGGGATTCCCCTTTAAATCCATACAAGGTGACGGGGCTAGCAAGGTGTCAATCTCGCCGATGGAGGC
This sequence comes from Lithobates sylvaticus, assembly GCA_028564925.1. NCBI lineage: Eukaryota > Metazoa > Chordata > Amphibia > Anura > Ranidae > Lithobates > Lithobates sylvaticus. The sequence goes on along the minus strand of CM053035.1, from coordinate 151,231,553 downwards.
GGCGGCATTGACTTCCTTCGCTAGTCCCGCCTACCTGCAGGCACGTTCAAAATGAACGGACTTTACTCCGTGTGTGGGCAGGTCTGCTCATTTCAAAAGTCCCGCGGACTAGCACACAGGCGGCCGGATTGTCTGCCGGACTACTGAGCCTGGCAGATAATTTTGAGTCAAGACTTCTTTCTAAGTCCACCGGACTTTTGGGAAGAAAAAGTCCGCCGGAGCCCACACACGGGCGGATAGTCCGATCGTGTGTACGTGGCATTAGTGTCATATGAGATGTCAGAGCCAAGGAGGAACTTAGGAGTGCTTTCTCCAGTTCTGGACTGCAGCTCTGACAAGCAGGGGATGGGAAATGAGCTGGCCACTAAGGCCTGATTCACACTTATGCATTTTGCAGATTTTCACCACAGTCCATTTACCATGGTTTCCTATGGAACACGTTTTGTAGTGCAAATCTGCAAAATGCAAAAAGCACTGAAAATGCATAGGTGTGAATCAGGCCTAAAGCCTGATACAGGGGGTCCCCTACTTACAAACATCCGACTTACAAACGACTCCTACTTACAAACAGAGGGAGACAACAGGAAGTGAGAGGAAATCCACCCCTAGGAAGGGAAATTCACTCCTGTAAGAGTTAATATGGGAAAAAGGTGTCTCCACTGATGCTTTATCACCAGTCCATGTTTCCCTAACAACCCCAAATTTTCAAAATCCAATTGTCATTGAGACAGAAGGTGAGGTGAAATCTTCTGAACAGGGGCACAGACAGCAAAACAAATGTTACAGGGGTGAAAACCCTTCTCTATGTTATCTAAAAAACTTAAAAATAGATTTTTTTGGCTGGAGCTTCACTTAAAAAATGTACCTGTTCCGACTTACAAACAGATTCAACTTAAGAACAAACCTACAGTCCTTATCTTGTTTGTAACCCGGGGACCCCCTGTACTCACTTATTCCCCGTACACACGGCTGGATTTTCCGACGGAAAATGTTCGATGGGAGCTTGTTGTCAGAAATTCCGACCGTGTGTAGGCTCCATCGGACATTTTCCATTGGAATTTCCGCCACACAAAATTTGAGATCTGGATCTCAAATTTTCCGACAAAATCCGTTGTCAGAAATTCCTATCGTGTTTACACAATTCCGACGCACAAAGTTCCACGCATGCTTGGAATCAAGCAGAAGAGCCACACTGGCTATTGAACTTAATTTTTTCGGCTCATCGTACGTGAATTTCCGATAAGCTTTGTGTGACCGTGTGTATGCAAGACAAGTTTGAGCCAACATCCGTTGGAAAAAATCCATGGATTTTGTTGTCGGAATGTGCGATCGTGTGTACGCGGCATAACAGTTTTTTTTTTTTCTGTTCGAACCCAATGGGAGTTGTTGTACTAATTATCCAATGTAAGTACAGCGTTCTCCCCCCGCTAAGCTATTGTGTTCTGACAGGGGGACCCCCCCCACGCCAGAATACACCGATCAGTGCTTTCAGCAATTGGCTGAGAGTGCTGATTGGATGCCGATTGGCAGACCTTTTTGGGTCATGCCCCTCCGTTTAGCCGGCTTCTGTTGGACCGGCTGCTGTACACATGGGCTGAAATGTTAGGAAGTGACTGCAATTAAAGAAAAAGTGCGGGTGGTCGTGGTATAAGGTGGGTGTCTGGCAAGAAATAATTACACACATTTCTGTTTCGATAAGTGTAGAATGGTCACCGGGACAATCGGGGATAATTCTCCCCATTGGGCAAACTAAAAAAGGTTTTGGCTTTAGATACACTTTAACAAACGATTTCTGAACTGTATTTTTTATGAGATAGCATTGTTTTTTTTGTTTTTTTATTATTACTGCCTTTAAATTTAAATAAACATAAAGGGGAACAATTGCATGGATGGAAATTATATTTAATTTGATAAGATGAATACTTAGGGATGGAGACATTACTTAGATATGGATGGAGGTAAAGCAGAACTACAGCCAAAATTAACAAGTTAGAAATGAATATTAAAATATAAAATAAAAAAACATCCTAGAATTCGCCTTCAGATCCCCCCATACTTTTTGCTGTCCATAGATGTCCTCAGGTTGGATGGCCAGCATCGTTTGGACCGTTCATCCCAGCCTTTGACTAGACAGTTAAAGAAGGATGAGCACAGTGATGCGCAGAATTCTGTCACTCTGCTTCCTCTTACTGTTGGCATGCTTCTTGTTAGCGTATGAAATTTTTGGCTCCTTGTGCAGTTTCTTGTTTCACACGCCAACCCTTCTGTAACAGGAACTGCCACAGGCTGATACCAGGACAAAGTCAGGTACTTACACTGCTTGTGTTAAAAAAAATTTTTAATAATTTATTAATCAATACCAAGCTACGTTAATGTGTGTCATATAATGCTTTAATGGTGCTTACATATAATTTCTCATGGTGAACCTAAGTAAAACTCTTTTAAAAAGCATTTGGGTAACTGCAATTTTTTTCTGATTGGTTGCTCAGTATTCTGCACCAAATAGCTTCATGAAACTACATTGGAAGTTTGTAATTTTTTTTCTGAATTCTTAGCAAAGTGCACTTTAACCAACTTGACTAAGACTCTTTATCAGCAGTGATTTGTAAGATATCTACTTACTCACTTGCTGTGTTGATATTTTTAATAATTGTAAGTGATTTTTCATTCATTTTCAATGTTATCACTGGTAGGCAGAGCCGGGTCTGACTCACACTATTTACTTCAAAAGGACTGCACTGGTAATACTCTTACATTAGCTTGCAACCTACTTTGTAATTAGTACCTTGCACACATGAAATGCTTGTCTAAATCTTTTGGTTTGTGCCCTTCAGTCTGAGATCAGGAGTCTGTCCCAGCCAATTTGTTCTGTAGAGTTGCCTTGCGCAAAGCCATCTCTTCCTCAAAGACTGCAGGAAAAGGACAGTGTGGACAACTGCTGGGTCCGGAAACATGTAGCATTTGTTGGATGCTGCACAACCCATATAGCAGGGGTAGGCAACCTTTTGAGCACAGTGTGCCAAAAAATGTTTTCAAAGAAATTGATCATGCCGATTTTATAACAAAAAAAAGTCAACTTCACACTCTCAATCACGAAAAGGTTTTTTTAATAAAGTAAATGCTGTAAACTACTTTAGTAGTGAAAAGTAGTGAAAAATTAACATCCTGCACTCTCACGCCTCAGATCACCCCCGATTTCTGCAACTCCACACTTCAGATCACTGTACCCACTGCACATCTGCACATCTGTTTCACCACTGTACCCCCCTGCTCATCTGTCCCACCACTGTACCCCCTGCTCATCTGTCCCACCACTGTACCCCCTGCTCATCTGTCCCACCACTGTATTACCCACTGCACTAACCTGCACTTCTGTCTCACCACTGTACCCCCCTGATCTTCTGTCCCACCACTGTACCCCCTGCTCATCTACTTTACCTCTGTAACCCCCTGCTCATCTGTCCCACCGCTGTAATACCCACTGTACTACCCTAAACATCTGTCCCACCACTGTACCCCCCTGCTCTTCTGTCCCACCACTGTACCCCCCTGCTCATCTACCCCACCACTGTAACCCCCTGCTCATCTGTCCCACCACTGTACTACCCACTGTCCCCCCTGCACATCTGCCCCACCACTGTACCCCCCTGTACATCTACCCCACCACTGTACTACTCTGCACTGCCCGTTTCCTACTGCGCATGCGCGAGTCGCGCGGTGCTTTGTGAATGGGACGTGCTGTGTTAGGGAACACACAGTTCCCAGAACACAGCGCGCCCCATTACCCAGAAGACAACGCGGCGGAGGACAGAAGACCAGAGATCACCGCGGAGTAGGAAGGAGGCAGATTAGGAAGACTGCCTAACAACAAGGATTTCGGATCAGGTAAAAAAAATCTTTTTTTTTTATTTATTTACTTATTTTTTTCCAGAATATTAATGCTCTTTTTTTTTTTAGGGTGGCCCTAAACTTTAACCTCTTCCCAGCCAGTGTCATTCGTACAGTGACAGTGTATAGTATTATCATTGATCACTGTATTAAAGAGGAACTTCAGTGAAAGACAACAAAAAAAAAAAACCTTGCAGCAGCCACAGATATTGGTGATGACGTTTTGGGAGTTTATTTAACAAGCTGTATTTTTCATGTAATGACTTAATAACACACTGCTCACACATGCTGTGTTGGTGGCCATTTTATGTAAGGGGAGGGGAAGCCAGTGGCTGTTTCTTCCAGGATATGCATATCAAGCACACATACACACCCCTGCAGTTCTGATCACACAGTGAAAGCTGTAGCGATCTCCTATGCTGCCAGTGAACTGACCTGACATCTGGAGCTCTCGTCCCCAGCCGGTGCACTCCCCGCTGCCCTGGCGATGAGTCCCCTCCCCATTCTTTATGGCGCTCGTGCTGTCGGGCCACCAGAGAAGCATTCCTCTGTCCTCTCAAAGATTGGACATGCCTCTCCACCCTTCTCCTCCACCCTCTCAAAGATTGATCCAAAGCATCTGGACACGCCTCACTGCCCTCCTACTCCACCCTCTCAAGCATGGAACTCTCAGGAGAAAAAATAGCTGGGATTTGTGCCGAAGATATCCCAGGAGTCATTGGTAACACACACTACGTCATTCGGCTAAGAAATCTGAGCAGGAAGAAGAAAGGGAACATTAAAAAAAAAAAAGGTATGTAGAGATCTTAAAAAAGATTTTACTGTCCAATAGTGTTATAGCAGGGGAAAGGATTCCAATCTTAGCAACTTTAAAAATAGTCTGAAGTTCCGCTTTAATGTCACTGGTGATGTCAGTGGCAATTAGTCAGTTCTCCCCATCTTCAGTTCGTGTCAGATTTCCCGCCGCTCTATCGCAGTCCCATTAAAAGTCGTTGATTGCCACCATTAGTAGAATAAAAAAAAAATAATTAAAATAAAAAAAAATTTCCAGTATATAAACCATAGTTATAACTATAACTGCGCTATAACTTTCACACACACACCAATCAATATACACTTATTGGGATTTTGTAGCAGAATACATTTTGGCCAAAATGTATGAAGAAAATAGATTTTTGTAAAATACTTTTATTGGATATGTTTTATAGCAAAAAGTAAAAAAATATTGTTTTTTTTCAAAATGTTTAGTTTTTTTTTCATTTATATCTTTAAAAAATAAAAAACCCAGTGCTGATCAAATGCCACTAAAGGAAATCTCTATTTGTGTGAAAAAAATGATATAAAGTATGTTTGGGTACAGCGTTGCATGACCATGCAATTGCCAGGTAAAATAGTGCAGTGGCGAATAGCAAAAAAATGGCCTGGTGAAATTATCCAGAGCTGAAGTGGTTAAGAAAGGAGGTACATCAGTGATAAAAGGAAAAAATACAATGGGATCACTGAAATAAAAACTGGACACACTTATGTCGAGGGAGACTTGGATATAGCAAACCATTTAAACAATTACTTCTATTAAGTTTTCTCAGAAATAAATTACAATAACAAGTTGGGGGATCATATTGGTTCTGTTGATGACTGTTCATTTTCAGAATTTAAAGCTTAATAAAGCAATAGGTCTTGATGGTATTCACCCCAGAGTTCTTAGAGAACTTTGAGGTATAGTTGTTGGGCCATAACAGATCTTTTTAATCAATCTCTTCAGGGGGAATTTCCCTGTGACTGGCGGACAGCTAATATTGTACCTACAGTATCAACAAGAAGGGCAACAAGGTAGAAGCTAGCAATTACAGGTCAATGAGTTTAACATCTGTTGTAGTCAAGTTAATGGAATTACTCATAGGAAGAAGGATCATTGATAACCTAAAAACACTAAATTGCCTGGACCCAAAGCAGAATGGCTTTTCATTAATGTTTTGGACCTGGGTGGTGCTGTGGACATAGCCTATTTTGATTTCAGCAAAGCATTCGATACAGCTCCACATAATGATCTAGTCAAAAAGTTGTGTAATCTAGGTCTTAACCCTTGGGTGGTTCTGTAGATACAGTGGTGTGAAAAAGTGTTTGCCCCCTTCCTCATTTCCTGTTCCTTTGCATGTTTGTCACACTTAAGTGTTTCGGAACATCAAACCAATTTAAACAATAGTCAAGGACAACACAAGTAAACACAAAATGCAATTTGTAAATGAAGGTGTTTATTATTAAAGGTGAAAAAAAATCCAAACCATCATGGCCCTGTGTGAAAAAGTGATTGCCCCCTAAACCTAATAACTGGTTGGGCCACCCTTAGCAGCAACAACTGCAACCAAGCGTTTGCGATAACGTGCAATGAGGCTTTTACAGCGTCCTGGAGGAATTTTGGCCCACTCATCTTTGCAGAATTGTCCTAATTCAGTTACATTAGAGGGTTTTCGAGCATGAACGGCCTTTTTAAGGTCATACCACAACATCTCAATAGGATTCAGGTCAGGACTTTGGCTAGGCCACTCCAAAGTCTTCATTTTGTTTTTCTTCAGCCATTCGGTGGTGGACTTGCTGGTGTGTTTAGGATCATTGTCTTGCTGCAGAACCCAAGTTCGTTTCAGCTTGAGTACACGAACAGATGGTCGGACATTCTCCTTCAGGATCTCTTGGTAGACAGCAGAATTCATAGTTCCTTTTATCACGGCAAGTCTTCCAGGTCCTGAAGCAGCAAAACAGCCCCAGACCATCACACTACCACCACCATATTTTACTGTTGGTATAATGTTCTTTTTCTGAAATGCAGTGTTCCTTCTACGCCAGATATACTTGGACACACACCTTCCAAAGAGTTCCACTTTTGTCTCATCGGTCCACAGAATGTTGTCCCAAAAGTCTTGGGGATCATCAAGATGTGTTGTGGAGAAATTGAGACGAGCTTTGATGTTCTTTTTGCTCAGCAGTGGTTTTCTCCTTGGAACTCTGCCATGCAGGCCATTTTTGCCCAGTCTTTTCCTGATGGTGGAGGCATGAACGCTGACCTTAACTGAGGCAAGTGAGGCCTGCAGTTCCTTGGACGTTGTTGTGGAGTCTTTTGTGACCTCTTGGATGAGTCGTCGCTGCGCTCTTGGGGTAATTTTGGTCGGCCGGCCACTCCTGGGAAGGTTCACCACTGTTCCATGTCTTCGCCATTTGTGGATAATGGCTCTCACTGTGGTTCGCTGGATTCCCAAAGCGTTGGAAATGGCTTTATAACCCTTTCCAGACTGATAGATCTCAATTACTTTCTTTCTCAATTGTTCCTGAATTTCTTTGGGTCTCGGCATGATGTGTAGCTTTTAAGGATCTTCTGGTGGACCTTACTGTGTCAAGCAGCTCCTATTTAAGTGATGCCTTGATTGTGAACAGGTGTGGCAAAAATCAGGCCTGGGTGTGGCTAGAGAAATTGAACTCAGGTGTGGACAACCACAGTTATAGTATGTTTTAACAAGGGGGGCAATCACTTTTTCACACAGGGCCATGATGGTTTGGATTTTTTTTCACCTTTAATAATAAACACCTTCATTTACAAATTGCATTTTGTGTTTACTTGTGTTGTCCTTGACTATTGTTTAAATTGGTTTGATGTTCCGAAACACTTAAGTGTGACAAACATGCAAAGGAACAGGAAATGAGGAAGGGGGCAAACACTTTTTCACACCACTGTATGCTGTTGGCAAAAGGATAGAGTTACTAGTAGGGATGAGCCGAACACCCCCGGGTTCGGTTCGAACCAGAACCTTCGAACGGACCGAAAGTTCGCGCGAATTTTCGAACCCTATACGTTATAATGGACGCGAACGTTCGAAATCAAAAGTGCTAATTACAACGGCCAATATGCATGTTAATGTCATAAAACAGGTTTGGGGACCCGGGTCCTGCCCCAGGGGACATATATCAATGCAAAAAGAACTTTTAAAAACTAACGTTTTTTCGGGAGCAGTCATTTTAATGATGCATAAAGTGAAAAAAAAAAAGTGAAATTTTCCTTTAAATATGGTACCTGGGGGGTGTCTAAAGTATGCCTGTGAAGTGGCATGTGTTTCCCGTGTTTAGAACTGTCCTTGCACAAAATGACATTTGTAAAGGAAAAAAAGAAGCCATTTAAAACCACTTGCGGCTTTAGGTTTGATCTTAAGTAGAATCTGAACAGGTACATTATGAAGTGTAGCTCCATCCCAAAAAAATCTATTTTTAAGCTTTTTGGAGAACATAGGGAGGGGTTTCTGGGAACAAAATATAGCTCTGTGTGTGTGATGGGACAAACACACTTCAAGTCCTATAGGTGCTTCTGGGAACAAAATATAGCTCTGTGTGTGTGATGGGACTAACACACTTCAAGTCCTATAGGTGCTTCTGGGAACAAAATATAGCTCTGTGTGTGTGATGGGACTAACACACTTCAAGTCCTATAGGTTCTTCTGGGAACAAAATATAGCTCTGTGTGTGTGATGGGACTAACACACTTCAAGTCCTATAGGTGCTTCTGGGAACAAAATATAGCTCTGTGGGTGTGATGGGACTAACACACTTCAAGTCCTATAGGTGCTTCTGGGAACAAAATATAGCTCTGTGTGTGTAATGGGACTAACACACTTCAAGTCCTATAGGTGCTTCTGGGAACAAAATATAGCTCTGTGTGTGTGATGGGACTAACACACTTCAAGTCCTATAGGTTCTTCTGGGAACAAAATATAGCTCTGTGTGTGTGATGGGACTAACACACTTCAAGTCCTATAGGTGCTTCTGGGAACAAAATATAGCTCTGTGTGTGTGATGGGACTAACACACTTCAAGTCCTATAGGTGCTTCTGGGAACAAAATATAGCTCTGTGTGTGTGATGGGACTAACACACTTCAAGTCCTATAGGTGCTTCTGGGAACAAAATATAGCTCTGTGGGTGTAATGGGACTAACACACTTCAAGTCCTATAGGTGCTTCTGGGAACAAAATATAGGAGCTCTGCCTGCCTGCCACGAACACACTACAAGTCCTATAGGTGCTTCTGGTAACAAAATATAGGAGCTCTGCCTGCCTGCCACGAACACACTACAAGTCCTATAGGTGCTTCTGGTAACAAAATATAGGAGCTCTGCCTGCCTGCCACGAGCACACTACAAGCCCCTCTTTCTCAATCAATCTTTGTAACTGAATCTATCTAACTCAATCTCTGTAAGTGAATCTCTCTAACTATCTAAATGCAGCAGAGTGTCACAGAATCTGCCTGCTCAATCTGCGCCGGAACAGCATGTGACCGGCGCAGACGGCGTGGCGGCGTTTTATAGGGGGGGCGTGTACTACAGCCCCTGAGCTGTAATTGGCTACAGGCGTCCTGCCTGTAGCCAATTATGGCTCTTCGAGTTTCCGGGGCTGTGATTGGCCAAGCATGCGGGGTCACAGTGCATGCTTGGCCAATCATCAGCCAGCAATGCACTGCGTCGGCCGCGCCGGCCGCAATGCATTGCGGGGCCGCTCGCATCACACGAACGTGATGCGAGCGGCCAAAATAGTTCTGGGCTCGCCGAGCGAGCGAACGCCCGGTGCTCGATGCGAACGTGGGTTCGCATCGAGCACCGGGCCCATCCTTAGTTACTAGTAAAGTAGTGAACTAGGCTCTGTACTAGGTCTTGTTCTATTTAATCTATATGTAAGTGATATAATTAAAGCTTTGGTGGGTAAGGTATGTATTGTTGCTGATGACATAAAGGTGTGCAATAGGGTTGATATCCCTGGAGGTGTCTAACATGGAACATGATTTGGCATTGCTCGAAGATTGGTCAGAGCAGTGGAAACTGCAGTCCAATGTTTCTAAATGTTAAAAATGCACATAGGGAAAAAGAATCCCTCGATAGAGTAGAATATTGGGGATATAGTGTAGGCCAGAACTACAGAGTAAATATATTTGGGAGTACCTATTTCAGATGATTACAAAATGAGCAGTGTGGCCAAGCAGTGGGAAAAACTAATAGAATTCTAGGCTGCATCACCAGAGGTATCACCAGCAGGAGGAAGAAGGTCCTGATTCCTCTATATAGATTGTATTGACCCCTAACTCCTACACTGTGCTTGTTTTGTACTCATACTTTGCTTTACACACTCATGTCTCCTGCATACTGTGCATTACACACTCGCACCTTCCTGCATTTTGTGCATAACATTCCTGTCCCCTGCATTCTGTGCATAGCACTCCTGTCCCCTGCATTCTGTGCATAACATTCCTGCCCCATGCATTCTGTGCATTCCACACTCCTATCTCTGTATTCTGTGCATTGCATACTCCTGGACCCTGTTCTCTATGTGTCATGTACTCCTAAACCTGGCACTGATTACAACACTCTGTGTGTTACATACTCCTGATCCTTGAACACATTGCATTACAAACCCTGTACCCCTGGACTCTGTTATATATTCCGAAAACAAACACTGACTGCAGCACTCTGTGCATTATGTAATCCTGACCCTTGCACTTTGTGCATTGCTCACCCCTGATCCTTGCACTATACTTTACAGACTCCTGTACTATGTACAGTATATTATATTGGACATGACATACTTCTCACCAATGTTTTTATTGTCTGAACAGTTGCTGGCTGCTGGCTATTTTAATGAATTTCTTGTTAAAGGTAGGCTAAGATAAAGTGTTAGCTCTCTGTCTATATTCAGTGTGTGCAAAACCATATGTAATGGGAGCTGTTTTTGTTAATGATTGTGCTGAGGTTAGTTCTCATTGAATTGTATTATTCATGTATATGTGGAGCTAACAGAAATTTCTAGAACAATGACAATTCTTATGTAGCACTGCCCCCCCCCCCCCCCCCCCCAGGAGCCACTGGCAATTTGAGGCTTCTGCTCTGTTCCAGCCCTATGGGAGACCTCACCCTCACTGGCACCACCAGTATACCTTTCTGTAAGCTTCAGCAGGCACACAAGCACAGCTCTTTAATACTGTAGGTAAACTGTATTGGTAGGTTAAAGTCATAAAAGTCTAACATAGTTTATTAGCAGTATAACTGACCTGGCAGGTCTTCCTATAGGAAATTCTGACTCCAGCTTATACTGCAACCCCAAGGGCATAAACAGTAGCTCTCCACATGAGATGAAACACCCCAAGTGACCAAACATGAGTAACAGAACATGGACCAGCTATGCCACCAGAGAGCTCTCAGATAAAGGGGCTAGGTTTAGGCCTGCAAGATAAAGAATAAGAGTTAAAAACAGTTATGCCCTCTGGATAGAGTGGTTTGGATAAGTCTTTGTGATGGATCTTCTGCTGGCTATGTTGGGGCCATTTAAGAACATTGGCATACAATGTATTGAGGATTTCCCAATGAATTGGTTGTTGCAGCAATACATCATGGAGGTTGAGCCTAATGAAAGAGAGGACTCTTTTGATGAAGATGGATACTTAGAAGAGGCATGCCCAATTGCAGCAGCCAGGTGCCAAGATGTGCACAGTGATAATAGTTAGATGTAATGGTGGGCACAGTTGTAATAGTCAGGTGTAATGGTGGGCACGACTGCAGTAGTTAAACAGAAGGGTGAGCATGTCAGCACTGTGGGGTACAGAACAGACAACAAGACTGTGTTAGGCCCTGACTAAAACAGCATGAGCAATTCACACAGCAGCAGGTGTGGTGTCTGTGGGTTGTTTGAGGATGGATGCATGCAACATAGGGTCTGTGACCCTCTCAGCAATTTCTTCCTCACTAATCCTCTAATGGTGGTTGGTTTGATGAATGGTTGGGGGCTCTCTTTCCTGTAGTTGGCCGATGATAGCAGCAGGATCCTCAGCGGATCTGGTCAATGGATCACAGCAAGCATCTTGTGGTGAGCCCCGGAATGGCTGATCATGCAGCAAACTCTATCCAGTTCAGCCTCCTGGCTCTTAGGAACAAGTTTCCAGCAAACTCAACATAGGAACCACTTTACAAACACAACATAGCGCAGCACTTTTTCCTCTTCCTACTCCGGTTGGCGCACTCCCTTTCCTGGACTTTCCTTTTTATGTGACCCCTCCTGCTCTCAGGTGTACATGGGTATTGTAGTTGCTTCCCAGTGATGGTTGTGGCTCGAATTCTCCTCTAGACTACATCTCCCTGAGCACTCCAGCATTAAGTCAGTCACTGCCATCTTGTGGGAGGAAAAGAGTTCTGCTGTCAGTAACAATGCCCTGTGTCACACTTTCATTATATTTATGTCCTCTGTTTTGCCACTACAACTACATATCTCTCAATATTGTGCCAAAGGCACATTTTGCTCCAGCGGTTCTATTTTAGTTAGTTCCAGTAACTGGGAGCTGTGCACATAAAGTAGGCATTAGACCAGTGATTCCCAGGTAGGTAAAGAACACAGCACAGGGTGGGGTGATGACACCAACTCTATAAACCAGGCTAATAAAACCTAACCAGCTTCTGTGTGTCAATCAAATAAAGCCTCTTATGGGTAGATCTGCGATTTATATGAACTCTCTTTCCTCTATCTATGTAAATAGAAGAGAGAAGTGGGTGGGGGGGGGGGGGGCTGGCATATTTGTAGAGTGGGAGGGAGAATCATCGTTTGCAGACTTTTAAATTGGTATTTACACATACAGAGCTGTAGAATATAAGCCAGGTCACCATCCTACGAGACACACACACACGCTACCCCAGCCATGAGGTGCTCCATGCAGCTGAGCTTCTATATACTTCTCTCTCTCTTCTTCATTTGTCACTCCCATGTAGTGGAATGGACATACCAAGGTAAGACCTATGTGAGAATAACACAAATAAGTCTGTAACTTTTTGTTGAGTTCTTTGTATATCATTTATAGGGTAACTATGAAAAATCATAACCTTGTTATTCTATAGTGTATTGTTTAACATTGTATTTATACTGTCTAATGATAATGAGTAAACCGATATGTTATTATAGTATGGGATTGCCAAAAAACATTAATTCTTAATTGTCAGCTCTGCCAATAGGGATTGCATAGAACAGAAAAGAGTAGCATATATTAGGACTCATATACCAAGTTTGTATTAAATTTGTTTTCAATATTGATAACAAATATTGATCAATTGTCCTTTCTAATTTTTCCATTTATTTATTGCTGCTTATGCTTTTTAACAGATGAATTACTGTTATATAGAGGATTTTGAGGTATCTGGCCATACCCTATTAACATTAACCTGCATGCTTGGGTGATCATGCTTTTGTGCCTTTTCAGTGAAAAAAAAAATAGTTGCCAGCATAAGTTTTTAAATCTTTGTTTATCTCAGGGGTGAGAAAGCCTGTTCCTGTTGAGTCTCTCTTCACTTTTTGGATCTAAAACTTCAATTTTATGTCTTATTTGGAGTCAAATTGAATTTTTGGAAAATATTAATTTCAGTGAATATACTTTCAATCGTACACTTGTTTGTTAATATCCTTACATTCAATCCAGTGAAAATGATTGTCCACAATAAGTGTCTATTTGATTGATTTATATTTTTTTAAACCAGGTAAATTTTTTGTAGTGCACTAACAAATGCAACCAGTCTGGTTTAGTCACCTCCCCCCCCCCTTCTCCTCCCTCCAACCATAAAAAAATAAAAATAAATACAAAAATTATAACTATACGGAACTTCTCGGAAATTAATTGATTAGTAAACACTGTATACTGTATTATATATATTGACAGGATATGCTCCTATTCCTTTAGAAGCTGTCATATCAAAAAAAGATATATCTGTGAGAGCAGATGTAGCACAACAACAAAGAAGATATGAAGAGGTCTTTCACCTCAACTAGTGCAGAGTGGTGTGAAAAAACATGTTAACCATGCTCAACACATCTGACCAGAAGCTTTGGGCATCTCCAGAGGTTTTTAGATTTTTTTCAAATTCTTTATAAGATTTAACAAAGTCACAGATGTATCAGTAGAAATTGGCAGATTGTGCATTTTATAAGTATCTAATTACCGTACATATTCATACAGGTCATTGTCATGCCAGGGCTCTATAGCTAGATATAGGTCAGCTTTATCATCACAGGACATTGTAGTTATATATCATACTTTTAAGGTGTAACCAATATAGAAGGATTGGGGAGGAGAGTGTAAGGCCCCTTTCACACTGGCTGTCCGATCAGGTCAGTCTGTCAGTTTTTCAGGCAGACCAGATCGGACCCTCCAGTCTCTTCTGTGGAGCGGCGGATGTCAGTGGACAAAATCCCAAAATTTGGGTTGTCCCCAGAAAAGTAATAGAGGAGAAATCTTCCAATGGGGACACTAGTTCTGGTGACCTGGGGGTCCCCAATGAATTCCCTTAATTTGCAGGGATTTCATCTCACTTTCTGTTTGGTTATGGGACAGAAAGTGAAGGGAATAGCAAAAAATAAATAAAAAATCTGACAGGGGATTTAACTCTCCCTTATTCTATCCAAAAAAAGTTTTGCCTATAGTTCTACTTTAAGGGAAAGAAACCTAAAAAAGAACACAAATGCAGCCAACATATCTAAGAATCAGTAAGCTGAAATATGATAAATGTTTCTTCTCGATTTAAAGAATAAGTTCACCTTTGTAGAAAAAATTATAAATACACAGAAAAAAAAAAAAGTGCATTTATTAACTTTTCCTGAAGAAGTCTGGAAAGCATTGCACCCGCAATCAGTAGATCATAGGTGTAACGTGGGCTCTTGCAGACATGTTCTCCAGCTTTCAGTTTGTACCTATATACAGGCTATCTGTTTGAAAGAAAAAAATAAATTTGAAAGTTTGAAAGAGGGAGGACATGTCAATGGACTATGAGAGTGCTCATCAGCAACCCCCCCCCCCAAACCATAGAAATTACAAGGCCATCTGGAATATGGTACTTGTAGTTTATTGATTCACAAGAATCTGTGAATGAATGAATGAATGAATGGCACGGCTGTGTGGGCAGAGCCCTGAACAGCTACGCTGTTTTCAAAAAGTGACAGTGGGTGCGGTGAGAAGAACCCATGTCCGCTGTCAAAGGGAGGGGGGATCAGGAGGAAAGGGGGCAGGAGCTGGAACTTGTTACATGTTCCATAAAACACACAATCACCTCCAGTGCTCAGAGCTCTGCCAAAGTCTAAATATGCAACAGACCATAAGTGGCAATAGATGGATATTTGTCTGGATGCTGTCTGTGAGGATGCTCAGTTTATGCAGCCCTCTCCAGACTGAGGAGTCAAGTAGACAACTATAAAGAAAACACATTGCATTATCATAGATTTATTGTGTTGAAATGTAAATTATGACAAAATGGATACTCACAAAAGTTGAAAGTATAAGAGCCTTAAAAACCATGAGACACTATCCAGTGCAGGAATCTCGTGACCTGAAAAGCAATACCACGATGCTGACATGTTTTTGCTGAAATTAGGAAATTTCTAAAAATGAACTGAAAGGCTGGAGTAAAATGGCAGGAGTAAGTAATCAGTGGGCACTATTAAAGTCTACCATTCTGGAGGCAACTAGATTACATGTCAGGCAAGTTAGTAAGAATAAACAGAAGGAAAAAACAATATGGTTCACTAAAGAGGTAAGTGGGATAGAAAAGAAAAAAAAAATAGCATATAGAAGATTCAAGGAAACAGGAGGTGTAGCTGACAGAGAGGAGTATAAAAATCGACAAAAGGAGGCCAAACACATTATCAGTGCTGCCAAAGCACAGAAAGAGGAGGAAATTTCTCTAAGCCTATTAAGAAAGGAGATACAACTTTTTTCAGGTGCATTAGTATTAGAAGGAAATAACACAATGGGATCACTAAATGAAAACTAGGCACAACGCATATGTTGAGGGATTACTTCTGTTCAGTCTTCTCAGAAATAAATTGCACTAACGATAACAAGTTGGAGAATCATATTGGTTCTAGTAATGAGGGTTAATTTCTAGGATTTTTGGAGACAGAGGTAGCAGAGGAACTGGCTTGATTAAAGCTAAACAAAAGCAATGGGTCCTGATGGTATTCTTCAAGATATAGTTGTTGGACCATTAACGGCTCGACTGCCGGACAGCCAATATTGTACCTATCCACAAGAAGGATAGTAAGGTTGAACAGGCCAGTGAGTTTAACATCAATTGTAGTCAAGTTAATGGAATAATTACTGAAAAGAAGGCTCATTGATCACCTAAACATACACAGCTTGCTGTTCCCAAAGCAACATGGCTTCACTGAGGGCAGATCATGTCAGACTAATCAAATTTTTTATTTTTTTTTACTATATTACCAGTGTTTTGGATCAGGGTGGTGCTGTGGACATAGCATTTCTTGATTTCAACAAGGCATTTGATACAGTTCCATATAATGATCTAATACAAAAGTTGTACAAGCTAGGACTTTGGTTTGGTGGATATGCAATTAAAGGGTAGATACCAGAATGTGGTTGTAAATGGGGTTCACTCAAAACAGAGAGCAGTCACCAGTGGTGTACCACAAGGCTCTGTACTGGGTCCTGTTCTATTTAACCTACATGTAAGTGATAGAACTAAAGATTTGTTGGGCAAGGTATGTCTTTTTGCTGATGATACAAATGTGTGTAATAGGGTTGATATGCCTGGAGGTGTCTGCAACACGGAACATGATTTGGCATTGCTGGAAGATTGGTCAAAGCAGTGGAGACTGCAGTTCAATATTTCTAAATGTAAAATAATGCACCTAGAGAACTATCTCTGAGGAAGTATAACAATTGGGGGTACAGTGTTAGCCAGCACTACAGAAGAAAAAGATTTGGGAATGCTTATTTCAGATGATTGCGAAATGAGCAAACAGTGTGAACAGGCAGTAGGGAAAGTGAATAAAATACTAGGATCACCAGCAGGAGAAAGAAGGTCCTGATTCCCCTGTATAGATCTTTAGTGAGACCTTATTTATAATACTGTGTCCAGTTCTGGAGACCTCACTTACAGAAGGATATTGATAAGATAGAACGAGTCCAGAGACAGGTAACAAAAATGGTGAAAGGTGTGGGGGATAAAGCATACCAAGAGCGACTTCAGGAACTTAATATGTACAGTCTGGAAGAAAAAGAAGGGAAAGGGGAGACATGACTGAAACCTTCACATACATCAAGGGGGTGAATAAGGTTCAAGAAGGCAGTCTTTTCAATATTTAACCAAAATCAAGAACACGGGGACATGACCTCAAACTAGCTGGAAGAAAGTTCAAAACAACTCTTAGAAAGTATTATTTTATTGAAAGAGTAGTTGCTGATTGGAATAAACTACCAATAGAGGTAGTGAGACAGTCAACAGTAAATGGCTTCTAACATGCTTGGGATAAACATAGACCTATAGTCAGACAACAATGTTAAAAAAAAAAAACAGTAAATAAATAAATAAAACGGGCAGACTCGATGAACTACTCAGTCTTTTGCTGCCGTCATTTTTCTATTTCTATGTTTTAGAGGCGTACCCCCTTCCTCAGGGCTAAGCTCACCAGCACAAACATATGACCATAATATATACTCCACTAACCACTATAGCACCTTCCTGTGGGCACTTACCCCATGGAGGCAAACAGCATTTACAGTAGAATAGTACAGTAGTTCAGCTATTTATCATAATATAATTTCATTTAACATACACAGGTTATGATTCTATTTAACTGACTATTTTATATACCTTTGACAGAAGGAGAGGTGGATGAAGCAAACTGGGCAAAAAAGTATGTGCTATGTGGAGCAAAACACCAATCTCCCATTGACATCCAAAAAAAGAAAGTTGTGTACAACGATCAAATGTCCTTATTTGAACTTGAAGGGTATGATGGGCCACTGCATGGAGATTTTGCAATCACCAATAACGGTCATTCAGGTAAGTCAGCAACTAAAGTTCACCAAAGGAAATCAAACAGGATCATCCACTGAGACAGCAATTATGAGCAGACAATCTCTATATATTGTATATCTATGTAGAATATAGGCAAATTACAGCATCGCCCAGAGCTATTACACCCTGTGCTCAACTTTGGTAAAATTCCTAACAGACGGGCACTGCCTTCACCCTGGTGAATTTTTATCTTAGGCACATCCAACATTAGGCACATGCAGCAGCTAATTGATATGATTTTGACCAATCAGAGAACAGAAGCTTCCACTTTGTATAGTGTATATGTCAGCACTCAGTCTTTAACAACCTATATTGCATATTTGTGACAGACACCTGAAACTACACCCTTTCCTCGCCCCTGAAAAATATTGACTAAAATTTCCCATGATGGTGACCCCCAAATGCCAAAGTCGTCTGATCCTGCCAAAATTGTAAGCATCAGACAACAAAACTCTTACTATTTGTTTAAAAGGAACACTATTTGCTTAAAAGGTACAATGATGGCAAAGTACAAGCGGTTCTGTTTTTAACCAGCCAAATATATATTTTAAGGGCTTGCATGATAACACCACTCAAAGTAAAACATTGACTAAAAGGATTAAGCTGTCAGTGTGTTTTTTTTTAAATAGTTCATAAATATAGTATATATGCACTAAATTCAAAATCACAGAATACATTCATGTATAGTATTCCTATAAACTTATTGAAAAAAAAAAAAGTAACAAAAAGGGAGCTTGGCATGCAATTCATATCACGTCAATTGTCTACAAAGGTCTGGTACAGTGTAGCTAAAAAATTCAGTACATACCCACGTTCAGTGGGCAGGCATGGCTTTGTGGGGCATTAGCATGAACTCTGAATACAACATTTAGGTTATATCTGGCTGTTAATAGGTAAGTGTTCCAAATGCCCAGGGATGCCACTCAATATTCTCTCTGTGAGTCTAACCATCACTTGTATTTAGTATTTTAAAAAGACAGCTGTTCAGCCTCTATTAAAATCATAGCTGTCAGGGGTGGTAATGGGTTCAGACAGCAAACTTAATGTTGACTCCACATCATTTTAATTTGGAGTGGTCAGTATTCATGGAGACAGGTCTGCTTACATACTTTCCTTACCAGATCAATGACAAGAGTTAATAAATTCTGGCAATACTATTTTTGTAACTTTCTCTTACCTGTTGAGTTGACCTTGGTGTTGAACCAGTTTTCTAAAATGATTGTACAAACATGCATGTTCTCAATTCGCAAATGTGCCTACTTATGCCTTTGGAGAGAGAATCACATATTAGCAGAAAAAGTTGAAGGTGCCTGCTGAGGTTGGGCATCTTCCTTGGTCTAGGCATTTACAAATTGCCTACAGAAATAGAGAAAATTTGTAAATGCCTAGACCAGCCTTTCTCAACCTTTTCAACGCAGAGGAACCCTTGAAATAGTTCTCTGGCTTTAGGGAACCCCTGCTAAAAATTAGAAATCTAGAACTCATGATACATTAGTGTGGTGGTCAGTGGGAAGAATGGTCCTTACACTTGTGGTCATTGGGAAGATTTACCTCCTTACAGATAGTTAAAAAGATCAATGGTGTCAGTGAGAACTTATCTGAGAGGCAGAAATTGGCCAATGCTGAAGGAACCCCTAGCAACCTCTGGAGGAACCCTAGGGTTCCAGGGAAACATGGTTTAGAATCACTGGCCTAGACCAAGGAAGATGCTGAATCGCAGCAGGCATCTTCCTTGGTTTAGGTATTTACACACTTTCTCTATTTCTGTAGGCACTTTTACATGCACCTTTGGCAGCTAAAGGCAACATTGTTTCTCCTGCTCTTTGAGACTTAAGGGCGTGTGCTTGCCTCTTTATACATGAAATAAATGTTTTTGACACAAGAGTATGTTTAATGGGGCCTAAAAGGATTTCTTATGTAGCCTTACCCTTGAGACACACCTGCCAAGAGAAAAGAAAGGAGGTAATGAAGATTTCTCAAGGGTGGCTCCAAATAACAATTTAACAGGTTAACTTCAGATATTAACTTTATTGCATCCTTTTTTTTTAAAACTTAGTTTGTTAAAAAAAATGCACATACAAATTACACCTGTCAAGCCAATACAGAGGCGACGTACTGTCCAACAAACAGCTTATAAAAAGGGATTTGTCACAGCACTGGAGTATTAAAGCCTGTAAATTCCATACATACTGAAGCAACAAATAGGTACAATAATGTATATGCACAATCGGAGAAATCAAACAGGAAGGAAAAAACTTCCATTAAACAAGTAACAAAGAAAAAAAAACAGGGTAAGCAATCGGATATAAGAATACTGCACTCATGTATGTTATTAGACTGTGTGTGTCCACCCAGGCACCCTTCCCCACAAAGAGATACTAAAAGAAAGAGAAAGGCATAATTCTAGTCATTGTTCCAAAAGTCGTAACAACACTCTGACCTCCAGCCCAAAAGGGGCACTCTGACCTCCAGCCCAAAAGGGAGTTGAAGCAAGAACAGAGGGGAGGGTTCTTTAATGCATACCTACATTGGTCCAGCTTGGCACAATGTAAGTGTGCATATCTCATACCTGTTGAGCAGCTGAGGAAGCTGATAATCACTGTAGTAGTCAGTACTACTACAATGAATTCTACCGTGTTTCCCCAAAAATAAGCCGTGGTCTTATATTATTTTGTCAGCCAAAAACACACTAGGGCTTATTTTCAGGGTAGGGCTTGCCATTCAATGTGCTGTCTTCCCAGTGGTTGCAAAATGCCAGAATCCCCTCTATGGATCATGTAATGCAAAAGGTGTGTGTTTCTGCAATGAACCCATGCAAATACCTTCTTTCATGGCCTGCCTGAGCTGTCTTCCACCGCTTCGAGCACTGCAGAGGGAAGATGGGGCGAGATCCCCCTCTGACACCCGGGAGAAGAGGAGAGCTGAACCCTGCTCGGCGCTTCAATGGCCCGCCTGAGCCATCTTCCACGGCTACGATTAGTGCAGAGGGAGGGTGGCCGAGATCCCCCACTGACACCCAGGAGAAGAGGAGATCAACTGAGCCCTGCTTGGCACTTCCATGGCCCACCCGAGCTGTCTTTCCCGCTCTGAGCAATGCAGGGAGGAGGACCAAGATTCCCCGCTGACAGCTAAGAGAAGAGGAGATCGGCTAAGCGCCAAGCCGCGCCGCGCGGACATATACTAGTGCAGGAGAGTGGAATGTAGCATTGCACAACCAACTTAAACTAGAGCTTATTTTCGGGGTAGGCCTTTTTTTTGGGGAAACACGGTATGATGTTTCCTATCCTGATGGGGTTCTGTGTAAGTAGCTTTCCCTCTGCACAGTGACCATAGGTGGTCGCTTGCTCAGCACTGCCACCATTTGCAGAATGCATTGCATCTTTTTCAATGCATACAAGGCATTCTCTGATTGGACGATGTGAAGAGGAAGGGCAGTAATTATACAATTGTAATTTTGTCCAATCAGAGAATGCCATGTATTCATTGAAAAAAATACAAAGCATTTCTATGAAAGTCAGCAGTGGCAAGCTGGGGACTTACTGTGGTCAGTGTGCAGAGCTGCCCGCACAGAGAATGCTGCTATCACTGTGGTAACAGAGACCTCAACAGTGATTGTTATCTTCCTAAGCAGCTCATCAAGTGTGAGATATGCATACTTTACATTGTGTCAAGCTGGACCAATGTACAAGTATGCAATAAAGATAATTTCTATAGTTCAGTTTTAACCCCTTCATGCCGACCGTACGCAAATATGTGGCCCCACTGGACTGGGCTTTTTTCCATGGGGCTGCATATTTGCATATCTCCCTTTGTGCTGGGAGTGCACAGCACGGCAAGCTCCCAGCACAGAGATCAGGGTCTCCCCGAGATTTACAGGCCCCGTTCTAACGATCAGGACTCGGACTGTCCGATTCTGGGTCACCTGATTGCTATAATAGTCTCTGATTGGCTATCACAGTGATCAGTCACTGTGAGGCCTGTTCCCGTGTTTTCTGTCTCTGTGAATGGACAAGAAAGATACACTGTATATTTCTCTGTCTTTGCAGAGATAGAAAAAAAAAAGTATGCAAATAAAAAAATTTAAAAAAATACCTAGATCAAGGTTTGATCTAGGTCAGCCCCAGGGTTAGTGTTTGGGTCAGGGTCAAAGATCAAAGGTCAGTATTTTTGGACAGGATTTTTTTTTTTTTTTTTTAATTAGTATCAGTGTCAGTGTGTTTTAGGTAAGCAAAATGCGCACTATTGTTTCTGGACTGTACTATGGGTACAAACAACAACTAACATACACATACATGGTATCACTGTGATCGTCAGGAGCAGGAGAATTTATTTTGGGTTATTCATTGATGGTAGGTTATGGTAGCTGCAGGAAAAAAGGAGATATCCATTACCATTTAGCCCAATTTGTCCTGAAAAAAACAAGGTATAATCAGCCTGGATGCACAAAGTCATTATGATGATATGTATGGTTTTACTAACACATGTCAAAGTTGCAAAATTGAGCTTAGGCATTAAGATCTGTTTTACCCTTAGGGAACAAAGGGGTTATCAGCAAAGACTGTACGTGATAAAGTTATGTTCTTCATTTCAGTGCAGATACAACTACCATCCTCAATGAAAATTAAGAAAGGGCTCCCCCATGTGTACACTGCAGTACAGATGCACCTACACTGGGGTGGTCTTGACCTGGAAACTAGTGGCTCGGAGCATACTATTGATGGATTGAGGTACATGGCAGAGGTGAGCGCTACATATCATTATTCATGTATGTCATGCAATTCGTGATAATGGATTAACACTAATGTTGCCTCACTTGTCATTGCAGCTGCACATTGTGCACTATAACTCAGAGTTATACAGTACCTTTGATGAGGCCGTGGATAAGCCTGAAGGCCTTGCTGTGCTTGCATTTCTTTATGAGGTAAGTTATGAGGTATAAAAACTGGAGAAAGGAAACTTCTCTACCTAAATTAAAAACCTACCCATAGTAGTCAATCAGATTCCTTATTTTTTTCCAAAGAGTGAAGCATGAAACCTAATTGGTCTTTTAAGGCAATTTCTGTACAAAAGTTATATGCTATTGTTTCTCAGAGTGGTCCATTTTTAGTTATCTAAAAACTACACATTGGCTAAAAAATATTTGTATGCAATTAAAAGGTGCAAACAAATATAAAGAGGTCTACCAGTGGATGTGTACCAGCTACATAAAGGGTACAGAATACAATACATATAAGCAAATATATAACCCATGTTACTACAATCTTTCTATAAACTAAACAGCAAAAAGTGTTGAGAAAATATACAAAAAAAAAACAATATATAATCTATAAGTGCTTAAAAAAAATCATTGTTTATTTTAGGAATATTTGCTGTAAGAGTTAGGGAATGTACTAAATGTCATTTTGTATGTTTACAAGATGTATATGTAGTAGACACATTTTGGTGATTGGGCCCAAAATAATGAACTTGATTCATACTTTAGAAATATTCACCAGTATCATTACACATAAAGAGAACTCCACCTTGCACCTAATTTCCAGTTACTGTAGTTAGCAAAATATTAGAGAGAGTTTGAAGTCATGTCTGGGAGTTTGTCTTGTTCTTTACAAGAATGTGGTACCCCAGGTTAGAAACGTAGCATATTACTATATCCTGTGATCATATACTTCAAAAAAGTTATACTGCGGCAGGGCGACTCTATAGCGCGTACTATTACGGCGCTTCGTGTAATTGATACAGTGGGTGCACCCGCGGCGTCGGAC
This sequence comes from Lithobates sylvaticus, assembly GCA_028564925.1. Classification (NCBI taxonomy): domain Eukaryota; kingdom Metazoa; phylum Chordata; class Amphibia; order Anura; family Ranidae; genus Lithobates; species Lithobates sylvaticus. The sequence continues at coordinate 151,208,034 of CM053035.1, read as the reverse complement.
CCAATGCGCGTGTCCGGCAGCCACGATGTCCATCGGCCACCCTTGACTGTTCCACGGAGAGGCAGAACAGGGATCTGCCTGTGTAAACAAAGAAGATCCCTGTTCTGTCAGGGAAGTACAATGTCATCGTCTGTTTCTAGTGATCAGGAACAGCGATCTCTCTGTACTCCCAGTCAGTCCACTCTCCCCACAGTTAGAAACACCTCCCTAGGACACACTTAACCCCTTGATCGCCCCCTAGTGTTAACCCCTTCTCTGCCAGTGTCATTTATACAGTAATCAGTGCATTTTTATAGCACTTATCGCTGTATAAATGTCACTGGTCCCAAAAATGTGTCAAAAAGTGTCTGAACTGTCTGCCGCAATGTCGCAGTCCCACTAAAAATCGCTGGTCACTGCCATTACTAGTAAAAAAAATAATAATAACGCCATAAATCTATTCCCTATTTTGTAGACGTTAACCAATCAATATAAGCTTATTGCAATTTAAAAAAAATATGTAGCAGAATACATATTGGCCTAAACATTTTTTTTTAATTTTTTGGGGCTATTTATTATAGCAAAAAGTAAAAAATATATATTTTTTTCAAAATTGTCGGTCTTTGTTTATAGCGCAAACAATAAAAACCGCAGAGGTGGTCAAATACCACCAAAAGAAAGCTCTATTTGTGGGGAAAAAAAGGACATCCATTTTATTTGGGTGCAACGTTGCACGACCGCGCAATTGTCAGGTAAATCGATGCAGTGCTGTATCGAAAAAAATGGACTGGTCATTAAGGGGTTAAAACCTTCCAGAGCTGAAGTGGTTGCCAGGGCTTTTTTCTTTAAGTTAGAATGCTGTGGTACAGTGGGTCCGCAGCATTCTAACTTAAAAGTAGAACCCCATTGTTGGTGTGAGTGGAAAGAATAGTGAGCCAACATTGGTGTCAGTGGGAGGAATATTGACCCATCATTGGAGTCAGTGAAAAGACTAGTGACCCATTATTGGTGTCAGTGGGAGGAGTAACATCCTATTGTTGGTGTCAGTGGAAAGAATAGTGAGCCAGCATTGGTGTCAGTGGGAGGAATAGTGACCCAAACAATGGGTGTTTGGGGCATGCTGGAGGGTCTATTGATGCTAGGAGTCTATTATTGTTGGCTGCAAGGGCTCTAAGTTATGCCTTACTTGTTATCATCAACAATTTCCATACAAATTACTTAGCACAACAAAAGTATACTTGTTTCTGAATTCTCTAAAAGGGGCAATACAGGGAGGTGAGTAGGGGGCAGAGACAATGGCTGGTGCTCAGAGGAAGTGAGGGGGTGGAGACAAAGGAGACCTGCACCTATTCTTTGAGAAGAAAAGTCCTGAATATTACTATACAAGTGATTGAGCTCTCAAGTGCTTTTGCAGAGATACAGATCTGTCCAACAGTACACTGACGATGGTAATCATATATCAGATTTTCATATTTCCTGGGAACTCCAGGTGGGAGGTATCCCTACCTAAGGACAAAGCTCTGTTCACCTGCTATAGTCACTACAAAGGAGATTCTCTCTCTTCCTGTCTTTTTTTGCATTATGTAGATTGCAGCAAGCGGTAAGGCCCCTTTCACACTGGGGCGGGAGCCGCGGTGACGGTAAAGCAGCGCTGCTTTACTGTTGTTTTGCCCGCGAGCGGCCGAAAAAAAGGGTTAAAATCCCCCTCAGAGCGCCGCCGTAGCGGCGCTTTGCGGCGGTATTACCGCGGTGTCCCATTCAAATCAATGGGAAGGAGCGGTATAGGAGCGGTGAATACACCGCTCCTATCCCGCTCCAAAGATGCTGCTAGCAGGACTTTTTTTGCCGTCCTGCTAGCGCACCGCTTCAGTGTGAAAGCCCGCCGGCTTTCATACTGAAATGAATGGGGCCGGTTTTTTCAGGCGGTGTACAGGCGCCTGAAAACCCCCCCAGTGTGAAAGGGGCCTTATGGTTACCCAATGTGTGATAAAATGTTGTATGTTGCAGTTATAACTATGATAAGCATCAAAGTGCTACAGTCTTCTATTTTATTAAGCTGACCCTTACTGTATCCGAGTTTTCACAAAAAAAAACACTACTAAAATTGTTATTTTATAAAGTCATGCAGTATTTTAGTAATGAAAGCTTGTGGTAATTTACCGTCAGCGGTAGCCGGCGTCCTTACCACAGGCTGTCACTAGTTTGTTTCTATGGAGCGGGTGGCTGCCGGCATCCTTAACAACCAGTAACTGTCATGGTTGTTAACCACTTACGGACCACCGGCCGTCGTTATACGGCGGCACTTTGAAGAGGGATGTCGTTGTTATGGCAGCAGCTAGCTACCATAACACCATTATCCTCTTTTTCAGCGGGCGGTCCACTTTCAGATAAAAGTGGTCTCTGTAGCACAGTGGTCATCAACCCTGTCCTCAGGGCCCACTAACAGGCCAGGTTTTATGTATTACCTGAGCAATCACTGAGCAGCAAATGATATCACCTGTGATGTATTTCAGTTATCTTGCAAACCTGGTCTGTTAGTGGGCCCTGAGGACACAGTTGATCACCACTACTGTAGCGCATTCGAGAAGGGCCCCCCTCCTGCCACGCTTCGATGCCCTCGTCGCTTATCGGACCCGCCGGCAGTGGCGGAGGCGATCGCCTCTGCTCCCGTGTGTGGTATGGAGCTGAGTGAGGGGAAGATGGCCCCCACCCATCTCCATACCATTGCAGGGCAGAAGTGATGTCAAAACGCTTCTTAAAGTGAATTTTATTTTTTTTAAATTGCATTTTTGTGTAAGTATGAGATGTGAGGTCTTTTTGTCCCCAGATCTCATATTTAGGAGGTCCTGTCATGCTTTTTTTCTATTACAAGGGATGTTTACATCCGTTGTAATAGGAATAAAAGTGACACATTTTTTTTAAAAAGAACAGTGCAAAAATAAAAAATAAAAGGTAAAATAAATTTTGAAAAAAAAAAATTCTAAACGCGCCCCGTCCCGCCGAACTTGCATGCAGAAGCAAATGCATACCTGAGCAGCGGCCGCATATGCAAACGGTATTCAAACCACACATGTGAGGTATCGCCACGATCGATAGAGCGAGTGCAATAATTCTAGCCCTGGACCTCATCTGTAACTCAAAATATGCAACCTGTAGAATTTTTTAAATGTCGCATATAGAGATTTTTAAGGGTAAAAGTTTGTCGCCATTCCACAAGTGGGCGCAACTTTGAAGCATGACCTGTTGGGTATCAATTTACTCGGCATAATATAATCTTTCACAATATAAAGAGAAATTGGGCTAACTTTACTGTTGTCTTATTTTTTAATTCAAAAAAGTGTATTTTTCCCAAAAAAGTGCGCTTGTAAGACCGCTGCGCAAATACGGTGTGACAAAAAGTATTGCAATGACCGCCATTTTATTCTCTAGGGTGTTAGAAAGAAAAAAATAAAAAATGTTTGGGGGTTCTAAGTAATTTTCTAGCAAAAAAAAAATGATTTTAACTTGTAAACAACAAGTTTGAAAAATAGGCCTGGTCTTAAAGTGGTTAAGGAGTGGGCGGCCGCCACATCCTTAACAACTGATTAGTCAGGCAGGATTCCCCGCTGACAGCTGAATGTAAAAAAAAAAAAATACCGGCAATAAAAATTAAAGTGACACTAAGCCTAAAAACTTTTTTTTGCTTGCATTAAGGTAAAAAACTTTTCAGTTTCGCTGTGCCCCCACCCCCTCCCAGCATATATTCATACATCCACAAGCATGAGGCCTTAAGTCCCATATACACGATGAGATTATCAGACAAATGATCTTCCGTTTTTTTATGTATACTAGTCTCAAGTCGAAAGTAAAAGAGGTTACTAGCGAAAATTCTCATACGACAGAATAAAAATTTGGAAGTGATGTAATGTGTTTTAGTGTATTTGTATTGTATTTTCATGTGACAACTGTACTGATTAAATGAAAATCGTACAATCTGGTATACGAGAAAAATTGTCGTGCTTGTTCCATCGGAATTTTTTAGCATGCATTGTCGTGATCAGCTCTCGAAAGCTGTGTACTAACGATCAGATTGTCGTACGATCGCTTCGAAAGCGGTATTTTTTGTACGATTTTCTGATCGTGTGTACAGGGACATTAGAGTGTTGTATTTTATAAAACTTTTACTGATCAGCATTTTTTTTCTTTCATTTCTAGGATGGCCACTTTGAAAACACATACTATAGTGACGTCATTTCCAAACTTGCTACAATTCGCTTTGCAGGTACTAATTGCTTTTGTGCAGTTGCTCTTATTTGAAGGATAAGTACATATCCTTTTTGCCTCCTTTCTGCTTCAAATGCATACATACTGCTGTTCCACTTTAACATCATAACATGCCCACCAAGAATTCCATTTTGGATTTTCTTGAAGCAAATTACAACTCCAAAGCAAATACAATTATTTTTTCAAGGATTTTTGCAATGTATATATCAGATTCTTATTTCCCCAGTTCTGTAGCTAAGGAGATAAGTCATGCCAGTACACTTTCTGGCAAACAATGCCATATGGAGCATTTTGTCTTTGCTATAATCACATGATCATTTTCAACATTGTAATAAATATCATCTAACCTCCAGCATCTCTTTACTCAGGACTGACTTAGGCTCCATGCACACTGGGCTTAATAAAACATCTGTTCTCTTGGAAAAAAACGCTCATATAGAGCAATTTTTGTACAAAGTCTAGATGAGTTTAGGAGAGCTTTACGTTTTTTCTGCCAGTAAGCTTTAATCAGGAATATGAACCAAAATGTTTTTTTTTCCTGCCTCTAATTTAAAGTGGAGGTTCACACAAAAATTGAACCTCCGCTTTTTGGAAGTCTAAAGCCTCATACACACGATCGAACCGTGGACCAACTTTCCTGTGGATTTTTGTCCAAAGGGCGTTGGCCCCAAGTTGGTATTGCATACACACGGCAGGACTTTTTCAGCCAACTTTCACCAAATCACTTGTTTTTTCTGCTCTTTACCGCCACCTTTGGTCAACTTCTGTATTGTTGTCTGATCTTTTGCATTGGTTCTGCATTGGTTTGTACAAAAGTCCGTTGGTTTTGTGTACACACGGTCGGACTTTGGTCCATCGGACTTTTGTTGGCAGAAAGTTGGTCCGTTCGCACAGCCAACAAAAGTCCGATGAAACCTGGAAAAAGTTGGTCCGATGGAGCGTACACACGGTCGGATGTTGGTCCAAAACAGCTAATTTGGTTGTCAAAAAGTCCGATCGTGTGTATGGGCCTTAAGACAGGTATTTGCACCCACGTCCGGGCATAGACTCCCACGGGAGTCTATGCCTCTTCCTGTCCTGCCACACATGGGTCCCAGAGACAGCACGGAGCATTCCCATTGCGCTGCGCTATGGCAGCATCCGAGGACCGAGGGACGGTTTGGCCTCGGGTGCCGACATCGTTGGACCCTATTTTAAAAGTCAGCAGCTGCAGTATTTGTAGCTGCTGACTTTTAAAAAAAAAAATTTTTCATCGGACTCCCTCTTTAAGCTCAAAATATGCCTGTAATCGTCCTAATGTGCATGGACAAATAGGATAATATTGAGCTGCTTCTATAGGCAGAACATAAAACTCCTGTAGAAGTAATGTTTTTTTAAGCCAGTGTGCATGGAGGCTTAAAGTGTATGTAGCGGGGTTCTACCCCTTTTAGGGGAAGAGACTACATCCCCCATAATCCCCCAGGCTCCCGGGCTGCTTGTTTCCGCCCGAGAGGCTGCTGGGGGAGGTTATAAAAAGGAAGAGCGGAGACCGCCTCTTCCTCTTGGGACACTTCCTCTTCTGAGGCCTGACAGGACTGGCCTGCCTCTGCTGACAGAGCGTGTGACGCGGAGACTGCAGCCAGCAGAGACACCTGTGCGGACCGGAGCTGAAGGCCGGAAGCCTGGGCCTTGCAGCCGATGGAGTGAGACTCTCTCCCCTCAGAGTCCACAGCAGCGGAGCGGAGACTTCCCCTTACTGTCGGTCGGACGGAGCTGATGACCGGAGTTCAGGGCTGTGACTGAGGAGACCGGACGCCGCCATTGAAGAGACCAGAGCCGCCATTGGAGGGACCGGATCGGAGGACGGTACCCCAAGGATTGGTGAGAGAGCCTGTAGGCTCAATCCTGCATTGACACACGTTTTATGCCTACTGAACTGCCTAGGCGCAATTTACCTCAGAGCAGCAATGTTACTTTTTGTGGATTACAACTGACACCATTTAAAGCTACATGTGCACCACCTCTACAGATTTATTGCCGGTGAAGAACACTGTACTAGTACAAGGACTGAGCTCTATTGCTAGGGATCAGGCCTGGTCCATTAGGTAGGCGCAGATAGATTTATTGCACCTCAGGGGTGCATAGCGGACGGTCGCCACACTGGGCGCTCCGTTTCCCCATTACCAGTTGTTACATATGTGTGTACATGTTAAAGTGCATATTGCAGGGACCTGCTAAAGTATTGTAAGCCATATGTTCAAACGCATGTTGCTATTTCTTTTCCTTACTGACAAAAGTAAAGCCAGTTATTCTTATCTCAGCAGTCTGCTTGTGAGTTCATACCAATTACACTTAGAGTATAAGCTAAGTTTTATGTGCATAGGGACGTACCCCTTTACTAACTGTGCCAGAGCGGGTAGAGCCAAATTGCCGGGGGTTGGTGGAGCTGTACTCAGGGACCCAAAACAAACCAGCGGCTCTCTTAACTGGGGGTAGCGCTACACGTGGGGGCTCGTCGTCCGGGATCCTGAGTCAGCGGGAAAAGCCGCCAGAAGGTACCGGCATGGACCCAATAGAAGTGGGACGGTGGTCCGCAACATGGGCCGCTGACCCAGCCGCAGCAGCAGTCATTGAACTGCCAGGGATATGGCAGAGAGAGGCAGTGAAGCAGCTCATAATGTCATTATCCCCATGCCAGAAGTCATGGATAATGGACATGAGAAATGATGCTGGGTACACATACGCCTTAATAGAATGGAAGGAAGAGATTCCAGAGCAGTTCAGGAGCCAGAGCATACAGGCACCGAATGGTCAGGCCTATCAATTGCTGCATGCGCTGCCGCGCAAGGGAGAAGGTTCTCCTATGAAAGCCATTCTATCCCCAAAGAAGGAGGAGCAGAAGGGCGCGGAAAGTCCCGCACCCACACACACTACTCTTAGTGCAGAACTGTGTGCTGTCCTAGGGGAGATTGTGACTCAGTGCAGAAGAGACCCCGGGGATTACCCAATGTCGGGATACAGGAAACTCCGGATGTTTTCAGGGAGGACACCTGTACCCTCGGGAGAAGAGGGATTTGAAGAGTGGTTAGATGGTGCCACGCAGGCCCTAGAAGAATGGGAGGTCTCAGAGGGCCGAAAGAAGCAAAGGATTGTTGAAAGCCTAAAAGGACCTGCCTTAGAGGCCATACGCAATCTGAAGACAAGTAAGAAGGATTGCACTGCCCAGGACTACATAGACATCCTGGAAGGTGTGTTTGGTGGGACAGAAAAAGTCACAGAACTTACCTATCAACTGGAACACTGTTACCAGAAGACAGGGGAGAAGCTGTCAGAGTACATGGGACGCATAGACAAGATCCTGCATAGGATTATCCTGAAGAAGGGGATAGATCCAGGGAAAGTAGATGAAGCCCGTGCCCAGCAGGTGATGAGGGGAGCCCAACCCTTGGACCCTGTCGCACTAATTCTACGCACCCGGCAGGATGGGAAGAGCCTGGACTACCCTGACCTCATCCGAGTGGTCAGAGAAGAAGAGGCCATGTTGGAGGAGAAACGGGAGAAGCAGGTGATGGGGTCTACAAAGCCTCCAGTGGCCACGGTCAGGTCGGCCTTAACCCCTGAAAGAGACACAGAGGTAGATGCCCTGAAGTTGCAGATGTCCCAGATGATGGAGATACTGACATCTCTTGTGGCGAAAGAGACGCCCAGTCCCAAGAAAGAAACAAGCAGGAGGGAGTTGTTCCCAGCTGTCCCAGCACCAGCATCCCCACCTGACTACGGTGAGATGATTTGCTTTAATTGTGGAGGAATTGGTCATATTGCAGCTGTATGTTCCAGTCCCAAGAAGAAGAAGGCAGAAAGCCGCCAGCCGGCGGGAAACGCCAAAGGGCCCCGGTGAAGGAGTCAACCGGGTGCCCATCACCTTCAGTGAGCTCCAAGAAGCACAACAGGAAGAGAAAGCGAGGAGACCAAACCCCTCAGAAGGGGCCCAGGGATCCTCAACCAAGGTGCACTCCAGAGAAAGGGGGCAAGACCCCTCTGAAGAGACACAGCACCCCAAAGCAACAACCCTTGCAAGTGAGAGATAACAATGTCCCTCAACGGGTTCATACTCCCACTAAGAGGGAGAAAATCAATGCATACCAGGCTCAAGAAAGGAGCAAGTGCAAATCAAGTGCGGGTAAAGCAAAGAGTCCAAAGAAGAGGACAGCATCAACTAGGCCCTACCCAGAGGAGCTAGTTGGTCCATCCCCTACTGTACCCATCCAGGTGGAAGGAGTGTACACGAAGGCCCTCCTAGACACTGGAGCACAAGTGACCCTGTTGTACAGGGACTTCTATGACAGATACCTGAGTCATCTGCCAATACAGAAGATAGAAGAGCTGGAGATAAGGGGATTGGGAACCCAGAGTTTCCCCTATGATGGATACTTACCCATAAGATTGACGTTTGACCCATCAGTAGCTGGGAAGTCTGAAGTGTTCGACACCTTAGCAGTGGTGTGTCCCCGCCCACCAGGAACCAGCAAGACGTCCCTGATCATAGGGACAAACACGGATCTAGTCAGAAGGCTTCTGACCCCCCTGGTGAAGAAAGAGAATCTTTCACCTCCCAAGATCCATCCCATGCTGAAGGCAGCCTACCAGCGGTTGGTCCTAGAGCAGAAGACCCCAAGTGAGGGGATAGGAAGGGTATGGAGGCTTGGAAAAGAAGGAGCAGTGTTACAGCCTGGAGAGGTGACCTGCATGAGAGCCACGGTGAAACTTACCTGGGAGCAGCCTGGCCCCTTTGTAATGTTGGAACCAGACCCAATGGAGGGTCACTCAGGTCTGGAAGTGATACCAGAAGTAATTTCACTGAAGGACCTGAAGAAGGCTAGAGGAAGAGTCCCTGTCAGTGTGAGGAACCCCACGGAGCAGCCCGTGGAGATCCCTGCCAGGATGCTTCTGGGACAGGTGAGTCCCGCTGTCCCAGTTGGCTGGTCAGAAGTGAAGGGAGCGGGTAAAGGAGAAGATGTTTGGAAGAAACTCTCCATGGAAAACCCAAACCTACCTGGAGCTTGGAAAGAGAGAGCCAAGGCCCAGCTGACCAGATGGGAGAAGATTTTCTCTAAAGATGAGTTTGATGTGGGGTGTGCGAGGAGTGCCACCCATCGAATCCGCATGCAAGAGGACAAGCCATTCAGAGAGAGAGTGAGGCGAGTCCCGCTAGCAGATCTGGAGGATCTGAGGGAGCAGCTTGCGGAACTGAAGAAGACGGGAGTGATTAGGGAGTCCAGAAGCCCCTATGCCTCCCCAATTGTGGTAGTCAGGAAGAAGAATGGGTCATTGAGGCTCTGCATTGACTACAGAACTCTTAACAGGAGGACCATTCCTGACCAGTACACCACGCCAAGGATAGAAGACGCCTTGCAGAGTTTATCTGGAGCTAAGTGGTTCAGTGTGATGGACCTCAAGAGTGGGTATTACCAAATCCCCATGCATCCAGAAGATAGAGAAAAGACTGCCTTCATAACCCCAGTAGGATTCTTTGAGTTCAACAGGATGCCTCAGGGCCTATCTGGAGCTCCTGCTACGTTTCAACGCCTAATGGAAAGGACTGTTGGAGACATGAACCTCATAGAAGTCCTTGTGTATCTGGATGATGTCATTGTCTTTGGAAAGACTTTGGAAGAACATGAAGCCAGATTGGAGAAAGTACTGAAGAGGCTCAGTGAAGAGGGACTTAAACTTTCTCCAGAGAAGTGTCGGTTCTATCAGTCCTCTGTGAACTATCTGGGACACATAGTGTCTGAAAAAGGAGTGTCTACAGACCCTGAGAAGTTGGAGGCAGTTACTTCGTGGCCAAGACCCACAACAGTTACAGAACTTCGATCTTTCTTGGGGTTCTGCTCCTACTACCGCAGGTTTGTGGATGGATTTGCCCGCATTGCCAAACCCCTCAACGAGCTGCTGAAGACAGAAGGAGAGGAGGATGGAATGGGGCCTAGGAGGTCCAGTGAGTCGGTCAAAGACCAGTGGAATTCAAGGTGTGAAGAGGCTTTCAGAACCTTGAAGAGAAGTCTCACCACAGCCCCAGTTTTGGCCTACGCTGATCCCACTAGACCATATGAGCTACACGTTGATGCCAGCCATGAGGGCCTAGGTGGAGTACTCTACCAGGAGTATGAAGACCAGCTGCGACCAGTGGCCTATGTGAGCCGGAGCCTGACTCCCTCCGAGAAGAACTATCCCACCCACAAGTTGGAGTTCTTAGCCCTCAAATGGGCAGTTGTTGACAAATTGAGAGACTATTTGTATGGGGCCGAGTTTACTGTAAAAACAGATAACAACCCCTTGACCTATCTATTCACCACCGCCAAGCTGGATGCAACTGGACACAGATGGTTGGCGGCGTTGTCTGGATTCAACTTCAGCCTCAAGTACAGACCAGGGGCTGGAAATAGGGATGCAGATGCCCTGTCCCGAAGATCCCATGTCGTGGTCGACGATTGGGAAGACTGGACCCAAGTGGCACCAGATGGAGTGCGAGCCCTCTGCCAGGGGGCTGAACTCCAAGCCAGAGGAGGATCCAGAGCTGAAGAAGTAGGAGTTACCACAGTGGGAGTCCCAAAGTGTTACTGTGGGGTAACTCAACTGGCAGAAGAGTGTCTGCCGAAGCTGTCCAAGAAAGAGTTAAGGTGTGACCAATTGGAAGATCCCATGGGGAAATTGGTCCTGGAAGCCCTGGAAGACAAGAGTCCAGAGGGACTTCGCCTTCACCCTTCTAAAGAAGCTCGCCTATTGAGGAGAGAATTGGACAAGTTACAGGTGCATCAGGGGGTAGTCTACCGAAGGGGCCCCTCTGATGGACCAGAAGACAAGTGGCAGTTGTTTCTCCCAGAGAAGCATCGAGAGACTGTGCTGATTGCCCTACATGACCAGCATGGTCACTTGGGAGCAGAGAGAACCTTCCAACTTGTCAGAGACCGGTTTTACTGGCCCTGCATGAGGGCCGAAGTGGAGGAGTATTGCCATTCCTGTGCAAGATGCATTCAGAGGAAGACTTTACCCCATCAAGCTGCCCCAATGGGCCACCTACAAAGTGAAGGCCCAATGGATCTGGTATGCATTGATTTTCTCTGCCTTGAACCCGATTTGAGCGGATTGGGAAATGTTCTGGTGGTAACCGACCATTTCACTCGTTATGCTCAGGCTTTCCCAACCAAGGACCAGAAGGCCTCTACAGTAGCCAAGGTACTCTTGGAGAAGTACTTTGTTCACTATGGACTGCCACAGAGAATCCATTCAGACCAAGGAAGGGACTTTGAGAGTCGCCTGATCAGGAAGCTACTAGATTCTCTGGGAGTAGAGAAGACTAGAACCACACCGTATCACCCTCAAGGTGATGCCCAGCCTGAAAGGTTCAACAGGACCCTATTGAACATGTTGGGAACTTTGGAAACAGAGAAGAAGCAACATTGGAGCCAACACATTTCAGCTCTGGTGCATGCCTACAACTGCACAACCAGTGATGTGACAGGTTTCTCTCCTTACCGGCTTATGTTTGGGAGAGAAGCAAGATTGCCAGTGGATTTGGCCTTCGGCATTTCCTTAGACCATGCCTCAGCTGCCTCCCACAAAGGATATGTGGACAGACTGAGGCGCAGTCTGAAGATAGCTTATGAGAAAGCTCAAGCGGCCTCTAACCAGAGGGGGGCCCGAAACAAGAGGAACTTTGATTTGAAAGTTAGAGTACAGGACCTACAGCCTGGGGACCGTGTACTGTTACGCAACCTAGGGATCCCTGGAAAACACAAGATTGCTGATAGATGGAGATCAGAGCCATATATCATCTGTAGAAAACTTCCAGGATTGCCCGTCTACAAGTTGAAGCCAGAAGGAAGAGTGGGGCCATTGAAGACCTGGCATAGGAATCACTTGCTCCCACTCACTGAAGCAGTAAGAATGCCTCCAGTAAGAGATGTACCTGAATCTGTTTCCATTCTGGATACCCCCAGGCCTAACACTAGGTCTCAAACACCCCAAGTTAGGGGTGGACAGGACCCCCAACCAGAGGAAGAAAGAGGAGAACTTGAATGGCTATGGCCTTCCTCAACTCCAGGAAATTCTGCCATAGATCTTCCACCTACTGAAGATGTGGAAGATAACACATTGAACCCAGAAGCCCAGAGTTTGTGCCATTCAGTGAAGATGTGGTAAGATAACACATTGAACCCAGAAGCCACAGAGTTTGTGCCATTCAGTGATGTGCCTGAGTGCTGGGAAGATATCCCTGGTCTCTACCCAGAACAAGAAGAAGATGTTCCAGAACCAGAGATGTTGCCAGAATGTGTTCCTGAAGAAGTTCCAAGAGAACAGAGAGCTCGCAGGTGTGTGAAGCCTCCCAAGAAGTTAACTTACCCCAAGATGGGAGAAAGTTCAGAGGACTCTGTTACCACAGCAAGGAGAAGTGCTGAAAGCCCTGACCCTTCCGCTGTTCATTTAGTGGAGGGCAACCCCAGCTCACTCTCTGGCACAGTTAAACAGGTCACCCACACTGAAGTGACCTGTAGACAGGACAGCTCCCCATCTTATGCCAATTGGTGGGAGGCTCCTCTGTCCAAATTATGTGAAAATGTTGTTCCCGAGAAAGTTTGTAGTTTGAACACTGTCTTTGGGGACCAAAGATTCAAAGTGGGGGGAGTGTGTAGCGGGGTTCTACCCCTTTTAGGGGAAGAGACTACATCCCCCATAATCCCCCAGGCTCCCGGGCTGCTTGTTTCCGCCCGAGAGGCTGCTGGGGGAGGTTATAAAAAGGAAGAGCGGAGACCGCCTCTTCCTCTTGGGACACTTCCTCTTCTGAGGCCTGACAGGACTGGCCTGCCTCTGCTGACAGAGCGTGTGACGCGGAGACTGCAGCCAGCAGAGACACCTGTGCGGACCGGAGCTGAAGGCCGGAAGCCTGGGCCTTGCAGCCGATGGAGTGAGACTCTCTCCCCTCAGAGTCCACAGCAGCGGAGCGGAGACTTCCCCTTACTGTCGGTCGGACGGAGCTGATGACCGGAGTTCAGGGCTGTGACTGAGGAGACCGGACGCCGCCATTGAAGAGACCAGAGCCGCCATTGGAGGGACCGGATCGGAGGACGGTACCCCAAGGATTGGTGAGAGAGCCTGTAGGCTCAATCCTGCATTGACACACGTTTTATGCCTACTGAACTGCCTAGGCGCAATTTACCTCAGAGCAGCAATGTTACTTTTTGTGGATTACAACTGACACCATTTAAAGCTACATGTGCACCACCTCTACAGATTTATTGCCGGTGAAGAACACTGTACTAGTACAAGGACTGAGCTCTATTGCTAGGGATCAGGCCTGGTCCATTAGGTAGGCGCAGATAGATTTATTGCACCTCAGGGGTGCATAGCGGACGGTCGCCACACTGGGCGCTCCGTTTCCCCATTACCAGTTGTTACATATGTGTGTACATGTTAAAGTGCATATTGCAGGGACCTGCTAAAGTATTGTAAGCCATATGTTCAAACGCATGTTGCTATTTCTTTTCCTTACTGACAAAAGTAAAGCCAGTTATTCTTATCTCAGCAGTCTGCTTGTGAGTTCATACCAATTACACTTAGAGTATAAGCTAAGTTTTATGTGCATAGGGACGTACCCCTTTACTAACTGTGCCAGAGCGGGTAGAGCCAAATTGCCGGGGGTTGGTGGAGCTGTACTCAGGGACCCAAAACAAACCAGCGGCTCTCTTAACTGGGGGTAGCGCTACACGTATGTTGTCCAAACATTTTTATTCCTGCGTGTCTGTGTTACCATGTACTTGTATGAAAAAGCATCCTGTTCAGTGGTGACCCATCCATTAGGGGTGCAGGGGAGCCACCCCCCTAATCCATGCACCCGGCCCCTATTCTATATGCAGGGCGCGGATGCATAGATTCCAATTTTTTTTTTAGAAGCACATGATTACAGCCTGAGGATTTGATTGGCTTCAAAACGGGTGTGACATTAGCTACCGGCCAATCAGGAAGCGGTTCCTGAGTCCCGATTGGCAAGGAGTCCTAAGACCTGATTGGCATTGAGTCCTAACTCCTGACTGGCTGGGAGGAGAACCGGCCGCTGGGACTCAGGAGAAGCCTCCACCTGGATGGGGTAAGTGGCGGGGGGGCATGGTGGGCGATCGATCAATTGATGGGGGAGAGGGGGTGGTTGAGTTATGTGGATGGCTGGCTGGGGGGGTGGCTGGCTGACTGGGGGCCCCCCAAGAAAATTGAGCACTAACCGCCACTGATCCTGTTCTCTTTGCATTGCTTTCTTTGTGTGAAATACCTGGCGATCCTGCCCCCCCCCCCCATACAAGTCTATGGGAAAAAAAAAAACCTTAAAGCAGGTCAAATGGAGGTAATTAAAGCGGTTCGGCACCCATTTCATTTAGTAAATCTCTTTGCCTTCCAAATCAGGCAAAGAGTACTAAATGAAATGTTTTTTTTTTTTTTTTTTTTTTTTTTACTTACCTTGTAATTGAAGACTTCCGGTCTTCTCTCTCTGCGGCGGCGGGCGGGGGGGGTCTCTGCGTCGATCGTCGTCACGCCGCACTGTCTCCTGGGATCTGGTGTCATTGATCCCAGGAGTCAGTGCGGGCATCTTCCGAAATCTCGCGAGATTTCGGCCACATCTTCCGAAATCTCCCGAGATTTCGGCCACATCTGCCGAAATCTCGTGAGATTTCGGCAGATGTGCCGTTACTGCGCACGCGCGAGTAACGGCGGTGCATGCTGGGCCATCAACAGTGCCTGTGGGGTTTCACATGCCCACAGGCAAGATGGACCCCAGCAGACAAGAAGAAGACAAGAAGAAGATGAAGATGAAAACCCGGCGGCGATCGAGATGGAACATGGAACAGGTAAGTCCACCAATTGAGCTATATGCCCTTGGCATATAGCCCAAAAAAAAAAAAAAGTGTGCAGAGTGCAGAACCGCGAGATCAATTGCAGGTCAATTGCACCTGTTAGGGCTTTTTTTCACACAGGGCAGTGACCGGCATTTTGGCGTTGGACTTAATTGTATAGTATGAACCTTATTGAATTCTGAATGATACAGCTGTTTTGATGCAATTTTTTTCTTGTGTTCAGGCCAAGTGACCACAGTAAAAACTCTTGATCCCCTGGCAATGCTTCCAGAAAACTTGGACAACTTCTATCGTTACCAGGGTTCTCTGACGACTCCTCCCTGTACAGAAAATGTGCTGTGGACTGTGTTTGACACAAAAGTGATTCTGTCTCAAAACCAGGTAACATTTCCACACTGGCAGACTAAATCATCACAGAAAGAGGCCAAAAAGAGAATTTGTCTGTGCCCATTTAGGGCAAACTGGCAGGCTCTCTTGAAAGAACCATTCCCCACCTGCTGGTAGTCCTCTCCTGACACTCCATTGCTCCATCAGAGACCGCTGTAATTACCTAGTGCCCCAGGTATGTGGTAGCATGTGACTTGCATTGCAGTGACACATGAATAAGGAAAGAAGACTTTAACCCTGTATATGGCAGAAGCTCAGAATTTTCACAAAGTCAGGACTTCAATGGAGGAATGGAGTGGCAGAGGACCGCAGGAAAAGTGAATATTTGTGGGTGAGAGACTGTACCTTGAACAGAACCTTTTCATTTACTCTGAATGGCAAAATAGCCTCCTTAAATATGCCACTCTCTGCCATGACTAGACTGATAGATCAGTCCTGCATTTTGCTATTGGAGATTATCAGGATCCCCCCTGAGTCTTTGGGAGGACCCTACATTCTTTACTGAAAAAATGTACACATAGCCAAGTTGAGTGTGAATATTTATGTAGCACTATGTACAGCATATATCTTAAGGGTAGTTGGATAGTGCCTGCACATCCAACATCCATCTAATGCCTATGCCAGTTTTTCCCAGTTTTTACTATAGCAGAGCTTTTGAAATCATTTTCAGGGCTCAGAAAACCTTTGCTAAAAAGTATTATATTAACAGCTCATAGTGCATCTGTGAAGCCTACCTAATGTATTTGACACCTAGGGTAGATTTTTTTTTTAATATACAGGCCCCCTGCTCTCTATGGCAAGTAATAGTAATTGTCAGAAAAAAAAAATGATATTAAGATTGTAGCATTCTCTTACATTGGTGGTTAGTGGAGAAATGCCCTCTTATATTGGTAGTCAGTGGAGAAGTGCCCTCTTACATGGATGGTCAGTGGAGAAAAGTCTTGTTATATTTGTGGTCATTGGAGATGTGTGCCCATACATTGGTTGTCAGTGAAGAAAAGCTCAGGGGCTTCTGGAGGGGACTGCAGGGTAGCCTCTTGCCTACTGACTATGGGCTCTAGCTTTTGAGGGGGCTCTATTATTTGGGAGGTGTGTGCCTGGAGGACCTTTGGAGTGGTTTTGCTTCAGATTCAGGTCTATGTCTCCCCCGAAAACACACATACTCTGGGAACCTAGGACCTGGATACAGATTGGGGGCCTCTGTGCCCAAATCAGCATTGATTGCTTCAACCCCCCTCCTAGACTCAGAGACTCTAAGCAGGAGATTATAATCAGCATCAAACAACCGGATTCTGGTGTCTCTTGCTGTTATGTGTAATCTGTTTCTCAAGGTGTGTTTCTCTCATTGTTTAATTCCCTATTGTATGCCTCATAAGTGTGAATCCCCCTTGTTAATTGAGTTGCCTATTGTTTCTGTCTGTCTGCTAGTATTGTGCCCTCTTCTCCTTGTTACCAAACTATTGTGGGGTGTTTATGTGTTTATGTTTATGTTTGCTGTTCATTATATGTACTGTTAGAGGTACTGCTTATATTACTGTTTACAGTTTGCATTGTTTGGAATAATGTGATCAAGCTCTTACCTGATTTTGTGTGGTATATATTCTGTGTGAATTTACAATAAAGTCAGTTCCAGTTTGCACCTAAGCTAGTGTCATCTAGTTGGGTGCAATGCTCAGCTATAATACCTGGTTCCAGAGTGGAGGAAGCTGTATCTTCACGGAGGCACCCAGGCTGGGTGCCAGGTGTTCCCCTTTGCATTGTTGGTCAGAGGAGAAAGGCCCTATAACTTTGATAGTCAGAGGAGAAATGCCCTTTTACATTGGTGGTCAGGGGAGAAACTTCTCTCTTACATTTGGTGGTCAGTGGAAAAGTTCCCTCTTATGCCCCGTACACACGGTCGGAATTTCCGACGGAAAATGTCCTATCGGACCATGTTGTCGGAAAATCCGACCATGTGTGGGCTCCATCGGACTTTTTTTCCGACGGAAAAAATTTGAGAAAAAATTTTCCGACAACAAAGTCCGATCGGACTTTTTCCGATCGTATGTAGCAATTCCGACGGACAAATTGCCACGCATGCTCAGATCACATTAGAAGACCAAAGCTATTGGCTACTAGCCTCTACGTAGTTCCGTCGTATGCAACGAACGTCACCACGTTCAGAATGATTGGATTTTCCGACAACTTTGTCCGACCGTGTGTATGCAACACCAGTGTCGGACAAAATCCGTCGGAAAAAATCAGACGGATTTTGTGGTCGGAATTTCCGACCGTGTGTACGGGGCATTACACTGATGATCAGAAGAGAAGTGCCCCTTATGGTGGCCATTAGAGAAAAGCTGCACTTACATTGATTGTCAATGGAGAAATGCCTCTTACGGTGGTTGGCAGGAAAGTCCAAGATGCAGCTGATTATATGGGGGGGGGGGGGTCTGCCAATCAGCAGAGTTGGTTTTTCAGACATACAGTGCATATATACAGTATAACATGCATATATATGACATTATTTCTTGTATAGGTAACCTAAGTACAATATATTCTGCAGATCAAGCTGCTGGAAAACACTCTGTTGGATTGGCACAATAATACCCTACGCAATGATTATCGCCATGCTCAGCCTCTCAATGACCGTGTTGTACAGTCATCCTTCCGTGTAAAAATGCCAAAAGGTGCGTAAATCATTAGTAAATAAAGTACAGGAGCGTAAAGTTTCTATAAGACTATAAGACAGTTCAGGTTGTTGTGGATGGAATGGATGCATCATATTTTATAAATTAGGTGTATGAATCCTGATCAGCTCAAGTAGTTAGTTGGGTTGAAGCAATTCTTTGTTATGATATTTCTTTTTACTTTTCTGACCATGATTATTCCTGCATATCTTCAGGTGACGTATGTCAGCATGAGATCAGCACTAAATTGACCATGATTGAGACTGAACTTCTAGATGTAAAGAAACGGGTGGCAACTGATCCTCTGAAGGGCCGATCAGGCAAGTGATCATGTAGTATATGACTAAAAGAAGGACTTGAGGGATTTATAAAATAATAAAAACAATCCTTTTAGTTCTCTCTTTCTTTCTCTTTCTCTCTCTCTTTCTTTCTTTCTCGCTCTCTCTCTCTTTCTTTCTTTCTTTCTTTCTTTCTTTCTTTCTTTCTTTCTATCTAGCTATCAACAGCATTTTATTGTCTTTGCCTTATCTCTGCTGCAAGACCCATGAGTGCCTCTATAGATTTTTGGATTTGTATGAATATCTCCTTACAGGTGAGCACCTGGGCACTTACCTTACAAATAGAGTAGAGATCACCCTTTGGACATCTGTATACAAATATACAGTAAACATACAAATGCAACTGAAACTATGTGTGAAAACTCCAGTGCCACTACCCAACCTCTTCAGGGTTGATAATGAAATAACTCTAGCTCTCCATACCTCTCAGGGGATTAATATTTACTAAAATACCGTAATTGCATTTCCATGTTCTGTGTACTGTGGGAGAGATATAGATACAGATATAGTGAATGCAGGGTCCTGGGTTTAGTAACACTCTAAGTGTGTGAGATACCTACAGACAACGCTGCCTAAGGCTTCTTGCAAGGACAATCTTGTCCAATGGCTATTGTATTCTAGTAGACGTGTCTGTGGTATGCCTTTCCGAATTTCTACCATGGCTTTAATGAAGGTCTTCCTGTTAGGGATGTACTGACAGTCATAAATATCTGCTCAGTGCATCACGTGTTAATGTTTTTCTTTTCTTTTTTTTTTTAACATTCCATTACATCTTGAATTGTCTATTCCTCCTCCAGGTACTTCTGCTGTACAGTTTTATCCATCTTTCCACTTTTCCAAGAAGCACCCAGCTTGTTATGTTGAAATCCAGCTATCAAAACCTCTCCAGCTGACCAAATTCACGCTCTGCTCGTGGATAAAAACCAAACCCGAAGCCACTCAAAAAGTATTTTCCTACTCCACTCCAAACTCTGAAAACGAGCTTATCCTGAGTGTAGGGTCTGATGTTAGGCTGTGGGTGGGAGGTACACTGGTTGACTTTAATATACACCATACAACTGAAGACTGGGTGCATTACTGTTTGCGCTGGGACTCAGACACAGGAAGAACAGAGCTCTTTGCCAGTGGCCTGCGAGGCAAGGAGAAGATTGCCCAGAAAGGGTACACAGTGAAGCCAGGAGGGGTGGCTCTTCTGGCAAAGGAACGCTTTGATCTTATGGGAATATATAACAATGGTTTCTATGGAAAGTTAAGTCATCTCCATCTTTGGAGTCATCTACTGAGTGCTGAAGAGATAATGTCTTTAAGCAAGTGTCAAACTTCCAGTCTTAAAGGGGATATCATATCCTGGGGGGAGACTACCATGATCATAGCAGGAGGGGTTATTCTTGAGCCAGATAACAGCTGTTGGTAAACTAGCCTGATTTTAAGTCCCGTCATCTGTACCTGATGGAGCATAAATACTGCTTTCGACCCTGAACCCTTGGTAATCAGGTCAGTCATCTCCCTGTCCCTAACATGCACTTGAGATAGAGAAAGTCTAGGCCCATGACAAACTAGCATGTGAAAAACATACAGCATATCTATACCGTGACTCCTAGCTAGCCTACAGTTGGGACTAAGTAGAATAAAGCCTCTGCATAACTATTAAGGATTTTGCAGGCTGGCCAATTCAAAATGCATTATATATTGTCCATAGTTATGTACCATTTACTCAATCTACCTGTTTGATGGTCCCAATCTACTTTTAGTGCAGTTTTCTTTTCTAAACAGTCTGTTGTAATGTTGGCCACAGACATGTCTATTTTTTAGCCAAAGCAAAGAAACCTTTAATATTTTGCCATTCTGCAAACAATCTTGGTCACAGGGAATGCTGTGTTATCTTGCTGACTTAAGTGATAAGCCTGTATTCAGTGTTTACTGTTAAATACCTATATACAACAGACAGGCCTTCATATGAGATTTCAGTGACCATGAAACTAGACTACCACACCTAGGTTCAATTTGCAAACAGCCGGTAAAAACTGATATGTAGTTTTTCAGTAAAGTCTTTACTTTCAGTAGATCCTTTCAAGGATGCTTTAAATTGATCAACTGAAAAGTATGCACTTTTCTCCAGCAGGGAAAGTCTATATAGTCTGATATATGGTATATGTGGATCCACTGAGACTGTGAGAAGCCTGTGCCAGTAGAATCACAGTAAAGTTTTATTGGCTACATAAATAACAGCCTATAGTTAATGCAACCAGTAAATGTTTATTGTGCTTATAATTGCATAATCTTCTCATGCTCCCATTAGATCTATGTACAACCTAACCTAGTGCCCACCATCCTGTTGGGTAACCCTTTGGGCAGGCACCCATTTTTGAAGCAACATGAAATTGCCTTAACAAAGATCTCCCATCTGTCTTCTCCCCCTTAAAACAGCCTTTGCGAGGTCACGTGTTTAGATTTGTTTCAGCCGTGGGTCTTTTCCCAACAGACATTTTTACTCCACTTAGATAATTTCATTGTTGCCTGTGAACAAGATTCACCATGGAACATTGTTCATTACTGCATGTGAGAATTGTCATGCATACTTTGGTTACTGTCATACATAGATAAGATAAGTAGAAAACAATGAACACTCTGCGCCACATCAAAACAAAACAAAAAAATACAAATGTGTCTAACGTCCACATTTGTGAACCCTATAAATGTATTTTATTATCTTCCTATAAGGCCTGATTCACACCTATGCATTTTTTGTGCTTTTTGCATTTTCCAGAGTTGCACTACAGAACGTGTTCCATAGGACTGTAGTGCAAATCTGAAAAAGGAAAAAAGAACTATTAACGCATAGGTGTGAATCAGGCCTAAATGTGTATATAGACTGTGCTGCCAAAAATAAGAATCAAGATTACTAAACAGTTTACCACATATAAAAGTGCAAAAAACTATAAAAAAAAAATGAACAGCACCAAAAAAATAAAATGAATGTCCAATGTATCAGTATGTCCCATTCAAATACTAGTTGCTTAAAAAACAAAAGGTGCTCTGTGTTCTGAGGCAGTGTTAACCAGCCAATATGTAACATCCCATCCCTGGAGCGCAAGCCAGCTTCTGGTTTTGGGGTGGCCATCTTAAGCATAAGTGCCGGTGCTGTTGCCGGTCCTTAGGCACATATACTGTACATGTGAGTGTTGTGTAATTATAAGGTTTTATATGGTTTATTAAAGTTGGCTGCTTTGTGCAATGAACCTTTTCCCCGAACCAAAAATAGCGCAGTGGGACCTATCTAGCAATAGAAAGTCTATCCATTGTGGTGAGTGTACATCCATGTGGGGACACCTGGAGCACCTGGAAGTGGTCACTTGTTTATCTGTTGCTAGTGGTACCAGCACCTGTTCATCTACCTTTTGCTTTTTAAACAACTATTTTTTGAATGGGACTTACTGATACATTGGACATTAGTTGTATTTTTTTGGTGCTGTTCATTTATTTACTTTTTTCCACTTTTATATGTTGTAATGTATGTTTAGTAATCTTGATTCAAATTTTTGGCAGCGCAGTCTATATACACATTTATAGAGCATACTTAAAATAGACATATACCTAGAAACTGGACTGGCCAAATTAGACTAAATTCAGATAGCCCCTGTTGAGAAATAACCTTTGGGCACCTTAAGATTTCCATGGGCACACTAGGAACTCACCTTTACATGTGGTTCCTTCATTTAATATCATCATTAGCAGACTCATTTAGTTTTGACCTCAGCAGCAATACCTCTCCACTTCTTTTGACATCACCAGTGTCAGTTGACCTTCTGTAATACTTATAATCTGTCCATAATCATGATTTAGGCCCTTTTCACATAGATGCCTTTCTCTCCATCAGAACAGAAAAGAAATGGATGTCATATATGTGATATGCATTTCTGTTACATTTTGTCTCTATCTTTTAATGGAGAAAAAATAGACCCATTCTTATAGAAATTCTTATGGTCATCCAGATAAAAAAGGAATGTGCATTTGCATATATCTGCCCACATCTGGTCCATAGCAGATCTGGACACAAACTTCTTGCATTTGGTCCAACTAACCTGGATGTAAATGGGTGCACATCTGCCTACATCTGGCTGCCCATAGGGATACATTTCAGTCAATGTTGATCTGCCTGATGATTAGTCAAAAAAGGTTCTGATGGAATGCCTGTATGAAAGAGTTAGGCTTCATTTTTCTATTGCAGGTATTTTTTGAGGCTTCTTTAATAGGGTCCTTATTATTTTTTAAGGCCCCTGTGCAGCTATACAGGTCGCACAGTCAGTATGTCCACCATTGCTATTTTGAATACAATTCTATATTTTTTATTGTTTATCAAAAAACACCATAAATATCAATAAATAGGTTAAAGTAGTATTGGGCCCCTTTCACATGGGGCGGATCTGCTGTGCGGACTCCACCAGCTCAGCGGGAGATCGCTCCGTTGATCCCTGCTAAGCCAGCAGATGACAGTTCCTTCTCCGCTCACTGTGCAGGGATGGACCTGTCAGAGCCCCGCTGTCCTCTATGGGAGATCGGACGAAAATGGATCCGCCTGTGCGTTTTCATCCAATCCGATGGTGACAGATGGTGAATGTATCGCCATAGGTCTGTTTTGAGCAGATCTTATCGGATTGGATGACAGGCGGGTGTCAGCGGACATATCTCCGCTGACATCCGCCTGCCCATACGAGTCAATGGGTGGCCGCTCGGATCCACCTGAAAAACGGAAAGGCGGATCCAAGTGGGCCGATCCTGTGAAAGGGGCCTTAAACATATTTATTATATGTTTGCAACTTAACATATTGAACTCAATAAAGTAAACATTCCCCAGTAAGCAATTTGTTAAAATTCTTACCCCACCACATGCATTTTACAACTTTCAGTGCCAATGGCTCCTGCTCTTTCAGTGTTGTTTCCCTGTACTTCCAGTCTTCACAGGAAAGAGTTAAAAGTGGACAGTGCTGTTTCTAACCAGCCTGTTAGTTTGGGGAAGGGAGGGGGGAGGTGGAGGGAGGAGCAGGGGCTGCCTTGCCATCCTAGGATACAGGACTGTGTGTTTCTATTGCTGCACACAGTGTAGGCAAAAACAGCCTTAATCCCTGGATGCAAGGGTGGCTCCATGAGATCCTGCAAGAGAAAGGAGCCACCCTGAAACTGGAATTCTGGGGAACGGTCATGACACTAGCTTAAACTGAAGCATAGGCAAGGATTAAAAGATTAAGAAGCTGCATACTCAGTAAGTACCGTAATTAAATCAGCTGCTGAAAGTGCTTAATCACTTCAGCCCTGCAAGGATTTACCCCCTTAATGACCAAGCCTTTTTTTCTGTGATATGATACTGAATCACTTTAACTGACAATTATGCAGTCGTGCGACATTATACCCAAACAAAATTGATGTCCTTTTTTTCACACATATAGAGCTTTCTTTTGGTGGTATTTGATCACCTCCGCAGGTTTTATTTTTTGCGCTATAAACAAAAAAGTAAACGTAAATTTTGGAAAAAAGAAAACAATATTTTTTACTTTCTGCTATAATACATATCCAAAAAGAAAATATATAGAAAAACTAATTTCTTCATCAGTTTAGGCCGATACGTATTCTTGTACATATTTTTGGTTTTAAAAAAATCGCAATAAGCGTTTATTGATTGGTTTGCGCAAAAGTTATGGCATCTACAAAATAGGGGATAGATTTATGGACTTTCATATATTTTTTGTGTTTTTACTGGTAATGGCGGCGATCTGCGATTTTTAGTGGGACTGCGAGATTGCGGCGGACAAATCTGACCCCAAGTGACACTTTTTGGGGACCAGAGACATTATTACAGTGATCAGTGCTAAAAAAAATGCACTGATCAATGTATAAATGACACTGACAGGGAAGGGGCTAACACTAGGGGGCAATCAAGGGGTTAACTGTGTTCCCTGGGTGTGTTCTAACTGTGTGGGGGATGGGCTTACTAGGACAGCACAGAGATTGCTGTTCCTGATCACTAGGAACAGCAGATCTCCATGTTGTCCCCATTCTTACATAGGCAGATCCCTGTCCTGCCTCTCTGTACTGTGATCGCGCACACCCACAGTATCTATTGCATGAAACGACATACAGGTACATCGTTTTGCGCAATAGAGCCGACCTGCCGCAGTATATATTCTGTGGCTGGTCGGCAAGTGGTTAAAAAACTGAGGGTTTAATATATTATTTAAGGCACTATATTTTTCACCATCAAAGATGACTCTTAATATGCCTATATCAAAAACACACAGTTAAACATACACTATATTGTCAAAAGTATTGTGACACCTGCCTTTACACGCACATGAACTTTTTTGGCATCCCAGTCTTAGTCTGTAGGGTTCAATATTGAGTTGGGCCACCCTTTGCAGCTATAACAGCTTCAACTCTTCTGGGAAGCCTGTCCACAAGGTTTAGGAGTGAGTCTATGGGAATGTTTGACCGTTCTTCCAAAAGCGCATTTGTGAGGTCAGGCACTGATTTTGGATGAGAAGGCCTGGCTCACAATCTGCACTCTAATTCATCCCAAAGGTGTTCTATAGTGTTGAGCTCAGGACTCTGTGCAGGCCAGTCAAGTTCCTCCACCCCAAACTCGCTCATCCATGTCTTTATGGACCTTGCTTTGTGCACTGATCCAAATCATTTGGTGGAGGGAGGATTATGGTGTGGGGTTGTTTTTCCAGGGTTGGCCCTTTAGTTCCAGTGAAGGGAACTCTTAAAGCATCAGCATACCAAAACATTTTGGACAATTTCATGTTCCCAACTTTGTGGGAACATTTTGGGGATGGCCCCTTCCCATTCCAACATGACTGTGCACCAGTGCATGAACAAGGTCCATAAAGACATGGATGAGCAAGATTGGGGTGGAGGAAGCACACCCTACTGTCTGTATACCTGAAGAAAGGGCAGATGGGTTTCAGGAAGTAAATGCTACATGAATAATTTACCCTTACTTAAGATGGCTGTTGCTAGGAATGCTAGTGGGGTGTTTTTCAAAGAAATTTCTTGTTTCTCACATTTTCAGTTTGTGGCACTCAGATACAATGTAGTTCTGCTTAATTTGCCTTCCTCGCACACCTTGGTGCTGAGATAAAAGAAACTCTTTTGCGCATTCGTGGGAGATATGTCTTTTTGGCCTGGACAATTAAGATAGCCAAAGATATAGGCATATTTGGAGTCACGTCTGTGGTTTTAGTTTTTACTCAATGTTTAAAGTGGCTGTAAACTCTGTTACACCACTTGTACCTACAGGTAAGCCTGTAATAAGGATTACTTGTAGGTACTGTAAATATCTCCTAAACTTGCACAGTTTAGGAGATATTCACTATATACGCTGCTGTCAATGTCATTGGCGCATGCACACTGAAGAAACAGCCCGCTGGTGCCGTTATTTCAGGGCCAGCGCAGCTACCGTCTCCGGTCAATAACAGTGCCGGAGCCTGCAAACCTGGAAGTAACTCCGGTGAAAGATAACGGCCGTGTACTCAGTGTGACGGTGCTGATTCAGGGCATCGTCCTACGGTATTTCATAATGAGCTAGTATGCGATGCATACTAGCTCATTATGCCTTTGTATTGCAGGTTTTTTTTTTTAATCGAGGTTTACAACCTCTTTAAGGTATTTGGGTATTGACACAAATGTAGATGGAGAAAAATGTAGTACCTTAAAGTGATATTAAACCCAAAAACAAAAATGTATTATATTGCAGCTTACCAATTCTTAAATATGGTGTCAGCATTCGTTTTTCTTTTTTACCTTTATTTTCACCTGGTAATCTGTTATTTTTAAACTTCCTTTAACAAGCCAAACGGTCAAGTAGAAGCGGCAGTTATCAAGCCAAACGGTCAAGTAAAAGCGGCAGTTATGCCGCGTACACACGAGCGGATTTTCCATCATAAAAATCTTGGATGTTTTTTTTCGACGGAATTCCGCTCAAACTTGGCTTGCATACACACGATCACACAAAAGTTTGCTGAACTTTCGACCGTCAAGAACGCGGTAACGTACAACACTACGACAAGCTGAGAAAATGAAGTTCAATGCTTCCGAGCATGCATCTAATTGTTTCCGAGCATGCGTAGGAATTTTGCACGTCGGAACATGCTCTCAATCTTTTGCTGGCTGGAATTCGGCCAGCAAAAGTCCGATGGAGCATACACACGGTCGAATTTTTGCGTTGACTAAAAGCTCTCATCTGTCTTTTGCTGGCCGAATTTCTGATTGTGTGTATGCGGCATTAGATGGTTGAGACAAACCATTTAACGCTGACAGGGGTGCTTACAATGGTTAGCATTTGTTCATTTATGTAAAACCTTTATGCCAAAAGGAAAAAAAAGTAGCTGTAACTGATTAAAAAGTGTTAGGTTGTGGGTGGGCCTACTTGCCCTGTAGATGGGCTCACATGTGCCCCAGACCAGGCAGGGCCATGGAGATGCAAATATCAGCATTAACCACTTCCCACCCACGCTATAGCTACAGGCTACAGCACAGGCTTACTTTGCCAGGAGGGTGTACATGGATGTCCTCCCATGACCACATTGCCTGCGCGCCTTTGGGCTCACCTGATCACAGATATGGGTAAAGGGCCAATCACAGCAGCCCTTTACCACGTGATCAGCTGTGTTCAATGAAAGCTGATAACGATGTAAACACAAGCCGGTTATCGGCTTTCCTTTCCTCACGCTGACAGAGTGGGGGGGGGGGGGCGGGGTGAAGAGAGCCGATAACCGGCTTGTGTTACAGGGACATCGACACTGATAATCAGGGCACTGATTATCAGTGGCCTGATTATCAGTGCAGTTCCAACAGTGCCCACCAGTGTTTCCAATCAGTGCCCACCAGCGCTGCCAATCAGTGCTGCCAATCAGTGCCCACCAGCACTGCCAATCAGTGCTTGCAATCAGTGCCCATCGGTGCCCATCAGTGCTGCCAATCAGTGCTCATCAGTGCCTCATCAGTGTCACCTATGAGTGCCTATCAGCGCCGCTTACCGATGCCTATCAGTGCAGCCTCATCAGTGCCATCTCATCAGTGCACATTAGTGAAGTGAAGGAGAACAATTACCTGTTTGAAAAATGTTATGACAAAGTATGAACACAATTTTTTTTTTCCAAATTGTTTAGCAAAAACTAAAAAGCTCAGTGGTGATTAAATACCACAAAAACAAAGCTCTAAAAATGATAAAAATGTAATATTGGTACGGTCTTGCATGACCGCGCAATTGTCATTCAAAGTGTGACAGCGCTGAAAGCTGAAAATTGGCCTTGGCAGGAAGGATGTGAAAGTGTCCAGTAGGCAAGCGGTTAAGGCAACACCCCTTACTTAAATGTGAGCTTTTCACCTTGCACGTATACACATTGGAAAGGCAAATCCACTTTGCACTGAAAGTGCACTTGGAAGTGCAGTCGCTCTAAATCTAAGGGGTAGATCTGAAATGAGTGGAAGATCTGCTGATTTTATCATCCAATCATGTGCAAGCTAAAATGCTGTTTTTTACTTTACTTGAATGTCCCCTTCGGATCTACAGTGACTTTACTTCCAAGGGCACTTGTAGTGCAAAGTGGATTTTCCTTTAGTAAATAACCCCCATTAACTTGAGGCTCTTTACTGTGAGTTACACTTCTCCCTTGACACTGTGCTTTTGTCTTCCTGAATGCAGTACTTTGAGGGGGACATCGCATAGAGTGTCTTACTCCATCAGCCCAGCTCCCCTGACAGCTCACACCCAGTGGCAGATTAGAGATCCCGCTGTGCACTAAGCGCAGATCTCTATGCATGCACAATTAACTCCTTCACTCTCCCATATCTGCAGCAAGGTCAATGTGGTCTCCGTGCCTCTGTGCCTGCCATTCGGTCTTGAATTCTCTAGGCAGGGAGTCCAAACACCAACCCCAGCACTGACCTCCTCACTACCAGAGGATCCATAACCCATGTCTGGTACCTCTCTCTCTCTCTCTGGCAGGCTGCTACAGCATTTCCACCAGTCCTGGTTACCCATAGCAACCACATGCTAAACATGACTTCCCGCCAACTCCTCTGTATAGTTAACCCTTCCTCTGTGGCCCTCTAGTTCTCCTCTTCATCCCTGTACATGTGTTACAGGATCTGTTCTTTTGGATACACCATATACCTTCATAAACTCCTTTGAATACACTTTAGACTATGCATGGAACAGTTAATGCACCTATACTGAACATTTCGTGGTACAGTTTAATGAGACAGCACACATAAATCAATGTTCAACCCTAACTACCTAATTCAGGCTGCCAGGTTCATACCTTCCCCAAAGTAAATAAAGTCCTGCAGTGTAAGTCCACTGCTGGTAGTTTCCTGGCTCCAGGTGAGATCCCATGCGGGTGACTAGTCAAGTCCATCTAAATTTGCTAGTGCATCTAATATTACCCTCTCCTCAGATTGATAATGCTGTTGTCTGAAGGTGTCCCTGTTGCTCCTCCATACAGAGTGGAGACATCCTAAAGCAGTGATGGCAAACCTACATTTCCCATGATGCTCCACTACACTGCAGTGCCAGAGCATCATGGGAAATGTAGTTCCAAAACATCTGGGGTGCCAAGGTTTGCTATCACAGCCCTAAAGCCTTGTTATTGTGTGTTGACAGACCGTTGGCCTAAAATCCGACCGTTTGTACGCTCCTTCGGACAATTGTTGTTGTTTTTTTCGCCGACAAATGTTGGATAGCAGACTTTAACGGTCTGTTGTCAGATTTTCCAATTGTGTGTACACAAGTCCGTCAGCCAAATGTCCAAAGTACAAACACGCATACTTGGAATCAATGCTCACCAAGTACAACATTAGCAGAAGGTGCCCAAAGGGTGGCGCTAAAGAGCTGAAAAACTACGTTCGTGTTTGTTGGCCGACAATTGTGTGTTGTTTGTATGCAAGACAAGTTCCTGGCCAACGCCCTTTGGACAAAAGTCAGGCGCTTTGTCTGCGAAAAATCTGATCGTGTGTACGAGGCTTTAGACAGGAAGTGTGTCACTTGCCACATCACAAGGTGAAAATAAAGGGAAAAAAAATCCTAAAAAAAGAAAAGAAAAGTATTGCAAGCCACTACATGTAAGGACTTGTATACTGCAATAAATTCCTTTTTTGTTTTTGGGTTTATTACTGCTTTAACCAATTTTTTGAGCTTTATAGTGTTATATTAAACTATTTAGAAAATATAGAATTTTTATAAATGTATATCAGAGAACAGCAGTACTGCTTTTCCTTTTCCTTTTGAAATATATATATTTTTGGAGCGAGTACCCACCAATATTAGTGGAGAATCTGTATATGATATACAGTGGAATATCCAAATTGTTTACATGTTTTATATCTAGCCCTTTGAATATGCCAGTATATGTAAAATAACTTACATTTATAAATGATCAGATTAACCAAATTAAGACAAATTTTATGCATATATTTTATTTCTGAAAAACCAGTGAATTCTGTACATTTGTAACCCCTAGCTGCAAAGTATTAATTGCAGCACTAAATATGTTTTGTTAATAATACACAACATTTTTTTTCTAAATGTGTCACTCTTTGTAACATATTTCAGGATATACTTACTCTTGAGCTTATGTGATAAAACAAGAAAAAGTGATGATATGAAAAGTGTGCCAAAATTATTCATATTCATTCATTTAGAGCTTCCAGAACAGTGAATGATGAATTCTGATTGGTGGCAGTGGTTTGCTGTTCTTTGCTCTTTGCCTTATTGATTAAGCTTGTGTGGCTGTTATTCAATGATATTTGATCAGTATTTAAACTGGATCTCTGCTTTTTACCAGTAATAAAAAAAAGATAAATAAAAATAAATTTGGTCAAATGTTTGGTTGTGATTTTAGAGCTACAGTATTTGACATTGTAGACATTGCTACTCCACCCATAGCTGATACATGAAATGGGTCAAGATGAATGTATGATGCAAATAACACTATGGGGTAGATTTAAAAAGTAGTTAATGTACCTTTTACCAAACATTTATTGGTGGTAAAACAATCACTTATGCCCGTACACACAAGCGGAAATTCCGCCAGCAAAAGTCTGATGTGAGCCTTTGGTCAGAAATTCCGACCGTGTGTATGCTCCATCTGACTTTTGCTGGCGGAATTTCCGCCAGCAAAAGATTGAGAGCAGGTTCTCTATTTTTCAGTCGGAAAAAGTTCCGCACTTTACATTTTATTTTTTTAAATTAAAAATTTTTTAAATTTTTTTTTTTTTTTACACTGTAGCTTTAATTTTTTTATTACTTTTTTTTGTTGTCACAAGAAATGTAAACATCCTTGTGACAGCAATAGGCATGTGACAAGTCCTCTTTATGGAAAGATCTGGGGTCTTTAAGACCAAATCCCTCCTCTGCACAGTTATCAGTGTTTTTGAATGTTTTTGATTTTTTAAAAATGGTGCTGTTTCCAAGTAAACCGGAACTGATGTCATACCATTGCTTCCAGGTTACTATTGAAAACAGCCGATCAAAGCCGATCCTGGCTGGGCTGTCCGGCCAGCTGGCGGACGCTTCGGCTAGTCGCTTGGGTCTACAAGAGATCTGACCGCCAGGTCTAAAAAAACGATATTGGGGTGATGCCTGCAGCGGGAGGCATCATCCTGGTATAACCACCGAAAATCCAGTGACGTACATGTACGTCGCTGGACGGGAAGTGGTTAAAGTTCCTGTCCAAACCACCACCAGGCACTACAAGCCAATATCTTCCCCTAAGGCTGATAAATGTCAAAAGTAATTTTTAGTGTTAAATTTTCAGCTTTCATTGAAATAATACCTGGTGC
Organism: Lithobates sylvaticus; assembly: GCA_028564925.1. Taxonomy (NCBI): domain Eukaryota; kingdom Metazoa; phylum Chordata; class Amphibia; order Anura; family Ranidae; genus Lithobates; species Lithobates sylvaticus. The sequence continues at coordinate 151,176,681 of CM053035.1, read as the reverse complement.
AGTGTTAATTTCATTGACGAAAATATTTTCGTCAGCTGTATGTTTTCAGTGATTGCATATTTAGCATATTCATTCTTCATGGTTCACATATCTACGATATGGAAGGGGTATGCCAATAGCCTTCTTAATTTGTACCTCCAAAGTTTGTCCCTCATTAGGGGAACACTACCAAAATTGCTGGATTATGGTGCAGTGGTATCTCTACAGTACAAGGCTGTAGCAAAGACAGTGAAAGAGGTAAGAATGAACCATCTTTTTTGCAGGGGGCACTTTGCTTTGGAGTTGCTTTAAGTCAGGTTGGACATGTGGTATTCTGGGTGCACCTCTGGATGCACAGTAAACCACAGGCAAAAAGGTCCCGCTCACTGTCCTCAAATAAAGAATAAGGCTGGATTTACACTTAAATTTGGAAATGGCTCACAGCAGGGGTCCGGTGCGTCCCTGTTCTCCGTTTCAGAGACGAATCAGGCTCGAATTTTTGCCTGAATTCAGACCTGAAATGGAGCCAAAGGCGCACAGGACCCCTGTGCAATCCGCTACACAGCTGCCCCGGAGATGTGTGAATTGGCTCCATTGAAAGTCGGTCTCAGTCTCCTGTCATCCAATCGCATAAGTGTGAACCCAGCCTTATTCTTCATTTGAGTGAACAGCCTCAGATGATACACAGGGATGAAACAAATACGTTTTACATGTATATCTGCTGTCTTCATCTATATATACTGTTTAGAAAGTGCACATCGTGTTAGATTTATTCTTCTTGGTTAGCACTGCAGTGATGCCTGGGCATGCAGCCAAGACAGATGATTGGAGGAAAGGCACCCACCCCCTCTCCTCATAGGTAGAGACATTCAGCTCTGTTTCTTGAATTGTTCAGAGCTCTGCTAATCTATTTATAGCATCCTCCCCCAACACAAAACTCAGGCTACTTTTATCATATGTGATGGAGAACTTGTCAGGCTAATAAAAGAAGAACGGAGCAGGAGAATGCTATGTGACACAGTGCTTTGAAAAGAGATAACAAAGCACTGCAGATATATGTGCCCAGCTCAAATTTCATGAATTGGGTTTATATCCACTTTAAACCACAAAGCCATGTTTTTCATATATTGCACTTCTGATGAACAACCAATCAAGCAAGCAAGTTGGATAAACCACTCTGTAAAGTTAGACTCTACCTATGCTATAAAATAGAGGTTCTTGATGCATAGTTGTCTACTGTACAGTGACATAAAGACATGATCTGCACATCTCTACTCACTATCCTAAAATTAGAAATTAGCCCTTAATTTTTAGGAATTGTGTTGAAAACTATTTTGTTTTAAGGCACAAATAGTCAAAATGATATTAGTAACACATTGGAGCCACAAAAAATGAATGCTTGAAAGATATTAGTTTCTTTTTTTATTTAATGTTACAAATCCACAGACTGCAAAATAAGGAAATATTATATTAAATGAGGTACACAAGCTCCCTTACAATACAAAAAAACTCCACATGCTTGGCTTGTGTATAATTAAAGAGCAGACTTACACAGCAATAAATGGGTGCAAATGGCCTAAATAATGGTCACAGCTGACATTGTTACAGATGTGCCAAATAAAATTCACAATGGACGCTATTGCAAATAGGCAAGTGTACCTCAATTGCCCATATGCCCTGCTACAGAAAAAGGAAAACGTCTACCTTCATTAAACACATATTAGCAAGACGTGACTGATGTAATAAATGGAAGGCCTCAGGTACATAAATTTCATCATAGGGAACACTTTGTTTTGCATGGCAACAGATACTGTATTTCATCATAGTTGCGCCATTGATTTTGATACAATACCTGCTGTCATGCATAAATAAAGCTGACTAGGCCTGACTGACTGTTCTGAAAACCCTGTAGATCAGTAGGATTTCTTATGCCACATCTTAACTAAGCAAATAGCTACAGAGAGTCCTCAGCACAAACATTTGGTCACAGTGCACTTTGGATGACACCATCTTCTTCTATCGGTATGCTCTTGGATGTTGGTGATGTAAGGTCTTCAAATTCCCTGGAGTCTGTTTTTTCTTCAAGTCCATTTCTCTTTGCCATTAGTTGACTGATTTCGAGGAAGGTTTTGCCTTTGGTTTCGGGAACAATAAAATATATAAAAAGGAAAGTGGCAAGGCAGATGGCAGCAAAGAGAACGAAACAGTATGAGCCTAATCCACTCTGCAACAGAAAAAAATGTCACATAAAGAGAAGGGAACAGTTTCCATACGATAACAGAGATTTTCCTCTAATGACAATCACAAGTACCACTTCCCATTGTTTAGTAGTAAAACATTACAGGCTTTCAAATATTGACCTATGCCTTTAGACTCTCACATAAGTGTTTGATCAATAAACAGTTGTTTTCACTGAAAAAAACTGTTGAGCCTATTAAAAAATCCAGAAGTTTGGCCAAATGTATATGTATTTTTGTTGTGTCAGTCATTTTCCAGGGAAACTACTGAATCCATAATTGGTTGTTTATTTATCATTATGTCTGTGGCCAGTTTCAGCATCCAATAAATGATGAACATGCTCTTACCATAAGGAATTGAAATATGAGCCCTACAGTGAAGTTTGATAACCAGTGAACACTTCCAGCTACCATAAAGGCTGCAGGACGGGAAGCCTGGCGAAACATCTCGGTTGTAATCACATATGGTATGGAACCTATTGGGCAAGAAGAAATTGCATTTTATACTACATATAGAGTGACTGATACACTAAAATTCAGCTCCTGGAGTGTAAAATTGGTAGTTTTTGATAAGTGTGATGCCATACCCCTAGCCATTGTTTACAACAACTCACCCCAAAACCCTAACCAACACACCCTGAGAGCCTGTGTCAATGGGCTTTTGGTCACTTCGAATTGCATTCCCATAAATGTCTATGGGAATGAAAAGACACACTTGAAGCAGGTCAAAAGGAGGTCAACTGCTGGTTAAAGCAGTGGTAAACCGCAGTTGATGGGGAAAAAAAATCCCCTGCAAGGTAATGTCATAATGTGCTAGTATGCATCGCATGCTAGCACATTATGAGAGACTTCCTTTAGAACGAAGCCCTCCAGCGCTGCACTGATACCGCTGAGAGGGCTGACAACGCTGAGAGGGCTGACACCTTTCCCCAGTCTTCCTTCTGGGTGCGTGTCCTCCCACTACCTAAGTGGCCCGAGTGTGATGACGTCACTCCCGCGTATGTGCGCGGGAGCCACCGTTTACGACATGGGCTCTGAAAATCCGCCAATGTATGCCGGACCTTCAGAGCCAATGTGATGTCACCGGCTGCATGCACTCTGAAGATCTCCTAAACTGTGCAAGTTTAGGAAATATTCACAGTACTTACAGGTAAGCCTTACTATAGACTTACCTGTATGTACAAGTTTTAGAACAGAGTTTACTACCACATTAAATGTACCTGTCAATGAACTTGAAATGACCTTACAAACATATCAAATTGATGTCAAACTAATGCATTTGACATAAACCCAGCCTTTGCGTGTAGCCCTTACACTAACCAACATACCAACCCTGCCTGTAAACCTAACATTAACCCTCTTTTATTTATATATAACGTTTTTTTTGCAACTTATCTCTCTTGCATAAGGATCCGCTCAGCCAAAGATCAATCTTCTGGTGCTGAATCATACTGTCAGTCAGTGGCGTTGGGAGGGCTGACCGGGGCTAAAGCCCAGAGTGGGTCCCCAAAAATCCCTGGGTATCGGTCTTAACAATGACAATTATTAGCCCAGAGTCCCAAGGCCTGGGGTTGGCTCGGGAACTTGGGGCTATTGGCTGCCTGCCGCCGGGCTGCCTCTGAAGGGAAGGGGGCCGTGAACGCCGCCGGTATACAGAGCAGGGATCTTCATCTTCCACTTACCCGACATGGCCAAGTGACATGCAAAGTCCCACCTCCTGAACTGGCTGAGCCCCTATGATGGACATCACACTGGTCCAATGCTGGGACATGTGATGTCCATCATAGGAGCTGAGCCGGTCCAGGAGGCAGGACTTAGTGTAACACTGGACGCGCCAGGTAAGTTGGAGATCCCTGTGGCCTATTTTGTGTAAACCGATGGCAGTCGGCTATCCTCTCCTGATGCCTGGGGCTGGGCCCTGCTTTCTGATCAGGCTGCATTGATGGGCACAGCCAGGTAAGGCTGAGCTGATGGGAGGGGGCCGGACACTGATTAGGCTGCATTTATGGGCACTGATGATGAGGCTGCATTGATGGGCATTGGTGAGGCTGGGCTGATGGGCACTGATCAGGCTGCATTGATGGACACTGGTGACGCTGCATTGATGGGCAATGCCCATCAATGAACCCTTAGCAGTGCCCATCAATGCAACCTCACCAGTACTCATCAACGCAACCTTACCAATGCTGCATTGCCAAAAAAAAAAAGTTTTGGCTTTAGTTATACTTTAAGCATGTAAAATGTTGGCGTTTGTTGTATTTCATATTTGTTGCTAGCATTGTCAAGCACTAAGGAAATTATAGCTGACAGAGACATTGGTTGATTTACTAAAGACAAACGGATTATTAAATTTTCAATGAAAGTTGCAATTTTAAGGAAATTTTCCCCAGTCTTTAGTGAAAGTGCTGAACTTAGTGAAAACTGAAAATTGTATACTCACCTTCCCGTAATTTTTCTTTTCCTGGCGTATCTTCATGGCAGAACACACTGGGTTGTGACTCCACCCCCACAACCTGACAGGATTGGTTAACTATAAAATTGAAAGAGAGACACCCCACTTCATTCTCTGTATCTATCACCTAAAAGAATGGGCGGGATGTTGTGTGCTGCCATGAAGATGCGTCAGGAAAGGAAAATTTTCAATTTTGCTGATGCATCATTGCAGCACACACTTCTGGTTCTGTTCTTGGACCTCTCCTTTTCTCAATCGACACCACCTCTCTGGGTCAGTTGATTGCCTTCCATGGCTTTTAATATCATCTCTACGCTGATGACACCCAAATCTATCTCTCCATACCCCAGCTCTCTCCATCTGTCTCCTCACGCATCACCAACTTACTAGCAGACATATCAGCCTGGATGTGGCATCACTTCCTCAAACACAACCTATCCAAAACCGAGCTCATAATATTTCCTCCCCCAGGTGCCATTTCCTCTGATTTCTCTGTCAATATCAACAGCTCAACTATCAAATTGTCCCCCCACGCCAAGGTCCTAGGTGTAATCCTGGACTCTGAACTAATGTTTCGGCCCCACATCCTATCGCTATGCAAAATTTTCCGCCTCAACCTCCACAGCATCTCCAAGATAAGCCCCTTCCCAACCAATGACACCACAAAGCTTCTAATCCACTCCCTGGTCATCTCTCGCCTCGACTACTGCAACTCCCTTCTCATTGGCTTACCTCTAAATAGGCTATCCCCACTTCAGTCCATCATGAACGCTGCTGCCACCTCACAAACCGCTCAGCGTCTGCTATACCACTCTGCCAATCCCTCCATTGTCTGCCACTCAGCCAATTAATTAAATTCAAGATACTAACTATAACTTACAAAGCCATCCACAACCTGGCCCACAGCTACATCACTAGCCTAGTCTCAAAATACCAACCTAATCGTTCTCTTCACTCCTCCCAAGACCTCCTGCTCTCAAACTCCCTTGTCACCTCTTCCCATGATCATATTCAGGACTTCTCCAGAGCCTCTCCCATCCTTTGGAATGCTCTACCCCAATCTGTCCAATTTTCTCCTACTTTATCCACTTTCAGACGATCCCTGAAAACTCATCTCTTCAGAGAAGCGTATCTGGCCCCCACCTGACAACTGCACATTTATCTTTTCCATCAGCACATTCCCCACAGTTATTACCTCTTGTATCTCTTAACCTTCCCTCTTAGATTGTAACTCTAAAGATTCCTACTGTATTAAAGTGTAATGTATTTGTACTGTCTACCCTCAAGTTGTAAAGCGCTGCGTAAACTGTTGGCGCTATATAAATCCTGTATAATAATAAAAATAATAATCTTCTAACTCCTCAATGAAAGTAAATTACTCTGGTTTTTTTTTTAAGTTCGGGAGGTATTTTCGAACCTTCGGGGGTACTTCCTTAGCTTCCTCCCAACCTATGGCCTCCTTAACTGACTTAGCAAAAGGCCCGACTAAGGTATAGTCAAATCCTGCTGATACTTCTGGATCTTCATTTTCAGAAGAAGACTCTGGTTCTATGGTATGAAGAGGAGCTGCAGATGATGTGCTTGGAACCGCCCTGTCTGTTTCAGGTGCTGATGTCTTCACTATGGATTTCCGCACTGACTCCCTGATGAGGTCAGTAACCTCTCTGGCATCTGATTCCTTTTCTTTTATGGCCTCATTGAAGCATGTACGACAAGCTAATTTTTCTGGCAAAGCTGGAGCACCGCACACCCAGCAAGCATTTGCTGCAGGGTGGGTGTGATAACTCCTATTGCGATGTGTTGAGGGGGACCTACTATGGCATGAGCGGCTATGAAGTGAGCGGCTATGATGTAAGTGGCGATGACGGGATGAGGATCTCGATCAGCTTCTCCTAGACCTTCTGTGGCTTGAGGCATGGCTTGATCGGTCCTTATGCCTGGAGTTTACGGATAGAAAATTAAACAAAGCAGCTGAACGGCCGTACTCCGAATAACACCTTTTATTCTTGGCAACACAGTGTAGATACATCATGGTGATGAAAGGTACAGACAGGCTAACGCGTTTCACATCAATATAGGTGCTTAATCATGGAGTTTACGGATTTGACCTGGTAGGGCTGCCAGAAATTGCAGCGTTAGTGGTTATGCTCTCTTTTTCTCTCTTCAAATCTTACCCATAAAAGGTTGACAGCCTTTTACCTTATATGCTAAGGGGGGGCCTGCTTGGGCAGTGGTCTCCATGAGCAGTGGCAGAAGGGAATAAGTAGCCAAAAATAGGATGGTAAAAGCAGTTTAAAGCTTGTATAAATTCAAGGTAATCAAAATATATATACAGGGAGAGATCATAGCAGGAGAAAGAACCTGGTAGATAGAAAAAACGCCAGTCTCCTGTGCAGCAGAAACATGCAGAGAGTACTGACAGGAAAGCTGGCTATTTAAATCTGCCGCTGCCATCGCGGCGGAAGTGACATCACTGCGCATGTGCAGAAGCACTCTGCCAGCGCCATCAATTCCTCTCGCACATGCGCAGAATGCAGCGATAGACATGGCGGCCATGTTTGCCCTGATCCGAGTGCCTGTGGTACTACAAGGCTCAGGAGAGCTCTCACAAAGAGAAAAAAGAGAAACAACACCCGTGTAAAAGGAAAAGTAGGAGCGATATATGAAGCTTCTTTAAAGATTGTAAAATGCCAGAACATTTTCTAATGCCCCCTTGACCACCAGATTGGGGCTCCCTCCATATAGCTCCTTTAGAGACTGTACAGGAGAGACTTCCATCCAGGAGAGGCTGAACCTGCTGGGGCGAATGCGGTTAGTGGTGTGCGATGTCCATCCAATCTTGTCAGGTGAAGATAAAAAAGAGAATGAAGCGGGGTGTCTCTCTTTCAATTCTATAGTTAACCGATCCTGTCAGGTTGTGGGGGCGGAGTCACAACCCAGTATGTGCTGCCATGATGCGTCAGAAAAGTCACTTTGCAGAGAAAACCCACCTGATTATTTGCAAGGAAAATAAAAAAAAAGCATTTTGGCTTGCACATAATTGGATGATGAAAGTCAGCAGTGCTTCAACTCATTCACCAAGTTCTGGGGAAAATTCCCTTTTTGCCTTCAGCAAATTAACCCCATTGCAGCCCTGCAACTTCTACTAATGGACAAAAAAGAACTTTTTTCAGAGTGATGATAAATCTGATTACCTGTCAGATTACCTTTGGTGCTTCAGCCCACAATGAGGTCCCTTTTTTCCTCCCTTGTCCATCAGAGGGCCTTTTGTGGTCTGATCCACCTTTTCCCTAATTTTATGTGACATTTTCCTTTTTGTATTATATACTGTTGTTTATGTATTTCATTGAATAAATGCTCTTGTTTAAATTTTAACAAAAAATAACGAGTGTCCATGTCTACATCAGTACCGTTATAATCCCCTTTCGCTATCCCCCCCCTTCCCCAACTACCATTTAAATCGGGATGAGGTACATCTTATGAGTTTTTCAGGCCCTTCCATCCATTTAGGAATGATGGTGATGTCTCTTATTTGGGGAACCAGAGGGGGCTGCTGAGAAGCAGCCAGGCCAGGCTGGCATGAGGATGTAAGAATGCTGGGGATGTCTGTGGATGAGTGGGTTGATAGGTAAAGGGGAGACATACGATCTAAAGGTAAGTCATTATATCATTAAGACGGAAATGGGTGCTTATATGAGCACAATAGATGTGGCTGTGTGCATAGCATACAGCCAAAATTCTATCACACTATGGAGCAGCGTATTTCAGCGGACACATGTCTGCTGACACCTGCCGCCATCCAATCCGATCCTGTCCGTCAGAAACAGACAGATGGTGGCCCTATTCGTCTGGCGGATCGGATGGGAACAGACAGGGACTGTATCTGCTCTGCATAGTGGAGCGGACACGGACCTGTCATCCGCCTGCTTAGTGGGGATCAGTGGAGAGTTTACCCGCTGAGCAAGCGGATTACACTCAACGGAGGTGCTCGTGTGATGGGGCCTATGTCATAAACTCTTCTCCCTGCCTGTCAGTGTTTGTGTACACCGAGGTGCTTGTTTGTGTACAGTACATGTGCAGCTCAGCGTACATGTACAGCACACCACTGTGTCTCCCGATGATGTGACTCCCATGCACGGGAGGGATGTCGTCACAGCTGCACACTAGCTCATTATGGCATAAAGCTCCTGAGGGCATTTTTTCCCTGCAGAGCTTTAAAGTGGATGTAAACCCACTCTCATCCTTTCTAAACTATTGCCATAGTAGTTATCTATAAGGATATCCATGCCTCCTGCATGTATCCTTACCTATCAAATTTCTTCCCTCTGTCTGTTATGAGACCCGAAAAACTGCAGATTCTATGGGTGGGTCTGTTGTTCGGAGCTCGGTAGGTGGAGTCATGATGTCAGTAGACTCCCCGCCCACCTCTACACTCCCCTTGTCAACATGAATTTTCTCCTGTGTATTTCTTACACTGAACTTCTGCTATGATCACTAAAATCCAGTCAAAACCCAGAAAAGTCACCACATGAATTCTGCATGCCCAATCATGCTGAGGTGTGGAGCGGCCAATCCTAGGAGAACTTGAGAAGAAAGGAGGAGGGGATGAGAATTACACATAATGCCTCTCTAAGGCTCGTGCATGAGATATGTAAATCACCTGTCACTCACAGCAGGGGGGAAGAACTGACTGGTATTTCTCTGTCTGTCTGTTTTTATCTCACTGAAAAAAGATTGGAGGATTGCTCAGAGCTGTATTAACTCTTTGTGGCAAGACTGCGCACAGAGGATATGAAATCCTACACTGTACAAGTTACATGCCTTAATTACATTTTTTTTCAGGTTTACATCCACTTTAATGTGCTTGAATGTTGTGCTTACTTACTTAACTAGCCCCAATCATGTTATACTTACTTGGTCCAATGGCATGGCCGATGACATAGACAATCACACAGGCTATGCTTAGGTATGGCATCCAATGTACAGTGGTCTAAAAGGAAAATAGGGTCAACATTTATATACACCTATATTTTTTACATTTTAACATACTATTTATATATTACGGGTACTTACAGTATATAGTGCCGTCAATTTAAACAGCACTTTACATATATATTATACATTCATATCAGTCCCTGCCCCAAGGAGCTTACAATCTAAGGTCCCAAACTCACATTCATACAGACACATACTAGGGCCAATTTAGACAGGAGACAATTAAATTAAAGTGTAATCCTTACAAAATACTTAAAAAAACAAATAAGAAAATTAAAAAAGGTATTTGTTGCAGGTTTCCTCTACATAGTTAATCTTTAAAAAAAATCATATTCTCATGCATCCATATGAGCTAGGGACCTTAGATTCCAAGCTCGTTGAGGGCAGGGACTGATATGAATGTAAAATATCTGTAAAGCACTGTGAAAATCTAAGTTTAAAATAAATATATTCTGATTGAGGGATATTGGTTAATGCTAGAGCTGCCCAATTCTGGATAAAATGAGAATTAAGATTCTTTTGCTTAGAATAAAGATCGCGATTCTCGGCATAACATCATCTTTCACATTATACAAAAAAATTGGGCTAACTTTACTGATTGTTTTTTTTTATTAATTGAAGTGTATTGTTTTCCAAAATATTGCTTTGAAAAACCGCTGTGCAAATACTGTGTGACATAAAATATTGCAACGACCGCCATTTTATTCTCTAGGGTCTCTGCTAAAAAAATCTATATAATGTTTGGGAGTTCTAAGTAATTTTCTAGCAAAAAATACAGATTTTAACTTGTAAGCAACAAATTTCAGAAAAAGGCTTAGTCTTTAAGTGGTTAAACTAACCTCATTTAGAGACCGAAGATCATCCCTTTGATCTAAAAGAACCAAATGATTAATTGTTTCTTTTTATCTCTCAGCGCTGAGCCAAAAATTTGTCAGGATGTCTTTTTTTTTTTACAGCTGTCAGCTGTGAGCAGAGAACGGCTCTGCACTGAATCGTGGAAATGCTTGATTAAGATCGTGAGGGGGGTTGAATCGCAATTTTTTTTAACCATGCAGCTCTTGTTAAAGCTCTTGCTTTTGAGCACTTCTAAGTATCTTGCATATTTTAGCAATTAAAGTGATACTAAATTCTCATTTTTTTTCTTTAAAAATAACAAATCTGTTATACCTACCTGCCCTATGCAGCGGTTTTGCATAGAGCAGCCCAGATCCTCCTCTTCTCGTGTCCCTCTTTGGTGCTCCTGGCCCCTCCCTCCTCTGGCCCCTTGATATAGGGGCACATGAGCCAAGCCACAGCTCCATGTGTCCATTCAGACACAGGGCCGCAGTTCGGCCTATGCCCCTCTCCATCCTGATTGGCTAACAGACTTTTAATGACAGCAGTGGGTGCCAATAGTGCCGCTGCTGTGTCTCAGCCAATCAGGAGGGGGAGTCCCGGACAGCTGAGATAGATATGGGGATCGCTTGATAGAGATGGGGCTCAGGTAAGTATTAGAGGGGCTAAAAAGGGGCACACACACAGAATGCATAGAATGCATCAAGATAAAAAAGCCTTCTGACTTTACAACCACTTTAAGGGGATTGTTTTTCTTTCTTATGCCGCGTACACACGAGCGGATTTTCCGTCAGAATTCTGCTCAAGCTTGGCTTGCATTCACACGGTCACACAAAAGCTCTCTGAACTTTCGCCCGTCAAGAATGCGGTGACGTACAACACTACGACAAGCCGAGAAAATTAGGTTCAATGCTTCCGAGCATGCGTCTAATTGTTTCCGAACATGCGTGATTTTTTGCGCGTCCGAATTCCATACAGACGATCGCATTTTCGGATAGGAACTTTTTCCACCCGAAAAATAGAGAACATGCTCTCAATCTTTTGCTGGCTGGAATTCCGCCAGCAAAAGACTGATGGAGCATACACACGGTCGCATTTTCCGACAAAAAGCTCTCATCAGAGTTTTGCTGGCGGCATTTCCGATCGTGTGTACGCGGCATAACTCTTCCAATTGCTGCCACTTTAAAGCTGAGACTTCACCCCGAAAGTGGTCCATACTTTTAAAATATTTGTTTTATTTACAACAGATAGGCCACAGTTTGAAGATCTGCAATTTGCCTATAATTTTTACCATAATTATATGTGTTTTGTTATCACTTTAAAGTGGAACTTCTCTGCTCCTATCCTGGATTTCTGAAAAAGGCTCTTCCACTTTACAAAGTCACTTATGTATCCAGAATGTCAGAGCCTTTCTGAATTAAAAATTATATGATATATTATTTTTAGAAAGGCCAAAATACATTGTTAATGTTTCCCAGTATTAGAAATACATAACAGGGAAAATAACTTTGCAGCTTAAAATGTTTGTTCTGCAAACAAGTTGCATAGAATTCAATTAAAGTCATAGACTCCCAGAACTGAGAACAATGAAAAGATTTACTCCACCAACAAGACCTACCAGTTTATTACTGGTTGTACACAAAGGCTGTAGTACAGCTGGCCTTGCATCGTTTAGGCAATGAGAAATCAAGTGTTATTTGACCACTTGTATAGTGTATATTCTATGCATTGTTTCACTTGTGGACAAAGCTATTAACAAGCTGAGCAGATAAACAAGAGACAAAACCCTAGCCCTGGGGCAGGGAGAATTTGTCTGCTAGATGAGAAACACACAAATTAAGTACTTTATGTTAAAAAAATAAAAATGATGTTTGCATAAGAGGGAGAGGGAGGAGGCAGAGCAGCATAACGATATTTAGTGCAAAGGTCCACTTTAGTTCACAAAGGAGAATGTTGACAGTTATTTGTTACAAGTAAGGATCCTCCCTGCTGCATCTCACCATTAGGTTTCACTATTTTGTCCCTCGTACAGAATATAGAAGATGAAGCCAGGCAGTCAATAACAGTGCGCATATCAATGGCATTTCTGCCCTTGCTGTGACTGTCATTTGTCACTGCGCTCTGTATGGCAGTAGGCATACATCATCATCTAAAACAGTGATGGCAAACCTTTCTGAGCCCGAGTGCCCAAACTGAAATAAATACATTGGTTTTGTGTTGCAAAGTGCCAACACGGCAATTCGAGAGAGAGAGAGGGGGAGGGGGGCAGAGAGGGAGGGGCAGAGAGAGAGGGGGCAGGGAGAGAGGGGGCAGAGATATGCTGAAAGAGAGAGGGAACCGAGAGAGGGAGAGGGGCTGAGAGAGAGCGGGGGGCAGAGAGAGAGAGAGAGGGGTGTGAGAGATATGCTGAGAGAGAGGGAGGGGGTGTGAGAGAGATGCTGAGAGAGAGGGAGGGGGGCTGAGAGAGAAGGAGAGGGGCTGAGAGAGAGGGGTGTGAGAGATATGCTGAAAGAGAGAGGGAACAGAGAGAGGGAGGGGGGCTGAGAGAGAGGGAGGGGGTGTGAGAGAGAGAGGGGCAACAGAGAGAGGGAGAGGGGCAGAGAGAGAGGGGTGTGAGAGAAATGCTGAGAGAGAGGTGAGCTGAGAGAGATGAACAGAGAGAGGGAGGGGGAACAGAGAAAGAGAAGGGGGACAGAGAGAGAGAAGAGGGACAGAGAGAGAGAGGGGTGCAAGAGAGATGCTGAGAGAGGGGTGAACTGAGAGAGAGGGGGAACAGAGAGAAGAAGATACAAAGAGGGGGGGGCACAAAGAGGGGGGGCTGAGAGGGATGGGGGCTGAGAGGAGAGAGAGACCTCTAGCTCTGTCCTGGACCCTCTCGTGTGCCCACAGAGATGGCTCTGCGTGCCAGCTGTGGCACGCGTTCCATAGGTTCGCCATCACTGATCTAGAAGGATGGTTAGAGATGGAGATGTGGTTTTAGCTATTGACTATAAGTCAGTTTTTGCAGAACAGGGTGCAGGTTTGGGGAAGGAACCTATTAAAACAGCGAATGAAGTAGGAAAGTTCACTGATCTGAGATCCTGTGAGTTAAGCACACTATGAGCAGAAAAAAACTTCAGCGTTTTAGCTTGGAAAAACGTGGCATAAAAAACACGAATTCAGAGCATATCGTACAAAGTTTAGGCGAGTTTATGAGCGTTTGAGTTTATTTATTTTTTTTTTTTTTCAGGTGTTTTTTGCAACACTCACCTCTGCAAAATGTAACTCCCAAATAAAAAAAATTAAAAAAACGTTGAAACTTGAAACCAGATAACAGGAGTTTAGGAGCAATTGACGTTTTCACAGCTCCTAAACTTCTCCAGAAAACGCGATCGAGAAGGGTTTTTTTCCTGCCTCTGAACGTCCCTGTCAGAAAATGCCTGTAGTCGTCATAATGTGCAAAGACCCATAGAATACAATAGAAGTGTTTCTACAGGCAGGTGAAAAAAACTTGAAATGCCTGTACAATCAAAGTTTTTTTTTTTGCCAGTGTGCATGGAGCCTTATGCCTCGTACACACGATCTGACTTTCCGCCAACAAAACCGTGGAAATTTGTCCGAAGGGCGTTGGCCCAAACTTGTCTTGCATACACACAGTCACACAATTGTTGGTCATCAATTAGGAACGTAGTGACATACTAGACATACTACATGTTTTTTCAGCTCTTTTGCGCCACTCTTTGGGATCCTTCTGCTAATTTCGTGTTAGTAGAAGTTTGGTGAGTGTTGATTTGCGCTTTTCATTTCGCACTTTTCATTTTGCGCTTTTCACTTAGTTTCTGAACGGCCGTTCGTCAACCAGCCATGTTGCGGAATCGGAGGAGATAACGTGTTACAGGCATACCCCACTTTTAAGTACACAATGGGGTTTATTTACTAAAGCTGGAATATGCAAAATCAGGCTCACTTCTGCATAGAAACCAATGAGCTTCCAGGTTTTATTACCAAAGCTTAATTCAGCAAGCTGGGATTAGAGGCTCATTGGTTTCTATGTAGAAGTGAGCCTGATTTTGCACTTTCCAGCTTTAGTAAATAAACCCCATTGTGTACTTAAAAGTGGGGTATGCCTGTATTTATTATTGGCCTTAGAGTTATTGATTTGACATTATTTTTTTGGTTGAATAATGATTTGATTTGGTATATTTCCTATATTTTTGGATGCATAGAATGCACTTTTTGGTTAAGTTCTATTGGCAGATTTAATTTTTTTAATACACAATAAAAAAGTAGTGGAGAATAATACTTGGCTATGTGTTTTACTTCAAATGACAGTTTGGGAGTAGGCAGTTACATTTAAAAAAAAAAAAAAACAATGTAAAATTGACAAGGGACACCAACATATCTTTGATCTTAAAAACTACGGGATAATGGTGTTGTGGTAACTTGCCCAAATAAAAAACAAAAAAGCATAATAATATTATTCTTGATATCACTAGAAAAAAAAAGCCTTTGAAAAATAATTTGCAATAACTCCATCAGTATCGCCAGCAAAGCAGCTTCATTATTATCCCAATAAAGAAGAAGAGAATTGTGCGCTGCATTTGGAGATTTCATAATTTGCCACGTCACAAATGTTAATTCTCCATTAGGAATGCTAGTTTACAAGACCGACCGCTTCTGGCTCGTCCTTGCTTCCGAGCATGCATGTTTGTACTTTGGACTTTTATCGGATGGACTTGTGTACACACGCTTGGAAAATCTGACAACACACATTTGTTGGGGGGAAATTTAAAGACATACTAGCCAACATTTGTTGGCGGAAAGTCAAACAATTGTCTGATGGAGCATACACACGGTCAGATTTTCTGCCAACAGCCTGACATCACACATTTCCCGTCGGAAAATTGGATCGTCTGTACGGGCCTTTAGGGTTAGATATACAAGCAACCATTTATAGTGATTTGGATCTTTACTTAATGATCAGTTCAGTGTTAAAGAACTGATATTCAGTGCATAGTCTTTAAAAAGCCACAGTATTCCTACCTGATAAACCAGAGCAATAGTTAACACTACACAAGCAATGACACATGTCCCGAAGCCTATAAGCAGTAACAGTCGTCTACCCCACGAATCCACAATGACGACCTGCAACCACAGAGTGAAGACAAGACACATTTATATCATCTGTAGAGCAGTCACAAACAATATAAAACAGATGAAAACTGGGAATCATGTTACAGAAAATATAAATCAATTTCTTATAAAAGCCTATGCAAAATTGTATGGCTGTGGAAACACAAGCTTAAAATGAAACTATGGACAAAAATTATATTTTTGATTTTGATGATAATTGCACTTTAAGATAATTAGACACACGGGGGGGGGGGGGGTAATTTACTAAGAAGGAGGCAGTGCACCAGTTGATACATTAATTGGTGCGCCGAAAAAGTAATTCATTGAACGTGTGAACCGGCCCACATTGAAGCGCAAATAACGATAATAAATACCCGCATATGTAAATTGCAACTGGTGCTAGGGTAACTGTGGTTTTCTCATTGATAATAGCGCAAGCCCAATACAATTGGTTCATTTCATCTCATTGGATGTGTCTTGTTAGGCAATTAGTAGGTGTACTCAGTTAATTAACCCTTTTGATGATTCCTATAACTTCTAATATATCTTTCAAATGTGTTTTTTTTTCTTTTTTTACCCAAATCTTTCAATACATTACAAAGAACAGAGAAGTGTTTCTAAACACAATAAATTAATATTTTCAGATCTTGATCTTTAAAGGTGACCATACACTGCAATCAGTTAGAGCTTAAATAAATTAGATTTAGTGTTTTATCTCCTATATTTTGAATGACTTGTTCAAGTGCGTCTTCCTATTACCTATTTTGTTTAAATATTGAGTTGTACAGAGATTGGCCAATCAGATTGCATAGTGCATGACCATCTTAAGTGCCAAATTTGGAATGTAGATGTGCCATGACCCACTTGTATTTTCCTGGGCATTATACAAGGCACATGAAAAAACACCTTTTTTCAAGACATGCTAGAGTGATCAGAAAACTACGGCTCTCCAGCTTTTGCGTAACTACACATCCCATGAGGCCTTGTAAAACTCTAACATTCACAGACATGACTAGGCATGATGGGAATTGTAGTTCCTGAACAACTGGAGGGCCGTAGTTTGAAGACCCCTGTGCTAGACCATTATTATGCCTCCAGAATTGGGAGTGTGGCATCTACCCAACTTCTCTCTGCTGGTGGACACAAGAACCTACATCTATAGATATATCTATATATACACACACACTGAAGCAGGAAGCAATATACACTGGCCCAGAAGTGAATCTGCACACAGGAAGTAGGTGTGTGTTTTGAGGCCAAATCATTTAGACATACACACATGACCCACACAAACACCACCCCATGTAAGAATAAATCAAAAATTATCTTAATTTGCATCTCTTGTGTGAGCGGGGCATGGTGAAGGGAAGAAATTAGCAACAGTACAAGCAACTTCCTGGAGGGGGCGTGATGTCATTCCTGTGTTCTGGCCACCACTTTCGGGAACCAGATATCTGCCACGGGTACATACCTCTGCGCACACTGCCATTGCGCATCTCTCATACACAGCGGTCATGCATCTAGATGCATTTGGCACATCTAGATGCAGGAACCCAATTTTAATGGAAATTAATAGTAAAGCAGATGCAGATTTCCAGGCCTGGACTAACAAAAGTTTATAGTGAAAGGCAACTGGTGTTTTCTATTAAACAAGGTCTAAATGGGCCATTGACATGCATCACAGTTGAATTTAGGAATGTGTCTCTAACACTCACTTGGTTTCCCTCAAATGCCCACAATTATAATAGGATTGTCTTGAGCTAGATTTTAGCTCAGTGCTCTAAATCAGTGCTTTCCAACCCTGTCCTCAAGTACCCCCAACACGCCATGTTTGCAGGTTTACCTTCATCTTGCACAGGTGCTTTAAATCAGAGTCAATGGCTTGGTATTACGAAAGGCAAATCCACTTTGCACTGCAAGTGCACTTGGATGTGCAGTCGCTCTAAATCTAAGGGGTAGATCTGAAATGAGTGGAAGCTCTGCTGATTTTAAGGACAGTCTTTTAAGGATTTAAACATTTAGTAGTCACAACAGCTTGCGCAAGATTTTGCAAAATAATGCAGCACAGACAATTAAATCAAAGTGAAACTAACAACCTACAAGCAACACAGACTGACAACATCAAAAATATTTCAGTGAAAAATATCCCCCCCAAAAAAAAACTAAAGTAAAAAATACTTGCTCTAAAACACATCTGCTTTGCAAAAACATAACATGAAGGCAGCTCACAGCCTTTTGAGAATAGAATGGAGTGTGGAGTTTCCCTTTAAAAGCAAAAGTTACCCCATGGAAATCAAAGGGGTTATAGGGGGGAGACAAGAGCATTTGAGAATGGAGTGTGGAGTTCCCCTTTAAAAGCAAAAGTTCATGGAAATCATATGCATTAGAGGGGGAGGTTAAATGCCCTTTTAGGAGGAGCTAGAGGATCGAGAGTCTTTTTACTTAATTTTAACCAGGTGCATGTCACATGTTGGCAAAGTAACATGCTAACATGACCTGTGTACAAATCACCTTTAAAAAATACATAAAGGTGAACCAGCGTAAAAAAAAAAAAAAAAGGCGTCACATTTAGAGGTGCCCATGCAATTGCATTTACGTTGCTTAACATTTACTACGATTTTGGCCACACAGTGAACAAACGCATGTGAACAAGCGCAACAGATGCTTGTGCATGCGCACTGCTTACAATGATCTCACACAGTTCTAAACGTACTTGCGGGCACAGCAGGCTTTCTCTGAAAAAGTTACTTTCTCATTCTGGGTATATTTGTTACTTGGGCAGTTGTTACTAAACTTCCTCACATCACCCCATAATATTGGCACCTCCATCTTCTGTGAATATTGATTTGGAGATGCCGTGCGCCATGTGGACTGAGATCGCTATAGTAAATTGGCGATTTGCGCTCTGTTACCAGCGCACCATTTCGTAAATATGAAAATGTGCGTTGCGCCTCGCCTTGTGTCTCTACTGATTGCGTACGGCTTTCGTAAATCACCCCCATAGTCCTGAAACTATTTGCTATCTTTCCTTTCTATTGTGATATATTTCTGTACCCCCTTAAATGCCATTAAAGCTGGCCATATACAGTGTCTTGAAAAAGTATTCATACCCCTTGAAATTTTCCACATTTTCTCATGTTACAACCAAAACGGTAAATGTAGTTTATTGGGATTTTATGTGCTAGACCAACACAAAGTGACACATAATTGTAAAGTGGAAGGGAAATTATAAATGGTTTTCAAAAATTTTTTTCAAATAAATATGTGAAAAGTGTGGCGTGCATTTACGTTTTTGGTTGTAACATGACAAAATGTGGAAAATTTCAAGGGGTGTGAATACTTTTCAAGGCACTGTATTAATACAATTTCAGCTGAAATTTTTCATTTCATGAATGTTTGATTTTCTAAGGGTTAGTAGGATTAAATTTACGTTTTTTCTCAATTGCATAAAATGTAAAAGAGCAGGCTGTAAACATTTTCTAGAATAAACAAATCTCTAATAGCGTACTTGGTTTTTGTTTGGGAAAGTCCATGCCTTTCAAAATGGAATGTTAAAAGCAAACAACATTTCAAAGTAGTTTCGAACAACATTTATCAAGTCCTCAAAATGCTGTGAATGTTTGAACGAGTCTTCATGTGAACATTTGTTTGAAAATGTATGACCAACTTTAGAAAGCCTCAGACAATCTAAGATGCTTGGTAATACACACAGAGATTTTCAGCCTGGAAATGGTTCATGTGATCAGCTCTTGAGCCTTCGTTCCTTTATAAAGAAGAATGAAGGAACAAAGAACCACCTATGTGCCACTTACATCATCAGCTGAATATCGTGGTGAGCAGGACAGAAAGATACCTCTCTGCTTGTTGTTCCCCAGGATAAATCTGCTCACCTATGAGCATTGAGCAACCATAAAACTTACCGCACCCAATGTCATTAGAACATTGACAGATCCAGTTGCCACTGTGACATATTGAACAGTGTCATCTGCCACTCCAGCTGCTCCGTATATACTGTCTGCATAGTAATATACCTGAAAGGAAACAAAATTCAAGTTAGTAAATGTGAAATGTACTGGAGGAGTATCTGTACTAACAGATTGAAGTACAGTTTCTTTCCCAGGGCTATACAGTCCATTACTCCATCATATACAAATTCCCAAATATGTTAGCACACTATTTTATGTTTTTTTATGCAAATATTATATATTAGTATCTTTTTCTTACTTTTGAAATATATGCATTCATTTGAACACATACACGTATTATTTACCTGGGCTAATGCTTACACTTTATTTATCTCTGACACACCTGGCTGAATATGCTATTTTAAAGAAATGGACACCAGATCATATAATAAAGGCAGACTCTGTATATTGAGGCCTATTGAACTTTAACAAAGTAACAAGAAAGTGATGATGTAAAGAAGATTCAAATTACACAGATTATAGTACATCTGACGTAACAGAGCAATTGACAACACAGAGCTCAAAATTTTACTAGATTCTCAGGTCAGCTTAACCACTTGCTGACCTCCCATAGTATATATACGTCATTACTTTGACGTTTAATACCGGGGTTAAGGGAGCAGCTAGCTGGAAGAACTGGAATCCAGCCCCCAGCTTGAGGTTAATGAACAAGAAATTATCTCTGACTCTAATAGTGACAGTGGACAGAATGTGTTGCCTGACTTAGAAGTCAGGAAAGATGATTTTTGTAGGGAACAACTAAGAGACTCCACACTCAACATAGCCAGAGAAAATGTTAAAATGATTGATAGCGAATCTGTTGAACCTAATGTAGGGGTGTCGTTTCCCTACATGGCTCTTAAAAATAACTTGCTGTATCAAGTGGTAAAGCAAGGGGAGGAGGAGGAAGAGCAACTAGTGGTTCCCCACCCCTATTGTCGGATGGTATTCGATTTTTTTTTTTTTTAAATGTTTGTTTATTGATTTTTTACCAAAAACAAAAGGATATTACATACATGTATTAACAGTTACATCGTACAATTGTTATCTTCATACATATATGTGTTGACATTAACGTCAGATTGAACACTGCCACAACAGTGGCCAAACTGGGCTTACTAATAATGACGATGGTATTAGATTTAGCCCATGGTCATATAATGGGTAGTCACCTAAGGAGAGAATAACCCAGAGATTCTTTTGGCCTCGGTTACAGTCCGAGGCTGGGGGTATATGATGGCCTGAGCTGGCAGATGGTTCACTTTGCATGAGCCTATCATTTGGAAGGGTACTTAGACACAAGCTGATCCATGCACACTATATAGCACAGGTAATTAATGGGGTTAATTTACCACTCTTTTTATATCCATTTTGGCTGTACCATTTATGGGATAGTATATTTTGTTTAGTGTGTATATTTATGCCCACTATCACCTTGTATGTATTCCCCTTGAGGGAACACTTAAATTACCTTTCACATTACCTACCATCATTTATTCAGTACACTTTTCTTTATATCCCTTGTAGCACAATATGCACGATACAGTGCACACATAGTACATTTGGATTATGCCGTGGTCATCCAGCCTTCCTCTGGATGCCTTCCTAGGTCCTTGGTGGGGTTTTCCCACCTCAAACCTGGGGGAGACACCGTACCTGAGATCCCCACAAGTTCCCATGCAGAGGTTAGGCTCACCCTTGGGACAGAGCTGTAAGTCATTGACCTGTGACCAATTTCTGATAAATTACCCTGTTCCCTTCTAAGAGGGCATTGTTATTCATAATTGATATTTTCTTACAATATACTATCATATCACACTCCTGATGAGTGGCCCTAACGCCATGAAACGCATTGAGTGCTATTTGTTACCAAGATATATCTGTCTTTATCATGTGTACATGCATGTATTTTCTATGTATCTATATTGCTATCTATGTCTATCATGTTAACTCATTAATTGTATTATGCTATGAGCAAGATAATTTAAGTGTAAATCATGTGACTACCAAATTATTTGTTCCAATGTATTTTTAAGAGTTTGAATGAATTTTAGATTGTAATTAAATAAACAAAATAATTTATATATACATATATGTGCCTATTCTTATTCTAATTGATATGTCATTTAAAGTCCCAATTTCTCTCCTCTCCTGTAAACTTATAAATGGACACAGTTTAGTACTGTGATCACTCTTCCTAGAAGTGGATGCCAAAGATGACTCACAAGGCACAATGCAGAATCCTCAATGAGGTAAAGAAGAACCCACAAGTAACAGTTAAAATCTCGAAGGCATCACTGGAACTGGCAAACATCCCTATTCAGTCTACCATACGTAAGACTTTGAACAAGAAGGATGCCCATGGCAGAACACTACAGATGAAGCTCTCCAAAAAATAATTGCTGCACACCTGAAGTTTGCCAAAGAGCACCTTGGTAAACTGCAATGCTACTG
Source organism: Lithobates sylvaticus (assembly GCA_028564925.1). Taxonomy (NCBI): domain Eukaryota; kingdom Metazoa; phylum Chordata; class Amphibia; order Anura; family Ranidae; genus Lithobates; species Lithobates sylvaticus. The sequence goes on along the minus strand of CM053035.1, from coordinate 151,154,653 downwards.
GGAAAATATTTTGTGGACTTATGAAACAAAAGTTGAATTGTTTGGGAAGACTACTGCACTATGTATGAAGCAAAACGGCACATCTTACCAACATCAATATCTCATCCCAGTGGTAAACAGAAGTTGGCGCTTAATAGAAGTTGGGTGATGCAGCAGGACAATGACCCTAAGCTTCAAAAATAGAAAATGCATCTTTTGGAGTGAAGAATCTAATCTAATCTAAATTGAGATGTATTGGCATTTGGATGCCATGATGATATAACTGAAAGGGTCATAATCGATAGCTAGAAATGTGCAAAATCTGTGCGAGAACTATAATGTGTTCTGGTTTTTATGTGACAGTTTTGCCTAGCTTCTAAAGCCGGCCATATTTGGATCAAAATTCAGTTGGGTCAGCAGGGACCGGACTAATTTCAATCCACGTATGTGCAGGCTGGTTGTTCACAAGTGGACTTGTGTACAACCAATACACAACCAATACACAACCTATAGCCAGCAACCCTGATCACTGTATTTTGACAGCGGGGAAGGCTCCCCACTGTCAAAATACAAAAGCACAGCTGGAAGGATCCCTCCATCCACCTCGAATGTGTGGATGGGCGAATCGGATCATTTTTTTTTTTTCATTCAACCCGTTGGTTGTGTTGGCTGCCTAAGACATAAAACAATGCATGTAAGAAGCTTTAATAGTAGGAATTGGCCAAATTTATCAGATTGCAAAAAAAAGTTGTAGAATTTCCATCACTCACGGCATTGATTCCTGACAACTGCTGCCCCATATTCAGTACAATGATAGAGATGAGCTGCCAACGCAGTGGACGGAATGAGCACAAGTTCTTGACTGACAGGCGCCCCTCTGCCTTTTCTGACTGATCCTCTTGATACATTTCCTGGATTTCGCTATTAACATCTTCCCAACCTCTCAAGCGCTTTAAGGCTTTGAAAAATAAAGAAGGTACAGAATTTCAGCTTAATGAGTAAACACCCCCTCCCTAATGCGTAAAACAAATCTTAATGTCTGAACCTGCTTTTGCAACATGTGTAAGTATAACTTAGAAATGTACGTATATATTTGCAGCTACCAAGTGTATTCCGGTAAATTGTAAATTTTATTTTTATTTTTTTATTTAGGACAAACTGAGCCTTCATGTGGTGGTATATGTTATTTGGATATCTCCCCAATTTTGTATTATTACAGTGAGGAAAATAATTACCGGTATTTGATCCCCTACAGATTTTGTAAATTTGCCCACTTACAAAGAAAGGGTCTACAATTTTTATCCTAGGTGTATTTTAAATGATAGGGACAGAATATCAATTAAATGCACACATCTCAGGAGGGATTTTGGTCCACTCTTTACAGATCTTCTCTAAATCTGTAAGGTTTCAATTAGCACTACTGAAGTCGCTATGACTTTAGAAAAGGTTCTATGTACTACTTCAAGGTGACTTCTATCCGACTTGTGCCCATAGACTTTAATGGAAGTCGCCTCTATTGTCAAGCGCTCTCTCCTCTCTCTCTCTCATCTCACAGGATGTTTTTAGATGCCCCAATTTCATTGGATGAGGTCAAAGCAGCAATACAGATGCACTTTAAAGTGTAACTAATGGTGGAGGGGAGAGGGATTAGAACACCTGTCTATTTGTCTATTGGGGATTAGAACACCTGTCTATTTGTCTTATTTTCTAGTTCTATCATTAACAGGGTTAAGAAAATCCCAAATTTTGGTTTGACATCAGAACAGTATTAGGGGAGAAATCTTCCAACACTAGTTCTGGTGACCATGGTGACACACTGGAATTTTCTGATTTTGGAGGGATTTTCTTATCACTTCCTGTTTTGTGTACGGGACAGGAAGTGAAGGGAAATCTCTCAAATGGAACACAGATGGAAAAAAAAAAAAAAATCTGACAGGGTTCTAACCCTACCTTTTATGTATCCAAAATGAAAAAAAAAAAGTTCTGCCTTTAGTTACATTTTATATACAGTATGTGTTTCTTTTTCCATCTCAGAAAGATGAGAGATGGGTCACTGTAAGAAAAAAATATTTATTTTGTGCGTCCTCTATTTTTATTCAAAGGACTGAATGCAAATTTATGTCATAGCTGACAGCAACTGGTAAAGACACTGATTGCTTTGGGCTCTTTGTATGGTGGAATTCATACCTCTTTTCCATGGGGTGTAGTTGCAGTGCGGTGTGGTTTACAGGAGTATTAAAACTCATCCATACTAAATGTGTGTTTGCTGGAAACATTGGCAAAGTTGCATTAAGTGGGATTATATCTCCATGTTTCTATAAATGTATATGTTAACTCCTTTGTGACTGTAATACACCTATAAAATGTATTTTGCACCTTTATGTGGGAGTGTTAATAATCCTTGCAACAGAGAACCAAGTATGTGGTTATTCCTAGCCATCCCTAGTTTTTAGGCTTACTGTCAAACAATTAATTAGTCACAGAGTTATTGTCAAGTTAAAGTAGAACTATGGGTAAAACTTTTTTTTAAAATTTCTGATAGAGTTAGGCCCCTTTCACACTGGGGCGGGAGCGGCGTCGGCGGTAAAGCAGCGCTATATTTAGCGCTGCTTCACCGTCATTTTAGCAGCGGTTTTCGGCCTCTAGCAGTGCGGTTTTAACCCCTGCCAACGGCCGAAAAAGGGTTAAAACCGCCCGCAAAGCGCTACAAATCGGCGCTTTGCCGGCGGTATTGCCATGCTGTCCCATTGATTTCAATGGGTAGGAGCGGTTTAGGAGCGGTGAATACACCACTCGTTCACCAATCCAAAGATGCTGCTAGCAGGACTTTTTTGACCGCCCTGCTAGCGCACTGTTCCAGTGTGAAAGTCCTCCGGCTTTCACACTGGAGTCAAAGGGGCTAGATTTTCTCAGGCACTATACAGGCGCTATTTTTAAAAATATTTTGAAAAATGCCCCCAGTGTGAAAGGGGCCTAAGGGCAGGTTATACCCCTTGTTGGTTCATTTTTTGTCATCTGTGCCTTTTACCTTCACTTCCTGTCCGTTAGCTAAAACAGGAAGTGAGAAGAAATACCTGCAAATTAAGTTAATCCATTGGGGACCCCCAGGTCCCCAGAACTAGTGTCCCCATGGGAAGATTTCCCCTCTATTACTGACCTGGGGACAACCAAAAATGTGGGATTTTCTTTTACTTTCACTACTAATGGTAAACAGGACAAATACAGAGGATGAATCTCCCTAATGGGGGGACACACACAGCAATAAAAACCCGACAGGGGTTCCAATCACTCTCCACTCTATGCAAAACTAAAGAAAAAGCTTTGCCTTTAGTTATACTTAACTAACACATTCTGACACTGATAGACTTGGTCTATGCATCTAAGCTTTACAAAAAAAAATTTGGCATGAAAGGGTTAATACATTTTTCTACATTAGCCAACGCTTACCATTTCTGGCTTTTTCCTCATTGCCTTTGTGCAGCAGTGTGTATCTTGGACTTTCAGGAAAAAAGGGCAGTAAAATAAGCTCTAGTACAGCAGGAATTCCGGTGAGAGCCAGCAGTATGGGCCAACCTATGTGGATTGTGAGAATGAGAATCGTGAGTATAAAGTTGTAAGTAAATGTGTATATATATATATATATATATATATATATATATATATATATATATATTATATTATATACCGATCAGCCAAAACATTATGACTAGGGATGGGTCCGGTGTTCGATTCAAACCCATGTTCGAATCGAACATCGGCTGTTCGTCCGCTCGTCGAGCCCAGAACTATGTGGGCCGTTCGCATCAAATTCGTGTGATGCGAACGGCCCACAATGCACTGCGCCAGTCGCAGTGCATTGCTGGCTGATGATTGGCCAAGCATGCACTGTGACCCCGCATGCTTGGCCAATCATAGAGCCAGCAGCGAGGAGAGCAATAATTGGCCACAGGCAGGATGCCTGTGGCCAATTATAGCTCAGGGGGTTTAGTACACGCCCCACACTATATAAGGCCGCCGCGCCGGCGGCCTCATGTAGTGTGTTCTGGCGTTAGGAACATGATGGTGTCAGTGACATTATTCATTCTGCTGAGTCTGACATTATCTGCTGTGATTCTGGGGATTAGTGTAGTGTGTGCATGCTGTTAGTACAGCATTGCAGTATCACATTAAACCACCTTTACCCTTCTGGCCTGTTGTGTCATCTAAGGCAGCCATCTGCGGCTAATGAATTGCCGGCTCCCGTAAAAAACAGAGAACAGTCATTCATTGAAAGTCATTGATAAAAAAAAAGTCATTGATAAAAAAAAGCGTGGGGGTCCCCCCAAATTCAATTACCAGGCCCTTCAGCTATGGATATGGGGTGGATTTTAAGGGGAACCCTGGCCAAAAAAAAAATGGCGTGGGGTCCCCCTCAAAATCTATACCAGACCCTTATCCGAGCATGCAACCTGGCACGCCGCAGGAAAAGAGGGGGGGACGAGAGCGCCCCCCCTCCCTCCTGAACCATACCAGGCCACATGCCCTCAACATTGGGAGGGTGCTTTGGGGGTCTGTGACCCCTCAAAGCACCTTGTCCCCATGTTGATGAGGACAAGGGCCTTTTCCCCACAACCCTGGCCATTGGTTGTGGAGGTCTGCTTATCGGAATCTGGAAGCCCCCTTTAACAAAGGGACCCCCAGATCCCGGCCCCCCCCTGTGTGAAATGGTAAGGGGGTACAAAAGTACCCCTACCATTTCACCAAAAAAGTGACAAAAATGGTAAAAATTACAGGAGACGGTCTTTGACAATTCCTTTATTAAAATCCTCTTTCATCCTCTTTCTGCTGGTCTTCTTCCTTCTTCCTTTCTTCATCCTTCGGTTTCTTCATCTTCTCCTTCCGACATCTTCTTCCATCTTCTTCTTCCTCCGATCCGCTTCTTCTTGCTCTGGTCTTCTTGTCTGGCATCTTCTTCCACGGCGTCGGTGTCTCTTCTTGGGCCGCTCCGCGCAATGGGAGGCTCCCGCTGTGTGAGGCTTCGCTGCGTCTGACAGGTCTTTTATAATGGAGGGCGGGGCCACCTGGTGACCCCGCCCCCCTCTGATGCACGGGGACGTCATGGGGACTTCCCTATGGCTTTCCCCATGACGTCAGAGGGGAGCGGGGTTACTAGGTGGCCCCGCCCTCCGTTATAAAAGACCTGTCAGACGCAGGCCTTTTATACTTTAAGACAGGCCTTTATACTTTGAAGAGGAGGCTTTAGCCCCTTCGCCGTTGTCAGCTCTACAAACAGCCATGCAGGAGCATCCATGCAACAAGAAATTACTACAGTCAAGTAGGCATTGGCCCAGTTTTCTAAGGGTGGGAATCCGATGCAGAGAGACCCAGACAAAGACAGGAGGTGCTGGCAGTGTGGGCATTATTGGCACCTGCTAGGAGTTGCAGCCACTCTGAGAACAAGGAGGAGGGATGATCTTTGGGAACTTCGCATCAATTTCCCGCAAAGCAAGAGTCCATGGTTTCTTAGAGCCCCGTGGTCACCACCTAAGTGAACGGCCAGCTGGTCCTTTGCCTGATCGACACTGGGTCTAAAGTTACTACCATGGAATATGACTTTTATGTGAAGTGGTTCGGGACCCAGGGTCATCTAGACCCATCATAGTTGTTTCCAAAAGCAGCCCAAATTTTTCTTGTGGTGGAAGGGGTCACCTGGGTGATGGTTCATGTTTTCAACCAAATGGTGGAGCGAGTAGGGGTTTTGGTTACCCGCAGTCTGGTGGTTTCCTCAGTACCCATTGTCCTAGGCATGTCCCCAGTGTCCCTAGTACTTTTCAAAGACTGATGGAGTGATACCTGGGAGATTATAACTTCAAGGCCATACTGATTTACCTAAGTGATATTATCATCTTTTCCAAGACCTTTGAGGATCACATTTAGCATCTAGACTGGGTGTTCACTCACCTCTACCAGTATGGACTGAAGCTGAGGACTATTAAATGCTGCCTGATGTTGCAGAAGATTTGGGGCATGTTGTTGAAGCTGGAGAGGATTGTTAAGGACTTGGGAGGCTTGAGGGCAAGATCTTTCTACCCTACAGCCAAGGTGCGATTCCGGGCGGTACGATCATACGACCGCTTCTGCCGCCCCTGCGCAGTCTAAAGGTTCTCCCATACAGCGTCCATGAGTTCCTTCAGCCAATCCGGGAGTGCTAGTATGTATCCTACCACCAAGGTCTCCTCAGCCCCTACACCTCCTTCCCAATGGGCTCTAAGTAGATCTAGTGGCCCTCTCCCATACAATAACTCAAATGGGGAGAACCCCGTAGATTCCTGTGGCAGTTCCCTGTAGGTGAACAGGAGGTGCGGCAGAAATTTCTCCCAATCACGGTGAGAAGTTGCGAACGTCCGCAGTAATTGCTTCAGCATTCCATTGAACCACTCACATAGCCGGTTAGTCTGTAGGTGGTAGGGAGAGCTCTGTATGGGCTTACTTCCACAGAGCTTCCACAACTGCTGGGTCAGGTCCACAGTAAACTGCGCCCCTTGGTCCGAGATTATCTCCTGAGGGAAACCCACCCTGGCAAAGATCCGGAGCAGGGCCTCCACCACTGTCTCTGCATGTATGTTTGTCAGGGGAATTGCCTCCGGTTAACGAGTAGCATAATCTACAATAATCAAATTATATCTCTTCCTGGAGGGGCTGGGTCAGGGTAATGGTCCTACCTGGTCTCCTGCTATTGTCTGAAGGTGTTCTGTGTTTATACTTATGTTACTGTGTATTGTACCTTCTGAGCTTGGAGCCGGCAAGTCTGACCTGCAATGAGACATGAGTCATCCAGGTGTCTAATTAACGTAATGTTTATAGTATATGTCAGTTGTTGTAATTATATTCCATGTGTGTAGTTTTGTATTGTTAGGCTAATATGATCAGTAGGGGGGATGTCCTACTGGGGTGTATAAGCCTGTATTCTTGTTCAAATAGTTCTTATTCTGGATTACTCCAAAACTGGTGTTGCCCAGTTCTTGGGATAACTATAGCCAGATTCATGGCTCTTGTGTTCCAGAGCTTGGGAAGAAGCTTCTTGGCAGAGATAACCAGTGAGGGTGTCCGGAGTCCGTCACATTTGGTTGGCAGTGGTGGTATGCTTCCTTTTGCCTGGAACATCCAAACCACCAACTGAACCTTTACCGATGGAGCTTTGCTACGCTAGCCTTAAGCTAAGCACACTCAAGGATCTGCTGGAATCAAGGGGACAGAGTGCCAGCAACAAGACAAAAAGCCTCCCAAGTCTGTGTCAAGGATCTCCACCGATCCAACCAAAGTTCAGTCAGTACAAGACTGGCATGCCCCAAAGACACTCATGGTATTCCTTCGTCAGTGTTGATCGTTTAAGCAAGTCGCAGCCTCCAACCCTCCAAGTGAAACCCCCAATACTACAGCTCCTTTGAACTAAACCTCTTAGCCTTCCTATGGGCTATCATTGAAAAGTCTGCCAAATATTTCACTGGGGCTGAAATCAAGGTCTATACAGACAATCCTTTTGCCTACTTGGAGTCTGCAAAATTAGGGGCCCTTGAACAAAAATGGGTTGCACGGCTGGAGCGTTTTAATTACAAGATACACTACAAGCCAGGGTATTTTAATAGTCATGCTGGCACCCTCTCTCGTTTTCCAGTGGAGGAACCCATTGAAGGTATGCACCTGAGTGTACTTAGGCCGGTCATACATGGTTCGAATCTCGGCCGGTTCAGCAGGAACTGGCTGAGATTCAAACTGTTAATGGGCAGGCTGAATATACCCAGTTGATTGAAAGATCAACTTTGGTACAACCAGCCTGCCGGATTCTCTTGCAATTATCAAGAGCAATTACTACAGCGATTCCTCTCTTGGCAGCAGAAGTCGACTTCCTGCGAATATCAAAGGTTACTGGACACGTCTAGGGTTCTGCCATGGCTTTGGGGCCAGCTGAAAATTCAAGATTAGCGTTTTACCATCAAGCTTGCATTCCTGAACAACAGGAAATTCTGCAAATTGTGGTCCTCCAGTCGCATGTCCTGCGGGCCTGTTGCATGCCTTATCCAGTCTAATCAAATGCAGTGGCTGGCAAAGTATTCTGACTATTTTGTGTAAAGTTACCTGTTATAATTTTTTTTTGCCTTATGAAAATGTTGTCTTCTGTCATGCTTACTTTTGTAGCAGTATCCCCGTAGGGTCTGCTAAGTGATGTGGTCCACCTGTCACCCTGCCCGGTCCGGCATTCACTTCCCAGAAACTCCAAGACAATGAACAGTCCGTTTGCTTTGCTTTTGTTATTTTATTCAGGGAATTAAACTTGGATGGGGTATAGGAAATATGGGATTCCCAGTAGAATAACAGCAACATTTCTAGGGATGACAATATACACTGTTTGTACACTTCTTCAGACTCCTCCTGCACAACTCTTGCTTGCAGACTATTACTCTCTCTCTAGGAGCAGTTAGCACATGGTTAGGACTGACAGGCCTTGGGAACTGCCCTTTGCAGGCAGGGACCGTGGGTCCCTATAGTGTAGCAGAAAATATGTAAGTCATGTTAGTGCTAGCTGTCCATCTGGTGGACTACTGCTCCCAGTCAGTCCTCTTCAGGCCCTACCAGCCCTTCTGGCCGCAGCTGCCTGGCTTCACTGCCCTTGACTAGCTCCACACCGAGCTCTGACTGTTTCCTCTCAGTCCTCTCTGGCATGCCTCTCCAGTCCTCCTGACTGCAAATGTCACTCACCAGCACTCCTGGCTGCAACCGGTGGTTCCCTCCTGAAGTCTTGCTCAGCAATATTAGCTTCTGCTGTCCTCTGACTCCTTCAGTGCCTCCTGTCCAGATCCTTCATGCTTTCTTGAAGGGCTCTGTCCTACACCCAAGTCCCAGGCCCAAGGTCACCCCCCCCCTCCCCCAGACTGGGAGCTCTCTCAAAAGCCCCGACAGCCTAGTGCTTCATCTCCAGTTCTTCGACCCGACAACTCCTCCGCAGTTGGGCTGACCCTGGGTATTTCAAGGAGGCCTGCCCCCTGCCAATTCTATCTGGGGATTTGCCAGGGCTCCCTGAGACACCCCAGACAGCTCCACCTCTCTTCCTCTCCTCTTCTTCTAGAATCCTCCAGAAGGAAGAGGGAGGTTACAATGGAGAGATGCTGTCTGTGAGTCACAGCTGCTGCTCTGAGCCACTTCCAGCCCACACAGATCAAAACAAAAAGGCCTACCTTCTGGCTACTGAGCACAGCATCTGTTAAAGTGGAGAGGAGTGTAGGTTATCCTTCCTGCACAGGTCGCGCTATTACATCAGCCACTATGCAGAGAGGATAGAGGAGGAGATTAACTCTTGTCCCTCTGAAGCCTCCTTGGCCTCATCAGGGTAGCAGCCGTCTAAATTGGATGCTACTGTGCTGATCGGCCTTGGTGGCCATCTTTAGTGAAGGAAGTGCTAATAACTGGAACTGTCCCACTGCAGTTTGCGCACATATTCAAAGTGGCTAGGTCAGGGACAGGAACCCTCTGAGTGACAATGTTTTGGTGGAGGAGGGACAGTGCAGGGACCTTATGCCTGATCTGTTACCTTAGATCTCTTTTCTTCTGCCTCTCTGGGTGCCTACCAGTCTACCAAACACCAACTACCAGTCACCTCCTTTGTCAGATGCTGTCGGGTATAAATCTGCTAACGTTTCTTCTACAGTATTGAAACTGTGCACTGTGAGTCCTTCTGTAAGGTACTTTCGTTGGGTTCAAGTTTGATATTCAGGCCCTGTTGCCACCTTGATGGAACTTTGAGCTGTGTTCCTTTGCCTCCATGAGCATTTATTCCACTTTGGGTACCAAACATCTGGCCCCTCTTACACGCTCTTACTGTAAATAAATCTTTCTTAACTTTTAGTAACATTCTACTCCCTTAGCAAATAACTATATATCCCCTTGTTCTTTGTACTGTCCTTGGGATGAACATACCTCATTCTTGGTAAATTTGTAAAGTTCTTGACATACTGTGAAAATGTCCATTTCTTTTATTAGTTTAGTTGCCTGACTAATATAACTCTTTGTTGACTAGTAGGGTTGATTGCTGAGAGTTTGGATTCTTTACTGTATGTAGTATTACAAATATTACAATAATATACCTTTTGAATTTCCAAGGATGGATCGGATCCCAAAAATCTGTGCAATAAGAATACCAACGGTAATCAACAGCTGAGGCATAACTCCGATACCGCCTCGAAGATTTTTAGGAGACATTTCTCCGAGGTACATGGGGACAACATTGGAACATAAACCTGGACAAAAATAAATACACAGTAATTATGTTATAGTAATGAAATGACTGTTAGTGTAAAGTATATATGTGTATGCAAATATTAGCCTAATGCCGCGTACACACGAAGGGACTATCCCGCGGGATTATCCGATGGACTCGAGTACGGCGGACAATCCCCTCGTGTGTGGGCCAAAACAAAAGTCCCACCCAAAAGTCCGGCGGACTAGGTTTTAAGTTTTGTTTTAAAATTATCCGCTGGACTTGGCAGTCCGGCGGACAATACGGCCATCTGTAGTATGGTCCGGCGGACCAAAAAGGACGCATGCTCAGTAGCAAGTATTTTTCTAGTATTTTTCTTTTTCTAGTCCCGTTGTACGTGCTGTACGTCATCGCGTGAACCGCCGGACTTTTAGCGTGATTTTGTGTGGTCAAGTCCGTTCGCTTTCAAGTCCGCCGAAGCCCAGCTGGAAAGTCCGGCGGATTGTCCCGCTCTAGCCACGGCCATCTTGAGTAATAGCAGATGATTCATGCAACATTTACTTCCTGGAATCCATCTGCTCCTAGCTCAAGCATGCAGACGGGGGGTGGGGTAAGAATAGCAATGGCCATGAAACTTCTGGGATGTGTGACATAATTTTTCGCTAGGCCAGAAACCAATGAACAAGTGATTGTAAAGGAAAAAATGTATATTAAAAAAAATGCCATACTTACCTGCTTTATGCAGTGGTTTTGCACAGAGCAGCCCCGAACCTCCTCTTCTCAGGTCCCCCGTCAGCGCTCTGGGCTCTTCTCCCTTGCAGAGTGCACCTATAGCAAGCCCCTTGCTGAGGAGGCTCTCATGCATGCTCGCTCCCAAACCAGCGCTCTGCGTCCATAAGACACAGATAGTGTGGCTCAGCCCCGCCCCCCCCCACTTCCACCTCGCTGGCTGTGATTGACAGCAATGGAAGCCAATGGCTTCCATTGCTGTATCTCAGCCAGTCAAGAGGGAGAGACCCGGTAAAGCCTCGGGTCAGGTGCAAATTGCTGGATCAAGATCGGGCTTAGATAAGAATTAGGGGGGCTGAGGGGCACCTGCACACTGAAGTTTTTTTTACCTTCATCCATAGAATGGATGAAATTAAAAACCTTCAGCCTTTACAACCACTTTAAAACAAGTAAAATATATCATCCTATCTTATAAAGTTAGTAGCATAAGCAGGGCCAGGACAAGGGGTGGGCAGGAGGGGCGGCTGCATTGGGCACTGCGTTATCAAATGAGGTGGGGGGGCACCACAAGGAGATTGAGGGGGGAGAAGATTTGTGTTGGGAGTAGGAATTTGGGGGGCAGCAGGCAGTATGAATTGTTAAATGAGGGTAAATTTGGGGGTGCGTACTAGGAGTGGGAATTCAGGGGATATGTATTGGAAGGGGATGGGAGAAAAGGATTTGTGCTAGGATGATCGATTTGGGAGGTTTGTGTTAGAAGAGGTGATATGGTTGAGGGGGGAAGGGGATTTCTTCTAGAAGGAGAATTTTTTTTGGGGGGGGGGGTTAGTGCTAGTAGGGATGATTAGGGGGTGTTTGTGCTAGGAGGGGGGTTGGGTGAGGATGTTTGCGCTAGGAACAGGATTTGGAGTGGGGGGGAATGTTCACTCGGAGGGGATATTCGAGGGGTGGAGGATTTGTGCTGGGAGGGGTCATTTTTGGCGGGGCATTTGTGCTGGGGGGAGGCAGAGATTTGTGCTGGAAAGGGTTATTTCAACATGGATTATATATATAATCTAACCCTGCTTTAAACTTCTCCACAACTTTATCTTTCTGGTGTGTTTCTTGGCCTTGTGATGCTGTTTGTTCACTAAGGTTCTCTAACAAACCTCCGAGGGCTTCACAGAACAGCTGTATTTATATTGAGATTAAATTGCACACAGGTGGACTCTATTTACTAATTAGGTGACTTCTGAAGGCAATTGGTTCCATTGTATTTTAGTTAGGGGTTTCAGAGTAAAGGGGGCTGAATACAAATGTACGCCACATTTTTCAGATTTTTATTTTTTTTAAATTTCGAAAACATTTATAATTTTTCACTTTGTGTTGGTCTATCACATAAAATCCCAATAAAATACATTAAAATGTTTGGTTGTAACATGACAAAAGGTGGAAAATATCAAGGGGTATGAATACTTTTTTAAGGCACTGTATTCTGAATAAACCTTATTAACCGCTTGCCGACCAGTCGCCGTCATTATACTGCGGCAGGTTGGCTCGTTCCCGTAAATCACAGTAAGTGTACGTTGGCTCGTGAACCCCCTAAAAAAAAAAAGCCATACATCTATCCCCTGTTTTGTAGATGCAATAACTTTTGCGCAAACCAAACAATGTTCGCTTATTTTGATTTTATTTATTTTCTTACCAAAAATATGTAGGATAATACGTATTGGCCTAAACTGATGAACAAACAATTAATTTTACTTTTTTTTTTGGAAATGTTTTATAACAGAAAGTAAAAAATGTATTTATTTTTTTTTTCAAAATTGTCGGTCTTTTTTTGTTTATAGCGCAAAAACTAAAAACTGCAGAGGTGATCAAAATCCTCCAAAAGAAAGCTCTTTTTGTAGGAAAAAAGGACATCAATTTTGTTTGGGTACAGCGTCGCGCAGTTGTCAGTTAAAGCGATGCAGTGGCGTACCGCAAAAAATGGCCTGGTCAGGAAGTGGGTAAAAAAAAAAAAAAATCGCACTGTAAAAGAAGGAAAGGTGTATATATATATATATATATATATATATATATATATATATATATATATATATATATATATATATATATACACAGCAGCCAGCACGGCCGGAGGCAACAGCAAAAAGTTAAATCATGTAATGAAATGACAATATATAATAATGAAAATATATGCTGTGATCAGTAAAACACACACTGAAATATAAAAATAGTCCACCAAGTGAAAAAATGGTGTGAATATCAATGTAAAATGATATCCACCAAGTAAAAAAATTATGAATAATGATGAATAATAAAATTCAAAAAGTCCTGGTATCAGTGAATAATATCAGAAAAAATAAACGCCTAAAAAGCATCGATAAGGTAAGTGAAATCAAATGTGAAGAGACTCAGTGAGGAGAAGCTTGTAGAAGACACCACCACCAATTTCATGAAGGCTTACCGGAAGTACAAAGTCAAACAGGCTTATGGCGATAAACACTGTATATAGAAAACCATCAGAACTCCTGGACAGATCTTTGAATAGTGTTGATTAACATCAAATCCACAGCGTACAGGCACATGAGGCTCAAAATGGAAAGAGCCAGAGGATATTCTTTGCTCACACGTAGAAACCAAACAAAAGGTTCCACATAGTGTAATATCGTTTAAAAATTGCATTTATTTAAAAAAAGTAACAATGGAACACTCAAACCCTTCCGGGGCTGAAGTGGTTAATTCAAAGAAGATTAAGCTGTCAAAAATCAAACTGTCAATATTTCTGGTAAGTGAATAATGTTAGCATAATTTGTGTCCAAATCAACATATATGCCTTTTATAACTTAGGACCCTTCAACTTTTTTTCTGTTTCAATCCTTTTATTAAAGGTTTAAGCTGGCCATATATGGTGCGATTTTCTTTTCTCCAACCACAGGTTGCAGGAAGGAAATTCAATCAACACAGTCAGGGTTGATGGGGGAATCCCTCCCATGAAGTTATTGTGCTATCCTGGTGGGGGCGGGAAGAGCCATCCCTACCAGGAGAACTCACAGTGATTATTGCTAGAGGCTATAGCCGCTGGCAATAATCACATGAAAAATTGGACAAGCTGTCTGTACCCAAGTCTATCGACTTGGGTACAATCTTCCTGCCAGGGCCGGACTGGCCTACCGGTGATACCGGGAAATTTCTTGGTAGGCTGCCTGCCCTGGGGCCGCTCTGAGCGGCCACTGCAGTGCTCCCCTCCCTCTGTCCTCCTGCGCTTGTATATCACGGAGCTGGGTCTGTGTGCAAGGTCCCGCCCCCCTAGACCGGCTTGTGTGATAGTAGATTGAATCAGTGTTCTGCCTATCACACGAGCCGGTCTAGGGGGGCGGGACCTTGGTGGGCACAGGGAAGCTGCATTGGTGGGCACAGTGAGACTGCATTCATGGGCACAGTGAGGCTGCATTCATGGGCACGGTGAGGCTGCATTGATGGGCATGGTGGGGCTGCATTGATGGGCATGGTGAGGCTGAAATTGGTGGGCATGGTGAGGCTGCAATTGGTGGGCACAGAGAGGCTGCAATTGGTGGGCACAGAGGCTGCAATTGGTTGTCACACAGAGGCTGCAGTGGTGGGCACACAGAGGCTGCAATTAGTGGGCACAGAGGCTGCAATTGGTAGGCACAGTGAGGCTGCATTCATGGGCACAGAGAAACTACATTGGTGGGCACAGTGAAGCTGCATTGGTGGGCACAGCGAAGCTGCATTGGTTTGGCACAGTGAGGCTGCATTGGTGGGCACAGTGAGGCTGCATTGGTGGGCACAGTGAGGCTGCATTGATGGGCACATAGAGGCTGCATTGATGGGCACCATGAAGCTACAATGATGGGCACAGTGAGGCTGCAATGATGGGCACAGTGATGCTGCATTGATGGGCACAGGGAGGCTGTATTGATGGGCACAGGGAGGCTGCATTGATGGGTACATGGAGGCTGCATAGGTGGGCATGGTAAAGCTGCATTTGATGGGCACAGTGAGGGTACAATGATGGGCACAGTGAGTCTGCAATGATGGGCACAGTGAGGCTGCATTGGTTGGCACTGGCTGCATTGACGGGGACTGCGAGGCTGCATTGATGGGCACGTCGCGGCTGCATTGATGGGCATATTGAGACTGAAATTGGTGGGCATGGTGAGGCTGCAATTGGTGGGCACAGAGAGGCTGCAATTGGTGGGCACAGAGGCTGCAATTGGTTGTCACACAGAGGCTGCAGTGGTGGGCACACAGAGGCTGCAATTAGTGGGCACAGAGGCTGCAATTGGTAGGCACAGTGAGGCTGCATTCATGGGCACAGAGAAACTACATTGGTGGGCACAGTGAAGCTGCATTGGTGGGCACAGCGAAGCTGCATTGGTTTGGCACAGTGAGGCTGCATTGGTGGGCACAGTGAGGCTGCATTGGTGGGCACAGTGAGGCTGCATTGATGGGCACATAGAGGCTGCATTGATGGGCACCATGAAGCTACAATGATGGGCACAGTGAGGCTGCAATGATGGGCACAGTGATGCTGCATTGATGGGCACAGGGAGGCTGTATTGATGGGCACAGGGAGGCTGCATTGATGGGTACATGGAGGCTGCATAGGTGGGCATGGTAAAGCTGCATTTGATGGGCACAGTGAGGGTACAATGATGGGCACAGTGAGTCTGCAATGATGGGCACAGTGAGGCTGCATTGGTTGGCACTGGCTGCATTGACAGGGACTGCGAGGCTGCATTGATGGGCACGTCGCGGCTGCATTGATGGGCATATTGAGACTGCATTGATGGGCACAGCAAAGCTGCATTGATGAGCACGGCAAGGCTGCATTGATGGGCACAGTGGGGCTGGATTTGATGGGCACTGATGAAGCTGCATTGATCTCTTGTATCATGTCTGCAGTCTCTGGCCATCTCTTCTACTATGTCTGCAGTCTCTGACCATCTTTAGTATGATGTCCTCAGTCTATAACCATCTCCTGTACCATGCCCGCAGCCTCTGACACCTCCTGTATCATGTCTGCAGCCTCTGACATCTACTGTATCATGCCTGCAGCCTCTGACCATTACTTGTATCATGTTCTCAGTCTCTACCCATCTCTTGTATCCTGTCCTCAGTCTCTACCCATCTCTTGTATCATGTCCTCATTCTCTAACCATCTCTTGTATCATGCCCTCAGTCTCTAGCCATCTCTTGTATTCTGTCCTCAGTCTCTAAACATCACTTGTATCATGTCCGCAACCTCTGACCATCTCTTGTTTTATATCATGTCTGCAGTCTCTGAGGGGGAGTCTGGAGAGGAGTTAAGAGTGGGAGTGCAGCCAGGATGGGGGTCATGGGCGAAGTCAGATGTGTGTGGACTGTGGAAAGGAGACTATAGGATAAAACCAGAGCCACCAACCTGGAGCCGTATAACTGAGCCCTGCACAGTGCACCTGAGAGGTGGTCAGTGACAGCGCCGCCAGTCAAGTCTGAGGGGGGTCACTGATGTGAGGGGGGGTCATTGATGTAAGGGGGGAGTGAATACAATAATATAAGGGGGCACTGATATTAGGGTCTCCCCCTTATATCAGTAACCCCCCCCCCCCCCCCATTCTTTCTGTGGGAGGTGGACCAATTTTACCACTTTTAACTGGAATTTGCTTTTATATATATATATATATATATATATATATATATATATATATATATATATATATATATATATATATAAAGCCCTATGTGCTTTCATATCTGCCTTCTATATATATATATATATATATATATATATATAATACACTCTTCAAATTTGCTTTAAAATGCATGGTTTTTCCTTTCACGAACAAGGAGATAATGACGTTATGATGTTGGGCTGGTATAATAATGCTATGGGGCGGGTATGATATTTTTTCCAGGGCTGTTTTTTATTCCCAGTCCGGCCCTGCTTCCTGCCCATAGTCTGGCTTTACTGTAAGTACTAATAGAAAACAGTACAGCCATAGAACTTTTATGGCAAATTAAGATAGAGCTTGGAAGCAACGCAGGCGAGACACAGTTTGAGAACAACAACAACCTATTTTCTGCTCCATACTACTTCGTAGGATGACAAAAACAAGAAGACTAACATGATGCTGCATGACTTTAATCACAATTAATCAAAGGACATTGGGGCTGATTTGCGAACGATTTGCGCCATGAGTTGCAGCGCACGGCGATGCGCAATGGCCGTTTTCATATTTACAAAACATTTGCGCCTGTAACACAGCGCAATTTCCCATTTACTATTATCTTGCCGGCGCACGGGAGGCCGCGATCGGTGCGCCGCTATAGACATGGCGCACGGCATCTTCAACTCAGGCTTAAAAGAAGCTGGAAGTACCAATATTATGGGGGTGATGTGGGGTGATGTGAGGAAGTATAGTTATAACTGTCCAAGTAACAAATATGCCCAAAATAGAATGAGAAAGTGACTTTCACTGAACAAGCCTGCTGCGCCGGCAAGTACACTTAGATCTGCGTGAGGTCAATTATTGCACTGCGCATGCGTAAGCGGCATTTGCGCGTGTTCAAGTGCTCTGGTTCACTGCGCCGGCAAAATCTTAGTAAATGTCAAGCCACGTAAATTTATTTGCATAAGTTGAACGGGCGCACCTCTCAACTTGACTTTTTTTTTTTTACGCTGGTTCACTTCTATGGGTATTTTAAAGGCTATTTGCACACAGGTCATGTTAGCATTAAGAAAAAAAATTAAGAAAAAAAAATTTGTGGGGGTCCCCCGAAATTCCATACCAGGCCCTTCAGGTCTGGTATGGATATTAAGAGGAACCCCGCCCCCCAAAAAAAAAAGAAATGGCGTGGGGGTCCCCCTCAAAATCCATACCAGGCCCTTCAGGTCTTTTCCTGTGGCCTGCCAGGTTGCGTGCTCGGATAAGGGTCTGGTATGGATTTTGAGGGGGACCCCCACGGCATTTTTTTTTTGGCACGAGGGTCCCCCTCAAAATCCATACCAGACCCTTATTCGAGCACGCAACCTGGCAGGCCGCAGGAAAAGAGGGGGGAACGAGAGAGTGCCCCCCCTCCTGAACCATACCAGGCCACATGCCCTCAACATTGGGAGGGTGCTTTGGGGTCCCCACCAAAGCACCTTGTCCCCATGTTGATGAGGACAAGGGCCTCATCCCCACAACCCTGGCCGGTGGTTGTGGGGGTCTGCGGGCGGGGGGCTTTTTGGAATCTGGAAGCCCCCTTTAACAAGTGGACCCCCAGATCCCCCCCCCCCCCCCTGTGTGAAATGGTAAGGGGGTACAAAATTACCCCTACCATTTCACCAAAAAAAAGTGACAAAAATGTTAAAAATGACAAGAGACAGTTTTTGACAATTCCTTTATTCAAGTCTTCTTCTTTCCAGCTTCTTCCTTTTTCTTTCCTTCATCCTTCGGTTTCTTCCTCCATCTTCTTCTTCCTCCGATCCTCTGCTTCTTGCTCCGGTGTTCTCATCCGGAATCTTCCTCCACGGCGTCTCATCTTCACTGCTTCGTTCTCGGGCCGATCCGCGAATGGGAGGCTCCCGCTGTGTGACGCTTCTCTTCTTCTGACACTTCTTATATAATGGAGGGAGGGGCCACCCGGTGACCCCGCCCCCTTCTGATTCGCGGTTCCGTTATATTAGTGTCAGAAGAAGAGAAGCATCACACAGCGGGAGCCTCCCATTGCACGGAGCGGCCCGAGAACGAAGCGGGGAAGAAGAGACGCCGTGGAGGAAGATGCCGGACGAGAACACCGGAGCAAGAAGCAGAGGATCGGAGGAAAAAGAAGATGGAGGAAGAAACCAAAGGATGAAGGGAAGAAGAAGGAACAAGCTGGAAAGAAGAAGACTTGAATAAAGGAATTGTCAGAATAACGGAACCGTGCATCAGAGGGGGGCGGGGTCACCGGGTGGCCCCTTCCTCCATTATATAAGAAGTGTCAAAAGAAGAGAAGCATCACACAGCGGGAGCCTCCCATTGCGTGGAGCGGCCCGAGAGGGAAGCGAGGAAGAAGAGACGCCGTGGAGGAAGATGCTGGACGAGAACACCGGAGCAAGAAGCAGAGGATCGGAGGAAGAAGAAGATGGAGGAAGATGGAGGAAGAAACCGAAGGATGAAGGAAAGAAGAAGGAAGAAGAAAGAAGATGGAAAGAAGAAGACTTGAATAAAAGAATTGTCAAAAACTGTCTCTTTTTATTTTTAACACTTTTGTCACTTTTTTGGTGAAATGGTAGGGGTACCCCCTTACCATTTCACACAGGAGGGGCTGGGATCTGGGGGTCCCCTTGTTAAAGGGGGCTTCCAGATTCCGATAAGCCCCCCGCCCGCAGACCCCCACAATTACCGGCCAGGGTTGTGGGAATGAGGCCCTTGTCCTCATCAACATGGGGTCAAGGTGCTTTGGAGGGACCCCAAAGCACCCTCCCAATGTTGAGGGTATGTGGCCTGGTATGGTTCAGGAGGGGGTGGCGCTCTCTCGTCCCCCCCTTTTCCTGCGGCCTGCCAGGTTGCGTGCTCGGATAAGGGTCTGGTATGGATTTTGAGGGGGGCCCCCACAATATATTTTCCCCTTAATATCCATACCAGACCTGAAGGGCCTGGTATGATCTTGGAGGGGAACCCATGCCGTTTTTTTTTTAATTAAAGTCGCCTGGCCTGGGGGCGACTTAAAGTCGTGTTGTAAGTCGCCGCAAGTCGTGTTGTAAGTCGCCCCAAGTCCTGTTGTAAAGTCGCCCAAAGTCGCACTGGAAGTCGTGTTGCCCCTGTGTGAATGGACTGTTGTGAATGATAATGTTGTGCACTATTATCAATGGTATACTATTATCGCGGTGCGCCGTCATATTATGTGTTGCGCTTATACGTGCACTGGTTCATACGCTCAATTAATAAATTATCTGGCGCACCAATTAAGGTCTGAACAGGCGCAGCGCATTCATCTTAGTAAATGACCCCCATTGTGTACTACATGTTGTCATATACATATTTTTATACATCATTAGTCTAATGCCTATGATATTTATTTTGTGGTTACGAATGGCTGCATTTTTCCTCTGGGTTGTAAGTTTTTTTTTTTGCGATCATGCTAAATATTTCTCATGTATTGCTTTAATTTAGGAAACCAGTACACAATTAAACAAAAATCGTAAGTTTTTCACAAATTTTCTTTTGGAAGGTCTGAATTGGCTCTTGAAACTTGTGTATACACTATACAAAAAAATCTTATGATCGTTACAAATGCTGACTTTTCCCTCCGATTATCATAAAATGTGTAGGCCCCATTAGTGATGGCCAAGTCTGTTACAGGGTACGCTTACCATTCCATAGATATGGTCATGCACAGTTAGAATCAAATTTTGCAAATTTGGGCCAAATGTGACATTTCCAACTCCATCAAAGGGGAGGGGACAGTGTTAAGCCCCATACACATGGTCGGATTTTCCAATGGATTCTGTCCTATCGGACAATGTTGTCGGAAATTCCGACCGTGTGTAGGCACCATCGGACAGTTTCCATCGGATTGTCCGACGGACAAAGTTCTATATTCTGCTGGATAGATTTTCCGACAACAAAGTCCGATCACACCAAATCCGATCGTGTGTAGCGTAGTCCGACGGACAAAGTGCTACGCATGCTCAGAAGAAATTCTGTGACGGAAGCGCTCGGTCAGGTAAAACTACCTTTCCTAATCGACACAGCACATTCGTCACGCTGCAATGTTAAAATGTCTTTAATGCAGCGCATTCTCTTTTTCTTTACAATGCAAGAAGAATGACATGTTTTAGCTGCTCCTATTCACCCGCACTTCTCCCAAACTTAGTTCTTTATTAGTTTTCAGGATTTCTACACTACATGTTTATATTTACTCAGATCGTAAAAGAATCTTTGTTATATTTTTTGGATGATTTGTCATTTTGGTATTTTTTTTGGAAGACATATTTTAAGAAGAATTTTTTTTTTTTTTTTTGAGGGGGGTTGTGTGTCTCAACTTAGCAAAACAACATTATTAACATTTCTATTTGTTGCTTAAATTTACTAGGAGTTTGTTTGTTGTTGGTGCCCCTTGTTAATTATACTTTATGATTAGGGAAATGTACCTGCCTACTCACAAATAAACTGTCATTGTAGAAAAGTAAAACACATAGGCAATGATTATTTCAAATCAAAAATACCTTTATTTAGGTCTCAGCAACAAACCAAAGAGGAACGCAGCGATGGAGAAACTTGGGGAATTTGCAAAGCCTTGGACCCCCACGGCAACCATCATTTTTGAAGCGTCTAAAATTGGGGGCCTGAGAAGTACGTATCTAAATAATAAGGGAGTGCTATCTGGTCCTGAAGTCCAAAACATCCGGAACTGCAGCAGATGCCATCTAGGTCCCCAGGCTCTGGTCCTACGAGAGGCTCCATCTTCTCTCAGACCAGACTGAATCCAGGTCGTCACTCTCAGGTCTTCCTTCCGCGCTTCCTTGCACGCTGTGGCTGTGGTGCTGGTGGGGTGGCAGAAGGAGGAGGAGGAGGCGGAGCAAGGTCACTATCGCAAACATGTGTGAGTGGGGTCATCCCCCCAGCCATCCCCTTATTTAGGACTTTGAGGATGACATCCTCACACATGCTGCATTGCTCCACCTCCATATCCATCATTTTCGTGACAACCACAGAGCCAAAGGTCTCCTCGTCGGTGGGTGTGGCATGTAGGGAGGCTGAAGCCTCTCTGATCATCCGGAGCGCTGACTCTCCCGCCTCACCCCCCCCCCCCCCCTTCTCGCCCCTTTGTAGGGAAGGCGGAGGGGAGGGACTTGGGAGTCAGTCAGGCTCCTAGGCCTACCCCCCTCTTGGCTGCCACTACCCACCTCTTGGCTGCCACTAACCCCTTCCTCCTCCTGACTGCCACATTCCACAGCCTCCTCCTGGCTGAGGTCTTCCTGTGTATGAAAAAGGGACATAGTTTCAGTTATTTGTTCATCAAACACACACAATTTTCATCTAGTGACTGTTGCAAAATGGTTACAAATAGAAAACCATACAATTCTCAGCCCTGCCGTTTCGATTCTTGCCCCAAATGTCTCCAACACTACTGTCAGTTGATGTGTCAAACACGTTAGGAACTAAGCAATTGGGGATCCTGAATTAACTGAACATCATTTATTTTTCCCAAAATTGGTTCCCAAACTACTATACCTGCCACAAGCTGGGCTCCTCCACATCTTCCAGACTGGAAGGCCCAGGTTGCTCCTCGGAAGCCTCATCAGGGGTGGCCTGCGCGCAAGGAAGCGTGGAAGGAGGAGGCGAGAGTGACTCCGTGACATCAGTCTGGTCTTTGAGAAAATGGAGGCTGTCATAGTACCAGAGCTTGGGGACATAGACCTCATCTGCTGCAGCTCCAGATTCTTGGGACTTCAGGACCTTCTTGCGCTCCCTGATATACGCACTCCTCATGCTGCCAATTTTCTGTCTTAACTTACCAACAGTTGCCGTGGGGAACCTTGGCTTTACAAATTCCAAAAGTTTCAGCAGGGCTGCGTACCTCTTTGCTTTGTGGCCGTAATGGGGGTGTTTGCCCTGCCATAAAAGGGGAATTTCCCTGTATTTATCAATGAACAGGGGGAGAAAACTCACGTCGTTGAATCCCTGCATAATCTCTGCAAGACACAACACCACACAAAACACTATAAATAATGTCAGGCAAAACTCTCCTAATCTTCTCCATAAAGAAGCCTCAAGGTCTAATCTGTCTAGGCTAGTTATGTACCAACGTCAAATTGTACCTTCGTTATAGCGATCGTCACGTGCGTGAGCTTTCTCTCCCCTCGTCTCACAGATCGTGGCTACGACACAGGCGTGTGACGTTTTATATACAGTGCGCATGCGTCAAACTCCGCCCACCCCTGACGATCTTTCTCGTCTATTCCCCACCCCTTCTCTTTACGGCGCAGTGGGGAGAGCACATGGCGGGGACACAGCAGGTGCGCCCGAAATATTGCAGCAACGAGGAGGAGGACGGGGAAAGGCCGGAGGCAGAAACGTCCCGATCCCGGAGCCTGAAATTCAAGGCCTCCAATATGTCATTTGGAGAAATGTTGGAGATGGTGGACATATTAAAGAGGAGCGACTATGATGGGAAGTATGGGCCTTACCTCAACCCCAATGTCCGCAAGGCCAAGATCATGTCTAAAGTTGTGAGGAGGCTGTACAATCATTTTGGGGTACAACGATCCAAGGAGCAACTGAGGAAACGCTGGTCAGACCTGAAACTGAGGGAGCCCCGATCAGTACAGAAAGATCAAGCGAGTTCTTCAAAAAAGTAAGTAGTTGTGTTTTGTGTTTGATTTTTGGCTTGCATACTGCTCCATGTGTTTGTATTTTTACAAAGTTGTACATTAGAAAATGGCCACTTTCATGTTCGTCTGTGCATTCGATCGTACTCAACCTCGATCTTTCTGCCAGTGTCATGTTCGTGTGTGTCCATTCGATCGTACTCAACCTCGATCGTTCGGCCACTTATAATACGATGTTTGGTGTTTTTTTGGGGGAAAGGAAGTTTGTTCTCAATAGAAATGTCATCAAGAATGTAAAGCCAATTTATTCAATGTAAAGGAGAGGTCACCCAGTAGCTGTTTACCCATCTGGACTCTAGAGCACTAGTGCTGGGACACCCAAACCCACTTTTTATTAGGCTTTTCCACACATGTGCTCCAGTGGATACTAGAGGGGGGTCTCCATCAGACAAACTTCTACCAAAAAGCTAGTACGTTTAGCACCTTTACAAAGTGACTACATTCATGTTGTTGTCATTTGTAACTGGCCTAACAAAAATATTGTCCCTCACTTTCAAGCAATGTTTGTCATTTCCTATTTCTGCCCTCAATAGATTGTGTTGCTAAATCTTCCTTTTGTACATTCTCATAGGGGAGCGAAAACTCGGTACGTCTGAGGAAACCAGAAAACCCACACCTCCCAAAGAAGGGGAAAGACCAGAAGCAGAGGAGGAGGAGGAGGAGGAAGGAGAGATCATAGAAATTGGAGAACTTGTCACCACAACAGGTGAGTGTGGGAGAACACAGCTACTGGTAAGCTAATCAATGTATGCCTGCCTCATTTCCACAACACATTTTTGTTTTTTTTGGTTGTTTTTAGGTGACGTGGATGTTGTGGAAGAAGAATCGCACTTTACCACAGAGAGTGCCCACATACTCATCGGGGAGATAATGGTCTGCAATCGAGATCTAGATGACATAAAGCAAAACATCAATGATGTTCAACAAAAATTGAAGAACATCATTGATGTTTTAGGAAAAATCTGAAAACGCACCAAGTAATTAACACACATTTGTGGCGGTTTCTGAACACATTTGCAACTTAAGAACTGTGTGAAATTTGGAACATGCACACATTGTGTCCACATGTGCTAGCTCCCATCATGGTGGATGAATGACAACGTTTTTTTTGGGGGTGCAACCACTTTACGAACTACTAAAGTGGTTGTGGTGAAGGGGTTGCACCCCCAAAAAAACGTCCATTCATCCCCATGATGGAAAATGGCACTTTTGAAGATTCTAGGCATGTGTTTTACCATCTAATGTCCATTTTCCGACCCAAATTGTGTGCATGTTCTAAATTTCCAGTTTCCAGGGGTGACCCCCCATGTGATGAAGGCAAGATCAAACACACTTTGAACATATAGTCATGTCTGATCTTGTCTTCACTTTAGAAAGTTGAACTTTCCTAGTTCCTATGTTCTGTTTCGCTCCATGCCTGGTTTTACCAAATGCGGAATGTTTGTAAACAATGTTGTCAAGAACCAAGATCTTGTCAGTTTTGGCAAGAAGTTTGTAAACACACTTGTGAATGTGTTGCAAGTAAACTTTTTTAATTTTCTAAATGTGTGGCTTCCTTATTTAAAAACACAAAAGCATTATGTATGTCAAATGTAAAGGATTTGGGGGGCAATGGGTGTTATTTACTAAAGGCAAGTCCAGTTTGCACTGCAAGTTTCTTTTCCAGGGCACTTTTGCACTGCACTTGTAGAGCATAGTAGATTTGACTTATGTAAATGACACCCACAGTGATTTGTTTGAAAACACGTAGCACACCATTTTTGGGAATACATACATTTCTGTCATGGTGATGAAAAAGAGTATTTTGGGTGTCAGTTATGCACTACAAACCTTCTCTAGACAAAAGATTAGGTATCAAACACACAACATGAGAAGAATCTTTTTGGGAAGAAGAGACTGTTACCTCCTTTTGCCCAGAAAGTGCATTCCCACTGTTGAAGCTAAAGGGCAAAAATGTATATCTCAAATAAGCTAGAATATGGAAATGACAAGAAAACATAGGTTTGGTAAAAAAATATATTTATTTAAAAATGCCTCTCACACATCGTCAGGCAGTAGGAAGTAGGAGGCCACAGTCTGCCATTCCTGTGGCGTGGAAGGGAACTGTGGAGTGAAACAAGAAAAAAAATTAGTCACTTTGCACATAAACATTGCAAGCAGATTAGACACTAAACATCTTGGAACAAGATCAGACTTTTACATTTTAAGCTGGAAAGTATTTGCAACACAAAGTAGAGGGTCCCCCTAGCAGATGACTCACCCCCCATCAATCCCCCCACTTCTGATGGGCCATTGACAATAACTAGGGGTTTGGGGGGGGGGGGGGTTGGGCAGGTAACCCTCTGCACTTCATTGATTGCCAAATGGCTCAATAATGTGTGCTAGTTTGGCCAGACCCTCCTTACTTAACACTATTGGCAGCCCACAGGAAAGATAAAATAACATTCCAAATAGCCACCCCACCCCCCAAAAAAAAGGAACACACATTTGGACATTCTGAAATTACCTAGCAAGCTAATAGGAGGGAAAGAACACAAAAAAAGAGAAAATGGAAAGTATGGAGCCAGCCCCTTGCACTACATGCTTTGCTGAATTCATCCCTAAATATGACCACTATAAAGAGGTAGGTATATAGTGTGTATTGACCTCGGGAAAGCCAGCAGATAGAGGATTGGTACCATCTGACAGAGCAATTGGGGGAGGGGGTTCAGAAGGAGTTTGGCACCCCCAAAACAAAAAGGGAAAAAAAGGGGGCTCTACATGAAGTAAACCACACAGCAAACATTTGTGCATATTTTAGGGGGTGTTTGGGGGAAAACAATACTATGCAGCAGACAAAATACATTGCTTAAGTGACTAGGCCATAGGTGTCTATTGGGCCAGAAGAGCATGCTGGTGAGGTAAGTGAAGGGAAAATGCATGAAGGAGAAAAGGGGCACAGCATATTAGAGCATATTGCAATCATGGTAATTAGGGAAGGAGGTCAAAAATACAAGACATTAGCAAACAGAGCATACATAGAAGGGAATAGTAAAGTAGAAATGTTACCTTAATATAGTCCTCCTGCAGGACCTGGATGATGGCAGAACAGGTCTCTGGAATAATGATTCCCAGGGCCTGGGGAGAGATACCTGAAGAGAACTTCAAATCCTGAAGGCTTCTCCCTGTCGCCAAGTACCTCAACGGAGCAACAAGCCTCTGCTCCGGAGTGATGGCTTGTCTCATGCAGGTATCCTGCTGGCTGATAAAAGAGATTCTAGGCATGTGTTTTACCATCTAATGTCCATTTTCCGACCCAAATTGTGTGCATGTTCTAAATTCCGCGTACAGCACGAACTCGGCGACGAGTACGTATGGGAAACATCGCTCACAAACGGTCGGCTGGTCAGAACGGACAAACAGAAAGCACCGATAAACAGCAAGGCCTGAAAGAACGAAATGAATACCAGAAACGAGCAGACAATAAGCAGTGAAAATCAAAGCGTCCTATATCAAGATATAGGCCGCAATGACCAACAAATGCGAACTGACTACACGCACTAATAAACAGATACGCACGACAAGCACAAACTGAAGAGCAGTAACGATCTGAGTCAGAAAACTGAGAAGCGCGAATCGTAAGTCCCCAAACTTCGACTAACTCGCGATAAACACGGGATCAGCAGAAGGAGCCCAACGGGTGCCTGACGTGGTGCTGAACTTCCCTTTTCTAGTCTCGTGGAAGACGACTTGCGTCACGACGTTCTTGCAGACCGGAAATTCCGACAACGTTGTCCGACCGTGTGTACGCAAAACCAACATCGGACAAAGTACGACGGACATGATCCGACGGACCTGGTCCTCGGATAATACGCGCGTGTGTATGGGGCTTTACAGGACTGGCTTACTTAGCTTTTGTGTAGCCAGGAGCTGGCTATTGTGCCTGCAATTCAGAGACAGTGTGTAGCACTATTAATGTGGGGCTGTCCCCCTCTAGTGTTGACTTGGACTCCATGCATCATTTCCTAAAAACAGAATTTAGAGCTGAGCAAAGCATTGTGGGATGTGTAGTTCAGAATGCTGAGGTTTCAATTTCAACAGGACTGGCCTGAACTACCACTACCAGATTGCTGAGGAGAGAAGAACGGAATGCTGGGAGAGGATATAAAAAGGCTGTCTCTGGCCTAGCTCGTTCTCTTGGGACGTCGGCTTGGATCTGCCAGCAGGAGCTCTGTGCCAGTGTGAGCTGCGGCCAAATCGTGGCCTGCATAGGAGAGATCTATCTACAGCTGCATACAGAGGGACAACTGCGGACAGCATCAATTCCTCTACCACAGTCCGGAGGCTGTTCCTGATCCTGCACTTCAGATCTGGGTAGGCCACGGCACAGTGAGCTAAGATGCCATCCCTTGAGCCAAGACCCAGAGGGAGTTTCCGGAAAGAGTCTTCATCATCATCTGCATTTCTACAAGCAACATCTGTTGTGCTGTGGGTGAGCGGGCATTCCTGATACTTGTAGTTCTACTGGATATAAGTTCAGTCAATCCCAAAGACACTGTGTACAGACATCTGTGCTTTGCTCACATTCCTGATACTTGTTCTACTGGATAAAATACTGGTGAAACAGTCTACATGGTGACCGCTTGTGTTTAGGTTACACAGGAAAATTCTGCATTCTTAAAGGGGCCAATCACGTACCAGTTAAAGTTGCTTTGCTCTAACATCAACACCATCATACTTTAAGTGCTAGCTGAAGATTTCCTGGATTCTGCAGGGTTGCTATTAACCCCTTTTATCCTCTCCTTAGTGTCACAAGTGTTTAAGTGTTGTCTAACACAAGGGAACCTGTTCTTTTCCTTTGGAACTTTGCTTAAAGGAGCCAGCCAATTTAATCACAACAGTTTGCTAATGTTGGTTAATTGTTTGATGTTAGGTCCTGCCCACAGACCATAAGAAGCTCTGCTTCTAGTAACCTTTAGTCATTGCTTGAAGAAGGAACCAATTAGCTGTTCCGAAATGCATCGCATGTTGATGACATCACCTCCGGTTTGCTGTCCACGCTGGTTGTTGGTCCCTTCCCGTTGACATCACTTCCTGGATTCGGCTTCCATGCTGTCTCAGACAGCCTAGCTGTCTTCCAAGTATTCAGGAGAGTTGTGGCTTCCATCTACCGGCCACTTCAGAATATGCTACCATAGAATTATACCTCCAGATATCCCTGAGACTCATTGGGATTGCCAGAATGACGGATCACCTGCCATATTACTAATATGATGTGCTCCTAAACATCCACCCTTTTGTAAGTCTTTTTAGCCCTTTTGGGAATATAAAGTTTTACTTCTGCACTTAGAGGCGCCTTTTTTTCTTTTAATTTTGTTTTCTTTTCAGGAAGGGTGTAATGGAAATGGAGTGAGTACAGAGAAGGGCAACAAAAGCTAATAAAGGGTCTGGAGGATATTAGTTATGAAGAAAGGTTGTGAGCATTGAAATGATTCTCTCTGGAGAAGAGACTCTTGAGAGGGGATATGATTTCAATTTACAAATACCATACTGGTGATCCCACAATAGGGATAAATCTTTTTTGCGGAAGGGAGTTTAACAAGACACGTGGCCACTCATTAAAATGAGAAGAAAAGAGGTTTAACCTTAAGCTACGTAGAGGGTTCTTTACTGTAAGAGCAGCAAGAATGTGGAATTCCCTTCCACAGGCGGTGATTTCAGCGGGGAGCATCGATAGTTTCAAAAAACTATTAAAAAAAAAAGCACCTGAATGACCACAACATACAGGGATATACAATGTAATACTGACATATAATCAAACACATAGGATGGACTTGATGGACTTGTGTCTTTTTTCAACCTCACCTACTATGTAAATTTGTAACTATAAGTACTGTAGTACCTAACTCATTTTCGTATTTGATTCATATACGGCAGAAAAATTTGAATCATATCAAAAAGGAAAAAACAAAATGAAAAGGAAACAAATTATGAAAAGGAAGCATTCTAACATAACAAATGTAACTAAACAAAAAGTTTTAACTTAACAAATCCATGTGAAACTAAACTAAACACTTTTTCGTTCTGCACATGTCTACCATGTCAGACCATGCAGGAGTACATTTCCTCAATCGGATATTTGAAAAGGATCATGTTAAAATACAATTCCATGTAATATCATTAACACATAAATTATTGGTGTATTTTTATAGATTTAATCAAAGTAAGTTTATAAGGAAATATCCTGTCATTCCTGGGTACCATCTATTTTTTCTTTGTACTATTACATCCCAATAAATAAAGAGCCTATAATGTAACCATGATATTATACTTTATGGTTCTCTAGTGTTGATTTCCTACCTGCACAGATTCCTATTATCAGACGGCATGCAATGATGATCTCAAAAGAATTGGCTAGGACGCTGGTGCCCATTAAAATAGCAGGGACAATGGAAAATATGTTGTTGAGCAGCAAGGTTCCCTTCCTAAGACAACCAGAGACAATGTTCAGAAGGACTTTTAATTCCCACGGTATATTAAAATGCATTGCATTTTGTAAATTTCATGAGTATTTCCTCGACACCTTGCATACTCAATTACTTTTAATGAAAGAGACACCAATATTTTTTTCCTGACAGTTTTACAGTGTTATACATTGTCTTTGCCATGTATAATAATCAGATCACTTCAATTATTATGGCTGGCTTTCATTTCGTAGTTAACACTTTGAACAATCGAAGAACAAAACTAGCCCACACATTCTCCCCAAGTATCATCAAATTTATACAAAGCAATTAACCTTTTCAAATTTTATAAACAAATTCTTATAGTTCCATTCTTCTTATATTTTCTTTTTAGTCTGCAGACACCTCTCTTACCAGGGCTTTCAGCACATATTCCATTCATATTCTCTGATAAAACCAAAAATCTCATTGGCTGCTGACTGGTATCCTCCAATTTACACGTGCCTTCTTGCATTGTCTTTTTAAATAATCCCTCATATACTGATGCAAAATTTTAATAGACAAGGACACCTCTTACAATTGGTGATGTCCTTGGGTGTGTTGGGACTAGGATCTGAACATGAGTGAGTCCACCAGCAAGCTGTCACATGTACAGGCCAATCATCCTCAGCCAGAACATTCCCAGCCTGTAGCCACACGTAAACAAGGGGTATTACAGTATATATGTGTAGC
The DNA here is from genome assembly GCA_028564925.1 of Lithobates sylvaticus. NCBI lineage: Eukaryota > Metazoa > Chordata > Amphibia > Anura > Ranidae > Lithobates > Lithobates sylvaticus. The sequence continues at coordinate 151,124,190 of CM053035.1, read as the reverse complement.
TGTGGGGTGAGGAATGCCCCAGCTGTGGATGTTTGGCCTGCAAAGGGGACAGATTCTTGGCAGGGTCACACACATAGGCATAGCTCCCAACTGTCCCTGATTTCGAGGGACTGTACCTGATTTGGAGCAATGTCCCTCTGTCCCTATTTTGTCCTCATTTTGGTCTGATCTATATAGTTAAATATAAAATGCACTTTTTATCTTTCAAAAAGTGTTTCCCAGTGCTAAACCTTTCATCCAAATTCTAAATTGTTGCATTTGTAAACTTTAAAAGCCAGTATAAGGAAATATTAGTGGTAAAAAAAAGCCCTTGTGGATTTAATTAACCTTTTTTTTTGGGGTTAATTCTCCTTTAAGGGGGTGTTGCGGGGGGGGGGGGGGGTGTCCTATGTCTACATACATTTGCTAGTAGGTGTCCCTCATTCTCAAAATGTTGGGAGGTATGCATAGGTTCTCATCCAAGTCTGAACACGCCCAAGCTCATCACTGCTTACAAGTGAACACAATTTGGGCAATGGTCCTGTTTTGTGTCTAGGTATCTTTAGAGCATGATTCTGCACTTACCTCCCAATTTTGTTAACTAGAGGCCCCACCAATAAAGAGCCAAAGAATCCACCCAGTGGGTATAAAGATACGGTAAGAGACCAGAGCACATCCTGTAAACTTGTAGTATAGGTAGACCCATAGCGACTGCTGTATGTTTCATTGTAAAATGTCTTCATGAACTACAGGGAAAGAAGTTATATTATTTATAGGCATGCTAACAGCCAATGATTTGTAAATGCATGAAAGATATATTACTTTGAAGGTGTTAAAATAAATCATAGGCCCAAAGACTGCTTTTATAAAAATTGGCCACTAGGTGATGTTATTGTTCTGTATAATCCTATAAAAGTTCCACGGCGTTAGAAATTTTCAAAGAAAAGAGCCGTTGTACTTTGAACTTTTCAAGGGCTACTATCGGTGCAAACTTTTAATTTCTCTTCTCTGATTCCCAGATAATTTATAAAAGGCTTGTTTGCCTTATGACCCTTCCCTGCACATTTTTTGAGCCTCACTGGAAGGTTTGACCCCTGACAAGTTCCCTGGAATTAGCATATCTAAAAAAATGTACAGAGCCTTAGGCCTAATGCACACAGGGCATACAAAATGCTGCTTATACAGGGATTTTTTTTTTTTCGTTCAGCCTGTAGAAGCAACTCTATGGGGTTGATTTACTAAAGGCAAATCCACTCTGCACTACAAGTGCACTGAAATAAATATTTTATTAATTTGCAAATATGGATCATCTCTTTCTCTGTCCGCCGCAATGTCACAGTCACGAAAAAAAAATCACAGATCGCCGCCATTACTAGTAAAAAAAAATACAATAAATCTATCCCCTGTTTTGTAGACGCTATAACTTTTGCGCAAACCAATCTTTATAAGCTTATTGTGATTTTTTTTTTTACCAAAATATATAGAAGAATACGTATCGGCCTAAACTGAGTAAAAAATTTGTTTAAAAAAAAAATGGGATATTTATTATAGCAAAATGTTAAAAATATTGTGTTTTTTTTTTCAAAATTGTCGCTCTTCTTTTGTTTATAGCGCAAAAAATAAAAAAACCGCAGAGGTGATCAAATACCACCAAAAGAAAGTTCTATTTGTGGGAAAAAATGGACGTCAATTTTGTTTGGGTGCAACGTCGCACGACTGCGCAATTGTCAGTTAAAGCAACGCAGTGCCGAATTGCAAAAAGTGCTCTGGTAAGGAAGGGGGTAACATCGTCCGGGGCTGAAGTGGTTAAGCATTCCTAAAATCACTGCTCCTGAAAAAACAACAATTTTAAAAACTTTTTTTTGCATTGATACATATCCCCTGGGGCAGTACCCGGGTCCCCAAACCCTTTTTATGGCAATAACTTGCATATAAGCCTTTAAAATTAGCACTTTTGATTTTTCACGCTCGTGTCCCATAGACTTTACCAGTGTTTGCATCTTCACACACATTTTTTGTCTGTTCGCAATTTTTGGTGCGAACCGAACGGTGGGGGGGGGGGGGGGTGGATGGGGGGTTAGTTTGGCTCATCCCTAACTAGTACTAATATCTGTATCAGTCCCGATACAAAGTATTTGCAGTACTTGCCGATGCTTCACCCAATACCTGGACACTTAGGGTAAGTTATAATCATTGATCAGCCTCCCCACCGATTGTTCCTGAGTGTCCCCTGTATTCTCCTCCAGCTCCCCTATGAGTCCTCCTCTGTGTTCCTTCGTGAGCTCCTCCAGTCCCCCCCTCCTCCTCCACTCCCCCTCCGTTCGCTCCTCCGTGTTCATCTCTGGTCCCCCCCCTCCGCTCCCCTTCTGTTAATCTCCAGTCCCCCCTCCTCCTCCACTCCCCCTCCATGCGCTCCTCCGCGTTCATCTCCGGTCCCCCCCTCCTCGGCTCCCCCTCCATGCGCTCTTCCGTGTTCATCTCTGGTTCCCCCTCCTCCTCCACTCCCCCTCCGTGCGCTCCTCCGTGTTCATCTCTGGTCCCACCGTCCTCCACCGTTCCCCCTTCGTGCGCTCCTCCTCTGGTCCCCCTCCGATGCTTCTGTTTATGAATGGAGAGAGGAGCCGCTGTCTCCTGTCCATTCATCTCCAGTGTAGCTGAGGCTGCTGAGAAAGGTACTGGGGAATCTCTATCCTCAGTCCCTTTCCATGCCCCTTTCAAAGGGGAGATATCAGGGGTCTGTTTAGACCACTGATATCTCACCAAAGCCCCCTAATAAAAAAAAAAGAAAGAAACATTGTAATGAATAAATATTCTAAAGTAAAATTGTAAAAATAATGACTGTCCACCCCCCCCCCCCTACAAAAAAGAAAGCATTCTAAAAAAAAAAATATATATATATATATATATATAAATAATTTTAAAAAATTGTTATGAAATTGTTAAAAAATAAAAAGCTACTGACAAAAAACAAAAAAGTATTGGTATCAGTGAGTACTTGGAAAAAAGTATCGGTACTTGTACTTAGTCTTAAAAAAGTGGTATTGGGACAACCCTAAATGTAAGTAGTTACAAAATCCACTGACAGGCAGGGTTTTCATTACAGAAGGGACTCTAGAGGTCTCTTCTGTCATAAATGTCCCCCCTGCCCTGCCTGTGAGCAAGTAATGTGACCTGAGCCGCACATACATAGCTCAGACCACATTTACGGTCCGCTATTCATTCCATGGCAATGTGACTCCCGTGTGCATGCGCGGGAGTGATGTCATCTCGGCCTGGCCATTCAAGCTGCTGAAGATACAAAAACTGAAAGGAAGACTGGGAGAAGATCAAAGTTCAGGACCAGGTAGAGCCGTAACAGTGCCGAGCTGGAGGGCTCAGTTTTTTAGGTAAGTCTGACATAATGTACTAATACGCAGTGCATACTAGTACATTATGACCTAAACCTGCAGGGGGGCTCATTGTTTTCCCTTATCGAAAATACTTTACTACCGCTTTAACTTTCTTCCACATATAAAATGCTTTATCTACAGTTTTATTGTGGTTCTGTTATGCCACCATTCTACATATAAATAGCTTTTAATGAAGTTCTTAAGTACTCACACGGGTTGGAGAATTTATAGAGGCCACATTGTACCCATACTGAAATGAAGACCCGATGGTCGCCACCAGAGTCACCAAGACGAGTGTTGCTGTCAGTCGCTAAAAAAAGAAGGAGCAGCAGATTGTTACCTTTAACAGATATTGGTAATTTTTGTTTATACTATTTAAATTGATTATTAGAATGACATGATATAAATCTAAAGGTAACTGTCCGCCTGTAAATGACAGTTGATCAAACCATTACTTTTCTGCCCTGAACAGCTATTCATCTGTGGTACTAAAAGAACTGTACAATAAACTGTTTCTAAAAATCACCTTGATGTCTGTTTATAGATTGCCAGAAGTAAACATTTCTAAAGGCGCTTTTGTTGTCATTTTTATAGTAGGGGTAAATTTTCAGTTTGATGACGAAGTCTTCCATACTTATCACATACTGTATGTCTTCATGTAGCGGCCCTGTGAGCTTCTGAAACATTGCACTTATTTTGGTCACTATCAGGAAAATTACTGGTGATCTACTGTATGTATTTACTACTTCACCTAGATAGTGCTTGGATCTGGGGGTTATCAGCTCATATTTTAGAGTATAACATTACATAATGTAGCAGGGGGACCCCGTGCTATTTGGTAGGGTGGTGGTTTATGCCAGATTTTCAGAGAAGCATGCACACTAATTATACAGGTGTGTGCTGGCTTTGTAAGGGATCATAGTTAGAGCTCAGGACTCCACCCTCCTGAGGGAGGTCAGAGTGTGTGAAGGAAACCATGTGAGATGCTGCCATGCATCAAGGTCAGGTTGGGACAGAGGAAAGCCCAAGCCAGAGAGGAAGTCCATGTGGGACAAGCATAGCTGGGGAGCTGCAAGGAAAAGATGCAGAGCTAAAGTGAAGCATCTGCACATACCATTGGGATGTGTTTGATGGTCAGGAAGACCAAGAGGTGTGTGATGGTCAGGAAGACCCTGCAGAGGTACTCAGAGCAGTGAAGCTGCCACAAGAGAGCCTGGAGGCTGAAGGTTATATTTTGCAGTGATGGTTAGAACTCCTGAGTGGGAAGATATACTGTACGTGTATGAACTTTGACTTACTTTTAACCACTTGACCACTGGGCACCCCCTTCCTAACCAGACCAATTTTCAGCTTTTGGTGCTCTCACACTTTGGATGACAATTACTAAGTCATGCAACACTGTACCCATATGACATTTTTGTACTTTTTTTCACACAAATAGAGGTTTCTTTTGATGGTATTTAATCACTGCTGGGTTTTATATTTTTTGCGCTATAAATCAAAAAAGACTGAAAATTCGTTAAAAAAATAAAAATTTGTTGTTTCTGTTCAAATTTATTTGCAGAGTATTGGAGAGTATTGGCGGAGTATTTCATAGTATTGGCAGAGTATTGCAGTGTTGCAGAGTATTGGCAGAGTATTGCACAGTGTTGCAGAGTATTGTCACAGAGCAGCGCTGTGGGCACTACACATCCAGCCCACAGCGCTACCAGCGGCCTTTTACCGTGATCCGTGATGTGCCGGGTCTTCAGGACCCGGCGGTCATGGATATTTACGGGAGCGTGCCCCGCGCAAGAGCAAGATTCTGGGAGGACGTCAATGGACGCCCTCCCAGAAAAACCCGACCGTGCTGTAGTCGTCTTTCGGCTATGGCCCGGTCAGCAAGTGGTTAAATAAAAGTGGGCTGCCATGCCCTTAAAATGGACTAGCGCAACTTATTGTAAACGCACCTACTGTTTGAGATTAATCACCCCAATCTTACAATAAGTTTGGCTAGGAGATAGAGTTTTTTTTTGGCAGAAGAGACTTTGTTTGTCTCTTTAGCCAAAAAAAAAAACATTTCCACTTACTCCTAGGAATTGTTTAATTTATGAATATTGCCTGTGACACATTTGCAGAGAAGTGTACACTACCGTTTAATTGCACAACAGTCGAAGAGGAGGGGCACAGTGTCTGTGAATGGAGTGGCAAAAGACAGCCTAAGGCCACTTTGAACTGAAAGGCGAGTCTGTCATAATGTGCACCACTGCAAGGGAGGACTTTTACTTTTCGGGGAGTTGGGCTTTAATAAATATTGATTTGCTACACGGCATATGACACGGGATACGGAAGATACCTCTACTCTTCCTTTTATGAGTCTTGTTGCCCTACACTGATTTGTGGATTACTTTTGTTTCAAATCCTACTTTATTTCATTTTCACATCTTGACAAACATAAAACTTTGCAGTTACATGTATTATACAGGCATTTACAGTTGTGTCTGTTTATAACTCCATAGTTTCTTATTCCTGTACTTTTGCGTATTAGTTATATAATGTTGCTATTACTTTCATTCTTACTCCCCATCATATGTCATTAAAACTTATCAAACAATCTATCATACTCTCTTCATTCATATTAGTGTCCAGTAGAGAGAAAAAAAAAAAAAAGAGAGAAAGAAAAAAAAAAAAAAAAAGGAGGAAAGAAGAAAAAAAAAAAAAAAAAAAAAAAAAAAAAAAGGGATTTTGACAAGGTCTCTCCCGTCCTCCCTCCTCCCCCCTCCCTCTCATATCGTCCGCAGCAATAAGGACGACATCCTATAGTCTCTCCATTTTTGCCAAGTTTCGTTTATGTGATCTTTGGGATCCTCTTCCTTTATAATCCTCTCTTCCAGTGAACGCATATCATCCATTTCTATGATCCATTCCTCAATTGAGGGTGCTATATTGTTTTTCCATTTCCTTGCTATTACTGTTCTAGCTGCGGTTAAACAGTGTTTTAGTATCCCTTTTCTTATCTTTTTGATCGTACCTGGTATCATTGATAAAATAGCGATCTTTATTTCTGGTTGTATGTTTATATCTGTCATCTCGCTATATATCTTAAATATTTTTTCCCAGAATATGTACACCTTTGGGCATAAAAACCAGATATGTGACATAGTCCCGGTTGCTTTTTGACATCTCCAACAGGTGCTATCATTTTCTACATTAATTTTATACAGGTCAATTGGGCATTTGTACCATCTCACTAGTAGTTTGTAGTTTCTTTCCTGATGTCTATTGGATAGAGACATTTTGTGTGTTAGTGAAATTGCTTTGTCCCATTTCTCTCTGGGTATGGCCTCTTCCATCTCCTGTTCCCATTTTCTTACATATTTTAACTCTTGTGTGTTACTGTTTGAAATTAAATATTTATATATGTTGGAAAGATTATGTATGGGTCTTTGTTCTTGTAATAATAATGTTTCCAATGTTGTGGGTATTCTGTCCAGTATTCCTGTTTTCTCAAGAGTATTTATATATTCCTGAAGCTGTCTGTGTTGTATCCATTTGTGTGCATGTTCTCTACCCATGTCTTCTAGTCGAATAAGTTTTTTGTTCTCCATTGTTTGTACTATTCTGATGTTGTCTTTTTTCTCCCATTTTAAAAAGGTTCTGGATTCATTTGCTGGGGGGAAATCGGGATTGCCGAAGAGGGGTGTCATTGGGCCTATATATGATGACCCTATTCCCCTTTTCATCAGTCCGTCCCATGTTTTCAGTGTTGCTTCAATCAAAAATGGCATTTCTTGTCTTAATGGTCTATTCTCTTTTTTTATCCATGGTAGTATTTTTAAATTTATATTCATAATTTCTTCCTCTAGTTCCACCCATTGTTTAGTTCCTTTATTATGAAACCAATCCAGAATCCTAGTGATCAGGGATGCCTTAAGGTATGTGGATAAATCCGGAAGGGCCAAACCCCCGTCTTTTTTAGATCTTATAAGTGTTTCCCTGCTGACTCTTGCTGGTTTACCCGCCCAGATGAAGCTGCCTATCAGTTTTCGTAGAGTATTCAATATGTTTTTGAGGGGAAATATTGGAACTGTTTGGAATATATATAGTATTTTGGGAAGTATGTCCATTTTTATAATATTTATACGCCCTGTCCAAGAGAAAATTCCTTTGTTGTAGTTTTGAAGTAGTTTCGTTATTTTTTGTATTAGTGGGACATAGTTGTTTTCTTGGAGTTTTCTGATGTCATTGGGGATAAATATTCCTAGGTATTTAATAGTACTATTTTGCCATTTAAAAGAGAAATTCCTTTTAAGAGTATCAACAGTGTTTGTAGTAAGTGAAATGTTTAAGGCTTCCGTTTTATTATAATTAACTTTGAAGTTACTAACTTCAGCAAAGCGTTTGAATTCTTTTATTAGATTGGGTAGCGTCACTATGGGGTTTGTAATATATAATAATAGATCATCTGCGTATCCTGAAAGTTTATATTCCTGATCTTTTATTCTAATTCCTTGTATATCCTTATTTATCCGGATTGCTGTCATCAGATGTTCCATAGTTAAAACATATATCAGTGGGGATAAGGGACATCCCTGTCTGGTTCCGTTTCGTATTGTTATCGTGTCTGATAATTCCCCATTTGCTCGAATTTTGGCCGTTGGATTCTGATATAGAACCAGAATCTTTTCTAATAATCTAGGGCCCAGTCCCCATTGTTTCAATGTCTCTTCAAAGAATCGCCATCCCACCCTGTCGAACGCTTTTTCAGCGTCTACTGCCAATAGACAGGATGGGATGGCGTGTCTTTTCGCATATTCGACTAATGTCAAAGTTTTAAAGGTGTTATCTCTCGCTTCCCTTCCCTCCACGAATCCTACTTGGTCTAAATGTATCGTTGTTGGTAGTTTAGGGGTAAGCCTATTAGCTATAACTTTAGAGTAGATTCGGAGATCTATATTCGTCAGGGAGATCGGTCTATAGTTTCCACATAGTGTATGGTCTTTATCGGGTTTGGGTATGAGAGATATATATGCCTGCATACTTTGTGATACAAATGGCTGAGCTATAGATACAGAGTTAAATGTGCGTTTTAAAACTGGGATAAGCAGGTCTTTGTATAATTTATAAAAGCGTGGGGTAAATCCGTCAGGCCCTGGGCTTTTACCTATTGTCAGTGAGTCTATTACTATTTGTATTTCCGTTTCTGAGAATTCATTCTCAAGTTGTTCTATATCGCTATCAGGTAGTGGTGGTATCGGGGTTTCTGTTATGTATTGTTTTACCTTTTGGTCAAGGTCTTCTAGGTTTTGTTTTGTTAGTCGGTTAGGTAGGTTATATAACCCAGAGTAAAATGTATGGAAAGTTTCCATAATCTTTTTGGGATCATACGTCAGTTCCCCTGAGTCTGTTTTAATTTTGGGAATTGATGTAGTTCTTGTTTGTTGTTTTAAAGCTCCAGCTAATATTTTACCTGGTTTATTCTCTTGATGGTAATATAGGGCGCGATTTTTGTCTCTAATTCGAAGTGATTGTTCATTCAATATCGTTCTCAACTCTACTCTTTTATCCGAGAGGACCATTAATGTTTCTCGTGTTGTATTCTGTTTATGGTGTTTCTCTAATGCCGAAATTTCTTGTATCAATTCTTTTAACCTATTGTTTTTCATTTTTTTTAATCTAGACCCATGTTTAATAAGGAGGCCCCTTATTATGCATTTAAGGGCTTCCCATTGATTTGGGAGTGATGTATTATCTTCTATGTGGTCTGATGTGTGGATTACTTTTGGAGCAAGAAGTTTGATATTAAGTGCGATAAGACTGTTGATCATTGTAGATCTAGCAGTTTGGCAAGTTCATTTAGGATACATCTCCACAGAGGTGTTGGTTGAAGATGCATTACTACAGAAGAGAATTATTCATTCGTTACTGGATGTATTCTCACATGGACATTTTTTCACTTATTTTAAATCATTTTTGGCACAAATCTTTTGGTTTGTTTTGCACAATATAAACTGTGTTTCAATGCAACTGATTAGCGCATTTTTAATGTATGTTGTGTTGTACTTTGTTTCAACTTGAATTTGTGATCTTACAAGCACAGCAACTGTTTGGGAATATATAATTTGCATTACATATACAAGTATATCTAGGTTTTCTCTAAAATCGGCATGTGAATTCATACTGAGCTTTGTGAATAGAAAAGTGGTTGAGAAGACTTCATTCGCCAAGAAAAAAACTAAATATTACTGTTTAGAACAAACAATCAGCATTTTTTTTTCTTGCAGATTTCCTCTTTGCATTAAGTTGGTATTTTTCTCATTGTGTTGCTGAACAAAACAAATTAGTGTTAAGCAAAAAAATACTAAAAGAAAAAAATAATGCGCTACAAAATAGTGAAATAAAAATAGTGAAAATAAAAACAGCAGCAGCTCTAAAATTGTGAGATATACACAACAACAAGATATGGTAACAGAAAAAAGCCGCGCTAAATTATACAAATGTGATATATGTGTATAACCCCTAATCTTCATGCATGAAATGAACCACAATGCATAACATATACTAATATGAAAAAAATATTATTGTAGAAAAAATATTATATTAAAGTCCAATAAAGTCCAAATAGGTAGAAAGTGGATGGAAATTATGAATAAGCACACACCACCAACACGTGATCCGCCACCACATAGATGACGTGCTTACCAGAGGGCAAGCTTAATAAAGCCTGTATAATGAATATCTATCCAGATAGCACCAGCAAAGGAACCTCCGCAGAACACCTTGGTATAGCCTATATGTCAGGAAACTCTCCAGGTATCACAGTAATAGCGTCACCTCTCCTTGGACCAGCATCGATCATAAATCCAGGATAGCAAACAGCCGCACGGAACACACCTCAGTCATTAATTCATAAAGATGAGAGAAAGACTGGCCATAGTGTAAATCCGTAGGGTAACATTTATTCAACAGATTAAAAGTTGTACTTACATTAATACAGTAAAAAACACACATCTAAAAATGTTGCCGGCCGGCTAGCATACACCCATTCAACAGACAGGTCGCGATGACATCAGCGCGTCTGCCTGTATTTTAAAAGAACACTTTATTTTTATGCTTTGTGTTATATGATTTATTGTTTACTACATTATTATTATTTTTTAGGTGTTTTTAGTGCCGGTTTTAATTTTTTTTTCAGTTAGAATAATGTGGGCTGTACTTACCCCCTTCCTCTCCACCTGCTCCTCTTTACTGTCTTCCAGATCTGCCATTCTTGCAGGAGTCCCTCAGTCCTCACAATCCACCAGCCAACACTGTGAAAACACAGAACATCAACAGGCCTTGAACTTTGATCGTGTTATCAAATCAAGAGAAATTTTTGTTTTGTATTTTTTTTTCTCCATTCAGCACAACTCACTGACAAAACAAGAGCTAGCAGTGCTGTTATCTATAATGTTTAACCACACTTGATGGTTTTCATTGGAATGTAATCATGAATTTAAAACGCATTATCTATATGAGTTTGTCTGTTATCCAAGTTTTTTAGCAGATTAATAACCAAATCAATGTTTAACCACTTCAGCCCCGGAAGATTTGGCTGCTCAATGACCAGGCCATTTTTTGTGATATGGCACTGCAGCGCTTTAACTGACAATTGCGCGGTCGTGCGACGCTATACCTAAACAAAATTGATGTCCTTTTTTTTCCCACAAATAGAGCTTTATTTTGGTGGTATTTAATCATCTCGGCAGTTTTTATTTTTTGCGCTATAAACAAAAAAAGCTACATTTTGGGAAAAAAACACCATATTTTGAACTTTTTGCTATAATAAATATCCCCAATTTTTATTTTTTTGATCATGTTATCACTATTGCTACTTGTTTTCTCAGGATGACATAACAGTAAAGTAAAGTCTGGTTTCTGTTTCAATTGTTTTTATTGACCGTTTTTTGAAGAATAATGAAGAAACATTACAAAGCAGAGCAGCGACCAATACTCACTAAGCTCTGAACATTCAACAACATAAATACATAAAAATACAAGGGGGAACCTAAAAGGGCCATAGCAAGTATGATGAACCGACCATGGTGTCCCCTTTAAATAGGGAGATCAAACATATGATGAATAGCTACATCAAAAATATGTAACCTCCTATGAAGAGATCTTAAAAATGATAGAAATTTTAGCTTATGCTATAAGATTCTAATGCTCTCTCAAATGTCATACAACATTTTAGTCATTTATGGGGGATACAACTCCCCACTACTGGTAGTTTATTGAACATAGGTAGGGAAAGGCGAAGGGGGGGTCCGGTCACAGGACCGACCATGAAAAAAAAAAAGATTTAGGAAAGAAGAAAAAGGTGAATCCGTCCGGGATCTATAACCAATTATTCCTGGAGTCAACTGGTTTCTTACCATCCTCCCATGGTAAATAAATAAGGTTACTCTTTTCTTGAAGATACATAGTTTGGTGTGTGTGTGTGTATATATATATATATATATATATATATATATATATATATATATATATATATATATATATATATATAAATATAAGTTCTTTATACTGTAATATTTCTTAGTAATAGTAATAAGAACAAGGGCCTTTCATTGAATAATTCATTGAAGCTAGGTCTCATTAGAAGAGTCTGTAGGTCAAGAAGAACTTTAAACCAGCCCTTTTAAAGATAACAATTTTAGGAGTAAAAGATAGGAACAAAAGCACGTTTGACAGACTGCTACATACACACAAGGAAGCGTCTACAGCTTCAGACATACAAAGACACACATTTGATTAGTGGGAATGCTTCAGCAGTCCCACTATTGTTATTCGTTTTTATTTATTAATCATCATCTTTTTATTAGTGGGAATGCTTCAGCAGTCCCACTATTGTTATTAGTTTTTTCATTTATTAGTGGGAATGCTTCAGCAGTCACACTATTGTTATTTGTTTTTTTATTTATTAATCATCATCATCATCATCTTTTTATTCCATACGATTTTTGGCTCTGGGCAGTGGGGGCAAGCACAGACACACCATGTACTGATTTATAATACAGGAATATGATGGGCAGTTTTGATGGGGGCAATATGATGGGGCAGTTTTAATGCTATTCAGCATTCCCACGCATTTTCTCCAGGAAATGCATTTTCTAGTTTATTAATCATCATCATCTTTTTTTTCTGTGCGTTTTTTGGCTCCGCGTAACTTCTGCATACTTTCAGCTATTAAAGCCATTCAACTTTTAAAATGTTCAACTCTTTCAGTTGATGATAGGACTTCTTCAACTTTTTTTTCTACTATTTATACTTTTTTAAATATTAAGCTTTTTAACACGTTTTATTAACATTAAAGTCAATGAGAGCATGCTTAAAATCCTTAAAATCTTCTTCCGCTACCAAAAGTGTCAGCTCCTTCATACTTTCACCTAGAGACGCCAAACAAACTTTAAAATGTTCACATGTTCAGTTTGATATCTTTTACAGTTTTTGTGAAAAAGCTGTTTAAGTTTAGTGATCATTTCAGAAAATGTCATTAAATTTTGGGCATCCAGGCTTTTGTTGTCTGTTTTGTTTCCATGGTTACCAAAGCTTCTTATACACAGTGATGGGCAGTGGGGGGAGGCAGCTGGAGCATCTCAGATTACGGAGCCCGGGGGAGAGCACAGACACACCATGTACTGATTTATAATAGAGGAATATAATGGGGCAGTTTTGATGGTGGCAATATGATAGGGCAGTTTTGATGCTATTCAGCATTCCCACGCATTTTCTCCAGGAAATGCATTTTCTAGTTATATATACAATCTTCATTTCAAGAATATAAGTACATTATTTATGTTATTTTTACATTCTACATTTTGATATTGTTCATGTAATATTTTGCTATTTTATTATTAAATAAATTTTTGTGTTTTTACACAAGAACTGAACAGATTTTCTTGGAACTTTTCTCATCAATATAAGTTACTAAATATCGATAATAATACCATAAATAATGGTATTTAACATCAACACTGTGTGTTTGGGACCTGCAAATAGGTAAGCCAAGGGGACCAATTTTTGTTGATGAGGGGTTGTTTGTCTTGCAAAGTACTCACTATTTTTTCGTCTAACATAATCCATGTGAGTTTACATTTCATTAAAGCTATGTCTAAGGATGGACTTTTCCAAGCAGTTGCAGTAGCCATTTTGGCTGCTAAAAACATGTAGTACAGTATATTAGGGTCTGTGTGTGTGTCTTGGGACATTTTTGACTGGTTTGTTTAGTAGGACAAAGCTTGCATCCTTAGTAGTATTGACCATTGTAACTGAAAAGATGAAGGAATGTACCCTCATCCAGAAGTGGCGCACTTTGGGACAAGTCCACCATACGTGCAGAAACAAAACCTATCTGGCCACATCCCCTGAAGCAGGAGGCCGACGCCCCCGGATACATTTTCGCAAGATGTTCCAGGATCAAGTACCATCTGGTATGCACTTTGTAGCCAGCCTTTATTCAGAGCAACGTTTAAAATGCCTTTGGACAGCAACATTATTAGTCTGCAGAAGAGAATGAATGACTTGTATAGCACTATCCATGCAAATTGAATCGCCTCAGGGTGCTTTTTGCCACCGGAGTCCATCTGCGGTATAGCGTGGTCCTTTACCCCATGGGGTCCTGACACACTTCCACATACACATATTTAGCCAATTTTCTTTTTCAACAGGATCTAATTAACCTACCAGCATGTCTTTGGAGTGTGGGAGGAAACTGGAGTACCCAGAGGAAACCCACCCAGGCACAGCTTGGGATTAAGTTTTTTTCATAAATAAATAAAAGCTGATCATTGTAATCACCCCTGTTGGTGTTACATGGGTTGTCTCAACCCCCTATCTCAGCCCTCAAAATTTTCACTCGCCTGCTCGCATATTGCGAGTGAAAATTAGCTTGGGGCGAGTGGAGAGGGGGCGCAGAGAGCAATTGAGTGACAGTGTCCAACTGCCTGAACGATAGGAGTGTCGCTGCCGTCACTCCTATCATGCCGAACACCACACAATGCAGGCTCTGATGTCTGCTGGAGAGAGGATTTTGCTGGCCCCTCCCTCCAGCTCCAAGACTGGCAGTTTCAGGCTCTGGTTGCTTGTTGTGTGGGCGGAATGGGGATGAAGCAATCTTCTGAGATCCCGCCCACCTGCCTGAATTGTCCCCCCTGCTGACCCGCCCACTCGCCTGTCCATCTGTCTGAACAGCCCATCTGCTGACCCGCCCACCTGCCTGCCTGCACTCCTGAAAGAGGGAGATGTGAAGTTATCAGGAGCGAGTGTGTGCTGAGGTAAGCTCAGCTAACTACTTGTTTCCTTGTTCTGGCTCCCTGTCCAGCACCAGAGCGTTAGGGTAATAGAACTGTAAATGGCTGAAATTGAGGAAGGGGTTAGCATTGCTATGTCCACCAATGCAGGGGGGGGGGGGGGGCTCAGTGAAAGTGAAAGTTAACCACCCCACATGCATTGGTCTTTATTGCAGTGTATGTTAATCTCCTCATCCCCCACCCCACCTTACATCAGTCCTCATGGCAGTGAAATTTTAACCCACCACCACCTTTTGCATTTGTGGTAATGTCAGTGAAAGTTAACCCCCTCCCCCCACATTGGGGGTCATGGGAGGGATTACATTTCAATGCCACTAACCACCAATGTAGGAGAGGGGGATATTAACAGCTTCAGCCCCGGAAGATTTTACCCCCTTCCTGACCAGAGCACTTTTTGCGATTCGGCACTGCGTTGCTTTATCTGACAATTGCTTAGTCGTGCGACGTTGTACCAAAACAAAATTGACGTCCCACAAATAGAGCTTGCTTTTGGTGGTATTTGATCACCTCTCCATTTTTATTTTTTGCGCTATTAACAAAAAAAGAGCAACCCTAAAGAAAAAAACGCAATATTATTTACTTTTTGCTATAATAAATACCCCCCAAAAATATATAAAAAAAACTATTTTTTTTCCTCAGTTTTGGCCCATACGTATTCTTCTACATATTTTGGGTAAAAAAAAATCACAATAAGAGTTTATTGATTAGTTTGCACAAAAGTTATAGCGTCTACAAAATAGGGGATAGTTTTATGGCATTTTTATTATTTATTTATTTTTTACTAGTAATGTCGGCGATCTACGATGTTGGTTTTTTTTTGGTTTTTTTTTATCGGGACTGCGACATTATGGCAGACACATCAGACAATTTTGACACATTTTTGGGGCCACTGGCATTAATACAGCAATCAGTGCTATAAAAATGCATTGATTACTGTAAAAATGTCACTGGCAGGGAAGGGGTTAACACTAGGGGGCTATCAAGGTGTTAATTGTGTTCCCTGTTTGTGTTTCTAACTGAAGAGGGGATGGGACTGTGTAGGGGAAGAGATAGATCGCTGTTCATACTCTGTATGAACAGACGATCTGTCACTTCTCCCCTCAGAGAACCTGAAACTGTGTGTTTACACACACAGATCCCGGTTCTCCGTGTGTCAGCGGCGATCGCGACCGACGAGCACTTGCATCGTCTCGGTGGCGGATGCAGCTGGCGCGTGCCCCTAGTGGCCACAGGGCGAAGCAATGGAACATAACGTCGCTTCGCCCAGCCGTGCAATTCTGCCGCAGTACAACTGCGGCGGCTGGTCAGCAAGTGGTAATACTGACACCTGTGCTAGCGGTTATTAATGAGTCCAATGACTTCAATGCTGGAAGTTACTAATGCGTCTTCTGATACCAGTGTTGGGGGTTATTATGATGTCCACTGACATCAATGCTAGGGGTTATTTATGCATCCTCTAATACCTGCATTGGGGGTTATTATGGCGTCTGGCACCAGTGCTGGGGTATTTAACCACTTCAGCCCCGGACCAATTGGCAGCCAAAGGACCAGGCCCCTTTTTGCGATTCGGCACTGCGTCGCTTTAACTGACGCGGTCGTGCGACGAGGCTCCTAAACAAAATTGGCGTCCTTTTTTTCCCACAAATAGAGCTTTCTTTTGGTGGTATTTGATCGCCCCTGTGGTTTTTATTTTTTGCGCTATAAACAAAAATAGAGCGACAATTTTGAAAACAATGCAATATTTTTTGCTTTTTGCTATAATAACTATCCCCAAAAAATATATAAAAAAAATTTTTCCCTCAGTTTAGGCCGATACGTATTCTTCTACATATTTTTGGTAAAAAAATCGCAATTAGCGATTATTGATTGGTTTGCGCAAAAGTTATAGCATTTACAAAATAGGGGATAGTTTTATAGCATTTTTATTAATTTTTTTTTTTACTAGTAATGGCGGCGATCAGCGATTTTTATTGTGACTGCGACATTATGGCGGACACATCGGACATTTTTGACACATTTTGGGGACCATTGTCATTTATACAGCAATCAATGCTATTTAAATGCATTGATTCCTGTAGAAATGACAGTTGTAGTGAAGGGGTTACCCACTAGGGGGAGGGGAGGGGTTATGGGCTGTGACGTGTGTGTTTTTTTTTACATTAGGGGGCGGGGCTGACATCTGACGTCATTGATCGGCTTTCCCGATGACCGGGAACAGCCAATCAATGACAGGCAGTGTAGGAAGCGCGGGGAGAGGTTTGTTTACACAAACCTCTCCCCGTTCTTCAGCTCCGTAACCCGATCGCGGGACACCAGCGGCGATCGGGTCCGCTGGTCCCGCGGCCGGGGTCACGGAGCTCCCGACCGGGTCGCGAGCACGCCGCTGTCGGCGCGCGCGCGACCCACAGGCAGGCAAATGCACGATCATGTACAGGAACGTGATTTTGCCTGCCCGTGCCATTCTGCTGACGTATATATGCAGTGGCCGGTTGGGAAGCGGTTAATGCATGCGCTGACATCAATGCTAAGGTATTACCACAGCCTCAGATACCTGTTTTGGAGGTTATTATAATGTCCACTGACACCAATTGTGGAGGTTATAATTACGTTGTAATTTAATTCGAGTTTAGGGGCGGGCAGGGTAGGGGTTGGGTTGGGTGGGGTAACTGGTGGCGAGTAACTCTTAAGGCCTGGCTAGTAGCTCAGGACTTGAAATTTTGAGCCCTGCCCTATCTGCTATATCTGGAGGAGACCTTGTTATTTTGAAAAACAACAGACTTACTGGCTAGATCACCAGATGAAAATAAAGGGAAGAAAGGTAGAACGTTATTTGGTGGTGCTTGGTATCAGGCCAGATACCACGTGATCGCTATGCAATCACATCTTACATAGTAAACAATAGTCATAAATGGACTCCATTCATGACATCATTGTTTACTACTGTGTGTGGTTTGTGATTATTTACCAGTGATCACATGGTACCCAGGCCAATCAGAGCACCATGAACCATGTGATAGCTGTGGGCCAATCAGAGCATCACAATAGAAAATGATGAGTCATGAATGAAAGCCATTTGTGACAGTTCAAACGATTGCTGTTACAGTTATACTCCAAAAATTAAAAAAATCCCTGATCACCCCCCCCCCCCCCCCCCCAGTGTAGTACAGTGTAACTACGGTGACACTGAACTATTTTGATGAGAGTATGTAAAGAAAAATTGAAAAAGAATGTTTAAAAAATTGAAGAAAAAATGATTAAAAGAGGAAAAGAACATTTATATGGGAAGATACATGAAATTATAACTACTATATATGCATGAAATTATTTGGATAAACCAAGGGTTGGGACTTTTAAGGGCGCAATAAACAAAGTGATTAAATATAAAATAAAATACCTACCTACCCTTTTGAAAAAATATCATAATATAACATTATTGACATCATATGTCTGGAACAACATTTAAAAACAATACATCACTGAATAAAGATGAAAATTGGCAAAGTTTTGTGTTTCTCAACATGTTTCACCCAAATTTGGGCTTCCTCAGGAGAACTGAACAATGTCATACAGTAACAGTATTCACTGAAATAGAAGAAATATAATCAAATACTAAATACATATGATTTACACATACAAATAAATGGTGTAGAATGGACATCATGTAAAAGATGAGTGAGTGGAGCCAATAAGCTCCCAAGCTGACCTGTGTGCTCAAGCAGAACGTTTCGCAGTCCACAAAAATGCTGAATACGTGAGGTTCATAGAGTGCTTCATAGAGAGGGAAATAACAGCCAAGACTAAATCTGTCTCGGAATCCATCTATTGGGCATATTAATAAGGATGCTTCAAATGATTTTAGTTTACAGCAAGAATAATAAGAATAGATAAATAGTACCAGAAACCCACCTAAAAAAAATATTTTACTTGAAAATTTACCTAGCATAAAGTCTGGTAAATTATCTCTGAAAGTCTTTCTTACCTTATCAAACGTTAATTTCAGGAGATACCTCCGCTGAGCTGCACAGTCAAGCAGCCAAAACAGTCCCTTTTTATAACCCTCTCCACCGCTGTTTTGGCTGCTTGACTGTGCAGCTCAGCGGAGATGTTCATTCTACACCAATTTATTTGTATGTGTAAATCATATGTGTTTAGTATTTGATTATATTTCTTCTATTTCAGTGAATACTGTATGACATTGTTCAGTTCTCCTGAGGAAGCCCGAATTTGGGTGATACATGTTTAGAAACACAAAACTTTGCCAATTTTCATCTTTATTCAGTGATGTATTGTTTTTAAATGTTGTTCCAGACATATGATGTCAATAATGTTAATTATGATATTTTTTCAATAAATTTATTTTATATTTAATCACTTTGTTTATTGCGCCCTTAAAAGTCCCAACCCTTGGTTTATCCAAATAATTTCTGACTTTACTTAAAGGGATGAGGCGCTATAATTCAGCTTCAGTAACTCAGCTCATTAAATTCTCTACTATATATGCATGTAAATAAATTGTAAATTAATTTACAATGGTGGGATAAATATTTTCTAGATAAATATCTGGAAAATAGAATTTCTCCCAGAGGCCTTAGAATAATAAAAAACGTCTCTTTTCTGGGAATTGAGGATTCCAAAGAATGGCACAACATCTCTGAATTTGGTACAGCAAAATGGATTGACATCTTGGTTAAACATAGATTAGCCAGATATGAACAACTAACCCATCAGGTCCAATACTGTCACAAGAGATTATGGATATTGGCCATAAGGTTCCCCTATCTTGGCTTGATATTCTGAAAGGAAATACCAAAGAACAATAAAATGACGTTATTAACAACAAATTAGGTAAATTTAGACAAGATCTGAAAGACTAACGACAAGGTCTTCATGTGGATGATCAAGCCCATGGTACCCCAACCCCCCCCCCCCCCCCCACCATCACCATCCCAACTATACATATCAAAAACCTCCAGTTCCTCTCGCCATTTGTCCACTTCTCCTTACTCGTATCTCTCACCCACCATGTTACCCCATCACAAAAACCATTACATTAGATGCTACTATTAGTGCATATAAATTCTATTATCAAATACATTTATAATAAAAATCAATGCCTTGCAAAAGTATTCACCCCCCTTGGCTTTTTAGCTATTTTGTTACATTACAGCCTTTAGTTCAATGTTTTTTTTTAATCTGAATTATATGTGATGGATCAGAACACAATAGTCTAAGTTGGTGAAATAAAATTTGAAAAATATATATGTAGCGCTGGTATTTTCAATAGCAGATGCTATAAATAGAAATTTAGTTTGCCTGTAGTTTAGCTCAGACTGATTATGTTTTAAATTCTGGTTCTGTTCTGCGCCCTTGTAGTTGGCCAAGGTTGGAAATTGAAACAAGTTGGGTGTATTGAGTGCCTCTTTGCCCGGAAACAGTCAGTGGGAGTGGTCTACCCACTGTAAATTCTGGGAGAGGGTACTTAAGGGGCAGACCCCGTGACAGGGTGTGTTCTGACCTGATGGCTCTCCTGGCCTAAGGTGTGCTGCGGCCTTCTAAATTGTCTCGGGGCCGGCTGGCCCGAGGCCTTGTTACTGAAGGGTAGGCCCAGAAGTCTTGGGGCCTACCGATCCAGGGGTGGTCCTGTGCTGTCTTGCCTGTGGGAAGAAGCCAAGCAACTGGAGGATCCAGGGGAGGACTTTTCAGAGAGAGCACCAAGGCCGGTACCTCTAGAAGAGCCTGGAGACTCAGTTGGAGGACACATCCCACACAGTACCGCCGGTTCGGCTGAAAGAAACTGGTAATGTGTGATTGTTCTTTGACATTGCAAAAAGCTGTTTGGTACCCAATCCTGTGGCAGAGGATTGTGTAACGGTTCTACTAATTCTTAAAGTCTGTGGCAGAGACTATGACCGAGCATCGCATCGGCTGCTAGGTCAGTGAGAGAGGCCTATCCGGTGGTTGCTGGATCCAGTTGTGGAGCTGTTGTCCTCTGGATCAAGAAGTATCCCTGTTTATTAGTAATGTCTATTTATGTCTATTTATGTCTATTTATTGACCCCAGATCCCTCCAAAAAAATACCTGACACGTGACTATTGCTGTCACAAGGGATGTTTACATTCCTTGTGACAGCAATAAAAGTGATCACATTTTTTTTTTAGAGGGACAGTGTAAAAAAAAATTAAATAAATTTAAAGCACCCCATTCCTCCATGCTTGCGTGGTAAAGCAAATGCATACATAAGTCGCGCCAGCAAATGTAAACAGGGTTCAAACCACACATGTGAGGTTCGCTGCGATCGTTAGAGTATCACCTATGGAGATTTTTAAGTATCGAAGTTTGTCGCTATTCCACGAGCGTATGCAATTTAAAAACATGACATGTTAGGTATCTATTTACTCGGTGTAACATCATCTTTTACATTATACAAAAAAATTGGGCCAACATACCGTTTAATTTTTTTTAAATTCATGTACGTGTATTTTTTCCAATAAAATTGCGTTTGAAAGACCACTGCGCAAATACTGTGTGACATAAAATATTGCAATGACCATAATTTTATTCTCTGCTAAAAAAATATATATAATGTTTGGGGGTTCTAAGTCATTTTCTAGCAAAAAATACTGATTTTAATTTGTAAGCAACAAGTGTCAGAAAAAGGCTTAGTCTTCAAGGGGTTCATTTGAATGTAGTGGTTAACATGTACACCTGCTAACAGGAGGATCAGTTATAAAGTTTATTTTATAAAATCGAATTACTTGTCAGCCATAATATGTAGCCCTATACACAATTTAACAAAAATGGGAGCTCTATAATATAATGTCCTTCACAATTTATCTACACCCCTAGATTAAAACTATCCTTGTTTATCTTGAAAAATGTGATATCTGTGTCAGCCTCATACTAAATCAACAAAATATGTGAAGAATGCACACATAGCCATCACCTCACAGACATTCAGACAGAGACAATCAAAGAGGTGTGCTAGACCTCTGCAGAGAGACCACTGCTTTCAATTTTTTTGATGAGCTGTTGCCTATTTTAATAACCTTTAAATCGCATGCTGTGTTTTTATCATCTTTATGTGAGTAGTTTGTGTTTGAACACAAAAAATAAATCTTATACTTAAGCAAGGATGCCATGACCTGGCGTCCTTGCTGAGATCTAAGGAGACATGAGAGAAGTTTATGGTCCGTGTTAACCCTTTTGATACCCGCTTGCATGGCCACCTGTTTGCATAGGGGTCCATGCCATAAGGTGAGAGTGATTAGTTAGACCGGAGGTGGAGGGATTGTCACGCTACTGTGGAAAAAAAAATTACTTACGTCAGTGCTACAGTTTGAATTTAAAACGTATTTGTGTGAACTGTGAAGTTAAGTCATGGATTGTGGAAACTAACTAGTGTCGGGTGATTGTATATAGTGTATACCACATTTACCACTGACTAATTCAGAGTTGCAATGCAAGGAGATCAGATAAAAGGATCAGTATGTGCGTTATAATTAATCGAAATTAGTCTATTAATCGATTTAAAAAAAAATCGATTCATTGAACACGAAAATTTTAATCAGTAACAGCCCTAAAAAATTTGTTTATAAACGATGCAAAAAAAAGCTAAACTTCTACTTTGTAGTGAACTGTTTATGATACAAAAATGTGGCTATAGAGACTTACAAACAACACTCATTTGTATCATCTGCAGTAACTAGGCTGCTGCTGACCTATTGTACTGCATATGAAAACAATCTAATGATTAGTGATGCGTTTTTGCTGCTAAATTCTAGGTAAAAAATAGGTCTCAAGCCTCAGCTGACGGTCGGACATTCCCAGACCTGATGCTCAGGTCCAAGACAGACCCTAATCAGATCCATATTCAAACAGCAGCCCTAAGGAAGGGGAGTCCTTTGTCCCCCGAAATGCATTGGCAAGATTCTACCATCTATACTCCAAATAAAGCGGTTTATTTCACAACTACTGTATTTCGGACGCTCCTTTACATTCACATGCTTTGTTTGTTTTACAGACAGTATGCAGGTACCAGATCTTGACTTCCCAATGCCTTAAACTCCTAAAGTGA
This sequence comes from Lithobates sylvaticus, assembly GCA_028564925.1. Lineage (NCBI taxonomy): Eukaryota > Metazoa > Chordata > Amphibia > Anura > Ranidae > Lithobates > Lithobates sylvaticus. Next base: position 151,101,417 of record CM053035.1, on the reverse strand, counting down.
TATTAGAAGCCAGGATTTGTTTACCATACTCATAATTAATCACTGATAGATTAAATACCATTTTTATTATTGTCAACTATAAGTATGGGCAAAACTTTGGAAAAAAAAAATATGCAACAGACAGGACCTCTAGTCTTCTAATACTTTACAAATGATATCTGTGTTACTGTTTGAGATTTTTTCTTAATTCATGTCTAGAAAAACTGTTGTCTCCAGGACAGGAAGTGAGGGAAAATCTCTCTAGTGTTGCCTTTGAAAACAGTAAAAATCTATTAGGGGCCCTAACCTTTCCTTAAAGCGGTTTTCCGGCCGAAATTATACTTTTTAAATAAAAATACCCCTATAATACACAAGCCTAATGTATTCTAGTAAAGTTAGTCTGTAAACTAAGGTCCGTTTTGTTAGTTTATAGCAGTAGTTTGTTATTTTATAAACTTACAGCAGGCCGCGGCCATCTTAAGTGTGGCCATCTTAAGTTCAGGTCAGGTTTCCATAGCAACGGCAGTGTTAGAGGAAGTTGCTGCTCCTTCCCAGCAGGCATTGCAAACAGGACATAATGCGATGCGCTGCGGTCAGGGAGGAGGAAGTGAAAAATTAATACAGCAGATATACAGTAGGTGCTTGTGACAGACCTAGCCGGGACACAGGCTTTTTGAGAGGACTACATGCGAGCCTCCTGCCAGCTGATTACGGGCCCCCCAAAACACACTCTCTGTATATGCATTTGGCATTAGAAATAGACTGAATGGGACACAAGCTGTCACATTCTAATGTCATGAACTCAAGCCACCTGTCTATTGTGTAAATGAGGCTGGTCTGGCTTGTAAGGTGTATTCCACACAATGTTGTTGTGCTAATTAGCCCTGTGTTAATGTTTATGTTAATGTCTGTTGAATAGCCATTCCAATTAACTAGGAGCCTTAAAGTCTGACCCTGAAAAGTCTTTTCAGCCAGTCAACTAGTCTGGGCAATGATTAAGATAATTAGCTCATGCTAATTAGGTTAGCTTTTAGTCATCTGGCTATATATGTGTGTGTGTGAAATGTCAAATAAAGCATTCCTTATATACCTCAAGAACTAGTACTGTCTAATTCTTGGGGGTTCCTATAACCAGATCCATTGGACTCATGTTCCAGGACTTAGGAAGCATTTACAGCGGACACCTTGAGTACAGGATCCGTCACAGTGCTGATAAAAAAAATTAAAAAATATCCAATTAGTTTACAGTGCACACTTTGGTGAGGAATGCTGAAGAGTTGTAAAAGTGGGTGGAACTCCACTTTAATTAACTAAAAAAAATATATATACAATATATACATATATATATGACATACCCTTTGAGCTGTTGAGTACTGGAAGAATAAGTTGTTTGTTGATCATACCATTGTATCTGCATGTACTCACCTATAGGATGATCATGAGCCACGTTATCTGCTGTGTTCGCATAACACACTCTAAATAAAGTAAATGTATCCTCATCATTATGCCAGCTCATGTACACACCCTGTTGGCATAACTGCTGGAAATGGGTTGCATGCCAACACCATTTAAATTGGTATTTTTCAAGCTCACATTTAGTAGTAAACTACATGTATGAATGACTGTACTGCAGTAAATATGTGAATACTAGCCAGGGCCGAATTTGAACCTCAAGAGCCTTATTTCAGCACAGAACCTTGAGTGCCGTAAAACTCAAATGAACCTTCAGTTTATATCAGCTAAATGCATTCCAGTTGCACATAAATAGTTGTACAAGTCTTAAAATTCATCTGCTTAACCCCTACCACCCACGTATCGTATCCAGGGCTGGTGCAAGTATTTTTGACACCCTAGGCAAAACCCCCCTTTCTCCTTCCCATGTAAACCCCACATTTTTAATGAAGCGCCCATCAAATGCAGCCTCACCTGCGCCCATCAAATGCAGCCTCACCAGCACCAATCAAATGCAGCCTCACCAGCACCCATCAGTGCAGCCTCACCAGCGCCCATCTATGCAGCCTCACCAGCGCCCATCAATGCAGCCTCACCAGCGCCCATAAAATGCAGCCTACCAGTGCCCATCAATGAATGTTTGCTTGCTTCCATTCTTTCAGGAGTTGGACACAGATACAGTCTTCCGGCGCTGCTGCACCTCTGAAAATATGTGCGAACAGAACGGCGGCTGCCTGCTTATGCTGAGAATTAGTTTCTTGCTGCAGGAACACCAGTGGCCATTGGCTGCCTAGTTTGCCTAGTGGTAGCACTGGCCCTGATCGTATCTATGCAGTGGCAAAGAGGGTGGTCTTTAATGTCCACATGCATTCATGGACAGCAGAGGTTTCTGTGCCGAGAGCATGCTCACAGCACAGTGACTGAGCTGTCGAAGACATCTCCTGGTCTCTTTTTTTTTTTAAATCAAATATTTTTTTTTATTGTTATTCAACAAAAATAAAAGTATATAATACAAACATACAAGCATAGACGTCATGTGCAGTTAATGGTTAGTCAAAGGTATGTTTTCTCCTGGTCTCTAGTAATGATCATGTGACCAGTGTGACAGACAATCACAGTGGTCATGTGATCAGGTAGACCTTCCCGCCCCCTGGGTATAAAAGCCCACTTTAAGGGAAGCCAGGGCTCGTGGGAATGGGTTAAGAATGTGGCCACATCCAAAATAGAAAAGTCTTTCTCCTTTCAGCATGCTGCAGAATAAGACCCTTCAGCCTACCATAGATGGCTCAAACCATGTATAGGCAGGTTGATTGTACCCAGGTTGATTGATCAACTTGGGTACAACAAGCCTAAGTCATATTCTTCATGCAATTAGTGCCAGCAGCTATAGCAGCTAGCAATAATCACTGCGTGTCCTCTCGGCTGGGACGGCTCCCTATGTCTTTCTGCCGGGAGAACACAATAGCTCTGCAGGAGGGTTTGCCCCATCAACACTAATGCGGTGTACACACGGTCGGAATTTCCAATGGAACAGTCCGATGGGAGCCTGTCAACGGATTTTCCGACCGTGTGTATGCCCATCGGTCTTTTTCTGTCGAAATTTCGGACGGACTTTGGATTGAGAACCTGTTCTCAATTTTTCCGACGGACAACCTTTCTATCGGATTTTCCAATCGTGTGTATGCAATTCCGACACGTAAAATTCTGACACATGATCGGAAACAATTTGACGCATGCTCGGAAGCATTAAACTTCCCTTCTATAGTGCTGTCGAACGTGTTTTATGCCGCTGTGTTACAGACCGTCGGAATTTGGTGTGACCGTGTGTAGGCAAGACAGTTTGAGCGAAATTCCGTCGGAATTCCGACGGGAAAACCATCAGAGCTTTTTCCGACGAGAATTCCGACCGTGTGTACGCGGCATTACTGTGTTGATGGTGGAATGAAGCAATTTTTTTTCTGCAACCCTTGGTTGCAGGAAAGAAAATTGCACAATCTTTGCCCGCCTTTTTGCTCCATATGGAAGCATTATTCTCTTTCCAGAGGTTTGATAAACCCTGCGCTAACAATTAGAGCTAGATCTCGCTCATTAGTAGGGAGCATGAGCTTTACTGGACAGCTATAGGTCTGGTTTAGGAAGGGTTATGCCACACCTCGGTAGAGAAACCAGTACTTGTACGTAAGTAAGGTTACCAGAACATCTTATAATTTGTAAATGGGTTCACAGAATACAAGGCACTCTGTAAATGACCAAGAAGAGAGGAGGGGTGGACAACGCAGTTAGTGTGTAGGGGAAGAGCATGTTTCCTGTTGGATCACCTGGAAGTACACAGAAAGTTATATTTACTGGCATGAATAAAAATGTAGATTGCAAACAGCCAGTGATCACGGAGGTGGGAAATACTTTAATTACACATAACTATTTGTGACCCAGCATATTTTATTTATTTTTTCATTTATCTTGGAGTTGTTCTCAAACCATGTTAGAGCTCATATAGACAGCTTTGCTTGGGCTGTTTTACTTGCAGTTGCAGTGAGGACAATGGCAGCTCACAGTGCTTCCCTTTTTATTTCTCATTTAAAGGATAACTAAACCCTACTCTGTATCTTCCTATCCAACGAAGATGGCGCCATCTTAGCTGCCATTGCAACCTGCAGTTGCCAAGGTGCTGCACATGTGACCAGCTATGACACAACCATTTGAGGACTCAAAATCGCATTGGCATTCATAGAGACATGCCTTGAATTCAGCATACACTGCACATGCACAAGGAGACAAAATGTAAATGAACACGTTGCAAAGAACAAAAAACAATCATGGTATGTTTGTATGTTTGGATTAGGTAATTTATTCAACATTTCCAAGTTAAAGTGTTTGTTAACCCCCCCAAAAAAATGATTTCCTGGTCCTTTAAAGCAGGTTAAACAGCACAGTGCTTGTGCTGTGTAATCTGACCCCCTCTAAACTGTAAAAAAAAAAAAATGAACTTGCCACTTCCTGTATGCCCTCTCTGCACTGACCACGGAAATCAGGGCTGCTCAGCCCTGATCACTGTGGTCAGAGTGCATCCCATCCTCATGCGCTGCCTGCTCTCTGACTCTTCTCTCTCCCCCTCCTTCCTGCTAGTGTCTGTGGATCTCCATCTCTGCCCCCCCCCCCCCCCCCGCCGCTATTAGCAAAATTAAAAATATGAAATACTCACTGCCAGCCCCTCTATTATATCCTGGCATAGCACACTGTACCTATCTTTTAGAAAAACTAGCATTGTAAATACTGATTTAGCACTGTTTTCAGGCTGTGGTCACGTGACTCTCAGCCAGTTTCCAAGGCTACTGCAGGAGAGACTGAGGGGCCATTTGATCTCCCCGACTGACCTCAGAGGGAGATCACGGCTTCTCCTGCAGTATCCATCCATCCGAGCTGTACAGCGTCTGCAAGTCATGTGACCGGCCTGATGACAGCTCTAAATCAGTATTTACAATACGCTTTTTTCTAAAAGACAGGTACAGTGTGCTATGCCAGGCTCTAATAGAGGGGCTGGCATTCTTTGTGTTATATGGGTTGACAAACCCTTTAAGCTTTCTTATAGCAAAAGGTTAAAGTGGGTTTTGTTCACCTTTAGAAATCATTTTTTGTTTCAAAGCTTTATTGTAGAAAGGGCTATTGACTATGGGTCCATGTTCATTCGCTTCTCCGTACACTGTTTGACTCTGATATCAAAATAAATCTGTACGAAACTCTTCTTTCTGTCGAGGAGTTTCTCCGACTGGAGTGACAATTGGTGACATCTTTTTACAGCAACCAAAAACTCACCATAGCGAAAGCCTGGAAATCCCAAACCCTTCGTTTCGAGGTAGTAAAACGATGAATGAACATTATAATTAATGGAAAATGAACGGCCATTTTGCATGATATTCACAAAAAATTTCTCAGAGTTTGACAGCCTAGGATTTCCCAAGCCTAGCCATTGCATTTTGACAACCTCCTTTTGTCGATTTGATGACCCCTGATCCACTGAGGCCCTTTTATCTTTTTTTTCCCTCCTTTCCTTAATTTTCTCCTATCTTTTTCTCTGTTTCTTTTTTTAATTAGTGTGCAAGCTTATTAGGCCATTATAATAATGCCTGGTTATGACAGGGTTTGGTTGTAGTTTCACTGCGGAATTGCCACTTCTCTCGCTTGACACGTGAGACAATAATAATATGATGGGTTGTAGTTTTGCTCACTTATTTTTCTCATTGTATGAAACAATGGGGGTTATTTACGAAAAGGCAAATCCACTTTGCACTGCAAGTGCACTTGGAAATGCAGTCGCTCTAAATCTAAGGGGTAGATCTGAAATGAGTGGAAGCTCTGCTGATTTTATCATCCAATCATGTGCAAGCTAAAATGCTGTTTTTTATTTCCATTACATGTCCCCCTTGGATCTACAGCGACTTTACTTCCAAGTGCACTTGCAGTGCAAAGTGGATTTTCCTTTAGTAAATAACCCCCTATGACTATGTTATGTGTGCAATTCCCATACATACGGTACTTACATTTTGTATGTTATGTAATTGTCTACTTGCCAGCTCTGTTTCTTGCATTTTAATGACAATAAAGCTTTTGTTTAAAAAAAAAAAAAAAAAAAAAGAAGTGATCTACGCAAGGCTCCATGCACACTGGACGTTAACATAACGTTATAAAAATGGCAGTAGCTTTGCAGTGAGCCTTTCAATGTTTTTTAAAGTTTTTTTGCAATAGCATTTTTCCACGTTCGCGTTTTTTTTTTCAGTGGATCAAAAACATTCAAAAAACGCTGGTGAGCCATGTTTTTGAGCGTTTTGCGTCTTTTGTGGTCAGAAAAATGACTCCTGAACGCGATTTTATGGCGTTCAGAAAACAGCCCATAAACTCCACTGCTGATAAACATCCAAAAACGTCCATGTGTGCATGGACACATAGGATAACAGAGGGGAGTTAATGGGCTGTAAAAAAAAAAGCCCAAACTCCCAAAAACAGCCTTTTATGAACTTCAGTGTGCACGGTGCCATATAAATGATGTTTTACAAGTCAGTTTCCTGCTTACTACACTGTGCTGAAGTCAAAGTGCATAGCCATTTAGATAGCTAACATTTTACAGTGGTGCCCTCTAGTGAAAGAAAAATGTAATGCAACTAAATGCCAGGGCAAAGCTGGTGTGCACACAGGAGGCAGATAAATGCAGTCTGGGGTCATGTAATGTACATTACAAAGGTTGTTGTGTGTAAAGCCTTCAGTATAGCTGTAAACCATACCTGAATAACATTTAGTTTGCTAAATTGTGCGTAATATATATAATTGGTATTTTTTGGCAATAAAATACTTATGTAGCCATGCCCCCGTAGGGGATGCTGAATGTAGTGGTTCACCTGTCACCCTGCCCAGCCAGGCATCCATCCCTCAGTCACACAGAGACATAGAACAGTCCATAAGCTTTTTTATTTTTTATTTTAATTTTTTTATTGAAGGGATAGAACTTGGATGGGAAATGGGAAATTATCGGATGCCCAGGAAAATTCAATGCCACTTGCTTGTTGGCACTTCTATATACACCCCAGTCTTCTCTCCAGCACAAACTCTTGCTTAAAGTCGAGTTCCACCCATTTAAAAGTCAGCAGCTACAAAAAGTGCAGCTGCTGATTTTTAATAAACAGACACTCACCTGTTCCGCGGTCTAGCGATGCAGGCGCACAAAGCCTCGTTGCTCTCCCCCCTCCTCTGCGCGGCTGGGGCTTCACAGCTATGCTCACTGCAGGTTGTGAATGGCTGGTCAATCTTCTGGGACCTGTGACGTGTCCCAGAAGATTGCAGGGAGGGAGTGGGAAGAGGTGAACTTCCTTCAGCACCGCAGCGCCAGGGGAGGAAGTGGGAGCTAGGTGCCTGTCAAAAATGGGTACGCGTTCCCCCCCCAAAAAAAAATTACATGCCAAAGCGGAAGTCTCATTTTTGTGTGGAGCTCCACTTTAAGACCTCTTATCCTTCACTCCTCCAGCACTTCACTTGCTGCATTACGATACTCCTCCAGCACTTCCCTTGCTTCGACTGTTACTCCACCAGCGCTTCGTTTGCTGCAGACTGTTACTCTACCAGCACTTCCTTTGCTGCAGATTGTTACTCTTCCAGACTAGCTAGCACCACATGGTTAGGCCTGACACTAACTCAGCCAGGCCTCAGCAAACTGCCTTTTGCAGGCAGGGGCCTCAGGCCCCTGGGGTATAGAAATAGTTCAGGTGCCAACTGTGCTCTATTAGGCTACCAATCCCAGATAGCTCTTGTCAGGCCCTGCCAGCCAGCTTGGCTGCAATGAACTCTTTCCACTGCCCTTCCCACAGTCCTCTTTTCTGGTTCTGCACCCATTTTTTTACTGTAATCTCCCAGTTCTCTCAGGCATGCCTCCCCAGTCCTCCAAACTGTGCTTCACGCACCAGCCCCCCAGGCTGCGACCATTTGTCCTCTATGGAGTCTCATAGCAGTGTTCTCTCCCACTGCCCTCTCCTTGCTCTCTCATGTGCCTCTTCTTCCAGGATCTCTTCACTCCTCCTGGATGCACCCGAGCCCCGGCCCAGGGTCACCACCCCCCCCCCCCCCAGACTAGGGAGCTCCCTTTGGGGTCGACAGCCTCCACAGTCTCACTCCAGCTCTTCCACCCAACAACTCCTCCCCAGCTGGGCTTACCCTGGGTATTTAAGGAGGCCTGCCCCCTGCCAATCCAAGATAGGCAGCTCCACCTCTCCTCCTAGCACCTTCAAGAAAGAGGGAGGTTACAGTGATGCTACCTGTGAGTCACCCAGTTCTACCCTGAGCCACTCCCAGCCCAAAATGAAAACAAACAGACCTAGCCACTAGCTAGGCCTGCCTACATTTTCCTACTCTGCAGAAAAATCCTTACTCTAGCACCTACCCAACTAGAGGGTGCTACACTTACTTTCTGAATGTAAAGTAGCCTAAATCTAGTGAACAGACACTCCCAACACTGCTGCAGCATCTTATGTGACTTGGAGTACATTCTCAGCCACCTCCTGCACTACAGAAGCCAAGGGAAAGGTAAGTATTTTTTTTTACTTTTTCCCCCCTCTACATGTTTTTATTTTCCCCCCCTTTACCAAAATAGAGTGGAGACAGGAAGTACAAGGTCCACTTTAAGCCCCTGTTCACACCTATGCGAATTAGATGCTGCTTACACCGACATTTCAAAATACATTCATTTTAATGAGGCTGGTTCACATATCTGCGGTGCATTCGCACTGCGCATTGCACAAAAAAACGTGTGCGTTTTCTAGGCAGTGCAGTCCGGCTCAGGTGCGAATTCAGGCCCATTATCTTCTATGGGAACACATCTGATTCGCAGATGCATTCCGTTCTGAACACAAATTCTCTCCTTCTCCTCACTACACCTCCCCCTCTCACTGATCTGCAGCTAAAACGCAGAGGAACCTCTGAACAACTGATTTTTATCTTCGCAGTTAAACAGAACATTCAATTCGCACAGCACTGGTGTGAACCCGGGCTAACAGATTAAAGTGATTGTAAGGGTTTGTTTTTTAAATATCAAACATATCATTCTTACGTCCACTGTGCAGCTCTTCTGGGGTCCCCTAGTGGCTCTCGCGGCTCCTCCCCACATCAGATAACCCCCTAGAAGAAGCACCCTCCCGAAGGGGGGGGTTACCTTGGGGCGCACTCACGAGTCCAGCATTCGGCGTCCATAGCCGCTGAATATATGACTCAGCCCCACCCCCTGGCGCCTGCTTCAACAGCAAAACCACCTTTGACACATGAAAAGTATTCTCTACAGACAATGCAGCGATTCACATTCCACATCACCTTCTGGTAACTTGTCTGGTTTCCAGACTACATGCATCGGGCGGAGATTCTGGTGCTGAAGTCACGCCACTGTTCAATCCCAGGTCAGCAGTGGTTTTTCAAATGAGTGATGTTATCCTTGTGTTTGCAGATTTGTTTTTACTATGCTTTAATAAAAGTACTACATAATGGACATTACTTCTGGCTTGTGGCGAGCTTTGTCTATAGCTGGAGTTTACCAGAAGGTGCCTTGGAATATGGATCGCTGCACTGTCTCTAAAGCAGGGGTGTCAAACTTAATTTAATTGCAGGCTGCATCAGCATTATGGTTGTGCTCAATGGGCTGGTTGTATCTCCAAGATGCAGAGTTCAGGAGTACATGGTGTACAGAGTGCGTTACATACAGAGTTCAGTAGCATGCCATGTACAGAGTGCAGGGTTTAGGGGTGCTATGCACAGAAAGCAGGGTCCGGCTCTTTTTCACAGGCTGTCCACTCGCTTCCACCTCTCTCCCCCATCCCTCACCTCTGCACACACCTTCCTCCACAGCCCTCACATCTCACCTACCCAGCCTAGCTCTTAGGTGGCTCTGCATTTCTCTCTTGCAGGGAGATCATTGGTCAATATCCGTCCCCACCATGCCCCAGCCTAAATGTGTGTGCAGGGCAAGCAGGGATCTGTGAGCCACCAAGAGGAAAGCTGACCATGTAAACAAAAAAGGCTTCTGTGTTTACAAGTGACAGTAGTGAAGGGGAAGTGGAGGAACAAAGCTGGAGGTGACAGAACTCTGTTCCGCCTTGTTCCGTTAGAAAAAAAAACCCCTGGGTGCGAGGCCCAGGGGACCAGATTTGGCTTGCGGGTCTTGTGTTTGACATGTGCTCTAGACAGTGGCGGAACTACCGCCATAGCGACACACGTGTTCGCTATGGGGCCCGCAGCCAAGTGCGGTCCGGTCCTAGTTGCCGTTAAAATTTCTCTTTTTCGCTGCCCGCCGCTAGAGGTCCGCGGCCCGCGGAGATATTTTCTCCGCCGGCCGCCATTTTCCTTAAGACCAGAGTTAAGAGACTAGAGGGGAGCCTGCCGAGTGGCTACAATAGAAAGAGAGCTGTGGCTCCGCCCACACCCCGGTCTGTCATCTGTAACCTGCTGTGGAAAGGGGTGGGGGGTGGGCGGTGCTGCAGTTAAATTTCGATTCTAGCCGGCCGGCTCCGCCTCTATTTTGTTCCCCCCTTGGCCTTCAGTAATGGCAGCAGAGACACTGCTGTTATATATATATATATATATGAGGGCTCCAATTGGAAGGGGGGGGAACCTGAGATGTAAGGAGGCACTCCACTGGCTGGGGACAGTGACACCTGAGAGGTAAGGAAGCACTCCGCTGGCTGGGGACAGCGACACCTGAGATGTAAGGAGGCACTCCGCTGGCTGGGGACAGTGACACCTGAGATGTAAGGAAGCACTCCGCTGGCTGGGGACAGTGACACCTGAGATGTAAGGAAGCACTCCGCTGGCTGGGGACAGTGACACCTGAGATGTAAGGAAGCACTCCGCTGGCTGGGGACAGTGACACCTGAGAAGGAAGCACTCCGCTGGCTGGGGACACCTGAGATGTAAGGAAGCACTCCGCTGGCTGGGGACACCTGAGATGTAAGGAAGCACTCCGCTGGCTGGGGACACCTGAGATGTAAGGAAGCACTCCGCTGGCTGGGGACACCTGATGGCAGGCGACGTGGCAAGTGACACACTCAGGGCTCCCACTGATTCTGCATTATGGTGAGTTGAAGTATTTAATTTTATATTACAATGCAATAATAGAAATAATGCGCTTCAATCACCCTGACACCATAACAACCATGGTGCCGGGATGATTGAAGCGCCAACACCAGGTGTTTGGAATATCTTTATCTACTGATTGCTAAACTTACATACACTTACACTAGAATACACATATTTCAATTTTGGTGTAGGATCTGGGCCTGCTGTCCCTTCATTCCTCTTTTTTCCTTTTTGTTTCTCCCTCCATCCCTCGTTCATCTCAGACTCTAACCACACCCCTTTGAGTCACGCCCCTTTAAGCCACACCCAATAGTACGATTAAACCAAGCCCATACTTTGCCATGGCGCGCCTTGCTCGCCGCATTTTTCTTTCCCCACTAGGCCACACCTACAAACAAATGTCCACCCCCTAATTTTAATAAGACTCCGCCCACCGACAAAAAAAATTGTCCAGGTGAGGATGAGGAATGTAAGATTACTGTTAAGCCTCCCGGGCCCCTCGAGTCCGGCCGTGTCCAACACACGCAGCTGCATACAGCAGGAGGCAGGAGCACAGAGCAGAGTGGGCGGGGCAGAACGCTCAAGCGCGCCTGTGAAGGGACATCGTTTTCGGCACATGAGGAGGCTCTGAAGTCTAGACAAGAGGTAGGAAGGGAGTGGGAGACAGACTGTCATCTGTTTTGCACAGTTCATTTTTTTTTTTTGTTGGGGGGGGTTGACTGTTTACAGGGGGGGCCCATACAACATTTTGCTATGGGGCCCTGTGATTTCTAGTTACGCCCCTGGCTCTAGAGGATACTTTTCATGTGTCACAGGCAGTTTTGCGGTTGTAATGACAGCCTATGCTTCCGGAGAGTGTTAAATTCACAAGGAGTCGGTGGTTGGTCTTCTGAACACATTGGTATCTGCAAGCACATCTCTTGTGGTGGATGGATGTTTTTTCATTATCTTTTTCACCATTTATTGAGTTTCATGGGACTTTAAATATGCCTTATGGACTTTTCTGTTTTCACTTTCTGTTGAATAGCACTGCCCATTTTTTAGTATTTATTGTTTGGGATTTGATATACGGTCCTCTTTTGATAGCAGCCTTTACACACTTATGTTTCACAGCACAGATGTTCCCATATTTATCATGTAAATGCTGTTCAGGTGGCAGGTATTTACTTGACTGACATCTAAGCATCATTAGAAATAGATGGAAGCCATTAACCATTTACTGATTGCAGAACATACAACAGATCACGAAGATCGAAGTCTCTAGACAGCAGAAACACACAAGTTCAATATGTATAAATACGTTTATTATAGCTCACGTCAGTTTGTAGAAAAATCACATGGTCTCTAGGTTCTATAAAGAAGGCACTTTCTCCATCTAAAAACACCAGAATGAATCTAGCAAGAACAAGTGAATATATGCATTTGGAATAATTATGCAGATAATCAGGAGGTGCATTAATCTATCATAATAACAGGGAACAGCTGCTATGGGCCCTCCAAATGAAAAAACGCAATCCTGCCACTCTGTGGCATAATGGATCACTGAAGATCTACAGAGCATTGTTTTTTAAGGCTACACATCTCTGTCTGACAGGAGTACAGCTCTTCTTCACTGACCGCTACAATTAAGGAGGCTACATACTATATTTGAATGCAAAAGTGAACGGCAGATGTTATTTAGGCAGTCCGGTTTCTATTGCGGTCTGTGTCCCCCATTAGGCTATGTCCCCTCAGTTCCTGTGACTGTTACTGCGGTTTTGGGATGTTACAAGATTGCTAAATTATCAACCAGGTTTTCCGAATCTTCTTTTTGGGGACACAGGCAAGATCTTTGCATAGGAGTTCTCTGCCCTGTCCACCTGCCTAAAATGACTTGGAGGCAACACTCTCACTGCCATCCATTTCACATTGTAGAAAACAAGGATCAGGAAGTTTTTCTTACTAAAGGCCTCAGCTAACACCTCTAGCAGGGACGTCTTACCAACTGAGTCCATAAAAGATGTACAAAAGGTACACAATGATTCATCCTAACAAAACAGGTGGCTTAAACCTTACTACTACTACTACCAATATCTCAACTTCAAAACATCTACAATACCATTGTTGTAGACAAAACCCAAGACACTGTATCACCAGTTTGAGAAAAATTGCATAGATAAGTATTTGTAGTCTAGTAATAAATCCTAGCATGACCACATGTAAATTAAAATTTGATGAATTTGGTGATCACCTGTTATGTAACTGGACCAGTAAACTAATACATAACAGAGATATGGCCAAGTCCGTCCAAAGGTTACAAAGTTTCTGATGATCAAAAATGTTATTAGAAACATGTAAAAACAGTTTTCGCCTCAAATGGCAGATTGATAGAAGTTTGCATGATCAAGAAGACACCTGCACAGGTTCTGAAAAGGTTATAACCCATAGAAGCCACTCAGAAGGATACTCTTAGACTTCAAGAGACTGAATAGATGCTGTGGGTTACACATGACATTAATTCTCTCGGAATTGCTTTCATAAATAAGCACCAAGAAAAGACTGAAAATGTATACATGTCATACAGCCAGCTCACAGTTCTAATGAATTGTAAACAGTGGTTTTCCAAAGTGCACAATGTTCAATAATTTTGTACAATAAATATTGCATAGAAAACAACATCATGGTAAGTGCGTAGAAACAGAAATCCTCAATCCTGTACAACTTTGTTACACAGGGCACATTAAAGCTCCATTTAGGTAGCTGGTCATAGTAACTACACTTGTCAAAGCCAGTGAAAGCGATATGGTCTGCCTATGCAGACTGAAGTCTATCAGGAAGACAAAGAAGACCCCTGGAAGGACCAGAGATCCTGCAGCACAATCATGTACTAGGCTGATGTGGTGTCCACGTCTGGCTGTCAAGCAATCCCGATGTGGAACCATAGCCTGACTGATATCCCTCAGACACAGCACTCTCCCTGACATCACCAGAGCCAGGTGATCCGTAACAACACCAACAGAGTGATTTCAGCAGACGGGTTCTGATGACACGAGTACATAAAACAAACATAATGCAGTTTGCGCCACCCTGGAAGCTATTTCCAATACCCTGCAAATGAGGAAAAATAAAATTGATCAGGACATAGAAAAGTCATAACATTTTACATTGATACATTCACACATAGGGTGGTTTCTTCTCAACTAAAACAGAGCTAAAATTGCAACACTTTACTTGAATACTGAAATACCAAGTATAGGGATATTGAGTATTGTATCATAATACATTTTATTTTTATGCTGACATTATTTTATTTTGAAAATGTACTCAAGTGCAGTGTTTCTCAACCTTTTTTCCAGTCAAGGCAATCTTTAAAATTCTGCATAATCTCGAGGCACCTCATTCTAAAATGTAAGAAACTAAATAGTTTTACACAACAACATCCACACAAATAAGACACCCAACATTAGAGTAGATTTTTTCTTGCACAGCAAACACACCGTTGCACACTGGCACTGACTAGTATTCCAATTTTTCTCTTCTCCCTCACTCAGCTAATGTGACTCCAGTGCTGACAGAGAGGAGAGGGGAAAAGAAGGATGCTGTACAGGTGCTCAATATCCTCCTAGTCAAGGACTAAGTCCTTGTACGAACACCAGTGGCTAGGTTGTAATAGTACAGAATGGAAACGTGTGAGTTTGTGTAACTAAAAGGCAAGCTTGATCCACAAACTGACTTGTATACAATTTTTGGGCAATTGTTAGGCATTTTGCCAAGGCACCCCTGAAGAAACCTGAAAGCACCCTGGTTGAAAAATATTTCTCTAGTGTACTTCTTGTCAACCTGAATATTGCCACATGAATTTCAACTTACTGTACCTCAAGCAATGGTGCTAGTGACTTTCATGCTACACCGAAATTACACTACTGCCATCTAGTGGTGGTAGATGTAATTGCGGTAACGCCGCCCAAGTAATGGGAACGGCGTTACCATGAGGGGAAGAGTAATCAGTTAGATTACTCGTTACCCTCTAAAGTAACTGCGTTAAGTAACTCCGTTTATTTTAACTCAGTTACTTACATCACTGACTGTGAGAGACTGTGGGATTTTATAAAACTTGGATTACAAGTAAACAGAGTGGACTTTTTGACATTAAACAGCTGTAATGTTCTCTGGATGTTATTAGTCCAATGATTAATTATACTCGTCACTTAGAGTTGCAGTTTACGCTGGAATAATAAAACATTACTTACGTGTAATACGACAAGGATGGGGTTGTGCACTGCTGGTGACTCACAAAGAGTCAAGATGAATCGGATGGTGCTCCAGATACGGAGAAAGATGAATATAACAGGGATGAAGACCAGCTTCTTGTCAGCTATTGTTCTGGGCTGGTAAACAGGTGCAGTGGACAGGATTGGACGATATTCTGATAAGGCCCTATGCTGGAGAGAGAAGGTCACATCATAAATGATACAAACACATGAACATTAAGAACAACGATCTGTATATGGACTGCAGGAATACTTGACATAAAATGGTCAGTTTAACGCTTTAACCACTTAAAGACATATATATATATATATATATATATATATATATATATAAAACACACACACACATATAAATATTCACACACTTTTTCGTATCCAAATTCGCAATTGTTACGAAAAGTTAACGAACCTAAACGTTAAAACCCCAGGAAGTCAGTACAGGGACGGTGGGAACCCTATGGGAATTTCTATGCTTAATAATTTTCAACGAAATACGAAATTTCGTTAAATTTCGGATCCAAATTAACAGAATTGTGACTGGTGTTTTGTGTACCAATCAGAGGAAGTCAGCACAGGGATGGTGGGAACCCCTCATAATGGACACACAGCAGATGTACAGACCTGGGAACTCAGCACAGGGATGGTGGGGACCCCTCAATGATAAATTCATCATAACGAACATTCGTAATTGTTACGAAAAGTTAACAAATCTAAAAGTTAAAACACCCAGGAAGTCAGCACAGAGATGGTGGGGACCCCTCAATGATAAATTCATCATAACGAACTTTCGTTATTTTAACGAAAAGTTTATGACTCTAACGAAAATTCGTATTCCGTACGAATCCAAAATGTTTTTCCTACACAAATTATGATTTTTTTTTTTTTTTACGTACAAAATGAAACAAATTTTTGGACGGTGCCCATGTCTAACAGATTATAGGATCTCTCCTCTTGCAGTGGCCTGACAGTTTGAAAGCTTTAGAGACACGATAGGGTCTCATTAAACATGTAGGCTTAGTGACTAAAAAAGGTACACATAGAGACATTAAGAGCAATGAATGAAGAGTACTATACCGCTCTGCCAATGTGCTTCTTTATATGGATGTAGAGAAAAGGCAAGACAAGGTAAGCCAGGATCTCCCACACTTTTCCGGCCAACAGCATCCATGTGAGCCTGTCCTCCGCATCTATATCGATCCAGCACCACCCTACTGAAACATAGGATGCGTCATAGCCAATCTTCTGTAGGCATACTGCAGCAACGGTTATTACCAGCGGAACTCCCCAGCTGTAGGAGAGAAATAAAAGTATCTGTGAAGTACAATCAGCACATCACCATACTACCACCATATGCATGCACACGCTTTCACTGATGAAATAAAAAAAAAGAAAAGTCTTCTAAATACCCAAAATATTAATTTGGCTGTGGTGCAAGATGGCCACAGCCAGAAATGCTGGGTAGGGGGGTTTACAGTGGTTTCTCAGCTCAATAAAGCATGAAGACATTGATGGATGGGCGAGTTTGCTTTGAATAATAAAAATGATTTAAAGGATAAGTTCACCTTTTGTAACATTCAGGGTGCAAGGTGTAACACATAACAGATACCCCGCCCCTGGTTTTGACATTTTGCAGGGGATCTTCTCTTCCCACTAGCTGTCACCGCCTAAAAAGAAATGCAAACTCCGGCCACCCGGTCGCGTCATTCATTCATTCACAGT
Source organism: Lithobates sylvaticus (assembly GCA_028564925.1). NCBI lineage: Eukaryota > Metazoa > Chordata > Amphibia > Anura > Ranidae > Lithobates > Lithobates sylvaticus. The sequence goes on along the minus strand of CM053035.1, from coordinate 151,084,417 downwards.
ATTTTGTGAATAGGAAAACTACAAGTCCCGAAATCCTTTGCCGCAGTCAGCTTGCCGTTCACAATGAAATACCAGAGCGCTGTTGATTGCTCCTGGTAGTTCACTAAGCTTCCTGTAAAGCCCCATACACACGGTCGGAAAATCCGACCACCAAATCCATCGGATTTGGTCCGACGGATTTAGTCCGACACTGGTGTTGCATACACACGGTCGGACAAAGTTGTCGGAAAATCCGATCATTCTGAACGTGGTGACGTTTGTTGCCTACGACGGGACTACGTAGAGGCTAGTAGCCAATAGCTTTGGTCTTGTAATGTGAATTCGCTACACACGATCGGAATTGGTGTGATCGGACTTTGTTGTCGGAAAATTTTTAGAGCAGGAGATACAACTTTGTCCGTCGGACAATCCGACGGAAAATGTCCGATGGTGCCTACACACGGTCGGAATTTCCGACAACACTGTCCGATAGGACAGAATCCATCGGAAAATCCGACCGTGTGTATGGGGCTTTAGAGTGTAACTGCCTGCCCGTATCGAATGTACAGGCAGACAGATACAAAGACAGCCTGCAGGACCATGGTATTACACCCATAATCTGCTGATCGTTGTGCAATGCTTTACAGGTACTTCTAAAAAAATTATATATATATATATATATATATATATATATATATATATATATATATATATATATATATATATATATACATATATATACACACACACACACACACACACACACACACACACATTTTATATATATATATATATATATATATATATATATATATATATATATATATATATATATATATACACATATACACACACTTTTACCTGCAAAAAAATAAGCGTTAGAGTGAACTTATCTTTTAAATAGTGTTTTTGGTTTGTGGAGCTCAGATGTAGTGTAGTTCGCTTTAATCACACTAGGGGGTGTGTCAGCCTGTTATTTCACCGGCTGACTATGGAACTGTCCTGTTGTTCCCAGTACTGGCAAGGAGTGTACATGTCTTGATTAGCATTGAAAGAAAACAGAGGGGCTGCATGGAAAAAACTGGCAAGAGCACAAGATATTTTGGATGTTTTAAACAGTATAAAAGAGAAGAAAAATAAAACAAATCAGTGACTATTAAATGTTATGAGGACCTGTCCAGTGATTTGGCGCTGTCCTCACCTGGGCCAGTACTTCACTGGTCTTTGGGTCCCCGACACGGGCCCCCATTTACTGTGGGAAGCTGGCTGTGACTCCTGGCAACTACACAGCTGGCTCTCCATTGTGCATGCGCAAGTGCCGTGCTTTGTAAATGGATCAGTAGCCTCCTGGGACATATGATGTGTTCCAAGACATTGCATGCGGGGGTGGGGGGTGAACTTTTGCTGGGACCGTTTAGGCGATTCCAGTAGATGTGAGAGCAGGTAACTGTCAAAACTAGGTATTCGCTCAGGAAAGGGAACATAAGTTGGAACTTCCCTTTTTAGTTCTGCTTTAAAAGAAGTGCAATTGTTACTTTAGGCTAACATGAATCTGAGTTTACATGTACTTCTATTTTCATTTACACACCATTTCAAATGGAACTGCAGAATTTTTATTTATTTTTTATTGGTTTTGAATGTGTTGCATAGGAAGTAGAGCCTCTGCTTTTTGTGTCCCTATTTGGGGGATTTCTCCTCACTTCCTGTCCTGGTAAAAAGTGGTGACTAGAACAGGAAATGAGAAATCTCTCCAACTTTAGTATGAGTATTCTCTCAGAAATAGAGACACTGACAGCATTAATAACATTATGTGGAGCAGAAAACAGTTGGCCATACACTAATAGTTTATTTTTTTGGATCAGTATGCAGGCTAACAGATTCTCGTATTTTTGACAGCCAGTTCCTTCAGCTATCAGACTATGCAAACAGCGACTGCATCCAACTAGAAGCAGTCTCTTTTCAGACGACAATTTTCTGCAGGGTTCCTTCAATTTTTCCATCAAAAGATGTCAGGAGGCAGCCAACATTGTCACCCACCGGGCAAAGTTTATAGTGTATGGCCAGTTTTAGAACCTTTGCTGGGTTACAGCATTGAGAAAAGAAGGCTGAAACAACCAAAGTCGCTCTTGAATTCCAGCATGAACTTAAAACATGACCATTCATAATTTGCTTTCTAATTATTTTTTTTAAATAGAGATGTGAAGGATGGAATACAAACACACAGAAGAGAACAAGCAGCAGGATTTAGGATTCTCAATGTTTTCCAATCAGATATAAATAGCCTCATCTCATCAGCCGAAGCATCTCAGATTGCATCTGGTGACACAATCTATTAACCTTGTGTCTGCTCTTAGACCACCCGATGTCAGGACCCGGTGCCAGCGCTGCCACTACATATGAGGACTGATAAGCTGCAATTACATTTTCATTTTTGGATTTAAATACACCAAGTCTGCATTCACACTTAGCATTTTGTAAACACACATGAAATTGCAGCACACAAATTTGTGTTTTTTGCACCACACCCCATAGGGTAGCCTATTAATTTGAATGGGCTGTTGTATGCGTGGCCAAGTAGCTCATACACCCCTTTGAGTGTTGAGCTTCGGGCAATTTTTTGCCACTTTTGACACGCGTGTGAAAATCATGTGTCTTTTTTGCTGTGTCTGGGGTGCCATTAACTACTTATTCTCTGCACCTGAAAGCATGTTCACAGTGTTGATAGCTAAACAGTGCAACAAAGCCCTGATAGGCTCAGAGTGGTGCCCCTCCACCATGCTGTACAGAAGGCTACTGGCTCATGTACACAGACTAGGTTGACCACCGCAAACGCATAATGTGGCAAAATCGATTTTGCAGTGTTTTTCAGCCAGCGGCCAAAACTTTGCTATCCTTGAACCTCCCCTAACCAAAGCAGCTCCTAAACTCTGGTAAAGGCCTAAGTGTGCATGGACACATAAGCAGACATCAGCAGACAAGCTGATTGCACAGTTAGGCTTGATTCACATTAATGCGTTTTTTGATGCATTTTGCAGAAATGCAGGGAAATTTTTTAACATGGGTTCCTATGGAACATGTTCACATCAATGCACAGTTAGGCTTGATTCACACTAATGCGTTTTTTGATGCATTTTGCAGAAATGCAGGGAAATTTTTTAACATGGGTTCCTATGGAACATGTTCACATCAATGCATTTTTGTGCCTCTGCGTTTTTTGGAAATGGTCAGGGACTTTTTTTCATGCAAAATGCAGCGTTTTGCATGTAATAGAAGTCACTGGACCCACATCCAAAACGCAAGTACCGCGTTTTTACCGCAATTTGCATTTTTTTTCTATTTTTGTACATTGTATATAGCTGGTTGCTAAGCAACCACAGTGTAAAAAAAAAAAAATCAAAAAAAACGCAAAACGGTAAAAACGCGTGTCCAAAAACGCGGCAAGCACGGCAGAAACAGTCAAAAGCAACATGCATAGATGTGAATCGGGGGTCTTATAGGTCTGACTTAACAGGGGGTATGTGTCAAACATCTGCAAAAAGACTACCTACTCCACACAGAAAGGAAAAGTCCTGCTTTGCAGCATGCTGGCAGGGGACTGGCTTTTCTACTAAGACTGTGGCTGCTTTATGAAGAAAAAGAACTGTAAGCCTGTGTACACTTTTTGTTTTGATGTATTTAGTGGATTTACACTGAAAGTTCAATTGGCCTTTAAAATGGTTACTCAAAAACAACTCCATTTCAGCTTTCAACAGTTCAGGGTAGCTCAGTAGAACAATAAGACATTATTTCTCATTTAACACTAAAGAATGAATTGCCATTAATAGGTCTGTAATCAGCTACTTTGTGGGATAAATTGGCACAGAGTTTTATTCAATCCTGAGCTGGCTAATCTGGCCAAACTATAAACCTTGCAAACAAAATTATGGAAACTATAAGATCCAATAACAAAGACATCCAAATTCCCTCAGAATAATCCCCCACTCTTCCACTTAATGCCATTCTAAGCTATAAAGCAACAGCTACACTTTAATGATCAGTAATCTGAAAATATAAGAAAATTATTTCATGTGAAATAGTAATAAAATGTACAATATGTAGTAGACCTGCCAAAAAGCCAGTGTGGCCATGTCTGTGCAGCCACTGCATCCTGAATGACAGTAATGGGACTGCCTGCATGGGATAAATGGAACACCAGTGCATTCCTGTGCAGGTAAACACAGCTCTCCATAGGTTGTATGGTTATGTACTCTTTATCCCCCCACCTTTCCCATATCACATCCTCAGGGCCCATTTTACACAGTCAGAAGGTTCTATAGCCTCTCTGAAAAGCAAACCACAGTGGGAAACTTTTTCAGAGGCAGTTTAGAGTTGGTTTATAGGCATTTAGAAGGCAATACTACCGTTTCCTAAATTAGTTTTTTTTTACATTGAAATACTATGCAGCAACTGCATGGCAATCATTTGGCACTACTTGCCAAACTCAACTAGTTAAACATGTTGCACCACAAAATGAAGCATTGTGGTCAGGGCAATGGAGACCAACCTGAGTGGAGGCAATGTCACACCGTAAGTGGGGGGGGGGGGGGGGGGCTCTTGGTCACCAAAGAGTTGATCAACCCTATATTCAATCACCTGTGTGAACTTAGCCTTAAAAATCTTTTCAAAAGCTTCCCTCCACTAACAGCTTTTTTCTAATGATATTACAGGCTATCCTGTATGAAATCCAGGGCTCCGTATTCACTCCTGCTTGCAGAGCATGCTTTATATACAAGGGAACAGATAGAAGATAGTTTTAGGGATGATAAAAGATGTGGAGAAGAGGAGTGGTGATGTCACAAACTCTACCAAGACCAATCAGAAAATGCCTTGTATTCATTGAAAGAAAACAAGGTGTTCTATGAATGGCATCTGTGCCAACTGAGTGACCCCCCCCCCCCCCCCACCAAAGGTCAGTGTGCAAAGGGGAAACTTCTCTGTGAATCCAAGCAGGAGATCACAGCCAACTCTATAGTAGTGCTGACTACTTCAATGATTTCCAGTTTCCCCAGCAGTCCATCAGTTATGAGATATGAATACTTACATTATTCATACATTGTGCCAAGCTGGACCAATGTAAGTATGTGATACAGATAATTCCTGGAGTTCAGCTTTAAGCTCCAGAGTGAATGTTAAAGCGGAGCTCCACCCTAAAGTGGAACTTCCGCTTATCAGATTCCTCCCCCCTCCGGTGCCACAATTGGCACTTTTCAGGGGGGAGGGGGGTGCAGATACCTGTATAATACAGGTATCTGCACCCACTTCCGGGACTAGCTGCCCCGCCCCTATCCGAGGATGCCCGTCCCTATCCGAGGGTTCCCGTTGTGTCTTGGGAAACACACAGATGCACTGTTTCCCTTGTGTGCCCCCGAAAAGAGGACAAACAAAGCATCGGTTTTCCTAAAGGTCTTAGTGACCTCAAGATAGGCAAGGAGGATCCTTTTTACTTCTAAGCAACTAAACTTTCTTTCCTGTTCGCCGTGCGGTGAACTACAAAAGGATGGCAGTACAATATCCTGAGTTCGGTGGAATGTACTAGCCACCTTAGGCAAAAAACCTGGATCAGTCTTTAAAACGACTCGATCATCAAAAATCGTGAGAAAAGGCTCCCTAACTGACAGGGCCTGCAGCTCACTTACCCTACGTGCTGAGGTAATAGCTACCAGAAAAACTACTTTTAATGTAAGTAGTTTAACTGAGATTTCCTCGAGAGGCTCAAAAGGAAATTCCACCAAAGCCTGAAGTACTAGGGACAGGTCCCAAGATGGACAACTTTTCACCACTACTGGCCTGGCCCTTGAAATTGATTTGAAAAATCTGGCTACAATGGGATTTTCCAGGAGAGAAAACTGGAGGAAAAACACTAATAGCTGCCGCTTGTACTTTTAGGGTACTAACGGAAAGACCCTTGTCAACCCCCTCTTGAAAAAATTCCAGAATTGCCGGAATATCGTGGGTTAGTCTCCGATTCTCCGATAACCAAGAATTAAACTTTTTCCAAACCTTGGAATAAATGGCTCTGGTTACTGGTTTTCTACAGTCTACCAGAGTCCTGACTACTTTGTCGGAGAACCCCTGGGCGCTTAGCATCTTCTCTTCAGATACCAAGCCGACAATCTTAGGGAAATCACCTGGGGGTGAGACACTGGACCCTGCAACAATAAGTCTTCCCTCTTTGGAAGACTCAGTGGAGGCTCTGAAACTAGAGTCTGTAGCAGGGAAAACCATGGCCTCTTGGGCCAAAACGGGGCAATTAGAATGAGGTCTGTTTCTTCTAGAAGAAACTTCCGGAGGACTTCTGGAATAAGTCTGATCGGCGGAAAGGCATAACATAGGCCGCAAGGCCATGGGTTTGCCAGCGCATCGATCCCCAAGGATTGGTCTGCTGGGTTCATGGAAAAGAACATTTCCGTCTTGCGGTTGTTCCTGTTTGCGAACAGATCCGCTACTGGGTATCCCCATCTGCTGGTGAGGTCTGCAAAGACTTCGGGATGAAGGGACCAGTTGTCTCGATCTACCCGGTGACGGCTGAGGTAGTCTGCTAACCAATTTTGTGCGCCCTTCAAGTGCACCGCTGAAATTGAAGCCAGATTCCCCTCTGCCCATACTAGAATCTCCTGGGCAATTGACTGGAGTATCCGGCTTCTCGTGCCCCCCTGCTTGTTGAGGTATGCGACTGTCGCAACGTTGTCCGACAGAATTTGAAGATTGTGGCCCCTGATCTCTATCTGAAAGGACTGCAGGGCTCTGTGAACCGCTAGAAGCTCTCTTTGATTGGATGAAGCCCTTGCCTCCATTGAGGACCACTCTCCCTGTGCTACTGCATTGTTGAGATGGGCTCCCCATCCCCAGGAACTTGCATCCGTAGTAATCCTTTGGGAAATGGGAATGGACCATGGGAGACCTCCTGCTAGGTGCTGGCTTGCTCTCCACCACCACAGGCTTCCCTTTACCCTGGTGGGAAGCCGGACTCTTGACTCCAGGGACCTTGCATCCCCGTTCCAGTTTCTTAAGAGGAACAGTTGTAGTGGACGTTGATGAAGTCTTGCCCATGGGACTGCAGGAAAGCATGAGGTCATCAGACCCACTGCCCTCGAAACCTGTCTTAGGGAGACCGACTGGTTTGTCTGCAATGCTGACATAGATTGGATCATTTTGGTAATCTTCTCCTGAGGAAGAAAGACCCTTTGATCTACTGAGCAAAAGTCGTAACCCAGGTAAGTCACCTTCTGGGCCGGAGTTAAGGACGACTTTTCTACGTTTATTAACCAGCCTAAGGACTGTAGGAAGTCCCGTACAGCCTGGAGATCCTCCAACAGCTTCTGGTATGACGCTGCTACCACCAGGAGGTCGTCTAAGTAAGGGATAATAGTTATCGCTTTTAGCCTGAGTGGAGCTAGGGCTTCCCCCAACACTTTTGTGAAAATGCGTGGGGCTGAGGAAAGACCAAAGGGGAGGGCCTGAAACTGGAAGTGTCGGGTCCCTGTCCTCATCTTCACTGCTAATCTTAAATATCTCTGGAAGGCTGAGTGGATAGGGATGTGAAGATAAGCATCCCTCAAGTCCAACGTGGCCATGTAGCAGTTTGGGTAGAGTAGGCTTTTGATAGTGAAAACCGTCTCCATCCGGAAATGTTTGTATCTGATTGATTTGTTTAAAGCTCGGAGATTCAGGATAAGTCGAAACTTCCCTGACGGCTTTTTGACAACAAATACATGGGAATAGAATCCCTTGCCCTGATCTGACTGGGGAACAGGAATCAGGACCTTCTGATCCAACAGGTCTCCGATCTGGAGACCCAGGGCCTGCGCTTTCTCCCGATCCTGGGGAGGAAAGGTGACCAAAAACCGCTCTGGTGGTTGGTGGGCGAATTCCAGCCTGTACCCGTTGGTCACAAGGTCCAGGATAAAGGGGCTTGAAGTAACTGCTGCCCACTGTGGGAAGAAGGCCCTCAATCTTCCTCCCACTGGGGAACGCAAGTCACTGCGGTTTGGTGGGCTGTTGAGGAGGGTTAAACAGGACCCCCCCTTTGCCTCTGCCTTTGTGCCCTGTCCAGTGTTTTTTCGGCCTGCTGTCCTTCCTTTAGGACCCTGCTGCCTGCCTTGGCCACGAAAAAACTTCCTGGCTGCTGGGATTCTCTTTTTCTCTGGGAAAGCCTTCTTCCTGTCGGCAGTGCGTTCCAGTGCCTCCTGCAGCCCTGGGCCAAATAAGTGATCGCCTGTTAAGGGGAGCCCACAAAGGTGTAACTTGGAGGCTGAGTCCCCTGACCAGGTCTTAAGCCAAAGGCTCCTCCTGGCCGAGTTCACTAAAGCCGAGGTCCTGGCCGACATTCTCACCGACTCTGCGGAAGAATCTGCCAAAAAACCTACAGCCTGAAAGAGGAGAGGAAAAGACTTCAAAATCTGCTCTCTGGAGGTACCTGCCAACAGATGAGTCTGAATTTGGGTTAACCACACCTCCAGATTTCTGGCCACACAAGTGGAGGCCAGAGCAGGTTTGAGGTTCCCAACCGCAGAGTCCCAGGCTCTGTGGAGAAGGATATCCCCCCTCTTGTCCATCGGATCCTTAAGCGTACCCATATCATCGAACGCTAGGTCCGAGTTCTTTGAAACCTTTGAAAGGGGTGCGTCTAGCTTGGGATTTTTATTCCACGGCTGCGTAGTGTCCTCATCAAAAGGAAACCTCCTTTTAAGGTTACTAGAGAAGAAAGGTTTTCTCTCAGGATTATCCCATTCCAGTTTGATAGTATCAATCAATGAGCTATGGACTGGAAAAACTCTAGATTTTTTCTTGTGCAATCCCTTATACATGAGATCATGTTTGGATAGCTGAACCTCCTCTTCTTACAATTCAAGGGTAGTATAGATGGCCTTCAATAAGTCATCCACATCTTCTACGGACAACTTAAATCTCGAGCTCCGAGTGGATTCTCTATCCCCGGGCTCTTTCTCTGACCCTGATTCCTCTGGAGAGGAACGGGTAGATCTGACCTCAGCCTCAGAGTCTTCACTGTCCGCCTGCTGCGGAGTGCTGACTGTCGTCTTCTGTGACGACGGACCCTCTGCTGGAGTCTGGAGCTTGTCAATAAGCGTTCTAAAGGAACTAAAGGTGGACGAAAGCTCATCTCTGACAGAAGCTAGCATCTTTTGGCAAGAGGTAACCGGGTCATCTTTTACAAGGCCCTCTATACAGCTGCGACAAACTGCTTTGCTCCAAGAGGAGCTCAATTTGTTTGCGCACACCGCACATTTCCTTTTAGGTGGCTGTGCCTGAGCTTTCTCCTGGGTCTTGGTCTGTAAGACAAAAAATAAATAAAACGACCCCAAATGAGACTCACAGCCACCCTGACGCTCCGAAACACCACGTGCAGGAGGGAAGAAATGTGTCCCCATAACCCACTACTACAGAGAGGGGAGGGGGAGGGAACACTCACAGGGATAGCAAGATAGTGACAAAACACTTCAGGCTTACCTGCGAGGTGCTGGTGTTGGGCACTGCTTCCACTGCCTGTGCAGGAACTGCAGACTGGTCCATCCTGCCCTGTTTAGCTTTCCACAGCCTGGCTGCTTTCCACCAAAACACACCAGTAACCAGCGTCTCCCATCCGCACCGCTTAAAAAGACTGGAACCAGTGTCTCCGGCGCCCGATGATGATGTCATATGCCCCGGAAGTGACCTATCACTCGGCACTTCCTGTGGGCCAGCTTGGAGTGCAGAAGCTCCGCCCCCTCAAGTGCTGCTGCTTCCTGTTTCTCCTCACACCTTTCAGCCATGCTGTGGGTGAGGAGAGGAAACTGCTGCTCACATAGAGACTACAGGCGCTTGGGAGCAGACATCACCACGGTCATGGCCCTCTCCAGGCACAGAGAGACAGGAGACAGCAGCACAACCAACCTCCCCAGCGGTGTGCTGCTTCTGGCAGAAGAGAAGGTTAGTGATATGCCCCCAAATAGCCTTACAGAGCCCCTGCTCATGAGACCTAGGGGACCAGGTTCCTGGAACATGTTACCCCCCGTCCGGAGGAAACACTAATAACTGACATGGGGCCTGGAGGACCGCCCTTTTATCTGGTGGGGGGAATGTGTTTCCTGTCCTGGTAGGAGGAGCCCTAGGTCTCATGGGCTGTCCTGGAAGACGTTTTGAGAAAAATAAAAATTGGGTGGGCCTCCTCTAAGTTTGTTTATGCATACCTCCCAACTTTCTGAGATGGGAATGAGGGATACTTTTAGAAAAAAAATGATGTAGGCTTAGGACACACCCCCTGCCATGCCCCAATTAAAAAGGAGAATTGTACAAAAAAAATGATTGGTTAAACCCACAAGCGCCTTTTTTACCACTACCAGGTACATATTTGACCACTTTCACCAGGTAATAAAAGTGGTTTCTCACTGCAGAAACAAGGTAAAAGAAAAAATAATTCTGGGATATGATCTAGAGACAGAGATGGAGATTTGGGGTTACATTTTGGAACTAGAACTAAATAAAAGAAGAAAGTAGGACAGATCATGTGACACTTAGATTGCACACAGGTGGACATCATTTCACTAAATTATGTGACTTCTGAGTGTTTTCTTCTCTCTCTTCAAAGCACTAAGTCAAGTGGCTTTCTCCTGCTCACTTCTACAGTTATCAGCATAACTTCTGACAAGTTCTCTGTGACCGAAGATAAAACCAGCCTGAAATGTGTGTATGGGAGGTTGCTATAAATAGATTAGCACACAGCTAAACTATTCACAGACCAGCTCTGAGAGTCTCTGCCTATGTGGAGGGGGTGCCTTTCCTCCAATCAGCTGTCTTGGCTGTGTGCCCAGACTTCAAAGGTTGAGTTGAACAGGAAGAGAAAATCTAAGGGGCCTGAACTTTCTAAACAGTATATAGAGCTGAAGACAGCAGATATACATGTAAAACTTATGTAGAGAGATGTGTTTCACCCGTGTATTATCTGGGGCTGTTCACTTCACTGGGTGTATGTGAGAGTTTACATCCACCTTAAAGTGGAAGTAAACCCTCCTATCGTTTTTTTTTTTTTTTTTTTAAACTGTTAAATCGATGGGTTTACTTCCGCTTTAAGAGAAGAATCTTGGGATAGTCTCAAAAGGTTGTTTCACCAGTCCATTAAGGACTTTAGACACACCCCAAGAAAGGCCTCAGCATTCACGCCCTGTCCATCTGAATCTTAATGTTACCTGCATCGAAAGAAAGGTCAGAAGTTTTAGAAATCTAGGATAGGGCAGCATCCAGTTTAAGACATTTTTAATTTTCTCTCCTCATGATCAATACTGAAGGGTAACCTTCTCTTCCAGGTCCTTAGAACACTGGTAAAAAAAATATATACCCTGCTGATTCTGCAATCCTCTGTACAGCTTATCCTGCATCGAGAGGATTTTCAAGACATCAGGAATTTGTTCTTTGTAACAAATCTATTTTCTTTAAGGAAAGTAAATGTCTGGAAGGGTCTTCCGTCGCCTCATCCAAAGCTTCCCTCCTGTTTCAAATCTGTTTTCCAAATCTCTACCACTGCCAGAGTCTCCTCTGCCCTCTGAGGGGCCATTATCAGGGAACTAGTAGAACAAGGCAGCATGAAGACGGAAGGACCAGCCTTAAAAGTGGAAGCGAAAATCTGAGAACACTGTTCTGAAAGATTCAAATGTAGACACCATTTCAAATCTCAGTGCCCATGAAAGCCTTCATTAAAAGTAAAATATTTTTGTGCTGAGAGCTTCTTGATACACTTTTTACAGAAAGGCCTAATATAAGACTCCTACAATCTACAACAGTAGCCCATACTGCTTAGAATGGTTAGAGGCTGTCACTAAGGTTGAGGTAACAGGTGCATTCGAAGGACTCCATGCGGCCAGTCTTTCAGGTGTAGAGGCTTCTGGAAAAAAGGACAAAAGGTCACAGCTGCACTTAGCACCCCAACACAAACAAGGAGGGTGCAAGGATAAACCACCACCTCCCCTAGGGGACAACAAAACTAGTTTATCAAAGCCTCTCCCTGAATCCCCCAGGTGTCCCCATCAGAGGTACTTCACAAAGGATTCACCCTTCAGGAGGTCTCATCTTCAAATCTGTATTTACATACGTGCCTGGAGTTTCGCTTCAATGAAGATAACATTTTCTACATAGTTTATATAGTACTTGTGTTAAAAATGGATCAATGGAATTAAAAAGTTGTGCCTGTAGGCCTAACAATCATGAGTGACATGTTCCCAGTGGTTGTTTATCATCTACTTGCGTGTTTACCCATGGCATTCAAAGTCTATATTTGTTGCTCTGTAGTTCCACTATCAAAGAGCTCTTTTATGAATCTCCAGTTTCAAAACACTGTAGAGTGGCTGTGTGTGCTGAGTACACTGTGTAATCACTGTCATGCGTGAGGAACATGCACTTCACACAACATGGCAGTCAAGAGTCATCTTCAGATGGGACGACACAGAACTACATCTATTTCAACACAGCGACTTGGTGCATACCTCACACCCCACATTGTAACTTAAAGACCCCTTTCACACCAAGGGCGTATTGCAGGCGTTAGAAATAGCGCCTGCAGTCCGCCCTTAAACAGCTGCACCATTGTCTGTAGTGTGAAAGCCCGAGGGCTTTCAAACTGCATCGGTGCCCTGGCAGGACATCAGGAAAAGTCCTGCCAGCAGCTTCTTTGGAGCGGCGAACTCACCGCTCCTCCAGTGCTGCTCCCCATTGAAATCAATGGGGCAGCGCTGTAATACTGCCGGCAAAACGCCGCTATTGCTGGGGGTTTTAACCCTTTCTCGGCGTTTTACCGCCGACGCTATAGACGTTGCGGTATGAAAGGGGTCTAAAGGATAAGTTCACAAAAAAAAAAAAAGAAGATAAAATGCTAATTTTTTGCAGGTAAAAAAAAAAAAAATGCATTTAATTTATTTATTGGAGCCTGTAAAGCAGGGGTCGGCAACCTACAGCCTGCAGGCAGCACCCGGCCCGCCGCCGCCAATTGTCTGGCCCGTCAGTGCACATGATGAATTCACGTGCACCCGGCCCATGGTCATTTAAACCCCTTCACGACAGCTGTATGCAAATGTGTGGCCTCGGCTTGAAGGAGTTGTACCGGGGTGATGCTTGTAGCTGCAGGCATCACCCTGGTACAGTTTTTTAGACGGTTGGCTTTCTTGGGATGACAACTGATGCGGCTAAGAAGCGGTTATCCCGTCCCACCGGCTGGCCAGAGACCCGAATGAAGCCGGAATCAGCTTTGATCATGTCTCGGCTCTAGTAACCCAGAAGTGATAGTGAAAAGTCTGGATGGCCGCACTCCCATAAAAATCACCCTTTATTGATCCATGATAGAAAAACAACAATCTATACAGCAATTGGGGTACAGCACAGCTAACACGTTTTATACCTTCCCTGGTGCTTAGTCATAGCCCAGCTTTTTTACCGATTTGAAATGAGATACATAGTTGTCTATGGGACAACGCACACAGCTGTAATACAGTAATACAGCGTGCAGTACAGATCCGTAAAACAAAAATAGAAACATTTTTGAAAAATTTGAGTGCAGTAATTTACTTGCATACACGCGTTTACTCGCCAATAAGCACGTTTTTGCAAGTATAAATGAGTATATTACAACACTGTCAACGAGAAGAATTTCTCTCATCTATACGCTTACGCACCTTTACACGCTTATACTCAACATTACTCAGGTCTTTATACACAGTTTTTTCTTAATCAAGGATTTTCTGTCAACAATTTTCTGAGTACACATCAGTAAATGATGACACCCATGTGCAAGGGGAGAGCTTCTCATCCCCTCTTTAGTCACAAGCAGGAAATGTCCAACGATCCTGTCAAACATCAGCAACCAATCCTATGTTTCAAGTGGATGTTGTGTCCCCTATACAATGTAATGATAACCAGTGATGATTAAGTAAGTCTAATTTCTAATGAAATTTGTCTCAGACATAAGACGTTTTAGCTTATTACTTTGTCCAAAAATATTGCAAATGGAAATGTAAGCTATATGCAGTAAACGTTAATACAATGTTGACTATCCATTCAATCCACCTCCATATTTGTGTTCAATATTAGCGGCTCTTATGAGACTATATACATTACCAAAAGTATTGGGACACCTGCCTTTACACGCACATGAACTTTAATGTGGTCTTAGTCCGTAGGGTTCAATATTGAGTTGGCCCACCCTTTGCAGCTACGATAGCTTCAACTCTTCTCAGAAGGCTGTCCACAAAGTTTAGGAGTGTGTCTATGGGAATGTTTGAGCATTCTTCCAGAGGCGCATTTGTGAGGTCAGGCACTGATGTGGACGAGAAGGCCTGGTTCGCAGTCTCTGCTCTAATTGACCTCAAAAGGTGTTCCATCAGGTTGAGGTCAGGCCAGTCAGGTTCCTCCACTGCAAACTCGCTCATCCATGTCTTTAGGGACCTCACTTTGTGCACTGGTCCAAATCCTTTGGTGGCATGGGGATTATGGTGTCGGGTTGTTTTTAAGGAGTTGGACCCTTAGTTCCAGTGAAGGGAACTCTTAAGGTGTCAGCATACCAAAGCATTTTGGACAATTTCATGCTCCCAACATTGAGGGAACAGTTTGGGGATGGCCCCTTCCTGTGCCAAAATGCACAAAGCAAGGTCCATAAAGACATGGATGAGCGAGTTTGGGGTGGAGGAAGTTAACTGACACAAACACATATAATTATATATATATAAATAATAATAATAATAATAATAATAATAATAATAATAATAATAATAATATATATATATATATATATATATATATATATAATCTCACACACATATATACACTTTTTTTTTTTTTTTAAGCTGTGTCTTGTTTAGTGCCCGTTTAAGACTATACGGTCACATACTGCAACATATTTTTAAACCATACACCTAGCCTCAATATGTTCTTTTTTTTTTTTTTAAAGTGAACTTTTAAACTACTCACATCAATTAAATAATTGTTTCTCATGAGTGGATGGCTGCATTCTTCCTTGCGGCTACAGAACCAACAATCATCCAGTCACATGAAGCTCTTTAGATTTACTGTAAGCAATAATCTGACTGCTCAAAAAAATGTTTTACAAATAAATCTAATAAAACTGTAGCTAATGTGTGAAATTACAAACACCAACAAATGTAAAATGTACACAAATTACACAACAAAGGTCTGTTTACAGAATGTTTACAAAAGTTCCACTGTTCCACTCGTTTTTGGGACACACAATGCACAGCTCAAACACTTCAGTCCTGAGTGGACTCTGCTGAGCTCAATCACCTACTGACATTCATATTTTCTGGCAAAACCAGCACAGAGATCTTGCCACTGGGGTTCTTGGCTTTTACCCATCTCCCAAGTCTCACTCAGCGGATTCTGTTTTAGATATAAACTATCCAATATGTGTCTGTTTTAATGAATGGGATGCCCTCTTTTAGTGGCCAGATCGGGGAAAGCAGGTGCCACAATTCTGAGGCTGCAGTACCCCAGACATAGAAAGACACTGAAGGATTTTGAGAGACAAAAATAAATACAAGTGTTTGAAAAACTGACCCTTTAAGTGTACATAAAACCTTACAATTAACCCATTGTTTGTTCCTTTTTGGTCTGCAAAATAAAAAACATTTGAAGTGCAGATCTGTTTATCCTGCCAGAAATCTAGTGCGCTGGTGGCTTCCAGGGATCTCTGCCTGTGCTGCACTCTTGAGTTAAATTGTTTCCAGCTATATCTGTGGACTACAGAATACCACCCCCCACACAATTTTAGAAAGGAAGAGAAGAGGGTGTTCTGTAGTCCTGTCCTATGCTGACACAAATACTATCCAGTGAGTGAATGTCACCAGACAGGAAGTGTGTAACTGCAAGGATCACCTACAGTAGGTGGCAGCATTGTACTGTCACACCCAGTTCATTACCTTTATGGTTATAGTCTATCAAAAAACACTCTTCACACTTCCTTGCCTGAATTAAAGTAGAACTATAGGCAAAACCTTTTTTTTTTTTCATTTTAGATATAGAGTTAGAGTTAGAGGGTTATACCCCCTGTCAGATTATTTTTTGCCATTTCTGTCCCATTGCAAAGATTTACCTTCACTTCCTGTCCCATAGCCAAACAGAAAGGGAGGAAATCCCTGCAAAGTAAGGGAATTTCTTGGGGACCCCCAGGTCACCAAAACAAGTGTCCCTATTAGAAGATCTCCCCTCTATTACTTTTCTGGGGACAATTCAAAATGTTAGATTTGCTTTTACTTTCAATGATAATGGCAAAACAGGACAAATAGAGAGGGTGAATCTCCTTACGGGGGCACAATAAATAATGACAGGTGTTCTAATCCACCTCCACTATCCAAAACTTTAAAGAAAAAAATAAAAAAAATGTGCCTTTGAAGCTGTAGCTTCTCTCTTTATTACTGCAGTTACAGTCAAAATATTAGGGTTACACCGATACCACTTTTTTAAATAGGTGGTACTGATGAGCACTGGTAGGTGTCACTGACTGATGGGCACTGATAGGCGGCACTTATGGGCAATGATGGGCAGCACTTATGGGCAATGATGGGCAGCACTGATGGGACCTGAAATGCAGCACTGATTGGAAATTGCTGGCATAATAATGAATGATGAGTTCAATGAGACAATACAGATTCAAAAAAGGAAGGATTTTGCAATGGTAGCAAATACAAATGCTGCGACGCCCATCTTGGTGCACCCTGCACTCGGCCGCAGTAATCCTGCAGTCAGAAGGCAGCAGTGGACACATCTTGTTACACCCAGCCCATATAGTTAGACCCCTTTCACACTGGAGCGTTTTGCAGGCGCTATAGTGTTAAAAATAGCACCTGCAAACTGCCCTAAAACATTGGAGCGTTGTGCTGGCAGGGCGTCAAAAAAAGTCCTGCCAGCAGCATCTTTGGAGCGGTGAGGGAGCGGTGAACTCACCGCTCCTTCCCATTGAAATCATTGGGGCAGCAATGTCATACCGCAGGCGTGTTTATTGGTGAATTTAACCCCTTTTCGGCTGCTAGCGGGGGTTAAAACCGCCCCGATAGCGGCCGAATAGCGCAGCTAAAACGTTGGTAAAGCGGCGCTAAAAATAGCGCCGCATTACCGCTGACGCCCGGGGCGGCACAATGTCAAAGGGGTCTTAGTGAACTATATGGGCTGGGTGTAACATGATGTCTGCTGCTGCCTTGTTACTACAGGCTTACTGTGGCCAAGTGCAGGGTGTACCAAGATGGGCGTTGCAGTGTTCAACTGCTGGCGGAGTCGCAGAACGTCACTTCCTTTACTGAATGCGATGGCCCGGGTTGCCGATTCTGACAGAACAGGCGACTGCCCCCTGCGCACCTGCCAGCTTACCTGCCGCCGCTGGTGTCAGCCTGTTGAGGACTCACTCTCCATCCTCTGACTTTCAAGAGCGAGCGACACCGCTGCTTCTTTGTTCCCGGGTATCGGATTAGGCATTGGGAGCATTTGCACGAGTACTCGTGCAAATGCTCAGTATCAGTTCATTCCTACAAAATATAAAATTTCATTTGTCTGTACAAACCAGACTCACTCGCGTTTGGCACTTTTAGGGGGGGAGCGGGTACCTGTTTTGACAGGTACCCACTCCCACTTCCGGTCAGATGCATTGTCAGGTGGCAGAAGACTACGGGACCATTTACAAACCGTAGTGCGACTCACGCATGCGCAGTGGAAAACCGGCTGTAAAGCTCCAAGATTTCACTGCCAGTTTCCCTTACTTACGATGCAGGCACCTGCACCCGAAGCCGATTGAAGGATCGGTGGATCCCTGGACAGGCAAGTGTCCTCATATTAAAAACAAAACATTTTGGGGGGAGCCTGGAGCCAATCTTTAAAGTTTGTTTTCTTTAAAAAGCGCATATTCTGACCTGTCCTCTACCATCATGCTGACATGAAGGACCCTTGATCTTGGTGTGGAAAAAAAGGTTTCTCCAGAGGTCTGGCATGCCTCCTGCGGAGCCATAGCTAGAGCCGCCAATGTCCTGGTAGAAAATGTCCTGGCATCGATAACGCCCCATCATTGGGGGTCAGTGAGAGGAATAGTGCCCTTTTAATAGGTTTAAGTGGGAGGAATAGTGCCCCATCACTGGTATCAGTGGGAGAAAGAGTGCCCCATTGTGAATGTCAGTGGGAGGAATAGCGCCCTAAGGGCCAGATAAAAAGGCAAGAAAAGGGCCGTATCCAGCCCCCAGGCCACAGTTTGGAGACCACTGCTTTAGGCTGGGTTCACACTATTGTGAATTGGATGTGGGTTTCTCCACATCCAATTCACATGTCAAGGAGATTGTTACTCTCTATGGAGCCGGTTCACGCATCTCCGCAGCGGGTCTGGTGCGAATTGCACAAGAGCCCTGTGCATCTTTTGGTCCATTTCATGTCCGAATTCAGCCCAAAATTCGGGCTGAAATTGGACCTGAAACAGTGAATGGAGACACACCGGACTCCTGCTGTGATCTGCTGCGTGTTCTAGTGTGAACCTAGCCCACAGTGCTGGAGGCTGTGTAACAGCATAATGCAAGGCTTCTTTCTTCCAAGACAGTGTCTCATAACACTGTCATAACAATAACAACATTTCTCTCTGGTCTTTGCAGTCACACGATCATCACTGACCAATGAGTGTTCACCATTGCTCACATTATGCAGTACATGGTACATGCAGCAGGAACTGGAGGGGTGTGGAAGATGTTGGAAATGTATTCACTTTTTACTTTTTGTGAAAAGTTGAATTTAAAGGGTTTAATTTAACTTTAAATATGCCTCAATGACCCACGATGTCTTGTTCCTTCTCTGACTTAAAAACCTCAGACAACAATGAACAGCTGCAAGCTGGGCAGGCACCACGGTTCACTAACCCTTCCTGCAGACTTTTGAAATAACGAAACTGCACAAAAGGTTAAATACCATTGTGCCATTATTCTTGCTGATACTTAATAGTAAGCATGCTCAGTCAGGAACTCGTGGCAAATCTTGCAACAGATTTAGTGAGCTCACATACTGCAATTGGGTCACAAAGCCTCCAAGAGAACCTGTTGCCTTAAGAAGGCAGTTATTTGTGTTCAAACATTCAGAACTACATTTCATCCCTTGGAGTCTGCTACTTCTAAGCGCGTTTGAGGCCTTGAGTAAAATTACGCCAAAATTAACTGGACTCTTCAAAGATCCCATTTTCCTTGGTGGGTACATGCTGTAGAACTTATGCTGCTCACATTTACCATCCAACCAACTGTAGTTAGTACTAGTTCTAGCTTTCACCATTTGAAACTTTTCCAAAAATATGCAACTGTATGAATGTGTGTTGTATTTTAAGAGCAACACTCCCTGTGTGGCAGTACAGTGATCTAGTAAAAAGTATCCAGGAAACAAACAGTGTCCCACATAGAACTACAGATGGTACCCTGCTGTTTTTCGTGATACTAAACTTCAAATTCCACAGAGGAAGGATTAGCACACTTACCTTTCTGCTATGTAATCCTCATATTTTACCTTTGGATGTGCCAATATCCTCCCCTAATCCCCCCCCCCCCCCACAAAAAAAGGGTAAGTAAATAAACATCTTTCCTAAAACGTGTCTTCACAGGGGGCAATAGATGACAGTAAACTGAAGGCTCCTATGGGACCTGAAGAGTTGCTAATAGCTCAAGCATTTATAAAGCACTATGCAATACATCAGGATTATTTTTTTTATCAAAGTTCAATGTATTTTTTGTGTTATTAAACTAAATTGACCACCTGTCCTAAAAATAGGGTTTTTAAAACAGCTTACCTGTAAAATCCATCACATCAAGTACATCAGGGGACACAGAGCCTTAGTAGTTACTATGTGGATTAAATAGGCCACCTTCAGGTGATGGACACTGGCACGCCCTAAAATTAAAAAGTGCACTCCCTATATAGATTTTTTGCATCTCCGGAAGGGTATCCCCAAGTGTAAGAGACACCTTAGGGTTGCCACTTAAATCAACCAATGTCAGATGTTTCATGGTAAAACAATAATCTCCTGCGCTATGGTATTTTTGCCATGTGCAAATAGTGTAATCCACTCTTTAGTTTATAGTAAAGTCTCCGATCTTGCAGCCCTCCTCAGAACAATGGGTGTTCATAAAGCTAAAAGAAAAAAGAAAAGAAGAAGGAGGGCGCACTGACCTAGTGCATTACCACTTAAAAGTTTTATTAAAAATGTATAAAACACAATGGTACTACTCACAAAATGAGCATAAAGACAAGCTTTTCTCATCGGTCAAGACAGGACCTGACAGGAAGATCGGATGGTACCCCAACTGGAAAAATGGCGGGTGTTTACAGGGCATACTAAATAACACTGGAGTGCACGCAGAGTAACCAGAAGACACAGGAGACACAGGGTTGCAAGTAAGTACAGCACCAGGGGGGGGGGGGGGGGGGCTTGAATAAGCCATTGCGATGCACCACTCAAATGCCAAGCCTTGATTTGCCAATTATAAGAGTTGTCTCCTGATTGGCCATGGTCCTGGGAAGTGCTAGCAGCTGCCCACCAGAGGACACTCAAGCTGAATCCCAGGAGAGGTGAATATCAGAATGCACATTTGGGTTCTTGGTCAATCATTTACAGAGTAGTGAAGGAACGTTATGGTCTGTACTTTACAAATAGCAAAAACAGTCCCTATTTTTCTATGTTAATATCTTGGTTTGGGTGCCTTTTCTATTGCCATCAACGAAAACCAAGGTATAACTTTAATATGGAAAATGGTTCTCAGAGTGAACATAGACTAACGTAGACATACTGGTAGGTGAATTGGATCCGGTCTAAATTGGCCCTAGTACGTGTACCGTATTTAATCGGCGTATAACACTCGCTTTTTCCCCCTTAAAATCGGGGGAAAGTCGTGGGTGCGTGTTATACGCCGATACCCCCCAAAAAAATGACAAAAATGGCAAGCGCCGCGGAAAAATAGCGAGCGCTGCCGAAAAAACCCGAAGCGGCGCCGGAATAGACAGAGTAGACTGTTCGGCTCTGCTCGTAGTCCCGCCTCCCTGTGCTCGCTCCTGAAACAACAGGGAGGCGGGAACCGCGAGCGGAGCTGAACAGTCGGCTCGGCCTTTTCCGGGAGTGCTTGAGTCTTTTTCGGCCGCGCTTCTGGCTTTTTCGGCGGCGCACGTGACAGAGAGTCTCGGCGGCGGGAAATTTAAACCCGGACCGGACTTCTAATGACGCTGGCAAGTTACAAAGAAACTGGGCATGCTGCAATGACGCTGGGCAAGGCCGCAATGACGCTGGGCAAGGCCGCAATGACGCTGGGCAAGGCCGCAAATGACGCTTAAATGTAAGTTTTTTTTTTTTTTTTTCCCTAAACTTCCCTCCTAAAACTTTTTTTCCTTAAAATGCCCTCCTAAAATTGGGGTGCGTGTTATACGCCGATGCGTGTTATACGCCGATAAATACGGTATGTATGAATGCGAGTTAGGGACCTTAGATTGTAAGCTCCTTGAGGGCAGGGAATGATGTGAATTTACAATGTAAAACGCTGCGTAAAATTGATGGTGCTATTTAAAGTACCTGAAATAAATAAATAACATTCATCTGTCTACCACAAGTCCTTATATATACAGTAGCTCTAGGTAAGGGTAAGTATGACAGCAGGCAAATAGCATTTGCAGAATGAGAAGACAACAATGGCAGCTTCCGTGGTTCTCCCCTTTAAGGGCAGACATATTGTGGCTTCTACTAACCTGATTAGATGGAACCAGTAGATCATATGCTCAGCGAGGCTCTGTTGAGAATACACAATAGTGATGTATAGGTAGAGGGCAACTGCCATAGTCCAGAAGAAAGAGCTGGTGTTGGAGAAAGTAGACAGGGCACCCTGGGCCACGCAGTCCCATGATGAGTCCTTAAAGTCACGCAGGACTCCATAGAAGTAGGAGGCAGCTGATAACAGGTCAGCAACTGACAAGAACAGAAGCAGTTGACGTGGACGACTCCGGAGCTCTGGCCAACGGATGTGGGTAAAGATGATGAGAGCAGAACCCAAGAAAGATAGGGTACAAGACAGCAGAACAATCACCTGCTCAGACAAGTAAAGGTTTTCTCGTGGGATCCCCAGCCAATCCATAGAAACTTATTACAAACCCTAGAAAGAGACACAAAAGTATTAATCATACAGGCATCAGCATTGGTGGCAAAAGACATTGTTTTCTACTACTACAAATCTGGTACTTGCTTGTCTCTATTGATAATTAAAGGCCTCATGCACATGGGTATATGAATTTATGCTCCAAATATCCAGATTATTTTGTGCTCACTTGTCTTGCCCCAACCCTTAACACACTACCTCCTAACCACTTCAATACTTTGCCCAGGCCAGTTTTTGCACTTTGAATGATAATTGCGCGGTCATGCAACACTGTACCTGTGACGGACCTAGCCGGGACACGGGCTGTTGGAGGGGACTGAGTGCGAGCCTGTTGCCTTGCGATTATGGGCCCTGGCATTTGGGGGAACAGTGCTCTTTGAGCTGCAAGTCTGGGACCCCTGAGCTGGTGATACTTGGATTCAGGTCCATGCTGGCCCCCCAATACACATAGAATCTGTATGTGTATTTGGCATATTAGCAAGAGACGCTAATGTCATGACTCATGAACTCCAGCCACCTGTGTTATGTAATTGAGTATAGTCTGGCTTGTAGAAGTGTTTCACCTATTGTTGTGTGTGCTAATTAACCCTGCAATTGAATGAAGGAGCCCAGTGTTGATTAAGATAATTAGCTCATGCTAATTAGGTTAAGCTTTAGTCATCTAGCTGTATATAAGTGTGACATGTCAAATAAAGAGTCATTCCTGATGTGCCCTACACTGGTGTTGTCTGGTGACTGGGTAGGCTAAGGGGGTCTTGGATTGTGTGGTACCGGACAGAGGAAGCAGTTACGGCGGACATCTTGAGTACGAGGTCCGTCACAATTGGCTGGCAGCGGTGGGATTGTGCTTCCTTGTCGTGAACACATCCAAACCATCACCTGGGTCCAAGGCCCGGATAGCAGAGGTACAGATACGTCATGGAAGAGGAATTCGGAAGGAGGTTGCGAGAGATGCGGATACAGCACAGAGGACCAGTATCGGTGCAGGTCCTGCTGGGATGGTATGATTCTGTTCGCCTACAACTCTGGAAAGAAGCGCTAGCCTGTGAGCAGCGACACCAGGGAAAAGTTCTCCCCTCCATCCATGTAAGGTACTGGTCGCAGTATGAAGTACGAATGCTGTTATTGGGGGAACAACCGAAGCAAGAGTGGACAGCTGAGTTAAGTAGGCTGATCCGGGCAGAAATGCGTTTGGACGAGAGCTACAGAGCCCTCCGGTGGTATGTAGCCCAAGTGTGCCCGTGGACAGCGAATGCCAGGGCCCATAATCGCAAGGCAACAGGCTCGCACTCAGTCCCCTCCAACAGCCCGTGTCCCGGCTAGGTCCGTCACATTAATTGTGACGGACCTCGTACTCAAGATGTCCGCCGTAACTGCTTCCTCTGTCCGGTACCACACAATCCAAGACCCCCTTAGCCTACCCAGTCACCAGACAACACCAGTGTAGGGCACATCAGGAATGACTCTTTATTTGACATGTCACACTTATATACAGCTAGATGACTAAAGCTTAACCTAATTAGCATGAGCTAATTATCTTAATCAACACTGGGCTCCTTCATTCAATTGCAGGGTTAATTAGCACACACAACAATAGGTGAAACACTTCTACAAGCCAGACTATACTCAATTACATAACACAGGTGGCTGGAGTTCATGAGTCATGACATTAGCGTCTCTTGCTAATATGCCAAATACACATACAGATTCTATGTGTATTGGGGGGCCAGCATGGACCTGAATCCAAGTATCACCAGCTCAGGGGTCCCAGGCTTGCAGCTCAAAGAGCACTGTTCCCCCAAATGCCAGGGCCCATAATCGCAAGGCAACAGGCTCGCACTCAGTCCCCTCCAACAGCCCGTGTCCCGGCTAGGTCCGTCACAGTACCCATATTACATTTTTATGCCTTTTTTCACAAATTGAGCTTTTTTTTAGTGGTATTTAACCGCCTTAAGACTTAGAAAAAATAACAAAAACATGTTTTTCTTTATTTCTGTTATAAAATTTTGCAAAATCAGTGTTTATTATTTTGTCTGTAGGAAAGTTAGACTCCACAAACTATGGTATTGATCTGAAAATGTATCAATACTGATGTACTGACGGCCCCTCAGAAATTTAATTTCTTGAGGTGCAAAAACGCCAGGACAGTACAAATAGCCCCCAAATTACCCCTTTTTGGAAAGTAGGCAGTCCAAGGTATTTAGTAAGACATGGCGGGTTTTCTTGAAGTTATAACTTTTTGTCACAATATTTTGGAAGATTAAGAAAAAAAAAAAAAGTTACTATTATTATACACAATTTATATAGTGCCAACAGTTTGCGCAGCCTTTTATAACATGGAGGCAGACAGTACAGTTACAATACAAATCCATACAGGAGGGATCAGAGGGCTCTGCTCGTTAGAGTTTACAATCTAGAAGGAAGGGTCAAGTGGAACAAAAAAGGTAATAATTGTGGGGGATGGGCTGATGGAGAAAATGAAAATACAGTTGTTAGGTGTGGGTAGGATAGGCTTTTCTGAAGAGAAGGGTTTCTCAGGGATCGTCTTTTTCTTTTTTTCTTCGACAATTAAGGATTAAAAAAAAAAAAAAAAATCAATGATAATCAAACGTTCTTGGTTCTAAAGTCACATCGAAGTGTGACAGCTGAATAATTTATATCATCTGCATATTGAGTGCTCGACATGTTTCGGGGATCATATTCCCCACTTCTTCAGGAGCTTTATTGCATATATACATTGTTTAGAGGGTCGCCCTCACAATTATATAATGAAGTATTGGTTTCACCTTGAATATTAAGATAGGATTTACATAGACACCCAGCAAACAACCACCAGCCCAGTCAGTCAGAACCCCCCCCCCCCGGGTCAGGTCACCTGTGGATCACCCACACCAAGATCACCCTGGGCTGTTGGTCAGTAATTCAGCCCCCCACTTACCCCACCCGCTTCCTGATTGCCGGTAGGAGTATCTGTGTGACAATAGCGAATACTCATTCAATATTGTCACACAAGTGGGTCTGCTCGGGGGGCAGTTCTCTGCCCCCCCCAAGCCCACCCTTTTTTTAAGCCTATTAGGGCCTCATGCTCGAAGTCACGTGCATCAAAAAAAAAAAAAAACATTGGAATCCATGCGTCCGGTGCCCTGCATATAGATTAGGGGGCCGGACGCATGGATGGAGGGATGGAGGGGCGGCGCCCCCACACCCCTTATGGACGGCCCGCTGCAGAAAACCGTACTTAAAATGATTAGCTCCATCAGTAAGATGTAGCGATAATCATAAAGCTTGTGTATTTAACATCCAAAGCAGATCATTTCCAAGAAAAGAAAAGCAAAGAGTGAAAATTGTAATGTCCCCTCACATCGAGGCTCAGTTCACACTGCCGCGACTTGAGACCCCAAGTCGCATAACATGTTTGATATCACATGTGATTCAACGAGTGCTGTCTTAATTAGCAGAACTACTAAAGTCGCTCCAACTTTAGAAAGGGTTCCTGTACTACTTCAAGGCGACTTCTATCCGACTTGTGCCCATTGACTGTAATGTAAATCGCCTCCAAGATGGATCCTCATCTATATTGATGCAATTTGGATCTGATATTTCAAGAAGATTACCCAGGCATTCCCTGAAATTTGCTTCAAAGTTGTTCCAAACTTGTTTCGAAGTCGCATCAAGTTGTATTCAAGTCGCCAGCAAATCGCCTTGCAAAGTCGAGGCAGTGTGAACCAAGCCTAAGGGGTTGATTAACTAAAACCGGAGAGTACAAAATCTGTTGCAGCTCTGCAACCAGGTTCTAACTTCAGCTTGTTCACTTAAGCTTTGACCAAAAAAAAAAAAAAAAAAAACGTAGAAGGATGATTGGTTTCTATGCAGAGGCGCACCAGATTTTGCACTCTCCAGTTTTAGTAAATCAGCCCCTAAGGGTCAGGAGAGAAGCCCCTCCCTACATTAGGTCAGCAAAAGCATTGATGGAGAAGGCCCTCTTATTCATGGTCAGTGGGACAAGGGACCACTTACATCTTGGAGAAAGTATGTCCTTTATATTAGTGATGACATTTGTGGTTAGTCAATGAACCCTTTGCAACCTCTAGAAGAACTTTGGTTGAGAAAAGCTGATCTACAGTTAGCCTGGGTTTACACTAGACGGTGGTGTGTGAAACCCACGATCTTTGTGCATTTCCTGTACCACATTCAAATCGCACTGCCTTTGTAATCTGCAATGGGTGTCAATGCAATCTTAACGACATCCCAAATGCAAGTTGCAAAAGCAGTGCGTTTGCCTGCACCAAATCAAATGATACAAAACGACCATGTAATATGGTTGCAGTGCAGTTCCAAAATTGGCGCATTCATGACTTTGGTGTGATGCAGTGCGAATTGAGTCCATTCAAAATGCATGTGAATTGCACAGGAATGCGGTGTGGTTCCTGTGCGATTCTTATAGTGTGAACTGGGGCTAACGGTGGGGGGGTATTACACGCAGCCACCAGGATTTTGTGTGAAACTGACAGGCAGACTGCTGTCGCTCTCACGCACCCCCGGTACCATCTCCATGGCAGGTGCCAGCTGGTAGAGGGGAATGAGAAGAGTGGAAAAACGTCCGCTCTCCTCCCCTTCTCTGACATCACTTCCATCACAATCTGCATTGCAAAACATTCAGTGGAGTACAAGGGAGATAAGCAGGGTCTCAATAAAGAGAGGCTGTCACCTAAAAATCATCACATATGTGATGGAAAAAAAAAAAAAAAAAAAAAGTTAAATAAAATATTTTTATTTTTTTTTGCAAAAAAAGAAAATTACACCCAAGCACATTAAACGCATAATGTAATCTTCAGGCCTAAAATTATTTTTTAAACGTGTGCAAAAAAATGCAAAAACGGCTCTGGCAGCAAAAAGGGTTTAAGTAGGTATTCTAGCTCATCACGTCAAATGCAGGGCCTGACCATTTGACGTGAATCATTAAACGGGGCACCTGAAATTAGTTTTATTTTTTTTTCAAATTCTTTATTTATATAAAGGACACAGAAACATGAAACATGAAATACAACATCCAAATGTAACAACAGGTATATATTTATCATTGAGGATATGGTAGGGATGAGAATTCTAGCTCAAGTGATTCATCTATATTTCTATAGTGAGGAGGGGTCCCCTGAAACCTCTGGGTTTCCCTCTAGGTATCTTTGGCTGCTGCAACCTAACGAGCCTCCTTAGGTGCGATCCCCTCCTGCTTTCTTAATTTGCCTGAAATTTGTTTTTGTTCTTTTTTAAATCCTCACAATTTATAGCAGGAGTTTGGAATTCACACTGCGCCCAGCATAGAAACAATTACAGACAGTACAAGGGTACCAATGGCGGAGTATACTCTGGGAACAGAGTAAATGATAAGGGGATGAGAGATACAGGGATGACAACGTCTGGATTTGTCGAGGATTAATATAATAGATTCATTCTTTATGCATACTGAGATCTAAATATAAATCAGTAAAAAGATTTCAACGTTTAGTGCCCAAGGAGAAGTATCTACAGAAGAAGCCATTTACAGTTCCAGTAAGCTGGTTCTTCTGCAATCCATAGTAGCGTGTGCGGTCATATGCTGAGCCAGCAGAAAGGACAAAGAAAGGCGCACGCTCTAGGAGAGAAGTGGTTAATATTCTGAGTAGGATATAATACACAAGATGGGGCGTCCAGCACACTAAGCACGTCGCCTTTTTTTGTTATTAGCTCCTTCCTCCATGGTAATCCTAGGAACAATGACAGATGACACCGGATGAAAGCTTTGTGTGCGTCTGGGTCATTTCTATACATCAAACTATACCACTGATTATTTATTACAGGCATTTATATAGTGCTGACAACTCACTTACCATTTACATACTGTACATTCATATCAGTTCTGCCTTTAGGAGCTTACATTCCAAGGCCCCTTTCCCACATCCATACACACACATACCAGGGCATGATTTGATCAGAACCAATTTACCTACTAGAAAGTCTTTGGAGCGCTGCAAGCTCTATGCAAATTGCGTACTAGACAGGATTTGAACCAAGTGCTAACTACTAAGCCAGTGTGCTTAGTCATGTACAAAGATCTGATGTTTACAAGATCTGATGTTTACTATGCTGCATGCCAGGAATCCCAGTGTCACCATATCATAATTCAATAAGCTCCACATTCTTCCATAGCAAAAATGTCATTGTTGGATAATATTGTAGAAACCCCATACCAAATATAGGCTCACATTAATGACTTCCTTCTGAAAATGCTGGTGGTCTGGTTGCTTTAGAACTTTCTGAGTCACAGACCTAGAGCAAGCATGCAGCAAGTGAAGTCAGGCATACTTGACAGACACTCAAAGTATTTAAATCAAATTCATATAGAGAGAGAGGCAGCAATGGAAGCCAAAGGCCTCGTTCACACTGCAATAACATTAATGTTTTTTTAGGACATTTCTAATGATTTTCAATGATATCATTTACACTGTGCATTTACCTCCGTTCGGGTATTCAGTTTAGCTCCTTTTATATAATAAGGGCTCAGGAACATGGGTGTTTTTTGGCTGCAAGGGAGGCACAGTGTACAGCCCACTGCTAGCAACTGTGTAAATCAATGACAGGCTGAAATACATGGCTGGGTGCTGTTCTGATCAGTACTCATGTATAGGGGCGGCCTTGTGCAAATAGAGACAAATGCTGCAAATACAGAAACCCTGTTTTTGGGGCGTATTCCCCTGAACACATACACCATACCTTCCACCTTTTTGAGATGGGAATGAGGGACACCTATCAGCAAAGGTATGCAGGCATAGGACATACCCCTTGCCACGCCCCCTTAAAGGAGAATCGTACAAAAAAAGTGCTTTTTTTTACCACCACTATTCCTTTATATTGGCTTTTGAATTTTTACAAATGCAGCAATTTAGAAATTTAGATGAAAGGTAAAAAGTGCATTTTATATACAACTATTTAGATCAGACCAAAATGAGGGGCAAATGAGGAGGAATGAGGGACAGAGGGACATTGATCCAAATCAGGGACAGTTGGGAGCTATATATACACCGCTAAATGCAAGTACCCTGTGGAAAAGTGCCCAGGTTTCAGACAGTCATTGATTTAAACAGACTGTTAGCTGCAAACTGCCCCTGTTCCTCCCTTGCAGCCAAACAAAAGCCCAGTTTTACACTGTACGAGAACATGAGCCCTAAACAGAATTCTGTGCTTCTAGGGGCACGTAAACTGCACGTAAATGCGCAAATGTTAATTTAAGGGTTGGTTCACACCCGCCACGGCAATACAGCGCAGCGGCTGGTGTGCAGTGCGATCTCACTAAGCTTAGCAGATCACACTGTTCCCTTTTTTTTTTTTTAATTAACTTTATTGAGATGTCACACAGGCATCTCATAAAACTCAATTGCCAGCCGAGTGGTCCAAGGCAGTTGATTGCCTTGAATTTCACTGAAGAAAAAAAAAAAAGTAATGCAGCACATACAGTAACACAGTGGTGTGAACCAGGCACATAGAAGACCAGGCATTTTGCCTTGTCCATGGGGTGGGCCTGCACCGAAATACCTGCCCAACGCAGTCCCACCACATCTGGCGTGAACCAGCCCTAAGCCTCGGTTCACGCTATAAACCACACCACATTCCTGTTCAATGAACATTGCACTGCGTGTTGTGCGATTTGAGCCCATTCATTTTGAATGGGCTCAAATCGCACCAAAGTCTTGCATGCACCAATTTTTCAAATCGCACTGCAACCAGATCACCTTGTACTTTTGTATCGCGCGATATGGAATGATCCGGTGCAGGCAACTGCACTGCATTTGGGGCGTCATTAAGATCGTACTGACAGACACCAGCTCTCTGTCAGCGGTGACAGACAGTGATTATCGCTAGCAGCTATAGCAGTCATAATCGCAAGAGAATCTGGCAGGCTGGTTGATCAATCAACTTGGTATATTCAGCCTGCCCATTAACGTTTCGAATGTCGGCTGGTTCCTACTGAACCGGCCGGGATTCGAACCGCGTATGGCTGGCCTTAGAGATCCTATTATTATCTACCTTCCTATGACTGGATTTTCCATCCAGATAAATCAGAATAATTTCTCTGAAACTGATCATTTTTGATCAAGGTCAAATGGATGATGCGGGCCCTGGAATTCATAAAGATTGGCGCAGACAGATTTTTCAAAAAGTGTCTTGATGCAACCGAAAATTGTTCAAACTCACGTACCCGTCTAGAACTTGTACTTGAATTTGGCACATGCTGCGCAACTTTTAGAATGCGCGCAAGACATTTTTTGTCTCCATATGCCAAAAGCTGGTCTTAATTACCTGTGCACTGAAAAATGAGTGATAAAAATTAGTGATAGTTAGTAGCCAATGATGTAGGAAAATCTTGTCCAAGAAGAGGTTTAAAAAAAATAAAAATAAATAAAAACCATGCAATGCTGTCCAATATTGAAGAATAAAAGTCTTTAATAGTTAAGAAAAGTGTGTAACAATAAACAATATATCGTACACACACTTTTGTAACTATTAGGCTGTGTTCACACTGACGCGGTGCGAGAACCGCGATTCCTGTGCGGGTTCCCACACCGCATCAGTGTGAACTGCTGCGGGTGTCAGTATAAAGTTAATGACACCCCCAAATCAGTTTGCAGAACGCAGTGCGAACTGAGGAATCAAATCGCATGTGTACCAATTTTGGTGCCAATGCGCTGTGACTAAAGCCATACAAATCGCATGGCTGAATTTGCACTACACAGACAGTGGCGGCTGGTGGATTTTTTTTTTTGAGGGGGGCGCAAACAACCACCCCCCCCCCCCCCCGGGTTGGTCGGTCGTGGGCACCCCCTACCTTGGCACTTATCCCAATCGGTTGCAGGCGGGCAGGCTCCCACAGGCGGCAGGCAGCGGCTCCTGTGTCCGGTTTGCATCACCGCGGCTTCCGCCGTGTGGCTCCACCATCCTTCTCCTAGGCGCCCAATAGGATCACTTGTCATTTTAGTCAATCGGGTGACCTGATTGGCCGGGAGGAGGATCAGTGTTACAACAGCGAATATTGATTCGCTGTTTTAACACACCTGGGAGGGCTCGGAGCACACTCTCTGCGACCGGGTTCACCCTATATTGAAGACGATTAGAGCCTCTGGCTCTAATCGGTGCTTCAAAAAAATAAATGAAAAAAATAAACCCGCCCCTCCGCATTGGAATCCATGCGCCGGTGTCCTTAAGGGGCTGAACGCATGGATAGGGGAGGCGGAGCACTTAATGGGCGGGCCGCCCATGGGTGCAACTCAGATGCAACGTCTGCAGTCGCATCAGTGTAATCAGTGTTATTCTTCAATATTGTACAGCATTGCATTGTTTTTTTTTTTTTCCACCTTATCTTGGACAAGATTATCCTACATCATTGGCTACTATTGCTCAATTTCAGTGCTCAGTTTTCATGCTTTCATTTGTATTATTTTGCTTCTACTCCCAGGTTGTTTATACAGCAGCATCTGATACTCGTTGGTCCACCCGGCTTCTTAGCGCTTAGCCTACTCTGTTTTTTATCCTAATTAGCTCCACTTTCGTAAGATACGAAGTGTCAAAATTGTATTTTGAACTTGGCGCTGGCGTTGTGCCACAATGTAAAAATTGTTGCATTTTAGAACTACCATTAAGTGTAGGAGTCGGTCAGAACCTAAACGGTTGCTGAATTAGGCTCAATACCCAACTGCTTTATTTAATTCCCCCCCCCCCCCAATGTGTGTCTTCTGGATAATTCGTAGATTCGATCGGATCGCCGGATCCTGAGATCAGATTGTTAGGTGTATGATCACTTTATGTAGATTATTATCACAATACATCCAACCCCAACGTCTTCTACATTGTTACATTGTTATTATTCTACAGGAGGATTGTTTATAAACATCAGAAGGGAACATAAAGAGAATCTAATCCTACAACAAAATATTACTTCTAGAGGTAAACAATCAATAAACAATCAAAAAAGTGACAATAGCAACAACTTGAGACCTTCTAAGACACATATAGTGAGTAGTGTACTCCATGGAGGGGGTAAGGAAGAGACAAGCAGTGATTGATACATTGTATAATACACAGGGAGGGAGGGAACAGCACTGACCTGGTCGGCTCTCCCTCCAGCTCGGTGTCGGCGGTCTCTCCTCTCAGTCCTGTAGGGGGAGGAGCTCTCAGTCGGGACATCCGGAAGGGGAAGGAGAGATCTTCTATCTGGATGGAAGAAATCTTCACCCGGACCGAGAGACAGGAGAGCCGCCGCACACTGCCCTCCACATACCGCCCCACTGCGCCCTCTACTGTGCGCTCTGTGTACACACCCTGCCTGTGGATGGCTCTAATGTCAGGGGGGCTTCTACTGACAGCAGATCCATAAGATTTCCTTCATTTTCATAAAAAATAAGTAAACTCAATGATTAACCACTTAAGGACCGAGCCTCTTTCTGAGATTTGTTGTTTACAAGTTAAAAACGTTTTATTTTTTTTGCTAGAAAATTACTTGAAACCCCCAAACATTATACATTTTTTTCCTAACACCCTAGAGAATAAAATGGAAGTTGTTGCGATACTTTCTGTCATACCGTATTTGTGCAGCGGTCTTACAAGCAAACTTTTCAAAAAAAGAAAAGAAAAAAGACGACAGTAAAGTTAGCCCAATTTTTTTATATATTGTGAAAGATAATGTAACGCTGAGTAAATTGATGCCCAACATGTCACGCTTCAAAATTGTGCCCGCTCATGGAATGGCGACAAACTTTTACCCTTAAAAATCTCCATAGGCGACGTTTAAAAAATTCTACAGGATGCATGTTTTGAGCTACAGAGGAGGTCTAGGACTAGCATCATTGTTCTCGCTCTACCGATTGCGGCGATACCTCACATGTGTGGTTTGAACACCGTTTTCATATGCGGGCGCTACTCACGTATGCGTTCGATTCTGCATGCGAGCTTGGTGGGACGGGGCGCGTTAAAAAAAATGTTTTTCTTATCTATTTTACCTTTTAATTTTTAATTAAAAAAAAAATTGTGTCACTTTGATTTCTATTACAAGTAATGTAAACATCCTTTGTAATAGAAAAAAAGCATGACAGGACCTCTTAAATAAGAGATCTGGGGTCAAAAAGACCTCATATCTCAAATTTACACTAAAATGCAATAAAAAAACGAAAAAAAAATTTTGGGCATTTAAAAAAAATAAAATAAAAAAATAAAAAGAATGGCCCTTTAAGAGCTATGAGCCGAAGTTACGTTTTGACGTTAATTCCGCCATGCAATGTTCTGGAAACGGGTGGGTGCCATCTTCCCCTCACTTGTCTCCATACCCAGCAAGCGGAAGCATCCGATCGTCTCGGCCGCTGCCGACGTATCCGGTAAATGGCGGAGGGCACCGGAGCGTGGCAAGGGGAGGGCTTTCCCCCCAGCCACCCATAAAAGTGATCTCGGGGCGAATCTGCTGCAGAGACCACTCTTATCGGAAAGCAGACCTCCGGCCGAAGAAGAGGCAACTAGCTGCTGCCATAACAACAATATTCCTCTTCAAAGTTAGGACGTATATTGGCGTGTGGCGGTCCAGAAGTGGTTAAAATGCCCTATATGTTTTAGGGTCCATTCACAATGTAAAGTGGTGTGCATTGAGCACAAGTGAATACTCATGCATTGATGTGCATTGGCATGCTGCATTAAGTTGTGCATTCTGGAAGGAAATGCATGTAAAAGAGTTGCGCTTGCAGTGCCATTCATTGTTAAAGCGGAGCTCCTGGCTCCTACAAATACTGTAGCTGCTGACTTTTAATATTAGGACACCTGTCCAGGAATCCAACAGTGTCTTCACCCCAGCCAATTTTTTTAATCAGCTCTCAGGTGCTGCCACCGCCATCTCGGGTAAAGGAAACCAGCAGGGAAGCCTTGCGGCTTCACAGCCGGTACACTACTGCGCAAGCGCAGAATTTGTGAATTTGGAACTTCTGCATTAGTTTGTTGCGGCAATGTCAGCCGGAAGTGGGAGGGGTGGCCTGTCAAAACCAGGTACCCGCCCCCCGCCGCCCCAAAAGGTGCCAAATGTGGCAGCAGAAAGGAGAGAGGAGGCAAATAAGTAGAGCTTCCCCTTTTGGGTGGAGCTCCATTTAATGGCACCTCAAACGTGGTTAGCAAACGTGTATTTTGCTGCATCAAAGCACCAAAACGCATGGTTAAAAAAAGCACAAAGCTCAATGCCAGAAAAAGGTCCAAGAGCTTCTTTTGGTGTTTATAGGGACATAGGGCAGCCTTTTCAGAAGAATAGGCTGCTCTATGCTGTCACGCAGAAAAATCCAAATAGGGTCAGTGCACTGCATTGTCTTTCAACATGCACTTTTAGCTTCACTCCAGCCACTGTCACACAGGCTTCAGCTTGTATAGGAACAGCAAGCTTTTAAAAGGCATTTGCAGAGCTTTCAGCAAGCTTTGCTGAAGCTTTTAAAGCTGCCTTCAGCTCCAGTTTGTAATTGCTGAACACAGATCCTAATGCGGGTGCTGATAGTCACTTTAAATAAGATGCTAGCAGGCTTCAGCAATATTTGAAGCTTGTTGACATCAGCACTCCCAATAAGATCTGTGTATAAGGCCTGTTTTACATGGGCTTGTATAAGAGCAGTGTGAACAGCAAGCTTTTACAAAGCACTCACAGAGCTTTCAGCAAGCTTTGTTGAAGCGTTTAAAATACTTGATTCAACTCTAGTTTGTAAATGTGGAACACAGATCCTAATGGGAGTATTGATTGCTACATTAAGCAAGCTTCTAGCAGGCTTTCAACAAGCTTCAGGCTGGGTTCACACTAGAGCACAGAGTGTCTCATAGCAGGGAGTCTCCATTCACCGGTTCAGGTCCGATTTCAGTCGGACTTTTTGGCTAAATTTGGACCTGAAATGGACCAAAAGACGCACAGGATTCCTGTGCAACTCTCACCGCAGTCGTTTCAGAGATATGTGAACGGCTCCATAGAGAGCCAGTCACAATCTCCTGCTATGCAAATTGGAGGCAGAGGAACCCGCATCCAATATGCAAAAGTGTGAACCCAGCCTCAGAAAATGCTGAATCCTGCCAGCACCTTGTTTAAAGTGGCATAACACTTACAAACTGGAGCTGAATGGTACTTTAAAAGCTTCATCAAAGCTTGCTGAAAGCTCTGCAAATGCTTTGTCAAAGCTCGCTGTTCACACTGCTCTTATACAAGCTGAAGCCCATATTAAACTAGCCTAACATTTCCGGAGTTAAAGAAAGGCTTACACACACGTGCACACACAAGCAGAATTTCCGTCCAAAAAATCTTGGATGGTTTTTCCCAACGGAATTTCGCTCAAGCTTGTCCCCTGTTTCCCCCATGCATTGAGGCCCGTTGCGTTGGATTGATATGTGTTACCATGTGCTATGTCACATTGCACTGAAAAAAGTAGAGTTTGCTTTACTGCTCCCATATGAACTGCTTTCATTCACATAGCTTATTTCTTTTAAGTCGTTGCAATGGCATGCATTGAAAAAAATATGCCAATGCATCTAGTGTGAATCAGGGGTGGATCCAGAGTCTAATCTCGGGAGGGGCACTGACAAAATTTTCATGGGCAATTTGTCGGGGGCAATGGCTGGTGTTGGCGCGTCAATCATCACATCACCATGGTTGATATGGTGTCACTGTCCGGATGATTGAAGCGCATTATTTCTATTATTACATTGTAATATAAAATTAAATTGTTCAACTCACCATAATGCAGGATCAGTGGGAGCCCTAAGCGTGTCACTTGCCACCGTCGCCTGCCACCAGATGCAGAATGTCACTTGCTACGCCGCCCGTCTTCAGATGCAGCTTGTCACTTGCCACTGTCGCCTGCCACCAGATGCGGATTGTCACTTGCCACGTCGCCTGCCACCGGATGCAGATTGTCACTTGCCACTGTCACCTGCCACCAGATGCAGCGTGTCACTTGCCACCGTCGCCTGCCACCAGATGCAGGTTGTCACTTGCCACGTCACCTGCCACCAAATACAGCTTGTCACTTGCCACTGTCGCCTGCCACCAGATGGAGCTTGTCACTTGCCACATTCACCTGTCATCAGATGCAGCTTGTCACTTGCCACCGTCGCCTGCCACCAGATGCAGATTGTCACTTGCCATGTTGCCTCTCATCAGATGCGGATTGTCACTTGCCACCATTGCCTGCCACCAGATGTGGATTGTCACTTGCCACTCACCTGCCACCAGATGCAGATTGTCACTTGCCACGTTGCCTGTCATCAGATGCGGATTGTCACTTGCCATGTCGCCTGTCATCAGATACAGCTTGTCCCTTGTCACCATCACCTGCCACCAGATGCAGATTATCACTTGCCACATTGCCTGTCATCAGATGCAGATTGTAACTTGCCATGTCACCTGTCATCAGATGCGGATTGCCACTTGCCATGTCGCCTGTTATCAGATGCGGATTGTCACTTGCAATTCCGCTTGTCATCAGATACAGCTTGTCCCTTGTCACCATCACCTGCCACCAGATGCGGATTGTCACTTGCCAGTGACAGTGTCCCTGTTGTCCCAGAGTGAGGACGGGCAGTGAGAGATGATGTAATCTCTCTGCTGCCCACACCTGCACAGTAATGGCAGTCTTCTTTTAGATGCAGAACTGCAGTGATGCAGGGGGGAGGTGAGAGATGATGTCATCTCTCTGCTCGTGCCCATCAATGCAGCCTGACCTTTGATCATCAATGCAGGGGGGAGGTGAGAGATGATGTCATCTCTCTGCTCGTGCCCATCAATGCAGCCTGACCAGTGCCCATCAATGCAGCGTGACCAGTCCCCACCAATGCAGGCTAACCTGTGCCCAACATTGCAGCATGACCAGTGCCCACCAATGCAGTTTCACCTGTGCCCATCATTGCAGCCTCACCTGTGCACATCATTGCAGCGTGACCTGTGCCCATCATTGCAGCGTGACCTGTGCATATCAATGCAGCCTCACCTGTGTCCATCATTGCAACGTGACCTGTGCCCATCATTGCAGCGTGACCTGTGCCCATCATTGCAGCGTGACCTGTGCATATCAATGCAGCCTCACCTGTGTCCATCATTTCAACGTGACCTGTGCCCATCATTGCAGCGTGACCTGTGCCCATCATATCAATGCAGCCTCACCTGTGTCCATCATTTCAACGTGACCTGTGCCCATCATTGCAGCGTGACCTGTGCCCATCATTGCAACGTGATCTGTGCCCACCAATGCAGCCTCACCAGTGACCATCATTGCAGCGTGACCTGTGCCCATCATTGCAGCGTGACCTGTGCAGAGGAAGGGAGAGGGCAGACGAATCATCCCAGAGTGGGGCATGCCCGCTATAACAGCTTTCATTAGAATTGCCTCCTGACCTGGCGCCTGTGACAGACAGAACACGTTCCAGCATTGGACAGGCGCCGGGTCAGGAGGCGGGGCTGTGTGTAAGCACGAGTGGACGGTAATTCTAATGTAAGCTGTTACAGCGGGCAATCCCCGATCTGTGATCCGGCCAACTCTCCTCTTTCTCCAGTCTCTCTTCCACCGGGGCGATCGCTGGGAGAACAGCTCCCATTCAACCCTGCGGTGCTTGCCCCCCCCCCCCCCCGCTCAGAGGCAGCACACGCTTGGCAGAAACCATTTTCCACTTGCAAAATGGAGGTAGACGAGTGAAAAATTTTAGGGATGTATATATATATTTTTTCCTTTTTTTCTTTTAGCCACTTCAGCCCTGGAAGGATTTGCCCCTTAATGACCAGAGCATTTTTTGCGATACGGCACGGTGTCGTTTTAACTGACAATTGCGCGGTCGTGCGGAGCTGTACCCAAACAAAATTGATGTCCTTTTCTTCCCACAAATAGAGCTTTCTTTTGGTGGTATTTGATCACCTCTGCGGTTTTTATTTTTTGCACTATAAACAAAAAAAGACCCACAATTTTGAAAAAAATAAACAATCTGCTATAATACATAGCCAAAAAAAAAAAAAAAATCATAATAATTTAGTCATCAGTTTAGGACAATATATATTCTTCTACATATTTTTGGTAAAAAAAAAAAATAATCGCAATAGGCATATATTGATTGATTTACACAAAAGTTATCATGTCTACAAACGGGATAGATTTAGGGACTTTTATTTATTTTATTACTTTTTTACTGGTAATGGCAGTGATCTGCGATTTTTAGCGGGACTGCGACATTGCGGCAGACAAATCTGACCCCAAATTACACTTTTTGGGGACCAGTGATATTATTACATTGATCAGTGCTATAAAAATGCACTAATCAATGTAAAAATTACACTGGCAGGGAAGGGGTTAACACTAGGGGGTGATCAAGGGGTTAAGTGTGTTCCCTCAGCGTGTTCTAACTGTAGGGGGGGTGGGCTCACTGAAACATGACAGAGATCACTGGGAACAGTAAATCCCTGTCATGTCACTAGGCAGAACGGGGAAATGTCTTGTTTACATGGGCAGTTCCCCGTTCTGCCTCTCTCGCGATCGGAGACCGCCGGCGGACGTGGCGCACCTGCTATCCTGCTTTTACGGACTGACGTACAGGTACGTCAGTTCATGCAGGAGAGTCGACCTGCAGCAGTATATCTGTGTGAGCAGATTGACAAGTGGTTAAGATAATTAAGTAACAAATAAACATAAAAGCCCGAAATATAAGTGTATAATCCACAATAAGGTATTCTATGGTGTGGGCCTTTCAGGAATATTAAGCCATAAATGCAAACCAAGCTAATAAAATATGATCCCTAAAATAGAACTGATATGAATTACTCATTGTTCTATTAGGCTTTATGTGAGATCCACACAGGATCATGAGGCTTCCATGGCTGCTCCAACCCTGCCCAGCCCTGGAATTCTTTACAATTATACAGCATTTAGTTTTATCTGATATCTGGGATACGTCACAGGATTAAGATATTAATCTCTATTATTAAATGGGGTAAACAAATCTATACTTAACCCCCTTAATGACCAAGAGATGCAGAGCTACACCCTAATTTGTAGTGAACTCCCACATCGGGCTCTAGATCTATGTTTCCCGATGTTTGCAGTATAGTTGTACTTATTTGCAAGTGTGCACATATATCTGCAGGAGTGTACATGTGTAGTAGATGTTGAGGTGTGCTGTATAGGCAACGCACTGTTTCACTTTAAGGAGAAACTCTAATCCTTTAAATATTTTTTGAGATAAATATGGATGGGATTGGCCTAATGCACATAGGGTTAAGTACCCACTGTGAATGAGGCCTAAAGACAAATTTTCCAGTTTTTGACAATTCCTTTATTAAAAATAAAAAACAATGTCGGTCGATGTAAATCCATTGTCAATCATGGAGCCCCCGCCGCACTGCCAGACCCAGATTAAAAAAAAGCTTTGCACTTGTCCAAGGCTAACTGCCGACACCCCGCTCCTCCGTCTGACAGTAGTCTTAAATAGGTAAGGGGTGGAGCCACCTGGTGATGCCACCTGATGGCCCCACCCCTTGTGACATCAGCAGAACTCGCACGATTACAAATCCACCTTCAGTGTGAACCAGGGCTCCGGTTCCATTCACACCTGAGTGATTTGGATCGCAGGCGGAATTGCTGCGATTCTGCCCACGATTCCAGAATCGTGGCAAAACACAAAACACTTTTGCGATGACATTATTTCTTAATGGCACCCCAAATGCAACAAAATACGCTATAATCACGGCAAAACTTTTTTGGAGCAGAGGGAGGCCCATTCAATGGAATGGTGCCGCTCCAAAAACGCTCCACTAAAAAAACATAAAAAAGCGAAAAAAAACATGCTGCAGGAGCGGGTTGCTGCACTACGCTCAGGTGTAAATGGAGCCTAATGCCGCGCACACACGATCGGAATTTCGGCCAGCACCGATGAGAGCTTTTCTTCGGAAAATGCGACAGTGTGTAGGCTCCATCGGAATTTTGCTGGCTGAATTCCCGCCAGAAAAAATTTAAGAGCATGTTCTCAATTTTTCTAACAGAAAAGGTTTCTATCGGAAATTCCAATCGTCTGTAGCAATTCCGACGCGCAAAATTCCTACGCATGCTCGGAAACAATTTGACGCATGCTCGGAAGCATTGAACCTAATTTTTTCTCTGCTAGTCATAGTGTTGTACGTCACCACGTTCTTGACGGTCGGAATTTGGTGTGACCATGTGTAGGCAAGACAGTTTGAGTGGAATTTCGTCGGAATTCCGTTGGGAAAACCATCAGAGCTTTTTCCGACAAGTG
Organism: Lithobates sylvaticus; assembly: GCA_028564925.1. Taxonomy (NCBI): domain Eukaryota; kingdom Metazoa; phylum Chordata; class Amphibia; order Anura; family Ranidae; genus Lithobates; species Lithobates sylvaticus. Next base: position 151,043,966 of record CM053035.1, on the reverse strand, counting down.
TGTGTGTACGCGTCATTATGCCCCGTACACACGGTCGGAAAATCCGACCACAAAATCCATTGGATTTTTTCCGACGGATTTTGTCCGACACTGGTGTTGCATACACACGGTCGGACAAAGTTGTCAGAAAATCCGATCATTCTGAACGTGGTGATATTTGTTGCCTACGACGGGACTACGTAGAGGCTAGTAGCCAATAGCTTTGGTCTTGTAATGTGATCTGAGCATACATGGCACTTTGTCCGTCGGAATTCGCTACACACAATCGGAAAAAGTCCAATAGGACTTTGTTGTGGGAAAATTTAAGAGCAGGAGATAAAACTTTGTCCGTCGGAAAATTTGACGGAAAAAGTCCGATGGAGCCTACACACGGTCGGAATTTCCGACAACATTGTCCGATAGGACATTTTCCGTCGGAAAATCCGACCGTGTGTACGGGGCATTAGTCTGAAGTCTTGTAAATCATCTTATCAATTCTAATGTTTGTTCAGGAACAGCTGAACTTCTTGACCATCTCTGTGTGTTTTACAGAAGATGTTTCAGGCACGTGATTTCCTGTTTTTTATTTGTGTTATTCAGTAGGTGTATCAAATAAAGAGGATACATAGGAGAGCATTTATAAAAAAAAATTGCATAGCACTTCGCCCAGTGAAAGTGAATGTACATTTGTTCTATGCGAATAGGGCACAAAAATTAGGCCTTTTCTGTGATGTTCGATTTGTTTTTCATTGAAGCCATACAAAACCCCCTTTATGGGACTTTTAAGACAGATATGACAATTGTGTATATTTCAATAAAAGGGTAGTATGCCAAGTTAAAATTTCTGATACTTTTTTAACCTATAAAAATTAAAAAAAAAACATAAATTTCACCACATGCTGTTGCCTGCATCAATGGATAAGTCCAGTAATGATGAACTCTGGTCCTCTCACGCAATTCCCTATGTCTTCGGAGCCTCAGCAACAACAGGAGTATGTCCTCACACATGCTCATGATGGGATCCATAGTGAAAACACAAAAAATAAGACCGTTATATACAAGTACACTGCTCTCTCTGCTGCTGCTCTGTCTTCTCTCACAGAATGGCTGAGATAGTTAATTATTTACTTGTTTTCAAATGCTCATAACCAGTGGCGGCCTACCCATGGGGGGCGCAGGGGTGCTACCCCCTAAAGTTACTCCTAAATAAAATAAAATAATGGCCCTTTAAGTGTGTGCGGACACAGGTGTATGGAAAGCATGGCGTGCTGCAATCACTGACAAAAAAAAATGAAAAAAATTAATAATGTTCCTTTAAGTGTGTGCAGGGCGCCGGACACACAGCTGCTATGGGAAGCATGACGTGTTTGCAATCATGTGATTGCAAACAAGAAACTCTATTGGCTTCCTTTGGAAAGTCCTCAGGGCGCTGAGCTCTGCGCCCAGAACACTCCCACTGTAGCATTATTCCCTGCTGTTGTTAGTTATTGGCGGGTCCCGCAATGTCACTTCTGGTTTCTCTGACTCATCCCAGCCGGTCCGAAGGTGGATGGAATGTGACTTGCTGTGAGAGCTGTGAGTACGGGGGGGGGGAGAGGGGGGGACATCTGATGTAAAGGGGGACTCTGATGGGTTCATCTGATGTAAAGGGGGACTCTGATGGGGACATCTGATGTAAAGGGGGACTCTGATGGGGACATCTGATGTAAAGGGGGACTCTTATGGGGACATCTGATGTGAAGGGGGACTCTGATGGTGATATCTGATGTAAAGGAGGACTCTGATAGTGACACCTTATGTAAAGGTGGACTCTGATGGTGACACCTGATGTAAAGGGGGATTCTGATTAGGACACCTGATGTAAAGGGTGACTCTAATGGTGACATCTGCTGTAATGGGGGACTGTGATGGGGACACCTGATGTAAAGTAGGACTCTGATGGTGACATCTGATGTGAAGGGGGGCTCTGATGGTCACATCTGATGTAAAGGGGGACTATGATGGTCACATCTGATGTAAAGGATGACTCTGATGGTGACACCGGATGTGAAGGGAATCTCTGATGGGGACACCTGATGTAAAGGGGGACTCTGATTGTGACACCTGATGTAAAGGGGAGCTCTGATGCTGACACCTGATGTGAAGGGGGACTCTGATGTTGACATCTGATGTAAAGGAGGACTCTGATGGGAACATCTGATGTAAAGGAGGACTCTGATGGGGACACCTGATGTAAAGGAGGACTCTGATGGGAACACCTGTTGTAAAGGGGGAAACTGATTGGGACACCTGATGTAAAGAGGGACTCTGATTGGGACACTTGATGTAAAGGAGGACTCTGATAGGAACACCTGTTGTAAAGGGGGACTCTGATTGGGACACCTGATGAAAAGGGGGGCACCTGGGGCTACGATGAGAACTCCTTATCTTAAGTTATTTAATTTTCATTTACTTGAAATGTGGATGTGATTGGCCTACTAAGTCGGGCACAGTGAGGAGGCTGCATATGATGGGCAAAGTGAGGCTGCAATTAATGGGCACAGTGAGGCTGCATTTGATGGGCACAGTTTTATCTAACAGTAATGATACCCAATCACCTGATACATTTCTATTTACAGTCCTGCATTACTAACAGTTTAATTTTTCAGATGTTTGCTCCCCCCAAAAAATTTTGAGCACCAGCCACCACTGCTCATAACTGCTGCTAAATGCTCAAAACCGCTGCTAAACTTGCATAAACTCAGTATATAAAAGCTGTAAAACAGACATTTTTCACCATTGGTTTCCAGCTGTCAAGTTTCCAGCGTTTAGAAAAGGTTTTCAGGTGCCCTATGTACATGAACCCTAAATGTGAATGTTCCCATCAGCAGAAAAAGAATGAATGATGGTAAGGTAAGGACTGATGTAAAATCCCCTACAAAGGATATAGTATCCCATAAAAAACTCTCAAATAGGAGAAAAAGTAATATAGACATGGACAAAATACTGAAACCTTCATACCATGTGTAAGACAAAGCAGCCACCCACTCCCATCGTGATACTTGGCATACTAGCCTATACACGATTGTCATATCTGCCTTAAAAGTCCCATAAAGGGGGTTTTGTACGATTGTTTAAGTTAAGTTAGGGATGTTGACAGTAAGAAAAAACACCCCCCCCCCCCCGCCCCCCATTTTCTATTGTTTTTTATTGATTTAAAAAGGAAATATCACATTTGATGGTGCTAAGTATCGTAGGAATTTCCTATGATACTAAACTTCATCTAATGGCTGAATTTGGTATTTTACATTTTAGAGAAAAACATGCAACCAGCAAAGGAAATAGTTACAGTTACTCAAACAGAATGAATGTACATGTACCTTCACTGGGGAAATTGTTATGCAATTTTTTTTATAAATACAGCCATTGGTATATATAGATAGATTCATAGTTTTTTTGTCATCACTGATTGACAGGTTGGATTCATTCTCTCCCATAATCATACATTATTTTATAAATAAACTGTAGGGCAAATGCCAGCAAATCTAGGCCCCTCAAAAGTGCCTGGATTTGCCTGCCTTTTAAAAATGTGCCTGAAATGGGGGCATTAGCACTAGGCTGCCCCATTACAAAGTTGGCTTGTGATTGTTGCTGTTATACTTTGTTTGAGAGCTGCTCCACCTAGTGTTAAGATTTCATTATAACAAAAACTCAGCGTTGTCATGATAAAAATCAGTTTATTCTGGTTATTTTTTGCCTCTCCTGTTTCCTCCTCCCTCATCTACATGCTGCTGCTAATGATGTTTTCATGACATTTTGGACCCAGTGACATCATCGCTATCTCTCTGTGTGTTACCTCCACTCTTCTTATCACCGATATGGCGGTATTTCCTAATGAATTTGTCACAGCCATAGCGTCAGAATGTGAATGTATCGCTCATAAGAACTACCTGAACTTATGGCACACATTTGCAATAGCAAGAAAACTGTCACACTGCTTTCATGAATTTGGCACAGGACTTTTTAACATGTTCATAGCGTCAGAAAAATGTTGCAGACCCTCTGATGAATGGCCCCATGTATGTTTTATTCTGCTTCAAAAATCTCCTTCAGACATTTCAGATGAGAAGTATATTTTGTGACAACCTTCTGTATGTGGAAATATGATTATGCTCATTAATGTTCTTTTAGTGTTTGCAGAATATTTTGCCAATGATTAAAATAATGACTATTATACAGTATGACAGGTACATGTGTAGTGTGCAGAGGTTCAAGACATAGAAATGTAAGGGTCTCAAAGGGAAGGCAAATGATCTCAAATTCTTTGATTAACCACTTCAATACCGGGCACTTTCCCCCCTTCCTGCCCAGGAAAATTTTGAGCCTTTAGCGCTGTCGCACTTTGAATGACAATTGCGCAGTCATACAGCACTGTACCCAAACTAAATTTTTATCATTTTCTTCCCACAAATAGAGCTCTCTTTTGGTGGTATTTGATCACCTCTGCATTTTTAATTTTTTGCTAAACAAACTAAAAAAAACGTAATTTTTGAAAAAAATAAGTTTTTCTTTGTTTCTGTTATAAAATGTTGTTTTTTCCTTCACTAATGGGCACTGATGAGGCGGCACCGATGGGCACTGATGAGTTGGCACTGATAAGGTGGCACTGATGGGCACTGATGAGGAGGCACTGATATGTAGTATTGATGGGCACTGATAGGCGGTACTGATATGCAGCACTGATGGGCACTGATAGGCGGCACTGATTAGCACTGACAGGTGGCATTGATGGACACTAATAGATGGCACTGATGGGCAGCACTGATTGGGCAGGTACTGACAGGTATTAATGCTGGGCACTGATTGACACTGTGATGGACACTGATTGGCACTGTGGTGGGCTCTGATTGGCACTGTGATGGGCACTGATTGGCACTCTGGTGGGCACTGGCAGACTTTATTATTTGGGCACTGCTGGGCATTGATTGACAGCTGATTGGCACATCTGATGGGGATGTGCTGATTATCAATGTGCTGATTATCAGCACAGACCCCCCCCCCCCTGACAGGGAGAGCCGCTGATCGAAGGCAGGTCCCAGGAGATCGCCTATCCACTCCGGGAGCGCAGCGCGACTCGCACATGCTCCGTGCTTGATGTATTTTGTTCTGCTGCACTTAGTCATAAGCCTTATAAGTACAGTAGCCCAAAATACGTTATGGCACTTATCCGCTGTATGAGCTTTTCAGAATAAAGTCGCCTAGTGTTTCACCTCATCCATGGACACCGTCTTTATGTATATGAAACTAGCAGTTTAGCAAAGCTGAGGAGTCTAATTGTAGGAGGTAGAGAGGGTGCAAACAATTTCCCAAGTAGCAGTAATATTCATTTGAAAATGGTGGGTAACTAGTGCGCTCAACCTAAAAGAATAAATATGTGGGAAGCTGCCAACATATAAGTGATCTCACACAATAAATGAAGTAGTGTTAAAAGGGGTATGTGGCGCTAAACACTATTAAAATGCTGAAATATTTGGGGTGTTCCGAACATACAGTGGTGTGAAAAAGTGTTTGCCCCCTTCCTCATTTCCTGTTCCTTTGCATGTTTGTCACACTTAAGTGTTTCGGAACATCAAACCAATTTAAACAATAGTCAAGGACAACACAAGTAAACACAAAATGCAATTTGTAAATGAAGGTGTTTATTATTAAAGGTGAAAAAAAATCCAAACCATCATGGCCCTGTGTGAAAAAGTGATTGCCCCCCTTGTTAAAACATACTATAACTGTGGTTGTCCACACCTGAGTTCAATTTCTCTAGCCACACCCAGGCCTGATTATTGCCACACCTGTTCACAATCAAGGCATCACTTAACCACTTCAATACAGGGCTTTTAAACACCCTTCCTTACCAGAGCACTTTTTGCGATTCGGCACTGCGTCGCTTTAACTAACAATTGCGCGGTCGTGCGACGTTACACCCAAACAAAATTGACGTCCTTTTTTTCCCACAAATAGAGCTTTCTTTTGGTGGTATTTGATCGCCCCTGCGGTTTTTATTTTTTGCGCTATGAACAAAATAAGAGCGACAATTTTGAAAAAAAAAACAATATTTTTTACTTTTTGCTATAATAAATATCCCATTTTTTTTTAAAAAAACTTTTTTTTTCCTCAGTTTAGGCCGATATGTATTCTTCTACATATTTTTGGTAAAAAAAATCGCAATAAGCGTATATTGATCGGTTTGCGCAAAAGTTATAGCGTCTACAAAATAGGGGATAGATTTATTGAATTTTTTTTTTTTTTTTTTTTCACTAGTAATGGCGGGGATCTGCGATTTTTTTTTTCGTGACTGCGACATTGCGGCGGACACTTCGGACACTTTTGACACATTTTTGGAACCATTCACATTTACACAGCGATCGTTGCTATAAAATTGCAATGATTACTGTGTAAATGTGACTGGCAGGGAAGGGGTTAACACTAGAGGGCGCTGGAGGGGTTAATGTGTTCCCTAATAGACGTGATTCTAACTGTAGGGGGAGGGGACTTAAGGGGAGGAGACCGATCATGTGTTCCTCCGTACTGGGATCACATGATCGGTCTCCTCTGCACTGACAGGACGTGGGGGAGTGTGTTTACACACACAGCTCCACGTTCCCGCCCGGTCCCGTTGTTTTAACGGGCAATCGCGGGTGCCCGGCGGACATCGCGGCCGCCGGGCACTCGCACCGGGTCCCGAGTGATGCCGCGGGCGCGCGCAGGCGGCCGGGAATCCGAGGACGTCATATGACGCCCACCCAGGATGGTAGATCCACCTTGTGGGCGTCATATGACGGCGGGCGGTATTGAAGCGGTTAAATAGGAGCTGCTTGACACAGTAAGGTCCACCAGAAGATCCTTAAAAGCTACACATCATGCCGAGACCCAAAGAAATTCAGGAACAATTGAGAAAGAAAGTAATTGAGATCTATCAGTCTGGAAAGGGTTATAAAGCCATTTCCAAAGCTTTGGGAATCCAGCAAACCACAGTGAGAGCCATTATCCACAAATGGCGAAGACATGGAACAGTGGTGAACCTTCCCAGGAGTGGCCGGCCGCCCAAAATTACCCCAAGAGCGCAGCGACGACTCATCCAAGAGGTCACAAAAGACCCCACAACAACGTCCAAGGAACTGCAGGCCTCACTTGCCTCAGTTAAGGTCAGCGTTCATGCCTCCACCATCAGGAAAAGACTGGGCAAAAATGGCCTGCATGGCAGAGTTCCAAGGAGAAAACCACTGCTGAGCAAAAAGAACATCAAAGCTCGTCTCAATTTCTCCACAACACATCTTGATGATCCCCAAGACTTTTGGGACAACATTCTGTGGACCGATGAGACAAAAGTGGAACTCTTTGGAAGGTGTGTGTCCAAGTATATCTGGCGTAGAAGGAACACTGCATTTCAGAAAAAGAACATTATACCAACAGTAAAATATGGTGGTGGTAGTGTGATGGTCTGGGGCTGTTTTGCTGCTTCAGGACCTGGAAGACTTGCCGTGATAAAAGGAACTATGAATTCTGCTGTCTACCAAGAGATCCTGAAGGAGAATGTCCGACCATCTGTTCGTGTACTCAAGCTGAAACAAACTTGGGTTCTGCAGCAGGACAATGATCCTAAACACACCAGCAAGTCCACCACCGAATGGCTGAAGAAAAACAAAATGAAGACTTTGGAGTGGCCTAGCCAAAGTCCTGACCTGAATCCTATTGAGATGTTGTGGTATGACCTTAAAAAGGCCGTTCATGCTCGAAAACCCTCTAATGTAACTGAATTAGGACAATTCTGCAAAGATGAGTGGGCCAAAATTCCTCCAGGACGCTGTAAAAGCCTCATTGCACGTTATCGCAAACGCTTGGTTGCAGTTGTTGCTGCTAAGGGTGGCCCAACCAGTTATTAGGTTTAGGGGGCAATCACTTTTTCACACAGGGCCATGATGGTTTGGATTTTTTTTCACCTTTAATAATAAACACCTTCATTTACAAATTGCATTTTGTGTTTACTTGTGTTGTCCTTGACTATTGTTTAAATTGGTTTGATGTTCCGAAACACTTAAGTGTGACAAACATGCAAAGGAACAGGAAATGAGGAAGGGGGCAAACACTTTTTCACACCACTGTATATATCAACAGATATAAAATATTCAACTAAATACGTGATAATAAAATTTCTTCTTCAGTAAAATGTAAAGAATGCTAATAATACTCTGTAGCCTTAATGTGCAAATGAAATGCAAATAAAGTGACTAAGTAGACCTTCAACAATCATGGCAGAATATAGCTGACAGAAATATTCAAATAAATATAGAAATAAATAAACGAAAGTGCACAGTGCAAAGTGCAAAAATGGCAACAAAATTCCAACTAGGAATTAAAAGAAAAAAATATATATATGAAAGTGCACAGTGCAATAGTGCAATATTGGCAAAGTTCCAAGGGATGTGCAAAAAAGTCAGGTATCTGATCACCTGAGTTCACGAAGGGTGATAACCGTGTTAAAAAATACCTCAAAATAATATAGGAATGAATAAAGAATGCAAATTGCTGAACATTTCATAGAATAAAATAAATCGCACAAAGGAAAAAATGTAATAAATAAATATATATATATTAAAAAAATTAATCGGTGAACTATAAGTCCCAGCAGTTTGTGTAAAAGAAAAATAGGGGAAAAAAACCCACACAATGTGTGCTGAAAATAAATTTGCAAAGGATCTTCTTATGCGTATGCGCACGATTCAAGCAAATCTGTGTTCCAGTGTTCACTGCTGATCCATGCAATCGGTGTGCTCCGTGCTTGTTCAGGGGTGCACCCCACTGTTTCCCCCAGCCTCTCACCTCAAGTAAAGCCCCCTACAGGCCTAGTTGTGCTTTGTGTGTATTGATAATACTCCTGGTTACTCGCTCTCCAGCAGGTTCTCCTCTCTGTTTTTCCTCTGAGATCTCCCAGTCAATGCTCCAGTCACAGGCTTACTAATACTCCAATCACAGTGCAGTATTCCCATCAGTTAGCAGCATGTAAGAGGTGTAAGGACAAGGGGGCGCCAATGTGTAGTAACTTCAATAAACTTTTTATTAAATACAAATATCCACTTATCCACCCTTTGATAAAGTCACGTGATCGGTGACGATACGCGCCAGGGAGGAAGTCAGGTGCCCTTGTTTACTTCCGGTTTTCGGCCGAGACCGGAAGTGCCGCTGTTACCACGCTGTTTGTCGTTTTTCTAACTGTAAGTGGATATTTTTATTTAATAAAAAGTAGGCCTGTAGAGGCCTTTACTTGAGGTGAGAGGCTGAGGGAAACAGTGGGGTGCACCCCTGAACAAGCACGGAGCACACTGATTGCATGGATCAGCACTGAATACTGGAACACAGATTTGCTTGAATCGTGCGCATTTCAGCACACATTGTGTGGGTTTTTTCACATTTTTTCTTTTACACAAACTGCTGGGACTTATGGTTCACCGATTAATTTTTTTTATATATATTTATTTATTTATTTAATTTTTTCCTTTGTGCGATTTATTTTATTCTATGAAATGTTCAGCAATTTCCATTCTTTATTCATTCCTATATTATTTTGAGGTATTTTTTTTAACACGGTTATCACCCTTCGTGAACTCAGCTGATCAGATACCTGACTTTTTTGCACATCACTTGGAACTTTGCCAATATTGCACTATTGCACTGTGCACTTTCATATATATATTTTTTTCTTTCAATTCCTAGTTGGAATTTTGTTGCCATTTTTGCACTTTGCACTGTGCATTCTCGTTTATTTATTTCTATATTTATTTGAATATTTCTGTCAGCTATATTCTGCCATGAGTGTTAGAGGTCTACTTAGTCACTTTATTTGCATTTCATTTGCACATTAAGGCTACAGAGTATTATTAGCATTCTTTACATTTCACTGAAGAAAATTTTTTATTATCACGTATTCAGTTGAATATTTTATATCTGTTGTGATATATATATGTTTGGAACACCCCAAATATTTCAGCATTTTAATAGTGGTAAGCGCCACATACCCCTTTTAACAGTAATATTCATTTGTTTATTCAATCAGGCAGGTTGAAGAACCACTCCCCATCACTATTGCTTGCCTTGAAATAGAACTGACATTGTCTTAAGCTTCGTTTACACGGCACGATTATTGGCCAACCAAGCGTCTGATTTTTTTCAAAAAGGCGTGTGGGAGGATCTTGTCTTGCATACTAATGGTACACAATTGTCATGCCACAAACACGAACATAGTGACGTACTACAAGGAATTTCAGCTCTTGAGCACCACCCTTTGGGCCCCTTCTGCTAATTTTGTTTGGTGAGCATTGATTCCGAGCATGCGTGTTTGTACTTTTGACTTTTGTGTACTGACCATATGAAAGTCTGACGTCAAACCATTTACAGCTGAAATTTTTCAAAGCTCGCTAGACTGGAATGTTCTCCTAAGACTTTACATAAATATTGTACTATCATCCCAGGTTAGTATACAGTAAAGAAATTATTGGAGATTGGGGACTGTCTAAGGTACAAACGCAAAATAAATAATTTCATAAGGATACGATAAAATTGTTTGTTTTATTGACATAAAAAGAAAGAAAACAAAAGGGGGGTTACATTGTTTGACTATATGTACATCGGTATGTCAATCATAGGGTTCAAAGGTATTACATACAATTCCTAGTAGAACACCTATATTATCATACATTCAAGATACACAGGTCATAATACTTGTCCGATCGCTCGACATGTTTCGCCCAAATAGGCTTCATCAGGAGACAAGGATAAGATATATTTGTAGATGGACGAAGATTTTTTGAAATATTTCCGTATTCTAAGGTATGTATACAAAACAAGGTATTTAGTTAGTATATACAAAACAATAAACAATCTTTAAAACATTATGTATGCTGCATAGAATGTGTGGTAGCAGGAATGTCTGGTGAAGTCAATTTGCACATGCATGATTCCCTACCTCCAATATCATAGGGGTCATAGGCATGGACAGGCTTCCAGAGAAGAGTGCCGATGGTTACACCGAAGCGTCCCCCAAATGGGGATCCGAGCAGGGCAGTACCCACCGATCACCACCAGAAATTGTGGCTGGGGAACTGTTGGGGGAGAAAGAAGTCCTATTCCTTTACCAATAGCGTATTTACAGGGCCTGTAAAGTACAAAGGTACTTATTTAACCATAGATATATTCAAATAAACTATAATTATTCGTAGGGTGGGAGAGTGATATGGCCATGCCCAATGTCAGTTGTCAAACCTTACCTACCTCTACGGAAACTTGTAAAAATTCGTACTTGTGAGAGGCTCGGGTCAAACTCCCCCCCCCCCCCCCCCCCCCCCAAAAGAAAGAAAAACAAATGGGGGGGAAAAGGAGAGAGAGAACGGGAACTATTCGATCTTTGTTTTGATTGCTTATCCGCTAGGCCAAGACGATTTCTGAAATATAACGAAAGAAGACCCTAGTAAAATTGCAAAGGAAATATATCCAATACATTAAAAGGACCCCTAGAAGATAGAGGGGTGGCGGTCCCATACCTTAATGTGGAGTATATATGACATCAGAGCGTATCAGATTTGATGGCTGATTGGCCCATGTACTGCCTCTCAACAGGGGCTAGGTATGTCATCCAATGCCTATAGGTATAAATATTAAAGAGGAGTTGCAATGATTCCATATGTTCAGAATTATAGTGGACAAAATGTCCACCATTTTGGAAGATATGGTTGTGTCAGTTTACCTGTACAGATCGTTCCCAGAGCGTCCCGAGCCTCACATCCACCTCAGTCTGACTCAGCGTCAGACTGGGTTTAAATAGTCCCCCCCCGTGGCACCAAAAACGCACGGCGTGTGACGTCACGCCGTGCTGACGTCACGCGGACGCAGTACGGGGGCCGGCCGGCGCTCGTCCCAGACCAGGTGACCGGAAGGTTCCTATGGGGAACTCCTTCCGGTACATAGTTCAGCTGGGACTAACCTGACATGCCCTGCTGACAGCAGCCTTGCTGTTCCGTCAGTCATAGGGCATGATGGGATCCCTGTAGATGGAAAGCTGGAACTTGGTGGCTGGGTCAAAGCTTCCGGCCGATCCCCAGCCCGGAAGCGTGGCGAGCGGGGGACCACCCTAGGGTGGACCCAAACAACCACGCCACGCGACCGGAACAGTCCGTACAGTCCCCCAATACCCCGGGGCGATCGTTTTCCCGCGATCGTTTTCCCTTGCTCTTCCCCTCCCTCTTTTCACTTTTTCCCCCCCCCTCCCCTCACTAGCACCATTAGCTGAGTACCAGTAGGCTCGGTGCGCGGGCCATACAGGACCGGGACCAGGTCTTAATTTGTGTGTGCTGAAGCGTGCTTGTTCATGTAAAATAATTCCCCCCCCCCCCCCCCCCCCTTGCTGTGGGGGTGGAATTGCTTATTCAATGTCTCTATTGATTTACTAAGATACTCAATTTGAGTTGTAAAAATTATGTGTTCAATAATAATTTCACAATAAAAATAACAATGACTATATGCTGCGGTGAATGTGTGCTGACAGGGTGCCTTTCTTACTTTTTTATATATATTTTTTGCTTTTTTCCTTTGATCTTTTCTTCCCCTTTTTGTTTCATTCCCTTCTTTTTGCTTTTCTCCTTATCAGCTTTAGATTGGTCCCGGTGGATTTTGCACTGACGCGGGCCCCGGGGGTTGGTGTATGGGCAGTGCCTTACAAAACGATCGCCCCGGGGTATTGGGGGACTGTACGGACTGTTCCGGTCGCGTGGCGTGGTTGTTTGGGTCCACCCTAGGGTGGTCCCCCGCTCGCCACGCTTCCGGGCTGGGGATCGGCCGGAAGCTTTGACCCAGCCACCAAGTTCCAGCTTTCCATCTACAGGGATCCCATCATGCCCTATGACTGACGGAACAGCAAGGCTGCTGTCAGCAGGGCATGTCAGGTTAGTCCCAGCTGAACTATGTACCGGAAGGAGTTCCCCATAGGAACCTTCCGGTCACCTGGTCTGGGACGAGCGCCGGCCGGCCCCCGTACTGCGTCCGCGTGACGTCAGCACGGCGTGACGTCACACGCCGTGCGTTTTTGGCGCCACGGGGGGGGGACTATTTAAACCCAGTCTGACGCTGAGTCAGACTGAGGTGGATGTGAGGCTCGGGACGCTCTGGGAACGATCTGTACAGGTAAACTGACACAACCATATCTTCCAAAATGGTGGACATTTTGTCCACTATAATTCTGAACATATGGAATCATTGCAACTCCTCTTTAATATTTATACCTATAGGCATTGGATGACATACCTAGCCCCTGTTGAGAGGCAGTACATGGGCCAATCAGCCATCAAATCTGATACGCTCTGATGTCATATATACTCCACATTAAGGTATGGGACCGCCACCCCTCTATCTTCTAGGGGTCCTTTTAATGTATTGGATATATTTCCTTTGCAATTTTACTAGGGTCTTCTTTCGTTATATTTCAGAAATCGTCTTGGCCTAGCGGATAAGCAATCAAAACAAAGATCGAATAGTTCCCGTTCTCTCTCTCCTTTTCCCCCCCATTTGTTTTTCTTTCTTTTGGGGGGGGGGGGGGGGGGGGGAGTTTGACCCGAGCCTCTAACAAGTACGAATTTTTACAAGTTTCCGTAGAGGTAGGTAAGGTTTGACAACTGACATTGGGCATGGCCATATCACTCTCCCACCCTACGAATAATTATAGTTTATTTGAATATATCTATGGTTAAATAAGTACCTTTGTACTTTACAGGCCCTGTAAATACGCTATTGGTAAAGGAATAGGACTTCTTTCTCCCCCAACAGTTCCCCAGCCACAATTTCTGGTGGTGATCGGTGGGTACTGCCCTGCTCGGATCCCCATTTGGGGGACGCTTCGGTGTAACCATCGGCACTCTTCTCTGGAAGCCTGTCCATGCCTATGACCCCTATGATATTGGAGGTAGGGAATCATGCATGTGCAAATTGACTTCACCAGACATTCCTGCTACCACACATTCTATGCAGCATACATAATGTTTTAAAGATTGTTTATTGTTTTGTATATACTAACTAAATACCTTGTTTTGTATACATACCTTAGAATACGGAAATATTTCAAAAAATCTTCGTCCATCTACAAATATATCTTATCCTTGTCTCCTGATGAAGCCTATTTGGGCGAAACATGTCGAGCGATCGGACAAGTATTATGACCTGTGTATCTTGAATGTATGATAATATAGGTGTTCTACTAGGAATTGTATGTAATACCTTTGAACCCTATGATTGACATACCGATGTACATATAGTCAAACAATGTAACCCCCCTTTTGTTTTCTTTCTTTTTATGTCAATAAAACAAACAATTTTATCGTATCCTTATGAAATTATTTATTTTGCGTTTGTACCTTAGACAGTCCCCAATCTCCAATAATTTCTTTACTATTTACAGCTGAAAATTTACTAGCCTGTCATCCAACATATGTTGGTGGAAAATTGGACAACAATTGTCAAAATGAGCGTACTAACAGCAAGAGTTTAGGACAGCAGTCTGTCAACAGACAATCCCCTGCCAACAATCGTACCGTGTGTAGGAGGCTTCTGTGTCTGACGATAAATAGATCAGTTTAATTGTAATAATGATCAGTAACCAAAACTTGAGAATCTAATAATATCTTCAACCTTCAAAAACAGGAAAAGAATATGCACTGCCAGGAAGTGAGGTCCAATGGTAACACCACAAAACTCCAGATCATTCTATTAAATTCAATTAGTAAGTTATGTTTTCCGTTAAGATTTAGTAATTGTGTGTGATTATTCATAGCATAGCTATGAGCTGGTGACATCACAGTAAAGTCATCCCTTTACTGCAGAGTTTTTAAACTTTTAAGTACGTGTGTACTTTTTTTTTTTTTTAAAAAGCCATGTTCACCTTCTAGTACACCTTGTGGGTTCATCTATTTTCTAGTATCTGCTGACATAAGTATAATTATTTTCAGTGACCTATAACTTTGCATAAATGTTTTTCAAGCAATTTTAAAGAGGAACTTCATTCCCCCACTCCTCCAGGGCCACCATATTTGTTATTCTGGCACACATGTAGATATGCCAAAGTGCTCTGCATGGCCTTCGGGTCCCAGCAGAGCCCTGTGGCACATCTGCGCACAAATGGGTGATGTCCTGTTCATGTGAAGAAATAAAAACTCTGTTAAGTTAAAAAAAAATATTTATTATACTCATATGAGTGGGATGAGGGAGAAAAAAGGGAAAAATTAATGTTATGATAAGATATGCTAGGGGGCAGCACTGAGGTCAGAGTGTCCATATTGCAAATCTCAGTGCATGTTCAGCCCCCAGGCTTCACTGGTTGCTAGGATGCTGTCAGCAACCTATCACTGGTTGCTAGGACACTGTTGTCTACACAGCATCACTGGTTGCAAGGCTGCTGTTGGTAACACATAATCCCTGGTTAATAGGATGCCCCAAGTGGTGCACGCAAGGATGTATAAATACTGCAGCCCCACTCTGAGCACCCTAGCCTGTTTTTTTGCCGGAATTTACTTATCTATGAACTGGAGGCTGTTCTTTGTGAATTTGTTCCAGCAATATCAACTCACTGAGAAAGATACATTTGTTGCACATTTTAGCGCTGTTAAAAAAACAGTTTCAGAGCTGTATGAATATGGGGCAGGGCTTTTTAAAGGGACATACTGCCAGAAAAGTGTTGTAAATGCTTTAGTTCCCGGTCACAGGGGTGTGATTTGTCATGTGATTTGAGAGTTCAAGTTCAGCTCGGCTTGGGTGCCCCCGTAGCAAGTTGCTTGCTGTAGGGGCACTCAACAGGAGGACCAGGAGCACAGACGAGGCACAAGAAGAGGAGGATCCGGGCTGCTCTGTGCAAATCCACTGCAACAGAGCAGGTAAGTATAACATGTTTGTTATTTTTATAGAAAAAAAAAAAACGAGACTTTAAAATCACTTGAGTGCAATTTCAAAGCCGCACTGATGTGAACCAGGGCTTATTGGCTTGCTCCTATTCTAGTATGGTGAAACTCAACTGGCCTGCACAAAGACCTGACCCCAACCCTGTTAAAAACCTTTGGGAGGAACTGGAATGCATCAGCACCCGACCTCCAAAATACTCCATAATCTTGTAAATGGGTTCCTAGAAAAAGTGAAGTCAAACATTAGTGTGTGTGTGTGTAATCTAATATAAATCCAGGGGCGTAACTATAGGGGGTGCAGCAGTCGCGAGCGCAACCGGGCCCTGTGCTGCAAGGGGCCCATGTGGCCCCCTCTACATATGGGCGGTGGCAGCATAGGTGGTTAGGCACCGGGCGCATGGGTGGCTGGAGGTGGGGGGTGACTAGCAGAGCTCCATGCTCGACTACCGCACTGGCTGCTCTTTAGTTGTGCATTCCCCACACAACCTGTGTCCTCTGCCTCAACTCCGGTTCCCCCACTCCTGCTCCATGCAGTGCTGCTCAGTCCGGTGTCTGTACTCCCCAGTCCCGCCCCCTGAGTCCGTCTCACACTGCACTGCATGCTTCTCCCGGGCAAACAAACTTTAAGCACACAGATGCAGTGCAGCCCTATGAGAGTCGGCTCCCCAAAGGGCACCACAGGCTTGTCTGCCAGCACCCCACCTCCTCCCCGTCATACACAGATGTTGACAGGTCTTTCTGGGAGATATGTCCCCTAAGGACAGGGACCCCAATCTCCCCTGGGGACAGGGCCCAGTTCTCCCTAAAGGAAAGGACAGGGACCCCATCTCCCCTGGGGACAGGGCCCAGTTCTCCCTAAAGGACAGGGACCCCATTTCCCTGGGGACAGGGCCCAGTTCTCCCTAAAGGACAGGGACCCCATTTCCCTTGGGGACAAGGACCCCATCTCCTCTGGGGACAGAGCTAACTTTTCCCCAGAGGACAGGGACCTAACTTCCCGTGAGGACAGGGACCTAACTTCCCGTGAGGACAGGGACCTAATTTCCCGTGAGGACAGGGACCCTATTTTCCATGGGGACAGGGACCCCTTCTCACCTGAGGACAAGGACCCCTTCTCACCTGAGGACAGGGACCCCTTCTCACCTGAGGACAGGGACCCCTTCTCACCTGAGGACAGGGACCCCTTCTCACCTGAGGACAGAGACCCCTTCTCACCTGAGGACAGAGACCCCTTCTCACCTGAGGACAGGGACCCCTTCTCACCTGGGGACAGGGACCCCTTATCACCTGGGGACAGGGAACCCTTATCACCTGGGGACAGGGACCCTTCTCACCTGGGGACAGGGACCCCATCTCTCCTGGGAACAGGGCCCACTTCTCCCCAGAGGACAGGGACCCCATTTGCATTGGGGGCAGGAACCCCTTCTCACATGGGGACAGGGACCCCATCTCCCCTAAGGACAGGACCCACTTCTCCCCAGAGGACAGGGACCCCATTTCCCTTGGGGACAAGGACCCCATCTCCCCTAAGGTCAGTGACCCCATCTCTCCCCTGGGGGCAGGGCCCACTTCTCCCCAGAGGATAGGGACCCAATTTCCCTTTCCCTTTTTCCGCTGTCTCAAAGGTGTAACATCATAGGTCTGTTTAGACCTCTGATATCCCCCAACAGAACTCCTAAAAAATTGTAAAAAAATTATAAAAAAAATGCTGATACCAGTGGTGGAACTACAGGGCTCACAAAAGTCGTACCTGTGACCGAGCCCTGGAGTTCCACCACTGGACTCGGAGGGAAGGGCCTCGGCTGGGGTTCAGGGGGGCCCTTCATGGTTTCTTGCACCGGGGCCCTGAAGGTTCTAGTTACACCACTGTATAAATCCCCAAAGTTTTGGAATTAAATGTCCAACAAGCTCACGTAGGTGTGATGAATGATTTGCTAAAACTCTAAACTGTTATGATGAACTTACCATAAGATACAGAAGAACACCAGAGCCCAACTGAACCACTGAGGTCTCCTAGAGATCTGCACCTCCTCATAAATATCACTCAGTAAAATTATCTTTCTCATCCCTCACTTAAAATATTACACCTCCCACCACAAATGTAAATTCCCCCTGTCTTTTCTCTGAATACACAAGGGAGAGTAAATCACTCTTCATGTGACAAGTGGCTGGACCTGGGAACAGTTGCCAAGTTGTGTAGGTAATGAGAAGAGTATGAAACCAGTGAGTGATTTAATCCGCTGCTGCTTACCTAAAGTAGAATTTCCAGTTTCTGCTTTAGAAAAATGTTCAGTATAATACACAGTAAAGTGTAGAATATGAATGTTTATAGCAATCTGCCATGAAAGTGTAGTGCATTTGGGCATTGTAGAAGGTGAAGAGTTAAAGCAGAACCCTTTTTACTAAGCTATCCCTGGATGGCTGTGTCTTGGGCATCGTCCCAAAACCTGTACTGTTCCCCCTTCCCAGTATTGTGACCTTTGTGTTAATTAGTCTTTGATTTATGGCATGTTTTCTGATTGTTTTAAATCAATTTTATTAAAAAGACGTACACGCGGTCGGAAATTCCGTCGGGAAAAGTCCAATTGGATTATGTGGTCGGAAAATCTGATTGTGTGTGGGCTCTAGCGGGCTTTTTCTGTCGGAATTTCCGACGGAAAAAAATTGAGAGCAGGACCTAAAATTTTCCGACAACAAAATCTGATCAGACTTTTTCCGATCGTATGTATAGAATTCCGACGCACAAAGTACCACACATGCTCAAAATAAATTTGGGGACGAAAGCTATTGGCTACTGGCCTCTTCGTAGTCCCATCGTACGTTCACTATGTCAAATTGTTCGGAACGATCGGATTTTCCGACAACTTTGTGCAACCGTGTGTATGCAACACAAGTTTCGGCCAAAATCCGTCGGAAAAAATCAGACGGATTTTGTGATCAGAATGTCCGACCGTGTGTACAGGGCATACTACATATTGAGAGCAGGCACATGAATTGGGGCAGGCTGGTAGGGGCCCCAGTGTCTTTACTTTGTCCAGGGGCCCATGATGCTATTAAGACAGCCCTGCCCAAATTTTACCTAGCAAAAGTAGCAGTGACATCTTCACTATGCTATACATAGACTGTGCAGAGAGCAGAGCTGTGGGAGGGGCCCAGCAGGCTCCACCCACTACATGCTGCCTACAGAAATTTGCAGGTGGGGGCAGAGGCAAGACCAGTCACCTTGCATATTGAGAGAGAGCAGCAGTGACCGGTCTTTATTACAGGAAGCTCCTGCACAGAAGTTTCACACTGGATTACTGCACAGATCTGGGAGGAATGTACAAATCACACCAAGGTTCAATTAAAAATACACCTGCCTCTTGTATGTAGACAATTCCTGTACCCATCCAGCCTGTCTTATTGGCACTCTAGTTTTGGATCCTAACGAGAAGGGATGTGGTTGAGTTTCAGTGTCACACCCCAGCGTGTTTGGTTCTGGAATGTGTATAGGACACACACATATGTTCATCACTATTATTCAGTAGCTATACTTGCATAGAATAAATATGGCTGTTTCTTGGAGCTCACAAACCAACATATGTGATAAGACAGATGTTTAAACCTTTTGCCAGTTTCTCACAGTTCTGGCCTCCGATAACAGGACATGTAGTCATTGTGTCTGAAATCATGTTTTGCTACACTTGTGTTTACTTACAAAAGATGTGCACCTAGAATTTAAAGTGTATCTAAAGCCAACTTTTTTTTTTTTTTTGCTTTGGATACAAAGTGGAAGGGTTAAAACCTTTGTTTGGTTTTATTATTGCCTGTGACCCTGCAAAGATTTACCTGCTTTATTTTTCCTGATGATCAGTATTACTGCAATGGAGACATGGTCCACCTTTTGAAAAAAAACATAATAATTGCTCCTACATTGATAAGATAAAAAATATGCATTTTTTATATATTTTCATCGGAAACTACAGAGCATTGCAACCACAATCAATGGATCGCAAGTGCAATGCATAGGCTCTTGCAGACTGTCGTCCCCCGCCCCCTCCACACCCCAAGTTCGTATGGAGGTACAGAACTTTGGTTATGGAGCTGGAGGAAGTAAACAATGGACTACAAATCCGGTACCGTCACTGCACTTGTGCTCTATTGAGATCTTCAACTCTCTCTGCTGCGGTGGCAGAAGGTGAAACATTGACAGAAAGGCGGACTTTGCTTTTAAGTGATACAAAAATCAAAAATTTACAGTGCCAACCGGAACAGGAAGTGAGACAAAATCCAACAATGGGAACACCTGTTCCAGTGATAACTGTAGCTAACACTGTAGTGGCAGCTTGTTCTCACCGGGTTCTGGGTTCTGCCTTTTGCTGTAAAAATATCTGCTTTTAAAGGAAATTCTGATAAACATTTATAGAAAAAATATCTGACTCTTATGCAGCTAGCTGTACAACAAATACATTTATTACATAGAAAGTATAAAGACACACAGACACAAGTTTATTTAAATATTTATTTATTTATTACAGGTACTTTATGCAGCATTTTACATGTATATATTCTGCATTAATATCAGTCCCTGCCCTCAAGGAGCTTACAATCAACAAAGGTATACCTACTAAAACCTAAGATACTCCCAAAATGCTCTTCAAAACATATAGAAATACATCCTACAGTATAAATCAATGATTCAAAAAACATCAAATAGACAGTTAAGGATGTAATAATAATAATAGTGGCGGTACTCTCTCAGAACAGAAGCAGTTTCTTAACACCCCATTTACGCATGTGCAAATTGTCATACGACTTTTGACATTTTGATAAAAATTTCATATGGGTACAGTGTTGAATGACTGCGTAATTGTCATTCAAAGGGCGACAGCGCTGAAAGCTGAAAAGTGGCCTGGGCAGGAAGGGGTTAAAGTGCCCTGTATTTAAGTGGTTAAGGAGGAGATTTCCCCTCACTTTTTAGAGACTTACTGCTGAGGCTATGGCTCAGAAAGTGAAGGGAAATCTTCCCATAAGGACACAGATGGCAAACACCATTCCTACTCTTTCCAAAAGAGAAAAAAGTTTTGGATTCAGATATACATAAAAGTAGAAGTAAAGGCAACACTTTTTTTCATTTTGGATAGAGTAAGGGAGAGTTATAATCCATGTCAGTTTTCTTGTGTCCCATTGGGGGATTTTTCTGCACTTCCTGTCCCATAGCATAAAACCGAAAGTGAAAGGAAATTCATCCAAAGTAAGGGAATCCCTTGTTGTCACTAGGGTCACCAGGACTAGTGTTCACATGTGATAATTTCTTATCTATCCCTGTTCTGGTTGCAACTTGAAATTTGGGATTTTATTTCAATTTTGATACATTAAGCAGGTCAAACCGAGAAGGCGAATTTTCCTAAAGGGGACACAGACAGCAAATAAAATCTGTCAAGTGTTCTAATCCCCCTCAACTCTATCTCTAAGGCTTAAAAAAAGTGTTGCCTTTTTTTTTTTTTTTTTTTTTTTTTTTACTTTATATCTTTATTTAAATTTTTACAATTTACAGAATATTCACAGTCTCCTACAACATTTTTCACTTTTACACGAATCAAGTTAGACACAAATCATTTAGCAGTTCGGTTATAATCTACCTCATTCATATCGCCTTGCGTTCCCCCTTTACCCCATACATCCATCCTCTTACTCCTCATTAGTAACTGGTTATCCACAAGGTGCGGTTTAATTAGGTTAGTTTAATTATCACTTTCTAGATCCCATTACAAGTTCCTCTCTCCATCCATGGTTTCCAAATCAAATAGAATTTGGCAAGGTTCCCTTGTTTTATATATGTAGTTCTTTCTTTCAAGATCACTGTCCATATTTTGCTCCCACTCAGTAGCTGTAGGGGGGCTAGTAGACTGCCACCTACGGGCGATTAATATCCTAGCCTGAAAGAGGCAGCGCAGGACAGCTAGCTGACCCTCCCTGGACCCACCAGCTCCCCCTCCTCCCCCGAGTACACATAGAATAGGGTCGAATTCCAGGTAAGTATTGAATACCTGGGAGACCCTGTCCACCACCTCCTTCCAATATTCATATAATTTTGGACATTTCCAGAACATGTGGACAAGATCACCCCCCGGTCTCCCGCATCTAGGACATCTGTCATCCTGCCTACACCCGAACCTAAACAGTTTGTTTGGGGTGTAATAGGCCCGGTGTATTAGGAAAAGATGTGACATCTTCTGGGGGGGGGGAGAGTGAAACCAATGGAGCCAGTTCGAGTATCCTTTCCCATTGAGGGGTTGTAATAGTCCCCACATCTCTCTCCCACTTTGCTTTCTGTAGGCTTATTTGTGTGACTCCCGAAGTCCCTTTATACAGATGTAGGTATAGATCAGATATCAAACCCTTCCGGGTCCTCATCCGTGACAGTTTCTGTAGAACCTGCATAGTTGTCCACTCAGGTAGTTCGCCTTTAAACTGTTCAGCCAGAGCATGCCTCACCTGTAGGTATCTAAAAAAGGACTTCCTAGGGAGGAGGAAGAGATCTCTGAGGTCCTGGAAGCTTCTGATCCCGCCCTCGTGGTAAATCTGGGCAATATATTTTAGGCCAGCTCTCTCCCATTCCCTGACAATCCCCAATTTTTGTACTTCGCGTAGGTTGATGTTCTCCCATAACGGGGAGAGAGCCATGAACCCTCTGTAACCCAGCATTTTTTTTACGGTGCCCCAGACCCTGGCCATTAAGTCCTGGGTAGGGCACCCCTTATGGAAAGTCCCTGCCTCTAATATCTCGATCAAGGAGTTATGTGAGGCTTTATAGAGGAGGATCCTCCACTCATGCCCCTCTTTATCAACATCGCAACCCCCCAGGTGCTGCAGCTGAGCTGCCAGAAAGTATCTAAAAGGATGCGGCAGAGCTACTCCTCCTGACCCAGTTGGGAGTTGCAATGTGCTAAGACTTATCCGGGAGGTTCCCCCTTTCCATACTAGTTCTCTGAATAAGGTCTCTACCTTAATAAACCACTTTTTATAAATCCATATTGGCGAGTTATGAAGTATGTATAACAGTTGTGGCATAAGCACCATTTTTATTAGATTACACCGGCCTGCTGCTGATAGGGGGAGTTTTTTCCAATTTTGAATTTTTCCTTTAAATTTATTCAAGAGTGGAGCTAGATTTTCTATAATAAAATGTTTGGGGTCTCTCGAGATGGTGATACCTAAATATTTAATTTTCTGTACTATTTGGAGTTGTTCTGCTTCGTATGGTAGGGGGTGGACTAAAGGGTCTATTGGTAGTAGGTTCGATTTGTCCCAGTTTATTCTCAATCCTGACAAACGGCCAAAGTCTTTAATTATACCCATAGTCTCCCGTAACGACTCTTGCGTGTCGCTAAGCAATAGGAGGAGATCGTCTGCGTATAGTATTACTTTTTCCTCTAGGTCCCCTCGTTTAAACCCTTTTATTACTGGTGATGATCTCAAAGAGAGGGCCAGAGGCTCGATTGCGAGGGCGAAGAGGAGGGGCGACAGAGGGCACCCCTGCCTCGTCCCCCTCAGCAATCGAAACCTGGAAGAGTGTTCGCCGTTCACTTTCACCCTTGCCCCCGGAGAGCCATATAGGAGTTTTACCCAATTAACAAAGTTCGGGCCCACCCGAAATTCCAATAGGGTTCTCCAAAGGTATTTCCATTCTAGGGAATCGAAAGCCTTGGCCGCGTCCAAGGAAAGAACAGCCCTGTTGCCCCCATCTTCAACCGGTAGTTGGAGGTTCAAAAAAAGGCGTCTGATATTTAAACTGGTCGACCTACCCGGAATAAAACCAGATTGGTCATAATGCACCAGTTTATGGATAATTGTATTTAACCTAGCTGCCAGGACCTTTGCTAACACCTTCATGTCTGAGTTCAGGAGCGCAATAGGTCTGTATGAGGCAGGTAAAAGAGGATCCTTATTCTCCTTAGGGATCACTATTATAGTTGAATCCATCATTGACTTGGGGAGTTCTCCCTCCAGAGCCGAGGCATTAAGTACCTCCAGCAATTCAGGTAGAAGCACCTCCCCGTAGCTGCGATATATTTCGATGGGTAGGCCATCCGGTCCAGGGGACTTCTGTCCAGCCATTACCCGGACGGTCCGCTGCAGCTCCTCCAGAGTAACAGGGCCATCTAGTGCTGCCCTGTCCTCCTCAGAGAGACAGGGGATCGTCAGCCCCCCAAAAAATGTATCCATTTCCTCCTTCAGATCCAGCTGTTCGGAGTGGTATAACCGCTCGTAGTACTCCCGGAAAGTGTCCACTATCTCGGGAGTGTACGTAGAAGTCCCACCCGCACCTGTATTAATCAGAGGTACCGTCGAGGAGGGGGAGTTAGTTCTAATTAGATGAGCAAGCATCCTGCTTATTCCTTCCCCTTCCCCGAAGGCAACTTGTTTCTGAAAGATATATTTCTGTTCAGCTTTACCCAACA
Organism: Lithobates sylvaticus; assembly: GCA_028564925.1. Classification (NCBI taxonomy): domain Eukaryota; kingdom Metazoa; phylum Chordata; class Amphibia; order Anura; family Ranidae; genus Lithobates; species Lithobates sylvaticus. The sequence continues at coordinate 151,019,581 of CM053035.1, read as the reverse complement.
GGACTACCCGATAGGTCCCTTGAGCCTTTGTCCATGTTCTAAGGTTTACAGGTGTTGGGTTGCTTATGTAAGCAGCTTCTGCAGAAAGTAAGTTGTTCTCTGCTGTTTCCTCCCCTTCTCTTGACCGTTTTTTTATCTTTGAGATCTGCTGGACCAATAGCCCCCGTAAGATAGCTTTAATTGTGTCCCAGACCACCCCCTGGGGAGCCGAACCTCTATTCCACATGATACATTCCTTCAGAGCATCCAGGACCTCTTGGGACTGTCCTATTAACTCCAGCCAGGAGGGATTAATTCTCCACTCCCGATAAAAAGATCTCATCCCCACCTCCATTGAAGCTGTCACAGGGGAGTGGTCAGAAAGACCTCTAGGCCTATACCTAATATTGTCTACCAATGCCATCAGCTCGTCGTTTCCAAGCAGCATATCAATTCTTGACAGTGTGGAATATGTACTAGAGAAGCAGGAATAGCCTCTTATCCCGGGGTTCCTCAGACGCCAAATGTCCTTCAAACCTAGGTCCTCCAAGAGGAAATGAAGACGGCTGTCCGCTTGTCCCCCCCGTTTAGTCCCATGGGGAAACCTATCAATTGTCGGGTCCAGAACCATATTAAAATCGCCTATAGCTAGTACCGGGAGGCCCGGCCTCTCCAGTACAAACTCCAGAAGGTCAAGAAGGACCTCGATGTTAAAGGGGGGGGGGAACATACACATTAGCGAGTATCACCACGCGGTTCTCTATTTTACAATGTAAAAAAATGTACCGTCCCTGGTCATCAATCCTGCTATGAATGCAGTTAAATGAGATCCCTGAACCAATCAAAATGCTTACACCTCTGGAAAAAGATGTGTGGACCGAGTGGAGCTGAAAAACAAACTCCCCCCACCCTAATTTGGGTAGGGAAGCGTTAGTGAGATGCGTCTCCTGGAGACACACTATAGAGCTGCCGTAAGACCTAACCAGGGACCGTACTGCAGCTTTTTTCCCTACGTCACCTAAACCCCTTACGTTCCAGGAACAGATAGTGAGTTTTTTCTTACCCTTTTGTGTCAATGTGTCACTGAACATTCGTGAATAGGGATGAGCCGAACACCCCCGGGTTCGGTTCGAACCAGAACCTTCGAACGGACCGAAAGTTTGCGCGAATTTTCGAACCCTATACGTTATAATGGACGCGAACGTTCGAAATCAAAAAGTGCTAATTACAACGGCCAATATGCATGTTAATGTCATAAAACAGGTTTGGGGACCCGGGTCCTGCCCCAGGGGACATATATCAATGCAAAAAGAACTTTTAAAAACTAACGTTTTTTCGGGAGCAGTCATTTTAATGATGCATAAAGTGAAAAAAAAAAAAGTGAAATTTTCCTTTAAATATGGTACCTGGGGGGTGTCTAAAGTATGCCTGTGAAGTGGCATGTGTTTCCCGTGTTTAGAACTGTCCTTGCACAAAATGACATTTGTAAAGGAAAAAAAGAAGCCATTTAAAACCACTTGCGGCTTTAGGTTTGTTCTTAAGTAGAATCTGAACAGGTACATTATGAAGTGTAGCTCCATCCCCAAAAAATCTATTTTTAAGCTTTTTGGAGAACATAGGGAGGGGTTATCACCCCTGTAACATTTGCTGTCTTTGCACATCTGTTCAGAACATGTCACCTCACTTTCCGTCCCAATGACAAATGTTTTTGGAAAAGTGGGGTTTTAATTGAAACAAGGATTGGTGATAAAGTATCAGTAGAGAGGAGATACCTTTTTCCCAAATTAAATCTAACAGGATAGAATTTCCCTTCCTAGGGGTAGATTTCCTCTCACTTCCTGTTTTCTCTTTCCATTTGCAAGTAGGAGTCGTTTGTAAGTTGGATGTTTGAAAGTAGGGGCCTGGCGTATATACTCTGCAGAAATTTGCCCTATTAGATGTTGGTGTAGCCACAAGACTGGTGGGCACAGGAATGGGCCCTGCTATGAGTTAATAGATCAAGATTTGTAATTGCATGCACCTGTTGAACAGGGCAGAAAAATTGGGGGTGGTGGTGGTGGTGGACGGTGTTGCCACAAGACTGTAAGCTCTCACAGTTACTCTTGGTGGGCGCAGGAATGGGCCCTGCTGTGAGTTATTAGATCAAGATTTGTAATTGCAAGCACCTGATGAACAGGGCAGAAAAATTGGGCCTTTGGCGGTGGTGGTGGACGGTGTTGCCACAAGACTGTAGGCCCTCACAGTTACTCTTGGTGGGCGCAGGAATGGGCCCTGTTGTGAGTTATTAGATCAAGATTTGTAATTGCAAGCACCTGATGAACAGGGCAGAAAAATTGGGCCTTTGGCGGTGGTGGTGGACGGTGTTGCCACAAGACTGCAGGCCCTCATAGTTACTCTTGGTGGGCGCAGGAATGGGCCCTGCTGTGAACTATTAGATCAAGATTTGTAATTACCCGCCCCTGTTAAACAGGGGCTGAAAAATTGTGCCTTAGGCACTGGTGCTGGTGCCACAACACTGCAACCCCTCACAGAGACTGTACTTGGAGCACAGCAGTCACACGTGTTGCGAAGCATTTTTTTAAAAAATTGTAAGTACCCGCCCCTGTTAAACAGGGGCTGAAAAATTGTGCCTTAGGCACTGGTGCTGGTGCCACAACACTGCAACCCGGCCCTCACAGATACTGTACTTGGAGCACAGCAGTCACACGTGTTGCGAAGCATTTTTTAAAAAAAATTGTAAGTACACGCCCCTGTTAAACAGGGGCTGAAAAATTGTGCCTTAGGCACTGGTGCTGGTGCCACAACACTGCAACCCGGCCCTCACAGATACTGTACTTGGAGCACAGCAGTCACACGTGTTGCGAAGCATTTTTTTAAAAAATTGTAAGTACCCGCCCCTGTTAAACAGGGGCTGAAAAATTGTGCCTTAGGCACTGGTGCTGGTGCCACAAACACTGCAACCCGGCCCTCACAGATACTGTACTTGGAGCACAGCAGTCACACGTGTTGCGAAGCATTTTTTTAAAAAATTGTAAGTACCCGCCCCTGTTAAACAGGGGCTGAAAAATTGTGCCTTAGGCACTGGTGCTGGTGCCACAACACTGCAACACGGCCCTCACAGAGACTGTACTTGGAGCACAGCAGTCACACGTGTTGCGAAGCATTTTTTTAAAAAATTGTAAGTACACGCCCCTGTTAAACAGGGGCTGAAAAATTGTGCCTTAGGCACTGGTGTGGTGGCATGGATCATTGAGGAGGAGGAAGAGGATAGTCAGTGAACATAAGAGGACAGTCACTCAGCATCAGCATAGGCAGTCTTGAAGGGATGTGACATTAAAAATTATTTGGTTATATCCGCCTCAGGTGCCTGGTAGCTGGTGGTGATCCAAGACTGATTCATTTTGATGAATGTCAGTCGATCAACCGAGGCGGTGGACAGGCGCACCCTATGATCAGTCACAAATCCTCCAGCAGCACTGAATGTGCGTTCGGAAAGAACGCTGGAGGCAGGACAGGCCAGTAGCTCAATTGCATACTGTGCAAGCTCTGGCCAGTGATCCATCCTCAGGACCCAGTAAGCCAGAGGATTTTCGGTGGGAAAGGTGTCCAAGTCTGACCTTGCCCCAAGGTATTCCTGCACCATGTATATCAGACGCTGGCGATGGTTGCTGGAACCGATCATACCTTGGGGCTGCGGACTAAAAAATTGTCTGAACGCATCGGTCAGACGTCCACCTTCCCCACCGCTCCTTCTGCCACTGACCGAAGCCTCAGCAACTCGTCGCCCAGGACCAGGAGTTTGTAGCCTCCCAGTTTCTGGGAACGCGTTGCACAGACCTTTCTGCAAGGCCTCCCTGAGATGTCTCATCCTCTGCTCCCTCTGCGACGGCAAGATAAGGTCCGCAACCTTACCCTTGTACCGCGGATCAAGGAGAGTGGCCAGCCCGTAATGGTCCCTCTCCTTGATCCGAAGAACACGAGGATCCTTCCGCAGGCTTTGCAGGATCAGGGAGGCCATGCAGCGTAGGTTAGCTGAGGCATTCGGTCCGGAGTCTTCTGGGTCACTGAGGATGACATGATCGCCAGCCACCTCCTCCCAGCCACGTACAAGTCCACTGGTTTGTTGGGACTGTACATCATCCCTAAAAGACTGCTGCTGCTGATGCTGAGTGCCAGGCTCCACCTCCATGCTCACACAATCCTCCTCCTCCTCCTCCTCCTCCTCCTCATCCTCTTCCTGTGTGATGGGTGGGACAGAAGGAACACTGTCCGGATAAAGGGGGCCTTGAGAGGCAAGGAAGTCCTCCTCTTCCTGCCTCTGTTCTGCCTCAAGTGCCCTGTCCATTATCCCACGCAGCGTATGCTCCAACAGGTGGACAAGAGGGACAGTGTCACTGATGCATGCACTGTCACTGCTCACCATCCTCGTGGCCTCCTCAAATGGTGAGAGGACAGTGCATGCATCCCTGATCATGCTCCACTGACGTGGGGAAAAAAAACCAAGCTCCCCTGACCCTGTCCTGGTGCCGTAGTCGCAAAGGTACTCATTGATGGCCCTCTGCTGCGTGTGCAGTCGCTGCAGCATGGCCAACGTTGAGTTCCACCTGGTGGGCATGTCACATATTAGGCGGTTCTTGGGCAGGTTCAGCTCCTTTTGCAGCTCAGTCAGCCGAGCACTGGCATTATAAGATCGGCGGAAATGCACACAGACTTTCCTGGCCTGCCTCAGGACATCCTGTAAGCCTGGGAACCTGCCCAAGAACCGCTGCACCACCAGGTTGAGGACGTGAGCCATGCAGGGCACATGGGTGAGCTGCCCCTGTCGCAGGGCGGAGAGGAGGTTGGTGCCATTGTCAGAAACGACCATTCCTGGCTTAAGCTGACGTGGCGTCAACCACCTCTCGGCCTGCCCCTGCAGAGCTGCCAGAACCTCTGGCCCAGTGTGGCTCCTGTCCCCCAAACACACCAGCGCAAGCACGGCATGGCATCTTTTTGCCTGCGTACTTGCGTAGCCCCTTGTACGCCTACGGAGCACCGCTGGTTCCAAGGACAGAGCACTGGAGGAAGAAGAAGAGGAGGGGGTGGAGGAGAGAGGTGTGTCACAACCAGTAGCAGTAGTCGCGTTTTGGAGGCGTGGTGGCGGAACAACCTCCAACACTACTGCACCTTGTCCTGCATCCCTCCCAGCTGCCAATAGAGTGACCCAATGGGCCGTGAAAGAAAGGTACCGTCCCTGTCCATGCCTGCTGGACCATGAGTCAGCGGTAATATGCACCTTACCGCTGACCGCCCTGTCCAGCGAGGCATGGACATTGCCCTCCACATGCCGGTAGAGAGACGGAATCGCCTTCCGCGAGAAAAAGTGGCGTTTGGGAACCTGCCACTGAGGAACCGCACATTGAACAAACTCACGGAAGGGGGCCGAGTCTACCAACTGAAAAGGCAGCAGTTGAAGTGCTAGCAATTTAGCAAGGCTAGCATTCAACCGCTGGGCATGTGGATGGCTGGGAGTGTACTTCTTTCTACGGTCCAGCAGCTGGGGCAGGGAAATTTGCCTGCTGCAATCGGACGTCGGTGTACTGCAAGTACTTGGTTGTGACACACCGAATTCTACACCTTCAGTCCTCTCAGAGCAGCTTTCAGAGAGGACTGAAGGTGTAGTGGGGATGGAGATCCCAGCTGAGGAGGAGCAAGGAGAGGTCCGCTTAGTTCTTTGGTGTGGGTCTTTTATGTGTGCCTGCCAACGAGCTGCATGGCAGGTCGCCATATGTCTGGTCATGCTTGTCGTGCCCAAGCGGCTGATGTTTTGGCCACGCGAGATACGCTTGAGACAAATATTGCAAATAGCAGTGGTGCGATCTGCTGCACTCGTCTCAAAAAAGGCCCACACCAAAGAACTTTTCTGATAACGTGCAGAGGCAGCGCCCTGCACAGGCGGAGCTCTGCGGTGTTGTACAGTTGCTGTGCTGGCCTCTACCTGGCCTCCAGGGGGCATCCTGCCTCGTTGGACATGTGACGCCGCATCCTCCTCCTCCTCGTCCTCCTCCTCATCCTCTCTCCCTTGAGGCACCCACGTGGAGTCAGTGACCTCATCATCCCCTCCCTCTTCACCACTAGAGCAAACCTGGCAGTAAGCTGCAGCTGGTGGAACAGTACTGCCAGATTCCTCAAGCTGGGTATCGTCATCCGAGCCTTCGAATCGTTGGGCATCCTCCTGGAGCATGTACCCAACACTGTGCTCAAAGAGTTCGGGGGACTCCTCAGGAGGACATGGTGGGTCTAGGGAAGGGGTGGCTGATGATGCTCTGTCAGTACCCTGAGCCTGGGTGAGAGAGGATGAGGAGGATGAGGAGGGCTTGGTCATCCATTCTACCAAGCCTTCAGCATGATGCGGCTCCACATGTCCAGCTGCCGAAAACAAAGACGCGCGTGTCCCATGGCCACGTGCTGATGACGATGCACGACCACGTCCACGTCCACGGCCACGTCCACTAGAAACAGAGCCTGCCTGCCCTGTGTTCTTGGCTCTGCACGCTCTGCCTCCCCTTGGCGGTCTTCCAGCCATTGTAGTCGGTAGTCCTGTGGGTGCTGCTGAGAAGAAAATATAGGAGCTCTGTGTGATGCCACTAACACACTAGAAGTCCTATGGGTGCTTCTGCAAAGAAAATAGAGGAGCTCTGTGTGATGCCACTAACACACTAGAAGTCCTGTGGGTGCTGCTGAGAAGAATATATAGGAGCTCTGTGTGATGCCACTAACACACTAGAAGTCCTATGGGTGCTTCTGCAAAGAAAATAGAGGAGCTCTGTGTGATGCCACTAACACACTAGAAGTCCTGTGGGTGCTTATGCAAAGAAAATAGAGGAGCTCTGTGTGATGCCACTAACACACTAGAAGTCCTGTGGGTGCTTCTGCAAAGAAAATAGAGGAGCTCTGTGTGATGCCACTAACACACTAGAAGTCCTGTGGGTGCTTCTGCAAAGAAAATAGAGGAGCTCTGTGTGATGCCACTAACACACTAGAAGTCCTGTGGGTGCTTATGCAAAGAAAATAGAGGAGCTCTGTGTGATGCCACTAACACACTAGAAGTCCTGTGGGTGCTTCTGCAAAGAAAATAGAGGAGCTCTGTGTGATGCCACTAACACACTAGAAGTCCTGTGGGTGCTTCTGCAAAGAAAATAGAGGAGCTCTGTGTGATGCCACTAACACACTAGAAGTCCTGTGGGTGCTTCTGCAAAGAAAATAGAGGAGCTCTGTGTGATGCCACTAACACACTAGAAGTCCTGTGGATGCTTCTGCAAAAAAAATAGAGGAGCTCTGTGTGATGCCACTAACACACTAGAAGTCCTGTGGGTGCTTATGCAAAGAAAATAGAGGAGCTCTGTGTGATGCCACTAACACACTAGAAGTCCTGTGGGTGCTTCTGCAAAGAAAATAGAGGAGCTCTGTGTGATGCCACTAACACACTAGAAGTCCTGTGGATGCTTCTGCAAAAAAAATAGAGGAGCTCTGTGTGATGCCACTAACACACTAGAAGTCCTGTGGGTGCTTATGCAAAGAAAATAGAGGAGCTCTGTGTGATGCCACTAACACACTAGAAGTCCTGTGGGTGCTTCTGCAAAGAAAATAGAGGAGCTCTGTGTGATGCCACTAACACACTAGAAGTCCTGTGGGTGCTTCTGCAAAGAAAATAGAGGAGCTCTGTGTGATGCCACTAACACACTAGAAGTCCTGTGGGTGCTTATGCAAAGAAAATAGAGGAGCTCTGTGTGATGCCACTAACACACTAGAAGTCCTGTGGGTGCTGCTGAGAAGAATATATAGGAGCTCTGTGTGATGCCACTAACACACTAGAAGTCCTATGGGTGCTTCTGCAAAGAAAATAGAGGAGCTCTGTGTGATGCCACTAACACACTAGAAGTCCTGTGGGTGCTTCTGCAAAGAAAATAGAGGAGCTCTGTGTGATGCCACTAACACACTAGAAGTCCTGTGGGTGCTGCTGAGAAGAATATATAGGAGCTCTGTGTGATGCCACTAACACACTAGAAGTCCTATGGGTGCTTCTGCAAAGAAAATAGAGGAGCTCTGTGTGATGGGACTAACACACTTCAAGTCCTATAGGTTCTTCTGGGAACAAAATATAGCTCTGTGTGTGTGATGGGACTAACACACTTCAAGTCCTATAGGTGCTTCTGGGAACAAAATATAGCTCTGTGTGTGTGATGGGACTAACACACTTCAAGTCCTATAGGTGCTTCTGGGAACAAAATATAGCTCTGTGTGTGTGATGGGACTAACACACTTCAAGTCCTATAGGTTCTTCTGGGAACAAAATATAGCTCTGTGTGTGTGATGGGACTAACACACTTCAAGTCCTATAGGTGCTTCTGGGAACAAAATATAGCTCTGTGTGTGTGATGGGACTAACACACTTCAAGTCCTATAGGTGCTTCTGGGAACAAAATATAGCTCTGTGTGTGTGATGGGACTAACACACTTCAAGTCCTATAGGTGCTTCTGGGAAGAAAATATAGCTCTGTGTGTGTAATGGGACTAACACACTTCAAGTCCTATAGGTGCCTCTGGGAACAAAATATAGCTCTGTGTGTGTGATGGGACTAACACACTTCAAGTCCTATAGGTGCTTCTGGGAAGAAAATATAGCTCTGTGTGTGTGATGGGACTAACACACTTCAAGTCCTATAGGTTCTTCTGGGAACAAAATATAGCTCTGTGTGTGTGATGGGACTAACACACTTCAAGTCCTATAGGTGCTTCTGGGAACAAAATATAGCTCTGTGTGTGTGATGGGACTAACACACTTCAAGTCCTATAGGTGCTTCTGGGAACAAAATATAGCTCTGTGTGTGTGATGGGACTAACACACTTCAAGTCCTATAGGTGCTTCTGGGAACAAAATATAGCTCTGTGTGTGTGATGGGACTAACACACTTCAAGTCCTATAGGTGCTTCTGGGAAGAAAATATAGCTCTGTGTGTGTAATGGGACTAACACACTTCAAGTCCTATAGGTGCCTCTGGGAACAAAATATAGCTGTGTGTGTGTGATGGGACTAACACACTTCAAGTCCTATAGGTGCTTCTGGGAAGAAAATATAGCTCTGTGTGTGTGATGGGACTAACACACTTCAAGTCCTATAGGTGCTTCTGGGAAGAAAATATAGCTCTGTGTGTGTGATGGGACTAACACACTTCAAGTCCTATAGGTGCTTCTGGGAACAAAATATAGCTCTGTGTGTGTGATGGGACTAACACACTTCAAGTCCTATAGGTGCTTCTGGGAACAAAATATAGCTCTGTGTGTGTGATGGGACTAACACACTTCAAGTCCTATAGGTGCTTCTGGGAACAAAATATAGCTCTGTGTGTGTGATGGGACTAACACACTTCAAGTCCTATAGGTGCTTCTGGGAACAAAATATAGCTCTGTGTGTGTGATGGGACTAACACACTTCAAGTCCTATAGGTGCTTCTGGGAAGAAAATATAGCTCTGTGTGTGTAATGGGACTAACACACTTCAAGTCCTATAGGTGCCTCTGGGAACAAAATATAGCTCTGTGTGTGTGATGGGACTAACACACTTCAAGTCCTATAGGTGCTTCTGGGAACAAAATATAGCTCTGTGTGTGTGATGGGACTAACACACTTCAAGTCCTATAGGTGCTTCTGGGAAGAACATATAGCTCTGTGTGTGTGATGGGACTAACACACTTCAAGTCCTATAGGTGCTTCTGGGAACAAAATATAGCTCTGTGTGTGTGATGGGACTAACACACTTCAAGTCCTATAGGTGCTTCTGGGAACAAAATATAGCTCTGTGTGTGTGATGGGACTAACACACTTCAAGTCCTATAGGTGCTTCTGGGAACAAAATATAGCTCTGTGTGTGTGATGGGACTAACACACTTCAAGTCCTATAGGTGCTTCTGGGAACAAAATATAGCTCTGTGTGTGTGATGGGACTAACACACTTCAAGTCCTATAGGTGCTTCTGGGAAGAAAATATAGCTCTGTGTGTGTAATGGGACTAACACACTTCAAGTCCTATAGGTGCCTCTGGGAACAAAATATAGCTCTGTGTGTGTGATGGGACTAACACACTTCAAGTCCTATAGGTGCTTCTGGGAAGAAAATATAGCTCTGTGTGTGTGATGGGACTAACACACTTCAAGTCCTATAGGTGCTTCTGGGAACAAAATATAGCTCTGTGTGTGTGATGGGACTAACACACTTCAAGTCCTATAGGTGCTTCTGGGAAGAAAATATAGCTCTGTGTGTGTGATGGGACTAACACACTTCAAGTCCTATAGGTGCTTCTGGGAAGAAAATATAGCTCTGTGTGTGTGATGGGACTAACACACTTCAAGTCCTATAGGTGCTTCTGGGAACAAAATATAGCTCTGTGTGTGTGATGGGACTAACACACTTCAAGTCCTATAGGTGCTTCTGGGAACAAAATATAGCTCTGTGTGTGTGATGGGACTAACACACTTCAAGTCCTATAGGTGCTTCTGGGAAGAAAATATAGCTCTGTGTGTGTAATGGGACTAACACACTTCAAGTCCTATAGGTGCCTCTGGGAACAAAATATAGCTCTGTGTGTGTGATGGGACTAACACACTTCAAGTCCTATAGGTGCTTCTGGGAAGAAAATATAGCTCTGTGTGTGTGATGGGACTAACACACTTCAAGTCCTATAGGTGCTTCTGGGAACAAAATATAGCTCTGTGTGTGTGATGGGACTAACACACTTCAAGTCCTATAGGTGCTTCTGGGAACAAAATATAGCTCTGTGTGTGTGATGGGACTAACACACTTCAAGTCCTATAGGTGCTTCTGGGAACAAAATATAGCTCTGTGTGTGTGATGGGACTAACACACTTCAAGTCCTATAGGTGCTTCTGGGAACAAAATATAGCTCTGTGTGTGTGATGGGACTAACACACTTCAAGTCCTATAGGTGCTTCTGGGAACAAAATATAGCTCTGTGTGTGTGATGGGACTAACACACTACAAGTCCTATAGGTGCTTCTGGGAACAAAATATAGGAGCTCTGCCTGCCTGCCACGAACACACTACAAGTCCTATAGGTGCTTCTGGGAACAAAATATAGGAGCTCTGCCTGCCTGCCACGAACACACTACAAGTCCTATAGGTGCTTCTGGTAACAAAATATAGGAGCTCTGCCTGCCTGCCACGAACACACTACAAGTCCTATAGGTGCTTCTGGTAACAAAATATAGGAGCTCTGCCTGCCTGCCACGAACACACTACAAGTCCTATAGGTGCTTCTGGTAACAAAATATAGGAGCTCTGCCTGCCTGCCACGAACACACTACAAGTCCTATAGGTGCTTCTGGTAACAAAATATAGGAGCTCTGCCTGCCTGCCACGAACACACTACAAGCCCCTCTTTCTCAATCAATCTTTGTAACTGAATCTATCTAACTCAATTTCTGTAAGTGAATCTCTCTACCTAACTAAATCGAGCAGAGTGTCACAGAATCAGCCTGCTCAATCTGCGCCGGAACAGCATGTGACCGGCGCAGACGGCGTGGCGGCCTTTTATAGGGGGGGGCGTGTACTACAGCCCCTGAGCTGTAATTGGCTACAGGCGTCCTGCCTGTAGCCAATTATGGCTCTTCGAGTTTCCGGGGCTGTGATTGGCCAAGCATGCGGGGTCACAGTGCATGCTTGGCCAATCATCAGCCAGCAATGCACTGCGCCGGCCGCGCCGGCCGCAATGCATTGCGGGGCCGCTCGCATCACACGAACGTGATGCGAGCGGCCAAAATAGTTCTGGGCTCGCCGAGCGAGCGAACGCCCGGTGCTCGATGCGAACGTGGGTTCGCATCGAGCACCGGGCCCATCCCTATTCGTGAATATCAAAATGGGTGAATACGTCAACAAAATGAATCCTTAAACTCGTGCTCTTTATAGTAAGCCATATACTTCTTATTTTTAGTGCATGTGGTACCAAACTGTTAAACCTTGACCTATGAACATAAATTTTTACCTGCAGAGAGTAAAAATTTTCTTCTCCTGTGACCATCCCATACACACCCAATTTTTAAACAGAAATAGTGTAAAATCAGTTGCTTTTTAAGTTCCCTATCCCTACCCCCCCCCCTTCACCCAAGCTATCCTTCCCTCCCCCTCCCCCCAAATGCCCCATACTACCCGTCCAACACCCTCCCCCCCTTTAAAAAAAACCCCTCCTCTAAGTACAACCTGCAGCACCCCAAGACCAATAGGGTGCACCACCATTTTAACCTCTACCCCCCGTGCATCCCGACCCCGTTCCTCCTCCCCCCCCCCCCCCAGGGGAGCAGCACAGCAACAAGGGAAAAAATTAGACAAAAAGAAAAAGAAAAGAAAAAGTTTAAATCCCTTTGTGTCACCACACACTCCCCCCCCCCCCCTCCGCTCTATTACTTTAGCACAAAAAAAAAAAAAAAAAAAAAAAAAAGAACAAACGAGAGTCCGGTCAGTAAATTAATTTAGTCCTGGTCGTCTAGAGTCGCTCCTTATGTTTTATTAACCAGTCTTCAGCCCCTTTAGGGGAATCAAAAAGTAAAGTCCCGCCGGGAGCCATTATTCTCAATTTAGCTGGGTATAGTAAAGCGTACGTTAGGTTGGCTTGACGCAGGTTTCGCTTTACTTCCCCGAATTTGGCTCTCCTTTTTTGAAGGTCTGGGGAGTAGTCGGGGTAAATAGACACCCTCATGCCCTTGTAAAAGATGTTTCCTAGTTCCCTTGCCTTCCGTGTGATTGTTACTTTGTCCTTAAAAAATAATAGTTTAGCTAGGATGGGCCTAGGAGGAGCCCCAGGTTGTATAGGTCTGGAAGGGACCCTGTGGGCTCTTTCAACAGCGAGAAGAGAGGAGAATGAATCCTGGCCGAAAGTTTCCACAAGCCACTTTTCTAAGAAAGCGGTGGGGTCTGGGCCCTCAGAGTGTTCTGGGAGGCCAACTATACGGATGTTTTTCCTTCTCATCCGGTTCTCCATCTCGTCCATTTTATTAATTTGTGTATTAAGGAGGTTTCTAATGTCGCTCACTTCACGTTTTAAAGGCACCACGTCATCTTCCACTAGACTCATCCTGTCCTCGAGAGTTGTGGTCCTCTCTTGGACCTTTTGTACCTCGTTCCTTACAGTGGCAAGTTCCTCCTGTATTGATTTCAGTTGGTCATGCATGTCATTCAGGGAGGCTCTGCAAGAGTTGACTGCCTCTAGTATCTCTTTCAAAGATGGCTCTGTCCCAGATGTACTATCATGCCCACTATCTGGGAGGGGACCGACCACTTCCTGGCTCCGGGGTTGCCCCACTAGTTCACCCCCCTCCAGTGAAGTCCTCTGGGGAGTTTGTGTGGGTACTTGGGTCTGTCCCTGGCTTTTCCTTCCCCCCGTTGTCCCTGCCGCTCCTCCAGTTCGGTTGGGCTGGGGCTGCTGACTTTGTGAATGGATTTTCTGAGGGGAGTGAGCTGGTGTTTGGCTTGGGGTATGGGCGAATTTCTCCAGTTTAGCTGCTGCTACTTGGCTGGCTTGGCTGGCCGCCTGGCTGGCCTTTGTCGTGCGCTGTGAAGGCATAGTTGGTGATTATCTTAGCTGTAGTGGATAATATGACTTGGAGAAAGGCAAATCAGGGAACCACGGGGGGAAAGCAAATAGAGGAATAATTTTAACAAGGGCAAAACGAGCTGCTCTCTTCCTCTCCTCCTTTTCCCCTCCTCCGCTACCTATTAAACTGGCCCGGGTAAGGTCCAAGAAACAGCAGACCGGGGGATATCCTCCGCACCCTAAGGTGAAAGAGTGCAGGAGCGTGCTGAGCCACAGTCCAATTAAAGCTTTTACGTTCACTGTTTAAAACAGGGATCTATTGCACATATCCCACCAGGGAGCAAAAAAAAAAAAAAAGGAGAAAGAAAAATGAAACAGGAAAGGAAGCAAAATACTCCCTTGTAAAGTCACTTTCTCTTTTGCAGTTCAAGTGTTAAAGCATTCTGCCAGAACAACCATATCAATAACTTAGGCAATAAATTAGGCACTCTCACCCGTCCGGGTTGTCTGCGATGAGGCGATGAGGTAGAAGTAGGTACAAAGTCCGCAGGCCGATGGATAATCACCTTAGGGTGTCCTTGGGGTGTTATGAAGCATGGGAGCCCTCTCACAGCTATCCCTGCTACCACATTCAACACGCTGTGCGGGGGAAGTTGTACTCTTCAGCTGGAATCCAGGGTCCAGTACGTGTGCAGCCGACAGGGTCACAATCTCAGCAGGGGTTTAGCGGAAGCAGCCGAGGACTCTCACCCCCCTTGCCGCCGCACCTCCCCTCCGCCTAGCCTGTGTGTTCACCCCTCACTCGTCCGCTTCTCCTATAGGGTTCAGAAAGGCTCGTGGGTTAAAGCGCGCTGTGGGGGAGGACGCTGGCGGTGAATGCACCCGCCGTCACACGTACACCGGCTCTCCGCTCCCGCACTGCACTGCTCTGCGTCTCGTTGCCAAATACCGCCACACAGCTACAGCTAAAGTGTTGCCTTTAGTTATACTTTAAATGTCATAGATAAGGTTCACAGAGAGTGACAATAGTTGCTAAGCTCGACTACACGCGCTACTGTTGGGCAAGTTCAGGCAGCATGAAGGCCAAACAGGGAGGGGGAACAAAAGAGGCCCCCAGCAGCATAGGATATGTGGGCAAGAATGGGATTGAAAGAGTGGATAGGGGGGTAGGGGGAGTACCCAGTCAGGAGAGCATGATTTCCACATGAGATCAGAAATGTTATAGTATTAAACATTTGGTGTTCACTCAAGGTTCTGAAGTCTTTGGTCCTTGAAAGATGCAAAGAAAATTGGAGTGTTTGTGCAATTTTTTATGAGGAAGAAACTGTAATGTTTAGTGCCAGCAATTGTCAGTGGAAGTAAAAATTCACTATGCCAGCCAAGTGTAGATGTGGCAAGGCCATGCCATTAGAGAATTTTCTTCTACCACAGTATAGAAGAGAGTGACTCTCTGGGAGTTGGTGTGCTCTCAACTATGTCTGATTATGTCCATGAGGGTAATCGGTTTGTAGGGTGTAGAGATATTAAGGGTGTAAATTTGCATGACGGAAAAATATTTGTCTATGGTGGAGACGCTGGAGTTCTGCTTACAATATATAGATATAATACCATACTTGCCAGTGTTTGACACGGGTCTGTGGTGTCAAATACATTTTAGAATCTTATTCAGTTCCATATGTAGGATATGACTGGGTATGGGGATATGCAGGATCCTAAGGAAATAAAGCAGCTTAGGTAGATATGTCATTTTGGGCATATCGATCCTGCCAATTCAGGAAAATTAGGGGGATTGCCATGTTGTGAGTAAGCGGTTAAGCTCCTCCTCAGGTAAATCCTGTCCAGGTGAATTTGTAAATAGATTGGATATGTCGAAAAGTATCCTGTTGGAGAGTGACTTGGACTTACCGTACTTTCATTAATCAAATCAGAGATTTCTGCAAAGGCTGCGGAAATGGTTCTTCTGATTTAAAGCTCATGTATTTGAGAGCGGCTGAGGGATTGGCATAGGAGGCAGAGACCCAAGAGAGGTCAGTGTCAAAGCTTCATTTGCAAAATGCAAAGGACATATACTGCCATGATATGGAATCAAATACCTTCTGTATGTGAAGAGATAGTAACATTGTTAGTATAGAATGGAAATGGGCTGGATGAATAAACTATATGGCAATTTGAAGGCCGTTTCCCACCTGTTGAGAAGGTATGAAGCCTACTTGATCCTTCTGGATAAGCTGGCCTAGAAAGTGGTTAATTTTGTTTGCCAGAATCTTTGATAGGTGTCCCATGTCAGCGTTGAAAAGGCCTTTAGCTTGACCCTGAGTGTGGATCTGCAAAAGGCTTGGGGAGCATGACTTTGTTTGCTTTGGATGACTCCCCTTAAAATGTGTGTGGCCTTGTTTGATATAATTACAGGCAGATGTTAGGTGGGGAGTGAGAACGCCACAGAATTTTTTATAGAATGAGGGTAGAAAGGTTGTACAGATGAGTCAGTTGGGTTATGAGCTCCTTTAGTATTACAACAGGGTTGTTTAAGAATGTTTCTTGAAACTTCGGCTCTAGGTAACAAAGCCTCTTGGCAAGCATCATCTTGGTTTATTGCATTGCACATTATTTTGCCCAATGCAATTTTTTCTTTGAGTGTTCATTTAAGCATAGGTTAAGTTCTCTTATGAGTTGGTCGAGGCAAGTGCAAGTTAGAAAGGTTGTGTGTGTTTTGTGGATGTGCAATATTTTATACAACTCTGTTTCAAGTTAACTTTGTTTTTGTCACATTACCAAAGGCATTAAGAAGCTATCAGGTGTTGGGGACACCTGATAGCACTGTTTTATAGGCCTCTCAAAGCGTGATCAGGGAAATGACAGAACTGATGTTATGCTGGAAGTACTCTGTAGATATATGACAGAGCGTGTCCATTTTTTCAGGATGGGAGTTATTTGATGACCATGATTTCCATTTAGGTTTGTGTATCCGGGAATCAACAGAGGATTATGGTATGATCATGGTCGGTCCACAAAACCAGTGCCACAAAATATTCTAAAATTAGTTTGGAGCTGACGAACGAGAAGGGAAGCAGTCTAGTTTGGGGTTAGAGGCAAGGTTAGAGGCCCTGTCTGTACCAACCTCTGGCTTGTCTTTGAATTTTGTCTCTGTCTACTGTTACCGAGCCTGGCCTGACCTCTGACTACTCTTCTGCCTGCTGCATGTAGTTGACACGCTTGCTAGTTGCTGACCTGGATTGCCTGACCCTGCTTACGGATTCCTACCATGCATCCAAGCCTGCTGATCCGTGCCAGTCTCCTGCTCCAGTTTACCTGCCAGTACACTCATGCTCGCTCTGTGCTCTGGCGCTCCCTGTTACCTTACCAGGGCTCTTGAGCCAGAGGTGTAAGAGAAGCCTACCTCAGCATGCCAGACTCCACCACCAGGTAGGTTACACCAGTATTTGGCTTACTACGTCGGAATGGCTGTGTAAAGATGGCGCACTAATGATTGCTGCCACAGTCCATTCAGTGATTTTTAACTTTCCTCCTTTCAAGCTACAGTTTAGTTCATTCTGTGCTTTGATGAGATGTCTGAGTAAATAAAGGTTTTGAACTAAATTAAGATGGGGTTGTCCTGGATGGGGTGTGCACAATAAACCGGCAGAAAAGTTTGTGTGCATAATCTCAGGCTTGGGATTGCATGTTAGAAACATCAAGCTACAGGTGACCGTAATATCTAATTTTTTCCATGGTTGACTGGAGTGTACCTTCAAACCGCACCATGCAATGAAAGAAAAAACAACAAAACACTTGAAATTAAAAACGCATGGAAGAAAAGGCCATTAGATGTCAGTACCTAACTTTTATTTTACCTGCCAGTTCTTGAGAGCTTTTAGAAACTACCTATTCAAATATGACTTATAGAAGACTGTATCACAGCATACCTCCTTCGGCATCCCACATAGCAATGATTGGGATTCTTGAAAGGTTGCTGAGGACTTGACATTGCATTATGGGATGCTGGTGGGGTTTGTCTATTGATGTGGAGATTTCGCTATACACTATGTGTAATCCATGTCTCTTGCGCTATTAAGCGCCCTTTCAGCCTTTTGGTATAATGCATCTTAATAAACCAATGTCTCCCGCATTTCCCCAAGTAAACAGATATAGTCACCGTCCTCATGTTCTTAACAAACAGGAAGTAATGGCCAATCACTTCCTCCATGCAAAATGACATCACAGGAAATGACTACACAGGAAATGACCACACAGGAAATGATCACACTAAAGGGGAGGGCATCCACAGGGAGAAGTGCACATGTCTCATCCACTTGAGGCATGTACACTGCCCTCCGCCCAGCCACATGCATGCACATCCACCATCTTGGTCAGCATGGAGCCCACTCAATACTGCTCAGAGTAACCAGTATCTAGTAAGATCATTCTACTTGTTCTTACATGCTTGAGAAGATCTGCTCGGACATTGCTACTGCTGTTGTCAATATACGATACGAGTATATTAACAAGGCAGATATCTATGTCCTCTTATTAATGCAGATATGTATACAACAAAGGATAGTGTAGCCACAACAGAGATATATGTTTTTCTCGTTATGTGGACTTCGCTTCTCTAATGTGCATAGACATTTGAAGGCAAGAAGCCCAGCACATTGCACTTAATATTTACAAACCGGCAAAAGCGCACACACAGAGAACGCGTCTCCAAGCCCATGAGTGAGAAGGTTTTCATACTGATGGTTTTACCTCTGGTCCCGATTCAACCCAAGTGCGCTCTGCTAGAGCGCTCCTTGGTTAAATCAGACACGGAGACAGATGACAATCTATAAAACACACATAATAAAATTTCCACAACACTATGCTCTGACTTTCAGGAGTTGCATACACAGTTGGAGGGCTACAGAGATTTGGCCAGAAACAAAAGGGTATATGTATGTATAGGTTCTTCTGCTAATTGCTCTTTTATCTGTGTGTTAGTATCCAATGTTTTTTCATGAGCAAAAAAATTATGCATTTTCTCTGTAAGCTAACATTAAGGCATTGGTCACGAGTTATTGTTTACTTTATACACAGAGAACAAAATTTACCAAAGTTTTTGGCATATAAATATAGAAATGTATTGCAAATGTCTGCATCACTCTATATTCCCCTAAGTTTCCAAATGTGAAGTAGGAATAATTGTGCTGCTTTGCTGATGTTTCTTTTATTTTCATCCCTAATACTTATAGTGCAGTCTGATACACTGTTTAAACATCTTGGAGCTATTTACTCTCCTGCTTTTGTTCAGGACACTCTACAATGCTGTACATCCAATGTCTTCCACAGTGACATGATCAATGAATTACTATAATGTAGCACTACCCCTCATTGGGACCGCTGCTAATATCTGGTTCATCCCAAATAGTACAAAGGCTGCTAATCCCCACAAGCACCAGTCCAAGCACACTGGCTCCAATATCTCAGTCTAGGGGATGTTGCAACAAGACCAAATGTGGAAAATTTCAAGGGTATGAATACTTTTTCAAGGCACTGTAAGTTCATCTACTGTATGTTTTTTTAAACATATGTGACCTTTAAATTCTCGAATTGCCCACTGCTTTACTGTTATCTATAACTACATTTGGGTGGGTCTTTATTTTGTTTGGATCAAAATGAAAAGCAATGTAATCCTTCAATCCTGAATTTGTTTTCAACACTGAGATCTTAGTGTTATGAGTTTATGCTGATTTTATAGCACCCAATTAATGGCTAAGCTACACAGGGGATTGCTGTCTCTTGCTTCTTAAGCCCCATACACACGCTCGGACAATCCGCGGACCAGGTCAGTCGGACTTTGTCCGACGTACTTTGTCCGATGTTGGCGTTGCGTACACACGGTCGGACTAAGTTGTCGGAATATCCGGTCCGGAAGAACGTCGTGACGTAAGTCGTCGTCCACGAGATTACAAAAGGGAAGTTCAGCACCACGTCAGGCACCCGTTGGGCTCCTTCTGCTGATCCCGTGTTTATCGAGAGTTAGTGGAAGTTTGGTGACTTAAGATTCGCGCTTCTCAGTTTTCTGACTCAGATCGTTACTGCTCTTCAGTTTGTGCTTGTCGTGCGTATCTGTTTATTAGTGCGTGTAGTCAGTTCGCATTTGTTGGTCATTGCGGCCTATATCTTGATATAGGACGCTTTGATTTGCACTGCTTATTGTCTGCTCGTTGCTGGTATTCACTTCGTTCTTTCAGGCCTTGCTGTTTATCGTGCTTTCTGTTTGTCCGTTCTGACCAGCCGACCTTTTGTGACCTTCTGAGCGATGTTTCCCGTGCGTACTCGTCGCCGAGTTCGTGCTGTACGCGGAATTGGTGTCGGGCTTTTAGCTTTGACCCAAGACCCGTCCATGAACAGAGTGACGAGGAGTATGTGGACCAAGAATTGGTTGCTTCAGCGTGACCAGTTCTCGCACATGCCTTTGCTTCGTGAGATCCGGGAGAATAATCCTGATGATTTCAGGAACTTTCTCAGGATGACGGACCCCGATTTTCACCGTCTTTTGGCTTTGCTGACCCCCTTTATCAGCCGGCAGGATACCTGCATGAGACAAGCCATTACTCCGGAGCAGAGGCTTGTTGCCACGTTGAGGTACTTGGCGACAGGGAGAAGTCTTCAGGATTTGAAGTTCTCTTCAGGTATCTCTCCCCAGGCCCTGGGAATCATTATTCCAGAGACCTGTTCTGCCATCATTCAGGTCCTGCAGGAGGACTATATTAAGGTAACATTTCTACTTTACTATTCCCTTCTATGTATGCTCTGTTTGCTAATGACTTGTATTTTTGACCTCCTTCCCTAATTACCATGATTGCAATATGTTCTAATATGCTGTGCCCCTTTTCTCCTTCATGCATTTTTCCGGAGAGGGGGGGGGGGGGGGGGTGCGGGGTGCGGCTGGGGGCGGGGAGGGGGGGGGGGGGCGGGGGGGGGGTGGGGGTTTTTCGGGGGGGGGTTTCCGGGGGGGTTTCATGGGGGTGGGGGGGGGGGGGGTTTCGGGCGCGCGGCGGGGGGGGGGGGGGGGGGGGGGGGGTTGCGGGGGTTGCAGGGGTTGGGCGGCGGGGGGTTTGGGGGGGCGGCGCCCGGGGGCGGGGGGGGGGGGGTTGTTGAAGGGGGGGAGGGCCGGGTGGGTGGCGGGTGGGGGGGTTGGGGTTGATTTGATGGCAGGGGGGGACGCCGGGGGGTGTGCGGGGGAGGGGGGGGGGCGGGGGTTTCGGGGGGGGGGGTAGGGGGTTTCCGGGGGGGGGGTTGGGGGCGCGGGGCAGGTTTTCGGAGGCGGGCCGGGGGGCGGGTGGGGGGGGCGCGGGGGGGGTGGGGGGGTTGTGGGGGTTTTAGCAGGGGGAAGGGGTTTGTGGCGGGGGGGACGACCGGCGAGCGGGGGCTGGGGGGTTTAGGGTTGTGGGGTTGATTTTGGTGTGGGGGGTGGAGGGGCAGGAGGGGAGGGGAAGGGGGGGGAGGGGGGGGGCCGGCCGGGGGTCGGGCGTGGGGGGAGGGTTGAACGGGGAGGGGGATGGTGGGGGAGGTGGGGCTTGATTGGGGGGCGGGGGGGGGGGGGTGGGGTGGGGGCTGGGGAGGGGGGGTGGTACGATGCGGGGGGTGCGATGGCGGGTGGGGTTGGGGTTTGAAATGAGGGGGGGGGTGGGGTGAGGGGGGGGGGGGGGGGGTGGGGGGGGTGGGGGGCGGGGGGGGTGGGGTAGGGGTGTTGAGGGGGGAGGCGGGAGAGGGGGGTGGGGAGGGAGGGGGTTGTGGGGCGGGGGGTCGGGGGGGGGTTCGGGGTTTGGGGGGGCGTGGGGGCGTGGAGGGGGTTGAATTGGTGCGGGTGAGCGGCGGGGGTGGGGCGGGGGGTTGAGGGGGGGGGGGTGGGGGTTTGAGAGGGGGGGGCTGGGGGGGGGGGGGTGGGGCGCGGGGAGGGGGGGTTGGGGGCGGGGGGTTTGAGGGTGGGGTTTCAGGGGGGGGTTTCGGGGGGGGGAGGGGGGGGGGGAGGGTTTGGGGGGGGGGGGGTTGGGGGAAGGGAGGTGTGGAGGGGGGGGCGGGGTTGAACGGGCGGCGGGGCGGGGGGGGGGGGCGCGGGGACGGGGGTGGTGGGGGCGCAGGGGAGGATAGAACGAGGGGGGTGTTTGGTGGCGCCGGGGCGTGGGGGGAGGGGCGGGGCGGGCGCCGGTTAGCATGGGGTTTGAGCGTGAGCGTGGGGGCGGGGGGGGCGCCGGGGCGGAACCAGCGGGGGGGGGGGGGGGGGGGGTGCGGTGGGGGGGGCGAGCGGGCTGGGTGGGGGGGTGGGGGAGGCGAGGGGGGTTGGCAAGGGGGAGGGGTAGGGGGGGGGGGGGGGGGGAGGGGGGGGTTGGGGGTTGGGTTCCTGGGTTACGGGGGGGGGTGGGGTGAGAACGGGGGTAGGGGGGTTAGGAGGGTGGGGGGGTTTGACGCGAGGGGGTGGCGCGCAGGGCCGGGGCGGGGGGAGGCGGGGTTGGAAGCGAGCGAGGAGGACGGGGGCCGGCGCGGTGGAGGTTTGAAGGGCCGGGGGCGAGGGGGGGGGGCCAGGGGTTGGCGGCAGTGGGTTGGGG
Source organism: Lithobates sylvaticus (assembly GCA_028564925.1). Classification (NCBI taxonomy): domain Eukaryota; kingdom Metazoa; phylum Chordata; class Amphibia; order Anura; family Ranidae; genus Lithobates; species Lithobates sylvaticus. The sequence goes on along the minus strand of CM053035.1, from coordinate 150,997,435 downwards.
GGGGTCCGAGGGGTGACGAGTGGGGGGGGGGCCGGGGTTCACTTACCTCACCAGCATGCTCTTCTGCCCCAATAGACACCTATGGCCTAGTCACTTAAGCAATGTCTTTTGTCTGCTGCATAGTATTGTTTGCCCCAAAACACCCCCTAAAATATGCACAAATGTTTGCTGTGTGGTTTACTTCATGTAGAGCCCCCTTTTTTGTTCTTTTGGTGGGGGGGGGGGGGCAAACTCATTAGGAACCCCCTCCCCCAACTGCTCTGTCAGATGGTACCAATCCTTTATCTGCTGGCTTTCCCAAGGTCCATACACACTATATACCTACCTCTTTATAGTGCGCATCTTTAGGGATGAATTCAGCAAAGCATGTAGTGCAAGGGACTGCCTCCATACATTCCATTTCCTATTTTTTTGTCTTCTTTCCCTCCTATTAGCTTGCTTGGTAATTTAATAATGTCACACTGTGCCTGCCTTTTTTGGGGGGGGGGGGGGGGGTTGAAATGTTATTTGATCTTTCCTGTGGCCTGCCAATAGTGTTAAGTACAGAGGGTCTGGCCAAACTAGCCCACATTATTGAGCCATTTGCCAATCAATGAAGTGCAGAGGGTTAGCTGTCCACCACCCCCCCCCCCCCAAAACCCCTAGTTATTGCCAATGGCCCATCAGAAGTGGGGGGATTGATGGGGGGGTGAGTAATCTGTGAAGGGGAGCCTCTACTTTTCTGTGCAAATACTTTCCAGCCTCCAATTTTAGACAATGCTCTTGTTCCAAGATGTTGATTGTCTAATCTGCTTGCAATGTTTAGGTGCAAAGTGACTAATGTTTTTTTCTTGTTTCACTCCACAGTTCCCTTCCACGCCACAGGAATGGCAGACTGTGGCCTCCCACTTTGCCAGCCGTTGGGACTTTCCTAACTGCGGAGGGGCAATTGATGGGAAACACGTCCGCATCGTCCCACCGCCCAACTCGGGGTCCTACTATTATAATTATAAAGGGTTTAATAGTGTAGTGATGTTGGCGGTGGTGTCGGCAACATACGAGTTTATGTATGTGGACGTGGGGATGAACGGCCGGATATCGGATGGTGGGGCCATTACGCACACGGAGTTCTACTGGCGTCTCCAAAGTGGCAGTCTGTGCTTGCCACCTCCAGAGGAGAATGCCGAAGGACTCCCCTTCGTCTTTGTCGCAGATGAAGCGTTTGCGTTGACTCCCCATGTGATGAGGCCGTTCCCGATGAGGACCCTCACCCCGGACCAGAGGGTCTTCAACTACAGGCTGTCCAGAGCCAGAAGAGTTGTGGAGAACGCTTTTGGCATCCTGGCCAGCCGCTTCCGCCTGTTCCTGACGGCATTTAACTTGGCGGAATACAAACTGAACCACATAGTTCTTGCCTGTTGCATATTGCACAACTTCCTCAAAAGACATAACAGGAACTATGTGGTGCCCGTTGGCCCAGATGTGGAGGGCCCTCCAAATGCCGAACTCACAGCCCTTCGAGTGGCACGTCCAGGCTTGCCCCCTCTAAATGCCCGTGTGGTCCGGGACCAATATATGCAGTACTTTGTGGGTAGGGGGGCCATTGCTCTGCCTGACGATGTGTGAGCGGCATTTTTGAATAAATCTGATATTTTAACCAACCTATGATTTCATGTCATTTCAGTCTTCTTTTTAGCTTATTTTACTTTGACATTTTTTCCCTTTGCCTTCGACAGTGGGAATGCACTTTCTGGGCAAAAGGAGGTAACAGTCTCTTCTTCCCAAAAAGATTATTCTCATGTTGTGTGTTTGCTACCTAATCTTTGGTCTAGAGAAGGTTTGTACTGCATAACTGACACCCAAAATACTCCTTTTCATCACCAGGTCTGACATGTGTGTATTCTCCAAAATGCTGTGCTCCGTGTTTTCGTACAAAGCACTGTGGGTGTCATTTACATAAGTCAAATCCGCTATGCTCTACAAGTGCATTGAAAAAGTTCCCCGGGAAAGAAAATTGGAGTGCAAAGTGGATTTGCCTTTAGTAAATAACACCCATTGTCCCCCATATCCTTTTCATTTTACATACATAATGCATTGTGTTTTTTAAATAAGGAAGCCACACATTTAGAAAAATAAAAGTTTACTAGGAAAACATTCCCAAGTGCGTTTACAATCTTCACGCCAAAACTGACAACATCTTGGTTATTTACAACATTGTTTACAAACATTCCGCAATTGGTAAAACCAGGCATGGAGCAAAACAGAACCTAGGAACTTGGAAAGTTCAACTTTGTAAAGTGAAGACAAGATCAGACATGACTATATGTTCAAAGTGTGTTTGATCTTGCCTTCATCACATGGGGGGGTCACCCCCGAAAAGTGGAAATTTGGAACATGCACACAATTTGGGACTGAAAATGGTCATTAGATGGTAAAACACATGCCTAGAAGCTTCAAAAGTGCCATTTTCCATCATGGGGATGAATGGACGTTTTTTGGGGGTGCAACCCCTTCACCACAACCACTTTCGTAGTTCGTAAAGTGTTTGCACCCCCAAAAAAACGTTGCCATTCATCCACCATGGTGGGAGCTAGCACATGTGGACACAATGTGTGCATGTTCCAAATTTCAGACAGTTTTTAAGTTGCAAATGTGTTCAGAAGCAGGCACAAATGTGTGTTAATTACTTGGTGCGTTTTCATATTTTTCCTAAAACATCAATGATGTTCTTCAATTTTTGTTGAACATCATTGATGTTTTGCTTTATGTAATCTAGATCTCGATTGCAGACCATTATCTCTCCGATGAGTACGTGGGCACTCTCTGTGGTAAAGTGCGATTTTTCTTCCACAACATCCACGTCACCTAAAAACCACAAACAAACAAAAATGGGGTGTTGGAAATGAGGCAGCCATACATGGATTAGCTTACCAGTAGCTGTGTTCTCCCACACTCACCTGTTGTGGTGACAATTTCTCCAAGTTCGATGATCTCTCCTTCCTCCTCCTCCTCCTCTGCTTCTGCTCTTTCCCCTTTTTTGGGAGGTGTTGGTTTGGGGGTTTCCTCAGACGGCCCAAGTTTTCGCTCCCCTATGAGAATGTCCAAAAGGAAGATTTAGCAACACAAACTATTGAGGGCAGAAATAGGAAATGACAAACATTGCTTGAAAGTGACGGACACTATTTTAGTTTGGCCAGTTACAAATGTCAACTACATGAATGTAGTCACTTTGTAAAGGTGCTAAACTGACTAGCTTTTTGGTAGAAGTTTGTGTGATGGAGACCCCCCTCTAGTATCCACTGGAGCACATGTGTGGAAAAGGCTAATAAAAAGGGGGTTTGGGTGTCCCAGCACTAGTGCTCTCGAGTCCAGATGGGTAAACAGCTACTGGGTGACCTCTCCTTTACATTGAATAAATTGGCTTTACATTCTGGATGACATTTCTAGGGAGAACAAACTTCCTTTCCCCCAAAAAAACACCAAACATCGTATTATAAGTGGCCGCACGATCGAGGTTGCGTACGATCGAATGGACACACACACGACCATGACAGTGGCAGAAAGATCGAGGCTGAGTACGATCGAATGCACAGACGAACATGAAAGTGGCCATTTTGGAATGTACAACTTTGTAAAAATCAAACCACATGGAGCAGTATGCAAGCAAGAAATCAAACACAAAACACAACTACTTACTTTTTTGAAGAATTCTCTTGATCTTTCTGTACTGATCGGCCTCCCTCAGTTTCAGGTCTGACCAGCGTTTCCTCAGTTGCTCCTTGGATCGTTGTACCCCAAAATGATTGTACAGCCTTCTCACAACTTTAGACATGATCTTGGCCTTGCGGACATTGGGGTTGAGGTAAGGCCCATACTTCCCATCATAGTCGCTCCTCTTTAATATGTCCACCATCTCCAACATTTCTCCAAATGACATATTGGAGGCCTTGAATTTCAGGCTCCGGGATCGGGACGTTTCTGCCTCCGGACTTTCCTCGTCCTCCTCGTTGGTGGGATATTTGTGGCGCACCTGCTGTGTCCCCGCCATGTGCTCTCCCCACTGCGCCGTAAAGAGAAGGGGTGGGGAATAGACGAGAAAGATCGTCAGGGGCGGGCGGAGTTTGACGCATGCGCACTGTATATAAAACGTCACACGCCTGTGTCGTAGCCACGATCTGGGAGACGAGGGGAGAGAAAGCTCACGCACGAGACGATCGCTACAAACGAAGGTACAATTTGACGTTGGTACATAACTAGCCTAGACTGATTAGAACTTGAGGCTTCTTTATGGAGAAGATTAGGAGAGTTTAGGCTGACATTATTTATATTGTTTTGTGTGGCGTTGTGTCTTGCAGAGGTGATGGATGCCTTCTACAACGTGAGCTTTCTCCCACACTTCATTGATAAATACCGGCAATTCCCCCTCTTATGGCAGGCAAAACACAGGGATTATAGCAACAGACCAAAGAGGTACGCAGCCCTGCTGAAACTGGTGGCATTTGTAAAGCCTACCCTGCCCATGGCAACCGTCGCAAACTTAAAAGTGAAGATTAACAACATGAAGACTACCTATTTCCGGGAGCGCAATAAGGTCCTGAAGTCACAAGCATCTGGAGCTGCAGCAGCTGATGTCCATGTCCCCACGCTCTGGTACTATGACAGGCTCCACTTTCTCAAAGACCAGGCTACTGTCAGGAAGTCACTCTCGACTCTTCCTTGCACGCGTCCTTCCACGCACGCCACCCCGCGTGAGGCTTCCGAGGACCAACCTGGGCCTTCCAGTCAGGAATATGTGCAGGTGCCCAGCTTGTTCCAGGTATAGTAGTTTTGGAACCAGTTTGTTGAATAATGAATGATGTTCAGTTAATTCAGGATCCCCAATTGCTTATTTCCTAACGTGATTGACATATCAACAGACAGTGGTGTGGGAGACATTTTTGGGAAGAATCTAAACTGCAGGGCTGAGAATTGTATGGTTTTGTATTTGAAAACATTTTGCAACAGTCACTAGATGAGAATTGTGTGTGTTTGATGAACAAATAACTGAAACTATGTCCCTTTTTCATACACAGGAAGACCTCAGCCAGGAGGTGGCTGTGGAAGGTGGCAGTCAGGAGGAGGCAGGGGGTAGTGGCAGCCAAGAGGGGGGTAGGCGTAGGAGCCTGACTGTCTCCCAAGTCTCTCCCCTCCGCCTTCCCTACAGAAGGGCGAAAAACATGGGGGAGGTGGGAGAGTCAGCGCTCCAGCTGATAAAAGATGCCTCAGCCTCCCTCTATGCCACACCCACCTACGAGGAGGCCTTTGCCTCCTTGGTTACAAGTAAATTTACGGGTATGGAGGCGGGGCAACGCAGCATGTGTGAGGAGGTCATCCTCAAAATACTAAATGAGGGGATGGCTGGGGAGATGACTCCCCTCACACATGTTTGCGAGAGTGACCTTGCTCCGCCTCCTCCTCCTCCTTCTGCCACCCCACCAGCACCAGCACCACGGCGTGGAAGGAAGCGTACAAGGAAGACAAGAGAGTGACAACCTGGACTCAGTCTGGTCTGAGAGAAGATGGAGCCTCTCGTAGTACCAGAGCCTGGGGACCTAGATGGCATCTGCTGCAGTTCCGGATGTTTTGGACTTCAGGACCAGATTGCGCTCCCTTATTATTTAGATAGGTAGTCTTCATGCCCCCAATTGTTTAAGTCTGTAAAATGATGGTTGCCATGGGTGTCCAAGGCTTTGCAAATTCCCCAAGTTTCACCATGGCTGCGTTCCTCTTTGGTCTGTTGCTGAGACCTAAATAAAGGTTTTTTTGATTTGAAATAATCATTGACTATTGTGTTTTACTTTTCTACAATGACAGTTTTTCTTTGAGTAGGCAGGTACATTTCACTAATCCTAGAATTAACAAGGGGCACCAACAACCAACAAACTCCTAGTAAATGTAAGCAAGAAATACAAATGTTAATAATGTGGTTTTGCTAAGTTGAGACATACAAACCCCCTCCAAAAAAAAAAAAATCTCCTTCAAATATGTATTCCCCCAAAAAAAAAAATCTGGGTAAAAAAATAAGAAAGATTGTATTACGATCTGAGTAAAAATAAACATGTAGTGTATAAATGCTGCAAAGTAATAAAGAAGTAAGTTTGTGAGAAGTGCGGGTGAATAGGAGCAGCTAAAAGATGTCATTCTTGTTGCATTGTAAAGAAAAAGAGAATGCGCTGCATTAAAGACATTTTAAACATTGCAGCGTGACGAATGTGCTGTGTCGATTAGGAAAGGTAGTTTTACCTGACCGAGCGCTTCCGTCACAGAATTTCTTCTGAGCATGCGTAGCACTTTGTCCGTCGGACAAGCGTACACACGCTCGGATTTGGTGTGATCGGACCGGGTTGACGGGAAATCTTTCCAGCAGGAGATAAGACTTTGTCCGACGGACAAACCGACGAACACTGTCCGATGGTGCATACACACGGTCTGATTTTTCAACAACCTTGTCCGATCGGACCAAATTGATGAAAAAGTCCGACCGTGTGTATGGGGCTTAAGACAGGCCATATATTATGCAATTTTTCTTCCTTCAATCATGGGTTGAAGGAAAGAAAATCACTCAATTCCCCCGCCAACACAATTAATGAGCTATTGTATTCTGACAGTGGCAGGGTTTCCCGCTATCAGAATACAATGATCACTGCTGCCAGCTATAGATAGATTGGCTTCAGTACGTTATGCACATATAGTCTCGCACAGCATTACCTGTAATACATGTCAATGGGAAAAAATTACACTGCAGTTGGCGTAGAACAGGCATATTTTACTCTGTACAGTCATATGTCCTAGTGTACAAGAGCCTAAGTTCTGTTAAATCTAGTGCAATTTCAGATGTGACTCCTGTCTCACATGCATTTTTCTGCACTGCTTTGTAGTACACAAGCCTTGCGGTGTGCAGAGGATGCAGAAAACAATTGTTTTCTATGTGCCCTAGAAATTACCTGCATTAATCCAGTGCAGAAAAATCCCAGACTGACAGCAGGGATAATTCACTGGTTGTTAGGACACAGACTCCTTAACAACCAGCATCCCTGAGCTGAAAAGCCTCCTCAAGGTGTTACTAAAATCAGTCTGTATATGCAGTAAAGCATGCTTGTTATACTCACTGTGGAACCTAGGGGGTTAATCCTCTGCATTGTGTATAAAGGCTGTGTGATCCTCCCCTTCTTTACCTGACTCCAACCCATTTCCTGATAGAACAGAGCAGTAGGAGTCAGGCTGCACATGCTCAGTTTGGTGTGTATGGCTAGAGTTTTTTTTGGGGGGGGGGGAGTGCATGTGATCAGCACAGTGCCAATCAGCACAGTCCAGACAGAGGACCAGGGAAAAATGAAAACTCCTCCTACAAGCTTTAATCAGACACTGATACAAGTCACAAGACTGCTCTAGCTGCTGATAAGAAAAGGTATTTAGCAGTTTATATTTACTAAAACGATTGCATTTCCATAGTCTGTGTACTGTGGGAGACCAGATATAGTGAATGCAGGGTCCTGAGTTTAGTAACACTTTAACCCACAGAAAAGAAATGCATGTAGCATGAAAAGTGCATCAAAATGTGTCACAAAATGTCACACTCCTCAAATCACACTGAAAATCGGATCATGTTGCAGCTGTGCTTTTGTGATCCTAGCCTAAGGCCCCTTTCGCATGAGTATGCGTGGTTTTCCACATCAAATTTTTACTTGTTTTAAGGTGCTCTGCCATTAAAAACTCTATTAGAAAACATGTTATTATGAAATTGCATTCAAATCCTGCATGCTGCATCTTTGATGTGCTTTCAGAAAATGCACATTCTAATTGAGTTTAATGGCAGCAAACCTAAAAACACCAAAAAAAATAAAAAAATGCACTGCGCTGATGTGAATCTGACCTAAATCTCTAAGCAGCAAGAAATTAAAATCATTTCTGTAAACATAATTGCCAACAAAGAGGAAAGGCTGGCAAGGAAGGTCACTAACATGAAGGATAGTAAAATATTGCTAGTTCCAGAATTATAAAGGTAACGGTGACCTAGTAATTCCCCTCTAGGGAAATAGTATAATGTTATTCCACATTCCAAGGTACAAATGTCAAACATATGTGGCCTACTCCCCCACAGAATAGGTCAAAACAAGAGAAGTCCCACTGGAAACCCCTGGGAAATCTGCCAAGGTTCCTAAGAAAAACAAATGACCGCACTATTAGGTTTCTCAATGATCATCATTTATTTTGTGTTATTTTTAACCAAAGGAAAGGAGTCATCTCTAAGTCAGACTTAGCCAAGACCCCCTAAATCCATGCACCAGCTACAAAATGAGCTTTCTTATGTCCGTGGCACAAGAATCAGAACAAAGGTGGTGTTGGTATCAGAAGACAGTGATGCTCCTTTGTTTCTTATTGAAATCACTTCATTCTATAATTTGCTGGTAACTAGACAATTCTACTTGATATAATAAGAGCCCCCAGCTACCCTGTAGCCTAAAGGGTTAAATTTACATATTGACATAAGCCATACAGGTTCTAGCACATGGGCCCCTTTAATGGAAAAAGAAAAGTGAACTTCACAGATTACTGCCGTGGGACAAGTCCCGGCATGCCCATTCATTATGTTCCCATTAACACTGCATGTGCTCCTTTGATTAGAAAACATCAGACTGTAGAGGAGGAGACACTGTTTAAAAAAGGATTGTGGGAGGGTAGTTTCACTATGTACAGGCAGCACTACAGGCTCTACAGCCGGGAGGAAACTACAGCTCCCAGGGAGCCATGTGGCCTGAGGGAGAGGAGGAGACATTCTTTGTGAACTGCTCAGGGAGACTCATGGTTCTTGGCTCTAGAACTGGGGAAGAGAAGGTGTCCAGGCTAGATTGCTGAGCCATCTAGGCACTTTCCTCACAGTGCGGTCTAAGCAGTGGAGACCACAGTGTTCCAGTGCGGGTTCCCTGGTTATCTTCTGCATTTCCAGCGGGTTCTCCTGAGCTCAAGCCATTGACCCATGAGCAGGTCTGGCGAGAGGGTTGATACCCTGCCCTGCAGGCAGACATGGACCTAGACCTGGGTTGTGGCAGTGTAGCCTCTGGGGGTTTATACTATCTTTTGTCAAGTTGTCCTTTTGCACTCCTGGTGACACTGTTATAGTTTAACCACCTGCCAACGGCAATACGTATATGCACATTGCAGTTTGCACGTGGTCTACTGGGGTTATGGCTGAAGCTATGAGCCATAACCTTGGTATCTCATCAGCCACTGGATTGCTTTCCGAAGCGGCGGGAAGGGACGCCCCCTCGCCAGTGTTTCTCTGGCTAACTGTTTTCTCTGGTGATGGTGCAGCCAGCCAGTCAGAGGGGCAATGAGAGACTAGATTGTCTCTAATTGCCTCTATGGCCTTGGAGGACCGGAGAGACATCACGTCCAGTCTAGGGTGGAAGTAAACAAATTTTTTTTTCAAAGCAAAAGATCAAAAAAAAGATTTGGGGATCTTTTGCTTTTAAAAGGTACAGAAGAGATTTGGGGTCTTTTTGACCCCAGATCTCTTCATAAAGAGTGTCTGTCATCCTTTTTTCTATTACAAGGGATGTTTACATTAATAGGAATAAAAGTGATCAAAAATATATAAAACAAATAGGAATTATAATTTTTTTTAAAGCGCCCCTGTCCCTCCGTACTCGCATGCAGAAGCAAATGCATATGCAAGTCGCACATGCATATGTAAATGGTGTTCGCACCACACATGTGAGGTATCACCACAAAGCAAGAGCAATAAATGTATTTGCATATTTAGCTAACAAATTGAAGCCAAACTTCGGCTCACACTTTATAATCAGTTATATTTGTTTCCTTTTGGGATAAAACTTTTGCATGAATAAATAAAAGCTGACCATTTTAATTACCCCTGCCAGTGTTAAGTGGTTTGTCTCATCCATGTAAACTGACACATTCTGCTGGGGCATTTGTATTAGGAAAAACAACAGATTTGCTGGCTGGATTATCAGATTGAAATATATATATAAAAAAAAAGCCTAAAAAGAAAACTAATGCAGCCATCACATTTAAAATTTGGTAAGCTGCAATATAATAAATGTTTGCTTTTGTGCTTAATACAGCTTTCATTTGGTCAGGGTGTATGGTGAAACCTGGGCACAGTTACCTCTGGTGTTGCTTTCTGTATGCAATTCTGGTATAGAATTTGGTCACAGCTTATAATACCTTGTTTGTATTTGCCAATCTGTTTTCTAATATACCAGGTGTCAATTTACTAGCAAAGTCCATAAAGACATGGATGAGTGAATTGGGGGTGGAGGAACTTGACTGGCCTGCACAGAGTCCTGCCCTCAATCCGATAGAACACCTTTGGGATGAATTTGAGCGGAGACTGCAGGTCAGTCCTTCTTATTCAACATCAGTGCCTGACCTCACAAATGCTCTTCTGGAAAAATGATCAAACATTCCCATAGACAGACTCCTAAACCTTGTGGACAGCCTTCCCAGAAGTGTTGAAGCTGTTATAGCTGCAAAGGGTGGGCCAACTCAATATTAAACCCTACCGACTAAGACTGGGATGCCATTAAAGTTCATGTGCATGTAAAGGCCATACTTTTGACAATGTAGTCAATCTATATACAGTTGTATGCAAAAGTTTAGGAACCCCTGACAATTTCCATGATTGCCATTTATAAATATTTGGGTGTTTGGATCAGTAATTTCATTTTGATCTATCAAATAACTGAAGGACACAGTAATATTTCAGTAGTAAAATGAGGTTTATTGGATTAACAGAAAATGCACAATATGCATCAAAACAAAAATTAGACAGGTGCATAAATTTGGGCACCCTTGTCATTTTGAATACCTGTAACTACTTGCACTGATTAATTGGAACACAATTGGTTTGGTGAGCTCATTAAGCCTTGAACTTCATAGACAGGTGCATCCAATCATGAGAAAGGGTATTTAAGGTGGCCAATTGCAAGTTGTTGTTCTCTTTGACTCTCACCTGAAAACAAAGATTGTTCTACATTATGGCTTAGGGGAAGGCTACAAAAGGTATTGCAGAGATATAAGCTGTCAGTGTCCACTGTGAGGAACATAGTGAGGAAATGGAAGACCACAGGCACAGTTTCTTGTTAGGGCAGAAGTGGCAGGCCACATAAAATATTGGAGAGGCAAAGGTGAAGGATGGTGAGAACGGTCAAAAACAGCCCACGGACCACCTCCAAAGACCTACAACATCAACTTGCTGCAGATGGTGTCATTGTGCATCCTTTAACAGTTCAGCGCACTTTGCACAGGGAGAAGCTGTATGGGTGAGTGATGCGAAAGAAGCCTTTTCTGCACACACACCACAAACTGAGTCGCTTGAGGTATGCAAACGCACATTTGGACAAGCCAGCTTCATTTTGGAATAAGGTGCCGTGGACTGATGAAACAATGATTGAGTTATTTGGTCATAACAAGGTGCGTTATGCATGGCGGCAAAAGAACACAGCATTCCAAGGAAAACACTTGCTTGCTTGGTTAAAGTTGAGAATCGCATGGATTCCACTCAATATCAGCAGATTCTTGAGAATAATGTTGAAGAATCAGTCACAAAGTTGAAGTTGAAGGGCTTGTTATTTCAACAAGAGGACCCAAAACACTGCTCAAAATCTACTCGGGCATTTATGCAGAGGAACAAGTACAATGTTCTGGAATGGCCATCCCAGTCCGCAGACCTGAATATCATTGAACATCTGTGGGGTGATTTGAAGCGGGCTGTCCATGCTCGGCAACCATCAAACTGAACTGAACTGGAGATGTTTTGTAAGGAGGAATGGTCCCAAACACATTCATGTGGTCCCAAACACATTGGGCGGCACAGTGGTGTAGTGGTTAGCACTCTCACCTAGCAGTAAGAAGGGTCGCTGGTTCGAATCCCAACCACGACACTTCCTGCCTGGAGTTTGCATGTTCTCCCTGTGCCTGCGTGGGTTTCCTCCGGGTACTCCGGTTTCCTCCCACAATCCAAAGATATGCAGGTAGGTTAATTGGCTTCTGTCCAAAAAAAAAAATTGGCCCGTGTATATGAATGGGGACCTTAGATTGTGGGCTCCTTGAGGGTAGGGACTGATGTGAGTGTGCAATGTATAGGGATGGGGACAATTGTAGACACTCACTCAGGTTGAACTGGATGGACTGATGTCTTTATTCAACCTTACTAACTATGAAACTATGAAACTATCCATACACTCATTACAGGCTATAGGAAGCGTCTAGAGGCTGTTATTTCTGCTAAAGGAGGCTCTACTAAATATTGATGTGATTTTTCTGTTGGGGTGCCCAAATTTATGCACCTGTCTAATTTAGTTTTGATGCATATTGCACATTTTCTGTTAATCCAATAAACCTCATTTCACTACTGAAATATTACTGTGTCCTTCAGTTATTTCATAGATCAAAATGAAATTGCTGATCCAAACACCCAAATATTTATAAATGACAATCATTGAAATTGTCAGGGGTTCCTAAACTTTTGCATACAACTGTACTTCATACTGTCCCTGCTGTTCCTGTACTGTAGAAACAAGGAGGCTGATTAAAGGGATGGATAACTGTCATTAAAGAAAAAAAAGTGACTATTCACTTGAATTATCCAATCATATGAAAAAAAAAAAAAATCCTGTTCTCTTTGAATACCTAATCATACTTTTACATAGTTGGGTAATTAAAGTGGATAGTCTCACAATTTTTAAGTGAAGATTCTAAACGACTTTAGTAAATCATCCTAAGACTCAGAGAGTGGATGTTCCCTAGCCCCTGCCGTATGAAATCCGTATATCAATGCTTCATCCATATATGTTGGCAGGGGAGGAAAACTCACATTTAGCAGAACTACTAGGTAGCATTTACTTTAGGGATATAATCTATTTTCTTTGTTGCTTTGAGTGGTGACGAGTTATCTTTACAAGCAACAAAGACTACCAGGTGTAACTAACCACCAACTTATTAACACACTGTGGGGAAAATTAACTATAGAAATGGAGTTAGACCATACACTGGACAATATTATTGTATGATATAATTTAGAGCTACCATCAACTATGTATTACAAAGCCCTGTCTAATTTTATACCATTTGCATGGAATGTTTACAGTAGGTTTGCCCTCATGTTAAATAGTATTGGTAAATCCAAAAGATTGTACAGTGTATGTCAAGCTTTAGTAAAGTGAATGTTCATTAAAGATGAAATGCACAAAAACACCTTTGCAGTGGTGCCCCCTTGCACTGTAAATGTTAAATGCTCATTACGGGATAATGGAATTAGTAGAGTTGCCACCTCACCCCTTTAAACCCAAACACCTTTGAATTATACAGGTTCTGTGGCTAATTAAATGCAGATAAGGCACCAAGTGACTTTAATTACCATCTTAATCAGCCACAGAACCTGTGTAATTAATATGTGTTTGGGTTTAAAGGGATGAGGTGGCAACTATAGGAATTAGATGTAATACTTATGTTATTCCTCCTATGCGACCCATTCCCAAAGACTCCTTTAATTCCTATGATCGCCAGCTCCATCTAGTGGCCAAAATGCCATATGTTTTTTAATTGCAGTAGTACAGGAGACACAACGTTTTGGCCAATAGATTGATCATCTGCTCTTAGGAATTAATCAAAGTACAGCAAAATTATGTCCAGCCTGCATGAATATATGACATTTGTCCAACTAATGTTTTCTAAATGGACGCCATGGTGTTTGGCCATCCTTAGATTAAAGGGGTTGTCAGCTTATACAAATGCTGCCTTCCTGGCTTCAGAAGCTTATTATAACTTTAAAGCAGTGTTCCAACCACAATTTTTTTTGTATTTTTTTTAAAGTCAGCAGCTACAAACACTGTAGCTGCTGACTTTTACTAAGGACACTTACCTGTCCAGGGAGCCCACGATGACGCCCCCCCGAGGCCGATCCGTCCATCGGATCGGGTGCTGGCGCCGCCATGTTAATGAAGGGAAACAGGCAGTGGAGCCTTGCGGCTTCACTGGCCGTTTCCTACTGCACATGCGTGAGTCACGCATCGCTTTGTGAATGGCCCTGTTGTTTTCTGGAACATACACATGTCCCAGAAGACAACAGAGTAGCTCGCCGAAGAGAAGAAGCGCCGCGGAAGAGGCAGATTAGGAAGACTGCCTAGCAACAGGGGTTTCTGGTAAGAAAAAACATTTATTTTTATTTTTTTTATTATATTTTTTGAGAATGTTAATGTAATTTTTTATTTTAGGGTGGACTTCCGCTTTAAGTGTATGTAAACATGAACACATTTTTTAAATTTGCTTCCTTTTGGTCAGTTAAAAATATCATTGAAAGTGTTTTATTAGATCTGTTTGACAAGTCCAAAAAAATTGCTTTTCAGCCAGAAATCTTGTGAGCTAATAACTTAGTTTATTTTCTGCTTCTGGACTGTTATCAGTTAGCATTTCCCCCTGCTATCTCTGTAGACTACAAAATACCCCCTTGTTATAGAGAGGAGAGGGAGGTGTTATTTAGTTCTAACACTCCATTTCCTAGGGTGACAACACTGTGCAGTAAGGTTGTCACCATAGGACAAGTAGTGTGTTAAATAGGAGGATTACCAAGTTAAAAAACAGAGGAAAAAAAAAGTGTGAAAAAAATAAAACGAATGCAGCCACCACATCTAAGGATCGGTAAGCTGCAATACTAACAATTTTTGTTCTTGGGTTTAAGATACACTTTAATGATTTATACGGTTTACAACTGTTGCTTGTCAGCTGATATAAAGATTGCTGTGACCTTACAACTTTTACTTTTTATAAACATCACTGTTTCCTTAGACACTGATTATGTGTAGCCTGAACCTCTGCCGCCTTCTTAAAAGGAAGTTTTGCATAAATCCCTTTAATGACCCTCTGCAGGTACTGGTTGCAGGTAGCACATGGACAGCAAAATGATTGGGCAGCCATCTAACGTCTGTTTGCTCCTTTAATAGGTGATAACCTTTACTAGAAAGTACTAAAACTGATTCACTTGGCAATAAATATTTAATTACCTCTGTAAAAAAAAAAAGGCTTAAAATGTTTTGTTTAACAGCACTATATTTATATAGTAAACGGGCTTGAGCTCCTTCAGTACATGATGGATACAAGATTGGCATTTCTTGGTTACATTGTATTAAGATTAAAAACAAACAACAACAAATGATATACATCAAAACAAAGTAGCAGCAAATGTACCATTCCTTTCCAGCTGTATTTCCCTTTTATAATTATTCTAATATTTATTCTATCCTTCCATTGGACGTGTGATCCTATCACTTGGCTTACTATTGGCTGCAGCAGTTGAGTGACATCAGGCATTTTGTTAGGGCTATTTTACTGCTAGTTACCAAAAATGACAAAAGGCCATCAATTGATGAAAGTAGAACAAAAAGCAAAAACTATTTTTTTTTTTCACTTTGGATAGAGTAAGGGGGTGGGGGGTATAACTTCTCTCAGTTTTTTTTCTTTTTTTGCCATCTGTGTCCCATTCGGAAGATTTTGTCCTTCTTTTCCTGCCCCAAAGCAAAAAAGGAAGTGAGAGCAAATCCCTTCAAAGTGAGAATTTTTTTTGTTGTAACCATTGTTACAAAAGTTAGTGTCCCCACTGGAGGAATTTCCCTGTATTATTGTTCTGGTGCCAATTCAAAACTTAGCCCCCGTACACACGGTCGGAAAATCCGACGGGAAAAGTCCGATCGGATTATGTTGTCGGAAAATCCGATCATGTATGGGCTCTATTGGACTTTTTCCATCGGGAATTTCCGATCAGGATCTCAAATTTTCCGTCAAAAAAATCCGATTGGACTTTTTCCGATCGTTTGTAGAGAATTCCGATCGGACAAAGTGCCACGCATGCTCCGATCAAATAAAGAGACCAAAGCTATTGGCTACTAGCCTGAATGTTGTCTCGTTGTAACAAACGAACGTCATCACGTTTCCTACGATCGGATTTTCTGACAACTTTGTCCGACCGTGTGTATGCAACACCAGTTTAGGACAAAATCCGTGGGAAAAAATCTGACGGATTTTGTGGTCGGAATATCCGACCGTGTGTACAAGGCATTAGGATTGTCTTCCACTTTGGGTGATAATGGTAAATATGAAAAATAGAGAGCCCAGTGATTAGAAAATAAATAAATAAATAAAAAACTGACAGGTGGTCTAATCCCTCTCCACTCTATAAAAAAAATTGCCCTTAGTTATACTTTTAAGCTAAACTAGGCAAACAATTAAATATACAGCTGGCAAAGGATTTGTAATTATGTTCAGCCAGTCTTGTTTATGGAACCCCTGTCAGACAGCACAACCAGATTTTGGACCTCAATCCAGTTTAAATTAAGGCTATAACATCATGAAAGCTTCTAATTTCTGAATAGTGTATTGCGGTTGATATATGTAATTATAGCACTCAGTAGATTAAATCATTTTTATTTCACATGCCTTAATTCATATTTATACAGTTTACCTGTAGACCAAGTGTTTTCGAAAAAGAAATAGTGACAAGTGTTGGGACAAGCTATAACACTGACAGGTGTATAATGATTTATTAATGCTTATTTTGTCAGGTACCCGCTCCCACTTCTGGTCAGAAGCACCACAGCGATCTGTGCAGGCTTTCGGCCCCCTCTTCCTTCCGCCTGCAGCTTTCTGGGACACATCACAGGTCCCAGAAGACTGCAGGATCATTCACAAAGCGCAGCTCACACATGTGCAGTAGAAAACTGTGAAGCCGGAAGGATTCACTGAAGGTTTCCCTTACCTAAGATGCCGCCACCTGCATCCGAAGCCGATTGAAGAATCGGCTCGGGTGAGGACATCGCTGGATCCCTGGACAGGTGAGTGTCCTTATATTAAAAGTCAGCAGCTACAGTTTTTGTAGCTGCTGACTTAATTTTTTTTTGGGGGGGGGGGGACTGGAGCTCCTCTTTCAGTTGCTGCCATTGCTCAAATAGTGTTAGAATTTGTACAATCCTGTCACTGCCACGTCTGCTGGTCATCTTTGTCTGAATGTAAATGTATATATAAATTAAATAAGGTAAAGGAATGAATATACCAAATACTATTCATTAAATGTATTACACAGTATTTTTCTCACTTTTGTTGTCCTTTAAGCAACACAACCTTGCCCAGCCTATGTTTAGACAATTAACGATCACACAGATAAAGGTCATCCCATGCTCTTCCATCATGTAACCATGTTCATGACAGTACTGTACAAAGCATATAGTCCTAATTGGTGCAGATAGTTGACCCTCCAATGCTGATTCTCTCTTCCATCGTCAATGTAGCTGTGCAGAAGTCTTCAGGAGCTCAATATCATGAAAGATTCTGGTCTCTATGCTAGCTGTATGTAAAAGTATATGTTGAACCAATACTGTACATACCTGGAAAAAAAGACTGTTTAACATTTGTCTGAAGTTCAGCTTTAAAGTGATTCTAAAGGAATAAAATTAAAAAAAGTAAATACAGGCATACCCCACTTTTAAGTACACAATGGGGTTTATTTACTAAAGCTGGAAAGTGTAAAATCAGACTCACTTCTTCATAGAACCCAATGAGCTTCCAGGTTTTATTACCAAAGCTTAATTGAACAAGCTGGGGTTAGAAGCTCATTGGTTTCTATGCAGAAGTGAGCCTGATTTTACACTTTCCAGCTTTAGTAAATAAAGCCCATTGTGTACTTAAAAGTGGGGTATGCCTGTAAATAACCATAAATGTTATACTTGCCTATTCTGTGCAATGGTTTTGCACAGAGCTTCCCCGATCCTCTTCTTTTTTGGTTCCCCCGCTGGCATTTCTGGCTCCTCCCCCTGCTGAGTGGCCACAATAGCAAGTCTCTTCCTATGGGGGCGCTTGAGCAGGCTCGCTCCCGAGCCACGCCCCTGTGAATAGACGTTGTCCATTCACACACACAGCACACTCGGCCCCGCCCCCTCTCTCTCCTCATTAGCTCATTGGCTGTGATTGACAGCAGCAGAGAACTGAGAGAACCGCTGCTCTCATGCACATCGATGGATCAGGATGGGGCCCAGGTAAGTAAAAGAGGGGGGGGGGTTGTGGCGCTAGCTTCACCTTGATGGTTTTTAGTTTTTTTTACCTTAGTGCATTCTATGAAGATTCCATTCTAAAAACCCTTCTGCATTTAGAACCACTTAATTTGATTGGAGTTGGTCATTAATATTTTTATTACACTGAAATGATAACTATTTAGGCCTTGTGCACACAGAGGCCTAAAAAAAAAAAAAAAAAAAAAAAAAACGCTTATACATGCGTTCGGTCTAAAAAAAAAAAAAACCCCAAAAAAAGATTATATACAGGCGTTCAATGATTTTTATTTTTTTTTATGCCTGTGTCCAAACACATAGGGGTTTACAGGCGTATTACAAAGAGGAGCATTTACAGGCAGAAAAAAAACGCACCAAAGGCATCATCTGAGGAGCTTTTGAGCACATAAACGTGTACATATGCACGTGAGTGTATTCCAGTACCCAGAATAAATGAATATTGTGACAATTATAATGCATATACGCTCAAATACCATAGGTGCATAAATGCACGTAAATACATGCATAAAGGGGCATAAATGCGCATACGTATTTTAACATTAGAGGTGTTTTTTTTTCTGCTAAATTTTGGCAGAAAAAAATGCTACTTATTTTCATAAACCCGTGTGCATGAGGTTTTATAGGTATAATTTCTGTGTGCTAAAAAATATTCATATACACTATATTGCCAAAAGTATTGTGACGCCTGCCTTTACACACACATGAACTTTAATGGCATCCCAGTCTTAGTCTGTAGGGTTCAATATTGAGTTGGCCCACCCTTTGCATGATGTATGGATGAGTGAGTTTGGGGTGGAGGAACTTGACTGGCTTGCACAGAGTCCTGACCTCAGCCCGATAGAACCCCTTTGGGACTGCGGAGACTGCGAGCCAGGCCTTCTCGTCCACATCAGTGCCTGACCTCACAATTACGCTTCTGGAAGAATAGTCAAAGATTCCCATAGACACACCCTAAACCTTGTGGACAGCCTTCTCAGAAGAGTTGAAGCTGTTATAGCTGCAAAGGGTGGGCCAACTACATATCAAACCCTACAGACTAATGCCACGTACACACGATCGGAAATGCTGCCAGCAAAACTCTGATGAGAGCTTTTTGTCGGAAAATGCGACCGTGTGTATGCTCCATCGGTCTTTTGCGGGCGGAATTCCAGCCAGCAAAAGATTGAGAGCATGTTCTCTATTTTTCGGTCGGGAAAAGTTCCTATACGAAAATGCGATCGTCAGTATGCAATTCGGACGCGCAAAAAAGCATGCTCGGAAACAATTCAACGCATGCTCAGAAGCATTGAACTTCATTTTCTCGGCTTGTCGTAGTGTTGTAGGTCACTGCGTTCTTGATGGTCGAAAGTTCAGAGAACTTGTGTGATCGTGTGTATGCAAGACAAGCTTGAGCTGGAATTCAGTTGGAAAAACCATCCAAGATTTTTTGGATGGAAATTCCGCTCGTGTGTACGCGGCATAAAGCCCCATACACACGGTCGGAAAATCCGACCACCAAATCAATCGGATTTGGTCCGACGGATTTAGTCCGACACTGGTGTTGCATACACACGGTCGGACAAAGTTGTCGGAAAATCCGATCATTCTGAACGTGGTGACGTTTGTTGCCTACGACGGGACTACGTAGAGGCTAGTAGCCAATAGCTTTGGTCTTGTAATGTGATCTGAGCATGCGTGGCACTTTGTCCGTCGGAATTCGCTACACACGATCGGAATTGGTGTGATCGGACTTTGTTGTCGGAAAATCTATCCAGCAGGAGATAGAACTTTGTCCATAGGACAATCCGATGGAAACTGTCAGATGGTGCCTACACAGGGTCGGAATTTCCGACAACATTGTCCGATAGGACAGAATCCATCGGAAAATCAGACCGTGTGTATGGGGCATAAGACTGGGATGCCATTAAAGTTCATGTGATTGTAAAGGCAGGCGTCCCAATACTTTTTCATCTCTACCCATTAATAAACCTGTTTGGCCCACAAACATCTGGGGTCATGCAGTTGGCACATTAAAATAGATTTTCCAATTAGCGCTTTCAGTTGTGGCTGTTTTATGAGTGTTTTTGCCCAATTTCACACCACTCCTGGTGTGGTTTATCCACACAGCTACTTTCTGGTCTCCTATAGGACTTTTACACATTGATCCCAGGGATATTCAGTGCCAGCCCCCTGGTGCCAGACTTATTATTGTTGTAACATTAAAATTGATTACTGGGGCAAATCATTGATCCAGCCAGTTAGTAGGGTCTCGCAGGTCCCAGCATTTCTTCTTCTCCTCTGACCTCTAGAAGCTCCATAGGGCTCAGCTTTACATCAATATGGGCCCTATTGCCCTCTAGAACTCCTCTGCTGCAGCACAGGATGCCCAGGAGGGATGTGGGTGGGAAACTTTCCATGCTGTCATTTTTTTTAACAGGATAAGAGGTAAATTAAAGTGTATGCCTGACATCGCCCTTCAAATTTATATCCACTTAATAAGCATAACCACAAATAATTACCTGTAGGCTGACTGTCCTCCTAATATTCATAATGAGATCCCGGTCTTGGCAGCAGCATGATTTTCTCAGCTTAAAAATGTGTCGAACTTCTAGGGCGGTATATTTGCTGATTGCTACTTCAATGGTCACAACAACCAGCTAAGACACTGCCAAAGAAACACTCACAGACAGCAAACAAGTGTTGGATCTCTTCCCGCCGTGTTGTTCTCTTTTCCGGAGAGTCACCCCTACAAAGAAGGAAAACACGCAATGCTTATGACCTCTATCAAGGAGCCAGAAAATGAATCACTTCCAATTGTGGTTTACAAGTGGCGCCTTATGGGCTGATCACTGTTAAAAAATTGTAGTTTCAGAGAATAAAAAAAAAAAAAAAAAAAAAAAGCTATCGAGAAACATTCTATTAAATCATTGCGGTTTTTGTGCCAAGCATATAAAAAATATTTAAATCAACTCTGAAAAACGTGTATAATTATATAAAAAAAAAAAAAATATTTGAAGATAATTAATGTAGCCAAATTAGAATGGGAGTTACCAGGAACTGGTCTATAAGACATTTGTCCAAAAGGTAAAAAAAAAAGTTTGGCGCTGAGAACAATTTTCAGTTCCAGTGACCTCAAAATGCTTCAAGAAGTGTCAATCACTATTTACACAGTCAGGATACTGAGCCATTAGCTTTTTAGTGATCCCTCCACACATTACAGGACACTAGACAGGGGCACAGACATGGCATTCATGAATGATGGTACGATTTTCTTTCCTGCAACCACGGTTGATGGGCGAATCCCTCACGTAGAACTTTTGTGTTCTCTCGGCAGATGGCATGGGGAGCCATCCCTGCTGGGAGAAAAACAGTGATTTTTGCTAGCAGCTATAGCATAAAATTTTTTTATTTTTTTTGAACACAGTATGACAAGAGCAATATAATGTTATCATAGTAACATTGTACTACTCTGGGGAAATGATCAGGATTTTTTTTTTACAGATTGTTTGCTTATAACAGTGAATTACATTGCTATAAGCAAGCATTGTACTGAATGAAACTGAATCATTTAGTCTGTTTTGTTGTGATTAGCTGTGATTGGTCAAAGCTAATCAGATGGTACAGATAGGCTGTGATTGGCCCTGTCTGGACCATGTGATTAACCACTTACGGACCGACTGCTGCAGTTTTACGTCGGCTGTTTGAAGGAGGATATAGTTGTTATGGCAGCAGCTAGCTGCCATAACCCCAGTATCCTCTTCTTCAGCGGGCGGTCCGCTACAAGATAAGTGGTCTCTGCGGCGGATTCGCCGCAAGATCACTTTTATCGGCGGCGGGAGAGGGTCCCCCTCCACCCGCGATCTGTTGCCCTCTGACGCTTACCGGAGTCATCGGCAGCGACGGAGGCGATTGCGTCCTTCTTGTTGCCTGACATGGAGATGAGTGAGGGGAAGATGGCCCCCACCCTTCTCCATATCATTGCAGAGCAGAAGCGACGTCAAAACATCACTTCCGCTTATAGCTCTTAAAGGGCCATTTTTTTTTTCATTTTTTTAAATGACATTTTTTTTATGTTTTATTTTTATTGCATTTTAATGTAAATATGAGATCTGAGGTCTTTTTGACCCCACCCAGATCTCATATTTAAGAGGTCCTGGCATGCTTTTTTTCTATTACAAGGGATGTTTAGATTCCTTGTAATAGGAATAAAAGTGAATAAAAACAGTGTAAAAAAATAAAAATAAATAAAAAGGTAAAATAAATACGTCAAGCTCAGGTGCAGAACCGAATGCATACGTGACTAGCTCCCGCATATGAAAACGGTGTTCAAACCACACATGTGTGGTATCGCCGCGATCGAATGCGAGAGCAATTATTCTTAAAATATGCAACCTGTAGAATTTTTTTAACATCGCCTATGGAGATTTAGGGGAAAAGTTTGTCGCCATTCCACGAGCGGGTGCAATTTTGAAGCGTGACATGTTGGGTATCAATTTACTTGGCGTAACATTATCTTTCACAATATAAAAACAAATTGGGCTAACTTTACTGTTGTCTTATTTTTTTTATTAAAAAAAGTGTTTTTCCAAAAAAAGTGCGCTTGTAAGAACGCTGCGCAAATACGGTGTGACAGAAAGTATTGCAACGACCGCCATTTTATTCTCTAGGGCACAGGTGGGCCTGTGGGCCGAATCCGGCCCTCCAGCCCATTTCATGTGGCCCTCGCACCTCTCCTGCAGCTGCAGGAGAGCTCCAGCCCTCCTCTGGTCTTCCTCCAGACCCCTACTTTCTGCTTTCAAGTAATGCATCCAGCTTCTTTCCAGCAGCAGCATAAGGAAAGGGGGGTGCACTGTGATGTAAGGGAGAGTAGGGGACTCAACTTCTGATGGTGGGGTGGCTCTTGACATCTAATGTAAGGGGAGGGGATGTGCTGGACATCTAATCTCACAGATACAACCGGCCCTTGAGAGGACAATCATAATGCTGATGCGGCTCACAATGAAATTGAGTTTGACACCCCTGCTCTAGGGTGTTAGAAAAAGAAAATGTATAATGTTTGGGGGTTCTAAGTAATTTTCTAGCAAAAAAAATAAAAAACAGTTTTAACTTGTAAACAACAAATCTCAGAAAGAGGCTCGGTCCTTAAGTGGTTAAATTGACCAATCACAGTTAGCAGCACAATTGTACACAATGGATGACATGAAAGGAAGCCATCCATTGTGCAAAACTTTCATGTGACCTGCTGTGATTCATCACCGCGGTCACATGATATCGGCATTCTGCTCAGTCATCGGCTGTGTCCCGCGAACAAGGCCGGTGACAGATCGTGCCGCTGCGTGTCTCTGCTATTGGGATTTCCTGAGGGGTGGTCCTATGACGTCCACTAATGATAAGAAAGCCACTGTCCAGCCATCATTTGTCTATAGACCCGGCGAGAAGAGGTTAATCTGGTACCCACTGCAAGTTTTTCTTTGTTCAACCCAGCAGCCTAAACGAAAAAATAAAAATAAAAAAAAAGAAACGATGTTGGTGTGGCAATCTCCCTTGCTGTGCTATTGTATTCTGACAGGGGGTCCCCCGCCAGAATACACTGATCAGGCTGCTGGTTTTGCAGCATGTCCCTTAAACAAAACCTTGTCGTTAGATTGGCTTCTGTCAGACAGACTGCTGTACACACTGACTGGTTCCTGCTGAACTGGCTGATTTTCAGACAGTGTGTACCCAGCTTTACACATTAACACAGGACAATAACTGCTGGAGAATTGTGAAGGGATCTGACACAACAGCAGGGGTTCTAACACCTCATCACTTATCCCAAACTTAAAAAGTATGGCCTTTAGATACACTTTAATAACCTTTATTATATTTTGGACCCCTCTACTTACCTTGTATGCTACAGTTTTATACTTTACATTACTATTAACAAGCAGTCAGATTCAGCATCACTCTTGTCCTTTTCAGGTTGCACAGTGACAATATCTGCGGAAACATGAAGACAAGCTGTTATCGCCTTGATGAATGGGAAGTTTGACTGACAAACAACTACCGACAAAAACAGACAAGATGCTGGTAGCTAAAATGATCATGTTTGAGTTTTTAGTCCCCCTTAATCATCGGAGAGACAGAGCGCATAATATGAATTTCAACATTGCTAAGCATATTCCTACAGGAAAGGGGTGGTAGTGAGATCAGGAACATAATTGTCACAATGACACACTTAATAGTAGTTTCCACACCTAGGCCGTGCATGTCGCCCTGACAAATGCATTACCGAATACCTCCCTTCCTTTATTTATACTCATTCTGATGAATCATGAATGGTATTATATTAAATATTTTAGGCAGCTTGACAAAAGAAACCAGCTATTCTAAAAATGCAATACGCCTCTATAAAAGGTATGCTAAAAGTGAACGCCGCTTGAAACTGGTATTTTAGTTCTGGCTAAGCATTGGCGGAATAAATCGCCCACTTACTTCCTTTATGTAAAAGGACACCAAAAGTTGTCATTGCAGCTGCATTCCACATTGTTTTTATTGTTTTTATTAAATATCTTTAATGTAACATTTGAAAAACATTTGAAAAAAAAAAAAAAAGCAGAGCAACAAAACATTGAGGGTCCATTCACATAATTTACAATGGGATGAACTGAGCGGCATTGCCCAGCCCAGTCTCAACGTAAAGGCAAAGGTAATCTGCCTTGTCTCCTATGGTGTCAGTTCACACCACTGGGTTTTGCTGTGGTGTGAGCTCAAAAAAGGACCGCATGCAGTACTTTCTTGCAGCGCAGAGGCCTGCAGTATAAACCACTGCATCCCAACACTGCTGTCTAAACGGAATGGAACTTAAGAAAGTTCTACCGCAAAAAAAAAAAATGTGTGATGTGCCTCGTGTCTTCCCAATGCACACCAGCAGCTGTGCATTCAGCATGCCCTAAGAATAAAATAAATAATCTAGAGACGTAGGTATATCTTATTTAGCTTATCTGTCAATTTTGTTCAGCCAGCTTTGTGATCAAGAGAACCTTGTCTGCTAGACAGCATAGCCAGGTCAGTGACCAAGCTTATCACCACCACTTGGTCATTGGTTCTCTGCTGACTGGGCAATAATAGAGCCTCAAGATATTGATTGAAGTCATCACCAAGGCCGGATTTGCCCCCAGGTGACATAGCTTGAAGCCTAGGGTACTACTGCCGCTAAGGGCTGAAAGGTACATGCCATTTCAAGTGTCCTGAATCCTGCAGGGTTATATGTGAGAAAACATAGTTTGTTTGACTGGTAAAAGACCGCTTCTACTTCACGGAATTGTAAGTACTGCTAATCATTCACATACATTTTCTTCATTATGTTTAATGGGGTTTGGCACAGCTACGCATCTCCTCAATGGCAGAATTTTTTATTTAGTGAGCATAAGCTTAGACAACAGCTAATAAACAGAAACAATAGTCTCAATTCACAAAGCTAACACATCAGAATACTTATTTTCAAAAAAAGTGAGAGTTGTTTTCAGTTAAGTTTAATGAGATTTGAAAATTACAGTCACATGGCTAAAATAAAGATACTTAACCTTGTGTTAAAGCTTTGTAAATTATCCCCAAAGCATCTAATAGCCCCCATTTAGTGGCTGAAATCTGAACCATGGGCGGCCCTAGAAGGACCAACCAGTTAAGCTGGAGACAATGTAAAAATCAACTGAACTGGGTAGAAAACTATCAGCCAAGCAGTGCCTGTATCCATTCAGATGAAGTCACTGTTTGGCAGTGCCATTGCTTCCAATCAGTCATGGGTGCTCCAGCTCCTCATTACAATATCCGGCAGTGGAGATTTCTCCATTCACCCTATTAGCCATGGGCTGAATGAAAGAATATCATGTAGCGTATTATAGCCTTTTCTCTACTACTGTCATACAGAAAATAATTCCTGAATCTGCCATCATGTGATCATCCACAGTGCTTCTACCAATAGTAAATATCAGCTATCTAATAATGCTGTCTGCGCCCACTGCCAACATCTTCTTGCTGCCTCCCCTTGTCTTGATATCATCATTCTGCTGCTGGAGTTGAGGACCTAGCCAATCAGCCAATTAGCCAATAGACAGCCAATGGGAAAATGCCATAACTCCAGGCAGCAATGTGGGTGTCAAGAGAAATCTGTCTCACTCTACAGTCCAGGAAAGAAAAAACTTGTGACCCAACACTTCACATGACCACAGATTCAGAAGGCATTTGGGTCTTTTCGATTTTATTCATTAATGGGGTGATTAGCTAGACAGTGATCTGGGTATTGTTTTTCGGGGGGGGGGGGGAACTTCCATAGACTTAAGCTGGCCATAGATGGATAAAAAAAAACGAACAGGTTCCCCCATCTACAAAATTGAGGTGGATGAATGAAACAAATTGGCTACATGTGCTGATCGAGTGGAAATTTTCCAACATTCCCATTCGAGAGAAGCTTATCTCTAGAGGGAACGGCCAATGATGGATCAAAATTTGGCGGATCAAATTCCGATCCATCTATGACCTGCTTTAACTTAAGCTCCAGGAAAAGAGTTAAACACATAGATAAAATACATGTATAGGAACTGTTTTACCTGCCAAAGGATAGATATTTCTATACATGCAGTCTCTGTTGCATTCCTAAGTTTTAGGGGCTGCTAGCTGGAAATCCTCATTAATATAATATTAGTGTTTTTAACAAAAATTCTGAAGCAATTGAAAGAAGCAGATGAACTTGAAATATGATAAAATACTTGACCATTTCTCTTACAATGAGAAATTACAGATTAAACATAAAACAGATTTGTCTACACACTGCTCTGCCATTTTTTGCTGCTCTAAAATATCTGCTTTTGAATATCAAAGAAAGAAAAATAGCTAATCTCGTGCAAGAAAAATACAACTTGTACAGCTCCAGAATCAATCGGTAATTCAGCAGGATCAACCACATGTCTACACAATCCTTCCCGACAGTCAATATCTTTATAAATAGAACATGAGCGGTTCTGACAGCTAAATAAAACATGAGCTGATTGTGAAGGACTTGTCAGTCACTATGTAAGAGTGCACAAGTCTTTTCATTGATTGCAGTCAATCTTTACTACAGCTTGCTTACAGTACTTACTATATGACTTGCTATACTTAAACATACCTTAAAGCCCACATATAAACCACTAAAGGGGTAACATGTTAAACAGATGACAGGTATCAGAGTATTTTATATACCGTATGTCATGCTTTTTATTGAAAACCACAATGCGGAAGCTCCTCTCTGAGACGCTTGTCACTGAACCTTTTAGCACAGGAGAGAATAGGAAACATTCTGAACCAAACAAGCCTGCAGAATTTTGGGAGATGGTCCTCTTGCCTAACAGCAACACAAGCATCTGAAGCATGAAGAAGTCTTTTGTGAGTCCTTGGGTCATTGCCACTGATTTACTAAAGGGGTAGAGAACAAAATGAATGTTCACTGAATGTAAAGTTATGGATAGAATAGGGAATGGTAAACACCAAAAGTGTTGCTAGACTTTGGCACCCAGAGCACATGCCCCAGGTCTTCTACCGAGTGCCCAAGATCTCCATTAGGATATAGAGATGATACATTCAATGCATTAAAAAGTTTGGAATGTTGTACAAATATATCTACCTTTAGTCAATTAATTAAATATTTAATCATCATGATGTGATATTTCAATTATTGTTGTTAAGGTAAAGAGATTATAATAGTCGTCTTAGATTTGATCATCATGGTACCACCCTCCCAACATTTTTATCTGTGTGCCCCAGGTCTGCCCCTGGGTAAACCCTCAGTTTTTTTTTTGTCTGTGTCCCAAGAGAGATTTTCCTTCATTTCCTGTCCCAGAGACACAATTTAAGAGAAAAATCTCTCTAGAATAAGGAAAAACTCACTCCTAAACAGGTGTCACCAGAAAAAGGGTCCCAATGGAAAATTTCTCCACTATTTCTCGTTAAATTACAATTGGAATATTTTAGATTTTGTACAATTTTCTTGTCCCAGTAACAATGGTCACCAGGACAGAGTGAATCTTCCCAGCGGGAACTTAGGAGTTAAGCTTTATATATATCTAAATCTACTTTGAGTGTACTGCTGCCAAGCAAGGGCATAGGGCTCATCTTATGTGGTCATTACACATCTCAAAACAAAACAGTACAAGGTGCCTTCAAGGACTAGAAAGGAGCTGGCCATGTGTCCCTAATTTTGCTGCTGGACAACCATTCTTATAAATGATCATCATGCAAGCATTGTACAAAGTTTGCATTGGCTGAACATACATGTTGTGATAGTGGAGAGGAAGCACTGCAGGTGCTGGACTTTATGGAGGTAAAAATAGCAAAACTCCAGCCATTGATTCTTAGCTCGGTCGTTAGGTACATTAGGCAAATGTTCCCCCACTGAATTTTTAAAGCACCGTCTGCATGTAAACTGATATGACTCACAATGCAATGTCAGAAAATCAGCAACACTCTGTGTAAAAATATAATAAGTGGACACTGGCACAAAAAATAATCTGGTTTAGAAGATCAGTTCATTTGTGTCTTAACTGCTCCATCATCTTCAAAACAATGGGAAAACTTGTTAAAAAGGTAGAGATCCAAATGGCTCTGTAATAGAGACATTTTTTATTAAACTGGAGTTTTCCTTTTCCAATATGACCTGGACTAAGAATGCAGATCAGGAGCACTGACTTCACTCTGACTGTGTGCTGCATTCTTGTAGATCAGTGGAGACTCAGAAGTAGTGAAGCCAAGGACAACCAAACAACTGGCATTATCACCTAGCTTCTATGTTGCGATTGCTGATAAATGTAGCATCAATGTATTTTTCACAACACCATATTTTGTTCTTTTTTTATATATTTGACAGATATTCTCAATTTGTTACCCTTGCGTAGAAAACCCAAATTTTCTTCTTATTTTGCTTTTATAATTTACAGGCAGGTTTTTCTTTAACTTTTTTTGTAGTCTATAAACCATACTGACTGTACAGGAGTTCCTCTTTTACTACAGGTACATAAGTAAGTGATGTGCACAGAGAGTTTACAGGGTTAAAAAGTGGAATTTTCAAATCAAGGGATTGGTCATAAATCAAAATATCTATATGGGAAGCCTTAAAGTGGATGTAAACCCTCACATATACCCAGTGAAGTGAACAGCCTCAGATGATACATAGGGATGAAACAAAATCGCCCTACATAAGTTTTACATGTATATCTGCTGTCTTCAGCTTTCTAGACTCTTTAGAAAGTGCACATCATGTTAGAAGTTTTCCTTCCCGTTTCAGCAGTGGGAGGGGAGTTTAGGCATACACTGTGTGACAGCTGATTGGAGGAAAGGCACCCCCCCCCACATAGGCAGGAGAACGAAGAAACTTGCTGTGCTGTGAATAGACAAGCTCTCTGCTAATCTATTTATAGCACCCTCCCCAACACAAATTTCCAGCTGCTTTTATCTCCCGTGTTGGAGGGCTTGTCAGAAGTTATCATGCTGATAACAGAGGAATGGAGCAACAGAAAGACGCAGGACTAAGGGCTTTGAAGATAGGTAAGTAAACACTACAGATATATGTGCCCGGGTCAGATTTCATGAATGGGGTTTACATCCACTTTAATGGCCATTGACATTCTCTTAAGATCTGTTTTGTAAACTGCAATATTCCTGGATAGGTTTAGCTTCACTGATCTGAAATATATAGCTTGGACGTCAGAGAATAGCGTTCCTTCATGTAGTAAGTATACAGGTTGTAGAAAAGAACTGTTCTCTGCTGGCTGAGGTAGACTCTCCATTCAAGCCAGGTCAGCATTAAGTTTAGCACTTACTGTAGTTGACTGTGCCAACCATGCATTTTGTCACTGGGAATGAGGAGTAGAGAGTAGGGGGCCAGGGTGAGCATATAAGTGGGGAACAACAGTGATCAAATCAGACCTGCCAAACCACCCATCCCCCTGAACAGGGACTGACCTTATCTGTAAGCATCCACAGACATAGGATCAGCATACAACCTAGCTAAAAATGTGATCTTATGTCTATGTTTTTGCCAAGGTCGCTGTCATTTTTAATGCCTTGATGAATTTTTTCATTATATAAATAGGGCCTACGGACATTACAGTGAACCTTCACCCCCTGATCCACATGTGCACAGATTCAGTGAAAGGCTTTGTCTGGCCTTCAGTACCTGGCAAAGAATGAGCTGAAAACTTCAGAACATGACGTGACTCGGGAGGCACAGAACTTTGTTTTTGTTGTGCATAGACCAAACATAATTTCCTGTACCTTTCTAATCACACCATGTTTGCAATCTGTCACAGGGCTCTGCCAGGACCCGAAAAAGGGCAGATCGCTTCAGCACATCTGGACCATCAAAGATGGCGTCACTAATAGGGGGGGCAGGGCCAGCAGTAAAGTGACTGAAGTTCCCTTAGTAGATGTAACTTATTCTCTTGAATCTCATCATTTTAAACAGGTTATTGTACTTTCATAAAAAAAAATTCAATCTTCTTAAAACTGCAGCTTTCATTGGTGATCCTACCATGAAGGTTCATGCTCAAGGACTTCCTGTTATAACAGCACCCAATTGCTCCTCTGCATTGTCATCCTATCACATTGGTGGTGGTGGTGATTATATCCTATCTGGATGCAGGTGGAGGCCTATGCATGTCTGGAACGGTCGATTTCTCATATCCTTTGGTTACCACCTAAGAAACGGTCCCCAATTTTATGCCCAGCACTCTCCTTCTTGAAAATTTGGCATAGGTTAACAAAATCATACATTTAAATCACAGCATACCCCACTGGCCTCTATTCTTAGAAATGGGAACTTCACCCCAGGCCTCACCCCCAGAACATTTGATTGGTGGACCAATCCTGGGAGCCCCCAAACCCTGCATACTCACAATGAAAAGCTTGATACGTGTGTTTAATGTTGGATTGCTCCATGTTTCCTGTACAACACATAACATTTTACTACCACTGAGGGTAGTAGAGGAATGTGGAAAAAGTCCTACATTGAATTTCCATCTGTATATTTAGCATTTCAGATTTTGAGTAAGGGGCCCTGGTGTTAATTTTGGAACAGCCCCCCCTTAAAGTTGGATGACCATCCCTTTACTGTTCCACTTATTACTGCCTTGCACTGGACTTAAAATTAGGCAAGTACATGGAGAAGTATATAGGCAAGTAGTGGGTACTGCTGCCCCAGCAGGAAGTTAAGGGTTAACTGAACTCCCAGGCTTTTCTTTGTAGTTTTTCTTGGGTCCGATCCTTGGTCCTGTGTGCTGTAAAAGGGATGAGGGCTCGTATCCTGAAAGCCCTGAAGGGGAAGCCACACACACTTGGAGAGGAATGCTCTGTCTGGTTCCGTTTTGGGGGCCCGGATGGCCCCTATCTTGCCGAAGCCAGAGGTAAATTCCAGATTTGGACTCAGCCAACGCTGGACTTTGCTTGAACAGGAATGCTGGGGCAGCTACAAGCCTGTAGTTAGGGACTAGGAATGTTAGGGAATGTCCGCCCTTTATCTTGGACTATCCACTGTCATTGTCATCATACTAAATTTATTCTTCAAGTAAAGCTTTTGAAACTTTGCATGGTCTGAAGTTTCTAAAGGGGTGCAATGTAAGTAACTGGCACATATAGTCTACAGCTCGGGTCACTAAAGCATATTGGGGTATGAAATCATCAGTACAAGTGTTAATACAGTGTGAGGATACAAGTGGTTACCAAGGGTAATAAAGGTTTCTCTAGCAGCCTGTCATTAAGCATGTACATGTGGCAGGTGTGATGGCCTCTTGCAGCAAGTAAGATGTTGTTGGCACTACTTTGGCCACAATCAGTCTCCCATAGCAATAGGAACAGATATGCACCACCTATGCCCTCAACCTGTACACTGGTATAGAAGAGTAAGAGCTATGTGAAGTGAAATGCATGCATGGAGTCTGCGCTAGGTGCACAGCAGGACCCCATACTATTACTGGGAGTAAAGTAGCAGTGATACTCTGGATAGGTGGAGAGGGCAAGGGCTCTGCATGCCCCTCCTAAATACACAAGTGACCAAGGTAATGTTTAATACATCAAGAGAGAGTTTACTAGAATTTGTTCATGTTAGTTATCTGTCCAGGTCGTGAGTGTGACTCAAGTAACAGTACCTCAATGTGTACAGCAATGACCCTGTACAAAGTGCCTAGTGTAGCCCAGAAGAACCCACCCTGGGGTATGCCTCTCATGTGACCCTTGAGAAGTGTTCATTAGAAGTAGGTATCCATACAACAAATGGGCAAGGTGTACATAAATCTGTTGAACAGAATTTTGTCTTAGATACAGTAGATATGACACAATTTACTCCAATATGGCCATAATGCCAGAAAACTTTTGCACATGGTCTTCTGAAACACCCCCCCCCCCCCCAAATCGTGCTGTTCCCTTGATAAAAGTGATGTACAGAAGTTTATATTGATCAGATCTCTAATATTGTATTTGCCTTTGGCTAACTGGTTACTTGACTTAAGGGACACATTATATATATATTATATACACCCAAACACACACACACACACACAGTATATATGAGCAACATTCACACAATATGTTGGAGAGTACATTACCCAAGTCAACAAGGTTCTTTCCCAGATACGTACATATTTCCTCCTGATCTCGCCTGCTGTTCTTGTACTGGCAGACACTGGAGGCTGACTCCAGCTCAGTGATCTTACATATGACCTCATTGTATATATCCATACAGGCATGTCACCGAGCCTTAGACCACACCTGTGTGCAAACCTTCCACCCACAGGTAAATGGTAAAATCAGCTCCATTGAGTCATTAGTAAACTGAAAGGGAGGAGCTGTGGCTTATCAGCAGGTGCAGAGCAATGGATGCTCCATAAAACAAAGTGACAAACGGATTACAGTCAGCTGGGAATTTTCAACCAGCATTCCTAAGCTGCCAAGCTGGCAATGCCTCATTCATTCGTGTGACCTATAACAACGCCTTGGCTACAAACAGCTGGCTACAAACTTTTGTTATTATTCTCCTCTCGGTATACGCTATTGCACAACAGGTTTTACCAAAAGGAGGTGACAGTCCTGTCAAATGTATGTTTGTTTGGGCTTTAAGGATTTAATTTTGT
This sequence comes from Lithobates sylvaticus, assembly GCA_028564925.1. NCBI lineage: Eukaryota > Metazoa > Chordata > Amphibia > Anura > Ranidae > Lithobates > Lithobates sylvaticus. The sequence goes on along the minus strand of CM053035.1, from coordinate 150,964,227 downwards.
TTTCAAGTGTCAAGATATACATTTATTCAAGGACTGATATACATACAGTGCATTTGGTAAGACCTCTCCAGCTACAATTGATACGAGTATTAAAGCAGAGCTAAAGTTCTGCTATGATACACTGCGAGCAGGCAGGCACTTTATTGCAGAACAGACATGCAATGTCTCTTCTGGAATAAAGCATACCTACCTGCCTGCTCACAACACTCTCCAGACTGTAAACTGAGCTGTGCATGCACAGCTCAGTTTACAGAGGCCAGGCCAATCCTGTGTGTTGGGATGTTTAGCTGCTGTGTCCTGTGAGCACTGTGAAGAAAAACGCAACATTTTACCTTGAATGAGAATAGAGGGGAAATCTTTTGATGGGGACACTTGTTCCAATGACAGCTGTCTATGACAGTTCTGTTGCTTTGGAAAGATTTCTGTAGCAGTCCAATTCTGCTCCAAAATCAACAAGGAGGGTAGTGTGATGTCCGGTTTGATTCAATTCCTGACAAGTCACAACAGGGCAACAGCATAATTATAATAAAAAGTCCTAACCTTCAGTATAGTAATATAGGGACAATTATTCAAGGTCTACCTGAGTAAAGGATGCTGGAAGAAAGACATTATTCAAGCCTACTGCAGGAAGGGAGAATCATCTGCCCTCCACAAGCCATCAGTCAGACTGTACAGTGGAATGCCCCATACACATGATAGGATTTTCAGACGGAAAGTGTTCTATGGGAGCTTGTTTTCAAAATTCCCACCGTGTGTAGGCTCCATCGGACATTTCAGTCCAGCGGATCGGATGGCAGGCGTAGACGGACAGGAGGTTTGTTTACATTCAATTGCCCATAGAGAAGAGCGGGATGTATCTGTGTCCGCTCTGCATAAGCGGAATGGACAAGGACCTGTCATCCGCCTCCTCAGCAGGGATCAGCGGAGAGATCAGATCACAGGCGGAGTCCCTGTGTGAAAAGACCCTTATTCTGACAGATGCCCCTGCCACTTTCAGAATAAAGTAATCTGCAGCTGCAGATGATTGGTTACAGCCGCTGATCGAGAAACACTTTCCAACATGTCCATTTAAAAGAAGTCGATTAAACAATCAACTTGTGACAAGGGTGGATTGGCACACATTGATGAAAATTCGAAATCTGGCCGGTTCAGCAGTTTGATCAGTTTACTGCTATCTTTCAGGTTAGGCACCAGAAATTATGCGACTATGTCTTCAATAAAAAAAGCATCTGAGGGCCCCCAATTCCTGCAGAATCAGCAAAAATTTGAGCTGTGGGTGGCACCACCCTGCTCGAGAAAAGATGATCTCAAAATAGACTGAGCTGGCTATATTATTGGCCGAACAATGATTGCGTCCTATCAGGTGCAGTCACTGTTCAGCAGCGCCATTGTTTTCTGGCAGCTGCAGTCAGCAGTGGAGTCAACAGGGGAGATTCCTCCATCCACACTGTTAGCTTGGCGTAGAAAATCAACTGATTTTCGCAGGCTGAACAAAAGTAAAAATTTAAATGTGTGTGGCCGTCTTTCGCCCATGACGTAGATGCAGAACTTGGGTGATGCCTGAATAAATATTGCGCTGGACTTGAAATACTATGTGACACCAGGACTCCATTAAAAGATGTAAGATAGTATAAAAGCAGTACACATATCTGTCAAGAATGCAGAAAATCTAAAGAACAAACATCACCTTAGAAAATAAACATGACGAGCTTGGGAGGCATTGTGAAAGAGCAGAGCCTGAAGGCAAAGTACAAGGCGATCGGTCAGCTAAGGTAAAGTTAGAGTGCCTCTGTCACGCAGAGTGGTCCGATGTACACAGATAAAAGAGATTTCAGAGGGGTGGGAAAGTAAAAGAACAGGGAGAGGTAGAGAAAATACATACAGTATCATGTTTTGAAGGAAGTGTAATTAGGGTCAGATTCCATCGATGTCATATGACATCTCCGCCCTGTGACTATTTTAAGCAATTGACCTCATAGAAAAAGGTACACGCACCAAGGTATGAGGAATCCTGTCAGTGTCTCATCTCGGAGAGGGTGTGAGTAAAGTGTAAAGTGAGTAAAGTGTCATCAGGTACTGATTTAGCTGCCGTGCAAAGACGGTGTCTCCCAACCCCGAAACAGCAGTTGGGCGAAACATTGACTGGCACACTATTATAGTTGTCAATAACCTAGAACAGTCTATAGTAGTCTAGTCTAGAATGACTTATAGTAGTCTAGCTAGAACAACACTTTAGTAATTTAGAACAGCTGATACAGCCTATAGTAATCCAGTCTAAAACAGCTTACAGTAGTCTAGTTTATAACAACCTATAGTGGTCTAGTCTAGAACAGCCTTTAGTAGTCTAGAATGAGCCATAGTGATTTAGTCTAGAACAACCTTTAGTATTCAAGTCTAGAACAGCCTATACTGTAGTACTCCAGTCTAAAAAAGCCTATAGTATTTTAAAACATATAGTAGTCTAGTTTAGAACAGCCTATAGTAATCTAGTCTAGAACAACCTATACTTGACCAAAAGTATCTGGACTCGTACTCATCGGTAAATACTGGTATCGGTGCAACTCTAATTATCTATATAACTACAACTTTATCTACATCTATATCCTATTCATATGGTACACAGTTCCGGTCTGCCACAGAACAGGGAAGGGTCACAACTTCTGCCAGGTTTCTATTACTGTCTATGTATGTCTGCATCAGGGATTCAAATTGCACCTTACAAACACAGCAAAACATGGCAAAAGGCACAATAAAACACAGTAAAGCACAACAAAATGTTGTAAAACCTGCATTAAAGCATTTCTAAACCCAAAATAAAAATGTCATATATTGCACAGTCCTTAGATGTGATGGCGGTATTAGTTTCTTCAGGCTAAGAACATTGCTAGCAAGTACAGAAAATACCTGTTAAACTTGTCAGAAATGCAATGTCCTTGTCACTACCTTTGAGATGAAAAGCACAAACATCCCTTTCTTGTGTACATTACTAGCCCCATCAATCCAACATGTAAATGGGATTAACAAAGGCAGGCAATGTTTTAGAACCCTCCTGGGTGACAGCCATGGCTCCCTCCATAGATAAAATAGAGAAATAAGTGTAGACATGAAGGACCCTTTCACATGGGTGGCAAAAAAGGTGACTGAGCTGTGGAAGGAATCCCCAGATAGCCAAAAAGATCATTGGTGTCAGCAGTAGCTTATCTGAAAAGAAATTGCTGAAGAAACCCACAGAAATCGTCGGGGAACCTCTCTGCCCCCCCCCCCCCCCCCTCCTTTTTTTTTATGGGAGTCCACATGAGAGATCTAATTATCACTGCAAACAAGATTACAGCCATTATCTTTCCCCTTAAGCTACCCTTCAACAACTATATCTTCATTTGGGTGCTTTTACCTGCCATGGCATCAGTGGGATTATACAATGTATCAAGATGGTTGTCAGTGGGATTAAGAAAATTACAAACTGCCTGGGTTTAGTAGGAGAAGGAGTAGTGTTCCATCATTGGTAATGGTCAGAGAAAGGTGCCAATTGTTGGTATCGATGAAAGGAATAGTGCCTCATCTTTGGTATTGGTGGGCAGTACAGTGCCAATTGTTGATAGTGGTGAGAGGAATAGTGCCCTATCATTGGTGTCAGCCAGAGTAATAGTGCACCATCATTGGGAGGAATAGTTCCCCATCATTGGTGTCAGACAGAGGAATAGTGTACCATCATTGGTGTCTTTGGGAGGAATAGTTCCCCATCATTGGTGTCAGACAGAGGAATAGTGCACCATCATTGGCGTCTTTGGGAGGAATAGTGCCCCATCATTGGTGTCAGTGGGATGAATAGTGCCTCATATCAGTGGCAGGAATAGTGCCCCATCATTGGTTTCAGCCAGAGGAATAGTACCCCATCCCTGGTGTCAGTGGGTGAAATGGTACCCTATTGGTGTCGATGGAAGGAATAGTACCGCATCATTGGTGTCAGTGTAAAGCATAATGCCACATCATTGGTGTCAGTAGGAGGAATAGTGCTCATATCAGTGGGAGGAATAGTGCTCCATCATTGGTGTCAGTGGGAGGAACAGTGCCCCAGGGGCAGATGATGCAAGCAAAGGACTGCATCTGACCCACGGGCCAAAGTTTGGAGACCACTGCCTCGGAAACCCAGGTATGTTACTGGCAGGATCATCAGAAAGTAAAGGCAGTAAATCCATTATTGTTCTTGAGTTTAGATCCACTTAATTTTTAGGTTGGCTGCTAGTAGGATTCCAGAGAACAAAGTCTGTGTAGAGGTAAAAGTCTGTGCAGTATTTGGTTCTACTACATATATCAACAAAACTGGTAAAATGGCTATCCACAAACCAATGGCTTTGTAGTACAAACATGCATCTGTTTAATACCTGAAGGGTGCCCCTAGGAGCAGCATTAAAAATGTCCAGTGTGCATGAGACCTTAATGTAAGTATTGTCGCTTGTGGTGATTTTTTGCTTTCATTGTTTTCTAAACTTCAGCTTTAATAACAGACTACAAAGAATCTACAAATATACTTTCAAACGTATGTTGATACATTTAAAAAGGTGGAAAATGATTAATCTAAGTAGGCCCCTTTCACATGGGGTGGACCTGTTGGACGGACTCCGCTTGCTCGGCGGGGGGATCGCTCCGTTGATCCCCACTGAGCAGGCGGATGACAGGTCCGTCTCCGCTCACTGTGCAGGGACAGACCTGTCAGAGCCCCGCTGTTCACTATGGGGAGACCGGATGAAAACGTATCGCCTGCCCGTTTTCATCCGATCCCATCCAATCTGACCCGATGGAGAGATGGCGAATGTATCGCCGCCTGTCTGTTTTCAGCAGATCTTGTTGGATCGAATGGTAGGCTGGTGTCAGCGGACACATATCCGCGGACATTCGCCTGTCCATAGAAATCAATGGGTGGCCCGCTTGGATCCACCTGAAAAATGGACAGGCAGATCCGATTGGGCCGATCCTGTGAAAGGGGCCTTACGTGTGAAATGTAATCAGCTGCTTGCTTTTGCTATTTAAAATTTAAATGTAGCATGAACTTAGCCGATAACTATACAAGTCGGTGTCACTGGGACAGAATTTAGCACATTATGGGATAGATCTGGACTCTGACAGACTCACTGTGAACATTTAACTCCTGCATGTCAAAGTGCCTCACTGGAGACCGTTATGGAGGGGATATCTCTTTAGTACTTTGGCTAATAAAAATGACGTTGCAGTTTGCTGGTGAACGTGATGCTAATTTACTTATAAATGTAGTTAAATGAATTACTTTTTTCAGCTGAAAGAATTACAGTCCTGCAGTCACTTTATTTTCATGCTAGATGGTTTGTGAAAATTATTTTACTAATACATTTTACTGCACTGCTATAGACCAACATATATCTCTGTACTTTGGCTACACACATTACAATTAGGGGTGCACCAAAATTCCGGTGCCAAACCTGAAAATTCAGAATGCCCCAAAACGGACAGTTTAAAAAAAAAAATGTTTTTAAATTGAATGTGGGTGCTGTTTTTCCATTGAATTCACTAGGAGGCATTTTTGCATTGAAGTCAATGGGACACAATTTTGCATTAACGTTAATGGGACGTGATTTGCATTGAAGTCATTAGAGGGGGTTTTTGCTTTGAAGTCAATGAAATACGATTTTGGACTGAAGTCTATGGGAGGTAGGGTTGCCATCAGTCCGAGATTCACATCATGTGTCTGAGTTTCAGTCTGCCTGAAACCCGGACACATTATGTATCCGGACTGTGGTTCCCCAAGCATATTTGGCAACTGTCCTGTCATTGCTTTGTCCTAGGATAAGATTTAGAAAGTGCAATGTAGGGATCACTAAACTGCTGCACCTGTGTCGGCTCAGTGTTCCAGGCACAGCGGTGTTGACAACCTCGTCCTCCCTCCAGCATGCAGTGTCATCCTTGCATGTTGTATAGCTGGGGGGCAGAGCAGAGAGGGGGGGGCAGAGTGGGGGGGGGCTGGGGAGGGGAGCATGGCGAAGCAGCTCTCCTGGGAAGGCACAGGCTTCAAGGCAGGAGCACCCAGCACTGTGTCAGCGCTGCTTTAAGTAGCCGTTCTTACTGGATGCTGTCAGATGCAAGTATGTAAGTACAGCTTGTCAATGAGAGGGACTTGCCCTGATTAAGTATAATGCAACTCACTACCAGCAGGTATAGTGGGTTGTACTATATTTACTAAGGACAAGTCCCTCGTGTGCTGATCACTGTCCCCTCCAACCCCCCCAAAAGTAAAGTTCTGCATGCTGAATTTGCATGGGTCCAGTACCCCATTCATTAGAATAGGCTGCTGTACCTATGTTTACTGAACCTTTTTTAAAACACAGCTGCACAGAAAATACATGGTGCTTTGGCATCATTGTGTTTCTGTATGCAGGTAATCACACCACATTTTTCAGCGCATGGGGGTGCCATTAAGAGTTAATGGCATGCCCATGTGTTTTCTTAAAGTAGTCTTTTTTTATGCTGGTGCGGGAATGTGTGCGATCTACAACCCCCTACCGTGGCCATCTTGAGTAAGGGCAGATGATTCATGTAGCACTTACTTCCTGGAGTCATTTGCCTTTAGCTCAGGCATGCAGGAAGAAGGGTATGCTTAGCTGAGAAAACCCATCCTCCCCTGCTGAAGACTGCCTAGGCCTGGAAACCTGAAGAAATGTTAAAAAAAAAAAAAAAAGTAAAAAACTGATTTCTTTTCCTATCGATTTACCAATGCTAGCAGCATGAGGATTAAAAATAGTCATTGTTGATTGAGAGAATAAAGTTCCACTAGAAAAAAACTAGCATGGCCTTTCTTCCCTACATGGCATGGCAACCATAAACCTATGGCAGACTAATACCACAACATCCCATACATGCCTCCCAATATTTTGAGATGGGAATGAGGGACACCTACTAGCAAATGTATGTAGGCATAAGATACGCCCCCCCCCCCCGCCACACCCCCTCAAAGGAGAATAAACCCCCAAAAAAAAAAAAAAGTTTAATTAAATCCACAAGGACTTTTTTTTACCACTACATTTCCTTTATATTGGCTTTTTGAATTTACAAATGCAGCAATTTAGTATTTGGATGAAAGGTTTAGCACTGGGAAATGCTTTTTGAAAGATAAAAAGTGTATTTTATTTACAACTATATAGATCAGACCAAAATGCGGGACAAATGAGGGGAAAAGAGGGACAGAGGGACATTGCTTCAGTGCAGACCCCCCTAAGTAGTACAGATCCCCCCCCAGTAGTACAGACACCCCCCTCAGTACAGACCCCCCACCCAAGTGCAGACCCCCTTAGTACAGACACCCCCCACCCAAGTGCAGACCCCCCACCTCAGTGCAGACCCCCTTAGTACAGACAATCCCCCATTACAGACCCCCCACCTCAGCGCAGACCCCCTTAGTACAGACAATCCCCCATTACAGACCCCCCCACTCAGTGCAGACCCCCTTAGTACAGACAATCCCCATTACAGACCCCCCACCTCAGTGCAGACCCCCTTAGTACAGACAATCCCCCATTACAGACCCCCACCTCAGTGCAGACCCCCTTTGTACAGACACCCCCACCTCAGTGCAGACCCCCTTAGTACAGACACCCCCATTACAGACCCCCCCACCTCAGTGCAGACCCCCTTTGTACAGACAATCCCCCATTACAGACCCCTCCACCTCAGTGCAGACCCCCTTAGTACAGACAATCCCCCATTACAGACCCCCCCCCCCCGACCTCAGTGCAGACCCCCTTAGTACAGACACACCCCCATTACAGACCCCCACACCTCAGTGCAGACCCCTTAGTACAGACAATCCCCTATTACAGACCCCCCACCTCAGTGCAGACCCCCTTTGTACAGACAATCCCCCATTACAGACCCCCCCCCCCACCTCAGTGCAGACCCCCTTAGTACAGACACCCCCATTACAGACCCCCCCACCTCAGTGCAGACCCCCTTAGTACAGACACCCCCATTACAGACCCCCCCCCCCCACCTCAGTGCAGACCCCCCTCTGTACAGACAACCCCCATTACAGACCCCACACCTCAGTGCAGACCCCCTTAGTACAGACAATCCTCCATTACAGACCCCCCACCTCAGTGCAGACCCCCTAGTACAGACACCCCCATTACAGACCCCCCCACCCCAGACCCCCACCCAACCCCCATTACAGACCCCCCCACCTCAGTGCAGACCCCCTTAGTACAGACAATCCTCCATTACAGACCCCCCACCTCAGTGCAGACCCCCTTAGTACAGACACCCCCATTACAGACCCCCCCACCTCAGTGCAGACCCCCTAGTACAGACAATCCTCCATTACAGACCCCCCCACCTCAGTGCAGACCCCCTTAGTACAGACAATCCTCCATTACAGACCCCCCACCTCAGTGCAGACCCCCTTCGTACAGACACCCCCATTACAGACCCCCCCACCTCAGTGCAGACCCCCTAGTACAGACACCCCCAGTACAGAACCCCCCCACCTCAGTGCAGACCCCCTTAGTACAGACAATCCCCCATTACAGACCCCCCCCCTCAGTGCAGACCCCCCTTAGTACAGACACCCCCCATTACAGACCCCCCCCCCCTCCTCAGTGCAGACCCCCTTTGTACAGACAATCCCCCATTACAGACCCCCCCCCACCTCAGTGCAGACCCCCTTTGTACAGACAATCCCCCATTACAGACCCCCCCCCCCACCTCAGCGCAGACCCCCTTAGTACAGACAATCCCCCATTACAGACCCCCCCACCTCAGTGCAGACCCCCTTAGTACAGACAATCCCCCATTACAGACCCCCCCACCTCAGTGCAGACCCCCTTTAGTACAGACACCCCCACCTCAGTGCAGACCCCCTTAGTACAGACAATCTCCCATTACAGACCCCCCCACCTCAGTGCAGACCCCTTTAGTACAGACACCCCCACCTCAGTGCAGACCCCCTTAGTACAGACACCCCCATTACAGACCCCCCCCCATTCCAGACCCCCCCCACCTCAGTAAAATCAGGGATAGTTGGGAGCTATGCCCATACGAGTCAGTCCTGCCTCAAAAAAAATGAAAAACTTTATAATCATTTACTGAAAACTAGAAGTGGAAATGCGAGACATGATAATGTGTATTATACAGAGATCAATCTCATTTTTATATCTTGTGGTCCATTAAAGTCACATGCAATCTAAAGGATCACATCACTGCCAAAATAAATGATTTGTGAACTCGCAGAAAGGATAATTAATTGACAGAATTACTTCTCAGTACAAGTTGGTACACTGGGGACGAATCTGACAGCAAAGAGAGACTATGAGAGAAAGGAAGAGGGTCTAATCTACTACGGGAAATGAACAAGAGCTGGGATGCACTGACATGGTATCCTTGTATGACTATGAGCACAGGGATATCCATATATATAGTGAACACAATCCCTAAACACTGTATCTAGCCGATACTGATGTATAATGCGTTTGGTAATGTTGCTTTTTTTTCAATGAGGTGCCCTGAAGAAGGTGGGTTTCAACAATTTATCTAAAAAAAAAAAAAAAAAGAATGTTATCAGCTCATTAAAGTGTATACAGTATATAGTGATAACTTTTCTGTCTTAATTTCCCTTTTTCTTGTGTCATTTCCCCTGTGTGGGCTGCATATATAATTGACATATAGTTTCATAGTTAGTAAGGTTGAATAAAGACCTTAGTCCATCCAGTTCAACCTGAGTGAGTGTCTACAATTGTCCCTATCTCTGTACATTGCACACTCACATTGGTCCCTACCCTCAAGAAGTCCACAATCCAAGGTCCCCATTCATATACTAGGGACAATTTTTGGACAGAAGCCAATTAACCTACCTGCATGTCTTTGGATTGTGGGAGAAACCGGAGTACCCAGAGGAAACCCACACAGGCACAGGGAGAACATGCAAACTCCAGGCAGGTAGTGTCGTGGTAGCGGATTCGAACCAGCGACCCTGCTTACTGCTAGGTGAGAGTGCTAACCACTACACCACTGTGCCACCCAGTACACCACTGTGCCCCTTTAACCCTAAAGTGGAACTACACCTATCAATTTAACAGTTACCCACTTAGTGGCAGGGTCTCAGTATTTGAGCCCACTGAGGTACAGGACATGCCCAAGGATCAAGCCTGGATGTCACAGTGTGCAAGGCCTTGCAAAGTTAAAGCGGAGCTCCACCCTAAAGTGGAACTTTCGCTCATCGGAACCCTCCCCCCCTCCAGTGCCACAATTGCCACCTTTCAGGGGGGGGGGGTACAGATACCTGTATAATACAGGTATCTGCACCCACTTCCGGGCATAGATATCCGCAGAATCTGCAGGTATTTACACCACTTCCTGCGGGCTCCAGCTGTCTGCTGGGTGAACACACGGATCCCAGAGACAGCAGGGACCGTCCTTATTGCACAGCGTGACTCGCGCATGCGCAGTAGGGAACCGGAAAGTGAAGCCGCAATCACTTCCTGATTCCCATCCCGAAGATGGCGGCGGCAGCACCCGAGAGCCGATCGACAGAGGGGTAAGTATCCATATTTTAAAAGCCAGCAGCTGCAGTATTTGTAGCTGCTGACTTTTAAAAAAGCGTAACTCCTGCTTTAAAATGGAAGTAAACCCATCGTTTTAACAGTTTCAAAAAACAGTTACATTCCCACGAATGTAACTGTCACATTGGTTGTACTCTCAACCAAACTGTCAAACCATCAAATGGCTAGTGTTAAAACTGATCACATGTGAAGCACCATGGCAATTGCAGATCAAACAGAGACTAATGCCTCGTACACACGTTCCGATTATCGCACGACGTATCATTCGCATTTTGTTGCATAAAACTAATATCGAATACAACAGTGCAAAATGTGCTCTACGAAAAGTACGATTTTTGTGGTTATGATTCTGGAAAAACCTTCCGGTGTGCGTAGCTACGTATATGAAATGATGTCAAATATGTGTGACCCCTGTGTCCTTCTCGTTTATTTTCGTGTTTCAGATCATGCGCGGTGTTCGTCTATCGATTTTTAGCGGACGCATACTGTACTGATTAAACGATTGTCGTCCGACCAAAGTTTTTGCGTTTGTCCTTTTGGCTTTTGTTGGACGGACTGTCGTGATCGGCTGTCGAAAGCTGTGTACTAACGATCAGATTATCGAACAATCACTATTTTTATCATCCGATAATCGGAACGTGTGTACATAAAATAAGATGGCAACTTCAATGGCTGAAAATGATAGGAAGGTTTAGTTCTTCTTTAAGATCAGCACTGGGGGCTGATATGTTGTTGGTTACGAACCATTCAAAGGGGCACCAAGGTGGATTCTCATTTTTCTAAGTAGGAGGCATCCTCACGGAAGGCAAGTCAATCAGGTGGTATTTACGCAGCAGGTTTCTTGACAATTAGGCCCCTTTCACACCGGGGCGTTTTTCATGCGGTGCAGCGCTAAAAAAAAGCGCCTGTTCACCGCCTGAAAAAATCCGGCCCCTTTAACTCCAGTGTAAAAGCCGGCGGGCTTTCACACTGGAGCGGTGCGCTAGCAGGATGACAAAAAAAGTCTTTGGAGCGGTATAGGAGCGGTGTGTTCACCGCTCCTATACCGCTCCTTCCCATTGATTAGAATGGGACACCGCGGTAAAACCGCAGCAATAACGCCGCAAAGCGCCGCTACGGCGGCGCTCTGCGGGGGTGTTTAACCCTTTTTCGGCCGCTCGCGGGGGTAAAACCGCACCGCGAGCGGCTGAATACCGTGGTTAAAACGACGGTAAAGCAGCGCTAAATATAGCGCTGCTTTACCGTCACCGCGGCTCCCCGCCCCAGTGTGAAAGGGGCCTTAGACTGAAGCTGTCCACATTTTTCTCGGCTCGCCGTACGTGTTGTACGTCACCGCGTCCTTGAAGTTCGAAATTTCTGACCAACTTTGTGCAACCGTGTGTATGCAAGACAAGTTTGAGCCAACATCCGTCGTAAAAAAAACATGTGATTTTGTTGTCGGAATGTCCGATTGTGTGTACGCGGCACTAGGCTTTAGTGAGCATTCTCCCCTCTAACCACCACTATAAGTAGGGCATTGACCACCAATGTAAGGAAGAGCATTCTACCCATTGACCACCAATGTAAAGCCTCATACACACGATCGGACTTTGTACAAACTTTCCCGTGGATTTTTGTACAAAGGGCGTTGGCCGTAAATTTGTATTGCATACACACGATCTGACTTTTTAGGCAACAAACACGAAGGTAGTGGCGTTTCAACGTACTGACAACACTTCAAAAGAGGACGTTCAATTACTCAGGCGCCACCTTTTGGTCAACTTCTGTATTGCTGTCTGATCTTTTGCATTGGTTCTGAGCATGCGTGTTTGTACTTTGTACAAAAGTCTGCTGGTTTTGTGTACACACGATCGGACTTTGCTCCATCAGAAATTTCTTGCCAGAAAGTTTGTCCGTTCGCACAGCCAACAAAAGTCAGATGAAAACCGAAAAAGTTTGCCCGATGGAGTGTAAGGAGTTGCCTTAAAACAGCTAATTTGCATGTTTGTTGTCAAAAAGTCCAATCGTGTGTATGGGCCTAATGAAGCATTTTCCTGCTAATCACCTGTATAATGCTGATCATACACCAGTAAAATTTGGTTTAAAAAACATTGCTGTCGGTATGCTCCTTTGATTTTCTAATTGTTAGTGGGATCAAATTGGCATTAATTTTCAACTGTAAAAATTCAAAGGAATGTGATGGAAAAATGTTCTCAAACAAAATGATAATTGTGAATGTAGTTTTCATTTGAAAAAGTCATATACAGTATATAATGAGACCTGTTTAATACATCTGGGATTCCATTCAAATAGCAGGTTGGAATGACATTTTAAGGGCTTTTGAAGAAAATTTGTTTACTCAATGCTGTTCTGATGAATGATTTTTCCATGAACATTTGAACGTAAATCTAACCATGTATGGTCAGCCTAACCACTTATGGACCGCCCACTGCATCAATACTGCCCTATTGCGGCGGGGGAGCCGATGCGTGGGTCTGGCGGCCGCGATGTCCGCCGGCCACCCGCGATCGCCCCTCAGTGAGCCAGAATGGGGATGAGCCAATATAAACAAAGCAGATCCCCGTTCTGACAGGGGAGTACAGAGAGATGTCTGTTCATAGTAATCAGGAACAGCGATCTCTCTGTACTCCCAGTCAGTCCACTCCCCCCACAGTTAGAAAGCACCTACCTAGCACACACTTAACCCCTTGATCGCCCCTAAAAAGTCATTTATACAGTGATCAGTGCATATTTATAACTCTGATTACTGTAATAATGTCACTGATCCTAAAAAAAAGTGTGCGATCTGTCCACCACAATGTCGCATTCCCGTTAAAACTCGCTGATCACCGACATTACTAGTAAAAAAAAAAAATAATAATAAAAATGCAATAAATCTATCCCCTATTTTGTAGACGCTATAACTTTTGCGCAAACCAACCAATATAGGTTTATTGCATTTTTCTTTACCAAGAATATATAGAATACATAATTGCCTAAACTGATGAAGAAATGTGTTGTTTTACATTTTTTTATTGGATATTTATTATAGCAAAAAGTTAAAAATATTGTTTTTTTTTTTTTTTTTTCAAAATTGGCAGTCTTTTTTTGTTTATAGCGCAAAAAATAAAAACCGCAGAGGTGATCAAATACCACCAAAAGAAAGCACCATTTTTTATTTGGGTAAAGCGATGCACGCCTGCGCATTTGTCAGTTAAAGTAACACAGTGCCGTATCCCAAAATGACCTGGTCATTAAAGTGGTAAATGCTTCCGGGGCTGAAGTGGTTAAAGGAGTTGTAAAGTCAGAAGGTTTTTTTTTTTTATCATAATGCTATGCATTAAGATAAAAAGCCTTCTGTGTGCAGCAGCCCCCCTCAGCTCCCCTAATACTTACTGTAGGTCCCTCTCCCTCCAGTGATGTCCACGAGTGTCTCAGCCATCCGAGATTTTCCTTCCTGATAGCTGAGACACAGCAGCAGCGCCATTGGCTGTCACTGCTGTCAAAGTCAGCTAGCCAATCAGGAGAGAGAGGGGGCAGGGTCGGGTCGGGGCTCGTGTTTGAATTGACACAGGGAGCTGTGACTCGGCTTGGGTGCCCCCATAGCAAGCTGCTTGCTGTGGGGGCACTGATCGGGGGGGGGGGGGGGGAGTGGCCAGGATTACCAAAGAGGGACAAGAGAAGAGGAGGATCTGGGCTGCTCTGTGCAAATTCGCTGAAACAGGGCAGGTAAGTATAACATGTTTGTTATTTATATAGGAAAAGTAACTAGACATTAGAATCACTTAAACGGGGAAGGAATAGGGAGAAGCATTCTTCTCACTGACCACCAGTGTACACATAGATAAGTATTTTTTTTGTTCAACCAATGGGCGGAATGAAATAAAGTGACTCGATTCCCCCGTCCTAACAATCCATGTAGATGGAGGAATCCTCCCCTCTGAGCTATTGTGTTCTGACAGTGGGGAGACTCCCCCCGCTTTCAGAATACACAGATCAACGCCACTGGCTATAGCTGGCAGCGCTGATCAAGCAGGGAAAATCCGACAGGGAAGTTGCACAGAAGTCGATCAGTTGATCACCGTCTGTACATTGATCAAAATTTGGCTGGTCCCCGCTGAACTGGCCAAATTTTTATCCATATATGGTCAGCTTAAGGAGTATTCACCGACCATCAATGTAAGGGGGCCTTTTCAACAGATTGTCAGTGTAAGAGTTTACTTTTTTATTTAGTTGATATTACTGAAAATATCATATAGAGCAGTGTCAATATATTGTTCATGGTAATGTCTCAAACTGTAACTAACATAATAATTATTATATATAATATATTAATACATTATTATAAACACAATTATTATACATTTGTATTATTATTGATATCAGGACTGTCCTGAGACCTAAATGTTATTTCAAGGGTCTCCCTGTGATAAAACAGTTGAGAAAGGCAGATCTACTCTGTTAGAAAATCAGACCAAAGGTCTCCTTAATAAATTGATACTAAAGGATATCCTTATTGTATTGTAAAAAAAAATAATAATAATAATAATAATAATAATAATAATAATAATAATCCATACACATCCACTATTTAAAGTGTTACTAAACCAACAACAGTAAAAATCGGTCTGTATATGCAGTAAATTATGCTTGTTATACTCACTGTGGAACTTAAGGGGTTAATCCTCTGCATTGTGTAAAAAGTATTTTTGATCCCTTCTTTCACTGTCCTCTAATAATTTCCTGATAACGCAGAGCCTATAGAGTCAGGCTGCACATGCTCAGTTTGGTGTGTATTGCTAGAGAGTGCATGTGATCAGCACAGGGCCAATCAGCACTGTCCTGAAAGAGGGGCAGGAGTCCTGCATCCTCATAGGACATTCAGAGGAGAATGAAAACTCCCCCTACAAGCTTTAACCAGACACTGATTAAAGTCACAAGACTGCTATATACTGCTGATGAGAAAAGGTATTTAGCCTTTTATATTTACTAAAATAATTGCAATTCCGTGTTCTGTGTACTGTGGGAGACCAGATAAAGTGAATGCAGGTTCCTGGATTTAGTAACACTTTAATGGCCCTGTAATCTATTTTTCAAGAAATTGCTTCTTGCTTTTTCTGCCTCCTTTTAACATCCATCCTCCCAAACCTCTCCTTCCCCCCTCACTTTTGTTTGGACTAAGCAGCGCATGTAAGACTACTTTCACACTGCTCTGATGCAAAAATGCTGTCAAAACGCATATGCATTTTTGTTGCGTTTCCAGTGTGTTTTGAACCTGTGAAAAAAGGACACGAGACTCAAAACATGCACTAAGAAGCTAACGCTGGTGCATTTTTGATGTGTTTTTGCCACGTTTTCCATTCATTTCAATGGGGAAGTGCGATTTTGGTGTGTTTTTTTTTTTTTACCCTATCAAACAGATGATGCAGGTTGGGAGACTCTGAAAAATGCAATGGACCTGCAACTGACCAGTGTGCACATTTCCATAGGATTTAATGGTCATGCATTTTTCTTCTACTTTATTCAACGTAAAAAACTGAAGAAAAACAGACTAGTGTGAAAGCAGCCTTAATTGCAGTCTTGTGTACTGCTCTACAGTATACACAGGACAAATCATCTCAGGATCCAACAAAAGAGGGTGGCTATGTTCCTACATGCAGTGAGATCATGGAGAATGAACATAGCCACCTTCTAACAAGAAGGTCAGAACAGCAACATAAAAATGGAATTTCGAGAAGGCCGAGACCAATCAAAAGTCACTTTTTTTAAAGTGAAGTATAAATATTTGAATATTTTTCTTTTAACCAGAGTTTGGTATCACTTTTAATTCTTGTAAAATCTAAAAATGATTGTATAGACTTTGTAGTGTGAGGGCCCACCGTTACAACGCATTCATCTACTCACAGATGTAAGAAAAGAGTCCTATGAAAAAAATAGCGTGCGATTTTTAAAAAATCTTTTTAAAAACCAATGTCACCAGAAGAACTGATTTGCGGGCCTGGAATTTTATGGTTGTTTTGCGTAAATCATAATTTTGCATGATCATGTTTCCATTGTAAGGTAACTGAACCCCTTTCTGTACATCAGAACAGTGTTTTGCTATTATCTGACCCTACATCATGTATCATTTGGGGCAGTAAGATCATGTCATTAGTTTTTATGGAGTTATTTTTTGTACAAGACTGTACAACCGAGAAATCAGACACAAGTTGTATCAGAATTGTATTATGCGAATGAGTAACCCAATTTCCTTTAGCTGTTTACAGTGATTTACTGACCAATCCATTAGGCCAGTTTACTATCCTTCGGACTTTAGGGGGGCTGGACTGTGGCCATTGGGAGTAGAAATTGTTCTGGAGTCAGTGGGTGTAAACAGTGCATCTTTGGCATCAGAGGGGGGGGGGGGAGAAATAGTGCACCAATGGTGGCAGTGGGAGGAACAGTGCCCAAATGTTGGTGGCAGTGGGAGAAGTAGGGTATAATCATTGGTGGCAATGGGAGAAATAGTGCACTCTCATCGATGACAGTTTGAGGAATAGTGCCCCATCGTCTGTGGCAATGGGAGGAATATTGCCCCATTGTCGGTGGCAGTGGGAGGAATAGTGCCCCATCGTCGGTGGCAGTGGCAGGAATAGTGCCCCATCGTCGGTGGCAGTAATAGTGCCCCATCGTCGGTGGCAGGAATAGTGCCCCATCGTCGGTGGCAGGAATAGTGCCCCATCGTCGGTGGCAGGAATAGTGCCCCATCATCGGTAGCAGTGGGAGGAATAGTGTCCCATCGTCGGTGGCAGTGGGAGGAATAGTGTCCCATCATCGGTGGCAGTGGGAGGAATAGTGTCCCATCATCGGTGGCAGTGGGAGGAATAGTGCCCCATCATCGGTGGCAGTGGGAGGAATAGTGCCCCATCGTCAATGGCAGGAATAGTGCCCCATCGTCAGTGGCAGGAATAGTGCCCCATCGTCAGTGGCAGGAATAGTGCCCCATCGTCGGTAGCAGTGGGAGGAATAGTGCCCCATCGTCGGTGGCAGTGGGAGGAATAGTGTTCCATCATCGGTGGCAGTGGGAGGAATAGTGTCCCATCATCGGTGGCAGTGGGAGGAATAGTGCCCCATCGTCAATGGCAGGAATAGTGCCCCATCGTCAGTGGCAGGAATAGTGCACCATCGTCAGTGGGCAGGAATAGTGCCCCATCGTCAGTGGCAGTGGGAGGAATAGTGCCCCATCGTCAGTGGGAGTGGGAGGAATAGTGCCCCATTGTCGGTGGCAGTGGGAAGAACAGTGCCCCACCGTCGGTGGCAGTGGGAAGAATAGTGCCCCATTGTTGGAGGCAGTGGGAGGAATAGTGCCCTATCATTGGTGGCAGTGGGAGGAATAGTGCCCCATCGTCAGTGGGAAGAACAGTGCCCCACCGTCGGTGGCAGTGGGAAGAATAGTGCCCCATCGTCGGTGGCAGTGGGAAGAATAGTGCCCCATTGTCGGTGGCAGTGGGAAGAATAGTGCCCCATCATTGGTGTCAGTGGGAAGAATAGTGCCCTGTTGATGTCAGTAACAGGAATTATGCCCCGTTATTGGTGTCAGTGGGAAGAATACTGTCATGCATCAGTGGGAGGAAATGTGCCCCAAGGGCTGGGTAAAGGATAGCAAAAGGCCGCAGTTTGGAGACTACTGCATTAGGGGAACTGGACAATCTCGGTTCAGTCGAGGTCACTAATGTTTAGCTGCCCCCAGATCTATGTGAACCATACAGTACGGATGATTCATGACCAGCCTCACACACTGGCAGCCTGCGTTCTTATGAGTCATAATACAAGCATTCCATTCCAACTGGAAGGGTTAAAACCAGTTTGACTTGTGGTTCCATGAGATCAGATTGATGTGACTTGGCAGTGTTGGTGTGAGGATGAATTAAAAGACAGATGGGAAGACCTTCATCTTTGTTTCTTGTCCCTTTACAGGGTATAGATGCAAAGCCTACTTCGCCAATCCTTTTCTTAAATGTCAATCTCAAACGTAAGAAGAATTATCAGTGGAATAGACTTTTAAAAAGTGCGATTTCCCCTTTCTTTTAGCAATACCTAACATGTGCTAGTGTAGAGGTATAATAAAACGGTAGGTACCGCAGGATAGGAAGGTCACAACTTAGAGTGCAGAGGTCATTTAAGGGCTGCGCTCACACTTTTATTTCCTGCAGTGTTTTTTTGCTCGCTGATCTTTTGCCAATTCTCCTTTCGAGTGCAACTTAACAAGCACTTCTCCTCCAGATCAGGTGAAAGCTGCTCACCTTGCAAGATTGCTAGAAAGCTGCAGAGTGCTGCATTGGCTGACCTGATGCTGTGCAGTAAAAGGAGGGGTCAGTAGTAGAATGGCAGGGCCCTTGATGAAGCAGATCAGTGCTGCATTTCAGGAGATATGTGCCTGATGACGGTGAGGAGGAGTCATTGCAGGAGTAGCACGAATGCCTGTGCTGCAGTCCACGCTGCTTATGCTGCAATGGCATACGGGACAGCCAGGGCAATATAGAAAGGAGCTACTTCATCAAGGCATGGTCAGCAATACTGATCCTGGTATATCTGAGCGTGGGGAAATCCTACAGAGCAAGTCTCCAGATGTCTCCCTCCCCCCCCCCCAAGTGACAGGCAGGGCAGACAAGCCTGGACAAGCCCAGGCATATCACGGAAATCCCCTTTGCTAATTTTCCCGGGCATGGGACAAGACTGCTGCATTGACCAACACACAAAGTCACCTTGCTCTCCCCGTTTGCTGTGCAACCTGGGATGATGAAGTGGGACACTGCAGATGCCACTGTCCTATCCATCCTGCAAAGTGTGTTGACTTTCCCTTGCCTGCAGCAGTTTTTTGTAGACTGTAGGAGAAAATGAGAGGTCACACTCAGAGGGACACAGTAATCAAAGTTGAGGTGCCGGTATTAAAGCATGGGATGGCTGACATTTTCCTATAGTGATGTGAAAGGGGAAAGTGGAATAGCGTCCCATCGTCGGAGGCATGTCAAGTCACATCACATTCTATAATTAATATTGCAGTAGAAAGCGTGGCTGGAGGTGTCATAGATCTAAAATCCAGAGTATGAGAACTAGTCTATGGTTATTTTTATCCTAAAAGTCCAATTTAGTCTCTGAGGACCACACTGCATCTCTGATGGTGCACCTGCTTGGAGTAGATGAAAAATCAGGTGAGCCTCACCTCCATCTACCTATCAGGGATTCCTGCAATACAAAAGTACTGCAAGCCTTGTTTCATCAGGACAGAAATGACCCCCCCCCCCCCCAAAAAAAAAAATGTACGTTGATTATTTTTGCTCCTCTTGGTCTTAAATAAAAAAATGTTGTCCCTATGGACCTAAAAAGTGGTTGACCTTTGTCACCCAAGTTCTGACATCAAAAGACAGAAATCTCCGATACTTCGCAGGTCAATTAAAATCGAATCATTCTAAAATTATAAATATTATTACATATTTTTATTACACATATTTGTAGACTACTTACACCAGTAGTGTAAAAACATTAAGGTGGAATTTTTGGTATATTAAAAGGTTTCAAACAGAGTATTGTAAAATATTTTACACTTGTATGTTTGTATATATGCTGCATGTTTAAAAAAATGTATTTACTCGATATTCATTCATTTGATATTAGTCACACATAATCATGCAAGATTAGTTACTGGCACCAGTGTAAAATTACATAAAATTGCAATTTTTTTATTTTATTGTCTAGACCACCTGCTTCCAGAATCCGATCAGATTATTACATTTTATAGGGATCCACATTTGAGTAATTTTTGGGGGGTTCCTGGAACAATGTCAGATATGGGACTTAGGACCCCAGAGCAGTGGTGTATCAATAGTGCGGACCTTTAATCAAAAGAGCTTGCACTTCAGTGGTATAAAACACACTTTCTCAGTTAGAGGTACAGGTAATCTAAGGGGTGCTTCTACTTGTCATATTGGACATAATATTTATGTAATATATACATTAAATTAACTAAAACATAGTTTATTATGTGTAATAATGATGATATTAATAAGAATAATAGTAATATTATTTTTAATAATAAATCATGTGTGTCTTAAAATTTAAAAATACACTGAGAGGGTCTGCCGGTAAATGTAACAACTTTTAAAAGGTACCTTTGATAGAATGACATTTACCGGGAGTAACTGCAACATTTGATGTTAGAAAAGAATGCATGGTTTAAAAAAAAAAAAAAAAAAAAAACAACAATATTTTTACACTATAAAGAAATGTCTGTTTTGTTCGATCTATCCTCGTAGTGTACAGTAAATGTAATTAATGGATCTATAGATATGGCCTCTGCATGACACACACAATCTATGGCTCCTTTTACTGCCCTATAACATTATCTGCATTCTGTCCCCATACAGACTTCTCACACTTGCTGCATTATGTACCCTGCACCATGCACGTTGTACGGACAACTTTGTGCGCAATACACTCTCATCAATTTCCAATATATAGCACACATTAAATCTAACCAATAATACTTTCATCATCTCCATGTGATTCAGCAACTAATATTAGTAAATATAAGAAATCCACCATCCCTTTTAAAAGTCACATCAGTAATCTTAACAGTACAAAAAATAAAAAATAAAACAAACAAACATACAAACAATATACAAATAAAATTACATTTTCAAATGATGCTACCAACTCCCATTTTTCTTTTAGCTCTTTTTTTTTCTGCAGCATTGGATTTATGACTAGAAATGAAATAATAAATGGCATGTCCCATAGGTAGAATAAAGCAGAAAGTGTGGAAGTATGGTACAGACAGGCGTGCAGGTCTAAGGTAATACAGGGGAAGATTGAGGATGCAGTTTAGTAATGACACCGGGATGCAGAAAGCTGACTGCAGTATGACACAGGAAGGTCCAGCAGCGCAGCTCCTGCAGCCCAAGGGGGTGAAGGCAAGCATATAAAAAAAAAAAAGCTAAGCAGAGGCATGCATGAGGTCAAGCTGCACTGGTAAGAGCAGTTCTGCCTATGACTTACGTGCAGTCTGTGGGCACAGGCCGGAGATGTGGGCATGAGTGAGGCTGGCACAATGTGACTTCCTTATCCCAGCAGTGAAAGTTGAGTGCTGCAGTGCCTTGTCACAGCAGAATGACATTGTTAAAAGGGATCTCTGGCAGCCTAAACTGCTCAGCTCAGCACCTTCTCCCCTTGTCGCAAGCAGAGTCTGCATCAGATCCGCATGCTAGCATGTGATGGGACTTTTAAAGGGGAAGCCAACCTCCAGTGGGAGGGTTGGAGAAGGGGGAAAGATACAAGGATGCAGGCTTTGTACTGAGTCTCTATTCACAAGGTCAAAGGGTGATGGTGGGGAGGAGAGGGGGGGGGGAGTGGAAAAATCACCTGGATCTGTACTACTCTGATAGGACACTAGTAAGGAGGGGGGACAGATCTGGACAGTTAATAGCTGCAGTTGTAATTGAGAAGTGCCTGTGATTGAGTTCACTTTATTAGCGTGCGCTGGGCTCTAGGAACACACTGCTCCAGCAGACAGGGGGTTAAAAGACAAAACGTAGCCTCAGCTAATAAGAGAAGTGCAGCAGCAATGCAGGCTGGCGGAGGATGGACATGATGTAAGAAGACTGTGTGCATTAACTGCTTCATTGCTGGTCACTCCTGCACAACAGTTATTACAGGGACCTGCATCATTTCCTTTTTTTTTGACTATACATTTTTTTATTGAGTTTTTCCAAATTTCCTTTTTTTTTTTTTTTTTTATGAGCTACATCGGCTACACAATTAACTACACAGGGCTGTGCAAACCATGTGCAAAGTACAATAACCCAAAGCAACCAATCAGAATTAGACCAGACCTTTCTTAAAATATTAATAACCACACTGACTTAAAGGGAGCCTGTACTGGCAGAAGCAATGAAGTTATCATTGCTGATTGCCTAAAAATGCTAGTCGCCTGGCTGACTCTGGCTTCAGTACGCCAGGACAAGAATGATGATCAAGAAGATGAAACTTGGAGAAAAGTCAGGGCTTTTAAATTGATTGGCTGTTCTAGGAAAGTGGTTCAGAAAATGATGAAGCCACTGGATAGGCATGACAGCCAGGGATGTAGAAGTTTTTACTCTACAGTAGAGAAGAGCAATGGCAGGCTCCTTACTTGCTCAGTACAGATTTTCTTTGATAGCCAAGTCAGATGGACACATTACAGAAAACCTTCAAGGTCAGGCATTGCTAAATTCAAATCTATACTTTTTTTTTTTTTTTTGTGGGTTTGCAGATCTGCATAAAACGCACTACAATCCATTAACCGTATTTCACATGGGTCCTGTTCACATCTATTCAGTTTCCTGCAATGGGTTTTTGGTAAGGTGCAGGGACTTTTTACACGCAGCACAGTGGGGGTTATTTACAAAAGGCAAATCCACTTTGCACTACAAGTGCACTTGGAAGTGCAGTCGCTGTAAATCTAAGGGGTAGATCTGAAATGAGGGGAAGCTCTGCTGATTTTATCATCCAATCATGCGCAAGCTAAAATGCTGTTTTTTTTTTCCTTGCATGTCCCCCTCGGATTTACAGCGACTGCACTTCCAAGTGCACTTGTAGTGCAAAGTGGATTTGCCTTTCGTAAATAACCCCCGGTGTTTTTAGACTTCAATATGCCTGATGAAGGGGTCCTGCGTGGCTCCGAAACGTCGCTTCTATTTACCGTATTTTTTTTATACTATGTGTTTAAAATTTTGGACCCAATTTTTGAGATCCTGGTGTACTGATGACACTTTCTCTAATGCGCCTCTCTAGTGCAAAGTGGATTTGCCTTTCGTAAATAACCCCCAGTGTTTTTAGACTTCAATATGCCTGATGGAGGGGTCCTGCCTGGCTCCGAAACGTCACTTCTATTTATCGTATTTTTTTGATACTATGTATTTAAAATTTTGGACCCAATTTTGGAGATCCTGGTGTGCTGATAACACTTCCTTCTCTAATGCGCCGTACACACAGTCGGAAATTCCGATGGAAAAAGTCTGATC
Organism: Lithobates sylvaticus; assembly: GCA_028564925.1. Classification (NCBI taxonomy): domain Eukaryota; kingdom Metazoa; phylum Chordata; class Amphibia; order Anura; family Ranidae; genus Lithobates; species Lithobates sylvaticus. The sequence goes on along the minus strand of CM053035.1, from coordinate 150,940,634 downwards.
GGATTATGTTGTCGGAAAATCCGATCGTGTGTGGGCTCTAGCGGACTTTTTCAGTTTTTCTGTTGGAAAAGTTTGAGAGCAAGACCTTAAATTTTCCGACAACAAAATCTTTTTCCAATCGTTTCCGATCGTGTGTAGAGAATTCACAAAGTGCCACGCATGCTCAGAAGAAATTTGGAGACGAAAGCTATTGGCTACTGGCCTCCATGTAGTCCCGTCGTACGTCACCTTGTTCAGAACTATCACATTTTCCGACAACTTTGTGCGACCGTGTGTATGCAAGACAAGTTTCGGCCAAAATCCGTTTAAAAAAATCAGACGGATTTTGTGGTCGGAATGTCCGACCGTGTGCACAAGGCATTAGACTATACATGCATTTTTAATGTGTTTTTACTGCGTTTTCCTGCATGACAACAAACACTTTCTCCAAACAACATCAACACAGCTTGCCATTGGCCAAAAAAAAAAAAAAAAATGCAAAACACATAAAAACGCATCAAAAACATGCATGAAAAAAAATACAAAAACGTGCTGGAAAAATGCATCAACTGCACATGCATACACGTGAATCTAGTCTATGTTATGCAAATGTTGCTGGATGTCATTCAGATTTAGACTTTAGTATCCACAGAGTCACTGATCTGGAAAAATCATGCAGCCAGTGAAATAGAAGTGCCAATCATGTATGTTTCTGCCAGGTTGGTTACTCACTTAGCAGTGAAGCCAGGATCACAGTGACTGTCCTAGGGGCTTTCAGTTGTAGACCCCTTTTACACTCTGTGTTACGGTAATGCACGTTAAGGTGGGCTATGTTAAGATAACATACTAATTTTAAATGGGCTGGTAGTGCACCTTAATACATGAAGTATTGGACATTCACACCACATTGCTGTACAAACATTGCCACATACTGTATTGTGATAATGTGCAGTAAAAGCATGCTTTCCCTACTGTAATGCACTAATCTGAAAGGGCCTTTAAAGACCAGTTTGGCTATATATATATATATATATATATATATATATATATATATATATATATATATATATATATATATATATATATAGGAAGGGGGGATAGTAGTGCCCCATCATTGGTGTTCCTGGGGGGGTTTCTTGTACTATAAACCCCAACATGACAGGATACCTGTATATAACCTGTATATAACCTGTGTATACCTGTGTTTCGTTCGTATTATTTTAAATAAACAAAAAAATTGCATATTACGTTATTTTTTTTATGATTTTTTCCGATTAATTGAAAAAATAATCAGCCAATTAATCGATTATGAAAATAATCGTTAGTTGCAGCCCTATTCGGAATGCAAAAACAAATCCAAAGTAATTTGGAGTGATGAGACCAAAATAGAGCTTTTTGGCAACAACCATAAACACTACATTTGGAGAGAAGTCAACAAGGCCAATGATGAAAGGTACACCATTCCTACTGTGAAACACGGAGGTGGATCGCTGATGTTTTGGGGATGTGTGAGCTACAAAGGCACAGGGAATTTGGTCAAAATTGTTGGCAAGATGAATGCAGTATGTTATCAAAAAATACTGGAGGAACATTTGCATTCATCAGTCAGGAACTTTCAACATGACAATGATCCAAAACACAAGGCCAAGTAGACCTGTCATTGGCTACAGCAGAATAAAATGAAGGTTCTGGAGTGAACATCTCAGTCTCCTGACCTCAATATCATTGAGCCACTCTGGGGAGATCTCAAATGAAGAAGCCCAAGAATTTACAGGAACTGGAGTTTTTTGCCAAGTGGAATGGGCAGCTTTACCATCTGAGAAGATAAAGAGCCTCATCCACAAATACCAAAAGAGACTTCAAGCTCTCATTGATGTTAAAGGGGGCAATACGCGGTATTAAGAACTGGGGTATGTAAACTTTTGATCAGGGTCATTTGAGTAGTTTCTGTTGCCATTATGATTTTAAAAGAGTAAACACAGTTGATTGATAATAAATGGCTTCAGCCAAACACTAATCATGAGTGAAAGAAAAGTTTTTGTGTTATTCGTATTCTCTGAAAAATGGCTAAGAAATCTAATTCTGCCTGGGTATGTAAACTTATGAGCACAACTGTATATACATATATAGCATATACTGTATATATAGTGTGTAAAACTGCTTACCCAATGTCACCTAATACCTAGACAGCATAGATCACATGGCTACCAAAGAGCATTGTGTGAGTACTATATCATTAGACCAGTGGCGGTGTGTCCCTAGATGGTGCAGGAGCGCCGCCCCCTCTCTCCTGAACTGCTCTATCACCAATAGATATCTATTGTCGCCGCTGCCGCCCCCCCATTCACGTGTCCGGCCCCTTGTCGGGCGTCGGGCATGTGAATTACAGCGGCGGGGTTTCTTTGGAAGCGCCTGATTAGAGCTGTCGGCTCCAATAGGCGTCCAAAAGGGTAAACAGCAGGCGCAATGCTGTGCGTTCACTGTTTACACAGGGTTGTGTTAGAGAAGCGAATACATCACTTCCCTAACACTGACCCGCCTCTCAGCCAATCAGGTTGCCGGGTCTGTGTTACCTGTCCTGTTTGGCTGAAATCACAGGCGCTGTGATTGGACGCCTACCAGGCGTCCAATCATTGCAGAAGACGAGAGGAGGAGCGCGGGAGAAGACATCGGGGTCGGGATGAAATGGAGGACACCGGACACTGCTCGCTGCCTGCCGCCATCACTAGCTGCATACTACAGACAAGGTAAGTGCCAGGCAGACGGCGGGCGGGGGGCACAGTGGCAGCATTTAATGGGAACAGTGGCAGCACTTGCGGCACAGTGGCAACATTTAATGGGCACAGTGACAGCACTTGGGGCACAGTGGCAACATTTGGGGCACAATGGCAGCATTTAATGGGCACAGTGGCAGCATTTAATGGGCACAGTGGCAGCACTTGGGGCACAGTGGCAGCATTTAATGGGCACAGTGGCAACATTTAATGGGCACAGTGGCAACATTTGGGGCACAGTGGCAGCGTTCGATGAGAACAGTGGCAGCATTTGGGGCACAGTGGCAGCATTTAATGGGCACAGTGGCAGCACTTGGGGCACAGTGGCAGCACTCGGGGCACAGTGGCAGCACTTGGGGCACAGTGGTAATATATAATGGGCACAGTGGCAGCACTTGGGGCACAGTGGCAACATTTGGGGAACAATGGCAGCATCTGGGGCACAGTGGCAGCATTTAATGGGCACAGTGGCAACATTTGGGGCACAGTGGCAGCGTTCGATGGGAACAGTGGCAGCATTTAATGGGCACAGTGGCAGCACCTGGGGCACAGTGGCAGCACTTGGGGCACAGTGGCAACATTTGGGGCACAGTGGCAGCATATGGGGCACAGTGGCAGCATTTAATGGGCACAGTGGCAACATTTGGGGCACAGTGGCAGCGTTCGATGGGAACAGTGGCAGCATTTAGGGCACAGTGGCAGCATTTAATGGGCACAGTGGCAGCATTTGGGGCACAGTGGCAGCACTTGCGACACAGTGGCAACATTTAATGGGCACAGTGGCAGCACTTGGGGCACAGTGGCAACATTTGGGGCAAAATGGCAGCATTTAATGGGCACAGTGGCAGCATTTAATGGGCACAGTGGCAGCACTTGGGGCACAGTGGCAGCACTTGGGGCACAGTGGCAGCATTTAATGGGCACAGTGGCAACATTTAATGGGCACAGTGGCAACATTTGGGGCACAGTGGCAGCGTTTAATGGGCACAGTGGCAACATTTAATGGGCACAGTGGCAGCATTTGGGGCACAGTGGCAGCATTTAATGGGCACAGTGGCAGCATTTTGGGCACAGTGGCAGCACTTGGGGCACAGTGGCAATATTTAATGGGCACAGTGGCAGCACTTGGGGCACAGTGGCAACATTTGGGGAACAATGGCAGCATTTGGGGCACAGTGGCAGCATTTAATGGGCACAGTGGCAACATTTGGGGCACAGTGGCAGCGTTCGATGGGAACAGTGGCAGCATTTAATGGGCACAGTGGCAGCACCTGGGGCACAGTGGCAGCACTTGGGGCACAGTGGCAACATTTGGGGCACAGTGGCAGCATATGGGGCACAGTGGCAGCATTTAATGGGCACAGTGGCAACATTTGGGGCACAGTGGCAGCGTTCGATGGGAACAGTGGCAGCATTTAGGGCACAGTGGCAGCATTTAATGGGCACAGTGGCAGCATTTGGGGCACAGTGGCAGAATTCAATGGGAACAGTGGCAGCATTTGGGGCGCAGTGGCATAATTTGGGGCACATTGGCAGCGTTTGATGGGCAAAGTGGCTGTGTTTGATGGCACAGTGAGGCTGCAATTGATGGGGTTTTTTTCTGAATTTTTCAGTTTGTTTGCGCCCCCCCAAAAATGTTGAGCACCAGCCGCCACTGCATTAGACACTGCAGAGCATCTATTGTTTTCATTAACCACTTTCCGACCGGCGCACGACGATATACGTCCTGATTTTGAAGAGGGATATCTCGGTAACGGCAGCAGGCGCCGGTCGGCATTCCGATAATGGTGGTCATCGCGGCGGATTCGCCGCGAGATCAACGCGCCTCCCGCGCCTTCCGCCGCTTACCGGAGCCGTCGGCAGCGGCGGAAGCGATTTGGTCCTCCTCCGTGCTCGGTATAGTGACAAGTGAGGCTAAGATGGCCGCCACCCATCTCTATACCATAGCAGGGCGGGAGCGACGTCAAAACGTCACTTCCGCCCATACCTCTTAAAGGAACATTTTCCAAATGTCATTTTTTTTTAAATGACATTTTTTTTTTTTTTTTTTTTTTGCTTTTAAGTCCAAATATGAGATCTGAGGACTTTTTGACCCCAGATCTCATATTTATGAGGACCTGTCATGCTTTTTTCTATTACAAGGGATGTTTACATTCCTTGTAATAGGAATAAAAGTGAGCCAATTAAATTTTTTTTTAAAAACAGTGTAAAAATAAATAAAATCAAGAAAAATAAATAAGAAAAACAAAAACAAATATTTTTTAAAGCGCCCCGTCCCGACGAGCTCGTGCGCAGAAGCGAACGCATATGTGAGTAACGCCCGCATATGAAAACGGTGGTCAAACCACACATGTGAGGTATCGCCGCGATCGGTAGAGCGAGAGCAATAATTATAGCCATAGACCTCCTGTGTAACGCAAAATATGCAACCTGTAGAATTTTTTAAACGTCGCCTATGGAGATTTTTGAGGGTAAAAGTTTGATGCCATTCCACGAGCGGGCGCAATTTTGAAGCGTGACATGTTAGGTATCAGTTTACTCGGCGTAACATTATCTTTCACAATTTATAAAAAAATTGGACTAACTTTACTGTTGTCTTATTTTTTTATTCAAAAAAGTGATTTTTTTTCCCAAAAAAGTGCGCTTGTAAGACCGCTGCGCAAATACGGTGTGAAAAAAAGTATTGCAACGACCGCCATTTTATTCTCTAGGGTGTTAGAAAAAAAAACAATATATAATGTTTGGGGGTTCTACGTTTTTTTCTAGCAAAAAAAACTGTTTTAAACATGTAAACACCTAAAATCCAAAACGAGGCTGGTTTTAAAGTGGTTAAGACCAAAAAACTACACAATCTTTACAATCTCCTTTAGAGTTTCAATCAATTATGTAGTCTAAAGCTGGTCATACATGGATCTGGTTTATTTTGTTCAACCAGCGGGTTAAATGAAAAAATTGTCCTGATTTCCCCATTCAATTCAATTCAATTTCCCCCAATGTAAGAATAGATAGATCAGGGCTACAGGCTATAGCCTGTGGCGCTGATCGAGCGGCTAAAATCCAACAGGATGGTTGAACAGAAGACGATTGGTAGATTGACCTCTGTTCAACTACAGTGGCCATACAGTAGATTGAAATTTAGACAGCCCCTGCTGAACCAGCTAAATTTTGATCCATGTACAGCCAACTTAAATGTCTGCCAGGTTTGATACAAATGGAATTATTTCTTTTAGATTTGTCTACATATTACATGGCTCAGCCTCTCAGAGATCCACTGAGAATCTGAGCCAGCCCCCTCCACAGCCCAGCACTCCAGTGAGCACTGGAGGAGAGAGCAGAGAGCCACTGGCTGACAGTCCTGGCTCTCTGCTTAGAGTGGAAGGAGAGAACTGAGCGATTGCAGCCTTTGATCACTTTAGACCTGCGGTAAGATAATGGCATTTTCGGTGCAACCAGGAAACAGAATCTGCATTTACCAGCCCCTTCTTTTTCTGAATGAACACCTATCGCTCCTGTGTTCATTCATAACTGAAGCATAGTAAACTGTGTATACTATGCTTCAGTCTGTGAATGAATGGGAAGCTGCTAAGCACAGAGCACTTCCCATTCATTCACTGTCCAGTGCAGCTGAGGCTACATAGAAAGGTTCTGGGGAATCTTTGTTCTCAGTCCCTTTCTCTGTCCTAAAAGTGAGACATCAGGGGTTTGTTTATACCCCTGATATTTCACCAAAGCCCCCCAACAGGGCTCCTAAAAAAAAATGTTTTTAAATAAATAAAACAAATATTGTAAAAATAGGGGAAAAAAAGTAAAATTGTAAAAAATAATAAAATAATAAAAATAAAAAAACGACTGACACCGTTTACTGCCACCAGTCTCTGCCCTACTGACACGTCCATGTTTTAATACATTTTAAAAAGTTTGTTTACATTTATTTATGAGTGTGTGTCTGAATATATATGGTATATACAGACATACATGCATGTGTGTTTGAGCTTTGGTGTGCAACATCCTAATGCAATAGGCATAGGTGTGAGCATGAGACGGGCACACCCTAATCACCACAGCCAGCATAGTTACCTGCATCGCAAGAACGGGAGAGGAGAGAGGGCACGATCTGTTTCTCCTCCACACACCCCTACCCCTCTGTGCCTGCCCACCCACACTCCATTCCCGGGTGTGCTGTGCTTTCGAAAAGGGATATGTGGTTGGGAAATTTGAAGCCCAGCAGCCAGCAGAGACATCCTGGATGAAAGGTGATGAGGCCTGAGCCTCCATCCTCGGAGGTGACTGACTGTGTTGATGAGGGAATCCCTCCCGTGGAACCATTGTACTCTCCCAGCCACTAGCAATAATTGCATGTAAAACCCCGCAGGCTGGTTGTACCCAAGTTGATCGATTGATACATACAGCCTGCCCAATAATGGTTAAAATCTCAGCCGGTCTGTTCTAAAGTGGCTGGGATTTGAACCGTTTATGGACAGTTTAAGTTTTTTTTGCAAAAACAGAAAAGCAAAGTGTACTATTTCACAGAGATACACAAATAACATTTTTGTCTAATGATTCGTACAATGGGCTGAATCACATTCCAGGATCTATTTACCAGAGTTCCTGGCTGCAGCACCATGGAGATACTCCCAATAGGAACAAGTCTAAGGTCCCATTCACCCTTGTACAACCTGAAAGTCGTGCAACTTTGTCGCAACTTGAAGTAATGCCTGTGCAATCTTGAGGTCTATGGACCTCAAGTCGCATCAAAGTCGGACCAATGTAGTGCAGCGACTAAAGTCACACAGATATGAACGGTACTCATTGGAAATCATGGTGTACGACTTGTCTCTGGACAGTTGTCATTATGAACCGTGGTTAAAAGCAGTTCCTCAGGGACAGTTTACACGCCTAAGGCGCAACTGTACTGATGTTGAGACGTTTAATAATCAAGCAAGCTTACTCTCAAATAGATTCTTGGTGAAGGGTTATGACCGTGAATTTCTCTCCAAAGCAGTGAAAACAGCACGTGAGAAAGATAGGTCAGCATTGCTAGGGTAGGGTAGACACCCAAATAAATTTACCATTTATCACCACTTTCTCGATACAGCACCGTTGCATCAAGGGCCTGATTCAGAAACACTGGCATTTGTTAGCCAGTGATCAGGTCCTTGGAGCTGTTTTACCCGAGAAACCTTGTGTTATTTTTAAAGGGGCTTCCTCTCTAAGAAGTAGGATTGCACCCAGTGTGCAGGACCCACCTAAAACCAACAGGTGTTTCTTTCAGAAACTTCCGGGGTACTATAGGTGTAAAAACTGTCAGGTGTGTACCCTGAATAGGTGTAAGTAAAGAAAGATCTGTAGTTTCATGTCCACCAGCACCTCAAGATCTTACGAAGTTGAGCTCTTTATTACATGTTCTTCTGAGGGAGTGGTTTACCTCATACAGTGCCCTTGTGACCTACAGTATGTAGGGAGGACCAAAAGGACTCTCCGCGTCAGACTAAACAAACATATTAACAACATTAGAAAAGGCTTTGATAAACATTCAGTTTCAAGCTACTATGATCAGATGCATAACATGGACCCATCAAATACACTAGATATGGGTATAGACAAATATAAGCCCCACTGGAGAGGTAGGTCACTCATCAGAGAAATCTCAAAACAAGAAATGGCCTGGATACATAGACTTAAAACTTATGTTCCTTTTGGCCTCAACGTCGATACAGATGTGAATGCCTTCATTAATAATTCATGATTGCATTCACAATATATACAACGTATGTTTGGTGATCTTGAGTTTATTGTGACTTGGAAAATGACCTATGGGGTGTGGTGCCAGTATTCATGCTACTGTAGTTATGACATCTGTTGGGATACTCATAAGAATTTAATGCGTTGTTAAACTGTTATGGTGATGTGGTGTGTCTATACATTACAGTAAGGTTGGTTGACCGCCTGGCCTTTCGCTCTGAACTTTTGGGGTGTTGAGAAATGACTTGCATGGACCTATGGGAATCTTTTGATTTCGATGTTCATGTCGTTCAGTTTTATTTTATTATATATATTTTTTACAGGAGCTAAGGAGCCGGTAACCGACTGAAAAGTCAGCCCAGATCTCCAGGAACCCGAACCCTTCCTTTCTATACCAGCTCCTCAGCCACTTGTTCAGTTCCCTAATCTCCCACTGCCTCTCTGGTGTGGCTCAAGGTACCGGTAGAATTTCTGAGAATACTACCTTGGACGTCCTATTCCTCAATTTAGCGCCCAAGTCCCTAAACTCGTTTTTCAGGACACTCCATCGTCCTCTGACTTTGTCATCGGTGCCAATGTGTACCATGACAGCTGGGTCCTCCCCAGCCCCTCCCAATATTCTGTCCACCAGATCCGTGATGTGCCGAACCCGAGCGCCCGGTAAACAACATACAGTTTGGCGCTTCAGGTCTTTGTGACAGATAGACATAGACAGATAGACAGATGTCCTTCTAATAACTGAGTCCCCTACCACCAGAATCTGTCTATCCTTACCCTTGGCTTTACCCCCGCCCTCACTGGAGGAGTTTATCCCCTGGCAGCTAGGGGTGTCACTCTGCTCCAGCAATGCTGGTCCCTGACTGGTTTCCCCAATATCACACAACAGGGCATACTTATTGGGATGTTCCAGCCCAGGACCAGCCTCCTTGACTCTTTCCCCTCTACCCTTCCTGAGTGTCACCCATCTACTCTGTTCTGGTGCCTGCACCTCTTTGTCTCCACCCGCCGCTCTGCTGGCCCCGGCCGGCTCCTGCCGGGTACAATCCCAACTCTCCTTTAGTATGGAGAGTCTTCTCAGTGTTGCCAGTTGCTTCCCTAGATTCAGGACCTGGGCTTCCAGGGAAACAACGTGATTGCCTGGGAAACAATGTGATTGGCCAGCTCATCTTTAAATCACCTGTATCAGCATACCACCAGTGCTCGTGATAGCATTGTTACCTTGTGTGCTCCTGCTTGATGCAGCTGATATCTGTATGTGTATGACCCGGCTAGTTTTGACCCTGATTTGCTCGACTCTGATTTGGTAACATTTGGACTCTGATCTACCCATGTATGACCCAGTTTGTCTAGCCACATGCCGACCAGCCGCCGCATTTGTACTGCGGCAGCATGGCTCGGCTGTGCAAAACGTGTTATGCTACGTCGGTAACATAAACGGCCAGTAGGGGGCGCTTGCGCACCGCCGGAGGCACGCACGCCCCCCCGCTCGCTTCCAGAGCCGATGCTAGTGCCCGACGGTCTCGGCCTCCCACGATCGCTAGGGGCACACGGAGAACCGGGAGCTGTGTGTGTAAACACATCGTTTCCAGTTCTGTGAGCTGACAGATCGTCTGTTCATACAGAGTATGAACAGCGATCTGTTAGTTTCCCTGCACAGTCCCATCCCCCCTTCCGTTAGAACACTCCCTAGGATACATATTAATCCCATCACTGCCCCCTAGTGTTAACCCCTTCACTGCCAGTGAAATTTTTACAGTAATCAATGCAATTTTAATCCCACTGATCGTTGTATTAATGCCAATGGTCCCAAAAATGTGTCAAAATTGTCCGATGTGTCCACCATAATGTCGCAGTCACGATAAAAATCGCTGATCGCCGCCATTACTAGTAAAAAAATAAATTTATAAAAATGCCATAAAACTATCCCCTATATTGTAGACGCTATAACTTTTGCGCAAACCAATCAATATACGCTTATTGCAATTTTTTTACCAAAAATATGTAGAAGAATACGTATCGGCCTAAACTGAGGGAAAAAAAAAAATTTATTTATTTTTTGGGGATATTTATTATAGCAAAAAGTTAAAAATAATGTGTTTTTTTCAAAATTGTCGCTGTTTTTTTGTTTATAGCGCAAAAAATAAAAACCGCAGAGGTGATCAAATACCACCAAAGAAAGCTCTATTTGTGGGGAAAAAAGGACGTCAATTTTGTTTGGGAGCCACGTCGCACGACCGCGCAATTGTCAGTTAAAGCGACGCAGTGCCGAATCGCAAAAAGTGGTCTGGTCTTTGGCCAGCCAAATGGTCCGGGGCTCAAGTGGCTAGACTAACGTTTCGCCTGATTCTACTGTAGTGCCAGACTCAGCATTACTACTTGGCTGCCCAGCCAACATCCTGTTACATATGCAGAGGTGAACCACAAGCACCAGCCAACCTCTACCTTCATCTGCAGCTGTGAACTACAAGTTCCAGCTGACCTGCTCTGCTTAGACCTGCTCATGGTATGTGCTCTTGTTTATTGAACTCTTTGCATAATCAACTCATCTGAACTGTTACCTGCTATCTGCTCCTAGCCTGACATATTCACCCTCGATCAGATGATCAACAAACGCATACATGACGCAAGATGTGCACCGAGTCGCATCTTCACACCCGCCGGGCATCGTATTCACTTATTTATTGGGTAAAAAGGGGAGATAAGGACTGTGATGACCACTCTACCACCTCCATCCCTAAAATACACGAACAAAAAGATAGATCGCCCTGGGACTTTAAAATGAGGTGGGAGAGAGTAGGCACACGTACACAAGAAATGTAAAAATGATAATTTATTAGATACATAGTGCTGTGTAACCAGTTGGGAACAACAATAAATGTGCGTTACCCGGCATAGTGGCCAAGTTAACAGCAATGGTAAAAACAAATATCAATTCGCTGCATTCCATTTGACATCCATAGAATAATAAAATTCATCATGAGTAGCTGAATCAGTTAATATATATACAAGTCATAAGATACAAAGTTTGTGCATACATGATTGAAGCAATACATGAACCAAAGTACACGTAACAGAAAAAAAGCAATATAAGCATACAAGGAGCATTAATGAAGCCCCCACAGGGAATACCCAGCAGTATGAATATAGAGAGCATCGATGGGGCCCTACGCGTTTCGCAAGTCTTTGCTCGCTCTTCAGGGGCAGATGCGTTTTTGTTTTGTCTGTAACGGAAAAAATAAAAAATAGAATAGGGAAGAGTATATAGAAAAATAATGATGTACTGAAAACATGGGGGAGAGTGATAATGGGCAGGAGATCAGCAGGAAGAAGACCTCATACTCACCAAACAGATGGGCTGGGTCACTGACCGTAAATGTCACGGCGGCGGCAACAAATGTTCGGCTCGGGAGCTGAGGAGACGTGGCAAATGGATACCGTAACGGGAAACAACCGCTGGAGGCAGTGACTGGAGGAGGCATTCAATTAGAGGTCTGGGATGTACCCAATTTTTTGTCTACAAAAGAGGAAATATGTATGGAAAAACTCAAAATTCCAAAAAATGGGGGAAAAAAAAAAAAGGGGAGATGCCCAACAAACTAGGTGGTAAAAAATATAATAATAATTACAGTTGGCATCTTGATGTATGAATAAATGAAGACTAATGTGTCCCATATCCCTCTATGTGTATAGAAATAAGTAAGACAGTGTACAATGGTGGTATCCAAAGTGGGCAATGAATGGTATGGGTTAAACAGCTGAAAAAGGGGGAGGGGGATGATATTAAATAAAATAAGTAAATTCTATTGTGTGTGAGGGAAACAAACCACCCACACAAAGAGTATGAATAAACCAATACAAAGCTATGGATTCAGTTGTATGCCCCCAGACATATTGATAGCCTCCCATACCTGTGACCACTGTGCAGACCAACGTGCCTCGAATGCAAAAACACAGCCATGCCTAACAAGCGGATATAGCCCGGCGGCTCCGGACGCCCCGCCCCCAGCGTCATGTACGGAGGATGACAGCAACGTCGGCCGTCAAGCAGGTGGGCGTGCGCACAGGGCAGAACACCAACCTTCCTCCGAGATGTTCCACACAGCCCGCAGTCGCGGCGTAGAGAAACGTCGCGCTGTGGGCGTGGAAAACATGACGCCGTAGTGCAGGTGGCCGCGCCCAACCCGACAAGGGCAGGCGGGGACAGCAGGAGGTCAAGAAAACCTCCCTGGTGCACTACGCAGCCCCCGAGCCGGCAAAGAGAAACCACCACCAAGGCATGAAACGGACAGGAGCCAGAAAATCCCACAGTGAGCCCCCCCAAGACAAATAACCAATAAAAGAGCTAAGCAGGGGATGATAACATATGGATGTGATAGTGAAACGTGGCCAGCAGTCATGACAGACCAAATAGGGGCTGAATGGGTGTCTACCACCCGGTTAATTGGGAGAAAGGGGAGATAAGGACTGTGATGACCACTCTACCACCTCCATCCCTAAAATACACGAACAAAAAGATAGATCGCCCTGGGACTTTAAAATGAGGTGGGAGAGAGTAGGCACACGTACACAAGAAATGTAAAAATGATAATTTATTAGATACATAGTGCTGTGTAACCAGTTGGGAACAACAATAAATGTGCGTTACCCGGCATAGTGGCCAAGTTAACAGCAATGGTAAAAACAAATATCAATTCGCTGCATTCCATTTGACATCCATAGAATAATAAAATTCATCATGAGTAGCTGAATCAGTTAATATATATACAAGTCATAAGATACAAAGTTTGTGCATACATGATTGAAGCAATACATGAACCAAAGTACACGTAACAGAAAAAAAGCAATATAAGCATACAAGGAGCATTAATGAAGCCCCCACAGGGAATACCCAGCAGTATGAATATAGAGAGCATCGATGGGGCCCTACGCGTTTCGCAAGTCTTTGCTCGCTCTTCAGGGGCAGATGCGTTTTTGTTTTGTCTGTAACGGAAAAAATAAAAAATAGAATAGGGAAGAGTATATAGAAAAATAATGATGTACTGAAAACATGGGGGAGAGTGATAATGGGCAGGAGATCAGCAGGAAGAAGACCTCATACTCACCAAACAGATGGGCTGGGTCACTGACCGTAAATGTCACGGCGGTGGCAACAAATGTCCGGCTCGGGAGCTGAGGAGACGTGGCAAATGGATACCGTAACGGGAAACAACCGCTGGAGGCAGTGACTGGAGGAGGCATTCAATTAGAGGTCTGGGATGTACCCAATGTATTCACTTATTTATTGGGTATTGGGAATTTAACTCTTTCCAATTAACTGAAAACTAGCTTCCTGCACTCACAGGGCATGGGTACTCTCAGCACGCGGGGTATTCACAGCACACGGGTACTCACAGCACACGGGTACTCACAGCACAAATGCACTCACAGCACATGGGTACTCACAGCACACATGCACTCACAGCACATGGGTACTCACAGCACACATGCACTCACAGCACACGGGTACTCACAGCACACATGCACTCACAGCACACGGGTACTCACAGCACACGGGTACTCACAGCACAAATGCACTCACAGCACATGGGTACTCACAGCACACATGCACTCACAGCACATGGGTACTCACAGCACACATGCACTCACAGCACACGGGTACTCACAGCACACATGCACTCACAGCACACGGGTACTCACAGCACACATGCACTCACAGCACACGGGTACTCACAGCACACATGCACTCACAGCACATGGGTACTCACAGCACACATGCACTCACAGCACACGGGTACTCGCAGCACTTGCAATGTACATAGATCACCCAGAGCGGAATGTTTTTTTCTCAGCAAAAGTGGAGTTACTCTTTAAAATAGACCAAAACCTCAGGTTTCTGTTGCAGATAAATTCCAGTAAGCTGTTTTATTATTTTTTTATGTAATTTTAAACTAAAGCCATCTAAAGACATAAATATCAGCTGAGAGGAATAAATGAGTCTTTCACTCTATGTGCATTTTATTTTATAGGGAAAAGTTGGAAGTAGAAAAAAAACCTCTGGCTACACTGGGTGCATGCTGACCACATGACTCAGGTCTGTCTATCTGTGTATAAATTGCATCATTTATAAAGCCCATGGTAGGGAGGTCCCATACACAAATTATAAAAAATCACAGCAACCACCAAAATTCTTCTTTCAGTGGTCTGCCTTAAGTTAATTGAAATTTGACAAGCTGATATAGGTGACAATATTTTGCTTATCATCATGCTCTTTGGGCCAACTCAATAAAGTAAACCTGTCTAAAAAAGTTCACACATCACATGAATCAACAGGGGAGCAGGGAGCAGTATATATCTCTGCATTACTAATTCACATTATCATTTTAAGTAAAAATATATTTTTAGATATACACTATATTACCAAAAGTATTAGGACGCCTGCCTTTACACGCACAATGGCATCCCAGTCTTAGTGCGTAGGGTTCAATATTGAGTTGGCCCACCCTTTGCAGCTATAACAGCTTCAACTCTTCTGGGAAGGCTGTCCACAAGGTTTAGGAGTGTGTCTATGGGAATGTTTGACCATTCTTCCAGAAGAGCATTTGTGAGGTCAGGGACTGATGTTGGACGGCAAAGGCCTGGCTCGCAGCTTCCGCTCTAATTCATCCCAAAGGTGTTCTATCGGTTGAGGTCAGGCTCTATGCAGGCCAGTCAAGTTCCTTCACCCCAAACTTGCTCATCTATGTCTTTATGGACCTTGCTTTGTGCGCAGTCATGTTGGAACAGGAAGGGGCCATCCCCAAACTGTTCCCACAACGTTGGGAGCATAAAATTGTCCAAAATGTCTTGGTATGCTGACGCCTTAAGAATTCCCTTCACTGCAACTAAGGGGCCAAGCCCAACCCTTGAAAGAAAAACCCCACACCATAATCCCCCCCTCCACCAAATGATTTGGACCAGTGCACAAAGCAAGATCCATAAAGACATGGATGCGTTTGGGGTGGAGGAACTTGATTGGCCTGCACAGAGCCTGACCTCAACCCGATAGAACACCTTTGGGATGGATTAGAGTGGAGACTGCGAGCCAGGCCTTTTCATCCAGCATCAGCGCCTGACCTCACAAATGGTCAAACATTCCCATAGACACACTCCTAAACCTTGTGGACAGCCTTCCCAGAAGAGTTGAAGCTGTTATAGCTGAAAAGGGTGGGCCAACTCATTATCGAACCCTACGGACCAAGACTGGGATGCCATTAAAGTTCATGTGTGTGTGTGTGTAAAGGCAGGCGTCCCAATACTTTAGGCAATATAGTGCATTTCTTGTCAAGAATATTGTTGCTTTCCCACTTCCTTGTGCGACTAAAGCCTCACATAGATCTCATACTCCCTGGCTAGCAGTACCATTTTGATTAGTATTTAGATGTCCCAGGAGCGGCACATCAAGTTAAGACCCGCTAGTTGATGGTAAATGGCAGTCTCAGCCTGGATCCCCACCATGCCACACACCCAATGCATTTCACTCTGCCCCCGGAGCTTACTCATGGGGATAGAGTCTCCAGGTGGAAGGGGACAGTTAAATGCATCATCGACTGCCACTCAGTGGGAAAAATAAGTATCAGATGTGTGAAGGGCGGGTCATGAAGGAATCATAACATTTAAATCAACCTAGGAACACCGGTTTGTGCTCCACCTGCATTCCAAGATGGCGGAAATGACATGTCCCAATGGTTCTAACCTACGCGTTTCGTCAGCACGTGTCTGTTATTTATCTGGTGACACTGCCGGTGTGTTTTTAACCTTATTTTAAATAAAAATTTGGATATACTGCACTATGAGAGGCTTCTCTTTTACCTCCCTCCTTGAGCAAGTTCTGGCATGAGAATTTAAAGGCACAGGAGCGCCGCTACTGATGTTCTGGCCTGAGACATTCCTTTGACATTTAGAACAGTGGAATAATGAAAGTGGAATCATCAGATACCCAATGCTTTTTTGACTGCCTGTAATAGGGGTCTAACACTGAACTCTAGGCAGATATAGAAGACAAAACAGTATTTTTTTTTTTTTATTGACTTTACGATCACTTTAGTTTAAATGTTTGTCAACCCGCCACAGTACATATACTGCATTAGGTCGGTTCGTACAGGCACTGTAACATTTCTGTATGTCACAGCTTTCTTCCGCGTCCCCTCGCACACAAGCCGATCAGCAGGTCCCAGCCTATGATTTATGGCCAGTACCCGCTGATTGGCTGATCGATTGACAAGAGAAAGTGTACCTGTACCCAGGGCTTTATACAGACAGCAGCGACGTGCCATTTTTTTCCTTCCTGCTAAGCAGGGAGTGAAAAATGGCACATTGCTTTGTAAAATCAGCACACATTACACATACCACAAACAAATCAAACTGTAGATTCCTGCAAGGTTCAAAAACACTTATCCCTATGAACAGGTGGGGAAGCTATTCTACTATTAAACACCAAAATGAATCTAACTTACAATGGATGATGCTCAACCCCTTACGCATAGTAAACGTTGTTAGGCACACATTTAGCCCCTTGATTGCCTAGATGTTAACCCTTTCCCAGTCAGTGTCATTAGTAGTGACAATGTATAGAATCAGCACTGATCACTGTATTAGTGTCACTGGTGATGTCAGTGGCAGTTAGTCAGTTCCCACCCAATGTCAATTAGTGTCAGATTGCTCGCCGTACTATCACAGTCCCAGTATAAGTCACTGATCACTGTCAATAGTAGTATAAATAAATAAATAAAAATTCCACTATATATAGTTTGTAGGCGCTATTACTTTCACGCAAACCAACCAATATACACTTATTGGGATTTTTTTTTTACCAAAGACATACAGAATGTATTTTGGCCAAAATTTCTGAAGAAATTTTTATAGGGTATGTTTTATAGCAGAAAGTAGAACAAATACCACCAAAAGAAAGCTTTATTTGTGTGAAAAGAAAATGCCATATACCGGTATTTAATTTGAGTACAGCATTGCATGACCGTGTTAATTACCAGTTCAAGTAGCTCAGTGCCAACTAGCAAACATTGGCCTGGCCATGAAGGGGGTAAAACCTTCTGAAGCCCAAGTGGTTAATCTATACCTGACTGTATTTTCTATTCTCAGACACTAGTAAAAAGGAGAAGTAATGGGATAAGGAAGAAACTGTGGGTTAGCTGGCTTTTTTTTGCACACATTCTTCATGTTCCATGTAATCAGAGAAGTGTAGAGGATGCGGCCACGTCTAAATATACTATAAGGTGTTCCTCTTTCCCTCCTGAGGTTGATGGGAGGTATAGCGTTTATACGTTCTCTCAAACTACTATGTGTGCGAGAAGAGGTAAAAGAGCGATATATCTTTTTTCGCAGATGTCCCAGATTATCTGAGAAATCTAAACAGTATACACTATAGCATAGCTTAATACAGAGATTTGTTTCTGATTCCATAAAACAAGCTTTGTGTGTCAGATCGCTGTGCGTACGCAGAGGCCGTGTTCTGCTGACTGGAACTTTTAATGAAACGATCCTTGCCTGAAGCTTGAATGATGTTGGCAAGTCTATGGATCAGGGTACTCACCCAAATGACACATACTCTACACTGGATTTGTTATGTAGAAACTGAAACAGGCTATTTCATAAACCTTATCCTGTGTCTGCATGACGTCTACACACACAATCGGACCTATTGTAGAGTGGTCGGGATATGGGTCTGCATTCATGTATACATATGATATTACAGTCAGTTGTGATGACTGTAGAATTAGCATATGGAGACCACACAGTAACCGCAGAATTGGGCCACACAGTACATGTAGCCTAGGCAGGGCATTGCAGGGTCAGGCCAGTCAGCAGCGCAAGCAGCACAAGCTATATTAAAGTGGTTGTAAACACTGCACAACCACTTTTACCTACAGGTAAGCCTATATTAAGGCTTACCTGTAGGTGCTGGAAATATCTCCTAAACTTGGACAGTTTAGGAGATATTTACCATATACGCTTGCGCCGTTGTAATTGGCGCATGCGCACTTTAGAAAGGGCACGATCATGCTGTCTCTAAAGGGATCGTGCCTAAAGGGATCCACATTTGCCATATAATTTTTTTGTGGGGGGAGCCGGTACCCTCTTTTCAGAGGGTCCCAGCTCCCAATTCCTCCCGGCGCACCGTGGCACCGGAAGTGAGATCACCTCTCCCCCCTCCCTCTCGGCAATCATCTGGGACACGTCACCGGTCCCAGATGATTGCCCGGCCAGTCTTGGTGTGCGGCACGGCTCGCGCTTGTGCAGTGGGTGCCCGGCTGTGAAGCCACAGCCGGACGCCCACAGTTACAATGCCAGCACCACAGAGAGGAGGGGGAGATGAAAGGGGCTCCCCCGCATCGCTGGACCCTGGGACAGGTAAGTGTCCGATTATTAAAAGTCCGCAGCTGCAGTATTTATAGCTGCTGACTTTAATTATTTTTTTTTTTAAGCAGAACTCCACTTTAATTTTCTTCTTTTCTTGGGAGAGTGCATGTGATCAGCACAGGGCCAATCTGCACAGTCCAAACAGAGGGTCAGGGGTCCTGCAGCCTCATAGGACAATGAGAGGAGAATAAAAACTCCTCCTACAAGCTTTAACCAGTGCTTGGCCAGACACTGATAGAAGTCACAAGACTGCTATATACTGCTGATCAGAAAAGGTATTTAGCAGTTTATATTTACTAAAATAATTGCATTTTGAATTTCCATGTTTTGTGTACTGTGGGAGATCAGATATAGTGAATGCAGGGTCCTGGGTTTAGTGACACTTTAATTATGGAAAGCCTCTATTGCTCATGAATTGGAAATGTATTTAATTCATTTTTATTGTGAGAAGCATACAGGTAAAGAGGCTTTACCTGCTTATTCATTGCAAAGTTACAATGAACCTCAAAAGCTCACCTTCAACATAGTCCACCAATCCATGCTCTGTCACCCCCACCACCCTGCTGCAGGAGTCTACTCTGAGTAAATTTTGGTGTAACGTGCTGTTTTAGCTTACCCAAGTGGATGGTCCCAGCATTGCAATGGTTAAATACTTGTATCACTAATAAGCAGTTTTACTTCCTACTACCACAATCCCCGCCCCCAGCAGCCAGTATTTTCCTCTTCCTTCCAACATTTTGGGTTGTTGGGGGCTCTCAGTGGCACTTGCAATGCAGCACTTCTGACCCTGCATTGTACATGATGATGTCAGAGTGTCTGTGACAGATGAGAATCGGCTTGGAAAGTAGGGAGTTGATCGCATGGAGAGAGAGGAAGTCTGCAGATGTGAGGGATAGGATAACTAAAACTGCTTTTTTAACAGTAATATAGAACTAGTATTTGACCCTTGTAGCACTGGGGGAGCCCCACTGCAAGGGTAGATTTGAATTTTCCCTGGAGCTGACTTAAAGGGGAACTTCACCCAAAAGGGGAAGTTCCACCTGTCTGCCTCCTCCCCCTCCTCTTTAAGTTTTGGAACTATGTTTTTTTTGAAGTGGAGTATCTGGTTTTGACAGGCACCCACTCCCAGTTCCAGTTGGATCATTGCGGCGATCAGAAGTTCACCCCCCCCCCCCTTTTCTTTCCACTGCAGCTTTCTGGGACATGGTACGGGTCCCAGAAAGCTGTGGGACCATTCACATGCGCAGTGTGAAGCTGTAAGTAGTCACATCCGGCTTCCCAAAGTAAACATGCCTGTGTCTGGACCCAAAGATGGCTGAAGAGCTGGCTTAGGTGAGGACAGTGCTGAATCCCTGAGATGCTGACTTACATTTTTTTGTTTTCAAGTTGAAGAACCTCTTTAACCTCCCTGGCGGTATGATTCTTTCTGGTTTTAGGTACTGAAAGCGGTACAATTATTTTGCATGGAAATTTGGCGTTTTATATTGTAGGCCTGCAGTTAGGAATAACTCACTTAAATCTGTCCAAACCAGAGTCTAGTAGACATCCCGGGTATGATAAACACAAAATCATAAATTAAAATATAATAAATAACTATAAAAATTATTAAATAATTTAATCAAATCAAAAACACTGAAATTTGCTCAGTTGCAGAATTGTCGCTGTCATTAGATTTAGTGTTTGATGACGAATTTCCCCAAAAATCGCTATCGCTCAATTCTGCAAGTGATTCTAATTTATTATCGCTGTTTTCTAGCTGGTCTAAAATCACTTTTGACATAAAGGGACACTTTTTGGTTGCTATAGACAATCTCCAAATTCCAGGCCGAAAAAACAGTATTTATAATATAAAACTACATGCAGGGCACTGGACAGACTACTAGGGACAAAGGGGATGTGTAATTTTTGTATACAGTACTGTAATCTGTAAGATTACAGTATTGTATGTGTTTTGTGTGTTTTTACTTTTTTGAATTTAGCGCTGATCTCTACTCCCGTGCGTCATAACGTTGCAGGGAATGGAGCCTTAGCGGCACTCGGGTACTGTGTGAATGGAGCGGAGGAGCTCGCACACACAGTGGGGAGACATTGCAGGATCCAGGGGACAAGGTAAGTAAGTCTCCCTGTATCCTGCAATGCTATCCCGAGTCTGGCTCGGGGTTACCGCTTATGGTACTGAAGTTCCACCCCGAGCCAGACTCGGGAATACCGCCAGGGAGGTTAAAGAGCATTACGCCATTTGATAATATATAGGGGTGAATTACTAAAACTGAAGCACACAGAATCTGATGCAGCTTCTAACTTCAGCTTGTTCAATTAGGCCTTGAGAATAAAACCTGGGAGTTGATTGGTTTATATGCATGGCTGCAACAGATTCTATGTGCTCCAGTTTTAGTAAATTCCACCCATATGTTCAAATTCTTATTTCTGTTTGTGTCCCCATTGGGGAAATTTACCTCTCTATTCATACTGGTGACCATTGTCACTGAGAAAGAAAATGAAGGGAAATCAACATTTTTGATGGAATTTGTTTATATATAAAACTAATGTGTATATATAAAGTGTATATATATATATTTATATATCTGTTAATTGGTAAAACGGTTTTTATTACATATAGAAAATTACATCAATACACAAAAAAAGAAAAAAATATATATATATAAGAAAAAATTGACAATATATTTTTTTTAGCAAGGCTCAATTATATAAATCATGACAAATAATTAAAATTTCATTTACAACGACATGTAATCATTGATATAGAAAACAGTACAGAATTGGCAATAGGTTCAAGTTATGCACATGAGATTAAGGGTGCAATTCACATTTAATGTGAGTAAGATGACCTGAGATAGACTATGTAAGTCTTAGTGGACTGTTCCGACATGTTTCGCCATAACAATGGCTTCCTCAGGGTGCGTCTACTTTACGTGATTAATATGTCTAGTAAAGAAAGCATCATAATTAGTTCAATTCAGTACTGGGTAAGATAGAAAATTAAACCCATTTAGATAGAAAGAGATAAATAAAGAGGACAAATTTCTTATAGAGAAAACCGGGAGAGTTCCACTAGTTGCCAACCCAGAGGGGGTGCCTTTGCCCCTCCTTCCCTGGTGGAGAAGAGAAGGGAAGAGTCCCCCTTAGCGCCATCCAGAGCTTACCCTAGTCGGTGTGTAGGTCAGATTCGGCCACAGCCGTGAGGTAAGGCAGTCATATAGGGTGCCAAAATTGCCTAGTAGAAGGCGGATACAACCAGATCGGACATTTGATGTTTTATCTAGTTAGGGAGGAATGAACCATGATTCAAAGAAAGAATAAATGATAAAAAGTAATTTCAATAGTGTTGTAAGTCCATGAAAAGTTGGTTCATGGACATGACGCCATACACTACATGGAGGACAATGTCTCAAATAATTACTTACTTGGGTTAATTATAAAATGCAGTTGAAAATGTGTAATGAAAGAACCAGAAGGTTCTGAAAAAATAACCAAATTATAAACAGGAGGCACCTGGGAAGACAATAGATAAGCAAAGAATTACGATATTGTACAGGATATTAATTAAAAAAAAGGGGGAGAAGCAGTAAATTAAGTAAGGTTATGAGAGAGGGTGATCAAATACCTGTGTTAAAGTGTGAGGTAAGAAACCCCATTCTGCCTAAAATAGGCAATTGTAAGCACCCTTAAAAAAAGGGGGGAAGAAGAGGTGTCCAGACGGTCAGGGGTCTGCAAGAAGCTGAAGAGAGATGATATTCAAATAACCCTCTTAAATACAAAGTAAACTGAAAGTAATACCAGAGAGAAAATAGCAAGGAGATTAAATTGCTTACTTGAATGCAGACAGGTGTAGTACGTCAGGTGCCTCCAGAGTCCTGTGATGGACTGAAGTAGCAGGCTGGTTTTTATACCGCCTTCCAGATCGAGGAGGCGTGGGGGCCGCCCCTCGATCAGCGGACAGAGGAGCCTAAGCACATGCGCACAGCGCGCCTCCGCCGGGAGCCTACAAGGACCATAGTTCCCGGCGGTAGGCGCGCAATGAGCGTGATGACGTCATCGCCGTGTACCGGCGAGTAGGTGGCAGAGGCTGGAGGTGGGCGGGCTTGTAAAGTCCGCCCTCGGGTGTCCATACTAGGCAAGGAGGCTTTCCCAAAAGGAGACATGTCCGCCCCCAGGGCGGTGGCTGAATCTAGACAGCCGAACGATGGTGGGAGGGTACTTAGGAGGGGAGAAGGAAGGGGGAAAGAGAGAGGGCGAGATGGAACGAAGCCAGTGGGGGCTGTATATTAGAGGCATTCCAGCGGGTTGGGAAAATAGGGGGTATTCTCGCCGGTCATAAACTCTAACTAAAAGCTATCAATACCAGATAAATAGAGTTTAAGCATGTTTTGGTCATAGCTAATTAGAGACCTTTAACGGGTCTGTAGAAGCAGAGTAAAGTTTGAACAAGAATACACAGAAGAATCTAGACATGTCAGGCCAAATTAGAATTGGTCAAGCGTCTATTAGAGGGGTCAGGGGCAATTTAACAAAGGAGATAGTGTACAGTCAGGATTCGATACCCATACAGTATAGTTAGTAAGGTTTCAAAGTAATTTCTATATGTATTAGGAAGCATAATACATTAATTATAGGTAGACAAAAAGACATATTGCAAGGAACAATAAGACATAACGGAGCAGGCTTTGGCGCATGATGGTAAAGACCTCAACGGGCGAGACCCCAAAGAAGGGAACATTTTTTACCCCAAAAGGTTGGTTTGTATTGGGAACAAATATAATGATAGATATTAAAGGAAGGATTTGAAGCTGATATACTCGTTCATACCCGGGTATCTGGTGGCATCTAAGGTGTATATCCACCTGGTTTCGAGTTGGAGGAGGCGGTTATCAATATCCCCTCCGCGTATGTTGAGGGGTAAATGTTCTAGGGCAGAAAATAACATTGTAGTAGGATCAAAGTTATGTTTTTGAGCTACATGACGATTTATCGCTGTTGAGATTTTCTTTTTGAATAGGGGTTTTATGTGGTCCTGTATGCGGATGGAGAAGGCTCTCTTTGTTTTTCCGACATAAAAACATCCACAGCGGCAGGTAGCTAGATAAATGACTCCTACAGTGTTACACGTAACCCGATGTTTGGGCTTATGTAAATTCCCGTTTGGTAGTAAGGTGTTAATAGAATTGGACAGAAACATACATGAGTCACAATGTCCACAGGAAAAAGTACCAGATTGATCCATTTTTTTTGTGTCATCTGGGGCATAAAAGTGACTAGAGGTGAGTTTGTCGCTAAGGGATAATGGTCGCCGGTAAGTGATTTCTGGGTATGTTTTTACGTACTGTCCTACTATAGGGTCCGATGATAGTAGGGGCCAGAATGTGTTTATGGTATTCCTAACTTGGACAGACTGATTAGAGTATTGAGTAATGAGACGTACAGGTTGGTTTAGTTGAAGATTTTTGTCCCTAAAGATTAATTCCTTTCGTTCCAAGCGTTTAACTCTATTAAATGATTGTTTAAGTAAATTGTGGCTGTAGCCTCTTGATTTCAATCTTCGATATAGTTCATAAGATGCTTGGTAGAAGTCTTTATCATTGGTACAATTTCTTCTTATTCGCAAATATTGACTGTACGGTATGCTTTTTAAAAGATTTTTAGGGTGAGAGCTGGATGTATGCAATATGGTATTGCCTGCCGAAGCTTTTCTGTATAGCGAAGAGTATAATTTACCTTCATTGTCAATAGTTATAGTAAGATCAAGAAAAGTGATCATTTGTTGGCTATACTCCAGAGAAAATTTAAGGTTGTATGTATTAGTAGAGATTTTGTCAAAAAAACGTTGTAGGTCTGGGTAAGTACCAGTCCAAAAGATTAAGATATCATCGATGTATCTCATCCAGGAGAGGATGTGCTGGGTAAAGCACCTCATCTCCGGGTCCAAAAAAATGTCCTTTTCCCACCCCCCCAGATACAGATTGGCGTAGGAAGGGGCACATTTAGTGCCCATTGCTACGCCCTGTATCTGGAGGTAGTGGGAAGATCCAAAGGTAAAATAATTTCTGGTTAGGATAAACTTAAGCAGGGATAGAACAAAGTTATTATATTGTTGTGCATTGGGGCCAAGGCATTCTAGTTGTTTAGCTACAACTTCCACTCCTCTTTCGTGAGGTATGGCGTTATAGAGACATTCGACATCTAGCGCAACAAGATATGAATTCACAGGTAGCTGCTGATTTTCAAGGACACGTAATAGGTGAATGGTGTCCTTAATATATGAAGGAAGTGCAGACACCAATGGGGCAAGATGTTTGTCTACGAGCTCACTAGCTTTTTCTGTGAGCCCTTCACAACCTGAAACAATGGGTCTGCCCGGAGGTTTTTTTATTGATTTGTGAAGTTTAGGAAGAGAATAAAAGGTTGGGGTTTTGGGTTGGGTTACATGTAAGAATTTCCAAGTATTGGTATCTATAATTCCCTTTTTGGTTGCGTGAAAAATTAGATTTTGGTAGTCTAAAATATAGGACTTAATTCTAGTGGGACAGATAGGTCTGTACCAGTCGTGGTTGTCAAGGATGTTGTGGCACATATTCATGTAAGCCAGGACATCCATGACAACCACGTTTCCTCCTTTGTCGGAGGGTTTAATGACTATATTTCGATTAGACTGGAGGGATTTGAGAGCTCTCTGTTGTGCCTTGGTAAGGTTTGACATACCTGATTCATCCAGATTAAGTTTTTTTAATTCCTTAGTAGTTTGTTCCACAAATGCCCAAATGGAGGGATTCGTGGTTAGTGAGGGGAAATTTCTGGATTTGGGTTTAAAGGGAGTCGGACATGAGACTGTAGGGACCGGGGTAGTAGTTTCGTTTTGTGTGTTGTCCAGAAAATCGTCATCAGTTGGGTCAGCTTCGTCTAAGAGGGTCATTAGGTCCTCAAGGGCTTGAATTTCTGCTAAAGTTGGGACAGTGTTGTCTGTATTGGCCATCTGGGTAGATGTGGTTTTTGAATGATAAATTGTTTTGTACAATAGTTTTCTCGCAAAGAGATGAAGATCTTTCACTAGTTGAAAACAATCAAAATCTGTAGAGGGACAGAAGGTAAGACCCAATTGTAAAACTTGGATCTGGGGTAGTGTTAGAGGAGTAGATGAGAGGTTAACAACATCAAGATTAGTTGTTGCAATCGGTTCTTTGGTGAACTGTGAGGTTATGTCGGTGTTAGAGGTAGGTCTTGATTCTGGCCTAAAAAAATAGGTGCCAGTTTTAGTTCCTGAGAAGGTATAGGGAACATGGTAGATAAACAAGGTTCAGTAGCTCTTCTAATGGGTGATGCAAGTGCAGGGGTTGAGAAGTTGGAAGAGTCCAAGACACACAAATGTGTGGTTGGAGGAGGTACATTTGAAGAAGAAGATTGATTTTTAAGATAGGGAGTAGAAATATTGGAAGTTTTTGGACGAGTACTGGAGGGTCTAGTTAAGGTACTCGTACTTAGAGCTCGTTTAATTAGCTCTGTAGATGGAATATGTTGATCATTCTTTCGTTTTTTAGTAATGGGGTCCTGAGAAAGTTCGTGGTAGGTTGTACTCGAACTAAAGGAGTTGGATGAAGTACTAGGTGGGTCAGTATTATTTTTAGATGGTTGAAAGTTAGATGATTTTGTCGGTGCTCTGGGAAAAGTGGGATTGTCCCAGTTATAGGCATAGCCATTTTGATAAGCAGATTTGTCTCTTATAAATTTATTTTCTTTATTGCTGATAATGTTTAAAGTGTATTCCTCAATGTGTGCCCGTAGGTTTTTATCCTTTTGGGCAAAACGGGGGGACGATAGACATAAAATATGGTTTTCATACCAATCAGAGACCGAGGTATCAAGTTGATCAAGTTCATAATCATACTGTTTACATAGTATGGATATCATACCAAATGAACAAGTTTGAAGATTAAATTCCCAAGAGGATTTAAGAACGTCATTAACTTTTTTCACATTAGGAAAAATTTGAATTCGTAGTCCCCATGGGACAATTTGATGTTCAACATATTTTTCTTACCTCACACTTTAACACAGGTATTTGATCACCCTCTCTCATAACCTTACTTAATTTACTGCTTCTCCCCCTTTTTTTTAATTAATATCCTGTACAATATCGTAATTCTTTGCTTATCTATTGTCTTCCCAGGTGCCTCCTGTTTATAATTTGGTTATTTTTTCAGAACCTTCTGGTTCTTTCATTACACATTTTCAACTGCATTTTATAATTAACCCAAGTAAGTAATTATTTGAGACATTGTCCTCCATGTAGTGTATGGCGTCATGTCCATGAACCAACTTTTCATGGACTTACAACACTATTGAAATTACTTTTTATCATTTATTCTTTCTTTGAATCATGGTTCATTCCTCCCTAACTAGATAAAACATCAAATGTCCGATCTGGTTGTATCCGCCTTCTACTAGGCAATTTTGGCACCCTATATGACTGCCTTACCTCACGGCTGTGGCCGAATCTGACCTACACACCGACTAGGGTAAGCTCTGGATGGCGCTAAGGGGGACTCTTCCCTTCTCTTCTCCACCAGGGAAGGAGGGGCAAAGGCACCCCCTCTGGGTTGGCAACTAGTGGAACTCTCCCGGTTTTCTCTATAAGAAATTTGTCCTCTTTATTTATCTCTTTCTATCTAAATGGGTTTAATTTTCTATCTTACCCAGTACTGAATTGAACTAATTATGATGCTTTCTTTACTAGACATATTAATCACGTAAAGTAGACGCACCCTGAGGAAGCCATTGTTATGGCGAAACATGTCGGAACAGTCCACTAAGACTTACATAGTCTATCTCAGGTCATCTTACTCACATTAAATGTGAATTGCACCCTTAATCTCATGTGCATAACTTGAACCTATTGCCAATTCTGTACTGTTTTCTATATCAATGATTACATGTCGTTGTAAATGAAATTTTAATTATTTGTCATGATTTATATAATTGAGCCTTGCTAAAAAAAATATATTGTCAATTTTTTCTTATATATATATATTTTTTTCTTTTTTTGTGTATTGATGTAATTTTCTATATGTAATAAAAACCGTTTTACCAATTAACAAGTATTATGAGCATTGAACTGTGAGTTAACCCCGACTCTTCTACATTACTCTTGCACCGCTATAATCCCTAGTCCACCATCCCCTCCTTGTTGATACTCTTATACCAAGGGATGAGGTGCTGTATTACCTAGTGGACCCTCTCTGTCCTTTTGTATATATTTATATATATATATATATATATATATGTATTAGTCTGGTGTCTCACTTTAAAAAGACTGCAAAACTGACAGCGTGTCAAGCTGTTCATGCTCCGTGCTGTACATTGAGCATTGTACAGTACAGTTTTCCGTTTTTGAATGCTTAGCAAAACGTGATACTGCTGCGCTGCAATTAATCTGTGCAGTGAGCACTTTCCTGGACTGGTGCTATCCAACATGAGAGCCATGGCGTACAACACACCTCAGCAAAAAGATGCTGCATTCAGATAGGGATGCATTAAAGGGGGTTTTAACACATAAGGCAAATTTATTGAGCAGTAAATGATGGACTTGCCATTCATTTGCCAATGAATATTCCTAAACAGAACACTGGAATCAATATTTCTTCCCTTAGCAGCTGGAATCAATCTGTTCACCTTACAGAAAGAGATATCAATAATAAAAGTAACCAGTGCGCTCAAATTCCAAGATCACAAGTTCAATAATGTCTCTGTATAACCGAAGATTAGGCGTCATATGTGCATCAACTTATTCCTCTCTTTATCCATCCTCTGAATCCAATCTTCCTTTACAGTGATCTCAAAAAATAAATATAATAAAGTGTAGTATGCTCAACCCACCATGCCTCAAAGTTTATCATATGTGCTCACTTTATCAATAAAATTCTGTGTCAATAAATAACCATGTGTGTATCTATTCTCTGGTGTTCTTCTTTTTATACCCTTACCCTTTATATACTTGGTGTATGTCCAATCAATAGCTATTAGATTCTCCTCAACTCTGTGCCTCCTTGTGTCTGCGCTTCAATAGCCATCTCGCATAAAGAGCCACACGGTTTTCCCAAAATAAAAATACCAATATAGTGCAATATTTAATTAAAAAAAATAATATTCAGATAGAAAGCCTCTCACCTCTATAATATGTTAGCTGTGCATTTCCTATTAATACTAATAGAAAAATTCCACCAAGTGACTGACCTCAGCTCAGACACTCCAAACTCCTTACTGGACTTCCAAAAATATGTGCTTTAATAAACCATTGTTCCTTCTTTTTGCTGCTCTTCAGTGTGACTTGTGCAAGTAAACCCCAGAAGTAAAAAGAAAATAATAATATAGTGCAATATTGCTTATACACAACACCAATTGATTTCAATTGCTGCACTTCTCTCTTTTGCCGCTAGGTGGCCGGGCACTTGGTGGCATTAGATAAGACATGGGCAATGCAAGATCAGATTATGAGTATATGGAGTAGCTCAGCCAATGGTCAGGGGTTTTCTTAAATCCCTAGGCCTGCTGGGAGAACCTATATATTTGGGTGGAGTCAGGTGATTGGGGTTCGGTGCCACCTTGAAGGCTGTCTGGGTGGACGTGTGTTGTATTGCCCGGGCTGCTAGGCCGGAGTTTGGGCCTATCCCGGCACATCTGGCTGCTAGGCTGTCTGAGGGTCTATCCAGAAGCAAGAGAGCAGTGCAGGGTTGGGATTGCGGCTTGCAGTCCAGGTTACCAAGTCGCTTAAGTGGCCCTCACTCTTCAAAAGGATGGGCACCCCTGCTGTAATGGGTGTCATGGAGTTCTGGTGAGTAGGATGTGTGGCAAGTGATGGTGGTGGAAGATCTACAGTCACTCATTGTTCACCAGAATTAAGAAGATTCACACGCACAGAATTTAATTGAACTTATTTTGAAGATTCACTCGATTTTGTAATGTATGGACCTTTTTTCTTTGGTTTATATGAAATAATTTGCTGACATTATCTGTTATGCACTTCTTATGCACAAGCACTTTATAGTACTTTATTAATTCACCAATTCATTTTTTCTCACATAAGTTTTTTTACAATGAGCTGCTCTCACCAATACTGTTTGTTTATACTTATCACCATTTGAGCAGGTTTAGGGTTTCAACCCCCCCCCCCCCCCCTTTCAGTGAAAATATAACCACTTCCAAAATGGCCACTACGGCACTTCCGTTTAGTCATCAAGACCTTCCCAGGATCCCATTCATTTGCCACTTTTCACAATCAACTTTTGTCAAGCAGGGGTGTCCACACACCGATTGAAATTCAGCTAGTTCCTGGTGAACCAGCCACATTTCTATCAAGATATGGCCTGATAAAGTCACACATTTTTACACTGTAGGAAAAATATTTAAAAAAAATATGTTTTTGGCTCATTGTGTATTTATGCATTTTAACACATATGGTTGGATGGTCTCCAAAGCTTAGAGGATTTGCCTATAAGGTTCATTTTAAAAATAAAAGCAGGTAGTTGATTAGCTAATATAGTTACATCTCCATTGACTTCTCCCTAAAAAGAAAATCATTATTAAACATCTGGTATTAAATAAACAAACCTAAAAAAAATTAGAAATGTTTAAGATGGAGTTGGATGTTAGTTCTCCAAATATAGAGACATACTGTAGAAACTTCATAAACAGTATTTTTTTAAGAACAGATTGTTTTTTTTTCTCAAGTATTAGGCTGGGTTCACACTGGAGAACGCAGCAATTCGCACCGTAGCCGCTGCAGAGATGTGTGAACCGGTGTTCTGCCGAGATGGTTCCACTTGGCGGATTAGTGCAGATCTGTACTGCGCATGCGCAGCGAAATTTCCGAAAATTGCCGAAGTTAAACAGCTGGGAGTGAAGTGTACACCGCGCACGCGCAGTCGGTGTACGAGACGATGCCGCACACTACCGATTCTGGCGCTACTCTGCAAGGGGAGTCTAAGGGGCGGGTCTATTACTGTAAGCAAGGGGCAAAGGCAAAATAAAAATAAATCGTTTATCTCTGGATATAGAGGAGAGTAATAGAAAACCTGTGTTTTTACAGTGCTACCTGGGTTTTTTCCCTTTCAATTAGGAGTGTATTTTTTTAAACTTTTTTTTTTTTTTTTAAACAAACAAACTCAGCTGTGCGGTGTACACTTCACTCGCATCTGTTTCGTTTCGGCAATTTCCGGAAGATGCCTAGTCATGCGCAGTACAGAGAGGAACCAACTCGGCAAGACACCGGCTCCATTGAGAGCCGGCCACAATCTCCTGCTATCTGAATTGAAACCCGCATCCAATTAACAATAGTGTGAACTCAGCCTGACACTGGGAATATATGGCCATTTTTAATGCAGTTAGTTCTTAGCTAGGTTTGTATTTATTTTTTTAATAATTATGTCTACCTCCTGGAAAAAAAATGTTCTCTATAAGCTGTAACTGTCATAATGGATTTTTAATAACCTTAGTGAATGTGGTGTAAGGGCTCTTTCACACGGGGCAGATCAGTGCAGATCCGCCCCGTGGATAGCCGCTTGCTCAGCGTGGATCGCTGGAGCGATCTCCGCTGAGCAGAAGATGACAGGTCCGTCTCTGCACACTGGGCAGGGACGGACCTGTCAGAGCGCCGCTCTCCCCTATGGGAGATCGGGTGACGATGGACCGTAGAGTCCGTCGTCACCCGATCCGCTCTGCAGACGGATGAAAAAATGGGGTTTTCCTCTGTCTGCAGAAACGGAGCATAGCGGACACGGACGAGAGCGGGTGTCAGCGGATGCTCATCCGCTGACACCCGCTATCCCATAGGGATACCTGTATGTCCGTTTTTCATCCAAAAACGGAAGGATGAAAAACGGAAAACGGTCCGTCCATGTGAAAGAGCCCTAACACATTGGGGTTGATTTGCTAAAACTGGAGAATGCTAAATCTGTTGCAGCTGCCCATGGTAGCCAATTAGCTTCTAACTTCAGCTTGTTCAGTTAAGCTTTGACACAAAAAAAACACTGGAAGCTGATTGGTTTCTATGCAAAGCTACACCAGATTTCGCACTCTCCAGCAGTGGCGGCCCGTCCATAGGGGGCGCCCGGGCGCGCCCCCCCCCCCCTCCTTGCAGTTAAAAAAATAAAAAATAAAATAAAATAAAAAAGTTCAAAAAAAAAAAAAAATTTATTTAAACATGTCCCTTTAAGGGCGCCGGGCACAGTGCAGTATGCACCGCTCTATCACCAATAGATAGATTCATGCATTGCATGAATCTATCTATTGTCACCTCTGCCGCCCCCTATTCAGGTGTCCGGCCCCTGATCGGGCGCCGGGCATCTGAATTACAGTGGGGGGGTGTTGCGGGAAGCGCCCCTATTAGAGCTGTAAGCTCTAATAGGGGACCCTATTAGAGCGGTGTGCTCTAATAGGCTTCCCTAAGTGTAAACAGCGGGCGCACGGCTGTGCGTTCGCTGATTACACAGTATTGTGTTAGAGAAGCGAATACATCGCTTCCCTAACACAGACCCGCCTCTCAGCCAATCAAGTTGCCAGGTCTGTTACCTGTAACCTGATTGGCTGAAGTCACAGGCGCTGTGATTGGATGCTAGGCGTCCAATCATAGCAAAAGACAGGCGCGGGAGAAGAAGACCTCGGACGGACGATAGCAGAAGACAGGAGGAGCGCGGGAGAAGAAGACCTCGGATGATGAGACACCGCTCGCCGCCTGACGCCATCACCAGCTGCACATCGAGACAAGGTAAGTGCAGAGGGCCAGCAGGGGGCACAGTGGCAGCACTTGGAGGGGCACTTAAAGGGGCACTCTGGCAGCACTTAAAGGGGCACTCTGGCAGCACTTAAAGGGGCACTCTGGCAGCACTTAAAGGGGCACTCTGGCAGCACTTGAGGGGCACTCTGGCAGCACTTGAGGGGCACTCTGGCAGCACTTAAAGGGGCACTCTGGCAGCACTTAAAGGGGCACTCTGGCAGCACTTGGAGGGGCACTCTGGCAGCACTTGGAGGGGCACTCTGGCAGCACTTGGAGGGGCACTCTGGCAGCACTTGGAGGGGCACTCTGGCAGCACTTAAAGGGGCACTCTGGCAGCACTTGGAGGGGCACTCTGGCAGCACTTGGAGGGGCACTCTGGCAGCACTTGGAGGGGCACTCTGGCAGCGTTTGAGGGGCACAGTGGCAGTGTTTGATGGGCACAGTGGCAGCGTTTGATGGGCACAGTGGCAGCATTTAATGGGCACAGTGGCAGCGTTTGATGGCACAGTGAGGCTGTTTGTTTGCGCCCCCCCAAAAATTTTGAGCACCAGCCGCCACTGCTCTCCAGTTTTAGTAAATCAACAACCATAGCGAAAATGAACTTTGCAAAGAATACCGAATCATGTGCAAGGAAAATTTACAAAAAAATGACTTGTTTGCACATGATTGGATGATTGTAATCACAACATCATTAGTCACTTGTCTACTGGGGCAATTTTTTTCCATTTTTTGCACGTGCTAAAATCATATTTTTTTGCTAGAAATTACTGAACTCCCCCTCCCCAAAAGTATATTTATTTTTAAAGCAATAACCCTGGAGATTTGTATGTCACACAATATTTGCGCACAGTGGCGGCCCGTCAATAGGGGGCGCATGGGCGCCGCCACCCCAAAGCTAGGCTAGTGTGTGCGGATGCCGGACACACAGCTGTCTATGGGAAGCTTGACGTGCTTGCAATCAGGTGATTGCTTCTGAGAAGCTTCATTGGGTTTTTCTTTAGAGTGTCCTCGTGGCGCAAACCATGCGCCCGGACCACTCCCACACTACAATGATTCCTCCAGTTTCCTCCAGTTGCTGTATTGTAATTGGCGGGTCCAGAGGACGGTAGGCAGTGCTTTGCGCGGAACCACTTCTGGTTTCCCACCACTCACTGTCTGTGTTGTGGATGTAATGGAAGGAAGCAGCCTTGCTGAGCGGCACCTCTTTAATACTTGGTTGGACTTGACCAGTAAGCTGCTTGTGCAACAGCTGCCCCTCCGCTCCGCGCACACTTCTATATACACCCTCCTTCTTCCTTCCTGTATACATCATCTGTCCTGTTACTGTATATATAGCTGTATACAGGACAGATGATGTACTGTATATCTACAGACAGTGATGGAGGAAGGTCTCTATATACAGGAAGGAAGGTGGGTGTATATATAGCTGTATACAGGACAGATCATGTATATCTGCAGTGAGTGAATGCGACCTGGGTAAGTGCGGACCTGAAGGGTTTTTTTCACGCTGTAAATTTATTTTATTGGGATTTTATGTGATAGAACAACACAAAGTGGCACATAATTGTGAAGTGGAAGGGAAATGATAAATGTTTTTTAAAATTTTTTACAAATAAATATCTAAAAAGTGTGGCGTGCATTTGTATTCAGCCCCCCTGAGTCAATACTTTGTAGAACCACCTTTTCCTGGGGATGTCTCTACCAGCTTTGCACATCTAGCGAGTGACATTTTTGCCCATTCTTCTTTGCAAAATAGCTCAAGCTCTATCAGATTGAATGGAGAGCGTCTGTGAACAGCAATTTTCAAGTCTTGCCACAGATTCTCGATTGGATTTAGGTCTGGACTTTGACTGGGCCACTCTAACACATGGAAATGCTTTGATCTAAACCATTCCATTGTAGCTCTGACTGTATGTTTAGGGTCGTTGTCTTGCTGGAAGGTGAACCTCCGCCCCAGTCTCAAGTCTTTTGCAGACCCTAATGCCCCGTGCACATGAGCGGATTTGTTGATGGTTGATGGTTGATATTAATGTTTTTTCTGACTGAATTCTGCTCAAGCTTGGCTTGCATACACACGGTCACACAAAAGTTCCATGAACTTTCGACTGCCAAGAAAGCGGTGACATACAACACTACGACGAGCCTAGAAAATGAAGTTCAATGCTTCCGAGCATGCGTTGAATTGTTTCCGAGCATGCGTAGGCATGCGTAGGAATTTTGCGCGTCAGAATTTGTACAGATGATCGGAATTTCAGATCGAAACTTTTTTCCGACCGAAAAATTGAGAACCTGCTCTCAATCTTTTGCTGGCGTAAATGCCACCAGAAAAAGTCCGATGGAGCATACACACGGTCGCATTTTCCGACCAAAACATCACATCAGTCTTTTGCTGGCGGCATTTGCGATTGTGTGTACGCGGCATAACAGGTTTTCTTTCATGATTGCCCTGTATTTGGCTCCATCCAATTTCCCATCAACTCTGACCAGCTTCCCCGTCCCTGCTAAAGAAAAGCATCCCCACAACATGATGCTGCCACCAACATGTTTTACGGTGGGGATTGTGTGTTCAGGGTGATGTGCAGTGTTAGTTTTCCGCCTTTTAGCCACAAAGTAAAATTTTGGTTGCATCTGACCAGAGCACCTTCTTCCACATGTTTGCTGTGTCCCCCACATGGCTTCTCACAAACTGCAAACGGGACTTCTTATGGCTTTCTTTCAGCAATGGCTTTCTTCTTGCCACTCTTCCATAAAGGCCAGATTTTGGAGTGCACAGCTAATAGTTGTCCTGTGGACAGATTCTCCCACCTGAGCTGTGGATCTCTACAGCTCCTCCAGAGTTAGGCCCCATGCACACGAGATGCAGATGCAAACTCTGCTGAACGCGTGTTTTAAAAAGCAGAAACCTGCGTTTAAAAACGCGCGTTTTGCTGTGTTTTCATGCCGCGTTTAGACGCGTTTAGAAGCGTTTGCGTCTATAAGCATTTGTAAAGATAACATCATATAGACCCTCCCCAAGCTCAGAAAGCATGTATTATTAACTATTTCTGCCAATTTGATCAGAGTGAGCAGCAGCAGAGAGATCAGTTGAACACTTGCATTTGCCTCTCTTTCTGTGTTTTTTTTTTAAATGGATCCCATATTGAATACATGTCAGGAAATGCTCCTGATGTTGCTCTTGATGCGGCAGCAATGTCGTCGCAAATTTGCATGAGAGGTCCAGAATCAGAGCTCGTCGATATTGGACCCATCCGTTGATGGCACAGCGAATGTCCGTTGGATATTTCACAAACATGTATGCATTAGTGAGTATATATGCTCTATGAACTATCTAAACTAATTACGACATTTTAAACAATTTTTTCTAGTATTTTTTATGGTTTACCATCATATTTCTGAGTTTTCTGCTCCAAAAAATTGGGTTCCTTTAAAAAGGCTTATAAACGCAAACGCGGCTAAACGCAGGTGCCTGCGTTTAGCTGCGTTTTGCGTCTGAAAAGCAGAAAAGCAAAGTGTCTGAACGCATTTTTTTGCTTCTGGAAAAACGAGGTTAAACGCAACTGCATAAAAACGGGAAAAAAATAGACTGTGTACATGGACACATAGGATAACATTGCATGCGTTCAGGTGCAGTTGAAAAAAGTGTCCAACTGCCTCTGAACGCGCGTTTAACAGCGTCTCGTGTGCATGAGGCCTTACCATGGGCCTCTTGACTGCTTCTCTGATTAATGCTCTCCTTGCCCGGCCTGTCAGTTTAGATGGATGGCCATGTCTTGGTAGGTTTGCAGTTGTGCCATACTATTTTTGGATGATGGATTGAACAGTGCTCCGTGAGATGTTTAAAGCTTGGGATAATTTTTTATAACCTAACCCTGCTTTAAACTTCTCCAAAACGTTATCCCTGACCTGCCTGGTGTGTTCCTTGGCCTTCATGATGCTGTTTACTAAGTATCTCTAACAAACCTCCTCTGAGGGCTTCACAGAACAGCTGTATTTGTACTGAGATAAAATTACACAGAGGTGGACTCTATTTACGAATTAGGTGGCTTCTGAAGGCAATTGGTTCCACTAGATTTTAGTTAGGGGGTATCGGAGTAAAGGGGGCTGAATACAAATGCACGCCACACTTTTCATATATTTATTTGTATAAAATGTTGAAAACAATTTATCATTTTCCTTCCACTTCACAATTATGTGCTACTTTGTGTCTAGCACATAAAATCCCAATAAAATACATTTACGTTTTTAATTGTAACAAGACAAAATGTGGAAAATTTCAAGGGGTGTGAATACTTTTTCAAGGCACTGTACAGACTGATTTTATTGTTGTGGGTTTATAACCCTTTAAAGTGATTGTAAAGTCTTGTTTTTTAAAAACAAAAACAAAAGAACAAACATGTTATACTTACCTGCTCTGTGCAGTTGGTTTTGCACAGAGCAGCCTGGATCCTCCTCTTCTAGGGTCCCTCGTGGCTGCTGCTGGCCCCTCCCTCCTGTTGAGTGCCCCCACAGCAAGCAGCTTAGTATGGGGGCACCTGACCTAAGTCACAGCTCTGTGTGTCCATTCAGACACAGAGTCCCAACCCGGCACCCTCCTCCTCTCTACCCTGATTGGCTAACTGACTGATTGACAGCCGCGGGAGCCAATGGTGCTGCTTCTGTGTCTCAGCCAATCAGGAGGAGTGCCCTGGATGTCTAAGACACTGGTGGACATTGCTGGAGAGACATGGGGCTCAGGTTTAGTAATCAGGGGGTGCTGGGGAGGCTGCTACACACAGAAAGTTTTTTTTATCTTAATGCATAGAACTTCTGCCTTTACAACTCCTTTAAGTCTTCTTGTGGGCTAACACATTTTTGTGGACTGCATGGTGTCAGCGATTTAAATAATGACTGCACAACATGGGACTTTTTTTTTTTTTTTTTTTTAATAAAGGACTTGTCAAAAACATTGTTTGTGTTTTTATTTACCACTGTATCCCTTACTTATTCACATAAGAGGGACAGTATCTGGGCCCCCCCTTATTGCTAAAGGAGGCTTTAAGATTCCCGATAAGCCCCTTGCCTGCAGACTCCTCTGCAAACACGAGGCCAGGGTTGTGGGGAAAAGGCTCTTCTCCTCGTCAGCAAGGGGACAAGGTGCTTTGTTGGGGGGGGGGGGGGGATTCCTCAGTGCCCCTACACACTAAGAGCCTGATATGGATTATGGGGGTTGGAGCCTATTTTTCATTTTTATTTTTATGACATGCTTCTTTGGGTTGGGTCACTGGGTGTTAGGATGCTGGCAGGTGGCACATCCTAACAACCAATACAAATTTCTACCAGAAATGCATGTATATAGGTTTTTGGTGCGTTTCCATTGAAGTCTATGGGGCCAAAATCATGCATCAACTACACCAACATAGCACCAGTATATTTTACAAAAATGTGCCTTGCTGTGCTGCATTGATGTGAACAGGCACCATAGAGAAGCATGTGAAAATGTGATTTCTATTGTCATGCGATTCTGATTGCAAGTCTCATTGGAAATAAAACTAGGAGTAAGCGTGTCGGGACCCCACAGGGCAAGGACCACGCTTTACCACAGATGGACACCAGTGGCAAAAAGCGCCCTGAGGCGATTCAGTTTGCATAGGTTGCGCTATACAAGTCATTAATTTATTCAACTAGGCCGTAGATAGCAGAAATAATCTTGTTCAGCTTATAAAGTATTCTCTATTTGGCTTTAATCCTTTAAATCCCACATGTATGTGAAAGGTATATAACAACAGACCCTGCTCTTTAGGACAACCCCAAGCTTTCACTGTGGCAACCAATCACTACACTTTCTGTTTTGTAGTTTCTTCACCCAACAGAAAACCATCACTACCATGAAAAGGCCAGTTGGTGGTGTTTACCTCCAAGGCAAAGGTACCCATTTCCCACCGCTACCAAAACTACTTTTGTTCTCCTCAATCTTGCGGACCACCCGGGTGCTGAATTCCAGGAGCCTGCCCTAAGTCCACACTGCACCTCAATTTAAAAAAAAAAACGGACTAAACACCGTAAAGGAGCCACGTCACCTGTGGCCATCTTTGGTTTTTATTTGTATTGAGCGTTCGTACACCCGGCACTTGGTTATAGTGCCCTGCTTCTTCCGGGCTGTGGCAATATTCAAGTATTCACTGGTGCATGAGCTTATCCATCTCAGCCTGCTCTGCTAAACACTAGAAGATAACTCCAGACAACCTTGCTCCTTATGATTACCCTGTAAGGGAATATGTGTATGACCTGTCTGTTAACTCAGGGGTCCACTCAGTGAAGTGAGCTGACAATATAGTCTGTGGTGGAGGTTCTTCATGAATACACCCGCAAGAGAATTTTAGACGCACATCTTGACACTTTCTGGGATCTTACGTGTCCTGCTCTCTATGAACTTTTACATTCATTATATTGATTTTTTGCACAGTCATTACAATTTTCTAGCGCTGCACTAATGTTTATTATGTTCACTTGCTAGGATTTGGTATTTTAGCCTTGAGTGTTAAGCTGCTTAATTAATAACGTTTGTTTTGCACTGATTGTTTTTTCTATTACGTTGAACACCAAAGATGTCTTAGAAATCCAGTTTGTTTTATTGAGCAAGCAATTATCAGTTCCAGTATTTTAACTGTCAGAGGTTCACTTTAAAGTGTTACTCTGCTAGGTCCAGGTCAAGTAATGACATTTCAAGGATCATGCGTTTCCTTCCATGAAATTCACATATGGATTCTACTCAATTTCTAATTTCTGCGGGCATACCTTACTCCCTGAGTGCTGTGTAATAGGGCCTTCCTGTCAAAATCACATTATCTGTGTTTTAAAGGCATGAAAAGGCACCTGCTCAGCATGGAATCTGTCGGCTGATCCCCGCTGAGCAAGGGGGGTGGCTGGTCTTTCCCTAATGCAGAGCAGTGCCACTGATGATATCATCTGTGTTTGTGGAACCCTTAGGTTGGACCGGGATACATGCTACTGAGCATGTGCAAAGTAAGGGTGGCCATTTTTAATGCTGGAATTCCATGTTGCTGTAGCATGTGATACGTTGTGTTACTTCTGGACATTTGGACTTAATAAATTGCTATTTATGGGTGGTTTTACTCTACATGAAGTGGCTTTTTTTTATCATATGCGTATCGGTCCTGCTGAGCTAATTCACAGTGGTGGAGCGGTTCCCTGCAAGTTGTGGATGTATATGGTGACAAATGACAGAAAAATTCCCTGATGTCTCTGTGAATAAGGGGAGACTGGAGAGAGCACCCTTTCCCTAGGAGAATCTCACTATGTGCATGTGACCATAGAGGGTCGCGTTATTTTGTAAGCCTTGTGTGTGATCAATGGCACCTGGGAGACCTTAAAAGCGTTTGATCGTGACAGCCTGAGGTGCTCATTCTATTTTCTCACAGCTTTTAGCAGATTGGATCAGATTGGATGTCGGCATGTGTAAACGGACACATGTCCGTTTACATCCATGCTCCATAGAGGGTCTGATCAGGTCTGCCTGAAAAACTGACAGACGGACCTGATCAGTCCGCCCGTGTGAAAGGGGCCCTAATGCAGTGATGATTGTTCTACTTGATGACCCTAATTTAGGTTTAGCTGAATATGCTTCCACCACCCTTCTAGGGGTTGACATTGAAGAGTACATGTCATGTATGATACTCTAGGTTCATTTACTAGATGATGATTTTGGCACCTGCCCTATTTAATATCCATTATCTGCCACATTCTCTTACAGTGTCACAAAAACAAACACAGCATAATACGTAAAGTATAGTTGTTAAGAGATTTATAAGTTGAAAGGTCTAATTTGTTTAAAAGGAATGCCATCCATAATATAGCCCAGATATGCAACATCTAAAGCTACTGGTCAACTAGGTTCTAATGTTATATGCAGCAACTAAATGCCATGTCCAGATCTAGTGAAGCCAATCCTATTAGGCGAAGCTTATATTGGCTATTATATATTAGATTAGGTCAAGCTTCATCCTGTGAGCTTATAACACACCTGTGGGGGCATAAAAAATGGGCAGTAGGGTGGTGTGGTGTTCAGATCAATGGTTGCTGTTACTTACTTTGTGTTTTAATGCGTAACCTGCATTTCTCCAGTCATCTTCCAGGACGGCACACCACACAATCAACAAAGTTTAAAAAAAGTTTAAAAAGCCCCACCCCTCCCTCTGACCCTCAGTTATTGATTGTGTTTCCCACACACTGATGGCTGCGAAACCTTTTATTATTTTCTAAAGAGACCTCAGGTCTGGGACCATGGTCGCCCCCTTAAAGAACAAACCCAGAGCAGTCAGTGGTGTCTTCAGGGTTTTGTTGAGGCTTTCATTGCCTTCTCATTAAGGGGTTTCCCTTTCTTTCTCCTTAAAACAGAGAGTTTTTTCTCAAGAAGATCTTGATATGATTTTGGAGATGCTGGGGGACTAGGAGAGGTGAGTTGTCCATAACCCCAGGGGCCACCTAGTTTTCCCTCTCTCCCTTCCCCTCCTACCTGACAGTGGTGAGATGGTTTGGAGGGGCCGCCTGTACACCCCACATCGGCCGGAAGCCGGGCTCCAATGGCCGACTGTTTGTTTTCCCACAGGGAGCTGTGCTTTCTTTCTATTTACACCGCTGTGCGAGCGGTGTGTGTCGCCTGCTACTGTGCATGTCCGGAAGCCGCAGGGCGCCAAAATGGCGGCGATCGGTGCGGTCGGAAGCACAAGGCAGCGTTTTGGAGCGAGGGGGCCCGAGGTCTACAGCCTTCACAGAGATCCATCTACCGGTGTAGAGGCAGGGGATGGAGGGCAGACCAGATCTCACAGCACTAGAGGTCGCCACAGGGGGTTAGTGACTCCGCTGGAGCGAGGGGGGGCAGGCATTTGGGGTGGCCCTATTTTCCTGTCCCCCACATAGTTACCTTATGGATGTTGGCTGATGGGGTGTTCCTTTCTTCATGATGGCCTTCCTTCTGGGCCAGGGAAAGGTTAACCCCGGTAAGGACAGTCAGGTTCCCTCCGTGGGATTTGTGCCGTTGGCTCAAATTTCATTTAACCTTCTTTCTCTTAAGATGGCCTTCCTTCTGGCCATCACCACAGCCAGAAGGATAGGTGACCTACAGGCCCTGACAATAAAAGAGCCTTTTTTGTTGCTCCTGGAGGATAGGATAATCCTTAGAGAGGATCCGCTTTATTTACCAAAGGTGACCCCTGGGTTCCACAGGTCACAGGAAATCATTCTTCCATCATTCTGCCAGAATCCCAAGAATGATATGGAAGAAAGGTTACACCTTTTAGATGTTAGACATTGTCTTCTAGTATATTTAGAAAGGGTGAGAGAATTTAGGAGATCAAATCATTTTCTAATTACTTTTGGTGGCCAAAGAAAGGGTCTTCAGGCTTCAAAACCAACAATAGCCAGGTGGATTAAGCAGGCGATAGCGATAGCTTATAGACACTCGGGTAAACCGGTTCCATCCCACCTTAAGGCTCATTCAACCAGATCTCTGGCGACCTCCTGGGCAGAGAGGGCAGGCACTTCAATAGATCAGATCTGCAAGGCAGCAACATGGATGAGCCATAATACCTTCCTGAGGCATTACAGAGTGGAGCTGTTGTCCCCTCAGGACTTGGCTTTTGGCAGGAAGGCCCTACAGGCGGTGGTCCCATCCTAATTTAGGCCTGAACTTCTTGCTTAGCGTCTCAGGTGTGCCGTCCTGGAAGATGACTGGAGAAAATTACAAGTTACACTTACCGGTAACGGGTTTTCTAGGAAATCTTCCAGGACGGCAGGCCTATTTCCCTACCCTTGACTGTTGGTGATGTTGTATTCTTCACAGAATGTACCCTCTGACACTGGTGTGGGTCTTTACTTTGTCATAACTGAGGGTCAGAGGGAGGGGTGGGGCTTTTTAAACTTTGTTGATTGTGTTTCCTGCCAGGTGAGACCAGTCATCCTCTCAGGTGAGCCGTCCTGGAAGATTTACTAGAAAACCTGTTACCGGTAAGTGTAACTGGTAATTTTCATACTCTATTGCTATCTAGTATTTTATAATAATTAGCTTTATTGTGAACTATAGAAAAAAAAAACCTTGAGGTGCATTCACATGGGTGTCATCATTTCAGTCATAGTTTTTGCTAAAAACACAGATTCAGGTTACATTCGTTTACATCAGTTTAAACATCTATATTTGTGTCCATTTTTTTCAATTGTTGAAGAAACTAGTGATATGTAACAAAGGTATAAACAAAAAAAAAATGTTTCTTGCCTAAAAATGGAAATAAATAGAAAGCATGTAAGGGAGCCTTACATGCTTTCTATTTATTTCCATTTTTAGGCAAGAAACATTTTAAACCGACACACGGGGCTGTCTAGGAGCAGTGCGGACCTTGGTTTCTGAACGCATAGGGCCTTAAAGACGGGTACCACTCAGGTATAGCATTAAGCCCCGTCCAGCTGCATCTTGCCATAGTCTTTGACAAGCTTCCTGCAGCGGGGCTGGACTCTGCACATTTCCCAGGTGAACTGTAGCTCTCCAGTGTCGGCAGCACTCATGCAGCCCCAGACCATGACACTCCCATCACAATGCTCACACACTTGTACTCATTTTCAAAGTAGAGAAAAAAGATTTAAAAATAATTAATAAACATACTGTATACATATGCAACATAATGTTATGTACATGCAAAGGTTAGACAAAGTGAAGTACTACTAAGATTTACAATCATTCATATCAGGGAAATCCAAATAACTAAGATACAGAAATGGGTTCTGTACACATTTTTAAGAGGTCCCTATATATAATATTATCAGCTGGCAGTTTTGTCCTTAGTTCACCATGGGGTCCGCCTGTCAAGTCACACAGGAGGAACAGCAACACTGGGTTGACAGAACCCCCTAGTGGGAAAAGTCTGAATTATCACTGGATCGTAAAACGTAATGCACTTAACCCATATTATGAGGATAAATGTCCGGATTAGAGCACCAGCCAACTTTTCTGAGAATGACTGAGTGTTCTCTGATAAGACTCCACATTCATGCAATGAATAAGTATCATAACAAATGTCCGCATTGAAAGTAAATTCATATTTTAAAAGAATATTTTTAGCACATTTCAATTTTTTTTTTTTTTACACACATTACTCTCCATGGTAGGCAAATTTGGGAAACATATAAGAATGATAGGATTTACCAAGCTTTGCAGCCACATGCACATACTCTTACACTGTAGTTAGTCTGGTTGAAAAAAGACACAAGTCCATCTAGTTCAACCAATAACAGGATACTCTGAAATCATGTGATGTTGTCATGGAGGAGTGGAAGAGGACTCCAGTGGCAACCTGTGAACCTCTGGTGAACTTCATGTCCAAGAGGGTTAAGGCAGTGCTGGAAAATAATGGTGGCCACACAAAATATCAACACTTTGGACCCAATTTGGACATTTTCACTTAGGGGTGTACTAACTTTTGTTGCCAGTGGTTTAGACATTAATGGCTGTGTGTTGTTCAACCAATAAAAGGATACTCTGAAATAATGTATACGTATTTTCTTTTTTACTCCCATGGCTTCTTCACACCATACTCCCTCCCTAGGTATACTCCTGAGCCTGGACCATACGAAAGGGGGTTGAATGGAAGACATAGTGGAACTTGAATCCCAGAATTATCATATCAAATCCCAGCCGTGACCTTAGAAGACAAGTGACCTTTCTTTTTTTTTTTATTGGCTTTTATTGGAATGACAAGGTTGGCTTTGCT
The DNA here is from genome assembly GCA_028564925.1 of Lithobates sylvaticus. Classification (NCBI taxonomy): domain Eukaryota; kingdom Metazoa; phylum Chordata; class Amphibia; order Anura; family Ranidae; genus Lithobates; species Lithobates sylvaticus. The sequence goes on along the minus strand of CM053035.1, from coordinate 150,896,190 downwards.
TTGTCTTCCCAACAAGCACCAAGCTCTCATCAACACAGAATATAAAAGTGGAATTGAACCTTACAGCTCAGCACATAAGTGTCTGGAGATACATTTACATGACTGCAGTGTAGGTCTGCATTGAGACTGCAGTCCTTGTTCAGCATAACTGGTCCCCTGGGCAGGCTCCCTTTCTTGGGAGAACATTCGAGGTAGACTGTTGAGGATTTCAAATACATTTCAGCTGCACAAGGCAGTCATCGCTCTGTCTGGACAACAATCTCCCCTCTCTACCTATTGGTTTCTGAATATATTTCTGGTAGCCATATTATGTGATGTTTGCTATCAAAACTTCTGATGATAAAGTTTAAAAAAAAAAAAACATCACAGTTTCTGAAACAGTGTGAGACATCTTGAGCACATTCAATAGAAAGTTTCCAGCAAGCTGGAAATCTTTTGTCAGTGATTTGACAGTTTCCCTTTCCAAGGTACTGAAGTTTTCACTGTACACAGGCTACAGGGAAAACATAATCTAAATAGACTGTTATAATAAGAAATAAACTGCTGGCAACCAAAGTTAGTACACCCCTAAGTGAAAATGTCCAAATTGGGCCCAAAGTGTCGATATTTTGTGTGGCCATCATTATTTTGCAGCACTGCCTTAACCCTCTTGGACATGTAGTTCACCAGAGCTTCACAGGCTGCCACTGGAGTCCTCTTCCACTCCTCCATGACAACATCACAGAGTCGGTGGATGTTAGAGACCTTGCGCTCCTCCACCTTTCATTTGAGGATGCCCCACAGATGCTCAATAAGGTTTAGGTCCGGAGACATGCTTGGCCAGTCCATCACTTTTACCCTCCGCTTCTTTAGCAAGGCAGTGGTCGCCTTAGAGGTGTGTTTGGGGTCATTATGTTGGAATACTGCCCTGCAGCCCAGTCTCCGAAGGGAGGGGATCATGCTCTGCTTCAGTATGCCACAGTACATGTTGACATTCATGTTTCCCTCAATGAACTGTAGCTCTCCAGTACCAGCAGCACTCCTGCAGCCCCAGACCATGACACTTCCACCACCATGCTTGACTGTAGGCAAGACACATTTATCTTTGTACTCCTCACCTGGTTGCCGCCACACACGCTTGACACCATCCATTTAACCAAATAAGTGTATCTTGGTCTCATCAGACCACAGGACATGGTTCCAGTAATCCATGTCCTTAGTCTGCTTGTCTTCAGCAAACTGTTCTGAATGGAACCTGTCTTGTAAAACCACTGTATGGTCTTGGCCACCATGCTGCAGCACAGTTTCAGGGTCTTGGCAATCTTCTTATAGCCTAGGCCATCTTTATGCAGAGCAACAATTCCTTTTTTCAGATCCTCAGAGAGTTCTTTGTCATGAGGTGCCATGTTGAACTTCCAGTAACCAGTATGAGAGAGTGAGAGCGATAACACCAAATTAAACACACCTGCTCCCCATTCACACCTGAGACCTTGTAACACTAACAAGTCACATGACACAGGGGAGGTAAAATGGCTAATTGGGCCCAATTTGGACATTTTCACTTAGAGGTGTACTCACTTTTGTTGCCAGTGGTTTAGACATTAATGGCTGTATGTTGAGTTATTTTGAGGGGACAGCAAATTTACACTGTTATACAAGCTGTACATTCACTACTTTACATTGTAGTAAAGTGTAATTTCTTCAGTGTTGTCACATGAAAAGATATAATAAAATATTTACAAAAATGTGAGGGGTGTACTCACTTTTGTGAGATACTGTATATGAATGAATTACTTGTGCAAAATGTAACAAATGTCCAATCTCCTATAATAGTCCTCTAATCTTAAATTCGACCAAATAATGAGTGAATACATTTTCACACAAACACCAATGTGCCTTTCACTATAGGCCCCCAACTCATCCAGTGGACCCCTCAAATGAATTGGGGGTCATACACGCTTGTTAATGCTTATAAACCTGGGGTCCTAGATCAATGTTTCCCAACTCTAGACCTCAAGTACCCCCAACAGGTCATGTTTCCAGGATATCCCTCAAATGAAATGACTGAGGTAATTACTAAGGCAGTGAAACTGATCAAATCATCACCTGTGCAAAATAATGGAAAGCCTGAAACATGACCTGTTGGGGGTACTTGAGGACTTGAGTTAAGAAACATTGACCTAGATCCACCAATCTTCTCTTCTACTTGTCAGCCCCAAATATGTACCGGGTCATGCAGGAATTTTCAAATAGGATAAAAGGAGAAGCTGAGAAGGAGAAGGAGAAGTGCAGTGTGTCTGCTAAATCCTAATTTATTCAAATAAAACATACAGTTGTACACTCACATAAAACCAGCATCTCAGAGCATGTAGTAGTTGTCACAGTATCAGCAAACCAACCAACAAGATGGTGTCTGGTCTCCAACTGACGTGATGACGTCAATGACCACCTGATGCATTACACCCAATCGGCTTTCTCAATCAGGGAAAACATGTATGATGCAGGAGCCCCAAAAACTGGAGAAATGGAAATGTATTAGATGAGCAAACACAACCACCTTTGAGGTCTGCAAGTCTGTAACTCAACACGTGAAAAACTGCACCTTCAGCATTTTCAGCAAAACTGTAGTGCAGGTGTTGGCATCTCCTGTTTGTCTGCAGGTATGAATTCTAAATATGAATTCTAAATAAAAGGTGCTGCAATGCACATAGTATACCGTGCATTGACATGTATTGCCAAAATATGCAAGCACAAACCTAAAGTGAATCATGATCTTTTTCTGCCCTAATTTAAAAAATACAAAGCACTGACAGTAAGAAAAGTTTGCTTAAAAAAAAAAAAAAAAAAATCTAAAATCAATACAGACATTTTCTATGGTATAGCATAATATGAACCTCATATAAAGAAATCTATGGACAGATTGCAGCAAACAGCATGTCAGCCTTTGTCCCAACTCTATCCCTGGCTGCAAGATGCTGCTCTGTAAAAATCTAACCAAGGGCACTGCAGAAAGTCAAACGCTATAGGGACCATATGATATGGATAGGCTTACACTCACAGAAAGGCAATATAAACTCAGCTATATAAATAGAACTCAGGAAGTCAGATAGATAGATAGATAGATAGATAGATAGATAGATAGATAGATAGATAGATAGATAGATAGATAGATAGATAGATAGATAGATAGATAGAATATATATTGTATTTCAGAAGACTGGCTGCTCTAACCCAAATTTAAAAACGGCAAACAAAAGTGTGTACTAACTTATAGCTACCTTTCCAGATTCCTATTACAGTAATCTGAATTCCAAATAGTTGGATTTTCATTTTTTAGATTACAACCCTTGGACAAATGCTAATTAAAGCGGTAGTAAATGCCGGCTGTTTTTTCTTTTTTTTTAAACCTGCAAGGCAAAGTTATAATGTGCTAGTATGCAACGCATACTAGCACATTATGTGAAACTTACCTTGGAACAAATCCCTCCAGCGACACGCTTTCACCGAAGTCGCTTCCAACTTCACCCAGTCTTCCTTCCAGGTTTGCGGACTTCAGCTGTGTGAGTGGCTGGGGCCGTGGTGACGTCACTCCCACGCTTTCGCGCAGGAGCCGTCCTTTACGGCACAGGACTCTAAAGGAATGGCTTGGGAGGCAGTTCCTTCAGAGCGCATGCGCCAGTGATGTCACCGGCTGCATCTACAGTAAATATCTCCTAAACATTGCATGTTTAGATGATATTTACAGTACCTATAGGTAAAAATGTCTAAAGAATGTCATAGAGACTTTTTAGAATTCTGTTGCACCTCCACAAGACAAATCCAAAGAAATATTCCCAATGCACGTTTCTGGAAATGGCTGTAAAGTAAGTAGGTGCTGCAGAGACCACAGGCTGGAAACTGCACAGAACAAGGGATATGTAGCCAGCACACCAAGGATCTCCAAAAAAGCATGAAAAAGTTTTATTAAACAATCATATCACAGCATAAAATAGCCATGTTTTGGGTCCACACAGGACCCTTTCTTCAAGGGGTCCTACATGGCCCCAGAACATCACTTTTTACACTGTGATATGATCGTTTAATAACACTTTTGGACACTTTTTCATAAGCCCTTGGTGTGCTGGCAAGATATCCCTTGCCCCCCCCCCTTTACTTACCTGAGTCCTCATTCCATCCGGGACTGAGCACGTCTGCAGCTCTTCTTTCCCCCCTACTTCTGGGTCTTGCTGGCTTTGCTGGGGCACCAGGAGCCATTGGCTCCCATTGCTGTCTATCAAAGCCAGTGACGAGTGAGCAGGGTCGATTCCCGCTGTCTGTATCAATGGACGAAGCAGTGGGGCTTGGGTCCCATGGGAGAACTGAACAGAGAGGAGGGGCCAGGAGTTCCATCGGGGGACCCAAGAAAAGAAGGTTTGTGGCCGTTCTGTGCAATTCCATTGTAGAGATCACCTCTGCAATTTATACCTGGAGCATTTTTTTGAAGACACATTTTCTTCAAAGTGAGCCTGTCCAGACCCATCCCCCCTGTAAAAATCACCATACCTACCTAATATCTAACAATCATGAGGCAGCAACTCGATAGCTTCTTCATTAGAAAACTTTATTTTTGCACTACAGCAATAGCAAAATCCATAAGATGCTAACGTATTTCGTTCTGGGAAAATTCCTTGGGAATACAGAACAGGTCAAATCTCAGGAGAAGTCCCTTCAGCCTATTGCAAGAGCATCTTCTCACAAGATTTCCTCTGCTCTGTATTCCCCAGAATCTAGCCAGGACTGTGACATATCCTTTGACTATACTGCCATGGGCATATGACAGGGGCAAGGTAAGAATAATCCATTTTTTTTCTTTTTTTTTTTACACTTACTGCCCTGGTAAAATTCTGCTACAGCTACAAGAAGTTAGAAAAATACAAACAACGTTGGGTGGACCGTGCTCAGTCCCCTCAAATAGAAGTTTGTAGCAGCGCTATTCAAGATTTTTTCAAGTGAATGAAAAAACATTAATATACACACTTAGAGTGAATGACCATATATCTCACTAGAATATGTACATATAAAAAAATAATATATATATATATATGTAAAAACATATGAATCAAGTGAGAGTGATAAAAATTCCAATAAGTGCATAAAAGGATCAAAGTGAATAGTGAACCATATATATGGTGAAAAAAGATGATCAATAAAATAAATATATATAAAAAAATATATATAAAAAACTGTGTCTCCAGTCCACATAAAAAAATGCTTGCCAATCTGATCAAGCCAATCTGCAGAAATCCACCAAGTGACAGTTCCCAGTTGGTATAAATAAACAGTTCAAAATTTGGTGATATTTGAGTGATCCGGCCACCATGCGTTTACACCTTGTGCGAGAATCGTCCCCCTGTGGGGCTGCACTCACCAGAACACTGCTTTAAATACGCCTGTAGTTTAACCAATATGGGCCTTCTCCTCCAACATCAGACCATCCACCAGCGCGAAAATAAGACCAGATCCTCTATCCAGCATCCCCTGATCAATACTCCACCAGCGCGGTTACATAGTGTGTGAGAAACAAATGGAGGGCCACATAGTGTAATACTGCTTAAAAATTATAATTTTATTGAAACACTTCCCCTTTAAAAAACGATCCCCCCTAGTAGTAACTGCGTACCACACAATAATACTTCATAAGCCTTTGGATAAATGTAGAGATCTACTATGCCTGGGTTCCATCCACAGGATGTGGAAAAAACGAGTTCCGCTGTGTGTATGAGCGGCGTCTCTCCTTCCTTGAGGGCGTAGGTCAGCAGGAAGTGACGTCACTACGCTTGCGGTCCACTGTGCGTTCCAGGAATACTAGGAAGGAGAGACGCCGCTCATACACACAGCGGAACTCGTTTTTTCCACATCCTGTGGATGGAACCCAGGCATAGTAGATCTCTACATTTATCCAAAGGCTTATGAAGTATTATTGTGTGGTACGCAGTTACTACTAGGGGGGATCGTTTTTTAAAGGGGAAGTGTTTCAATAAAATTATAATTTTTAAGCAGTATTACACTATGTGGCCCTCCATTTGTTTCTCACACACTATGTAACCGCGCTGGTGGAGTATTGATCAGGGGATGCTGGATAGAGGATCTGGTCTTATTTTCGCGCTGGTGGATGGTCTGATGTTGGAGGAGAAGGCCCATATTGGTTAAACTACAGGCGTATTTAAAGCAGTGTTCTGGTGAGTGCAGCCCCACAGGGGGACGATTCTCGCACAAGGTGTAAACGCATGGTGGCCGGATCACTCAAATATCACCAAATTTTGAACTGTTTATTTATACCAACTGGGAACTGTCACTTGGTGGATTTCTGCAGATTGGCTTGATCAGATTGGCAAGCATTTTTTTATGTGGACTGGAGACACAGTTTTTTATATATATTTTTTTATATATATTTATTTTATTGATCATCTTTTTTCACCATATATATGGTTCACTATTCACTTTGATCCTTTTATGCACTTATTGGAATTTTTATCACTCTCACTTGATTCATATGTTTTTACATATATATATATATATATATATTTTTTTATATGTACATATTCTAGTGAGATATATGGTCATTCACTCTAAGTGTGTATATTAATGTTTTTTCATTCACTTGAAAAAATCTTGAATAGCGCTGCTACAAACTTCTATTTGAGGGGACTGAGCACGGTCCACCCAACGTTGTTTGTATTTTTCTATATTTATTTGTTTTTAAGCAGCAGCTGTTGATGTATGTATAAGGTCCACTGTACATATATATCATACTGAGATTATTTTTTGCACATCACAAATTTAATTTCATCACATCTATGCACATGCATATATATATATTTTCATTTATTTTGATATTTATATATTAATTTTGCACATATATACATATATATTTATTTATTTATTTAATTATATATTTATATATTTAATATATCTACTCAATACATGACTGGTATATCAAAAGATCAGCCTAGATTTGTTAGTAACACATCCCTGTAGCGCAGAGCGGTGTTTTTATAAGAGGGCGGAATAAACATCACTATCCAACAAGCTACAAGAAGTTAATTGAAATCCTTCCAAGCAGAAAAATATTTTTATATGTAAGGGCCATTTTTAAGGCCGGGCAAAACCTGCATTAATATGTAAATAGTCGCGGACCGCAGCATTAATATGTAAATAGAGGCGGCATTCATATGTATATTGTGTTATTTTAAAGACAGCCCTGTATGTAAGCAAGGGTAGTTTTTATTTTCTCCTGAGCTGGTCATACCTGTTCAACCTCTAGGTTACCCTCCTCTGTACAGTAGGGTTCATAAAGGTACAGTAAAAAACAGCACAAGGAGTCAATCAGTGTATGAGCTGACAAGCACTGACAACCGCTCCTGAACGACTTAAAGTGGTAGTAAACCCGCTGACTTTTTTTTTTTTTTTTAAAGGCATAATGAGGGTAAAGGCATAATGAGCTAGTATGCACCGCATACTAGCTCATTATGAAATACTTACCTTAGGACGAGGCGCCTGTATCTCATCTGGTCCACGTCGAGGGAGCTGACATGTTGCCTCGGCGTGTCCGGGTATCGCGCTGTGAGTGGCCGGAGCCGTGATGTCGTCTGTCGGACTTTCAGCCGAGAATCCCCGGAACGCATGCGCCGCTAAAGTCAGGGGCTCATTGCAGGGGGAATAGCTCCTAAACCGTACAGGTTTAGGAGATATTCTTTTTTACAGGCTTACCTGTAGGTAAAAGTAAAAAAAAATGGCTTTACTATCGCTTTAACTTGACACATAGTAACCAATGTTTAAAACGTTTGTTTTGCTGCGTTTACGTTTAGAAGCGTTTTTTTTCTCACAAATAGCCAAAAATTTAAAACACCTGTAAATGAACATGGCTAAATGCGAGTTACGCGTTTCAAATGCCTCTGAACATCTGTCCTGAACGCATTTGTTTGCTTTCCAAAAAATGCTTCTAAACTCAACTGCCTAGAAACTACTATAAATTACCCTATGTACATGTACTGATAAAATAACAGAGGAGAGTTCAGGGGCAGCTGAAAAAAAAAAACCCAACTGCTCCTAAACACCTGTTTACCAGCCAGCAGCAGTGTACATAAAGCCTTAAACTCTGCTACCCTTTAAAAAAAAAAGTTGCTACATAGTACTATCTGGTTCTTGTGCATTTGCTACAAATTAGTGGTGGAATTTTCACGGTCGCAAGGCCCGGCATCTCCCCCTGCACCTCTGGCTGTCCGTTTAGAATGCAGTGGGGACACTGATGTAAGGGGGGGGGGCTTTCTGGGGACACTTATGTAAGGGGGGGGCTTCTGGGGACACTGATATAAGGGGGGCTTCTGGGGACACAGATGTAAGGGGGGGCTTTCTGGGGACACTGATGTAAGGGGAGCTCTCTGGGGACACTGATGTAAGGGGGGCTCTCTGGGGACACTGATGTAAGGCAGCTTTCTAGGGACACTGATGTAAGAGGAGGCTCTCTGGGGACCCTGATGTAAGGGGAGGCTCTCTGGGGACACTGATGTAAGGAAGGGGCCCTCTGAGGACACTAATGTAAGGGGGGCTTTCTGGGGACACTGATGTAAGGGGGGGTCTCTGGGGACACTAATGTAAGAGGGGGGCCCTCTGGGGACACTGATGTAAGGGGGGTCTCTCTGGGGACACTGATGTAAGGGGCTCTCTGGGGACACTGATGTAAAGTGGAGGCTCTCTGGGGACCCTGATGTAAGGGGGGCTCTCTGGGGACCCTGATGTAAAGTGGAGGCTCTCTGGGGACACTGATGTAAGGGGGGCTCTCTGGGGACCCTGATATAAGGGGGGCTCTCTGGGGACCCTGATATAAGGGGGGCTCTCTGGGGACCCTGATGTAAGGGGGGCTCTCTGGGGACCCTGATGTAAGGGGAGGCTCTCTGGGGACCCTGATGTATGGGGAGGCTCTCTGGGGACCCTGATGTAAGGGGAGGCTTTCTGGGGACCCTGGTGTAAGGGGAGGCTCTCTGGGGATCCTGATGTAAGTAGGGAGGCTCTCTGGGGACCCTGTTGTAAGGGGAGGCTCTCTAGGGAGCCTGATGTAAGAGGAGCCTCTCTGGGCACCCTGATGTAAGGAGGGGTTCTCTGGGGACCCTGTTGTAAGAAGGGGCTCTCTGGGGACCCTGTTGTAAGGAAGGGGCTGTCTGGGGACCCTGATGTAAGGGGAGGCTTTCTGGGGACCCTGATGTAAGTAGGGAGGCTCTCTGGTGACCCTGATGTAAGGGGAGGTTCTCTGGGGACCCTGATGTAAGGGGAGGCTCTCTGGGGACACTGATGTAAAGGGGGGCTTTCTGGGGACACTGATGTAAGAAAGGGGCCCTCTGAGGACACTAATGTAAGGGGGGCTTTCTGGGGACACCGATGTAAGGGGGGGGGGGGGGCTCTCTGGGGACACTAATGTAAGCGGGGGCTTTCTGGGGACACTGATTGAAGGAAGGGGCCCTCTGGGGACACTGATGTAAAAGGGGGGCCCTCTAGGGACACTGATGTAAGGGGAGTCTCTCTGGGGACACTGATGTAAGGGGGGCTCTCTGGGGACACTGATGTAAAGGGGGGGCGCCCTTTTGGCACCCTGATGTAAGGGGGGCTCTCTGGGGACCCTGATGTAAAGTGGAGGCTCTCTGGGGACCCTGATGTAAAGTGGAGGCTCTCTGGGGACCCTGATGTAAGGGGGCTCTCTGGGGACCCTGATGTAAGGGGAGGCTCTCTGGGGACCCTGATGTAAGTAGGGAGGCTCTCTGGGGACCCTGATGTAAGGGGAGGTTCTCTGGGGACCCTGATGTAAGTAGGGGCTCTCTGGGGACCCTGATGTAAAGGGGGGCTCTCTGGGGACCCTGATGTAAGGGTGGGCTCTCTAGGGACCCTGATGTAAGGGGGGCTCTCTGGGGACCCTGATGTAAGGGGGGCTCTCTGGGGACCCTGATGTAATAAGGGGGTTGCTGGGGACCCTAATGTAAGTAGGGAGGTTCTCTGGGGACCATGATGTAAGGGGTGGCTCTCTGGGGACCCTGATGTAAGTGGCGGATCCACACTCAGATATGTAATGATAATATATACAGTATCTCACAAAAGTGAGTACACCCCTTACATTTTTAAAATATTTTATTATATCTTTTCATGTGGCAACACTTAAAAAATGAATCTTTACTACAATGTAAAGTAGTGCGTGTACAGCTTGTATAACAGTGTAAATTTGCTGTCCCCTCAAAATAACTCAGCACACAGCCATTAATGTCTAAACCGCTGCCAACAAAAGTGAGTACACCCCTAAGTGAAAATGTCCAAATTGGGCCCAGTTGGCCATTTTCCCTCCCCGGTGTGACTTGTTAGTGTTACAAGGTCTCAGGTGTGAATGGGGAGCAGGTGTGTTAAATTTGGTGTTATCGCTCTCTCATATTGGTCACTGGAAGTTCAACATGACATCTCATGGCAAAGAACTCTCTGAGGATCTGAAAAAAAGAATTGTTGCTCTACATAAAAATGGCCTAGGCTATAAGAAGACTGCCAAGATGCTGAGACTAAGCTGCAGCACAGTGGCCAAGACCATACAACAGGACAGATTGCACTCAGAAGAGGCCTCGCCATGATCGACCAAAGAAGTTGAGTGCACCTGCTCAGCGTCATATCCAGAGGTTGTTTTTGGGAAATAGACCTATGAGTGCTGCCAGCATTGCTGCAGAGGTTGAAGGGGTGGGGGGTCAGGCTGTCAGTGCTCAGACCATACGCCGTACACCACCGAACATCACGAGGAGTGGAAGAGGACTCCAGTGGCAACCTGTGAAGCTCTGGTGAACTGCATGCCCAAGGGGTTTAAGGTAGTGCAGGGAAATAATGGTGGCCACACAAAATATTTACACTTTGGTCCCAATTTGGACATTTTCACTTAGGGGTGTACTCATTTTGTTGCCAGCGGTTTAGAAATGAATGGCTGTGTGTTGAGTTCTTTTGAGGGGACAGCAAATTTACACTGTTATACAAGCTGTGCACTCACTGATTTACAGTAGTAAAGTAAAGAAACCATGAAGGGGGGCCCTTCATGGTTTCTTGCACCAAGGCCCTGAAGATTCTAGTTACAAACTGCTACAAACACCTTGGATTCAGGTATAAGGGCCCATTTAAACGTTTGTGTTACTGTAATGCACAGCAATGCACGTTACGTGCTTTGCTGTGTTACAGCACCATTAGGTTTGAATGGCACCCACCAAAATTTGTTGTAGAGAATTACAAAGTTTGTGAAAACCCATTATATTCGATTCAATTCATTCAAATCAGGGGTCAAGTCCTGGGGAAAAAAGTGTGGGAACTCCCACCCAAGATCCACTTCCCCACCAAAAAAAAAAAAAATGATACGCTCATATGCACGAATGCTTCAAAAGTGGTATTTTTCATCCAATTTTCGTATTGTGTGTATGAAGCTTAACTGTTAGTACATAAAAAAAAAAAACAATCCTCAATAAACATAAATACGGTAATTCTCTGAATAATCAACATTCCTTCAATTGTGCTTCCATGCAAATTTGAACATCATGTTCTGATCTTTATTGTGGAATTTTATTTTGTATATAGAGTGTTTATGTGGTGAGTTTACACTTTTCATTGAACAGAGTTTGGATAACACAGGGTTAAACGGAAAGGTCATAAATTAACTGCACATTATCTGGATAGAATGCTTAGGGAGATAGTGATGTGTTCCTGCTTAGGAGATGTATGTTAGCTTGGGGGGCTGCAAACTCTGCAGGGCTCCAACACACACTAGCTGCTATTCCAACCCTTCACATATTTCCACATAAACTTCCCTCCTGGCATTAAACTTTGCCAGGTATTGTGCTCAGCTTACCACCCCAAACTGATGTTCCTCCCTCAGCTCACCTCTCTCCCTGCATGTCCTGTGAGCAAAATAGCTGATCTACTCGTCAGCTAGCTGTGATTGACAGGTAGATAAAAGCGGAAGCTGTCATGGGGCCCCCTACTGGCCGTGCCTGAATGGTCAGGTGTGCGGCACTTACTATTGCAAGCTGTGTCGGCAGCTGCTGGTGTAGCACCTGCCACACAGCTCGCATACTTCAAAGTCTTGCAGGACACAGCTGCTAATGGGAACTGAGTTCCTGTTGTGGAAAAAGTACAGGAACTCCATTCCCATGTGTTCCCGCAGGACTTGAGCCCTGATTCAAATGTAAGTGAGCGCCTAATGTTTTCAAGTCTAACATTTCCTAATAAACTGTCCTAATGTATTTTGAGTTAATGTGCATTTCTACTATATAGTTCCTACTGAATAAGACAATTATCCTCTGGGGAACAAGTAGCACCTACTTGCTGCACACCACAGGAAACCCCACCATGAACCTGTATACCATCATTCTACACAGTATTGGAGAAGCCTATTTATTTGAACGGGCTGTCCTATCTGCGACAAATGCTGCAAATTAGCTCATGCACCTTTTGGAGCTTCAAGCTTTGCACGTTTTTTTAGCGGTGCGATTTTCTCACATTTGTCACATGTTTTTTGTGCCAAAAACCTGCACTTCTGTTACCGCGTTCAGGGTGCCATTATCCATGAATGGCACCACAAGTGTGACACATTTGCGTGCATTCACAAAACGCTATACTGTAAATGCCGTTGGTGGTCTATTGATATGACATTCGCTCTAAGTGAATTATTTTTACATAAAGTTATCACGATGGAGAAAGTTATTACAATACAGATGTACAATTTCCTTTAGATGTACTCACAACTAAGCAGCACAAGAGCCTAGCTAAATAATCTATCCATATTTATCACACTAGAGCTCTGCTAGTAAATCTAAAGGATATTGTATGTCAGAGGCTTAACTAGAAGCTAAAGTGGCCCGATGCAAGAAACCATGAAAGGCCGCCCTTCCCTCTGAGCCCCGTGGTGGAACGCCAGGCCCCAGTTTCAAGTGCAACCTTTGTGACCCTGTTAGTTCCGCCACTGGTGTTAGTAGTTTTTTATTTTATTGTTTCCCTTTTTTATTTTTATTTTTTTTATAAGTTAACATTTTTTTCAGGAGCCCCGTTGGGGGGCTTTGGTGAAATATCAGGGCTTTAAACAGACCTCTGATGTTCCACCTTTGGGACAGAGAAAGGAGATTGAGGACACAGCCCTTAATCTCCTTTTCTGCAGCCTCAGCTGCACAGAATGAATGGACAGTAATAGCTCTGTACAGAGCTTCCTATTCATTCACAAACTGAAGCATAGTAAACACAGATTACCAAGCCTCAGTTATGAATAAAGAGTCAATGATCAGTATGAGTCACAGACTCTATTCATTAAGACAAGGAAGGGGCCGGTAAATAACACATTTACCGGCCCCTTCCCCGCTCTCTATCCAGACAGCATCCACCGCAGCAGCCGGTGGAAGACGGGAGGGGGGAAGCCGACAGAGCTGCGGAGGACGAGGGTGGGCAGCAGAAAGAAGCTGGCCAGAAGGAGTGGCAGGGCGGCTGCATACAGATGAACCAACCTTGTCCGCTGAATGCCCGCTTCTCCTCCACTCCCTCCCACAGGCATTTAGTGGCTGCAGGAGGAAAATTAAGAGATTGGTTCCTCTGTATGCAGCTGCCCCGCCGCTCCTCCTATCCCGGTGTATAGGGGGCCGCATTGGCCCCCTGAAGCATTAGGACAGGTCCCATTTGCAACCCCTGTAGGTACGCCCCTGTTGTATGTTCAGATTGTTACATGTGTGGCCAGATTTAAAGTGGAACTCTGAGCAAACAACAAAATACAGACACCAATGAGGTAACATACTTTATAAATATTCTTTTTGTTTTTTTGCTTTTTTAATCTGCAGGTAAACCTTATCCATTCTAATGAATGGAAAAATGTATGCCTGGAGGAGAAGGAAACCTATCATGTGACCTGTTTAAGATCATGTGACAGCGCACACCACCAATCTATGAGAATGCTCTGCTGCATTATGCAAAGACCTTATCCCAGGACATCGGAGGCTCCACAATGTGCACTTAAAGTGAAATGTCAGCACAGTGTGGAGTATTTCCAGCAATTTCTTGTGGTGCGTGGAGAAGGGAAATCACAGTGGATTATAAATAGCTCCCTTAAGGCACATTTACACTTCTGCGTTACCGTAACACGCATTTTATGTGTATGGTAGTGAGTTAGAAAAAAGGGTCACGTACGATTTTCAGTATATAAGGGTGAATTAGGGCATATTAGGGCAGCCCATACATTTTAATGCTCTCCTTTAATACAACACACATTATTGCAGAACATTAACAGCGGTTAGCACTGTCTGATGACTTGTATTGTTGGGGTTCATGGTACCCCCAAAGGCACTTTGTATGGATTTCCTCCAGGTGAACTTGTTTCCTACCCCAATTCAAAAATGTTCTACTAGATTTACCAGCTCCTATACAAAATGGCCTTTCTACATGACTATGTTAGGAAGGTTAGAGTGTAAGCTCCTATGGTGCTAGCGCTAACGTTTCTATGTATATAGAGCAGTGCTACAAAACTAAACATAAATAAAGGAAAATAACACACCTTTGCTCCAGCTACAGTTATGTACACTGAAATACATGCAGAGTTTATATAGAGTGGTGCAGGATAGTATAATACATATAAAAATATATAAATATGATCATGCCCCAGGACAGCCTGTAATCTGGGTCCCATATAGATGCAGTGCTATTGTAGAGCACAGCCAACAAATGCTCTGGTCTCCTCTCCCCATCCTTCATTCGCAGGCAGGTTTTGCTGCTTTGCAGATCTCCTCAAGGGGAAAGATTTCGCAATACGACACTTAAAGCTGTACTACGATTCCCTCCACCAGTAAGACCAGCAGGGGAGCTGACCGTAACTCTTAACTGTAATTATCTTCTGAAATAAACCAGCGCAGAATACCGCTGCTTTACAAGCTGGAAAGAAGCAATGTAATCACGGTGGTATTAATCCATCTGGAAAATCGGTAGCCCTGGTTTACAGCTGTGTGCTGACCCATGTATGGATCGCTGCAATGCTTACCAGTGTTTTCTCCTTTATGGAATGTCCAGACTATTCACAAAGCTTTAACACAATGATAAGGATCTTTATTTTAGCCATGTGACTATTTTTTAAATATCATTGGCTGAAAATAACTGTCATTTTTTTTTTTTTTGAGAATAACAATCCTTATTCTGGAGTCTTAGGTTTGTAAAGTGAGTCTTAGACAGAAATGATATCACAGGGACATGTTGCATTGGGACAATAACCTTTGGTAGTCACATGTCCAGAACACACTGCGGGATCTCAGGGCTCTCCTCTGTGTCCCACTTAAGAAAATTATCAATATATAGCAATATCCTGCCATGACACAGAATCACCCTCCTCCTTCTCCAGGGCAAACTCTGAGCTCAGCTGAGTATTGATCACCCCGAAATCTGCAAGATAAACACTTTGGGGGTTATTTACCAAAGGCAAATCCACTTTGCATTGAAAGTGCACTTGGAAGTGCAGTCACTCTAAATCTTAGGGGTAGATCTGAAACGAGTGGAAGCTCTGCTGATTTTATCATCCAATCATGTGGAAGCTAAAATGCTGTTTTTTATTTTCCTTGCATGTCCCCCTCGGAGCTACAGCGACTTTACTTCCAAGTGCACTTGCAGTGCAAAGTGGATTTTCCTTTAGTAAATAACCCGCTATGATGCAGAGGACAACCCCAGTGGGTACGCAGCAATGAGGGATAGGCTTCTAACAAGAAGATTGAACAATGTAACCAACTTACTTCCTAAAGAGTTACATGAAAAAATTGCATATCAATAAAATTATAAAAAAAATGTGCTATATATATATATATATATATATATATATATATATATATATATATATATATAAGAAGAATTAAATATAACAGCAAGGCTAAAAAGAATGCACAGGAACAAAGTTTGAAAAGTATTTTTTAGAATGTATTTTTTAAGCTATAACCACAACTAACACAATGAAGTAAACTACAGTTTATAACGCAGTGACATCTAGTAAAAGTTATTTTTTTTAAAAAAATCGAAATAGTAAACAAAGTGTGGGTAGGTGTAGGTGAGGCTCTAACATGTCCCTAGTATGTATCATAAACTTGATAAACCCCAAATAAATGCTAGTCTGTGCCAAATTTATAAACACTTTTAAAATTAGTTGTGTATATTAAAGCGGTTTGGTACTCAAAATTACATCTATAGCTTCATAAAAAGACATTTCAAATGTGATGCACAAACGAGCATTAAAAAAAAAAAAAAAGCATTCGTTACCTTTTATTAGTCATTCTTAGAATGACTTCCGGTCTTTCCTCCCGTGGGAGTAGGCGGGGTTTTTGCTGCGCAATGACCCCTGGGAGCTGTGTGACAGTATTCCCATGCAGCAGTGGGGGACGCCGTCATCCAGATTTCGGATGACGCCGGTCACGTGACGAGGGACGGCGCTGCTCGCTCAGATAACTGAGCATGCGCAGGATCGAATGAATGAATGCTGGGAGCACAGCATTCGCCGCATCCCGGAAGAAATTGCTTGTGGGTTTTCAAATGCCCACAAGCAAAATGGAACCGCCCGGGGAGAGATTTTTATAAATTGTATTAAAGCACTAAATCGGCGATCCGGGGATGAAGAAACAGCAACAGGTGAGTGCTACAGTTAGTGGCTAAGGAGAAAACAATGGGAACAAAAAAAAAAAAAAGATAGGTCAGCGGAATCCCGCTTTAAGGTCATACAATCTAGAAATATTGAAGTCTATTTATCAGTTGTGTATAATAACTACACAGAATCTAAAAATATAAAAAAAAAAAAAAAACATTTAAAAAATAAATAGAGTAAATAAAAAATATTGTAAATAAAATGTAAAAATATTGACATAAATAAAAATAAATATATTGTAAAATAAAATAGTGAAATAGGATAGTTTGGCAAAAATACATTATAATACAAATTATTTACACAAAATATGGAAATTTTGGCAAAAATAAATTATAATACAAATTATTTACACAAATTTATATGTATATATATATTATATATATGTATATATACATTTATATAAAAAAAATTAAATATATATATGTATATGTATATATATATACACTGTATATACATGTTGCCAGGTGTGTCCCCAAAATAAACAAAGTACTAGGGGTTACAAGGAAAGGGGCACAACTTTAGAATAAACTAGCAATTTATGGAAATAATTTGTATTATAATTTATTCTTGTTATTATATCTATATTTCATTTTTAATATTTTATTTTTGTATTTATTTAAATATATATCATCCACAGAATTCCATGTGCTCTATGTTGATCTGCGGGGACTTATTCTCTATCGGTGCCCCAGCCAATCAGAAAAGAGCTTCCAGCAGAAGGCTGATTGCAGTCATTGTGGATGGTTGCTCAGCATTGGTCACACTGAACTCTGCTCTGACATCCAATCCATAGACTGTGCACTTACCTGCCTGGTATTGAAG
This sequence comes from Lithobates sylvaticus, assembly GCA_028564925.1. NCBI lineage: Eukaryota > Metazoa > Chordata > Amphibia > Anura > Ranidae > Lithobates > Lithobates sylvaticus. The sequence goes on along the minus strand of CM053035.1, from coordinate 150,878,702 downwards.
TGAGTCTGGCAGCAGAGGGGTTGTAGAGTTATGAAGGATGTATAGACGGGAGGTGCAGCTTCACTTACCTGAGCTGTGATCTGTCGGTCCGCTGTGCTGTCTGCAGTGTGTGTCGGCTGATCCTTCCATACTGCATTATGGACTGGAGTGCGGTTGTCTTCTCCCCCATGACTCTGCAATACCGCACGTGTGCCAGGACACTTAGCACTGCATTGCTGGCGGCTCGGGGCAGCGGAGTGTGTGCGGCTCAGGGTCGTGCAGTGTGTGCGGCTCAGGGTCGTGCAGTGTTTGCGGCTCAGGGTCGTGCAGTGTTTGCGGCTCAGGGTCGTGCAGTGTGTGCGGCTCAGGGTCGTGCAGTGTTTGCGGCTCAGGGTCGTGCAGTGTGTGCGGCTCAGGGTCGTGCAGTGTTTGCGGCTCAGGGTCCTGCAGTGTTTGCGGCTCAGGGTCGTGCAGTGTGTGCGGCTCAGGGTCGTGCAGTGTTTGCGGCTCAGGGTCCTGCAGTGTGTGCGGCTCAGGGTCGTGCAGTGTGTGCGGCTCAGGGTCGTGCAGTGTGTGCGGCTCAGGCTCAGGGTCGTGCAGTGTTTGCGGCTCAGGGTCGTGCAGTGTTTGCGGCTCAGGGTCGTGCAGTGTGTGCGGCTCAGGGTCGTGCAGTGTTTGCGGCTCAGGGTCGGGCAGTGTTTGCGGCTCAGGGTCGTGCAGTGTGTGCGGCTCAGGATCGTGCAGTGTGTGCGGCTCAGGGTCGTGCAGTGTGTGCAGCTCAGGGTAGAGTATTGTATGCAGGCTATGGGTAGGGTAATGTGTACAGGCTGAGTAATGATAGCACTGCTCCTCTGTGGACAGCACTCTGGGACAAGTTAGAACATGTTAAAAACTTATGTGATGTCAGTGCTGCACTATGAATAAGTTCTTCCTGTATGGCCATTTGTATATGAATGGTAGAGGCCACAGTCCCTGAAGAGGTGCAAATTAAGAAGCATGGCTCCTAAAGCCTGGTACACAGGATCAGATTTTCAGATGACCGTTCGTTGCTTGTTGCTAGAATCGTTTCGAAAGTGAAGAGGTTACTCCCCATACGAAAATTCTCATAAGACAGAATTCAACTTCCGAACTGACTTCATGTGTTGAATAGATTTGTATGTATTCTTTTGTTTCTGAGCATGCATAGCAGTGGCAGCTGGTGCTCAAAATTTTTTGGGGGGGCGCAAACAAACTGAAAAATTCTGAAAAAAACCCCATCAATTGCAGCCTCACTGTGCCCATCAAACGCAGCCACTGTACCATAAAACGCAGCCACTGTGCCATTAAAACGCAGCCACTGTGCCATCAATTGCAGCCAGTGTACCATCAAACGCAGCCACTGTGCCATCAAACGCAGCCACTGTGCCCATCAATTGCCGCCACTGTACCATCAAACACAACCACTGCGCCATCAAACGCAGCCACTGTGCCCATAAATTGCCGCCACTGTGCCCATCAATTGCAGCCACTGTGCCCATCAAGCGCAGCCACTGTGCCATATCAAATGCTGCCACTGTGTCCCATCAAATACAGCTATTGTGCCCATCTTATGCAGCCACTGTGCCCATCTTATGCAGCCACTGTGCCCATCGAATGCAGCCACTGTGACATCATATGCAGTCACTGTGCCCATCAAATGCAGCCACTGTGCCCATCAAACTCAGCCACGTTGCCCATCAAACATAGCCACTGTGCCATATCAAATGCTCCCACTGTGCCCAATCAAATACAGCTACTGTGCCCATCTTATGCAGCCTCTGTGCCCATCTTATGCAGCCTCTGTGCCCATCTTATGCCACCAATGTGCCCATCAATTGCCGCCACTGTTCCCATCAAATGCAGCCACTGTCCCCATCAAATGTAGCCACTGTGCCCATCAAACGCAGCCACTGTGCCATATAAATGCTCCCACTGTGCCCCATCAAATACAGCTACTCTGCCCATCTTATGCAGCCACTGTGCCCATCTTATGCAGCCACTATGCCTATCTTATGCAATGCATGAATCTATTGGTGCTAGAGGGGTGGCTGGAGAGAAGGCGGCGCCGGTTCCCCCCTTATGGACGCACAGCCACTGATGCATAGTCTTGCTCTTATGATTTTTTTCGGACAAAAACCGTACTAATTATACGAAAATTGGACGTTGTATTCACATCCAGCTTTTGTCATGAAAATTCTGAATCGGCTGTCAAAAGCACCATACTAACGATCCAAAAATCATCAGATCGTTCGGCGAACAAAATTTTACTTTTGATTGTCGTATCGTGTGTACGGACCATAACTGTCCCCATTGTATAACAAATCCATATCTCCCTTATTTGGTCTGCTGCATATACCTCTAAACATTTTTAACATTTACAGTAACTACCAAAAGTTTTACGTGGCACTAAGGTCTTATGCACACAAGCGGTTTGGGGCACAAACATAAATTGCAGAGCTTATTTTTATAACAGCAAACAAACACTCTTCGCATAAATGTGATGTCCGGGTGGTCTATTACTCAAGGGATGGTGTCTCAGGCCTTGCTGCCCTCCAGGATAGGGGATATTCGAATAGTCACAGAAAAAAGTAAAGAAATTATTAACCACTTTCAGACCGGACCATTTTGCTGGCTTAAGATCAGAGCACTTTTTGCGATTCGGCACTGCGTCGCTTAAACTGACAATTGCCCGGTCGTGCAATGTGGCTCCCAAACAACATTGACGTCCTTTTTTTTCCACAAATAGAGCTTTCTTTTGGTGGTATTTGATCACCCCTGCGGTTTTAATTTTTTTCGCTATAAACAAAAAAAGAGCGCAATTTAAAAAAAAAACACATTATTTTTTACTTTTGCTATAATAAATATCCCCCAAAAATATATAAAAAAATTTTTTTCCTCAGTTTAGGCCGATACGTATTCTTCTACATATTTTTGGTAAAAAAAAAAATAATAAGCGATTATTGATTGGTTTACGCAAAAGTTATAGCGTTTACAAAATAGGGGATAGTTTTATGGCATTTTTATTAATAATTTTTTTTTTTTTTTTACTAGTTATGGCGACGATCAGCGATTTTTATTGTGACTGCGACATTATGGCGGACACATCGCACATTTTTGGGACCATTGTCATTTATACAGCAATCAGTGCTACACAAATGCACTGATTCCTGTGTAAATGACACTGGCAGTGAAGGGGTTAACCAGGGGGTGGCAGTGTAGGGGTTAAGTGTGTCCTAGGGGCGTGTTTCTAACTGTGGGGGGCGTGGCTGTGTGTGACAGTCACTGATCTCTGCTCCAATCACAGGGAGCAGAGATCAGTGTCACTTGTTGCTAAGCAGAATGGGGAGATGCTGTTTACTTCCGCATCTCCCCGTTCGTCCTCCCCGTGAGACGATCGCTGGTATCCCCGCGGCGATCGAGTCCGCAGGACCCGCGACCGTACTCACGGCGCGCACGCGATGGCACGGCGGCATATTCAAAGGGACGTACCTGTACGCCCTTATGCCTGTCCGTGCCATTCTGCTAATGTATATGTGTGTGCGCCGGTCGGGAAGCGGTTAATAAAAACAAAGTTAAAAACTATTCACAAATGTGGAGAAATATCGCTTGTATAAGCCACCTATTCCTGGCAATCAGTCCTGAAACCGACAGTCTCCAGATGGCAAATGAGAAGGGATGCTGTTGGTTGATGTGTTTCGAAGGAATACCTTCTTCCTCAGAGCCTAGCAGTAGTGGTTCCTTCAGCTTAATATGTAAATTAACCACTTGCCGACCAGGCCATAGCCGAAAGACGGCTAAAGCGTGGTCGGCTTTTTCTGGGAGGACGTCCATGGACGTCCTCCTAGAATCTGGCAGGTTCGGAAGACTCGGCGGATCACTGGCAGGTTCGGAAGACTCGGCGGATCACGGTAAATGTCCGCTGGTAGCGACCGTTTACCACGTGATCGATCCGTCAAATGACGGAGCGATCACTTTTAAACAAACCGGTGTCATGACGCCGGTTCCTCCCTCCCCTCTCTGTACCGATCTGTACAATGCGAGGGGAGAGGGGGAAAGATCGTTTGCAGCAGCGCTGTGGGCTGGATTTGTAGTGCCCACAGCGCTGCTCAGTGCCCATACTCTGCAATACTCTGCAGTACTCTGCCAATACTCTGCCCATACTCTGCCAATAATCTGCAGTACTCTGCCAATACTCTGCAATACTCTGCCAATACTCGCCAATACTCTGCAATACATTTTAACAGAAACAAAGAATTTTTTTTTTCTTTTACCGAATTTTCAGTCTTTTTTGATTTATAGCGCAAAAAATTAAAAACCCAGCGGTGATTAAATACCACCAAAAGAAAGCTCTATTTGTGTGAAAAAAAGGACAAACATTTCATATGGGTACAGTGTTGCATAAATGAATAATTGTCATTCAAATTGTGGGAGCACGGAAAGCTGAAAATTTGTCTGGTTAGGAAGGGGGTTTAAGTGCCCAGTGGTCAAGTGGTTAATTGGACACATCTCCAGCAGTGGCCCTGATGTCTTCTCCTTTGCCATCTAGAGACTGTCGGTTTCAGAACTGATTGCCACGAATAGGTGGCTTATTTTCACCCTGGGGAAGACAGCTGCAGTATGCAGTTACCCATAGTAATGAATGGCTGTGATTCTAGTTGTTCTTGGGTATGTGCCGTGCTTGCATAAACTCACACGCATAGCGTAAATTCCAGAATGTGGTTCTTGCACATCATGGGATTTATGCCCATGCCCCTCGGTCGGTCGCTACCAGCGGCCATTTACCGTGATCCTTGATGCGCCGGGTCTTCCGAACCTGGCAGTCACGGATTTTTACAGGGGCGCCCGGGAGCAAGATTCTAGGAGGAAGTCCATGGACGTCCTCCCAGAAACACCTACCCCATCTAGGAAGCGGGCGGGCAGTGTGTCCGGCGGCTTTCTTCCTCCTCCTGTGGTGTGGATCATGGCACCTTCTGCTGTGCATCCCCCTCTTGCTCCTCCTAGGCGTCCAATAGGATCTCCTGACCTTTCAGCCAATCATGAAACGGGTATCAGACCCGTGCTTCCTGATTGGCAGAGAGGCGACTCAGTGTTAGAAAAGCGAATATTCATTTGCTTTTCTAACACACCTGGGTGGGCTTCGAGGGCAATGCTCTGCGCTCCGAGTCCACCCTTTTCTGAAGCCCTAATCAGGTGCTTCAAAAAACCACCCTCGCCGCTGTAATTCATGCGCCCGGCATCCTGAAAGGGGCCAGATGCATGAATAGGGGGTGGCCGCGGCGGCTGTGGATAGATTCATGGTATGCATGAATCTATCCATTAACCATATAGGGGTGGCGTGGCTAGAGGGGGCGGCGCCCATGCGCCCTTAATGGATGGGCCGCCCCTGGCCCATGCACCAGTTTACGCTAGGAGTGTACCAGACTACAGGAAGGATACAGTCATTTATTGCTTTGAGCAGGCGTATTCACTTAAAGTGGTAGTAAAGACCGCTTTGTGATTGTTACCTACAGGTAAGCTTATAATAAGACTTACCTGTAGGTAAAATGATTATATCCTAAATGTGCACCGTTTAGGAGATATTCATCCTGAATGCAGCCAGTGATGTCACCGGCGCATGCGCTTCGTTCTGAACCTTCAGAGCTTTATACCGAAGCCGAGGGCTCACGAATGGATGCGTGGAAGTGACATCATTGTGGCTCCGCCCACTCATACAGCCAGAGCCCGCAAACCTAGAAGAAGACAGGGGGAAGCTCTGCCAGCAGTGACAGCGAGCAGCCAGAGGGCTTTGTTCTAAGGTAGGTATTTCATAATGTACTAGTATGCGATGATTCAAGGGAGAACCAGCTTCATCAGAGCCCTGATAAAGTGGGTTCTCCCTCAAAATGCGTTAGCCAGTACGGATGCTGCCTGCTTTTCCTACATCATCGGTTCATTGCAGCTTACCTGGAAGCGATCCCATTTGCTTTTTATGACATGCTTATCTGTGTCATATGTTTGTGAGTACATCACCTATTGTTTTTTTTCCTTCAATAAATGTTATTATAGTAATGCACTAGGGCCAGTGTACCCTCTCTTTGTTGTTGTTTTTCAGTATGTATAAAGGATACTCATTGTCCTTAGGGGGGAGCAAGGCATATTGGTGCTGGATTCAAGTCTATTTAAAGAGGAAGTAAACTCAAAGACATAATTTGTACCTATAGGTAAGTCTATAATAAATATCTCCTAAACATAAACCGTTTGGGAGATATTTACATTACATGCAGCCGATGACGTCATCGGCGCATGCGCTCTGAAGGAACGGCGACCCGTGCCATTCCTTCAGGTACCTGTGCCATGAATGACGGCTTCCCTGCGCATGTGCAGGAGTGACTTCAGCCTGTCACACAGCCGGAGTCTGCGGACCCGGAAAGAAGACCGGGTGAAGATGGATGCTGCCTCCAGCGATTAAATTCCATCGCTGGAAGGCTTCGTTTTGGGGTGAGTTTCACATAATGTGCTAGTATGTGGTGCATACTAGCACACTATGCCTTTAACTTGCAGGTCTGGAAAAAAAAAAAAAAAAAACAGCGGTTTACCATCGATTTACAGAAGAGCAGACATAATAAGCTTTAGGCTGGGTTCACACCAGAGAACAGAGTGGCTCACAGCAGGGGGTCTGGTGTGTTTCCATTCACCGGTTCAGGTCCGATTTCAGCACAAATTTTTTGGTTGCTTTTCTAACACACCTGGGTTTAAACCCAGCCTTAAAGGGGTTGTAAACCCTCAATGTCGCAGTCACGATAAAAAATCGCAAATCGCCGCCATTACTAGTAAAAAAAAAAATAATAATAAAAATGCTATAAATCTATCCCCTATTTTGTAGACGCTATAACTTTTGCGCAAACCAATCAATATACGCTTATTGCGATTTTTTTTTACCAAAAATATGTAGAAGAAATATTGGCCTAAACTGAGGAAAAAAATTTGTTTAAAAAAAAAAAAAAAATGTTGTAACACTGATCCTCAATCCGGCCAATCAGAAGCGGGTGTGAGACCCGTTTTCTGATTGGCCGAAAAGAGAAGACTGCCGATTGGCCGCAGAGAAGGAGGGAGGAAACGGAAGCTGCCGTCGCTGTGATGACCCGTGGAGAGCAGGAGAGCAGGAGGCCGCTGAGCAGGGGAAGTTGCCGGTGGTGGGGTAAGTGCCACAGACCAACCGAACCGGCCACCCCCCCCAAAAGAATTTCCACCAGCCGCCACTGCTTCTCTGGGTTAGTTTGTGGACTTTTTGGGGTCTGGCCTCTCATCCTATGTATTATAAAAGGAGAGAGGTCTGTGTCCCCAGAGAGTGGAGCAGAGATTGGCGCCTCGTCCACACAGATTGAACACTGTACATATTAACCTCCTCCTCCTAAATAGTGTATATGGAGGAATCCGCAATGCTGGCTATTATATTTCAGCAGCTGCAGCACCTGCGGCGGGATTCACACCTATGCAGTTTTAGTGCTTTTTGCATTTTGCAGATTTGCACTACAGTCCATTTAACATAGTTTCCTATGGCACACGATCTGTAGTGCAAATCTGCAAAATGCAAAAAGCACAAAAAAAGCATAGGTGTGAATCCAGCCTAAATACCCAAACAGTGACTGTATCTGATAGGATCCAGTTTTGCACCTGACCTGACTAAATTGACTTTTGCTGATTTAGCAGGAATTGGCTGAAATTTGACCCATCCATGGCCAGCAAAAGCTCAACCTCTAAATTATTTCATTTTTTTTTTAATTTGGAAAAGCTGGCCGTTTATGAGCTTCAGTGTGCATGGAGCCTAAAGATGTTTTTTTTCTGACATGCCTCAGGATCCAAATTATTGACATTTCTTAGAAGGTTGGTGATAGTGTTTCACAGAAGCAGACGTCAGCGTCTTCACAGAGGGTCGGCTTAAATCAATTCACTGCGGTACTTTGAAAGGAACAGATTTGAATTCCACTGCACAAGAAATGAGCTCATTTAAATACGGTACCTTTGCTTATTTGTGGATACATTGGGGTTGATTTATTAAAACTGTTGCACTCAGAATCTGATGCAGCTGTGCATGGCAGCCAAATAGGAAGTGCAATGTGATCGACAATGGATTTTTAGCAATGGACATTTTTTTTAGGGATTTTTTGTTTTTTAATTAAGGACTTGTCAAACATTAAAGTAAACCGCTGCACAACCAAAAAAAAAAAAAAAAAGGTTCCCCTGTAAGACAAAGGCATAATGTGCTAGTATGCATCGCATACTAGCACATTATGCAAGACTTATCTTAAAACTAAGCCCTCCAGTGGCACGCTGTCACCGCTGACATCTTCACTCAGTCTTCCTTCTGGGGCTCGTGGCCTACATCAGTGGCTTGGGCCACAATGACGTCACTTCCGGACATGCACGCGGGAGCCCTCATTTATAGCACAAGCTCTCAAGGTCCGACATACGCCGGTGACGTCACATGCATGCAGTATGAATATCTCCTAAACAGTGCAAGTTAAGGAGATATTCACTGTACCTACAGGTAAGCCTTACTATAGGCATTCCTGTAGGTACAAGTCAAAAAAACGAATTTTACTACCACTTTAAGCCCCGGTTCACACCAGTGCAATTTGCTTTTTAAAGGGGAGGGCCAGCCGGGAAAAAAAAACTGTAAAAGTCAGCAGCTACAAACACTGTAGCTGCTGACTTTTAATAAGCACACTTACCTGTCCAGGGTGCCCGCGATTTCGGCCCCCCCGGAGACCGACCGTCCCTCAGCTCTAGGTTCCCGGCGCCGCTATTCCAACTAAGGGAAACAGGCAGTGGAGCCTTGCGGCTTCACTGCCCGTTTCCTACAGCGCATGTGCGAGTCGCGCAGCGCTTTGTGAATGGGGTGCGCTGTGTTGTGGGACACACACAGTTCCCATAGCACACCACGCCCCATTCACTAGAAGACGACGCGAGGAGCAGAAGACTGAAGAACACCACAGAATAGAAAGAGGCAGATTAGGACGATCTGCCTAGCAACAGCCATTTTTGGTAAGTAAAAAAAAAAAAATTTGTATTTTTTTTTCCTTAAAAAATTTTTGTAACATTTTTATGCAGTTTTTTTTTTTTTTTAGGGTGGCCCTCCACTTTAATAACAGTTCAAAATTGCATGACAAGTCACATCCCATTTGTGCCCGTGGAACCATTCAAATCGTTGCGACACTTGTCTTGCACTACTTTTTTGCGATTTCATTGTGATTTGCATTGACTTCTGTTAAATAAATTCACAAGCTGCAATGAAATGGCACATCAAAACCGCATTGATCAGCGTCTTTGAAATTTCGCTGAAGTAGAGCGAGTTCAAAGCTGCACTGATGTGAAATAGGGCTTAGGTGTCTAGGTTACATTTTTTTTTTTTACTGAATGAGTAAGAGTAATATATGATGGGGGGGGGGGGGGTATTTTGGTGCCTCGATTGTTATTAAAGGGGGCTTCCAGATTCCGAAAAAAACTCTCTATGCACACATGGTAGCCAGCACCATGTGTTTTACAGAAACAGACAACCATTCACAGCTATCGCTGTTGCAGTTCTGAATAACTGAATCACTCGCTGCTACATCCAGACAGGAGTGTAACAGAGTTTACACTATGGTAGCTTTGAAGTGGCAAAGTTCCTCATTTATAGTTGGAGGATTCACAGATTCAGCCTCAAAATTCTTATTATTGTTTTATAGCAAGTGTGGTGCATTTTAAACGTGGTCTGGTGTGAATAGGCACTAAATAAAAATAAAATAAAAATGGTGCAATATGGAAATTATATTCAAGGGATAAATATTTAGAAAAAATATATTAGAAAACAGACAACTGTGAAATAAAATCGCTTTAAAGTTAAAAATATTTGCGTGGAATTTGCATGGTCTTTGGTTCAGTGCAGTTTGGATTACTTGCATAGTTGGTCCAATTTGATATGGCAGAGTCTTAGAGCCTATTTACATTTGTCTGTTTTAATGTATCAAAACGCATGCATTTTGCTGCATGAAAAAGTATTTCAAATAAATCCTATTCTTTTCTATTTGGTTGGTTTATATATATGGGCTGTAGTTTAGTGTGAAAGGGAAACTCTAATGGCGTATTACCATACGCACTGCAAGGAACAGTGTAAATCCAGCCTTAAAGCGGTTCGGCACACATTTCATTTAGTAAATCTCTTTGCCTTCCAAATCAGGCAAAGAGTACTAAATGAAATGTGTTTTTTTTTTTTTTTTACTTACCTTGTAATTGATGACTTCCTGTCTTCTGTCTCTTCGGGGGTGGGCGGGGTCTGTGCGGGGATCCTCGTCACGCCGCACTGTCTCCTGGGATCTGGTGTCATTGATCCCAGGAGTCAGTGCGGGCATCTTCCGAAATCTCGCGAGATTTCGGCCACATCTTCTGAAATCTCGCGAGATTTCGGACACATCTTCCGAAATCTTGTGAGATGTCGGCAGATGTGCCGTTACTGCGCACGCGCGAGTAACGGCGGTGCATGCTGGGCCATCTAAAGTGCCTGTGGGGTTTCACATGCCCACAGGCAAGATGGCCCCCAGCACAAAAGAAGAAGGTGAAGAATTTTATCGGAGGAAAACCGGCGGCGATCGAGATGAAAGATGGAACAGGTAAGTCCCCCAATTGAGCTATATGGCCTTGGCATATAGCCCAAAAAAATAAAAAAAAATAATAAAACCAGTGCAGAACCGCTTTAAAGTGAAGTTGCCCCCCCCCCCCCCAAAAAAAAAAAATCATTAATGTTCCTAGAAAAAAAGAAAAAAAAAACATTTGCAATTTATTTTTTTAACTCACCTCTAAATGGCTGTTGCTAGGGGTCCCTCGTAGTCTGCCTCCTTCAGTGCCTGGGCTGGTGACATCACTTCCCCTCGGCCGCAGGAAGGGCTCAGCTCTGCCCCCTCCCTCCTGTCAATCATCTGGGACACGTGACAGGTCCCAGATGATTGCGCGGCCACTCACGGCGCGCGGCACCACTCGCGCATGCGCAGTGGGTGCCCGGCTTTGAAGCCACAGCCAGGCGCCCACAGTTACAATGCCGGCGCCACCGAACGGAGGGGGAGATGAGCGAGGCTTCGATCTCCTGCATCGCTGGACCCTGGGACAGGTAAGTGTCCGATTATTAAAAGTCAGCAGCTGCAGTATTTGTAGCTGCTGACTTTTAATTTTTTTTTTAAATGGGCATACCACTTTAAGCGGGCACACACTGCAGTTTTGTATTGTGCAACCAAAAAAAAACCTGACCACTCTGTATTAACCATGCAAGGTTAGTCCAGTGATATCCCCCGCTGATCTGTGGTGTTCTGACAGGGGGACGCCGGGGTGCCTGGACGCCCCACCCCCCCGGCCAAAACACTCAGATCGGAGCTCTCTGCCATAGCCTGCCTCCTTCAGTGCCTGGGCTGGTGACATCACTTCCCCTCCGCGCAGGAAGGGCTCAGCTCTGCCCCCTCCCTCCTGTCAATCATCTGGGACACGTGGCAGGTCCCAGATGATTGCGCGGCCACTCACGGCGTGCGGCACCACTCGCGCATGCGCAGTGGGTGCCCGGCTTTGAAGCCACAGCCAGGCGCCCACAGTTACAATGCCGGCGCCACCGAACGGAGGGGGAGATGAGCGAGGCTTCGATCTCCTGCAACGCTGGACCCTGGGACAGGTAAGTGTCCGATTATTAAAAGTCCGCAGCTGCAGTATTTGTAGGTGCTGACTTTTAATTTTTTTTTTAAATGGACATACCACTTTTAGCGGGCACACACTGCAGTTTTGTATTGTGCAACCAAAAAAAACCCTGACCACTCTGTATTAACCATGCAAGGTTAGTCCAGTGATATCCCCCTGCTGAGCTGTGGTGTTCTGACAGGGGGACGCCGGGGTGCCTGGATGCCCCACCCCCCCGGCCAAAACACTCAGATCGGAGCTCTCTGCTATTGGCTGAGAGCGCTGATCGGGAGTCGTTGGCTGCTGGTTTTTCAGCATGTACGTCCAACGTACACACAGGCAGAATGTCGGACAGTATTTTTTGAACCAGCAAATGTCTCCCGACATTCTGCCGTGTGTCCAGGGCTTAAGGCTTGGTTCACATATATGCGGCTCTGTGAGCTACGTGTTTTATGCAGGAAAACGTTTTCTGCACCATTTTTAAACTGCAGCTAGAGGGAAATCTCATGGTGTTTTCGCACCATGAAATTTTTCGCAACTTATATCACACTGCGGTTTCAAATGTGTGGGGGTGCCATTAAGAATGATTGGGGGCCCTGCACGTCTGCAAAGGAGCTTCACAGTTTGGCTGTGGTTAGTTGTGGGTGCAGGAACAGGTGTGATTTACCCATATTCCCGCACCTACAGCCACCGGCACAAGTATGAACCTAGCCTAATGCCCTGTACACACGATAGGATTTTCCAACAACAAAATCCATGGGATTTTTTCTGACGGGTGTTGGCTCAAACTTGTCTTGCATGCATACATACGGTCACACAAAGTTGGTCGGAAATTCCGAACGTCAAGAACGCGGTGATGTACAACACGTACGATGAGCCGAGAAAAATTAAGTTCAATAGCCAGTGCTGCTCTTCTGCTTGATTCCGAGCATGCGTGGCACTTTGTGCGTCAGAATTGTGCACACACGTTCGGAATTTCCGACAACAGATTATGTTGTCGGAAAATTTGAGAACCAGATCTCAAATTTTGTGTGACGGAAATTCCTATGGAAAATGTGTGATGGAGCCTACACAAGGTCCTATCACACATTTTCCTATCGTCTGTACATGTATTAGTTGCAATGGTAACATGAGAGATGCAGCTGTTAGGCCCCTTTCACACTGGGGCGGTTTTCAGGCGGTACGGCGCTAAAAATAGCGCCTGTACACCGCCTGAAAAAACCGGCCCCATTCACTCCAGTGTGAAAGCCGGCGGGCTTTCACACTGGAGCGGTGCGCTAGCAGGACCGCAACAAAAGTCCTGCTAGCAGCATCTTTGGAGCGGTGAAGGAGCGGTGTGTTCACCGCTCCTATACCGCTCCTTCCCATTGAAATCAATGGGAAACCGCGGGGATACCGCCCGCAAACCGCCGCTGCAGCGGCGCTTTGCGGAGGTTTTTAACCCTTTTGCGGCCGCTAGCGGGGGTTAAAAACCACCCCGCTAGCGGCCGCATACCGCGGGTAAAACGAAGGTAAAGCAGCGCTAAATATAGCGCTGCTTTACCGTCGCCGCCCCGCACCGCCCCAGTGTGAAAGGGGCCTTAGAGCGACAGCATTTCTTAGCCGCAGAAAGGGTGTTCAGAGCTAACGCCACCCAATCAGAGAGTTCGAGGGGTGAGCTAGAGTATGTTAACATTGCCCATCTGACACACCCTAATGTCAACTGTCTTAACTGCATCTTTTTTTCTATAAGACAGGGTTTTACGATCCAAAAACCAACGTATTATTTAAACAGAATGACATTACAATTTTTTTTAAACAAATATGATATAATCTATATATATCTTTGAAGGCCCAATACATTCAAAGCAGGGGCGATACAGACATCCATGTTGTAAATATGTACGAAGATAGTTTAACATCTACCATACTGGGAAAGAAAAAAAGACAGGGTGTGAAAGTAAGAGAAGACACATATGGGTATAGGGGAGGGGTAAGGGATGGTGGGCAGTGTCTCTGGCGGTGGCCCTCCCAAAGGTATCATTTGAACTTACCTATTTCGAGCTGTACACAAGGATAAAAGAGCCGATGACTTTGATATATGAGTTTGGTAGAGAATCATGCTCTTAAATTGAAGCCAACAGGCCCATATACTAAAAAATGTATCATATGTGTCATTTTCTACATGATCATTTCCTCCACCATTTGCAATGTATCTACCTTTAGCAGCTAGTCTTTTATAGAAGGAACAGTCCTGGCTCTCCAATATCTGGGGATTGGCGGTTTAGCGGCATTAAAATGTATTTCCACTTTTGTAGCCAAATTTGAGAAAACCCCACAAACTGTGTTTGTTATGTGCTCCTATTCACACAGCATACCTAAAAAAAAAAAAAAAAAAAACATTTTAAACTAAATTATTTCTTACCTTTTAGATGTTTCTGAGGAGAACCCCCCTGCTCATCTGCCCCATCACTGTACCGCCCTGCTTTTTGTCCCACTGCTGAACCCCCTTCTCATCCCTCCCACCACTGTACCTCTTGCACATCTGCCCCACCACTGTACCCCTTGCTCTTCTGTCCCACCACTGTAACCCCCCTGCTCATCTGCCCCATCAATGTACCCTTTTTCTCATCTGCCCTACCACTGTACCTCCCTGCACATCTGCTCCACCGCTGTATCCCCATGCTCTTCTGTCTCACTACTGAATCACCTTCTCATCTGTCCTAACACTGAACCCATCTGATCATCTGCCACACTACTGTAACCCGCTTCCTCATCTGCCCCACCAATGTGCCTCCTGCACATCTGTTTCACCTCTGTACCCCCCTGCTCTTCTTCCCCACCTCTGTTTTCCCTGCTCTCTTGCCACACCACTGTTCCCCCTGCAAGAGTAACTGTGAGGGCTTACAGTGTTGTGGCACCACCACCACCGCCCAAGACCCAATTTTTCTGCCCCTGTTTAACAGGGGCATGTAATTACAATTTTTGATATAATATTTCACAGCAGGGCCTGTTCCTGCGCCAAACAAGAGTATCTGTGAGGGCTTACAGTGTTGTGGCACCACTACCACCACCGCCCACGGCCCAATTTTTCTGCCACTGTTTAACAGGGGCATGAAATTACAATTTTTGATATAATATTTCACAGCAGGGCCCATTCTTGTACCAAACAAGAGTAACTGTGAGGACTTGCAGTGTTCTGGTACCACCAACACCTAAGGCCCAATTTTCTGCAGAGTATATAGGGCAGGCTGTATAGTATATATACTGCTGTTCAGAGTATATAGTGCCTGGGGGCCCCCCACGCCATTTTTAAAGAAATTTGGGAGTGGTGTTCCCCACCTGAAGGGCCTGGTATGGATATTGGGGGTGACATCCACACCATTTGTATTGGTATGTTTATCTATATTGCCGGGATCCGACAATACATTACAGCCGTGAGCACTTTTAAATTACATTTTTTCCTTTAGAAATGTAATTTTGCTGTTATAAACATGGGAGAGATGCGCTACTTCACAGGCATACTAAGGACACCCCCAGTCACAATATTTAAAGGAATATTTCATTTTTATTGTTTCACTTTAAGCATTATTAAAATTACTGCTCTCGAAAAAAACTTTCTTTTTTAAAACGTATTTTTCCCCAGGGGCAGGACCCGTGTCCTCAAACACTTTTTATGGCAATAACTTGCACATAAGCCTGCAAAATTAGCACTTTCGATTTAAACTGCAATAAAAGACACTCCCTAATCTGTTTTATTGAGCCAGAGAGAGAAAATGCTGTGTGCCTGGTTGCCTCTGCACTAAATTTTGAGGGAAGAGACCAGTTCACTATAGCAGCTCCTTTAGGGGGTGTGCTACATGTTCTTCAGGTAACTGCAGTCTCAGTGAAATTCAAGGAAATGTGCTACAATAATAATTATGTCGTTGTACTCCCTCTGGTGGATAATCATTTCTGCAGTATCTGCATGTGCAAAACAAAATCATAGCAAAAGTACTGATTAGGCCAAGAAGATTTTTTATACTGAATTTGTATTTGGAAAATAATTCTGGTTCCACAACATATTCACATTTTTGTTCAACATTAGATTAATTTGTGGTAGGTAAGGACAAGCTGCCTTATCTAATAAACAGTGCAAGATGCAAAATGCTGAATGCTGAATGCAGTAAGTGATAGCAATTAATCACTTTATTGAAGTGGTGCCAGTACAATATTGATTCTAAATGCTTGCTCAGCATACTGCAGCTTACTCCTTACACTATTTATGGAATATGCTCAATATACAAGTGGGTCAACCTATAAAACATTCACATTCTCCTTTCCCTAATAATATATATGTGTTCGATGTGCATGCGTATTGGAGTTCAGGTAGAGAGGATATCAAGTGGGGAAATCAAGTAATTCAGATACAATTCAAAAAACACAATCAGGGGCATAGTCATTAAACAGGCTGGGTAAACCTACGATAGGGGAAAGGTAACCCTCACTATCTCTCCAGGAGATCACACAGGAGTGAAAAATCCTGCTCACAGCCAGGCCCGCCATCAAGAGGGTACAGCCGATACAACTGTAAAGCCCCATACACACGCTCGGACAATCCGCGGACAAGGTCGGTCGGACTTTGTCCGACGTACTTTGTCCGATGTTGTCGTTGCGTACACACGGTCGGACTACGTTGTCGGAATATCCGGTCCGGAAGAACGTCGTGACGTAAGTCGTCGTCCACGAGATTACAAAAGGGAAGTTCAGCACCACGTCAGGCACCCGTTGGGCTCCTTCTGCTGATCCCGTGTTTATCGAGAGTTAGTGGAAGTTTGGTGACTTAAGATTCGCGCTTCTCAGTTTTCTGACTCAGATCGTTACTGCTCTTCAGTTTGTGCTTGTCGTGCGTATCTGTTTATTAGTGCGTGTAGTCAGTTCGCATTTGTTGGTCATTGCGGCCTATATCTTGATATAGGACGCTTTGATTTGCACTGCTTATTGTCTGCTCGTTGCTGGTATTCACTTCGTTCTTTCAGGCCTTGCTGTTTATCGGTGCTTTCTGTTTGTCCGTTCTGACCAGCCGACCTTTTGTGACCTTCTGAGCGATGTTTCCCGTGCGTACTCGTCGCCGAGTTCGTGCTGTAAGCGGAATTGGTGTCGGGCTTTTAGCTTTGACCCAAGACCCGTCCATGAACAGAGTGATGAGGAGTATGTGGACCAAGAATTGGTTGCTTCAGCGTGACCAGTTCTCGCACATGCCTTTGCTTCGTGAGATCCGGGAGAATAATCCTGATGATTTCAGGAACTTTCTCAGGATGACGGACCCCGATTTTCACCGTCTTTTGGCTTTGCTGACCCCCTTTATCAGCCGGCAGGATACCTGCATGAGACAAGCCATTACTCGGAGCAGAGGCTTGTTGCCACGTTGAGGTACTTGGCGACAGGGAGAAGTCTTCAGGATTTGAAGTTCTCTTCAGGTATCTCTCCCCAGGCCCTGGGAATCATTATTCCAGAGACCTGTTCTGCCATCATTCAGGTCCTGCAGGAGGACTATATTAAGGTAACATTTATACTTTACTATTCCCTTCTATGTATGCTCTGTTTGCTAATGACTTGTATTTTTGACCTCCTTCCCTAATTACCATGATTGCAATATGTTCTAATATGCTGTGCCCCTTTTCTCCTTCATGCATTTTTCCCTTCACTTACCTCACCAGCATGCTCTTCTGCCCCAATAGACACCTATGGCCTACTCACTTAAGCAATGTCTTTTGTCTGCTGCATAGTATTGTTTGCCCCAAAACACCCCCTAAAATATGCACAAATGTTTGCTGTGTGGTTTACTTCATGTAGAGCCCCCTTTTTTTGTTCTTTTGGTGGGGGGGGGGGGGCAAACTCATTAGGAACCCCCTCCCCAACTGCTCTGTCAGATGGTACCAATCCTTTATCTGCTGGCTTTCCCAAGGTCCATACACACTATATACCTACCTCTTTATAGTGCGCATCTTTAGGGATGAATTCAGCAAAGCATGTAGTGCAAGGGACTGCCTCCATACATTCCATTTCCTATTTTTTTGTCTTCTTTCCCTCCTATTAGCTTGCTTGGTAATTTAATAATGTCACACTGTGCCTGCCTTTTTTGGGGGGGGGGGGGGAAATGTTATTTGATCTTTCCTGTGGCCTGCCAATAGTGTTAAGTACAGAGGGTCTGGCCAAACTAGGCCACATTATTGAGCCATTTGCCAATCAATGAAGTGCAGAGGGTTACCTGTCCACCACCCCCCCCCCCAAAACCATAGTTATTGCCAATGTCCCATCAGAAGTGGGGGGATTGATGGGG
This sequence comes from Lithobates sylvaticus, assembly GCA_028564925.1. NCBI lineage: Eukaryota > Metazoa > Chordata > Amphibia > Anura > Ranidae > Lithobates > Lithobates sylvaticus. The sequence goes on along the minus strand of CM053035.1, from coordinate 150,860,731 downwards.
GGGTGAGTAATCTGTGAAGGGGAGCCTCTACTTTTCTGTGTAAATACTTTCCAGCCTCCAATTTTATACAATGCTCTTGTTCCAAGATGTTGATTGTCTAATCTGCTTGCAATGTTTAGGTGCAAAGTGACTAATTTTTTTTTCTTGTTTCACTCCACAGTTCCCTTCCACGCCACAGGAATGGCAGACTGTGGCCTCCCACTTTGCCAGCCGTTGGGACTTTCCTAACTGCGGAGGGGCAATTGATGGGAAACACGTCCGCATCGTCCCACCGCCCAACTCGGGGTCCTACTATTATAATTATAAAGGGTTTAATAGTGTAGTGATGTTGGCGGTGGTGTCGGCAACATACGAGTTTATGTATGTGGACGTGGGGATGAACGGCCGGATATCGGATGGTGGGGCCATTACGCACACGGAGTTCTACTGGCGTCTCCAAAGTGGCAGTCTGTGCTTGCCACCTCCAGAGGAGAATGCCGAAGGACTCCCCTTCGTCTTTGTCGCAGATGAAGCGTTTGCGCTGACTCCCCATGTGATGAGGCCGTTCCCGATGAGGACCCTCACCCCGGACCAGAGGGTCTTCAACTACAGGCTGTCCAGAGCCAGAAGAGTGGTGGAGAACGCTTTTGGCATCCTGGCCAGCCGCTTCCGCCTGTTCCTGACGGCATTTAACTTGGCGGAATACAAACTGAACCACATAGTTCTTGCCTGTTGCATATTGCACAACTTCCTCAAAAGACATAACAGGAACTATGTGGTGCCCGTTGGCCCAGATGTGGAGGGCCCTCCAAATGCGGACCTCACAGCCCTTCGAGTGGCACGTCCAGGCTTGCCCCCTCTCAATGCCCGCGTGGTCCGGGACCAATATATGGAATACTTTGTGGGTAGGGGGGCCATTGCTCTGCCTGACGATGTGTGAGAGGCATTTTTTAATAAATCTGATATTTTAACCAACCTCTGATTTCTTGTCATTTCAGTCTTCTTTTTAGCTTATTTTACTTTGACATTTTTTCCCTTTGCCTTCGACAGTGGTAATGCACTTTCTGGGCAAAAGGAGGTAACAGTCTCTTCTTCCCAAAAAGATTATTCTCATGTGTGTTTGCTACCTAATCTTTGGTCTAGAGAAGGTTTGTCCTGCATAACTGACACCCAAAATACTCCTTTTCAGCACCAGGTGTGACATGTGTGTATTCTCCAAAATGCTGTGCTCCGTGTTTTCGTACAAAGCACTGTGGGTGTCATTTACATAAGTCAAATCCGCTATGCTCTACAAGTGCATTGAAAAAGTTCCCTGGGAAAGGAAATTGCAGTGCAAAGTGGATTTGCCTTTAGTAAATAACACCCATTGCCCCCCATATCCTTTACATTTTACATACATAATGCATTGTTTTATTTAAATAAGGAAGCCACACATTTTGAAAAATAAAAAAGTTTACTTGGAAAACATTCACAAGTGCGTTTACAATCTTCACGCCAAAACTGACAACATCTTGGTTATTTACAACATTATTTACAAAGATTACGCAATTTGTAAAACCAGGCATGGAGCTAAGCAGAACCTATGAAGTAGGAAAGTTCAACTTTGTAAAGTGAAGACAAGATCAGACATGACTATATGTTCAAAGTGTGTTTGATCTTGCCTTCATCACATGGGGGGGGCACCCCCGAAAAGTGGAAATTTGGAACATGCACACAATTTGGTTCTGAAAATGGTCATTAGATGGTAAAAACACATGCCTAGAAGCTTCAAAAGTGCCATTTTCCATCATGGGGATGAATGGACGTTTTTTGGGGGTGCAACCCCTTCACCACAACCACTTTCGTAGTTCGTAAAGTGTTTGCACCCCCAAAAAAACGTTGCCATTCATCCACCATGATGGGAGCTAGCACATGTGGACACAATGTGTGCATGTTCCAAATTTCACACAGTTTTTAAGTTGCAAATGTGTTCAGAAGCTGGCACAAATGTGTGTAAATTACTTGGTGCTTTTTCATATTTTTCCTAAAACATCAATGATGTTCTTCAATTTTTGTTGAACATCATTGATGTTTTGCTTTATGTAATCTAGATCTCGATTGCAGACCATTATCTCTCCGATGAGTACGTGGGCACTCTCTGTGGTAAAGTGCGATTTTTCTTCCACAACATCCACGTCACCTAAAAACCACAAACAAAAAAAATGGGGTGTTGGAAATGAGGCAGCCATACATGGATTAGCTTACCAGTAGCTGTGTTCTCCCACACTCACCTGTTGTGGTGACAATTTCTCCAAGTTCGATGATCTCTCCTTCCTCCTCCTCCTCTGCTTCTGCTCTTTCCCCTTTTTTGGTAGGTGTTGGTTTGGGGGTTTCCTCAGACGGCCCAAGTTTTCGCTCCCCTATGAGAATGTCCAAAAGGAAGATTTAGCAACACAAGCTATTGAGGGCAGAAATAGGAAATGACAAACATTGCTTGAAAGTGACGGACACTATTTTAGTTTGGCCAGTTACAAATGTCAACTACATGAATGAAGTCACTTTGTAAAGGTGCTAAACTGACTAGCTTTTTGGTAGAAGTTTGTGTGATGGAGACCCCCCTCTAGTATCCACTGGAGCACATGTGTGGAAAAGCATAATAAAAAGGGGGTTTGGGTGTCCCAGCACTAGTGCTCTAGAGTCCAGATGGGTAAACAGCTACTGAGTGACCTCTCCTTTACATTGAATAACTTGGCTTTACATTCTTGATGACATTTCTAGTGAGAACAAACTTCCTTTCCCCAAAAAAACACCAAACATCGTATTATAAGTGGCCGAACGATCGAGGTTGCGTACGATCGAATGCACACACGACCATGACAGTGGCAGAAAGATCGAGGCTGAGTACGATCGAATGCACAGACGAACCTGAAAGTGGCCATTTTGGAATGTACAACTTGGTAAAAATCAAAACACAATGGAGCAGTATGCAAGCAAGAAATCAAACACAAAACACAACTACTTACTTTTTTGAAGAATTCTCTTGATCTTTCTGTACTGATCGGCCTCCCTCAGTTTCAGGTCTGACCAGCGTTTCCTGAGTTGCTCCTTGGATCGTTGTACCCCAAAATTATTGTACAGCCTTCTCACAACTTTAGACATGATCTTGGCCTTGCGGACATTGGGGTTGAGGTAAGGCCCATACTTCCCATCATAGTCGCTCCTCTTTAATATGTCCACCATCTCCAACATTTCTCCAAATGACATATTGGAGGCCTTGAATTTCAGGTTCCGGGATCGGGACGTTTCTGCCTCCGGACTTTCCTCGTCCTCCTCCTCGTTGGTGGGATATTTGTGGCGCACCTGCTGTGTCCCCGCCATGTGCTCTCCCCACTACGCCGTAAAGAGAAGGGGTGGGGAATAGACGAGAAAGATCGTCAGGGGCGGGCGGAGTTTGAAGCATGCGCAGTGTATATAAAACGTCACACGCCTGTGTCGTAGCCACGATCTGGGAGACGAGGGGAGAGAAAACTCACACGAGACGATCGCTACAAACGAAGGTACAATTTAACGTTGGTACATAACTAGCCTAGACTGATTTGAACTTGAGGCTTCTTTATGGAGAAGATTAGGAGAGTTTAGCCTGACATAATTTTGAGGGTTTTGTGTGTTGTTGTGTCTTGCAGAGATTGATATGAAGGGATTCAACGACATGAGTTTTCTCCCCCTCTTCATTGCCAAATACAGGGATTTTCCCATATTGTGGCAGGGTATACACCCACATTACACCAACAAACCAAAGAGGCACGCAGCCCTGGAGGAACTTGTGGAATTTGTCAAGCCAAGGTTCCCCACGGCAACTGTTGATGATATTAGAAAGAAAATTGGCAGCCTGAGGAGTGCGTATATCAGGGAGAGGAAGAAGGTCGTGAAGTCTGAGGAAACTGCAACTTCAGCAGATGAGGTCTATGTCCCCAAGCTCTGGTACTATCAGAGTCTCCATTTTCTGAAGGACCAGGCTGATGTCACGGAGCCAACCTCAACTCCTCCTTCCACGCTTCCTTGCGCACAGCCCACCCCTGATGAGGCTTCCGAGGAGCAACCTGGGCCTTCCAGTCTGGAAGAGGTGGAGGAGCCCAGCTTGTTCCAGGTATAGTAGTTTTGCTACCATTTAGGGGAATAATGAATGATGTTCACTTAATTCAGGATCGCCAATTGCTTAGTTCCTAACGTGTTTGACATATTAACAGACAGTGGTGTGGGAGACATTTGGGGCCAGAATCTAAACTGCTGGGCTGAGAATTGTATGGTTTTCTATTTGTAAACATTTTGCACCAGTCACTAGATGAGAATTGTGTGTGTTTGATGAACAAATAACTGAAACTATGTCCCTTTTTCCTACACAGGAAGACCTCAGCCAGGAGGTGGCTGTGGAAGGTGGCAGTCAGGAGGTGGCTGTGGAAGGTGGCAGTCAGGAGGAGGCAGGGGTTAGTGGCAGCCACCAGCTGGGTAGTGGCAGCCAAGAGGGGGCTAGGCCTCGGAGCCTGACTGACACCCAAACCCCTCCCCTCCGCCCTCCGTACAAAAGGGCGAGAAGGGGGGGTTATGCGGCACAGTCAGCGCTCCGGATGATAAGAGAGGCTTCAGACTCCCTACATGCCACACCCGCCGACGAGGAGACCTTTGGCTCGGTGGTTGTCACAAAAATGATGGGTATGGAGGTGAGGCAACGCAACATGTGTGAGGGGCTCATCCTCCATGTCCTAAATAAGGGTAGGGCTGGGGAGATGACCCCAGTCACACATGTTTGCCATAGCTACCATGCTCCACCTCCTCCTCCTCCTCCTCCTCCTTCTGCCACCCCACCAGCACGACAGCCACAGCGTGGAAGGAAGCGTGGAAGGAAGACCTGAGAGTAACGACCTGGAATCAGTCTGGTCTGAGAGAAGATGGAGCCTCTCGTAGTACCAGAGCCTGGGGACCTAGATGGCATCTGCTGCAGTTCCGGATACTTTGGACTTCACGACCAGATTGCACTCCCCTTAATATACGTACTCCTCAGGCCCCCAATTTTCTACGCTTGAACAATGATGGTTGCCGTGGGGGGCCAAGGCTTTGCAAATTCCCCAAGTTTCACCATGGCTGCGTTCCTCTTTGGTTTGTTGGTGTGACCTAAATAAAGGTTTTTTTGATTTGAAATAATCATTGACTATTGTGTTTTACTTTGCTACAATGACAGTTTTTCTTTGAGTAAGCAGGTACATTTCACTAATCCTAAAGTAGAATTAACAAGGGGCACCAACAACAAACAAACTCCTAGTAAATGTAAGCAAGAAATACAAATGTAAATAATGTGTTTTTGGTAATTTGAGACACACAACCCCCCTCCAAAAAAAAAAAAAAAAAAAAACATTCAAATATGTATTCCCCCAAAAAAAAAAAAAAAGACAAATCATGGTAAAAAAATAACAAAGATTCTTTTCCGTTCTGAGTAAAAATAAACATGTAGTGTATAAATGGTGCAAAGTAATAAAGAAGTAAGTTTGTGAGAAGTGCGGGTGAATAGGAGCAGCTAAAAGATGTCATTCTTGTTGCATTGTAAAGAAAAAGAGAATGCGCTGCATTAAAGACATTTTAACATTGCAGCGTGACGAATGTGCTGTGTCGATTAGGAAAGGTAGTTTTACCTGACCGAGCGCTTCCGTCACAGAATTTCTTCTGAGCATGCGTAGCACTTTGTCCGTCGGACAAGCGTACACACGCTCGGATTTGGTGTGATCGGACCGGGTTGACGGCAAATCTTTCCAGCAGGAGATAAGACTTTGTCCGACGGACAAACCGACGAACACTGTCCGATGGTGCATACACACGGTCTGATTTTTCAACAACCTTGTCCGATCGGACCAAATTGATGAAAAAGTCCGACCGTGTGTATGGGGCTTAAGGAGCCCGGCCCGAAGGTTCCGTCTGGGCCAGAAGAAGGCAGGACGGGTGAAGCGGAGCTGTGTTGTGCACTATATAAATGATCTTGCAGCTTCTGCTGCTCTCTGTGTCATTGAGCTCAGACATCAAGCTCTTTACTGCCACCTCTGGCTACTATGTGGTATGTGCACTTGTGTGAGCTGCCTGTACTGTGCTCCTCTGTGTCAGCAACTTGTCAGCTTTGTGAAAACGAGCTGGGACTAGGGAAGATTTCCTTTACAAGTAGGGGCTGTGAATAAAAGGAAAGGGGGCTGTTTGTGTATAGGGAGGGGCCAGAGGCTTGTGTGTTTACAGATTTGTGTATGTAAACTAGACATGTGCAATTCGTTTCGTTTTTTTTCGTTTTTAGTTTTTTTTTTTTTTCGTTATTTTCGTTCGCTTTCGTACGAATGAACAAATCGTTCGAATCGTACGAATCCGAATAACGAATCGTAACGAATCGTTCGAATCATACGAATCCGATTAACGAATCATTCGAATCGAACGAATCCGAAAAACAACGAAAATCCGAAAAAAAATAATTAGAAACAACGAATGTACTAATGAAGAAAATCCGAAAAACGAACGAAAAAATTTGTACATTCGTAACTTTTTTTTTTTGTTGAATTGGTAATTTTCCGTGTCCCTTACAATGGTGCTGCTAAACGTGCTTCGAATGGATTGAACAAAAAAATTCGTACATTCGTAACTTTTTTTTTCGATTCGTACGTTTTTCTTTCGATTCGTAATTTTTTTTTTTTTTTCGATTTGTAATTTCCGTATCTCTATTGAACAAAAAAATTCGTACATTCGTAACTTTTTTTTCGATTCGTAACTTTTTTTTTTCGATTCGTAATTTATTTTTATTTTTTTCGATTTGCAATTTCCGTATCTCTATTGAACAAAAAAATTCGTACATTCGTAACTTTTTTTTTTTTCGATTCGTAACTTTTTTTTTGATTCGTAAATTATTAAAATGTAATAATAGCATACACATTACATAAAATTATGAATTATGCTCCGATTACGAATCTACGAATTTTACGAATGTACGAATAAATACGAATGCATCCGAAAATTAAACTAACGAAAAAACAAATCAACGAAAAAATAACTTACGAATGTACGAATCGTAACGAATACGAACACCGACGACTTACGAATGTACGAATCGTTACGAATCCGAACACCGACAACTTACGAATGTACGAATCGTTACAAATCAACGGAAACGAAAAAAACGAAACGAAAAAAAAACAATTTTTTTTCGGAAACGAAAAAAACGTAACGAAAATAAACAAATTTTTTTGTTGTGCACATGTCTAATGTAAACACAGGAGGGATGCTTGCTCGACGCAGCCAACATTCACAGAACATTTTCTGAATGCAAAGTGTTCTCTGCATGAAGGAGGTGGAGAGGTGGAGCAGTGATGTCATGATCTCCACCTTTCCACCTTATCCAATCAGAGAACACTTTGCATTCAATAAAAATATGCAAAGTGTTCTCTGAATGTTACCCATGCTGAGCGAGTGACCTCCTATTTTCAATACGCAGTAGGACAGCCACTTGGCACTGGACCTGGAAGCCAGTAGAGATCATTGTACAAGCGGTGTGTACTACAGTGATTTCCAGTTTCCACAGGGATACAACAGGTATAGCACATACTTATAGTAAAGTGATCCTCTGCACTATTGTATGGTGAATGTGATGACAATAAATTCTAATTAGATACCCAAAAATTGCTGCAAAACCTAGTGATTTCACAATTACACGTGCATAAATAAATAAATAAATGATTTTGCGCTATTTCATCATATAATAAAATAAACAATGTGATATAAATGTGAACTGAAATCTTGCAATAATAAAGTCCAGTGGTGATTATAAATCAAAAATCCTAAAATAATCAATTCCCAGTTCAATATAAATGACGATAATATGATTGAATGGTGACTGTGATCCAAATATAAGCACTGTATCAATTTGCAGTCCTTCAATAAACAAATCCAATAACCTTCTTAATAAAACTTCAGATAGTCTATGCCCTGCCACCAACACCTCGGTGCTTACAGAACTCTCACCTTATAGCCACAGAATATAAGCCTTGAGTGTTATTAAGGACAAGCCATTCCCTCCGCAAATCCTCTCTCAGAAGGTCCAGAATCATGTGTGGGGGTAAGATACACAAACAAGCCTCCAATAGTGCATTAACGTTTCCAAACCAATTTAATTAAAAGTATTAAAACTTGCTTACATCTAAGCACATTTAAAATCGCTTCAAACAACAAAAAACGTTTCCGCCTCTCACATCACTTCTAGCCCGTGCATCTTACGGCCACACCCTACGCGTTACGTCATGTGACTTCTTCGTGGTGCCCGGATTGGCTGTCAGCTCAGTCTATTTATGTGCTGGGAACAGGAAGTGTCTCGGATGCCATTTTGTTGAAGCTCATGTTGATAATAGTATAGCGGACATTTTCCCTATGACTAATGTAATGGTTCTCTATGTTAAAGAAATAAAAAAACAGACAATGGCCATTTTGTTGAAGTTCAAAACAATGGCATAGCAGACATTTTTCTTATGGCTGGTGCAATCGTTTCTAATAATAAAATATGTTGGATGTCATGTGTAGGATGATCAAATGTGTCAATATGTGACTAAATTGAAAATAACTGGCATGAATAGGTGAATCGCACAAAGACTACCATAATACCGGATGGGAATAATAAATTAATATTTAAGGATAGAAGGACAAACCAAATATTCAAAATATTGTGTGTCAATAATAAGATCAGTAAACTTGAAATTGGTTAATCGACCTCCCACCGGAAATGATATGTGAGGCTTACATAAAAACATCAAAATATTAGAATAATGCAGTTCTCAGTTATGTTGAATAACACCTGCCAATGTGGCTCATGTTTATGTGTGGTTATTAATAATTACTAATAAAGCAGTTGAGGTCGAACTCCACGTTCAGACCTTCTGGCGTGAGGGTTTTCATCGTATGTATCCACTTGGATTCAATCTGACTTAGGGCCCTAATTTTGTGACTCCCTCTCCATACCTTCTTATATTTCTCTATAACCCAGAATTGTAAGTGTGCTGGATCTTTGTTGTGAACCAGTGCAAAATGCCTGGACACATTATATTTTGGAAAACCATTTATGATGTTCTGTAAATGTTCCTTAATTCTGACTTTTAGTGCTCTTTGGTCCTCCCTACATATTGTAATTTACAAGAACATTATAGAACATACACTACTCCTTTAGTATGACAACAAATGAAGTCTTTAATTGGATAAACTCTTCCTGTGCTGGTGACCTCAAACTCTAATTTTTTACTTTGAAACTTCTTTGAATGTTGACATGCATAGCAGTATTTGCATGGAAAAAAGCCTTTACCATTATAGAAGGTGAAATTATTCTTGGGTGGTGGTTCAACAATGTTTTTTACAACCAGATCTCTCAATGTTGTTGCTCGCTTATAAATGAAAGTAGGTTTGTCCGGTAGAATATTGTGCAGGTTTTTGTCACCTCTCAGTATATGCCAATGCTTGGTAATCAATTTTTCCATTTCTTTGTATTGTATGTTATAGTCCGAAATCAAGGCTGGTGTTTCTGATAGTTGTTGTTGGACTCTTTTATCACCATGTACCATACATTGCCTATCCATTTCTTTCACTGATTCTATTTGATTTATTTTGCAGGAATGAAAGGAAAGTCCGGATGGCTGCACACCAAACTGAGATCCAAACGTCTTTATTCACATAAAACCATGAAGAACAGGACTGTGCAATTGTCAGTTAAAGCGACGTAGGGCCGTATCTCAATAAATGACCCGGTCATTAAGCAGGAAAATCTTCTGAGGCTGAAGTGGTTAACGCGTTCATTGCACCTTCTGCAAGCAGCTTCCCTCCCAGCCCCCCCTATAATGACTTCAGATCGATTTAAATCCAGCAATGTGGACGAGAGCAGAGGATCTCTTGGCTCTCTCCATCCTCATCAGACAGAGAGGCAGCAGCAGGGGTCATTGGCTCTTGCTGTTGTTAATCACAGCCAGTGAGGAGGGAACTTACTCGGGAGCCAGCACGCACGTGTTCCCCCATAGTAAGTGGGGACCCGAGAAGAGGAGGATCAGGGCTGCTGTGTGCAAAACCATTGAACAGAGCAGGTAACTATAACATGTTTGTTATTTATTTTTACTTTTAGAATCACTTTAAGCCCTGGTTCACACCAGCGTGGCTTCGAAGTCGAGCTACTGTGAAGCCGACATCCCTGCACAACTTCATCGTTGTGCAGAGACTTGCATTGACAGAAGTCAATGCAAGTCCTGATTAAGTCACCCCAAAGTAGTGCAGGAACCTTTTTCTAAGTCAGTGCGACTTGATCAGATCAGTGCCATTACCGTTAATGGGGCGCGATTTGTGGCAAAGTCGCAGGACAAGTCGAGGCAGTGTGAACAGGGGCTACGTGAATAAGCAGAAAGTATTGAAAAGGAAAGGGACATTTCGATTTCTTAAAGCGGAGTTCCACCCAAAAATTAAACTTCCGCTTTAAGTGTTGGTGGACCCCCTGGCATGCCACATTTGGCGTGTAATTTTTTTGGGGGAAAGCAGGTACCCTGTTTTTGCAGGCACCCAGCTCAAACTTCCTCCCCTGGCACCGCGGCGCCGGAAGGCAGATCAACTCTCCCCTCTCCCTCCCTGCAATCTTCTGGGACACGTCACAGGTCCCAGAAGATTGCCCGGCCATTCACAGCGCACAGCACGGCTCGTGCATGCTCAGTGCATGCCTGGCTGTTAAAGCCAGGCGCTGAGGAGAGGAGCGGGGCTTTGCGCGCCCCACTCGCTGGACCGTGGGACAGGTGAGTGTCTGATTATTAAAAGTCAGCAGCTACACTTTTTGTAGCTGCTGACTTTTAAATGGGTGGAACTCTGTTTTAAGCAAGACATTATTGGGTAATATATCATTCTCGAAAGGATTAGTGTAAGGACAATTGTGAATGGTCCTCTGTGCTTTGTAAAGATACTGCGCAACATGTAGTCTCTATACAAATACAGGAAATAAAATAAAGACACATTACTAGGAGGAAACACTGGAAAATAAGATCTAAAGCAACTATTTATATAGGATCATTGTGTTATTCTTAACTCTCATCTTAATCTCATAAGCATTTCACAATATTGGCCTTAAAAAGACAAAATAAATTTGGCTTGATTAATAACAAAATAACTGTAAAAGAAATTATGAGACAGGATTATGCTGGGATCATTTTTTATCTTTTTTTTCCAGTTACAGGTGTGCCCGTTGATCCGTCCAACTTGTCACAGGCCTGGAGCATGGCTTCCAGCTTCAAGCAATGCTTGCAATTACTGGGCCTTTCCTGAACTAGAGCAGTAAGTCCCTTTACGGCTGGGAGTCAAGGACTGAAGTCAAGGTTGGTATCAGTTGGGCACTGAAGGTACCAATTCAGAAGACAATATTGGAGTTAAAGTGGTTCTAAAGACAGAAGTTTTTTTTTTTTATCATAATGTAATAAGATAAAAAAACTTTCTGTGTGCAGTAGCCCCCCTAATACCTGAGCCCCATTTCGATCCAGCGATGTTGCACGAGAGACACAGCAGCGGGCGCTATTGGCAAAAATTTGGCAGTGAAGGTACCTATATGGAAGTTCGGAACGGAGTTGAGGATTGAAGCCAAGATTGGTAAGAATTGGGTAGTGATGGGAGCAATTCAGAACACAGGATTGGAGTCAGGAATTGAACCTGAGGTTGGTAACAGTCGGACAGTGAAGGACTAAAACTAGGAGGTGATACTGAGCCCATCTGCCATAACCACGTTGCCACCTTTGGTGCACTTCTAATCTTGGAACCTTTGCTGTGGGCCGTGCCTGAAATGCATACTATAGCTGCATTGACAAAGGGTCTGCCATAGCAGGTCGCAGTTGGGATTTGACACACACATACTAGGGCCACCTTGGAATGTAGCTAGTTAACCTTCAGCATGGCTTTGGAGTGTGGTAGGAAAAGGACTAGCCAGAGGCACAGGGAAAACATGCAAATTCCATAGTGTCCTGGCTAAGATTTGAACCAAGGGCCCCAGTGCTGTGAGGAATGAGTGCTAACCACTAAGCCACCTTACAGCCCCAGGTGCTATCCTGAGTTTTCTTTATTCATGTAGTGAGGTGTGCCCAGGGCAGTTGGTTTGTTTTTTGCATTAGCTCAGCAGTGTGTGTGCCGACACTTCTTATAGGGGAAAGAATTATGTGCCCCCCACATATAGGCATATAAATCTGAAGTTTAAGCAAAAAAAAAAATATATATATATATATATATTCACTGGCCACTTTATTAGGTGCTCTGAGCTGTGTTCTGTGCTGTGCTCCGCATGCCTTGTGCTGTATGCTCTTCTCAGGCATTTGCTCTGTCCTGCGTACTCTGCGCTGTGTGCTATTCGCTGCACCGTGTGCGCTGCAATATGTGCGCTGCAGTATGTGCGCTGCAATATGTGCTCTGCGATGTGTGCTATGTGCGTTCTGCGTGTCTTGCTCTGCGATGTGTGCTCTGCCATATATGCCTGGCGCTGCGTGCTCTGCGATGTGTTCCTGAAAAGAATGTCTTCTATACACGGAGTGCTCTGTGTTCTCTTCCTCAGATGTGGGTCATCATTCTGCACCATTAGCATCACCGACTGAGGGGTATTACACCCCTCCCCCTCTTACATCTTGATTGCTGCTCTTATATCCCCATTTTTCTCTATTGTAAGTCAGAAGCATGCACAGTATGACCTCTAATACGCATGCGGCCCTGAGAAATCCGACATCGGCCGGGAATCCGACGCATGCGCAGTATTTGCCGGATTTTGCCAGACCGCACTGAGCATGCGTTGAACGGGAACTCGGCGCATGCGCAGTGGATACCGGATTTTGACAGGCCGCACTGCGCATGTGTCGCACGGGATTCCGACACATGCGCAGTAGATGCCGGATTTTGCCAAACCGCGATGCGCATGCGTCGGGCGGGAATTTGCCGCATGCGCAGTAGATACCGTTTTTTGCCAGATTCCCGTCCGCTTGCGTGGGACGGGAATAAAACACATGCGCAGTGCGTCCCGGGAAAATCCGACATCTACTAGGTGTGCCCAGCCCTGGAATCGGTCTTATCAGGACTTGCTCCTCACGGACGGCTGCTGGAAATCAGAACTAAACAAAGTGGAGAGATATGAAATGTGATGTACTGGGATGAGTTTTCTATACTGGGATGTGAGTCTTCTAGGATGGAGATATTTATCTTCTATATATTCATATTATACACAGGCATGTACTGGCCATCAGGACTACCGGGAGTTTCCCGGTGGGCCGATGGCTCAGTGGGCCAGTTTCAGAGACAGGGGAGGAGAGAGAGATACACAGCGCCAAATGTAGCATTAAAACAACTTTTATTCCACTTAAAGAACGTTACTGACAAAGTTAGTAGGGTGAAAGGCATTGAGACATTGTGCAAGAGTCCAGGCTTGTCATCGATCTGAATTAGGAGCTGCCACCGGGGACCGATCGGGCCAGTAGATAGAGCATCGGTGTGTACTACTACTTCCTGGTGGCATAAGAATGATGGCCTGAAGGATGCGTCACCTCCCACATCTTGCATCATTTCCGGCTGATGACATCACGTCCGCCCCATCATGCGTTCCACCGCTACCAGGAAGTAGTAGTACACACCGCCTGTCATATCTGGTGACAGGCGATGGTGGCAAGTGACATGCGGCACCTGGTGGCAGGCGATGTGGCAAGTGACATGCGGCATCTGGTGACAGGCGATGTGGCAAGTGATGTGGCAGGTGACACACTCATAGCTCCCACTGATTCTGCATTATGGTGAGTTGAACTATTTCATGTTATATTACAATGTAATAATAGAAATAATGCGCTTTAATCATCCTGACACCATATCAACCATGGTGCCGTGATGATTAAAGTGCCAACACCAGGTGTTTGGGAAGTGTGGCCCAAATACGGGGCACTGCTGTGGAAAAGTCCCACCAGGTGTTTGGAAGTGCCAACACCAGGTGTTTGGGAAGTGTGGCCCAAATACGGGGCACTGCTGTGGAAAAGTCCCACACGTGTCTATTCCCGCTGTTATCTGTCCCCGCTGCCATCTGTCCCCAGTACCACCTGTCCCCAGTGCCATCTGCCAGTGCCACCTGTCCCCAGTGCCATTTGTCCCAAGTGCCATTTGTCCCCAGTGCCATCTGTCATCAGTGCCATCTGTCATCAGTGCCACGTCAGTGCCACGTGTCATCAGTGCCACATCAGTGCCATCTGTCATCAGTGCCACCTGTCATCAGTGCCATATCAGTGCCACGTGTCATCAGTGCCACATATTAGTGCCATCTGTCATCAGTGCCACGTATCAGTGCCATCTGTCATCAGTGCCACGTGTCAGTGTCACGTGCCATCTGTTATCAGTGGCACGTGTCATCAATGCCACGTATCAGTGACATCTGTCATCAGTGTCACGTGTCATCCGAGCCACGTATCGGTGCCATCTGTCATCAGTGCCACATATTAGTGCCATCTCTCATCAGTGCCACGTATTAGAGCCACATGATATCAGTGCCACGTATAAGTGCCATCTGTCACCAGTGCCACATATTAGTGCCATCTGTCAGTGTCACATGTCATCAGTGCCCCGTATTAGTGCCATCTGTCATCAGTGTCACGTGTCATTAGTGCCCCGTATTAGTGCCATCTGTCATCAGTGCCACATCAGTGTCAAGTGTCATCAGTGCCACATCAGTGTCAAGTGTCATCAGTGCCACCTGCCATCAGTGCCACGTCAGTGTCACGTGTCATTGTCCTGGTGCTCCAGGGCCTTCAAAAGTGTAATAGGTAGTCAACAATTTAGATGTGTAATTTATGCTCCTAGAACACGTGATGGCGCTCCCTGCATTTTGGGCCTCTCTAAGTGGCTAGGCTGTGGAAAAGTCCCACACATGTGGTATCGTAATACTCAGGAGGAGCAGCAGAATGTATTTGTGGTATACACATGCAATGTGAGAGAAATAACCTATTACAATGACAATTTTGTGGAAAAAAATAAAAAAATAATTTATTTTGCAAAGAATTGTGGGAAAAAAAAATGACAACATCAAAAAGCTCACCATGCCTCTTACTAAATACCTTGGAATGTCTACTTTCAAAAAAGGGGTCATTTGGGGGGTATTTGTACTTTCCTGGCATGTTAGGCTCGGTTCACACTACCGCAACTTGGGATCCGACTTGTCAGACCTCAAGTCGCCCCAAGTCACTTGACATTAGGAATTACATTATAATCAATGAGAGCCATCTTAATGTATACTACTGAAGTCGCTCCAACTTCAGAAAAGGTTCCTGTACTACTTCAAGGCGACTTCTAGGTGACTTGTATCCAATAGAATTCAATGGAAGTCGTCTCCAAGTTGGATCTCCATCTATATTGAAGCGACTTTACAGGAAAAGAAATTTGTTTACTCAGGCAAACCCCACCCTCCCAGAGAGATGATTATTCTGTGATTGGCCACAGCCAAAGTTGCCTGGCCTGGGGGCGAGCACTTAGGGTCACAAGAAATGAGATAGGCCACCAGTGCATCAGGTGTGATCAATTTTGTATGATTCGCACCACAGTTTGTAGACTCTCTAACTTTCACAAAGACCAAATAATATCCACTAATTTGGGTTATTTTTACCAAAGATATGTAGCAGTATAAATTGTGGCCAAAATTTATGAAGAAAAATTTATAATTTGCTAAATTTTATCACAGAAACAAAGAAAAATGCTTTTTTTTTTTTTTTTTTTCAAAATTGTCGGTCTTTTTTCATTTATAGCGCAAAAAATAAAAAAACCCAGAGGTGATCAAATACCACCAAAAGAAATCTCTATTTGTGGGAAAAAAAGGACAAAAAAATCATTTGGGTACAGTGTTGCATGACTGAGTAATTGTCATTCAAAGTGTGAGAGCACCGAAAGCTGAAAATTGGTCTGGGCAGGAAGGGTGTTTAAGTGCCCAGTAAGCGCCCAGTAAGCAGTAAGTGTACAGACCTGGGGCTGGGATGTAAACAATGCAGTAGCCATAGCATTGCACCCACGATGCACTGACTGCTGCTGCAGCTTGATACTAGTTTTAAGAGCCAGCGGAGGGCTTTCTGGAAAAAGTGATCAGGCAGCACTAGAGCCACCTGATCCCTTTGCCTTGCATTTGAAGATCCACTTCCTGATCTCTCCTGCAACTACTGACCCTGGAAGTGTTGTGTGTTATGTCACTTCCGAGGTCACAGCTGTCATTCCTCGACTACTATAGCCAAACACACAATCTGGATTTGAATAGCTGCATTGGAGGACAAGGGAGACATTGGGGGTCCAATAGACCTCCAATGTCTCTATAAAGAGGACCTGTCACATGCCTATGCTTTCATAGGTATCATTGGTAGCCCTCTTGTGATAGCAATAAGGTAAAAAAAAAAAAAATTCAATAGTGTAAAAAAATTTATATATATAAAAAAAAAAAAGTTTTAAAGCACCCCAGTCACCCCATATAAAAAGTGAAGCGTAGGGTGGGCATATGTACGTAACTCTAAACTGAAGACTTCTAAAGACTTTAAAAGTGTTGTTTATGGAGAATTTTGGGCATCATAGTTTTTTGTGCGTTCACAATTTTAAGACTTCACATTTTTGGTATCTTTTTACTCCACGTAACCCCTACTTTTATATTTTACCAAAAAAATAGGGTATAATATTGTATTTGTTTGCCCTAAAATTAAATTTTTGTGCAACTATTGCAACCACTGCTATTTTATTCTCTAGGGCTCTCTGCTTTTAGTTCATATAAACTTCTGAGGGGTTTACAATACATTTTAACAAAAAAATTAAAATTAAAAAAAAAACAGCCCCGGCAGACAAGGGGTTAATGTGGGTGCATTGATTAGAAGATTTTAGGAAAAAGTGTGAAGTTTTCTTTCTCTTTCTGTGTTCCTGTATATGTTGTCACTACTACAGAACACTCCTGACTTCTAACACACACACAAGGAAGGAGTCCTGCAATAAACAGGAAACGTGACCTCCATGCCCCTTCTTAACTTCCTGCCTCTCCCGGAAGACAACATCCGTCATATTACATAGGGAGGAAGAGGAGGAGGACACAGACCTGCTGTGTATGAGGTGATTGTGTCTGCAGGGGGCGCTGTTCCGCCAGGTCTGTATGACTCCTCGTGTCCTTTCACCGGGCTACTCTGGAGAACGCTCCGTGTACGATGTGGGGGAGGGGAGGGATTGGGGTGAGGTAGAAGCAGGTCGTGCTGCGGCATTTCTGTGTCATGTAGAGGAGAGGGAGCTTAGTAAATATGGCTAGTCTTTGTTCACACTGCGGGGGGGGGGGAGTAGAGAGCTCCTATGTTGGTTCAGCTTTGCTGCAATTGTCCTCCTATCAGGAGAAGTCATTGAATGAACAGCTTAGTGCCCCTGAGTGGTATGGGGGTGGGGGGTCTCTGAAGTCCTCTCCTAGGCTGGGGGGACACTTTAATGCAACGAGAATGTGTGTTTGGCCTCATGGAGCGATTAGCTAATGTTATTTAAATTCTGGCGTTTTTGTGTGCAAAGGAGATACCGCTGTAGCGTCCGGTCCTAGACGCGGGTGCCGCCGTAGCGTCCGGTCCTAGACGCGGGGGCCGCCGTAGCGTCCGGTCCTAGACGCGGGGGCCGCCGTAGCGTCCGGTCCTAGACGCGGGGGCCGCCGTAGCGTCCGGTCCTAGACGCGGGGGCCGCCGTAGCGTCCGATCCTAAAAAAATCAGTCTCATCTCCACTCCCCAAGCCGCTGCAAATATTTGACTATTGGATGGGTTAAATACTTGAGCCCCTCCTGTGGCTCCCATGGTTCTTCCTGCCGGCTTGTACCTGCTGAAAGTGGAACTTTAGTAATTTTTTCATCTTTCCATCTATTAAATCTTCTGCCCTTGTTGTTGTTTTAACTTTGGATAATAAAACATTTATTTTTTTCTGCCAGTAAATACCTTATACAGACCACTTCCTGTTTCTTGTCTAAAAAAAAAAAAAAAAAGCCTAGGCTTATGACACAGCTCTCTCTCGTGAGAGTTTGCCAGGAAGGGAGGGGTGAGGAGTCATAAGAGGGCCAATGCGTGCTGCAGAGCTGGAGGTGTGCCTCTGTGTAAATCATGGAAGTGAACAGGCAGCATCTTCAGCTGCCCACAGTTAAAATGGATGCAGCCAGACTAAGGCCCCTTTCACACTGGGGCGGGGAGCCGCGGTGACAGTAAAGCAGCGCTATATTTAGCGCTGCTTTACCGTTGTTTTAGCCGCGGTATTCGGCCGCTCGCGGTGCGGTTTTACCCCCGTGAGCGGCCGAAAAAGGGTTAAAATCCCCCGCAAAGCGCCGCCGTATCGTTATTGCTGCGGTATTACCGCGGTGTCCCATTGAAATCAATGGGTAGGAGCGGTGAATACACCGCTCCTATACCGCTCCAAAGATGCTGCTAGCAGGACTTTTTTTAGGCTGCATTCACACCTGAGCGTTTTGTCGCTTGAAGCCTGAAGCTACAAAACGCTAGAGGGGAAAAAATACATTATTCTCTATGGAGATGGTTCACATCTCCACTCCAAAACGCCTGAAGCCCTACGCCTGAAGCTCAAACAAGTTCCGGACCCTTTTTTGTCGCGCGAATCGGGCAGATTTGGGCGTTTTTTTTTCTTTTTACATTGGTGACCTTTTGCTCTGCACAAAATTTGCGGCAAATCGTGGTAAAAAAACGCTGCGAATCGCGGTAAAAAAACGCCGCAATTCGTGCGATTTTCTGCCTGAAAAGCTACGCTCAGGTGTGAATGCAGCCTTACCGTCCTGCTAGCGCACCGCTCCAGTGTGAAAGCCCGCCGGCTTTCACACTGGAGTGAATGGGGCCGGATTTTTCAGGCGGTGTACAGGCGCTATTTTTAGCGCTGTACCGCCTGAAAACCGCCCCAGTGTGAAAGGGGCCTAAGTGGAGAGAGATTTCTGCAGAATATCTGGCAAGCACAGAATCACAGTATGTATAAAATATTATGCAAAGTGGTTGGAGGGAAGCTTCAGAATGGCAAAGATGTTTTTATTGCAAATTGATTGGTTTGTGTGAAAGTTATGGTGACTACAACCTGAGATATATACTGGAATATTTTTATATATACTAGTAATGGCAGTGATCAGCAACTTAGGCTACGTTTCCACTCGTGTAACTTTACACTTTCTGGATCAAAGTTGCATCAGAGTAGTGGAGGAACCTATTCAAAGTCGCTGCAACTTTAACCACCTGAGATCTGCGCTATAGCCGAATGACGGCTACAGCGCGGTTCTAACTTGCCGGGTCTACGTCTATTGACGTCCTCCCGTTCCTGAGCGGCCTGGAGCCTTCTGTGATCAGCGAGTCTGTGAGACTCGCTGGATCACAGATCCGAGTAAGGGGTCGATCCCGACCCCTTACCATGTGATCAGCTGTCAGCCAATGACAGCTGATCATGTGATATCAACAGAGCCGGTAATCAGCTTTTTTCCCTCCTCGCGCTAACAGCGCGAGGAGAGAAAAAAAAAAAGCCGATCACCGGCGGCAGAGAGAGGGACATTGGTACCGATCACTGCAATGTGCCCCAGGTCCATGGTGCCCACCTGTGCCCTATACAAGTGTCCACCAGCTTCATCTGTCAGTGCCAACAATGTGCCTTTACAGTGCTCCCCCACCAGTGCCGACTTATCTGTGCCCATCAGTGCCGCCTCATCAGCGCATATCAATGAAGCAGAAAAATTACCTGTTTGCAAAATTTTATAACAAACTATTAAACATTATCTTTTTTTTTTAATTTATTTATTTTTTCGTAATTTTCCATCTTTTTTTGTTTAGCAAAAAATAAAAACCCCAGCTGTGATTAAATACCACCAAAAGAAAGCTCTATTCGTGGGGAGAAAATTATAAAAATGTAATTTGGATAAATTGTTGTATGACCGCGCAATTGCCATTCAAAATGCGTCAGCGCCGAAAGCTGAAAATTGGTCTGGCAGGAGGGAGGGGGGGGGGGTTTAAGTGCCCAGTAAGCAAGTGGTTAAAGTGGATGTAAACCCTCACATATACCCAGTGAAGTGAACAGCCTCAGATGATACACAGAGCTAAGACAAATCTCCCTACATAAGTTTTACATGTATATCTGCTGTCTTTAGCTTTATATACTGTTTAGATTCTAGAAAGATCAGATTGTTTTAGGAGATATTCTCTTCCTGTTCAACACTGCAGTGAAGCCTGGGCATACAGCCAACACAGCTGATTGGAGGAAAGGCACACACCCCTCTCCTCATAGGTAGACTTTCAGCTCTGATCATTGAATAGTTCAGGGCTCTGCTAATCTATTTGTAGCATCCTCCCTAACACAAAACTCGGGCTGCTTTTATCATATGTGATGGAGACCTTGTCAGGAGTTATCAGGCTGATGACAGAAGAACTGAGCGGGAGACAAATACTGGACTAAGTGCTTTGAAGAGAGATAACAAACCACTGCAGATATATGTGCCCAGCTCAAATTTCATGAATCGTGTTTACATCCACTTTAGGTCGTATAGATTGGAACAGGTGCCATTGAAATCAATGGGCTGTGACTTTGTGTCCAAAGTTGCATGACAAGTCGCACTAGTGGAAACGGAGCCTAATGGTGGGGCTGTGATAGTACGGCGGGAAATCTGACACTTTGTGGGAGCTGGCTAACTGCCACTGGCATCTACAGTGATACTAATACAGTGATCAGTGCTAAGCATATACACTGTCACTGTACTAATGATAGTGGCTGGGAGTGGGTTAACAACTGAGGCAATCGAAGGGTTAAATATGTGCCTAACTTTTGTATCACAGTCACGTGATAGTTTAAGTTCTTTTTGGGTTTTTATTCGATAGCAGCTTGCTATGGGGGCACCGGAGCCTAGTCACAGCTTTGTGTGTCCATTCAGATACAAAGCCCTGACCCGGCCCCACCCCTATCTCTCCTGATTGACTGGTTTTGATTGACGGCAGCGGGAGCCAATGGCGCCTCTGCTGTGTCTCAACCAATCAGGAGGGCGAGTCTCCGACAGTCGAGACTCATGGACAGAGATGGGGCTCAGGTAAGTATTAGGGCGGCTGCTGCACACAGAAGGCTTTTTATCTCTATCTACATAGAATGAATTACAATTAAAAAAAAAAAAAACTGCTGCCTTTACAACTCCTTTTAACCAAAGCTGCTGTTTCACCATGGAGTCCCCCTGTTTTTCATACAGCATGGCTGACCAAGTTTAGATGAATGCCTCATGGAGGCAGCTCTGATGTGAGACTAGCCTATTCCAGTTTGGGCTGTGGTAGATAAAGGCTAGTATGTGAGTAAATGACCAATCAAAGTTGTTTGGACAGTGATATCACCCTTTAACCAGTTCCCGACCGGCGCACACAGATGTACGTCGGCAGAATGGCATGGACAGACAAATGGGCGTACAGGTACGTCCCTTTAAATTTGCCGCTGTGCCATCGCATGCACCGGTCGGGACCTCCGTGAATCCGATAGCGGGTCCCGCAGACTCGATCGCCGCGGGGATACCCACGATTGTCTCACGGGGAGGAAGAACGGGGAGATGCTAAAGTAAACAAGCATCTCCCTGTTCTGCCTAGCAACAGTGTCACTGATCTCTGCTTCCTGTGATTGGAGCAGAGATCAGTGATGTGTAAAACACAGCCACGCCCCTGGGACACAATTAACCCCTACACTGCCACCTCCTGGTTAACTCCTTTACTGCCAGTGTCATTTACACAGGAATCAGTGCATTTGTATAGCACTGATTGCTGTATAAATGACAATGGTCCCAAAAATGTCTGTGTCCGCCATAATGTCGCAGTCACAATAAAAATCGCTGATCGCCGCCATTACTAGTAGGGATATGCAATTAGCGGACCTCCAGCTGTTGCAAAACTACAAGTCCCATCATGCCTCTGCCTCTGGGTGTAATGCTTGTGGTTGTCAGAGTCTCGCTATGCCTCATGGGAATTGTAGTTCTGCAACAGCTAGAGGTCTGCTAATTGCATATCCCTGTCCTATTTTGTAAATGCTATAACTTTTGCGCAAATCAATCAATAATCGCTTATTACGATATTTTTGGTAAAAAAAAACTTTTTTGGGGGATAGTTATTATAGCAAAAAGTAAACAATAATGCATTTTTTTTTTTCAAAATTGTCGCTCTTTTTTTGTTTATAGCGCAAAAAATAACCACAGAGGTGATCAAATACCACCAAAAGAAAACTCTATTTGTGGGAAAAAAAGGACGTAAATTTTGTTTGGGAGCCACGTCGCATGACTGCGCAATTGTCAAAGGGACGCAGTGCCGAATCGCAAAAAGTGCTCTGGTCGAATGACGGCCACAGCGCGGATGTGAATTCCCGGGAGGGCGTCATATGACGTCCTCCCCTGTGCACGGTCCCTGCACGCGCGCTGTGATCACCGAGTCACTGAGACTCGGGTGATCAGCGATCCGAGTAAGGGGCGGGTTCCGGCCCCTTACCATGTGATCAGCTGTCAGGCGATCTTAGTTAAATATGGACCTGTGATATGACTGCTTTACCTGAAGTTTGAGTTTTTTTTTGTGACTCCAAAGCGATCTATCAGAATAGAAATGTGGGTACCTCCCATATCAATGCTTCGTACACAGATTGTGTAATGTGGGTGACCTTTTAGATGGATTAGTTGGAGAGTTTTGGACCTTGGACCACATGTGTTTTCTAGCCGAGGACAAATAATTCAACTGACCTCTGACACTGTGTGCTGCTCCTGTAGTGAAACATGGAAACCTTGATGGTGGTAGAGTTCTTTACCCATGGTGGAAAATGTTGGTAATTGATGTCACACATTTTTGATTGCTCACCTTCCTTGATAGATTATTGCTAGCCTTGCTGAAATGGGTTACATTTCTATAGTGTGTAAGGAAGTAGAATAGCAGCTGAACATTGGGAAAACAATCTTTTTCCCTGCTTGAAAGGTACATAGGTTTGCACATTCCTGTAATTAAATTAAGCTCAGCTGTGTCCTGCATCTCAGGGATGTACGAGGTGGCTCGTGGAGGCAGCGTGTGACGTAGGACGAGCGGGGACATAACGCGTTTCTGAGCACGCGCGAGGTCCGTACGGCACCTCCGCGCTCCTTTGTCAAGTGTAGAGATAACTTATCTCTACACTTGACAAAGGAGCGCGCAGGTGGCGTACGGACCTTGCACATGCTCAGAAACGCGTTGTGTCCCCGCTCGTCCTACGTCACGCGCTGCCTCCACGAGCTCTTCCCCCGGCTTCTTGCAACGAACACAATAGGATTATACAGTGACTCGGCGGCGCATATGTGACCACTATTACCGTGTATGCACATCTTCTTGACCCACCATGTAAGTGATACTATGTCATTTTTAACCGGTATTAAAGAGCTTTTTTGCTGATTGGCCCTGTTCTATTTTGTTTTCCTTTCCTCTATAACTGAGCCGGCTTTGCTTCTGAGAAAACAGCCTTCAGCATAAAGTGTATCCTTCATCTGATTATTCATCCAGCAAAATAATTGGACTTATTATTTGGTTTCTGCACTTTTATACTCTATTTTTCCCTAAAGTAGACTTGGACATTATTTATTGCTTCTAATTAAAATTCCTCCAGTAATTTTATTTTTGACTTGCGCCTGTGTTCTTTTGTTATATCCTTTAAATCGTTCAGAAGTTGTAAAAAAAACGTCCCATGTACATTAAGCCTTATAGTTCAACTCAAGGGAATTCTACACGGTCACTCCTTTAACCCCAAAGAAAGGTCTTCTAATGTCTATGGTGTCCTACAGGCCTCCCAGTTATTAGCCAGTGCTGACAGTATAGGGTGAAACTCCTTTGGGTACCATTATAAGAAAAAGGTATCCACAAGCTAGCTGTTAACCAGCCATTGTCCCAATTTTCCTAATGTGACGAGCTTATCTATGTGGGATTTTCCAGCTTGCTGGAAAATCTTGATACATGTTGAGCCTGACGTTCTGACTTTGTCAAGAATGAGCACCTATTTCACCACCTGTAGTTTTAAGCCTGCATGTTTTTATTTTCGTATATTGTTAATACACCTCTCACACCTAAAATGAGGCAAAAAATCTTAATTCCCGGATAAGCAAATATTGTGTTAAAGCATGCAAGCACATTCCTCTTGCATTATTTCTTCCAGATCTGTACAGTAATCCAGTGTGAAACTTTTGTGCCTTTGTGTGGGAGCTTCCTATAATAAAGACCAGTCATGGCTGCTCTCTGTCCTTGTGCAGGGTGACTGGTCTTGTTTCAACCCCCTCCTGTAGTTTTCTGTAGGTAGCCTGTGGTGGGTGGAGCCTGTTGGGTCCCTCCCACAGCTCTAGTCTCTGCACAGACTATGTACAGCAGTGTAATGATGTTACGGCTACTTTGTATATGGTAATGTGTGGGTTTGCAAAGGTGTCTGGTCCACACAAAGTGGATATTTATCCTTTTTGGTTATTAAAGCGGAACTTCAGTAATATTTTCAATTTTCAATCTAGTAAATCTTCTGCCCTTGTTGTTTTTTAACTTTGGATAGTAAAACATGTTTTTTTCTGCCAGTAAATACCTTATACAGCCCACTTCCTGTTTCTTGTCTTGTCATTAGCGTAGGCTTATGACATCATGCACATCTCTCACTCACTCGAGAGTTTGCCAGGAAGGGACGGGGGGGGGGGGGGTGAGTCATATAAGGGCCAATGAGAGCCGCATAGCTGGAGGTGTGCCTCTGTAAATCCAAGTAAGTCTTCAGCTGCCCACAGATAAAATGGTTGCAGCCAGACTTGGTGGAGGGAGATTTCTGCAGCATATTTGGCAAGTACAGAATCGGTGTGTGTATGTGTGTGTGTATGTATGTATATGTATATGTATATGTATATGTGTGTGTGTATATATGTATGTATATATATATATATGTATGTATATATATATATATATATATATATATATATATATATATATATATATATATATATATATATATATATATATATATATATATATATATATATATATATATATATTTTATGCAAAGTGGTTGGAGGGAAGCTTCAGAATGGCAAAGATGTTTTTATTACAAATGTATGCGAGCAGACTGCAGTTCCTCTTTCTTTTAATGAATATATTTACGTGAAAGGTTTTTGTGTCCAGAGTTTCTCTTTAACTTGGAATGCTTATGTGTTGCCCAATGCTGTGCCAAATTGATGGGCAAATGTGATGATTGACTAGGCTATGTAGAGGCTGATCTCATTATATCACACAGACCTTTTCTAATCTGTGATAGGGATGATGGTTGCCAATCTAAGGCCCCTTTCACAGGGGGCAAACTCAGTTTTGATGAGCAGCGAATCTGTCTGTGATTCCCCTGCTGATCAGGGCAGGTGGGTGACGGGTCCATGTCCGCTCAGTTTCTGCAGAGTGGACTCATAACGGAACCCACTCGGCTCTATGGACAGCTGGGTGTAAACTGACTCTTAACTTTCAAGGAAACGGATGAAAATACATGATCATCCGTTTTTTCCATAGGAATGCATTAATCATTTTTCATCTGTCAACGAATGGATGAGAAATGCACGAACGATCCGTATGTGTGAAAGGGGCCTTAGAGAACTAAAAATATTTGATATTTAGGCCCCTTTCACACTGGGCGGTTTTAAGGCGGTACAGCGCTAAAAATAGCGCCTGTACACCGCCTTAAAAAAACGGCCCCATTCACACTGGAGCGGTGCGCTAGCAGGACGGTAAAAAAAGTCCTGCTAGCAGCATCTTTGGAGCGGTATAGGAGCGGTGTATTCACCGCTCCTATACCGCTCCTTCCCATTGATTTGAATGGGACACCGCGGTAATACCACGGCAATACCGCCGCAAAGCGCTGCTACGGCGGCGCTCTGCGGGGGATTTTAAACCTTTTTCGGACGCTCACAGGGGGTAAAACCACACCGCAAGCGGCCGAATACCGCGGCTAAAACGACGGTAAAGCAGCGCTAAATATAGCGCTGCTTTACCGTCACCGCGGCTCCCGCCCCAGTGTGAAAGGGGCCTTAGTGTAGTATGAGAGGGTAAAGTCCCACCTGGCTAGCCTAATTGTTGGTTTCAGAAAACAATTGTTTGGGCTCTTTCACACGGGCGGTCCACCCGACAGAATCCGCTTTGCTCAGCGGGGGATCGATTCGCTGAGCAGGCGCATGACAGGGCAGTCTCCTCTCACTGTGCAGAGACAGACCTGTCAGAGCCCTGCTCTCCTCTATGGGGAGATCGGACTGTCTGTCAGTTTTCATCCAATTCTTCAGATGGGTGGAAAATAGGGTCACCATCCATCTGTTTTTTATGGACTGGATTGGATCAGATAGCAGTGGGTGTCAGCGGACATCCGCTGCTCCATAGGAGTGATTGGAGGCTCCGATCAGTTCCGCTTGAAAAACTGACAGGCTGACCTGATCGGAAAGCCTGTGTGAAAATGGCCTTACTTAGCCTAGGTTCACACACTTGGGATGTGGGAACCAGATCGATTACATCTCTCCCGCAGGCAGTTCACACTGCCCTCTGCGAACCGCTGCGTGTGTCAATTACATTGTTGATGACACCCCCAGATCAGTTCAGATCGCAGTACGAACTGTGAACTCTCACAGGAATCGGGTCGCATAGGTTAGAACACCCATGCAATCCAATTCCAGTGTGGGGCAAAATAAGTCCCTGCACTATTTTTCGTGTGAGGCCAATGCGAGTTTAGCCATACAACTGTATGGCTGAACTCGCATTGCACAGAGATCGCTTGTGATCGGCACCGCAGTGCGGGTGCGAATCGCATGCAATGTCTTTGTTCGCACTAGTGTGACCCTGGGCTTATAGTCAGCTAATGTTTCCCAAGAAGTGGTTTGTTGATTTGTGGTGTTTTGTTTGGCCTTCTTTAGAATTCCAGTAAATACTATATGATATCTCCTTTCTGTTTGCAGAGCTTATCCATAAGGTTTCAACAAGCAGAGATGTTTCTATAGAGAATTGCTGCCAGATAGTGAGAGTGCCTGGAATATCTAAACTCTCACTGCCAGGAAAAGATATTCTGTGTGATCCTTGCACAACAATTTTCTTGTGTAATCATTAACGTTGAACAGGGGAGGGATCATTGACCTACCAGTTTTGTAGGTTCACTGCTGCTTGCTCATTGCACCAGCCTTGTGCACAGACAGAGCTCTGCAGGGGGAACCTGGTCAGCCCTTTGCAAACAGGTAGGTGTGCATGCTGCTTTGTATTGCTGAGGATTCAAAGAACCCCATTTAGGTTAAATGATGAACACCAAATGTGTCCTTAATTTACTGTCAGTGTCGCATTACATGCACTTCTGTGAGGTCCAGCAGGTGTTTACATGGCACACAGAAATCAGGCATTGTTCAAGCATATTTGGTGGCAGCAATAATATTTCTAGAACAGTAATTGCAGAAACCGAAATTGGTGTACACAAAACTGGGGATTGATTGTCTAGACAGCAAAAAGGTAAATGAATCTGCTTCTTGGCCTTTCATACCGCCACTCAGTGTTGCCAACCGTCAGTATTTTTACTGGCAGCCAGTAAAAAAACGGGCACTTTTCTCCTGCCAGTAAATGCCAGTAAGAGGAAAAGTTTGCCAGTAAAAAGTATGGCTGTGACGCTTGGCTTGGAACTGGGCATGCGCACCTCAGGTCCAGAGCCAGCCGAGACCATCAAAGTGTCTGCTAGAGTGTGTTTGGGCGGGACCGGTGGGGGGCTGGTCTGGTGGAGGCAGTGCCTGAGCGTTTTGTGTGATGTCATGGTGCAAGGGAGCCGAGCCGAGCAGCCAGAGCCTTGTGTGTGGATCTGCGGGACGGGAGCGGGACTGTCAGTATTGTTTGCACTGGAGGGGACTGATGGGACCACCTGGCATGGAGAGAGACTATCTGACGTGATCTGTGCTGCTGCACACTGATGTCAGTGTCACTATTAGAGTCAATTTCTATGCCACCCATTCTAATTTCCTGTCCCTGAGCCACTTACTACTTACTTACTATATTGAAAATAAAATAAGAAATATGCTTTTTGCCTGAGTAGCTACCTTAAATCACATTGCTAATTGCATATTACAGTATACTTATTTGTAGCCCAAATACTGAAATTTGCACTTAAAACTGTAATTTTGTAACTTTTGGAAATGCCAGTAAAAACTTGGCTGTGCCAGTAAATTTTGGGTGTCATGTCAGTAAATTTCAATCTGGTAGGTTGGCAACACTGCCGCCACTCTGTTTTCTCTGAGGAAAGAACCCATCAACAGGTAAGAGAGCGGCCAATGCTGACAAAAGATATATGGGGTTTCTGTGGAGAGCCACAAGAATAGGGTAATGGTACTCTACTCTTTGTTGTTGCTATCCACAGAGTAGAGTAACAATATGCAAGGCCAAGAAGTGGTTCAAGTACTCTTACATGGGTGCTATAAGTCAAAACTGTGTGTCTGAGAAGATTTAAATTTTTTTTTTTTCAGGCCATGGTATAGCTAGCAGTAGTTTGCCACATATACTTGGCCTTCCTCATCCTTTCCAACACAGAGGAACCCTTGAAATAACTTTTTCCAGTCTTAGGGAACCCCTGCTAAAAGTTACCCAGGTGCCTCTAAGCCAGTCGCTCGGTTCTCACAGCTCTCTGCTCTGCCCCACCCCCTGCGCTTTGCTGTGAAGGGGGCAGGAGCGTCCGGCATAGGCTCTCAGTGACTTGCTGAGAGGCTGAGCCAGGTGTCGGTCCAGGCATGTGGATGGATCCCGACTCCATTGTCACGATCTTGCCCAAGCCTAGACCGGAACTGTGGCGTCAGTCAACAACGGCCTTCAGCCCACTGTCTGCTGAAAATAGGTCACAGAAGTGCAGAGTGAACTGCACTCCTGAGTTCCGCAGGAAAAGTACAGCCAAGCGAGCTTTGGCTGTATTTCTCCTTTAAGTTCTAATGGCCTGAAAAAAAGAACCCAAGAAGCGAAGAAATTACCTGGATACGTTAGGAACCATCTTCAACATTACAGGACAAGTTTAGTTCAGTGGAACCAACTACTACTAGGTAGACCAACCTGTGTGTGTGCTGTCATGAGGAGTTGGTGATTACCTGGTGTGGTTGGTAGTGATCATTGAACATATAGAGTGGGGCTTTACTTGGATTTGATATTTAGTTGGACATTTCAGCAGCAGTTTTTGTCTGCGATCTGGAGAAGAGGGCCTCACTGTTAAAAGAACTCTGGCTATCTAATTTTATAACTCACTTTGACCGACTGCCAGTTGCTACTGTGTTTTTTTTTTTTTTAGTAGCAATATATTTACTGTGTTTTTAAATAGGCCTACATGTAAGTTTATTTCTAACAGAATAGTGTCAGTTTAAGTCCTATTTGGAATTTCATTTTGCATAATTTTTTGGTGCATTTTTAATCTGGTAGGTGGTCGTGGAGGAAAAGGCAGCTCTTCCCTCCAATTAGTAGCGTACGTCTAAGGCGTATGCTGTAGCGCCTGAAAAACGCTTCAGTGTGAAAGGGGCCTTACTCATGGACTCATCTGCATATATGCAGCCAGGACTTCAAAGCTCCCTTCCAGGGCAGCAGTGAAGGGGGATGAAGAGTTGTCACACTTTGGCAAGTTAATTGTGCACTACATGGGTTGTTCTCTTTTGTAGGCCAATGGCACACTTGCGTTCCTGTCACTGGCTTGAGTACTAAAGATTAAAGCGGTTCTGCACTGTCTATTTTTTTTTTTTTTTTTTTTTTTTTAGCGATGCTATGGATTGCAAGATGTTTTGTTAGTACTCACGTGTTCCTGTTCCCCGAGTCATTGCTGCCGGTTTTCGTCCTGTAAAAAAGAAGAATCATCATCCTTCCTGCTGGGGGCCATCTTGCCTGTGGGCATGTGAAACCCCACAGGCACTTTAGATGGCCCAGCATGCACCGCCGTTACTGCGCCGAGCTCGCGCGTGCGCAGTAACGGCAAAGTGCAGCTCACGTTCTCCGAAATCTCGCGAGATGTCGGCACATCTCGCGAGATTTTGGAAGATGTGTCCGAAATCTCGCGAGATTTCGGAAGATGTGTCCGAAATCTCGCGAGATTTCGGAAGATGTGTCCGAAATCTCGCGAGATTTCGGAAGATGCCCGCACAGACTCCTGGGATCAATGACACCAGATCCCAGGAGACAGTGCGGCGTGACGAGGATCCCCGCACAGACCCCGCCCACCCCCGAAGAGACAGAAGACAGGAAGTCATCGATTACAAGGTAAGTGAAAAAAAAAAAAAAAAAACATTTCATTTAGTACTCTTTGCCTGATTTGGAAGGCAAAGAGATTTACCAAATGAAATGTGTGCACAACCGCTTTAAGAAAATAATGGTCGTCTAGTTACACGTGTCGCTTGTTTGGTGACCAGATAAGCGAGTTGTCACTTCCTCAATCAAGAAAACTGATTTATTTATGCAGTATTTATACGGCACACAGAAATCAGGCATGATTCAAGCATATTTGGTGGCATTTATAGCGCAAAAAATAAAAAACCCAGCAGTGATTAAATACCACCAAAAGAAAGCTCTAGTTGTGTGAAAAAAGGACAAAAAAATAATTTGGGTACAGTGTTGCATGACTGAGTAATTGTCATTCAAAGTGTGAGAGCACCGAAAGCTGAAAATTGGTCTGGTTTGGAAGTGCCCAGTGGTTAACATTGCATTAGCATTGTTAGAGGTGTTGCAATACCAACGGCCGCCACGAGATGGCGCCATATTGCAGAAGGCCTTCAGAAGGCCGCAGCCTAAATTACTGGCCGGCGTGGCCCAGGCGTCAGGACCCCAATTCTAGTCGCAAATGCGACCTGGCGACCGGGGTTTGTCGAGCCCTGAAGTAATGGGAGATCTGTCCAATGAGAATAGAGATCACAACAGAAACTATTTTTTAGTATGCTGGTGAGGGTTTTTTGTTGCTGTGTCCTCCTGTCTCTGGTGCACTTCTTCCTCTGATTTCTTGTCCTAGAGTCCATAGTTACAGACCACAATAAGACCCTGATGGAGGTTTGAATACTGTACTTCCACACACTACCCTAAATGAAAAAAGTTTTTCAAAAAACTTGGAAAAACAAACTCTGCACACACTGCGCCAGTACATCAGACTACAGACAGAGGGGGGTTATTTACTAAAACGACATGGTGCAAAATCTGGTGCAGCTCTGCATAGAAACCAATCAGCTTAAAGCGGGGTTCCCACTTAAAAAAATTATTAAATAATTAAAAGTCAGCAGCTACAAATGCTGCAGCTGCTGACTTTTAATAATCGGACACTTAGCTGTCCCAGGGTCCAGCGATGTGGGGGATCGAAACTGAAGTTAGGCCCCTTTTACATGGGGCGGATCTGTCCAAGCTGAATCCGCCTGCTCAGCGGAGGATCTCTACGCTGAGCAGGCAGATGACAGCTCTGTGTCTGCTCTGCTATGCACAGCTGACACGGACACAGCCCGCTCTCCTTTATGGGACGGTCAGATGGAAACAGATTGCATGTCCGTTTCCATCCAATTGTCATCCAATCTGCGGGACGGATGGCAAACATATCGTCGTCTGTCTGTTTTCAGCAGATTTTGTCAGATTGGATGCCTGGCAGGTGTCAGCGGACACATGTTCGCTAACATCCGCTGCCCCATAGAGTACAATGGGTGGTCTGGTCAGTTTTTCAGGCGGACCAGATTGGTCGGATCTTGTGACAGGGGCCTTTTGAAGTTGATTATATGCACAGCGGTACCAGATTCTGAGTGCTCCAGTTTTAGTAAATCTCACCCGCAGTCTCTTCTATGGGTCGGAAGCATCTTCCTACCTATAGCCAACTTCAGCAAGAAGCTGAATGGTGCTTTATATTTTATAATGCCCTGTGAGTTTTTTAGCACAATATTTTTAATAACTCTTTAATGGAAAACTTTAACAACGTTTTTCTTTTTCCAGCCTGAAAGTTCCAGCCATGATGCAGTGGAGGACTCTGTGTTGCATACTCCTGGTTGGCGCAGTTGCTGTCACCTGCAAAGAAAAAGGACACATATCGGTTATTCTTCTTGGGGCAACTGGAGACTTGGCTAAAAAATACCTATGGCAGGGACTCTTCCAGCTCTATCTGAATGAAGTCCCAAGGGGCCACACCTTCAGTTTTCACGGAGCTGCGCTGACACCTCCAGAAAAAGCAGAGGCGATAATGTTCAATTCACTCAAGTCTCTGAGCTGTCCAGCCAATGTTGAGGCTGATAGGTGTGCACTTTTGAAGGACCAGTTTCTAAAGCTCACTCGTTACAGGCAATTGAAGACAGCTGAGAACTATACAGCATTGCACCAGGACATCCTTTTTTCACTAGCAGAAGAAGACCTTCATGAAGCTGGGAGACTTTTCTATTTGTCAGTCCCACCATTTGCTTATGCCGATATTGCTCGGAACATCAATGGCAGCTGCCGTCCTCCCCCTGGAGCATGGCTACGTGTGGTGTTGGAGAAGCCCTTTGGGCATGACTATGGGTCTGCTAAGCAGCTGGCCAGTGATATGCAAACCTTTTTCCAAGAAGAAGAGATCTATCGGGTAGATCATTATCTAGGAAAACAGGTGAGACTAACCAGAGGTGGGTATAGCCTAATTACCCAAAAGTAATTTAGCATTGTTGGTATGCATCTGTTACAGCTGTCAGAGTAAATTTTCTTTGTGCAATCACTGCACAGGCAAAGGGAAAGCTACAAATAGCAGGTTTGTTTATAAACCAACCTCACACGATTACCATGATTGGATGTCGTGCCCATCACTTAGTTGGGAACCATGATAATTGGTTACTAATCGTTGATTTAAGACCTGTGGCTGTCTCTTTCCTGCATAGGGAAACCATGCCTGATAACTTTAATCTGCAGAATACCAGTTAGTTGTGTGTGTATGTGTGTGTGTGTGTATATATATATATATATATATAAAAATAAAATAAAATAAAATAGGGCTGTGAAAATTAAAGATTAATTCCTCGATTTAATCGTAAATTTTTTTGATCGATTAAAATTCTTTTGATCAGTACTTACCTCTCCTCCCGGCTTTTCCCGGTCTTCAGGGAGTTCTGTCAGAGATCCTGTGACGTCGCAGACATCGACGTCACCGGACTCCTCCCCCCTTCCCCAAGTGCCTCCGTCTGCTAACGAAGGAAAGGGGAAGGAGTCCGGTGACATTGAAGTTCTGATTGAACGTAACGCGTACGGGGGGAGGAGCTACCCAAAGGACGTCACCCGCTGCTGCCCTACGGAACTAAAATTATTTTAGGCTTTACATGCTGTGTTTTTATCATCTTTATGTGTGTAGTTTTGTCTTTGAACACAAAAATTAAATCTTATACTTAAGTGGTGAGCACTTAGATCTTTTATTTCTACCCATGACCTGGCGTCCTTGCTGAGATCTAAGGAGAGGTGAGAGAAGTTTATGGTCCGGGTTAACCCTTTTGATACCCGCTTGCATGACCACCTGTTTGCACAGGGGTCCATGCCATAAGGTGAGAGTGATTAGTTAAACTGGAGGTGGAGGGATTGTCATGCTACTTACGTCAGTGCTACAGTTTGAATTTAAAACGTATTTGTGTGAACTGTGAAGTTAAGTCATGGATTGTGGAAACTAACTAGTGATGGGTGATTGTATATAGTGTTTACCACTGACTAATGCAGAGTTGCAATGCAAGATCAGCTAAAAGTAGTTGGATCTGTATGTGCGTTATAATTAGTCGATTAAAAAAATAAAATAGATCGAACGCGAAAATTTTAATCAGTAACAGCCCTAATGTGTGTGTGTGTGTGTGTGTGTGTGTGTGTGTGTGTGTGTGTGTATATAATATAAGATAATTTTTTTTCTTGAAAAGCATATAGACGTTTTTTCCGAAAGCTTGTGTGTTTATACTTTGAAGAAGTGGGAGCAGTGGTATTAATCTGTCTGTAAATGGATCAAAATTCGGCCAGTTCAGTGGGGACTGGCCAAATTTTGATCCATGTTTGGGCAGGCTGATTGTACGCAAGTCGAGCCATCAAATTTTTGGCATGCTATCACTGCCAGTGGCTATAGCTGCTAGCAGTAGTCGTGTTCTGCCAGCTGGGAAGGCTCCCTGGGCCCCCACCGGCAGAACACAATAGCGCTGTGGGGGGAATCAAACATTTTTCGTGCCTTTTACCTGTGGTGGAAAGAAAATCGAACCGTCGGCTACCTTAGCCTTGTCTCCAGAATAACTATTATGATAAACCAAAACAATGTAACCCAGCCATTTAACCTTTCCATTGAGAACAATTGACCAAGGATATGCTGCCACCCATTGGGGATGATTTACTGAAACTGGAGAGTGCAAAATCTGGTGCAGCTTTGCATAGAAACCAATCCGCTTCCATGTGTGTTTATTTTTTTGTCAAAGCTTAATTGAACAAGCTGTAGTTAAAAGCTAATTGACTACCATGCATAGCTGCACCAGATTTTGCACTCTCGACGAGTGGTTGTTGCCTAGTCTTATCAAAATCAGTCATCTTAAAGTGGATGTAAACCCTCACATATACCCAGTGAAGTGAACAGCCTCAGATGATGCAGAGAGATGAAACAAATCTCTCTACATAAGTTTTACATGTATAATATCTGCTGTCTTCAGCTCTATATATTCCTTAGAAAGTTCAGATCGTGTTCGATTTTCTCTTTCTGCTCAGCACTGAGTGTGAAGTCTGGGCATACAGCCAAGACAGCTTATTGGAGGAAAGGCACACACCTCCACTCCACATAGGCAGAGACTCTCAGAGCTGTTCTGTGAATATTCAAGGATTGACAAAATCAAAAAATTTGCGGACTTTGTGGGCACATAATGATAGAGAGAGAGAGAATCGGTAAAGTATAAATTTTATTATAACATAGTTAAAAAAACACATAAAGCATACAAACATCCCGTATGGACACAGTTACCAGTTACCCAATAATGCAGTTATAGAGGACTGGACCTACAGTACAAAGATTAATTTAATACTGTATCAAGGTAAAAGAAAAATATCTGATCCAGTAATGCCTCCAAAAACTTGCTAGTCTACGCATTTCACTAAAATATTAGCTTTCTCAGGACAGATACTGGGTAGGTTCTGGTATATTTTAAAACAAGAGAGTACATGTGTAAGTATTCAATGTAGTATATATCTATATAAGTATGAATTATAATTGTTACAACATTTCTACAGGAGGAGTACATATACACAGACTAATTGCATATAAACATAAACAAAACAACGTGTATGCTTGCCTGGTAAACTTGTGGTTCAAGGTGTGGGAGAACTTGACCAAACTGACCAACAACCGCAAAAGCTAAATTACATGTGTGCCTAGAGTGGTGGGATACACGTATAGATCACGTGGTCTATAGTAGATACCACTAAATAAAACAACAAACATATGCGTTTTATAGATTAAGGTGCTGCTATAAAAGTCCCACAATTCTAAGTCTGATCTATATTAGACTTAGCTCTCACCTGGAATATAGTCATGTATAGGTATCCTACATGATATATGTGTATCCCACCACTCTAGACACACATATGCAATTTAGTTTTTTCGGTTGTTTTGTCAGTTTGGTCAAGTTCTCCCACACCTTGAGCCACAAGTTTACCAAATTATAAAAATTATATAAATTTAGTTTGTGTACAGTGTTGCATGACTGAGTAATTGGCATTAAAAGTGCGAGAGCACTGAAAGCTGAAAATTGGTCTGGGCAGGAAGGGTGTATAAGTGCCCTGTATTGAAGTGATTAAAAAAAAGGGGGGATAAGCCTTTGATTGCACAAAGCAGATTTTAGCCCTGGTTCACACTGAAGTACGCTTTTTTTTTTTTTTTTTTTTTTCTAAATTCCAGCTCCCCATATTTGCAAAAATGTATAAGTGCCCTGTATTGAAGTGGTTAATGAATACGTTTTGGTAACACTGCGTATCAGTTTTATGTCGCTTTTTATTTCATTTGTTTATTTTTGAATAATTAAGAGCACCTGTCACGTTATAAACTCAATTAACATAATACGTTTTAATGAATAAAGACTGGTAACACCGAGGTATAGAAATGAAATTGCTATCTAACTGAACACTAGAGATTATTTAAAGGGCACCACACATTTATAAAAAACAGTACAGCACCATACCTACTACCCTCAAACGCTTTTAAACTCAGTAGTTTTATCAGTAGGGGCAGCAGTTCTCACAAAAAAAAAAAATTGCAACCATTTGTGCCAAATTAACTTTGTTTCTCAGTATTTACTGGCAGGATCACCAGGTGAAAAATAAAGCAAATCCTAAAAATAGAAAACGAATGCAGCCATCACATGTAAGAATTGTTAAGCTGCAATAAAGGTTCTCCTGTCTCCACAGAGAAACGCTGGAGCTTTATCAGAGTGACCATCGGGTTCTTGATCACCTCCCTGACTATGGCCCTTCTCCCCCGATCGCTCAGTTTGGCCAGGCAGCCTGCTCTAGGAAGAATCCTGGTGGTTCCAAACTACTTCCATTCACGGGGAAAGCCATAGGGTAGTCCCTATGACATTCCCATGCGTCAGAGGGGGGCGGGGTTACCAGGTGGCCCCGCCCTTTGTTATAAAAGACCTGTCAGCCCAAGCGAAGCCTCACACACCGGGAGCCTCCCATTGCGAGGAGTGGCCCAAGAAGAGACCGATGCCGTGGAAGAAGATACCGGAGAGAAGCCTCACCCAGCGGGAGCCTCCCATTGCGCGGAGCGGCCCAGAAGAGACACCGATGCTGGACGAGAAGGCCAAGAAGAAGCAGATCGGAGGAAGAAGAAGATGGAAGAAGAAGATGCCGGAAGGAGAAGATGAAGAAAGGAAGACCAGAAGAAAGAAGATTTTAATAAAGGAATTGTCAAAGACCGTCTCCTGTCATTTTTACCATTTTTGACACTTTGTTGGTGAAATGGTAGGGGTACTTTTGTACCCCCTTACCATTTCACACGGGGGGGGGGGGATCTGGGGGTCCCCTTGTTAAAGGGGGGCTTCCAGATTCCGATAAGCCCCCTGCCCGCAGACCCCCACAACCACCGGGCACGGTTGTGGGGATGAGGCCCTAGTCCCCATCAACATGGGGACAAGGTGTTTTGGGGGTCTTAGACCCCCAAAGCATCCTCCCAATGTTGAGGGCATGTGGCCTGGTACGGTTCAGGCGGGAGGGGGTGCGCTCTCGTCCCCCCCTCTTTTCCTGCGGCCTGCCAGGTTGCGTGCTTGGATAAGGGTCTGGTATGGATTTTGAGTGGGGCCCCACGCCATTTTTTTTTGGCTGGGTTTCCCCTTAAAATCCATCCCAGACCTCAAGTGTCTGGTATGGATTTTGAGGGGACCCTACGCCATTTTTTTTTTGGCTGGGGTCCCCCTTAATATCCACCCAGACCTGAAGGGCCTGGTTATTGAATTTGGGGGGACCCCTACGCTTTTTTTTTTTTTTTTATCAATGACTTTTTTTTTTTATGAATGGCTTTCAATGAATGACTGTTCTCTGTATTACGGGAGCCGACAATACACATTAGCCGCGAGTGATTTTAAATAGGTTTCTTTTCTGCAAAAATGACACTTTTTGCAGAGACAGTTCTAAACACTGGAAACATGCGCCCCTTTACATGCATACTATAGACACCCCCCAGGTACGAAATTTAAAGGAATATTACACATTTATTGTTTCACTTTAATCATTATTAAAATCACTGCTCCCGAAAAAACGGACGTCTTTAAAAGTTTTTTTTGCATTGATACATGTCCCCTGGGGCAGGACCCAGGTCCCCAAACACTTTTTATGACTAACTTTTTTTAAAAATAAATGACTTCAATGACTGTTCTCTGTATTAAAAGCACTCGCGGCTATATGAATATCAATTCATATAGCCGCGAGTGCTTTTAAAAGACATTTTAAAAAGCAACATTAAATCCCCGAACACCGGACCCGAACCCGAACATACAGTCAATTGTTCGGGTCCGGGACCCGAACACCCTAAAGTCCGGTACGGACCCGAACTTTACAGTTCGGGTTCGCTCAACCCTAGTTAAGACGACTCTCATTGGGAATCGTTGATTTTATACACGTCATGCGACATGAGCTCCCAAAGTCGGAGCGTTTGTCGTACCAGTGTGAACCCAACCTCACGGAATGATCGGTGGATACAGGATACACCTGAGATCAATTTTGAGTGTCATGGCAAAGGCTGTGAATACTTATGCACATGTGATTTTATTTTTTTATTTTTTTCAATTTTATTTGGGTAGAGCGTTGCACTACGCGCAATTGTCAGTTAAAGTATCGCAGTGCCATATCGCAAAAAATGGCCTCGTCATGAAGGGGGTTAATCTTCCAGAGGGCAAGTGGTTAACGAGCTAAGCATTTTAGACGTTAAAGCTATCTCCTTTTATTATTATAAAAAAAAATAATTATATAAAATTATTTTAATATTCCTTACCCATGGTTACTGTGCCTGGGGTAGTTGACATAGCTGTCAGTTACTTTCAAACACTGGTCTAATATATTTGTGATGTATCTTTTCCAGGCAGTTGAACAGATTCTACCATTCAGACGACTCAACAAAAAGCATCTAGACTCGATCTGGAACCGGCAGCATGTGGATAGAGTGGAAATTGTCATGAAGGAAACAGTTGATGCAAAAGGTATTTTAAAAACCTAAATGAGCTCTACAATTTACTATCCTGATTCTTCTTCTTTTTTTTTTTCAAAGGCTGTGTACCCAGAGGTTATAGTTAAGTAAAAACAAAATCCCCCCTCTGGATACACCTTAGTGCGCAATCAGCAAGGGATTCTCAATGCCAGATTAAAAGAAAACATCCAGCCAGGATCTGTAAAAAACTGCCCCTTTAAATTGTCTGATCAAGGACTTGACCACAAAAGAAACAGGGAACACTAGCTTGTGCTTCCCTTTTTTTTTTTTTTTAATGTCTTGATTGACCTAGGCGATTGACCTTGATTGACCTGGACGAAGGCCAGTTCTCCTTGAAACTGATACTTATGTTAGTATAGGGGCTGAAGTAATTGGTACAATAAAGATTATTCAAGGGTGGTTACGGATTCCGTATATCTATTGCACCTATGTATTAACTTGTCTAATCCCCTAGTTAGCTAGTCTATTAAAACTCTGATCACATGTTACTGTTGATATCACAATAATACAAGGTTAGCTACGAGACCAAGCACACAAAATCTTATTTATTTCCCAATAAAATGGGAAAACGCTAACCTAAAATACTAAGGCAAGATATTACAAACATGTACCAACAAAACACATAATATCAGTATATCAAATATACTTATCACAATGCTTTTTATGGCTGGGCTCAGATGGAAAATGGATAGCCATGAGGCTAAAAATGGTGAAGAGCTCAAGCGTGCCAGGCACAAGCTGAGAGCGATAAGGGTAGAGCCAGCGAGATGGCTCTCACTCGTTCAGTCTTTTATACTTCAATCATACACCATCCAAAACCAACCCCATTGCCATCCCATCTAGACTTTTTACAAATCGGTATTTTATGGGGCAGTCCTCAACAGATTATATTACTGTCCATCCTGCTGTATTGGTCTCTAGGGGCAGCATTGTCCATGTATCATGTCTCTGTATCCTTGGTCAGTCTTCAATCTTAGCTGGCCCTTTGATCTTCTGTAGCAGGACATTCATCAATCATCTTGTCAGCTATGGTCCTTTTTTGAAGCTTGCTCGCATAGCGTTCTAACACTAGACAGGATAGCTTTTGTTCAGCCTAGATGGAGGCCTAAACTCTACAAAGCTTTGATGTGCAATTTGTTACATTCCAGACCTGGTATCAACCAGGAAGAACGTCAGACCTTCACCCTTTAAAGCCATGAAACTGCAAGTATCAGCATGGCTGATCTTTGGGAATAGGAAACAGATATGCAACGGATCTATGCCAGATCCAGTTCAAACTCTGGATAATACCCAAAACACTGTTACCAATAAACGCAGTAACATTGATAGAGAAACTCCAGAAATATAACATTAGACCATGTTCCAACAGGGGCTCGTGGGTAAAAAAAAAAACACTTCAGTGGTGAGATCTCCTCCAATAACAATTCGTCTCTCTCATAGCCATTACAAAAATATCATTCTCTGGTACTTGATGGTTCGTTTTTTTTTTTTTTTTTTTTCTTCATTATGCTTATGTGTTCTGTGGAAGCACAAAGCCACAGCCTCTCATTTAGCAGCAGCGTTGTCAGCCTGCTGTGCAAGGGTTTCCTATCGGGTCTATCAGATGGGCAGTGCAACGGCCAACCGAAGGAGTGCATACAGCAGATTGGTTATACATTGTACAATTTTTCTTCAGATTTACCAAAACCATGTAATATGAGGTCAAACTCTTTCAATTTGTATGCAATCAGGAATGCCCTTGCACTACATGGCTAAAGGTAATTCTAAAGGCAATTGAATAACGAAAAATTGTATTCATGGCCAGCTTAACACTGCTGTTAATTGAGAGGTAGTGCCGCCTGCACATTATTCTGATATAAGATAAAAGCTACTTGAAGGCTTCTTTCACAGTAATCAGTTTTTCTTATATTTTTGTGTTACAAAAAGCTGATGAAAAATGGCAACCATTAAATTCCATGGAACTCTTCACACCAGTCAGCTGCGGGTCAGTTGCATTTTTAAAAGTCTTGCATGCTGCATGTTTGGTGTGTGCTTAAAACTGCACCAAAAAACACACCTCCCCATTGAAAACTCATTAAAACTCACCAAGGTTGCAGTTTTGGTGCGTTTTTTTATTTTTTTGAGACACATGTCCCTTTTTTTTTTTTTTTTTTTTAAAGTGCAGCCTGATGTCAGGCAAGCAAAAAACGCACTGGAAACACACAAAAAATGCAGCAAAAATGCATGCGTTTTAGCAACAGAACAGTGTGAAAGCAGCCTAAATGCTGCGCTTTTAAGCTAGGGATAGTAAAGGGCTAGCGCAGCACTTAAAGTATAAATCTTAGCTTTGACAGCCTGCAACCCAAAGCTCTGCTCCTGGCAGGATCTCCAGGTAAGACACTTTGCAACAGAGTTGCAAAAATGATTTGAATATTATAAATGCATACAGCGAGGCATGATGCCAAACATAATGAAGAAAAGATTCAGGGTTTGAAAAACACTTTTATGGGCTTGTTCATACCAGTTAGCATGCATTATGCCCCGTATAATGTGTGTGTTGTGAAGTGTAGTCCCATGCGATCTTACAAGGCACCGCTACTTACATTGTTAAACTTTATTTAAATGTCACAAATCGACACTTCATTCAACTGTACAGTACATTGACATGCAGTACAGTGCATTTTTATGAAGTGCAAACCACTGCACACATATAGTGTGAACAGGGCACATAGAAAACGTACCCTTCCACTGAACCTGTGTTGATCTATGCCTTTTAAAGGTTCACATATATGTATTTTGAATGTGTAGTTTCCTTCAAATGGAAGTAATCCAGTATTTAATTTACAAGTGAGTGGGCTTTTGTCACAAAGTGCAAGTATGTTATGCATACCTGCACCTTGTGGTACACTTATCTGCCAAAGAGACCCCCCCCCCCCCCCAGCACTGCAGTGGCCGCAATCTCCCTTGTTGTCACAGCTCACATTTTGCCCAGACTTTTTCTGGGCTTGACATCTTCAGCCATCTTACTTGAGCTTTAGTTCATTGCAGCACCTAGGCATGCACTATTGCACACTGAGCTGTGCAGTGGCAATGTGAAGAAGATTGCTGGCCGGCAAAAGAGCTTTTAATTGCAGAAGAGAGGTGGTATGAGCAATAAAATGCCTACCTGTCAGCATTTTCTTCTCTTAAAGCTCTAGGCTGG
The DNA here is from genome assembly GCA_028564925.1 of Lithobates sylvaticus. Lineage (NCBI taxonomy): Eukaryota > Metazoa > Chordata > Amphibia > Anura > Ranidae > Lithobates > Lithobates sylvaticus. The sequence continues at coordinate 150,818,858 of CM053035.1, read as the reverse complement.
GTTCACACCTATGCGGGTTTCGCCACATCCAATTCGCATAGCAGGAGAATATGACCAGCTCTCTATGGAGATGGTTCACATGTCTCTGGGGCGGCTGCCGAGCGCACTGCACAGAAACGCTGTGCATCTTTGCCTCAGTTTCAGGGGCGAATTCAGGCAAAGATTCTGCCCTGATTCGTCCCTAAAACGGAAATCAGGGATGCACAGCATTGCTGTGCGATCCGCGGCCGGTTTAGGTGTGAACCGAGCCTGAATTATGCTTTAAAAGCTGAAATTAAAGATAAGCAAATATTGTTTAAATATAAAAGGCATGTGTATACTTGACTATTGGGGTGTTTTTTGTGTAATTTTCCAGATCGGTGCAGTAAACCAGCATGAACCTGTTATCCGTTTATTATATTTGAGATTTAATAGCTCTGATATGATTTGGGTTAAATGAGAGTTCTTTGACCATGAGTGAAAGCTTTAACACAATAACGTATTGGTATATAGTAGTGAGGCCTAGACTAATACACAGCAATCTATCTATTTGTACAGGAAAAGGGTAAAAATCATGGATGACATGAAGGAATACAGAGTATATTCCTTAAAGCATTAATCTACAAACAGTAGGACATAAAAGACATAAGACAAACAAACATATTTAGTTACAAGTACAAGGCAGACATTTCCCATAGTTACCATTTCCACCAAGGTTCCATTCTGGTGGCTGCTCTACCATAGAGTGTGCGTTTCCCTCCCATCTAGTCTGTGTATATAATTACAGGCTGATGCCTCATTAGTTGGCATGGCGTGGCTCTGATTGGTGGGCCTCCCTAATCCTGGTTAAGGATTCGCTAAATCTCTAATCTCTATATTTTGCATAAGTCAGCCCCCTTTAATGCAAATCTTTGACACAGACTTTTGAGCATGAAATATAACCTTGTAAGTAGACATTTTCTGGCAATTCAAACACCGCATATGAAAAACAAAATCATAGGTAACGGTTACCGTCATTGAAAATCACATGTCAAAATGATCCAGAGATCGTGTATACCCAGAGATATAGCCAGCTGATTTTTTTTTTTTTTTTTATGCAAATCTTTTTTTTTTTTTGTAAATGCTTAGCCCCACCCCTTAACTACTCCAACCCCCCCCCCCCCCCCACTTCACGATTGGTATGGGCTTAGTTTTATATAAAGAAGCTCAGAAAGTAAGCGGGAGTGTGGTCAAGCTTGAATTTGGCAAAAAACATTACATTTTACTTCTAAAGACTATATCCTGAATCCTCTGATTGTTTCAATATGTGGTCTCCCTGAAGGTAATCTTTGCCTATTAATTTTTTCATTGTGTCCTCAGTTTTAATTGCCAGGTTTTTAATTTTGGTTTATTTTGGTTCTCTTTATGTAGTCTATCATTGTCTCTGTACTACCACAGGATGAACATAACGTACAGCAACCCATCCGGTCACATCGCTTTTGGGCTGAAAAGTGACATGTACATTGAGTTTCTTTTTTTTTTTTTCTTTTTTTATTACTGAACTCTGTCCTGAAGAAAAGGTTAGAAGACAAGCAATAAGGTTATTCTCCCTATTCATCATACCCTAGACAAAATTAGGATTTAACCCTTGCAGTGGGCCCCCTCTGCACTGCAAAGGTTAAATGCTCTCTTTGTCTAGGGGGTGATGAATAGGGGGAATTACTTGCCTTATTACTCACCCACCTGGCAGGTGGCCCTTTCCTCTGCTTTCTAAAGCTTCTGAGATGTAGATGGCGTCTGAGTCACGTACAACAAAGGACAGCTAGTCCTGCATCTAGGGACCTGTCCCATAAAGAGGAGGAAGTCTGCCAGTGCATGGAATAAAGTAATTCCTAAATCCCTAGACAATTTAAGCATTTAACACTTTATTGGTGTTTTTTTTTTTTTTAAGGACGCATCAGTTTTTATGAAGAATATGGCGTCATACGTGATGTTATCCAGAATCATCTGACAGAAATTTTGACCTCTGTTGCCATGGAAGTGCCAAATAATCTTACCAGCTCCGATGATGTCCTGAGAGCCAAGTTGGAGTTATTGGATTCTCTGCACCCCCTGGAAGGCAGCAGTGCTATCATTGGTCAATACCAAAACTATGCGCAACAGGTCAGAGAGGAGTTGGAAAAACCTCCAAATTTTTTCACCAAAACACAGACATTTGCAAGTAAGTTGCTTCTTCTAAATCTACTCACATTTGTATAAAAAGGGGGGAATGCTTTCCCAGCTATTCTGCTTGAGATTGCAGGACCTCATGCATTTTACAGTTTCCTCAACACTATGATGGGCAGCCTCACTGAATCAATAGTATAGGGTAATGTTGAGCATTATAAAGCACCCTGAATGTGGGGACTCCCGGGTCATTCAATAAGTTTGTTGGAACCTGCTTTCTGTATGTCAGTGATGTCCCGCCTAAAGGGCCCATTTTATATTTCAAGCTGAGTGGAGGGCTGCTTCTAAATTAACACCTCTGTTATATCCTGTTTAGGCTGTACAAAGCACCCAAGGGCAATGTATGGTGGGAAAAGCCCAGGGTATAAGATGGTAAAGGTCATACTTATTGTTATAAAACCAGGAAAATACATGAACACAATGGAATACCCTCCATTTTTGTTGTCATTGACTGTAAAATAAGATCCATTGTCAGCGAGAGTACAATTGGTCCCACCTATGCTGTCATTGGGAGTAAGATGAGTCCCTCATTGTTGGTGCCAGCGGGTATTAAATAAGCCCCATATTGTTTCTGCCAGTGGGAATTAAATAATCTCTAGAGCAGTGGTGTTGAATTAAAATTTACAGAGGTCCGATCATTAAAATTTTCATCCAGCAGAGGTCCGAGTCTCATGTTTATACGATGACTCTGATCCTTCGTATCATAGCCCCACCCCCTTACATTACAGTTTCCCCCTTTACATCAGTGTCATCAGTCCTCCCCTTTACATCAGTCGTCATTTACAGCACAGCCCCTGCTTTACATTATAGTGCCCACTTCACATCAGCACCTCCCTTACTTCAATGCCCCCCCCCCCTGCTCCTCTTCACAGATCTCCACCCTTTAAAACAGTGTCCACAGTCCCTCACAGTCCCCCTTCCTTGCATCCCAGTCCCCTTCACAGCCTCCCCCCTTACTTGAATCCCAGTCTCCTTCACAGCCCCTCTTCCTTCCACCCCAGTCCTTTTTACAGCCCCCCCTCCTTGCACCCCAAGTCCCCTTTACAGCCTTTGCTTCCTTGGACCCCAGTCCCCTTTACAGCCCCCTTTTACTTGCATCTCAGTCCCCTATACTACCCCCTTCCTTGTATACTGGTCCCCTTCACAGCCCCCCCCCCCCTTCCTTTCTTCCTTCCTTCCTTGCTTGCAACCTATTCCTCTTCATGTGAATGCCCCTCCCTTACATCACATTGCATTTCCCTGTGCCAATCACAATCCTCCTCCAACCTTACCAATCCTACCTTACACAGCAGGTAGAAGGCACTGCATGTCTGGACTGAGGGCAGGAGCTGCATATGGATCTTTTCATGTTAGAAGGCATGTGATTGGTTGCTCGGACCACCCTGCAATAAGTCACAGGCTTCTTAACTTGAAAAGTTTGACAGCTCCCGCCCTCTGTCCGGACATTTCGTGCCTTCTACTTACCGTTAAGCTGAATGAATGGTGTGGTGGCAGTGGGGGAAGAAGGATATACCAGCAGAGGACACCCAGGCTGCTAAGTAGTCGAGCTGCAGTCCAGATAGGACTGTCATTTGGTCCATGTCCGGACCACGGTCCGCCATTTGGTGATGCCTGCCCTAGAGCGTTCCAGCACTCGGTACTTCCCTGGCATAATGCAGGCTGCAGAAAAAGGTCCCTCAGGCAGCGAATTTGGCCCCCCTGTTCTATATGCTGCTGGTGTAGGTGTAAAATTGCTCATGAGCAGTGCACACACGGTTTCCTTTGCATTTTAGTAAACTAGGCCCAGTTTATTTTTAAACTACAGCCTGATGCTCTATTTAATATAAAATATTAGTGAAATATAGGCAGAAGCGATTAAAAGAAATATGTAAAATGTCATTACATTCAGAAAATTGCACAAATGTACAAAAGAACCTGGTCTAAACAGTGTTTTTTTTTTTTTTTTTTTTTTTTTTTTTTTTTTTTTTTGAAAGGTGTCCTTATCTATATTGACAACATGCGGTGGGAAGGAGTGCCCTTTCTCTTGGTGTCCGGCAAAGATTTAGATGAGAGGACTTCATATGTCAGAGTTGTGTTTAAAGACCATGCCTTCTGCCTGCAAAAAGATTCAGCCCGGGACACAGTGAATAATCCATGTAAGCCCAGGCAGGTTGTTTTCCACATTGGACATGAAGAGCTTGGTTTTCCGGCTGTGCTAGTAAGTCGGAATTTATTCAAACCAAGCCTTGTACCCAGCCAGTGGCAAGAAGCGCCTGAAGTCCCGAATGCCTTGTCTTTGTTTGGTCAACCTCTCTCTGATTATTATGTGTACCGTCCAATTCAAGAAAGAGAGGCTTACTCCATACTAATCTCAAATATTTATCGGGGAAAGAAGGCATCCTTCATCACAACAAAAAATCTGCTGGCTTCCTGGAAGTTCTGGACTCCCATCTTGGAGGAGCTGGAGAGAACTTCACCAAGAGTCTATCCAGGAGGGTCAGAGAACAGTAATTTGCTAGACTTTGTAATAGAACATGGTGGGCTACGTTTTCTGACAGATGAAAACTTACAGATAATGGGCATGGAGCAAAGGACAAATGCATTTGCCTCAACACAGTCAAAATTCCTTGGGAACACTATGGTGTCTAACTGGGCTGAACAACTGATAGAGAAACTAGCACAGGACATACAGAGAGCAGCGGAAGAAGCCGTGAAGAGCTCAGGCAGTTTTCATCTGGCTCTCTCTGGGGGTTCCAGCCCTATCGCTTTATTTCAGAGATTGTCCAGGCACCATCATGGCTTTCCATGGAAACGCACTCATTTGTGGATGGTGGATGAACGCTGTGTGCCATTTACAGATATTGAGTCCAACTTTGGTAGCATTGAAAGACATCTGTTGCAGCATGTTAGAGTCCCCTATGTAAATATCCACCCCATGCCTGTACATAGGAACCAAAGAGTCTGTGCTGAGGAAGATCTGGGTACTCAGGTCTACGCTCAGGATATCTCTGCCCTGGTCAGCAATTCAAGCTTTGATCTTGTACTATTAGGGCTTGGGAACGATGGCCATACTGCTTCCATCTTCCCTGGCTCCCAGAATGGGATTACAGGAGATGAATTGGTGGTATTTTCAAGAAGTCCAATAAAGCCCCATGATAGAATGAGCCTTAGCCTTCCACTCATTAATAAAGCCAGAAAAGTTGCTGTCCTAGTTCTAGGTAAAGGGAAGCATGATATTGCAACTCTTATTAGCAGAGCAGAAAGCAATCCCAATAAATGGCCCATCTTTGGAATAAAACCAGCATCTGGGCAGTTAGTATGGTACATTGATTATGAGACTTTGTTTAGTTAAACCCCCCAAAAAACGTTTACCAGTGAAAGTGCCTTATTTTATTTTTTTTGTACTTGAAGGGTTACACCAACAAAAAAGCTTTCAGTGTTCGGCAGATGCCAGAGGATGGAATCACCTTCTTCTTTTTTGGCAACTGCAATATTGCAATGTCTACTTCATTTTAAGGTCTGGTTTTCACAGCCATAGGACCCATGTGACTCTATCAATCCTATGTTGGCGACAGGATTGCAAGCTGGCCATACACAGCCTGGGGGCTGAATGAAATAAATCTAACCGCTTCCTACATTCACATTAGCAGCACAGATAGACAAATTCCCCCTGCCGGGCTATTGTGTTTTGACTGCTGGGGCATCATCAAAATACCCAAACAGTGCTGCATCTGATTGGATGCAGGTGCTGTTGGCCCAACAATTTATGAACAGGGTATTTTGACAGGCAGTAGTTGAACAATTGATTTTTATTAAATGGAGCAGTGTCTGCATGGCCATACATTACTCAAATTTAGTCTGAGCCTTCAAAAATTGGCCAAAATTCAATCAGTGTGTGGCCAGCTTAAAGTGATTTGTAAAGGGTTTTTTTTTTTATAGAACAAACGTCATACTTATCTGATCTGTGCAATGGTTTTGCACAGAGTAACACCAAACCTCCTCTTCTGGGGTTCTCCATCTGCGCTGTCCGCTCCTCCCCTTCTCCGTTTTCCCCCATAGCAAAGGCTTGCTATGAAGGCAGACGCACTGGATTGATTGGGAGCCTGACTGTGTGCATCTGGAGACACGCTCAGCTTGGGCCCGTCCCCTGCTTCTTTTTCACAGGATTTGACTGACAGCAGCAGGAGCCAATTACTCTGACTGCTGTCAAGTTTCCTGTGAGAAGAGAGAGCAAAGAGCTGCTGCAGACGGGCACAGCTCTCGATTGAAATTGGGCTCAAGTAAGTGCTTAAGGGGGAGGGGGAAGGTATTTTACCCTAATGCAGAGAGTATTAGGGTAAACAACCTTTTTGCCTTAACCACTTTGAGAGCAGCAAGAACTCTCTGCTGCTTCTACTGCATCACTGGACCTGTCACTGTGTCTCCACTTTATTGCTGGAGGGCAAGGCTTTGCAAAGTTTGAACCACTGAAGTAATGGGATGAGGTGATTGCACTCTTCAGTGCCAGTGACAGGATTGAGAGCATGGCAGGTCCATACAAGAAGGTGTTTGATGTATTTTCATTTTGTTTAAGAAAATTTAGCAGGAGTAACACAAATAATTTTTTGATGCAGCAGAAGGAGTAAGGCTCTGCAGTGTGGGGATCCAGGCTGATGGTTAATTCAGTTCTTGGGGACACCAAAATATATAAAACCGGATCATTTAGCCGACCAGTGTGAAATGAAACAGCAGTTTTGACGGAAATGATTTTATAAATCAATATGTATACTTGTGTTTGGTACGTTACAAAAAAGAAAAAGCCAGGGAGCTCTTAATTTCAGATCTGTGGTATACAGTATCTGAAATTATGGTAATATTGGTACTGTTGTCCTAAGGAAGACTATAGATGGTCTTTTTTTTTTTTTTTTTTTCCCCCATCTACACAAGCGAGGTAGATGGAAGAATCCTCCGCGCCGTATAATTGTATTTTGACAGCTGGGACTCCTCCATTGTCAGAATACACTCATCAGCGGCTAATCAACAAGTTTTCCAGCATTCACATTCATCAAAAGTTGATTGTTGGTTCGACTTCTGTCAAGTGGGAATGCCATAGATCGATCAAAATTCGGACAGTCCCTGCTGAACCAGCCGACTTGTGATCCATCTATGGCCAACTTCACTATACTTGTAAGGTGATCACTTTCAGACTGCACTGTGGCTAGAAGCTGCCTAATTTATCTCTAATAAAAACATCTCATGCCTAATACCTAAAACATGCAGCCATTGTTTGATTTACTGTAAAAATATACCAATTCTATGATCCCTCTGCACACATCCAGATTTTTTTTTTCCCCATAGTCATCACCATCCGTTTTCTTTCTTTACCTTGCATATTTCTTTAGTGTGTTTTTTTTTTTTTTTTTTTGTTTTGTTTTTTTTGTCTCATTTCAATGCTTTCCGGCCTTCTCAGACCGTGTTCTGTCATTTCTACTTCATTCTCCCATGCCCCTGCATCCCTACTTTTTGTAAAAACATTTTGAAACCAAGTCTTTAGATTTGTCTACCAGTATGTAGGTTTTTACCATTTACAAAGTTCTGTATATCTTGGATCATAGAAACCATCTAGATTTTACCTGGTAACCAGGAGGGAAAAATGGGTAGGATTTAAAGCATACTTAAACCCAAAAAAGGTAATATATTGCAGCTCATCAATCCTTGGATGTGGTGGCCGCATTCATTTTCTTTTTTCAGGCTTTTTGCCCTTCTATTTTAACCTGATAATCCTGCCAATAACAAGCATGCTGTCCTTTGCCAATACTGATTCACTGAACGGTGTCTGGGGCAGTGCAGTGTTGTCACCCTTGGATTACAAACCCCTCCCTGACTCCTCATTTCTATTAGAGGGGAGGTGTTTTGTGGTTCACAGAGTAAAGCTACAAAGACCCGTAACGGGTCAATGCAAAGGATTTTACTAGGACGTTGAATTTCTGGCAGGATCAACAGGTGCTTTTTCTGCACACTCAGAAAATGTGCTTTAAAATAAATGCAGCTAATATGTCAAATCTATGGACCAGTAAGCTGCAATAGATTATGCATTTTTTGTTCTTGGCTTTAGATGTGCTTTAACTGCCAGTTTTCCATATTAGATGGATAAGCTGGTAACTGCACAGCATCACTAGCTGTTATATGTGCTACAACATGTATGTATGCAATGACTTTGTTCTCTCCCACTATAAAAGCCCAGCATGAGATTACACCCCACCCCATTATATCTAAAACAGAGAAAAAATTTTTAGGTTGGATTTGCCTTTTAAAAGTATATCGGATTATGTGTTTTTTTTTTTTTTTTTTTTTGGAGATGTTTCTAAGCTGTTCAATTGGCATATTGTTGGTATTACTAAAGTGGACCAATAACTGTAAATGACTACTGAATCTGTCATATTTTTATAAAGTGCTATCCACTAAAAAAGACAGATGTGAAATATGCAACTAAATTATAGAGTTGTAGATATTATTGTGAACAGTTAATAACTAGTTTTATTAGAGGTTTATAATGTTTGTTTCCATCCAGATTTTATATCAGTGTTTGTGGCTATACATGCTTTCATTGGAATAAAAAATTCACCAGCTGAAGGCACGTAATAAATATTATTATGCCTTTAACAGATAACATATACACTGCTATTTCATTTTCACGTTGACGGCACAGGTACAAATACCCCAGTCTGTACAGTGCCTGGCCATACTTCTGTGGGTCACAGGAGTGCATTTAGTTCAGATTCACCAGGCCCAGATTCAACCGACAGCCCTATTGTGATAAAAAAGAAAATCGTTCCTTAGCCCCAGCTGAAAAGCCATTTTGGCTGCAATATTTTTTGTTTCATAAATTTTTATTGAAAAAGTATGAACAGATAATACAATGCCATGTCGATAGAAAAACGTGTGCATATTACATTTTATGCTGATTAGAAATGAGTTACAGCAATCTCAAAACATATTAACAATAAGTTATTAACATATGTTTGGACCTATAAATTTCAAAGGTATATAAATTCTTCCATATAAAAGTGATTCTAATATATTTTCTTATATATTTTTTTCGGTGTGGTCGTACCACACTGTACAATAGGGGTGGGATGAGGAGAAGAGAGGAAAAAAAAAATATAAGATGGATAGATAGGGAGGGGGAAGGAGGAGAGGGATGAGGGGTGGGAGGGTAAGATAAGGGAGTATGCATTAACGTGAGACATTATTGTTGCATTATTTTCACGGATATTCCTAAGAAATTCCTTTCTGGTCAATATATAACGTTCTTAAGTGATAATATCTTTATATTCTTGCGTGCTTTTAAACTCTAACCAGTTGTACCACACAGATGTTAAATTGGTTATTTTCTCGTGGGATATACTTATAAGCTCTTCTATTTTTTCTATACAGTTTATTCTCCTGAACCATTCTTTTTTTGTAGGGACTATACTCGTGCGCCAGTGACAAGGAATACAGTGTCTTGCTGCGTTTATCATGATCATGGATAATGATTTCAGATATCTTTTGTTTGGATATAGAGTTGTGGTGTAGCAGGTATTGCACAGGGGAATACCTCAGGTCTTCTGAAGTGATTGATGTTATGGTGTCATGCACCGCCTTCCAGAAGTCCTGGATTACAGAGCAGGACCACCATATATGTATCATCGAGCCTTCCCCATCTTTGCATCTCCAACATCTATCAGATATCTGGGGGTAAAATTTATGTAGAAGCGTGGGGGTTCTATACCACCTTGTGATTATTTTGAAGCCACACTCTTGGGTGGCTACATTTAACGATCCTTTGTGTGCAAAAGTGTATATTTTTTCCCATTCTTCTTCTGATGCAATATTCTACACAGGACTGCTGTGCTCTGTGTGAGTCTCTCAATGTCAGTCCAATGCGCCCCCTGCTGTGTCAAACCTGCATCTATCCAATCAGCAGCAGTAATTACTATTTACATTTTTTTGCACCCTGGTTTTAGTATAACCTGACCAGGAAGTTGGTTCCAACCTGTGATTGATGGAAGGGGATGAAGATTATAAATTTGGATAGAGTAGTAAATGGTAAAGCCCCTGTGCAGTTATTTTGTCATTATCTCCTGGTGGAGATATGTCCCTTCATTTCCAAGAAATGTAAATACTTTTTTAAAACCACTTGAACACTTTAGTAAAAACAAATCCCAATAAATGTATATTAATTGGTTTGTGTGAAAGGTATAGAGTCTACAAACTATGGTGGGTGTGTACACACACACACACACACACACACACACACACACACACACACACACACACACACACACACACACACACACACACACACACACACACACACACACACACACACACACACACACACACACACACACACACACACACACACACCCACACCCACACCCTGATGGCCTATATCACTGCTAGGGGCCCATAAAATGCCAGGACAGTACAAAAAAAAAAAAACCCCAAATGAGCCCCTTTTGGAAAGTAGACAGTTGAAGGAATTTAGTAAGAGGCATGGTGAGTTTTTTTTTTTTTTTAAAGTTGTAATTTTTTGGAAAATGGAGAAATTAAGTAAATGATTTTTACGAACTGTCACCAGTACAGTGTTATCATATGACTGGTGTGGCAGTAAGCACGGATACTGACTGGTGACAGAAAAAAGAAAACTGACACAGGTGATCAGGGATTTGTGTTCCATGTTGGCAAACTTTGATTGCTGGGTTAAGTTGGAAATCTTAACCCAGCTGTTGTACCATCTAATCCAAAAAAACAGTAGCTTTTCTGTGTGTCCAGTCAGACTACCCACTGAGACGGAGTGATGAAAGGTTTGAGATCTGGGAACACAGAATCCAACACAAGTATTCTCAGGTGTTTCCTATATATCATATATACTGTAGTTAAAAGCCAAGAATGCACAGCTCAATATGCAGAATATAGACTCTGGTAATATTGAAAAGGTCCTGTATAGCACATATCATATACATCCAGTGTGAAGTAGGAGACCTAAAAATGGGAGACTGCAATGCCACAATAGTCCTAAAGTGGCCCTAAAGCAGGGGTCTTAAACTGGTGGCCCTCCAGCTGTTTTGAAACTACAAGACCCCATACACACTATTAGATTTTCTGCAGATTTTTATCTTCAGATTTACCATAAACCATATAATATGAGGTCAAACCTTTAGAGTTTCAATTTGTATGTAATCAGGCAGGACCTTGAACTACATGGTTTTGGTAAATCTGAAGACAAGTCCCATCATGCCTCTGCCTGTGGGAGTCATGCTTATTACTGTCAGCCTTGCAATGCCTCGTGGGACTTGTAGTTTCGCAACAGCTGGAGGGCCGCCAGTTTGAGACCACCTGCCCTAAAGGCTTCTCTCATCCCTCCACAATCTGAGCTACACTATATTGTCAGAAGTATCTCAAGACAAAGTAACACAATACTATTAATGTTGGAACCCAGAAAGGGGAGAAATGGGACTTTGTTTATTTTTTCCCACTTTGAGGGTATCACAAATATAAAATAACATATGTATTGAGAATATGTGGTTTTATATTTGTGATACTCTCAAAGTGGAAAAAAAAATAAACAGTCCCATTTCTCCCCTTTATTCCTCTTTTGGTGGGTTCCAATATTTATACTAGGGCCTGATACCAAAGTAGTCTGGGATACAGGTACACAAGCGTTATATCCTACTCTAGGGAAGTGATCAGTATTTTTTATTTATTTTTACATTTTGATTGCTTATACCAGTGAATTTCACAGATTAGTTCAGTGTTTACTATTGTGATTGGCCACAGCTAATCACATTGTACAGCTGGGCTGTGATTGGCCCTATCTGTATCATGTGGTTACTGTGACCAATCATGGCTAGCAACACAATTGTACACAATGAATGGCATGAAAGGAAGCAATCCATTCTGTAAAATTGTCATGCGGTCTGCTGTGATTGGTCAGTGTTCACATGGTAGCTGTAGTGGGCCACTACACTGATCAGTCATCGGCTGTGTCCGCTGGCAGATTATGCCGCAGTGCGGCGCAGTCCAGGAGGATGTCATATGATGTTCACCTGGAAAGACACAAGTCCCGCCCGGCCTATTGTCAATTGGCAGCTGGGCGGGAAATGTGGTGTTCCAGGTGAAAATCATATGACATCATATTAACCACTCATGTCAAAGAGTGCATAGCCTGTCAGTTATAGGAAAATAATTACGAGATCCTCTATCAGGCTGGCCACTTGGAGAGCTGTGCTGGAGAAGCTGAGGGCACCATGCTTCATATTCAGTGGTCTTGCAAATGTAGCCGACCCATTTTTTAGACCCCTTGCACACCAAGGGCGTATTGCAGGCGCTATAGCGGTAGAAATATCGCCTGCAATCTGCCCTAAAACAGCTGCACCATTGTCTGCAGTGTGAAAGCCTGAGGGCTTTCACGCTGCAGCGGTGCGCTGGCAGGATGTCAGGAAAAGTCCTGCCAGCAGCTTCTTTGGAGTGGTGAACTCACCGCTTCTCCCCATTGAAATCAATGGGGCAGCACTGTAATACCGCCGGCAAAATGCCGCTATTGCAGCGTTTTGCGGGGGGTTTTAACCCTTTCTTGGCCGCCAGCGGGGGGGGGGGGGGGGGCTAAAAGCGGCCCGCTAGCGGCTGAAATGAGCCGCAAAGCCGACGGTAAAAAGCTGCTAAAAATAGCGGCGGTTTACCGCCACCACTATGGGCGGTGTGGTCTCAAAGGGGTCTTAGTCTATCTTTGACCTGTATATACTACCAAGGTCACAGGTTCTACCTGCTTTGAAACTCCCACAAGTTGCTTTTCTCCCCATCATTCCTGGCTTGATTAAGATGATGAAGACAGGTGTGGTAAGTTTTCTTCCCCTCTGCCGCTAGGCTACTGTTCAGAAGACATTGGAGGTCCATGTCCTTTGCCTAGCTGACTGGATCACTGAGCTAAATCTCATTTTGAAAATGGAAAAACTGACGGCCAGACTGACAGATATACCAACTTCCCTAAGATTGGAAGCACTTGGATTGTGCTTTCCACCTCCATTTCTTCCTCACCGCTTAACCTGTAAAAAAAAATAAAAAATAAACGATTGAAGCTGAGAATTTTCCCCACCCATGCAGGATAGATTAAACCACGAATGGAGATAATGATTATAAGAAGTAAATACTTATTTACTATGTATTGTATTAAAGTGTTTGTAAACCCTTACAATCCACTCTTTGCTACAGGTAAGCCTATAATAAGGTTTAGGAGATATTCCCTGTATCTGCATGTGCTGACATCATCGGCACATGCGCACCGAAGCAATGGCAGGTACGTGCCATATGCTTGAGTGAGTGCCGTTAACAGCGGCTCCGGCCAATCACAGCGCCAGAGCCGCGATACTCGTAAGTAACTCTGGGGAGAAATGTTGCGGGCCGGTGCTGCTTATGGGCACCGCAGAGGGGGGCTTTGATCTCGGATCCATCTTGGCTATAATGCAGCATTTTCCTGATTCACGCTATTCTGTAGAATGAATAACATCTGACCTGGAGAGAAAAAAAAATCCTTATAACATCCAATGTTGTCCCATGTGAAACCAGTTACTGTATATACTCGAGTATAAGCCGACCCACCTAATTTTACCACAAACAACTGGGAAAACGTATTGACTTGAGTATAAGCCTAGGGTGAGAAATGCGCAGCTACTGTAAGTGGAAAAGAGGGCCAACAATGCCCATGTACATGCCTCACTGTGCCCATTTGCAGCCATAGGTCCCCCAAACGTCAAACTTGGTAGTTAAATGCCCCCTAGCTGCAGACAAAATTTGGGGTCTCTGGACCCAAAGGGTCCCGAAATAACATTGCTGCAGATGGACACAGTTGACCGACTTTGGGGCCCTGTATCTTGGGGTCACTTGCAGTAACCCCATCTTTGGATATGTTGTAGCGCTAGCTCCACTGGGTTTGAGTACCAATTTGGGGTTCCTAGCTCCAAGTGTCCCCGAGATATGGGGCCCCAAAGTCAGGTCAGAAAATGTCAAGCACATTTCTGCAGCAGAGAATGACATTTTCCGAACCGACTTTGAGGACCCATATCTCGGGGTCACTTGGTGCTAGGAACCCCATCTGTGTTGTAGTGCTTGGTCCACTGGGTTGGCATACCAAATTCGGGGTTCCTAGCACCAAGTGGCCCCGAGATACGAGGCCCCAAATTCGGGTCGGAAAATGTAATTTTCTGCTGCAGAAAAGTGCTTGACTCAAGTATAAGCAGAGGGGGGCATTTTCAGCACAAAATAATGTGCTGAAAAACTCAGCTTATACTCGAGTATATACGGTATACAGGATGAATTCCTCTTTGAATCTTTTATAACTTCACCCCTAAGTGTACAGATTTTCTCAATGATCTTCACATCCAGCTACAGTGCTCTGAAAAAGTATTTGCCCCCTTCCTGATTTTTTTTTTTTTTGCATATTTCTCACACTTAAATAATTCAGATCATCAAACCAATTTTAATATTGCACAAAGATAACCTAAGTAATTATTAGAGAAAATAAGCTGTTCAAACCTGCCTGGCCCTATGTGGAAATGTAATTGGCCCCTCCCATGCTGAATCATGAATGAACTGTGATTAACCACAATTTTTTGGAAAGCTGAGTTAAATTTCACTTGTCACACCCAGGCCTGATTACAAGAAATCTCATAAATAGAAGCTGTCTGACAAAGTGAAGCACGCTAACAGATCACAAAAAGCCACACATCATGCTACAATCTAAAAAAAAATCAAGAACAGATTAGAAACAAAGTAATGTACATGTATCGGTCTAGGAAGGGTTTCAAAGCCATTGCTAAGGCTTTAGAACTCCAGTGAACCACGGGGAGAGACATTTTGCACAAACGGAGATAACTTGGAACAGTAGGGAACCTTCCCAGGAGTGTCCAGTCTACAAAAATTACGCCAAGAGCATGACGAGGACTCATCCAGGAAAAGAACCCAGAACAACATCTGAAGAACTGCAGGCCTTACTTGCCTCAGGTAAGATCAGAATTCATGATTCAACAATAGCAAAGAGACTGGGCAAAAATGGCATCCATGGGGGATTTCCAAGGCCACAGTCACTGCTGCCCAAAAAGAACGCAAAGGCTTGTCTCAGATTTACAAAAAAAAACTCTTTGACTTTTAGGCAAATATTCTGTGGACTGATAAAACAAAAATGTAACTTTTTGGAAATTGTGCGTCCCATTACATCTGGCATAAAACTAATACAGCATTTCATAACAAGAACATCATCATACCAAGAGTCAGACATGGTGGTGGTAGCGTGATAGTCTGGGGCTGCTTTGTAGCTTAAGGACCTGGGCGACTTACCATAATTGATGGGAGGAAGAAGAACCACCTTGGGAAATGAGACTTCAGGAGGGACCAATACACCAAATAGTATCAAAAATTATATTTATTTATAAATTTAAACATTTGTTAAAATTGTCACAGTGGACATAGAAAACATGATAATATGTATGAAGGCTGGCCGGAGGCTGCCGCCCGCCTGCTAGCCTAGGGGGGGTGGTCGGCCGCCCACCGACTCCCCTCCCCATTCACGAGGTACATGTCGTCTGGTTGGGGGGGGGGGTGCTCGGCCGCCCGCCGACTCCTCTCCCCTTACACGTCCAGGAGGGAGCCGCCAGTTCCTCTCTCCCTGCTGGTCTGACTGCACTGGGGGATCACTCCTGTTTCTCCCGGTGCAGATGCGGGGGGGGGGGTGTTCGGCCGTCAATTCCTCGCTCCCCATAAAGGTCATCAGTTCCATGGTGCTCAGGGGGCCACCCGCCCGTCGCTCCTCTCTTCCACAACTGCCATCTCTGCAGCAGTGACGTGCGCCCATGTGGGGAAGGGGGGGTCCGTTCTGTCCTTCCATCCACCCTCCCCTCAGCTCCATCTGACCAGTGTGTCAGACCGCCCGCTTCTCCAGGGCTCCGTCTGGCCATGGTGCTGCCCGCCCGCTTCCCACGGGGTGTTATCTGCCTCCGCCCCTGCATTTCTGTCATTGCGTTCCGCCCCTGCATTTCTGTCATTACGTTCCGCCCCTGCATTTTCTGTCATTGCGTTCCCCTCCTTGATTTCTGTCAATGTGTTCCGCTCCTGGATTCCTGTCATTGCTTTCTGCCCCTGCATTTTCTGTCATTGCGTTCTGCCCCTGCATTTTCTGTCATTGCGTTCTGCCCCTGCATTTTCTGTCATTGCGTTTCTGCCCCTGGATTTCTGTCATTGTGTTTCTGCCCCTGGATTGCTGTCATTGCGTTTCTGCCCCTGGATTGCTGTCATTGCGTTTCTGCCCCTGGATTGCTGTCATTGCGTTTCTGCCCCTGGATCGCTGTCATTTCGTTCTGCCCCCTGGATCGCTGTCATTTCGTTTCTGCCCCCTGGATTTCTGTCATTTCGTTTCTGCCCCCTGGATTTCTGTCATTTCGTTTCTGCCCCCTGGATTTCTGTCATTTCGTTTCTGCCCCCTGGATTTCTGTCATTACGTTTCTGCCCCCGGGATTTCTGTCATTACGTTTCTGCCCCCTGGATTTCTGTCATTACGTTTCTGCCCCCTGGATTCACGTCACTGTGTTTCTGCCCCTGGATTTCTGTCACTGTGTTTCTGCCCCCTGGATTTCCGTCACTGTGTTTCTGCCTCTGGATTTCCGTCATTGCGTTTCTGCCCCTGGTTTCATGTCATTGCGTGACTGCCCCTGGATTCATGTCTTTGCGTTTCTGCCCCCTGGATTCATGTCTTTGCGTTTCTGCCCCCGGAATTCATGTCTTTGCGTTTCTGCCCCCTGGATTCATGTCTTTGTGTTTCTGCCCCCTTGATTAATGTCTTTGCATTTCTGCCCCCTGGATTCATGTCTTTGCGTTTCTGCCCCCTGGATTCATGTCTTTGCGTTTCTGCCCCCTGGATTCATGTCTTTGCGTTTCTGCCCCCTGGATTCATGTCTTTGCGTTTCTGCCCCCTGGATTCATGTCATTGCGTTCTGCCCCCTGGATTCATGTTACTCCTGTAGCTGTTTTGTCCGTTGGTTGTCATGTCTCATCGTATCTGTGTTCATGTTGTACCTGGGTCAGTTAGTTACGTCAGGATCTGTCACGTCTACAGATCCATACGGGCTGAGGTTTCGTTGTTAATTGATTGTTGTCCACAATCTTCTCGCCTGCATACCATACGTCATACGATGCATGTTCATTCACCACACTCATACGACTACCCACCACGGCCCGTGGGTACACCAGCCCTGAGTTTCATGTCATTGCGTTTCTGCCCCTGGGTTCATGTCATTGCGTTTCTGCCCCTGGATTCATGTCATTGCGTTTCTGCCCCTGGATTCATGTCATTGCGTTTCTGCCCCTGGATTCATGTCATTGCGTTTCTGCCCCTGGATTCATGTCATTGCGTTTCTGCCTCTGGATTCATGTCATTGCGTTTCTGCCCTGGATTCATGTCATTTCGTTCCAGCCCCTGGATTCATGTCATTGCGTTCCTGCCTCAACATTCAGCTTCAGCGTTCTGTCATAGCGTTTGCTGTCATCACGTTTCTGCCTCAGCATTTGTCATCACGTTTCCGTCATTTCGTTTCCGCCCTTACATTTATGCCCCAGCATTTCTGTCATTGTGTTTCAGCCTCAGCGTTTATCAGAAGGGGCGTTGTTGTTCACCTATGGCATACTCCGGTAGCTGTCTTGTTCGTTGGTTGTCATGTCTCATCGTATCTGTGTTCATGTTGTACCCGGGTCAGTTAGTTAGGGCTTACGTCAGGATCTGTCACGTCTACAGATCCATACGGGCTGAGGTTTCGTTTGTTAATTGATTGTTGTCCACAATCTTCTCGCCCGCATACCATACGTCATACGGTTCATGTTCATTCACCACACTCATACGACTACCCACCACGGTCCGTGGGTACACCAGCCCTGAGTTTTCAGTCAATTACCTGTCTCTGCTCTGCAGGTTACTCGGGCTCACTTACCACTCACACGAGGGTGAGGTTCTTTCGTTAGGGTCATCACGCGCAGTGGTCTTGACATTTCTGCTCATGTTCTCATTCTTAGGTAGGCACAGAGGGGCGGGCGTTGTTGTTCTCATGTCCGATTGTCTGTCATTTCTCTAGTTTGTGTTCTCAGGTTGGGGCCGTCTTGGCATCCATACCTCCTTCTTCGGTTCAGGATTCAGACTCGGTAGTTGGGTGTCTGGCTGAAGCACATCCCGATCTTATCAGGTAGGACCAGTGTCCTGTGTCTGGCATGGTTCTCCATGTTGATGCTTATTGCCATGGCGCATGGGCCTTATCTACTTACTCCATCACTTTCATCGGGTATCCAGCATTTCGCACTCCTACCAGTGGTCCTTTTTTTTTTTTGCCCTCACCCTCTCACTTCCCCATAGGATTTTGATCATCCCGGCCATCATTCGCAGGGGTTCCTCGGGCCAGGCCTTGCTCCCTTCCCCCACGTATCCTCTCATTCACAGCAAGTTATTCTCATGTCTAAGTTGTCTCGGGCATCAGGCCCAATCCAATCTTGCACGGGACGTTCTGTTGGATCTGGGTAGCTTTGCAGGTTCCATAGGAGGTTCCTTTCTCATCACCAAGTCATGAGTCGGTGGGTTTCTCCTGTCACCGCGGATACTTACTGTTGCCTTCTGGGCGCACGCCAACATACGTGTTGGATCATTACCTTCCCTTCTTCACCTAAATTTGTATCTTTTTGCCCTCTTCTCAGGCATACCGACCAGCTAGGCCAAGGCACACCTCAGGCCTTGGTTCTTAGGAATATCGCATTTCCCGCTTGAAGACTCTGACTACAAGTATGAAGGCTGGCCGGAGGAGCCTGAGAGGGCTATTAAGCCTCCTCCGTCAGGGTCAGGGTCGTCGGCTTTCTGGGTTCCCACCCACCCGTTTCCCCCAGCCTTTCCTACATACTCGTAGTACTTCTATTCTTACAGTCTTACATTCAGGGTATGCCCTCTTCTCAGGCATACCGACCAGCTAGGCCAAGGCACACCTCAGGCCTTGGTTCTTAGGAATATCGCATTTCCTGCTTGAAGACTCTAAAATTGTCACAGTGGACATAGAAAACATGATAGTGTATGAAAGATAAACAATTGATGCATATACAGACATTCAGTTACATCTCTGTTGAACCCAATGTTTCTGGCTACATGCCTTTCTTCAGGGGTTATGTTACAAACGGAGCTCAAATGTCTATTGAGAAAACATATATAAATAATTAAAAAGACAATGAACATAGGTTGAAAGGAACAACACTGCTGGCAAATATTGGTAGAAATATCAAACACATACCGATTGAATAAATTGTTTGTGGGAAGAGTAAAAAAACAGAGACTGGGCGGACAGATCTTGAAGGCTAGACACCCCACAAGCACGCTATGTATTCCAACGAAGGTCCAAAGCGATGACCCCAAAAAACATCAGAACTGTTATGATCTGGGTAAGTATAAAGATAACATAATAATGACTGATATGTCTCCTGATTAAACCACATAAATATACATTGGTGTTTGAATATAGGAAAAGGGGGGATATACACACCTAAATATCGAAGTTCATCACATTTCCAAAGGTATCCCTATGGGAAAGGTTCCTTAAAGTATCAGGGAAGATTGCAATAAGTCCCTCTGTTCAGGAGAAATGCCCGTGCAGGACTGGGGGAGACATGAATTTTGGTTCAAAGGTAGAGCCAGGAGCCCAGAACGTCACCATAAAGGGTACCAGCTTACCTTCTGTCAATCGATCATACACAGTATCTGATGTCAGATCCGTCACAGCTGTACAAAGGACTGGCCGTGGTGAGATTTTTTTTATACACATGAATACGCCCGCACATGCACGTTAGTCCTGCGTGTATTGCGGACAGTGAGGGATCCTGCGTGTGCGTATTAGGGTCAGGGAGGACCGACTGTCCTCAGAGCGCACAGCGCCGCCCCAACTGGATGACGTGATGGTGCCCTGCGTTCCAACAACACTGACGCAAAACACACGGCCTGCTAACAGATGAGTGTGTGCATATATTGACAATATCCACAACCACCGCACTTAAAAGTGCATTTGCAAGGATCCTTGCGAAATTTCCCTGTGAATTTGCTTTGTACAAGTGCTTCTTTAAGGGATCTTGTTCTACGGTAAGTTATAGAATTTTGTGGGATAAAAGGGCTCAAACATGGATCAATAAGTAATAAATGCCAATACTTTGATATAATCATTTTTTATTCTATTGTGCTGTCTGTTGTATCGTGTAATAATCCTCAGTTTGTGGGATTGGGTATCCTGTAATTTATTGGGGGTATCCTTCTTAAAAAGCAAATCCTGTCTTGATTTTTTTATGGCCTAATTATATGCCTTTTTAAGGCTTTTGTGTGAATAGCCACAGAGTTATTTGGCCTCTAATTGGAATATATTTTCGTCTGAACAGTTATGTCGTATCCTTAAATATTGACTGAAAGGGATAGATTTGATTAGGGGTTGTGGGTGTGCACTGCTGGCATGAAGCACTGCATTACCAGCTGTGACTTTACGATGCAGTGAACTGGCCAGTGTACCATCCTCTTGTTTAGATATAGTAACGTCCAGAAAATCTATTTTCTGAAAACCATATGACATAGTGAAGCTTAGATTACATGTATTCCTATTCATAGCTGCAATACATTGATGTAACAATTCAGTCGATCCCCTCCAGACGATCAAAATGTCAATTTCGTCTGCCAAAAAAGATTGCTCCCTCTCCCCCAGGTACAGGTTCGCATAGGATGGGGCACAACAAGGTTCTACCATCATTGATGGAACCATGAATTCTGAGCTCTACCAGAAAATCCTAAAGGAGAATGTCCGGCCATCAGTTCGTGACCTCAAGCTCGAGTGAACTAGGGTTATGCAGCAGGACAATGATCCAAAACACAACAGCAAGTCCACCTCCAAATGGTTCATCCATGGTAAATCCAATTGAGATGCTGTAACATGACCTTACACAGTCCGTTTATGCTGAAAAACTCTCTAATGTGGCTGAATTAAAACAATTCTGCAAAGAAGAGAGGGCCAAATTTAGAAAATTTTGCTAATAAATAATCATAAATGTAGGACAAAGTGTATTCTTTTTTTTTTTTACTCATTTCATGAGGACTGAAAATGCCAGGACAGTACAAATATCTTTTTTGGAAATTAGACAGTCCAAGATATTTTGTAAGAGGCAAGGCGAGTTTTTGGAAGTTGTAATTTTTTGTCACAATTTTTTAGAAAATGAAATTTAAAAAAGTTTTCAAAATTTTTTTTTTTTTTTTTTTTTTTTTTACATATTGTCACCAGTGCAGTACAGCATCATCATATAACGGGTGTGGTTGTGGTTGATCAGGGACACTGACTGGTAACAGTATGTAAAAGTAACACTGTACTATTCTTACGATTGCTTGTACCAATGAATTTTATTGGTATAAGCAATCATTTTTACTGCATAAAACAGATTCATTCAGAGAGTATTGTTGTGATTAGCTGTGATTGGACACAGCTAATCACATGATACAGATGGGCTGTGATTAGCCCTGTCTGTACCATGTGATCACTGTGACGGATCATAGCTAGCAACACAATGGATGGCATGAAAGGAAGCCATCCATTGTCTACAATTGTCATGTGATCTGTCACATGTGATTGGTCACAGTGAACACGTGGTACTGGCAGCGGGCCGGTACAGTGAACTGTCATTAGCTGTGTCTGGTGGACACAGTGGGTGACAGATTGCGCCCGCAGCGTGTTAACCCAGAACAATGAAATTCCTGCCAGGCCATCATTTTGCAATAGGCTGAGTAGAAAGTGGTAAAGGAGGATAAAAACACATATTTTAAGTGTAGGGGGCCATGCCACAACTGCCCTGCAACTGTGTGTAATGCAAGTGCTAGCAGCACAATGGTTTGGCCAGAGAGGAATTGATGCATCACCACCTAGTTCATCACCTGTCAAACACGGCAAGAGATACTGTATGTTTGAATGAGCCCCTTTATTTTTAATAAAGTTCTGTTGACATTAAAGCTCAATTCCAGTCTTCCCTTCATTTTTTTTACATCTGCCGGCCACTGATGGTGATCATAGAGACTTCCAGCGGACCAGATGGTTGCCGGAGTCTCTATGATCGTTTGGAGGCTGGGCGCAATGTTATGACGTCACACCCGGCCTCTGCATTCAAAAAAACGGCGCTGCCTTGGCTTTATTTTTTTATTTTAGGCTTCCCAGCCTAGTCTTATTGACCCCATATCGCACTGTAAAAAGGACCGATCATGCCATATTCCTATTACAAGGTAATGTAATTGTAATTGTAATAGGAATAAATGTGATCAAAATTGTTTATTTATTTTTTTAAAGTATCAAACTAAAAAAATAAAAGTCAAATTAACAATAAAAAAAATTAAAATTGAAAGCGCCCCTGTCCCCGTGTGCTCGCACGCAGAAGGGAACGCATATGTAAGTCCCGACCACATATGAAAGCGGTGTTTAAACCACACATGTGAGGTATTGCCACGAACATTAGAGCAAGAGAAATAATTCTAGCCCTAGACCTCCTCTGTAACTCGAAACATGTAACCAGTAAAAAAAATTAAGTGTCGCCAATGGGGATTTTACATGAGTGTACAATTTTTTTCTTCATATATGTACCTACCTGGGAGAACTTTCCACGTCATTTATCCTCACCCCTTGAGAGACACATATACATCATCCTAAAGCACTGACCAGGACACAAGGCTGTTTAGATGGGCCCCACGTTACGCCATTGATAGGTAGCCGGCAGAGGGACCCACCGTGGGATCGGGGATCTGCCTTTTCTTTATATACATGTTGTCACCTTACAGCGGGGCCGTCTCTCATTGAGGTGTTATTACACTGAAGAAAAGCCACCGTTTACATTGCTATATCTGCACTGAAGATTATCCACCTTCTAGTTTTCTACACTCACCGTTTTATACTACTATCTTAGGTCTGAAGATTATTCACTGTTTTGTTTGCTATAGTTGCACGGAAGAAAAGTCATTTTTTTAATTTTGCTATTTGCACAGAATATCAGAGGAAATTCAACACTCGTGTATTCACTGTTTTTATTATTAAATAAGGACATTTTATCTTCTGGGACTATTATTCAATATTTAATACTGTTCTTTTGCTATTTCCTTTTACTTATATTTTTTGGACTTTGTCATGTTTATATGATTTCACCAACTGAGGTTTCCACTGCCTTTAACCACTTGTCGCCCGCCCATTGTGAAAAGACGTCGGCAAAGTGGTTGTCAAATCCTGACCGGACGTCATATGACGTCCTCAGGATTTTGAGCAGATGCGCGCCCCCGGGGTCACGCATTGCAACGATCATTGTTGCGGGGTGTCATTCTGACACCCCGCAACTACGATCTTGGTAAAGAGTCTCCGATGGAGACTCTTTACCACGTGATCAGCCGTGTCCAATCACAGCTGATCACAGTGTAAATAGGAAGAGCCGGTAATCGGCTTTTCTTCACTCGCATCTGTCAGACGCGAGTAGAGGAGAGCCGATCGGCTGCTTCTCTGACAGGGGGGGTCTGTGCTGATCGATTATCAGTGCAGCCCCCCCGAGGATGCCCACACTGGACCACCAGCGACGCCACCAGACCACCAGGGATGCCCAGTACAAGGTATGCCACCCTAGACCACCAGGGATGACACAATGCCCACAATGGATGCCAATCAGTGCCCACAATGGATGCCAATCAGTGCCCACAATGGGCATCACTGATTGGCATGCATTGTTGTTTGGCACTGATTGGCATCCATCAATACAAAACAATGCTGCCTATCAGTTCCTGTCCGTGCCACCTATTAGTGCCTATCCGTGCCACCTATCAGTGCCCATCCATGCCATCTATCAGTGCCCATCCATACCACCTATCAGTGCCCATCTGTGCCGCCTATCCATGCCCATCTGTGCCGCCTATCCATGCCTATCCGTGCCGCCTATCCATGTCAATCCGTGCCAGCTATCAGTGCCAACTTGTGCCACCTATCAGTGCCCATCCGTGCCGCCTATCAGTGCCGCCTATCAGTGCCCATCAATGCCACCTCAGTGCCACCTCATCGGTGCCCATCAGTGCCGCCTTATCAGTGCCCATCAGTGCAGCCCCATCAGTGCCCATCAGTGAAGGAGAAAACTTACTTATTTACAAAGTTTTGAAACTTTTTTTATTTGTTTAGCAAAAAATAAAAACTGCAGAGGCGATCAAATACCACCAAAAGAAAGCTCTATTTGTGGGGAAAAAAAATGATAAAAATTTAATTTGGGTACAGTGTAGCATGACTGCGCAATTGTCATTCAAAGTGTGACAGCGCTGAAAGATGAAAATTGGTCTGGGCAGGAAGGTGTTTAAGTGCCTGGTATTGAAGTGGTTAAGGACGTGGCACGTTACATATTTACTGTTTGTATTTTTCTGGTGGCACCCGTCACTTTAATTTTGCACATTGCTTTTGTTATCACTTAGAGCGCAGCACCATCTTATGATTTTCATACATTATTCACTGTGGTTTATAGATGTACCATTTTGGTGCTTGCAGCAACTCGTGTCTTGTCCCGCTCCCTTTTCTTTCCTTTGATAGCGCAGGAATATCTCTTTATTTTATTGTATAGAGATGTACTCTCTTGTACTGAAATTGTTTACTCTGATTTCACTGCACACAGTGAAGAAGCTGTAGCAAATCAGAGCGTGCCTCATTTCCTGGCTGTACAACATCTTGCTGGCCCCTCCTACCAGCCGTGAAATACCTGCATTGCATAAAGAAGCACAAAGACCTAGTGATCACATCACTGGGTCTAAAATAAGGTACTTAAAAAAAGGGAGGGAAGGCAACCCGTGAAGGCAAAATACAAGCAAAATTTAGCTGTGAACACAAAGAAGTTCCATCAACTAGAGGCCACTTCCTAATGCAACAAAGACATTAAGTAGAAATGTAGAGTTTGAAAACTGATTAGCTATCAATGCAAACCCACAAGGAGGCGTTTTTCAGGCGCTACAGTGCTAAAAATAGCGCCTGCATAGCGTCTGAAAAAAGCGGCCCTATTCACTCCAGTGTGAAAGCCTGAGGGCTTTCACACTGGAGCGGTGCGCTGGCCGGGCGTCAGAAAAAGTCCTGCCAGCAGCTTCTTTGGAGCGGTGAAGGAGCGGTGAACTCACCGCTCCTCCCCATTGAAACTAATGGGGCAGCGCTGCTATACCGCCGGCAAAATGCCGCTGCGGGTGCGTTTTGCGGGCAAATTGAACCCCTTTTCGGCTGCTAGCGGGGGGTTAAAACCACCCCGCTAGTGCCCAAATAACGCCACTAAATTGAGGTTGGCGACAGAGTGTGAAAGGGAATAGAGGAATTGGTATCCTAACAGTGTGGTACTGTGGATACCTGATGGGTAATAAAGTGCCACGTCCTAAACAATATAGTAAAGAAACAGGGAGGGGACTTGGACTTTTTAGGCACCATACAATAGTATATTTAAACAAATATTTATTATTAAAAAGAGAGAAGATGCATATACATCAGTATATACTTAAAAAGCACATTTTATCACCAAATATGTAGAATCAGTATCCGCAATTGCATCCTAAAATATATAGCCATAGGGACACATAGATAAACCAACAACTAAAGTTGACTATCCGATAGTCGTGGAATGTCCACCGATGAGGCAGGGATGCGATAGAGCGGTGATGGCACAACAAGAGCTCTACATGTTTCGCGTTCAGATTGACGCTTCGTCTGGAGCAGGACATTAGGTGACTAGCAAGAAAATGAGATTAAAAGACACAATGAGTATATGTACACTATTCATTTTTATACAAATTCACAAAAATTTGTATAAAAATGAATAGTGTACATATACTCATTGTGTCTTTTAATCTCATTTTTTTGCTAGTCACCTAATGTCCTGCTCCAGACGAAGCGTCAATCTGAACGCGAAACATGTAGAGCTCTTGTTGTGACATCACCGCTCTATCGCATCCCTGCCTCATCGGTGGACATTCCACGACTATCGGATAGTCAACTTTAGTTGTTGGTTTATCTATGTGTCCCTATGGCTATATATTTTAGGATGCAATTGCGGATACTGATTCTACATATTTGGTGATAAAATGTGCTTTTTAAGTATATACTGATGTATATGTATCTTCTCTCTTTTTAATAATAATAAAATAAATATTTGTTTAAATATACTATTGTATGGTGCCTAAAAAGTCCAAGTCCCCTCCCTGTTTCTTTACTAGAGTGTGAAAGGGGTCTAAAAAAAGTAGGCAGTTTGATCAAAATTTACTGATAATTGCTATTCTGGTGAAGAACATTTCTATTCTGGAACCACAAGGTGGTGCTCAACTGCCAGTCTGTGAAGAAGATCATCTGCACTCAGTATGCTTACTTAAAGTGGACCTTTAGTCATTTTTTCATATTTCCATCTATTAAATCTTCTACCCTTGTTGTTTTAACTTTGGATAGTAAAACATTTTTTTCTGCCAGTTAATACTTTATACAGCCCACTTCCTGTTTCTTGTCCGGTCATTAACCTAGGCTTATGACATCATGCACAGCTCTCTCTGTCACACTTGTGAGAGTTTGCCAGGGAGGGGGAGGAGTCATAATATACTTACACTCATATATATTTAGCAGCCTTTCTCAACTTTTTTTTACCAAGAAGGAACCCTGCAAAGCAGGTCCAAAAATCCATCTCTTTCCTTAGTAAAAGTAGCACATACAGCACACAAAAACACTGGCTAGGCACACAGTTAACCCTTTGATCACCCCTGATGCCTAACACCTTGCCATCCAGTGTCATTAGCACTGATCACTGTATTAGTCTCACGGGTTTACACAAAAGTGTCAGTTAGTGTCCGATTATCCACCGCAGTATTGCAGTCCTGCTATAAGTTGCTGATCGCTGCCATTACTAGTATAACATTTTTAAAAAATAAATAAAAATTCCATAAATATATCTCATAGTTTTGTAGACGCTGTAACGTTCACGTAAACCAATCAATATACGCTTGGGATTTTTTTTTTTTTACCGAAAACATGTAGCAGAATACATATTGGCCTAAATTTATGAAGAAATTATATTTTAATTTATTTTTATTGGATGTGTTTTTTAGCAGAAAGTAAAAATGTGTTTTTCTTTTTCTTTTTTTTTTAATTGTCTGTCTTTTTTTGTTTATAGCGCAAAAAAAAAAAAAAAAAAAAAAAAAACGCAGTGGTGATCAAATACCACCAAAAGACAGCTCTATTTGTAGGGGAAAAAATGGGTACAGCAATGCATGACCATACAATTCTCAGTTAAAATAACGCAGTGCCATATAGCAAAAAATGGCCTGGTCATGAAGGGGGTAAATCTTCTGGAGGTCAAGTGGTTAAACACACTGGTGTAAAATGTACTAGAAGCAAGGCAATACATATCAGACGTCATTTTCCCTGCATTTGTGTTCCTTTGCGTGTATTTACCAGCAGAGGGCGCTGTCCTACTGGTTTCTTTTATAATGAATACACTGGGAAAGCTTTACAAAAAGTGGATATTAAAAATGAGAATAAATCACCTCGTTTTCTATGGGGAGTCACTTCCAAATTTTGGATCTTTAAATATTCTGTTTGCAGAAATCTTTCTCTCTGTAGTAGCGGGGGGATGTCCGTTAGCACAGTCACTTCAGATACCACCAATCTCTAAAACTGCATATGGTAAAATTATAGCATCCTTTGATGGAGGCCCCTTATTCTTGAAGCCCTGAAACCTGGTAAGGAAATTAAAAAAAAAGGGGGGGGGGGTGGGAATCAGTATTACACATTGTTTCACCCATAGTCAGGGGAACTTACAAAGATTGTGCTCTTTCTGTACTTTATACATAAGGTTATAACAATCTGTACATATAGTTTTTGATGACAATCCTTTTTAAATCTCACCCAACCGTAAGTAGCACTACTAGTACCCCCACTCAAGCTCCATACAGTAAAGCTTAAAAAGCTTGTGCAACCCGTGGTTGCAGGAAAGAAATTCTCTAGGGCTCAAGTCCTGCGGGAACGCATGGGAACGGAGTTCCTGTACTTTTTCCACAACAGGAACTCAGTTCCCATTAGCAGTTGTGTCCTGCAAGACTTTGAAGTATGCGAGCTGTGTGGCAGGTGCTACACCAGCAGCCGCCGACACAGCTCGCAATAGTAAGCGACGCACACCAGAAGTGGACTGACCATTCAGGCATTGCCAGTAGGGGGGCCCCATGAAAGCTTCCACTTCGATCTACCTGTCAATCACAGCTAGCTGACAGGTAGATCAGGTCCCTGCTGCTAAGAGATTGTGTTTAGTCAGACCTCTCGTGATGCGCTCCTCCCCGCCGGCCCCTCATGATTTTCTGTCTCCTCATCCCCCCCCCCCCAGTCTCCTGCATACTGGCTCTGTGTGTTCTGCTGAATCCCCCCCTCCTCTATCTTCAGTGCCATATGATGAGAGAACCCAGAGGAGGAGCACAGCTATTCTGCTCACAGGACATGCAGGGAGAGAGGTGAGCTGCGGGAGGAACATCAGTTTGGGGTGGTAAGCTGAGCACAATACCTGGCAAAGTTTAATGCCAGGAGGGAAGTTTATGTGGAAATATGTGAAGGGTTGGAATAGCAGCGAGTGTGTGTTGGAGCCCTGCAGAGTTTGCAGCCCCCCAAGCTAACATACATCTCCTAAGCAGGAACACATCACTATCTCCCCAAGCATTCTGTCCAGATAATGGGCAGTTAATGTATGACCTTTCCGTTTAACCCTGTGTTATCCAAACTCTGTTCAATGAAAAGTGTAAACTCACCATAAACACTCTATATACAAAATAAAATTCCCCAATAAAGATCAGAACATGATGTTCACATTTGCATGGAAGCACAATTGAATGAATGCTGATTATTAAGAGAATTACCGTATTTATGTTTATTGAGGATTGTTTTTTTTTTTTATGTACTAACAGTTAATCTTCATACACACAATACGAAAATTGGATGAAAAATACCACTTTTGAAGCGTTCGTGCATATGACCGTATCATTTGGGGGAGTGGATATTGGGTGGGAGTTCCCACACTTTTTTCCCCAGGACTTGACCCCTGAAATTCTCTCTGTGTTTGGCCGGCCTTAGACAGCTGGTGACCAATAAAGGTTTTAGACCTTCCCTATCATTCAGTCCTGATGGTTTAGACAAAAACTGAGATTGAATTTTCCTTAAAGTGAAACTAAACACACACTGTTTAATTTACATTGTCCCTTCTATTTCTGTATATGGATGATGACACTGTAATTATTTTAATAATAAAAAAAAAAAAAATGGAAGTACCTTTTTCCTAATCAATATACAGCTGTCACATGACCCAGACCTTTCCCAGCCTGTCTGCAGGGAAACGTAAGCAGGAGGAGCTTCTAGTCCTCTGCTGCTGGTCACATGTTCAAAATGTTAATTAAAATTAAAAAAAACAGCCTTTGTAATACAGAGTAAAATAAATAAATAATATCAATAAACTGTTTGTTTTAAATTGTCATACAAATATATATTTGAAATAAAATCTTTATTATTTATTGGCAATAACATGGTGCGGGTGGATTTCTCCCAGTCACAGGCTGTGTCATGCCCCTCCAGCCTGTGTTAAACAATAAGAGGGAGATAAAGCCTCTGTTAATCTACACGTAAGGTCCTGCCCCCTATTGTGCTTAGCTGGTTACTGAGCATGGAGGAGGAGGAGCGGAGTGGGCTGTCATTTATCACTGTGTATACACTCACATATGACTTTATAGTTACAAATAGCTCCCTGATTTCCAGAGACTGTCCCTGATTTGGAGCAATGTCCTTCTGTCCCTCATTCCTCCTCATTTGTCCCTCATTTTGGTCTGATCTATATGGCTGTATATAAAATGCACTTTTTATCTATCAAAAAGTGTTTTCCAGTGCTAAACCTTTCATCTTATTTCTAAATTGCTGCATTTGTAAATTCCATAAGCCAATATAAAGGAATAATAGTGGTAAAAAAAAGCACTTGTGGGTTTAACCAATCTTATTTTTTGAACAATTCTCCTTTAAGGGGGCATGACAAGGGGTGTGTCCTATGCCTGCATACTTTTGCTGATAGGTGTCCCTCATTCCCATCTCAAAAAAGTTGGGATGGGAGGGATGCTCAGATGTGATAAGTTGGAAATGCTCTACATAGAAACTTACTGAAAACTGAGCATAGTGCAGAGTTGCCACTACAGCTGCAAAATCTCTAGCTGAATTGGGGACATGAACAGATGGTGGAGATAGAAAGCAGCAGGATCAACCAGTTTTCCTGCAGAATATAGAAAACGAATCCCATAGTGACCGAGTGAGTATGAACAGCATGTAATACACCATTTTTTGATACTTTTTTTTTGACGTGGGTTTAGTGACACTTTAAGAGGAACACAGGAAGCAATAAAAACTGAACTCTCACCACTGCATCCAAAACAAAAAAAACTTTTGGCTTTAGATACACTTTAGGAAATGCCCCTTGCTATTCCAATATATAAATGTCAGAACTCTAAGGGGCAGTAATTTGAGATAATATATTCTGCTTTATAAGGGTACATCAGTGGCAAAATTATAGGGGTCGCCGAGATCGCCATGGCGAATGGGCCCCTTGCTGCAGGGGGCCCTTGAGGTCCCCCTGTACTGTTTGATAGGAGGGGAGGCTGAGAGGAGCTCCCCCCGATCGTCAGCCGAACTGTAATCGGCACTGCGTCCTCACATACCTAAAGTGAAAGCAGTGTGTGCTGTGCTGTGCTCTTTGTCTCCCCCTATAATGCAGTACCCGGCAGGAAGAAGGTACTGTAAATGTCTGACGTTTTTTTTATAAGACTATCTACTGTATGTGTGTTTATATGTGTGTGAATGCATGTGTGTGTGTGGGGGTGTGTGCATGCATGTGTGTGTGTGTGTGTGCATGCATGCATGAATGTGTGTGTGTGTGTGTGGGGGGGGTACATGTGTGTGTGTGTGGGGGGTGTGCATGCATGTGTGTGGGGGGGTGTGGGGGTGGGGGTGCATGCATGTGTGTGTGGGGGGTGTGCATGCATGCATGTGTGTGGGGGGTGCATGCATGTGTGTGTGGGGGGTGTGCATGCATGCATGCATGCATGTGTGTGTGGGGGGTGCATGCATGTGTGTGTGTGTGGGGGTGTGCATGCATGCATGTGTTAGGTGGTGCATGCATGTGTGTGTGGGGGTGTGCATGCATGCATGTATGTGGGGGGTGCATGCATGTGTGTGTGGGGGTGTGCATGCATGCATGTGTGTGGGGGTGTGCATGCATGTGTGTGGGGGGTGTGCATGCATGTGTGTGGGGGGTGCGCATGCATGTGTGTGTGGGGGTGCGCATGCATGTGTGTGTGGGGGGGTGCATGCATGTGTGTGGGGGGTGTGCATGCATGTGTGTGTGGGGGTGTGCATGCATATGTGTGTGGATGTGCATGCATGTGTGTGGGTGTGCGAGCAGGCGGTGTGGATTCACAGTGGCAGCATTTGGCACACCGGCAGCATTTAATGGGCACACCGGCAGCATTTGATGGGCACAGTGGCGGCATTTGATGGCACAGCGGCAGAGTTTGATGGGCACAGTGGCAGCATTTCATGGGCACAGTGGCAAAGTGGCGACATTTGATGGTACAATGGGGGCGTTTGATGGTACAGTGGCTGCAACTGATGTTTTTATTTCTGAATTTTTCAGTTTGCTTGCGCCCCCCTAAAAATTTTGAGCACCAGCTGTCACTGGTTTATATGTGCATTTATATATATATATATATATATATATATATATATATATATATATATATATAGTGTGTGTGTGTTTTTACATAAAAATGAAGAAATTGGTTCCTTTATATGCAGCCACCCACTTGTGACTGGGCCCTGGTGTTCCAACATCGGGCTCGGAGGTCGGGGGGGGGGCTCCATGGTTTCTTGCATCGGGGCCCTGAGGGTTCAAGTTACGCCACTGGGGTACATCACTAGTAGGGATGGGCCCGGTGCTCGATGCGAACCCACGTTCGCATCGAGCACCGGGCGTTCGCTCGCTCGGCGAGCCCAGAACTATTTTGGCCGCTCGCATCACACGAACGCGGCCGGCGCAGTGCATTGCTGGCTGATGATTGGCCAAGCATGCACTGTGACCCCGCATGCTTGGCCAATCACAGCGCCGGAAACTCGAAGAGCCATAATTGGCTACAGGCAGGACGCCTGTAGCCAATTACAGCTCAGGGGCTTAGTACACGCCCCCTCTTATAAAAGGCCGCCACGCCGTCTGCGCCGGTCACATGCTGTTCCGGCGTAGATAGAGCAGGATCGTTCTGTGTCACTCTGCTGGATTTAGTTAGATAGATTCACTTAGAGAGATTGAGTTAGATAGATTCATTTAGAAGGATTGATTTAGAAAGAGGGGCTTGTAGTGTGTTCGTGGCAGGCAGGCACTGGCAGCAAACAGAGCTCCTGTATTTTGTTCCCAGAAGCACCTATAGGACTTGTAGTGTGTTCGTGGCAGGCAGGCAGAGCTCCTATATTTTGTTCCCAGAAGCACCTATAGGACTTGTAGTGTGTTCGTGGCAGGCAGGCAGAGCTCCTATATTTTGTTCCCAGAAGCACCTATAGGACTTGAAGTGTGTTAGTCCCATCACACAGACCTACATTTTCTTCCCAGAAGCACCTATAGGACTTGTAGTGTGTTAGTCCCATCACACAGAGATCATATATTTTGTTCCCAGAGGCACCTATAGGACTTGAAGTGTGTTAGTCCCATCACACAGACCTATATTTTCTTCCCAGAAGCACCTATAGGACTTGAAGTGTGTTAGTCCCATCACACAGAGATCATATATTTTTTCCCAGAAGCACCTATAGGACTTGAAGTGTGTTAGTCCCATCACACCATCACACAGACCTATATTTTCTTCCCAGAAGCACCCATAGGACTTGAAGTGTGTTAGTCCCATCACACAGAGATCATATATTTTGTTCCCAGAAGCACCTATAGGACTTGAAGTGTGTTAGTCCCATCACACAGACCTACATTTTCTTCCCAGAAGCACCTATAGGACTTGAAGTGTGTTAGTCCCATCACACAGAGATCATATATTTTGTTCCCAGAAGCACCTATAGGACTTGAAGTGTGTTAGTCCCATCAGCACCCATAGGACTTGAAGTGTGTTAGTCCCATCACACAGAGATCTTATATTTTGTTCCCAGAAGCACCTATAGGACTTGAAGTGTGTTGTCCCATCACACAGACCTATATTTTGTTCCAGAAGCACCTATAGGACTTGAAGTGTGTTAGTCCCATCACACAGACCTACATTTTCTTCCCAGAAGCACCTATAGGACTTGAAGTGTGTTAGTCCCATCACACAGAGATCATATATTTTGTTCCCAGAAGCACCTATAGGACTTGAAGTGTGTTAGTCCCATCACACAGACCTACATTTTCTTCCCAGAAGCACCTATAGGACTTGAAGTGTGTTAGTCCCATCACACAGACTATATTTTCTTCCCAGAAGCACCTATAGGACTTGAAGTGTGTTAGTCCCATCACACAGACCTACATTTTCTTCCCAGAAGCACCTATAGGACTTGAAGTGTGTTAGTCCCATCACACAGAGATCATATATTTTGTTCCCAGAAGCACCTATAGGACTTGAAGTGTGTTAGTCCCATCACACAGACCTTCCCAGAAGCACCTATAGGACTTGAAGTGTGTTAGTCCCATCACACAGACCTACATTTTCTTCCCAGAAGCACCCATAGGACTTGAAGTGTGTTAGTCCCATCACACAGAGATCATATTTTTTGTTCCCAGAAGCACCTATAGGACTTGAAGTGTGTTAGTCCCATCACACAGACCTATATTTTCTTCCCAGAAGCACCCATAGGACTTGAAGTGTGTTAGTCCCATCACACAGAGATCATATATTTTGTTCCCAGAAGCACCTATAGGACTTGAAGTGTGTTAGTCCCATCACACAGACCTATATTTTCTTCCCAGAAGCACCCATAGGACTTGAAGTGTGTTAGTCCCATCACACAGAGATCCTATATTTTGTTCCCAGAAGCACCTATAGGACTTGAAGTGTGTTAGTCCCATCACACAGACCTATATTTTGTTCCCAGAAGCACCTATAGGACTTGTGTGTTAGTCCCATCACACAGTGTTAGTCCCATCCCACAGACCTATATTTTGTTCCCAGAAGCATCACACAGAGATCATATATTTTGTTCCCAGAAGCACCTATAGGACTTGAAGTGTGTTAGTCCCATCACACAGACCTATATTTTCTTCCCAGAAGCACCTAGGACTTGAAGTGTGTTAGTCCCATCACACAGACCTATATTTTGTTCCCAGAAGCACCTATAGGACTTGAAGTGTGTTAGTCCCATCACACAGACCTATATTTTGTTCCCAGAAGCACATATAGGACTTGAAGTGTGTAGTCCCATCACACAGACCTACATTTTCTTCCCAGCAGCACCCATAGGACTTGAAGTGTGTTAGTGGCATCACACAGAGATCATATATTTTGTTCCCAGAAGCACCTATAGGACTTGAAGTGTGTTAGTCCCATCACACAGACCTATATTTTGTTCCCAGAAGCACCTATAGGACTTGAAGTGTGTTAGTCCCATCACACAGAGAGCTCCTATATTGTCTTCTCAGCAGCACCCACAGGACTTCTAGTGTGTTAGTGGCATCACACAGAGCTCCTCTATTTTCTTTGCAGAAGCACCCATAGGACTTCTCTAGTGTGTTAGTGGCATCACACAGAGCTTCTATATTGTCTTCTCAGCAGCACCCACAGGACTTCTAGTGTGTTAGTGGCATCACACAGAGCTCCTCTATTTTCTTTGCAGAAGCACCCATAGGACTTCTAGTGTGTTAGTGGCATCACACAGAGCTTCTATATTGTCTTCTCAGCAGCACCCACAGGACTTCTAGTGTGTTAGTGGCATCACACAGAGCTCCTCTATTTTCTTTGCAGAAGCACCCATAGGACTTCTAGTGTGTTAGTGGCATCACACAGAGCTTCTATATTGTCTTCTCAGCAGCACCCACAGGACTTCTAGTGTGTTAGTGGCATCACACAGAGCTCCTCTATTTTCTTTGCAGAAGCACCCATAGGACTTCTAGTGTGTTAGTGGCATCACACAGAGCTTCTATATTGTCTTCTCAGCAGCACCCACAGGACTTCTAGTGTGTTAGTGGCATCACACAGAGCTCCTCTATTTTCTTTGCAGAAGCACCCATAGGACTTCTAGTGTGTTAGTGGCATCACACAGAGCTCCTATATTGTCTTCTCAGCAGCACCCACAGGACTTCTAGTGTGTTAGTGGCATCACACAGAGCTCCTCTATTTTCTTTGCAGAAGCACCCATAGGACTTCTAGTGTGTTAGTGGCATCACACAGAGCTCCTATATTGTCTTCTCAGCAGCACCCACAGGACTTCTAGTGTGTTAGTGGCATCACACAGAGCTCCTCTATTTTCTTTGCAGAAGCACCCATAGGACTTCTAGTGTGTTAGTGGCATCACACAGAGCTCCTATATTGTCTTCTCAGCAGCACCCACAGGACTTCTAGTGTGTTAGTGGCATCACACAGAGCTCCTCTATTTTCTTTGCAGAAGCACCCATAGGACTTCTAGTGTGTTAGTGGCATCACACAGAGCTTCTATATTGTCTTCTCAGCAGCACCCACAGGACTTCTAGTGTGTTAGTGGCATCACACAGAGCTCCTCTATTTTCTTTGCAGAAGCACCCATAGGACTTCTAGTGTGTTAGTGGCATCACACAGAGCTCCTCTATTTTCTTTGCAGAAGCACCCATAGGACTTCTAGTGTGTTAGTGGCATCACACAGAGCTCCTCTATTTTCTTTGCAGAAGCACCCATAGGACTTCTAGTGTGTTAGTGGCATCACACAGAGCTCCTCTATTTTCTTTGCAGAAGCACCCATAGGACTTCTAGTGTGTTAGTGGCATCACACAGAGCTCCTCTATTTTCTTTGCAGAAGCACCCATAGGACTTCTAGTGTGTTAGTGGCATCACACAGAGCTCCTATATTGTCTTCTCAGCAGCACCCACAGGACTTCTAGTGTGTTAGTGGCATCACACAGAGCTCCTCTATTTTCTTTGCAGAAGCACCCATAGGACTTCTAGTGTGTTAGTGGCATCACACAGAGCTCCTATATTTTATTCTCAGCAGCACCCACAGGACTACCGACTACAATGGCTGGAAGACCGCCAAGGGGAGGCAGAGCGTGCAGAGCCAAGAACACAGGGCAGGCAGGCTCTGTTTCTAGTGGACGTGGCCGTGGCCGTGGACGTGGTCGTGCATCGTCATCAGCACGTGGCCATGGGACACGCGCGTCTTTGTTTTCGGCAGCTGGACATGTGGAGCCGCATCATGCTGAAGGCTTGGTAGAATGGATGACCAAGCCCTCCTCATCCTCCTCATCCTCTCTCACCCAGGCTCAGGGTACTGACAGAGCAGCTGCCAACGCATACTCAATGGCATCATCAGCCACCCCTTCCCTAGACCCACCATGTCCTCCTGAGGAGTCCCCCGAACTCTTTGAGCACAGTGTTGGGTACATGCTCCAGGGGGATGCCCAACGATTCGAAGGCTCGGATGATGATACCCAGCTTGAGGAATCTGGCAGTACTGTTCCACCAGCTGCAGCTTACTGCCAGGTTTGCTCTAGTGGTGAAGAG
This sequence comes from Lithobates sylvaticus, assembly GCA_028564925.1. Taxonomy (NCBI): domain Eukaryota; kingdom Metazoa; phylum Chordata; class Amphibia; order Anura; family Ranidae; genus Lithobates; species Lithobates sylvaticus. The sequence continues at coordinate 150,781,894 of CM053035.1, read as the reverse complement.
GGAGGGGATGATGAGGTCACTGACTCCACGTGGGTGCCTGAAGGGAGAGAGGATGAGGAGGAGGACGAGGAGGAGGAGGATGCGGCGTCACATGTCCAACGAGGCAGGATGCCCCCTGGAGGCCAGGTAGAGGCCAGCACAGCAACTGTACAACACCGCAGAGCTCCGCCTGTGCAGGGCGCTGCCTCTGCACGTTATCAGAAAAGTTCTTTGGTGTGGGCCTTTTTTGAGACGAGTGCATCAGATCGCACCACTGCTATTTGCAATATTTGTCTCAAGCGTATCTCGCGTGGCCAAAACATCAGCCGCTTGGGCACCACAAGCATGACCAGACATATGTCGACCTGCCATGCAGCTCGTTGGCAGGCACACATAAAAGACCCACACCAAAGAACTAAGCGGACCTCTCCTTGCTCCTCATCAGCTGGGATCTCCATCCCCACTACACCTTCAGTCCTCTCTGAAAGCTGCTGTGAGAGGACTGAAGGTGTAGAATTAGGTGTGTCACAACCAAGTACTTGCAGTACACCGACGTCTGATTGCAGCAGGCAAATTTCCCTGCCCCAGCTGCTGGACCGTAGAAAGAAGTACACTCCCAGCCATCCACATGCCCAGCGGTTGAATGCTAGCTTGGCTAAATTGCTAGCACTTCAACTGCTGCCTTTTCAGTTGGTAGACTTGGCCCCCTTCCGTGAGTTTGTTCAATGTGCGGTTCCTCAGTGGCAGGTTCCCAAACGCCACTTTTTCTCACGGAAGGCGATTCCGTCTCTCTACCGGCATGTGGAAGGCAATGTCCATGCCTCGCTGGACAGGGCGGTCAGCGGTAAGGTGCATATTACCGCTGACTCATGGTCCAGCAGGCATGGACAGGGACGGTACCTTTCTTTCACGGCCCATTGGGTCACTCTATTGGCAGCTGGGAGGGATGCAGGACAAGGTGCAGTAGTGTTGGAGGTTGTTCCGCCACCACGCCTCCAAAACGCTACTACTGCTACTGGTTGTGACACACCTCTCTCCTCCACCCCCTCCTCTTCTTCTTCCTCCAGTGCTCTGTCCTTGGAACCAGCGGTGCTCCGTAGGCGTACAAGGGGCTACCCAAGTACGCAGGCAAAAAGATGCCATGCCGTGCTTGCGCTGGTGTGTTTGGGGGACAGGAGCCACACTGGGCCAGAGGTTCTGGCAGCTCTGCAGGGGCAGGCCGAGAGGTGGTTGACGCCACGTCAGCTTAAGCCAGGAATGGTCGTTTCTGACAATGGCACCAACCTCCTCTCCGCCCTGCGACAGGGGCAGCTCACCCATGTGCCCTGCATGGCTCACGTCCTCAACCTGGTGGTGCAGCGGTTCTTGGGCAGGTTCCCAGGCTTACAGGATGTCCTGAGGCAGGCCAGGAAAGTCTGTGTGCATTTCCGCCGATCTTATAATGCCAGTGCTCGGCTGACTGAGCTGCAAAAGGAGCTGAACCTGCCCAAGAACCGCCTAATATGTGACATGCCCACCAGGTGGAACTCAACGTTGGCCATGCTGCAGCGACTGCACACGCAGCAGAGGGCCATCAATGAGTACCTTTGCGACTACGGCACCAGGACAGGGTCAGGGGAGCTTGTTTTTTTTTCCCCACGTCAGTGGAGCATGATCAGGGATGCATGCACTGTCCTCTCACCATTTGAGGAGGCCACGAGGATGGTGAGCAGTGACAGTGCATGCATCAGTGACACTGTCCCTCTTGTCCACCTGTTGGAGCATACGCTGCGTGGGATAATGGACAGGGCACTTGAGGCAGAACAGAGGCAGGAAGAGGAGGACTTCCTTGCCTCTCAAGGCCCCCTTTATCCGGACAGTGTTCCTTCTGTCCCACCCATCACACAGGAAGAGGATGAGGAGGAGGAGGAGGAGGATTGTGTGAGCATGGAGGTGGAGCCTGGCACTCAGCATCAGCAGCAGCAGTCTTTTAGGGATGATGTACAGTCCCAACAAACCAGTGGACTTGTACGTGGCTGGGAGGAGGTGGCTGGCGATCATGTCATCCTCAGTGACCCAGAAGACTCCGGACCGAATGCCTCAGCCGTCGCAGAGGGAGCAGAGGATGAGACATCTCAGGGAGGCCTTGCAGAAAGGTCTGTGCAACGCGTTCCCAGAAACTGGGAGGTTACAAACTCCTGGTCCTGGGCGACGAGTTGCTGAGGCTTCGGTCAGTAGCAGAAGGAGCGGTAGGGAAGGTGGACGTCTGACCGATGCGTTCAGACAATTTTTTAGTCCGCAGCCCCAAGGTATGATCGGTTCCAGCAACCATCGCCAGCGTCTGATATACATGGTGCAGGAATACCTTGGGGCAAGGTCAGACTTGGACACCTTTCCCACCGAAAATCCTCTGGCTTACTGGGTCCTGAGGATGGATCACTGGCCAGAGCTTGCACAGTATGCAATTGAGCTACTGGCCTGTCCTGCCTCCAGCGTTCTTTCCGAACGCACATTCAGTGCTGCTGGAGGATTTGTCACCGATCATAGGGTGCTAAGGCACAATTTTTCAGCCCCTTTTTTCAGCCCCTGTTTAACAGGGGCGTGTACATACAATTTTTATAAAAAAAATGCTTCGCAACACGTGTGACTGCTGTGCTCCAAGTACAGTATCTGTGAGGGGTTGCAGTGTTGTGGCACCAGCACCAGTGCCTAAGGCACAATTTTTCAGCCCCTGTTTAACAGGGGCGTGTACTTACAATTTTTTAAAAAAATGCTTCGCAACACGTGTGACTGCTGTGCTCCAAGTACAGTATCTGTGAGGGGTTGCAGTGTTGTGGCACCAGCACCAGTGCCTAAGGCACAATTTTTCAGCCCCTGTTTAACAGGGGCGGGTAATTACAAATCTTGATCTAATAGTTCACAGCAGGGCCATTCCTGCGCCCACCAAGAGTAACTATGAGGGCCTACAGTCTTGTTTGTACTACCGTCCACCACCACCGCCAAAGGCCCAATTTTTCTGCCCTGTTCATCAGGTGCTTGCAATTACAAATCTTGATCTAATAACTCACAGCAGGGCCCATTCCTGCGCCCACCAAGAGTAACTATGAGGGCCTACAGTCTTGTGGCATGATTTTCATGGGAAAAAGGTATCTCCTCTCTACTGAAGAGTATATACGCCAGGCCCCTACTTTCAAACATCCAACTTACAAACGACGTGTTTATCCACATACTTTAGACACCCCCCAGGTACCATATTTAGGAAAATTTCACTTTTTTTTTTTCACTTTATGCATCATTAAAATGACTGCTCCCGAAAAAACTTAAAAGTTCTTTTTGCATTGATATATGCAGGACCCGGGTCCCCAAACCTTTAACATGCATATTGGCCGTTGTAATTAGCACTTTTGATTTCGAACATTCGCGTCCATTATAACGTATAGGGTTCGAAAATTCCCAAATTGGCTCCAGCTTTTCTCTTTGAAGTCAGCATTGAAATGGAAAGTCTTAGTGAATCTGACATTGCTGTGCGTGGAAAGTCTTAGTGAATCTGACATTGCTGTGCGTGGATTTTCAGACAAAGACACTTGAATGTGTTTGTGTGATGGCAGCAATCATAAATCAAGGCACTGGCTATTAGAATTCTGCATCGCTTTTGGCAGACATTCCATGCTTTGATCCCTTCTTAAGCCTATTACTTCGAAAGTAAGCTACTTTACTGGCTAAAAACTTATATATCTGATGATCTGTTCATTACTTTCAGCAGATCCAATGAGATTACAGTTTGCTGGTAAAAATTACTAATTGTCACAGTTTTAATCTTCTTGAAAGGAAATTATGGATTCATTCATTCATTTTTGTCAGCTAAAGAGTATTTTTATTATTTCTCCTATTTACAGTACTGTATATACAGGCAGTCCCAGGGTTACGAACATCCGAGGTACGAACAACTCCTACTTACGAGCGGAGGCGGCGTGACGTCACTGCCGGCCGCTTGTGCTCCACACTGATCCCGGACACAGCCGAGCAACCATCTTGCAGCGCCGGACACATCCTACACTGCAGTACTGCATGGCCACAAGAGCCCCAAAAAACATGACTGCATGCCCAGAAGAACCCGGAGCATCCCACATGACTGCACAGACTGGAGACACTTAGAAATGTACTGTTCTGACTTACAAACAAATTTGGCGTAAGAACAAACCTACAGTCCCTAACTTGTTCATAACCCAGGAACCGCCTGTATATGGTAACCCCAACATATTATTCAATGATTACAGAGTTCATTGAGATAGTCGCATCAGCCCCATCCCTTGAAATTGTTCACAATCTAATATCAGTACCTCAGACACTAGGGGGGGTCTGGAGAGAAGCCAATTGGGCTACAAGAATGGTTTTGGTTTGTGGGTGGAAACTGGAGCAGTGGAGGTAATCTGCAAAAGAAGAATATACAGACTTCATGTAGATAGCATGTGAATTGGATCCACACAGGACTGAAAGCTGCAGGGTAAAAGCAAGAGCCAAATTACATCTACAAATAGGTATTAATGTGCAATAAAAACCCAACTGCAGGTTGATCAAGGATAAGTGCTCTTCGAAATAATGTGTAATAAAACTTTTTGCCCTCCTTTCCTGACCCAAACTAACAGGCATATTTACCTGATTTGGAGGCTGTGGCCTGCACAGTTTGCATCCTATGCTGAATGTCTTCTGTGCGCACCTTATGGACTTCTATGGACTTCTATAGACTTGTATACAGATGCTGGAGACTCTTGGGGGGGGGGGGGGGGGGCAACCACATACAAGTCTATAGGGATCTACTGCAGACAGTGCACACAAGACTTTCAGGAAAGAATGTAAAGCATGCTGTGGACGCCAGGTCGGTCAGCATGCAAAAGGTGCAGGGTGGGCTTATTTAGGTTTGGGAAGGAGGGTAAAAAGGGTAAGTGTACTTTGTTTTGAAGTGTACTCATCTTTAAACTACCAGGAATACATTCTGCTCAGGGGTGAATAGAGCACCATATCACATGGTGCATATGTTGTTGAGAATTATGTTAATGTGCATTGAGGTCTTGTTCACATCACAACATGATATAATACCCATCAAAGTAATGCCGTATTGCAGGTAATTCTTAATTGCACCCACAGTGCACATGCACAGTGCGCTAAAAATGCAAATGTGTTGTGCCTTGAAAAAACAGTGTTTTACAGGCATCATAATTCATGGCACCCTGGTAATAATGCAACAACAAACAAGGTTAACTGCACTTCCTTTGAGCAATGTACATTCACATTGGTGTGCGCTGAAGTGCAGGTACAGTGCCTCAAGGTATGGATCCTGCCTTAGTATAATAAGGAATAGGGACATTTTTTCAAGGCTGCCAGGCCTCACCAGAGTAATTGAGCATGACATTGTCACCGAACCTAATGTAAAGGTTTGAGTAAAACCCTATCACATTCAAGAGGCACACAGGAAAACATTAAGTTCTGAAAAATGTTGAACTCAATATAACTGAGGACTCTCAGAGAGAATGGTGGAGTCTGATTGTGTTGGTACCAAAGCCTGTTGGTACCAAAACGGAAACCCTATGAACATCCCATAGTCTTTCTCGGTAGAAATTTGACAGCCAACGAGAGAAATTACACTGTCGTGGAGTCAGAGTGCCTGTGTCACGTACCTGGTGGTGCGAGCCCGAGATTGCAGGGGGAGGCCTCCCTTGCGTCTCCCACTCCTGGTCCCCTGGTGTGGGAACAGGAGAGCCAGGAGTGAGGAGGAGCACGGGTGCCTGGCAGGATCAACAGACCGGTGGGAAGGAAACAGGTTAGCTGAGCAGGCAGGATCTCTGGGAAGCAGGCTCACAGGTAAACCGGATAGCAGAGCTGGCAGGATCACAGGAAGCAGGCTCACAGGTAAACTGGATAGCAGAGCTGGCAGGATCACAGGAAACAGGCTCACAGGTAAACCGGATAGCAGAGCTGGCAGGATCACAGGAAGCAGGCTCACAGGTAAACTGGATAGCAGAGCTGGCAGGATCACAGGAAACAGGCTCACAGGTAAACTGGATAGCAGAGCTGGCAGGATCACAGGAAGCAGGCTCACAGGTAAAACCGGATAGCAGAGCTGGCAGGATCACAGGAAGCAGGCTCACAGGTAAACTGGATAGCAGAGCTGGCAGGATCACAGGAAACAGGCTCACAGGTAAACTGGATAGCAGAGCTGGCAGGATCACAGGAATCAGGCTCACAGGTAAGCTGGATAGCGGAGCTGACAGGAACTGGACAACGGCTTGGCAAGTAGGTTCACAGGTACACTTGGATAGCAGAGCTGACAGGAACTGAACAACGGCTTGGCAAGCAGGTTCACAGGTAAGCTTGGATAGCAGAGCTGACAGGAACTGGACAACGGCTTGGCAAGTAAGTTCACAGGTACACTTGGATAGCAGAGCTGACAGGAACCGGACAACGGCTTGGCAAGTAAGTTCACAGGTACACTTGGATAGCAGAGCTGACAGGAACTGGACAACGGCTTGGCAAGCAGGTTCACAGGTAAGCTGGGATAGCTGAGCTGACAGGAACTGAACACAGGAAACGGAACCACAGACTGGACTGGAACCTGAGGGCCAGGACGGCCCGGGTTTAGATTTCTGGCAGGATCTTCATGACAGCCTGGCTATTAGGTGGGTTCTAGACATCCGACACTATTTTCTCCTTGGCAGGAAGTTTTGTCTACTGTTGGACCATACCCAACTGACCTCAAGAGATTGATCAAATACACAAATGCCAGGGTAACCGGATGGTTCCTGGCCCTACAAGAGTTAGAATTTGTGGCTGAACATAGGCTGTGGAAGCAACAGCAGAATGTTGATACCCTCTCTAGAGTACACTGTAGGGTGCCTCTGACACTTCTTCATTGAGGCAGAGGGGGGGTATGTACAGGACACCAGGGATGGATCATGTAATGCAGGTATGTTTCTCCATTATTTGGGTTAAGAAAGGCTGCGCTGAATTTACTCTCCCAGGCTATGCAAGAAACTCTGAAGTCCACTTTCAGTTGTTTTTTCTAGAATTACAAGCTCTTGCTGGTCAGCTGTCAACTTCCTACTGCAATAACAGCTTGGCCTCCATTCACCCCAGAGCAGAATGTATTCCTGGTGATTCTGAAGCATTTTTTTCAGAAGGTGTTTTTAAAGCATTTTATGAGGTTAGTGCAAGTGTTTTTGCACATGTATCAAGCTTCAGTTTTTTTACCCCCACTGGGCTGGGCAATGGGACTAGAGCAGTTCTAGACAAGGATTGGAGTCTTTCAGGTGTGAAAACACACAAAATGTGTGTTGTATGTATTGTGAGTTTACAGGTTCTCTCACTAAAATGTATGGGACAAAAAATGTCTGATTATGTGAAAGAAAAAAAAACTCTTATGCCCCGTACACACGATAGGACATTGATCGGACATTCCGACAACAAAATCCATGGATTTTTTTCCGACGAATGTTGGCTCAAACTTGTCTTGCATACACACGGTCACAGTTGGTGCGAACGTCAAGAACGCGGTGACGTACAACACTTACGATGAGCCAATAAAAATGACGTTTAATAGCCAGTGTGGCTCTTTTGTTTGATTCCGAGCATACCTGGAACTTTGTGCGTCGTAATTGTGTACACACGATTGGAATTTCCGACAATGGATTTGGTTGTCGGAAAATTTGAGATCCAGATCTCAAATTTTGTGTGAAGGAAATTCAGATGGAAAATGTCCGATGGAGCCTACACACTGTCGGAATTTTCCAAAGCTCCCATCGAACATTTTCCGTCGGAAAATCTGACCGTGTGTACGGGCAATAGGGTGTCCTAGACAATTTTATAAAGTGTGGGTTAACTGGTTAGCTACCCTTGGCATATTACCTATTCATTTTGTAATGGATAGACTTCTATGACTTGTTCAATCTTTCTTGTACTCAAAATGTTGTTGAACTTCACATAATGTTAATTATTTTTAAATAAAATACAATCTTTTCCTATCCTTTGTCTTTAAACAAGACCTTGATCTTTCTTTTTAATGTACCTGCACTGTCAATCTACATGCTCAATGGTTGTTAACATACTCTCTGGTTGACTATGAGAAATCTTCAATAAATCTTACATAATTAAAAAAAAAATAGCTCATGTATGCCTTTGATCGTAGAGCGATGAATGTACAGATGACTGGGTGTTGAAATGTGAATAGCCACAATTGCAAACAATGGGATTCTGCATGTTGAACGTAGTCAAGCACAGGGAAACACACTACAAAAACAGTCAGGAGTGAATCGGGGCTCATGGAACTGAAGTTGTGTAAATTATTACCTTTTCACCTTGCAAACAATGAAAATACCCTGTAAATTGGAACAGGGGACTATTATGGACTACCTAAGTCATATACAATACCAGTACTATAAAAAGAAAATATTTATTATACATATGAATTAAAAACAAGCGTGGCTGGAGTATACAGGGGCACATATACAGTTCAGAAAAACACAGCAATATGGTTCTAGTTGCTAGTATGGTCGCGCAGGGGCATGTGACGCCCTTTGAAGCCCACTTCATCTTCAGAGATACCACAAGCAAACTTGTAGGATGAACTATGATTGAAAAAATTGGTTGCAATAACAAAATCAGTTTGAATATATTATGCAAAGCGTTTTTGGTATATACAAAGTACAGACAATATACATTATATTAGCTACTGACCGAAGGTGCACTGTGGGTATAGATATGCAGCCCAGCGGGTATTTTCATTGTATTCTACGTTGGGATGATGGCTACATTTTGACACCAGACCCTGACAACTTTAGTTTTCACCTTGTAAATGTAGTTGTGCAGGTTTTTTAATACATTTTTCTTGAAAGGGGTTTTACAAAGTAAAAATAAACACAGAAGATCAAAGGTACTAATGTTTTTACAACATAAAGAGTAAAATTGAACCTGAAGGCGGAAATGATAAAGTGCAACCACATAACAGGTTCCATTATGAGGAGGAAACGCCTCCTGCTGTTTCGAATCAAACCAATGTGCACGTTTTTCATATTGGTGTAAGCATACCTCCCAACTGTCCCTCATTATAAGGGACTTTTCCTCTTTTGAAACCAATTCCCTTTGTCCCTCTTTCATCCTCAGTTGTCCCTTAAGCCTCATACACACGATAAGAATAGCGCATGAATGATCTTTTGTTTTTGCTTTTTGCATACTAGGCTCATATCGAAAACCAGTAGGTTACTAAAGTTATGAAAATTCTCGTACGACAATACAAATTCGGAAGTGATGTAAATATTGTATTGTAATGTATTCTTTCATTTCAGAGGATGTGTGGTCTTGGTCATACGATTATTAAAATTAAAATTTTCGTGTTCGATTAATCGATTTTTTTTTTAAAATCGATTAATCGACTAATTTCGATTAATTATAACGCACATACAGATCCAACTACTTTTAACTGATCTCCTTGCATTGCAACTCTGCATTAGTCAGTAGTAAATGTGCTATACACTATATACAATCACCCGACACTAGTTAGTTTTCACAATCCATGACTTAACTTCACAGTTCACACAAATACATTTTAAATTCAAACTGTAGCACTGACGTAAGTAATTTTTTTTTCCACTGTAGTGTGACAATCCCTCCCCCTCCAGTCTAACTAATCACTCTCGCCTTATGGCATGGACCCCTGTGCAAACAGGTGGTCATACAAGCGGGTATGAAAAGGGTTAACACGGAACATAAACTTCTCTTGCGTCTCCTTAGATCTCAGCAAGGACGCCAGGTCTTGGTTAGAAAGAAAAGATCTCACAGCTTAAGTATAAGATTTAATTTTTGTGTTCAAACACCAACTACTCACATAAAGATGATAAAAACACAGCATGTAAAGCCGACAATCGTGTTAGTTCTGTAGGGCAGCAGCGGGTGACGTCATTCGTAGATCCTCCCCCGTACACGTTACATTCAATCAGAACTTCGATGTCACCAGACTCCTCCCCCTTCCCTTCGTTAGCAGACGGAGGCACTTGGGGAAGGGGGGAGGAGTCCGGTGACATCGATGTCTGTGACGTCACCGGATCTCCGACGGAACTCTCTGAAGACCCGGAAGCCGGACCCGGAAGCCGGCGGAGAGATGAGTACCGATCAAAAGAATTTTTTTCCACAGCCCTAGTACAAATATTATACTAATTACACTAAAATCATTAGTCTTGGTATCGTTTGCGAGAAATTTTCGTGCTTGTCCCTTCGGATATTTACGTATATACTGTCATGATCGGCTCTCGAAAGCTGTGTACTAACAGATTATCGGACGATCGCTCTAAAAGCGGTATTTTTCGTCTAATTCTCTCACCGTGTGTACTAGGCATCACTTTGGCTTGATGTAAGGATCTCTATAAAAAATGTATTATTAAAATTGTTTTACGCCTCTAAACCCTTTACATAGCCTTTTCAATTATTCTGTTTGTTGTTTTTAAATGCCAAAATAAAGTAAATTAAGTGATTATAAAAATATGTACAACATACGTTATACCAAATATTATGTGTGCATTATTCCTCATTGTCCGTATTACTGGAGGCATGGCAGGGGCATGCCATTTGCCTGTATACTTGTCTCTTTTTCCCATCACACAAAGCTGGGAGGTATGCAGTGAATAAATGTGTTTAAAATTTCCTATTGATCCTGAAAGTTTCTGCTTTCTTTCTCTCTGTATATGGTGACCACCGGCTTATAGTGCTGCAAGACAGTGGTCACACTGTTTTTTCATCTAATCTGTTAAAGTTAAAGTAGTGTTGAACCCTAAAAGTTTTTTTGAACTAACGTATTCCTATCTACTAGGGCAGGGGTCTCCAAACCTAAGCAAAGGGCCAGTTTCTTGGCCTTCAGACTTTAGGGGGGGCTGGACTGTGACCAGTGGGAGTCGAAAATGCCCCAGCATCAGTGGGTATAAACAATGTCCCATCATTGGTTTGAATAGAAGGAATATTGCCCCATTGTTAGTATCAATAGGAAGAATACTGCCTCATTGATGCTGTCAGTGAGAGGAATAGTGCCCCATTGATGATGTCAGTTGGTGGAATCATGCCCCAAGGGCCAAATAAAAGCAAGCCAAGGGTCCCATCTGGCCACACTTTACCCCAGTACAGTGACCGCCCGTCCATTAGGGGCGCACAGACACCCGATTGGCTGACAGTACAGGTGATCCCATTGGACGCGTTGCAAGGAGGAGAGAAGAGAGAAAGAGGGAGGAAACAGAGCCGATCCCGGGACACATCTTGTTGCCATTCACCCGGTGCCTGACCCGCCACTAAGGTGGGGTAAGTGCCGAGCAGACAGCGGGCAGGGGTGCTGAATGAGGGGGGGGGGGGGATTGGGGTGGCTGGGTGCATCCGTGCCATATATCATATATCTGTAGTAAACCCTACTTGTTGTAAACTTGACAGGCGCTGGTTCCAGATTCCTAAACGTAGCCTCCCCTAACTTCCTGTCGAAGAGAGAACAATCTGTGTATTAACTAAGGGACAGCAGTTGTCCATTTATTGGCTTTGAGGAGGCGAGAGCAGAGTAGTGGCTTGCCATCCTAAGGCTATATGGCTGTGCGTTTGTGTTGACAGACACAGCTCCCAGGAGGAAGTGCACAGGCAAGGGTGGCTCTGTAAGATCCTGTAAAGGAAAGGAGCTACCCTGAAAAGGGAGAGATTCACTAGTGCTGAGTAGACGTGCTAAATCTAAAGCAGGGGTCAGCAGCCAGTAGATCACGGAAAGGTGACTGGCTGATCTCAGACTGGGCTTCCTGACCCGCCATTCCAGGTTAGAGCTGTAGAAGGGAGCAAGATGCCTCCTCTGTAGTTCCAGCTCCTGTCCCATGTGGAGTGATACCAACTGCTCTCCACCTCTTATGCCAGGTAGTTGTCTGCAGAGTGGTGCCAGAAGCAGGAAAAAAAGATCTTCAGGTCAGTGTGAAGCAATACACTGGGCATAATAGTATAGGGCTGCTTTCACACTGATGTGCTGTGGTTTAAGGAAGGAATTAGTACGGACATGTCATGGCTCATGGGTATTAAAAAATAAGTAACACCACATCCCCATAATTTGTGTTTCTTCCATTTGCGAATAATCACACCAACTGTTGTTACCCTCTCACCAAGCTGGTTGGAGATGGTCTTGTAGCCCATTCCAGCCTTGTGTAGGTCTACAATCTTGTCCCTGACATCCTTGGACAGCTCTTTGGTCTTGGCCATGGTGGAGAGATTGGAACCTGATTGACTACTTCTGTGGATAGGTGTCTTTTATACAGGTAACAAGCTGAGATTAGGAGCACTCCCTTTAAGATAGTGCTCTGTCAGGGCTGGGCCCAGCACTTCTTTGAGCTGGTCACTCAGCTGTCGGCTAATTGCCAGCTCCTATCTCTCCACAGTGACTCACCTGTTGATGATCCTGCTTGTCGGTCCTGCCTACTTAAGCCGTCCAGTCCAGGTGACCTCTGCCTTCTCCATGGTCACATCTCTAGAGATGCTCTCCTGTGTTCCTGTTAAAGACTTGCTTGGCTGACATTCTTCCTAGCTCCAGATCGTTTTATTATTATTATTTAATTTCTTTTACTAGTAATGGCGGCGATCTGCGATTTTTAGCGGGACTGAGACATTGTGGTGGACAGGTCAGAGACTTTTGACACATTTTTGGGACCATTGACATCTATACAGCAATCAGTGCTATAAAAAATGCACTGATTACCGTGTAAATGTCACTGGTAGGGTAGGGGTTAACCCTAGGGGCGATCAAGGGGTTAAATGTGTTCCTTCGGGAGTGTTTCTTACTGTATGGGGGATGTGACTGAGTAGAGGAGCCAGATTGCTGTTCCTAGCTAGTAGGAACAGACGATCTGTCTCTCCTCTCCTGACAGAATGGGTATTTGTGTGTTTACACAGACGCACACACACCCCTGTTCTGGCTCTTGTGCCTGCGATTGCGCGTGCCAGTGGACACCGCTATAGCTGTTTAAAGGGCTGACGCACAGCTACGGCAATTTATGCAGGCGAGCCGACCTGCCGCAGTAGAATGACACCAGCTGGTCGGCTAGTGGTTATACTTTGATTGTACTTAGAACTGATTAAGGTTATTGTAGCTATGTATTTATTTATTTTATGTTTCAAATAGATAAAAATAATTGCCTTTGATTTGGCAGGGTTTACCATCAGCCTTAAAGGGGTTGTAAACCTTTTTTTTTTAAACAAACATGTCATACTTACCTCCACTGTGCAGTTCGTTTTGCACAGAGTGGCCCCGATCCTCCTCTTCTGGGGCCCCTCAGCGGCGCTGGTGGCTCCTCCCCGCATCGGGTGTCCACGTTGGAGAAGTGATCTCCGTGGTGGACACCCATGCAGGCGCGCTCCCGAGTCCCACATCTGTGTCCATTCACACAGAATGCAGGACTCGGACCTGCCCCCCGGCGCTGCGTCATTGGATTTGATTGACAGCAGCAGGAGCCAATGACTGCACTGCTATCAATCTATCCAATCAGGACACGAGGCACCAGATAGAGCTGGTGTGCTCGTTCCTGGCCGGAGAAGGATAGGGGTCAGGTAACTAAAACACCTTAATGCATACATTTACATTTTTGGATAGACTTGGGTAGCATAAATGCTTCTTATTTTATTTAAAGTACTTACATAGCACTGACAATTTACACAGTGCTTTATATACACATTGTACATTCACACCAGTCCCTGCCCTCAGACACAGGGAGAACATAAATACTCCAGGCAGGTAGTGTCATGGTTGGCATTTGAACCAATGACTCTAGTGCTGCCAGACAAAGGAGCTAACTGATAAGCCACTGTGCTGACATCCAGCCACTTCCATATTTTGGATAGGAGTGAGTCTGATAAATGTTCCTATGGAATTTGGGGCTAGAAGATTAGCTCACAAGATTTCTGGCAAAATCAACTGTTTTTTTTTTTTAATTTTTTTTTTTATCTAAATAATATATTTACTAAACCAAAAGGTTAATTAATAAGAAAAAAGTTAATTGTTAGGGTTTAGATACAATGAGAAAACTGTAATTTCTGAGCTCTACTTCTGAAAGTACTAGCTGCCTGCCTGACTGTCATGCTGACCTTCTTCAAAACTTTGAGTCACTCACCCAGAACAAGCCTGCAAATAGGAATTTCTGACTTCAGGTCTGCATGCTTGTTACAGGTCCCCAGGCAGCAAGTTTTTACAGAATTAGGTAATTTCCACCTCTGGATTCTCTATAATGTAAAGTATAGAAATAAATCAGGGCACCTGTCACAAGGGTGATGTTTTTGGTATGACCTTTTGGAAGCTGGAGTAGATCTTAGCTCTGGAGTCATAGCCGGTGATCACACTGGTGCAGCCAAAATGTAGAAATTCTGATTAGAATTGTTTCACTTTAGGGCACCAAAGTGTCATCCCTTGAGCCACTTTCCTGAGAGATCATCATCCTCATCATCGTCCTCATCTGTTTCAGTGTGGTGAGGGGGCGATTGCCCAGTCTTATAGACACTGTATATAGACATCATTGTCTCCTGCACTCATCACCATCTTTAGTTCAAGGATCTCTTCCAGCATATCATAGACACTGTATACAGACTCAACATCCCTAATAAACCTACATATGCCCATTATATAGGGTCAGAGAGGATGGGAACTAATTCTAGTATATGTAAATGATATTGCCACTTTATTACACCCCTTAAAATTAAATGTAAGAAGCTGCTGTTTTGTATGAATTATAACAGATGTGTCCTTGCAAACGCAGATCTGTGTTGTGGTTTCTAGTAATGTCTGTGTTTAGACTATGGAGGTGACTCACCGGTATCATTTTTAGTAGTCACATTACAGAACAGTTCTCCAGCTGTAAATAATTCCAGGTACGATGAATAGATGCAATTTGTGGACAGCAAGTGATAGGAGGCGAGGATCGCACTGATTGGTTTTGGTCAATAAAATGTTGACCTTTACAGGTATTCTGATCTGTTTTTTTCTGTTTTTTTGGGGGGAGATTTGTCTTATTTCCTGTCCTGGCTATACAACAGGAACAGCTGTTCCCCATTACCTTCACCTATTGTCCTGGGGACAACTATAAGGGCACAGTCACATCTCTGTGGTGCATTACAGTAATGTGCTTGTTAGTGCAACACACATGCACATTACATGTGCAAATTCGTTATGGTACCATTCATTTTTAATGGCATCCCAAAGCACTAATACAAAATACCACTGATACACGTGCTTTGCAGTGCACCACAATGCACAATAAAACATGTTGTGAATTGTGGCATTCTGCTTTTGAAAATTGATGCATGTGTGTTTTTTTCTCAGCTTCCTGGTACATTCAGTGATGCTGCACGGAGCAGCACATTTACTTAGTGATTAGCACTCCTGCCTCGCAGCACTGGTGTCCTTGGTTTGATTTCCAACCAGGACACTACTCAGAGATATATGCTCCCCTTCCATTTTTTCCAATGTCCTGAATGTCCTTATCTTGTCCTATTGTTGTGTTTAAATGTTGGTTTAAAGAGGAAGTAAACTTCCTCTGCTGACATGTACCTATAGGTAAGCCTATAATAAGGCTTACCTATAGGTAGTGAAAATATCTCCTAAACGTGTACAGTTTAGGAGATATTTACATTGAATGCAGCCAGTGACAGCACTGGCACATGCGCTTTGAAGGAACGGTCACGGATGCCGTTCCTTCCGAGTCCTGTGCCATGAACGGCGGCTCCCATGCGCATGTGCGGAAGTGACATCATTGTGGCTCCGGTCAATCACAGCGCCGGAGCCCGCAAACCCGGGAAGAAGCTACGGGGAAAATGTCAGCCATGTCAGCGGTGTGCGGGGAGCGCCGCTGCAGCAGCTTCGTTCTAATATCGAGCTAGTATGCAATGTAGTGTAGAGTATAGTATTCTCTGTTGAATGTTTGAATCTTAGAGGTGATAATTGTTTTGCTATCCATAACATTCTTTGGAGACAACATTTAAAGGTCTAAGCTTAAGTTGACTCTGATTTATTTTCCATTCATCTCATTGAGTAAACTGTTTCTGATTTAACCAATTTTGGTGTATTTCATTATTGTTACTGTTATTTAAGAAAACATGTTTGAACCTAGGGTGTCAGAGGTGGCAGGGACTCACAGGGTCAGAGCAACCAGAGGGGTACTGATTTATCTTGCGACCCTCAAGAGGACATCGCTACACATACAGTCATACAGTGAGCTGTAATAAACATGTAACTTTTTAGGGGTGCTTTGCATTCATGTGTCAAAAGGGAGCTCTTAAGACATGTTCTTGGAGGTCCAGGGGCCAAATTAAAACCTTTATGTTCCTGCAGTAAACCTGATGATAGACCTATTGGTCAAAGCTGTGACTCTACAATGGAGGATACACTTGTACATAGTTGGTGTTTGATGGGGAGGGCCTCTCTGTGCCCTATTGTATACCTTACCAATGCCAACCAAAGGAATTTGAAGTTTAAGGCCACTATAGCCCTACTCTGCCAATTGTCTCTGTATAAGGGGCTGCAGAAGGGAAGTCTATACCAGACAATTTATTAACACAGTCAAGAATTTACATGGCTGTGCCACCTTAGTTGCAAAAGTACCTGCTGGCATTGGGAGGACAAGGGTAGGATCTGTCTTTCTGGAGATAAAAGTAGACAAAGCCATTGTCAGGTAGGTATTCTTTGAGCGTTATAATCATAATAATAAAAAAACATTATGAAAACAGTATCTTTAAGTGTTACTACACATTATTAGGCCTGCGCACACAAAAGTAATATTTAACCCTTACTTTTCTTTTTTTCTTTTTTCCTGAAGAGGAAGCCCACCCTTACATTACATAAGTTGATTCTTCTTTTTAAAATTGCCTTTGTTCTACTGTGGCCAGTGCCCAAGCTGCTGTCTGTTTTCAGGTGTCTTCTTAGGTAGCCAGCTGCTAAGGAGACGCCTATGCATGCTCCCTCCTGGTGAGCAAGCTACACCCCTGCTCCTTCCCCCCAACCATTTACTTAATGGCAGCTAAAAAAACTATTGCTTGGCTGCCCTCAGAACCCCCCTTCACAACCCAGAAGATTGGAGAAGAAGCACGTAAGGGGTGTAGACAGGTTGTCCATCACATCCTCCATGTTTCCTTCTCTCGCTGGGCACCAAGCAAGGGACATATGAGGTTTCCTCTAGGGGTGGGTTCTTTGGACTATGCTAGGCATTGAACAGGGTCACTAGCCCTTAGATGGGGTAATACTTCACCAGGAGGTGTACTAACCATTATCTAGGGACCATACAGGAGCCTCAGTCATGTAAATAGTCAAACATTAAAGTGGTCTCCTAGCTCCATGATGAGCCACATGTGTGTAGTACCTGAGATACAGAGTACTTCCTTAAGCTTGTTAGTCCCATGTCCTGAATACTTGCTCTAATATATATGTTGCATTTATGAGGGACAGGCTGAGCCACTGCCCACTCCACCAGTCAGTGTAACTCTGTTACCTCACATCCAGTAAATGAATGGGGTTCTGCAGAGCACATAGCGGCCTCATGCAAGCTCTTACTTAACTCTTAAATGTTTCCGTAACAAGTGACCATGCCTAAATCTCCATATCACTAATCCACTCCCAGAGACGGACAGCTGGACAGCACCCATCCCCTCGCTACCAGAGAACCTGTCACCTATCAGGTACCATGGCAATGACTGGTTGCTGTTTTACATACCATTGTGGTTGACGGCCCAAGTTCTTTAATAGTATGACTAGACCACACATGCACCCCTTTGAATAACTTCAGATCAGGCTCTGAGTAGTTCAACTTTTACTGTAAACTTGCCAACATGTATAGCATGTAACACAATTTCGTTCCTAACTGAACCTAACGTGGCTACCAGGTTACCTTCACAAGTGAAGTCTCTTAGAGGAAAGTCCATGCTTGGTGGTGCTCTTAAAGAGAAGTCCATATTACAGGGTTCTTCTGGCAATTTGGCATTCCAGGGCGGACCATAGGTCCAAGCAAGTCTTTAATGTGCATTCCCCATGCGTTTCCCAAGTGTTCCATGGATGCCCCTTAGGATCCAAACCACTTCCCTTTTATGGAACACAGGAGGGATGCTGGACCCCAGTGAAAGCCTGCAAACCTACAGGGGAAAGCCAGCAAAAACATTAACCCTTTTACCTGACCTACACATACAGTAGGGAACCTGCCTACATGTGCAGCTCAACATGCATTATAATAAATAAATTAATTAGTGCGCTAATAGATATAAAGTGCAATTGCAGTGCAAATGTGCAATCAAATGTCAACATGCATTCCCATCACACTCTGGCTGTGGCTGGCTGTTCTGGAATGACAGACTCCCATGCACATGTGACGGATGACGTCATTTTTTGACCGGCCAAACAAGAAGCTGAAAGCTTGCCACTCAGAAGTAGCAGGGGGGGTAAATGAGTCCGGCAAGAGATTATTGGCCACATTGCTGGAATGAGGAGGTAAGTATTTCTGTGAGATTAGTTCCACTTTAAGGCAGAGAATGAATTAAGGTAAAACTCACCTAGAATTTAGTATAACCTGAAAACATATCTGAAGCTGAAGGTAGGTCTAATTAAAAAAGTTCTTAGGTAAGTAGAGAACCTCTTTAACCTCTTGGAGCCGGCGCCCCCCAGCCCTTTAAGGGATTTCAGATTGGGAGGTGGGGTAGGGTTTATGACCATGTGATCGCCGTGATTGGCTGTCATGGCGGTCACATGATTGGAAATTTCTGTTAGCTGTTGGTAACTGTGCCAGGAGCGCAAAGGGCAGTGCTTTTCGGTACAGCTGTTTTTTAAATATTGTGTGCAAATTTGCGGCGGCTCGGCGCCAAGGCCCACACACAGATAGACCACATATTTGCATGCTGTTGGCACCAAGAGGTTAAGTAGATGGGTAGAATTTTGAACAAAAATTCTTATGCCGCGTACACACGAGCGGAATTTCCGACAGAAAGAGTCCGATGGGAGCTTTTCATCGTATATTCCGACCGTGTGTATGCCCCATCGGACTTGTTCCATCGAAAATTCAGATGGACTTGGAAAGAGAACATGTTCTATATTTTTCCGATCGTCTGTATGCTGTTTGGACGCACCGAAAACGACGCATGCTCTAAAGCAAGTACGAGACGGAAGCTATTGACTACTGGCTATTGAACTTCCGTTTTCTAGTACCGTCGTACGTGTTGTACGTCACTGCGTTCTTGGCGGTCGGACTTTGGTGTGACAGTGTGTATGCAAGACAGCTTGAGCGGAATTCCGTCGGAACTCCGTTGGAAAAACCTTCAGAGTTTATTCTGACGGCAAAACCGGTCGTATGTACAGGGCATTAGGAAAAGCCTTAAGAAAAATTTAAATTAGATTTTGTAATGAAAAGATTTTACAGAATGAAAATCACATAGACTGTTACAAATTTGTTTATTCGGGAAAAATGTACCATCCTGCTCCTTCAAGTTTTCTGGTCACTGCAGTTGAAAAAGAACGTAGATTTAACCCCGCTAACGAGTAAAAAAAACAAACAAACTTTCTTAGCCTGGCCATTCATTATACATTTTTCTTGTACAATTTTCCTTTAGACTTACCAAAACCATATAATATGAGGTCAAACCTAAACACTTTCAATTTGTATACAACCAGGCAGGCCCTTGCACTACAGTTAAAGGTAACTTTTTTACTAAATTGAACAAAACACAGCTTTAGAACATTCTTTTCCTAAGAATTTTTTCCTTGAAATAATACCCATCTATGGACAGCTTTTTTTTTTTTTTTTTTTTTCAGGCTCAAAATCTATGGCCAACTTTACTCTGAGGAAGATATTAGTACTAGGCAGTATGGTTCCCTGACAAGTGAAAGTTGTATTCGGTGGTAATGTGTTTTTCCTGAGGAATGTGTTTTCTTCTCAGTGTCAGGAATCCCAAGGAATGAGATGTATTGGCCTCATATAACATTTCTCACATAAGCAATCAATACAGAGGTGAGCCCGCAGATGTGCGCCCATCCATACGTCAAGCATGTTTCAGTGGTAAATATGACTGTTAATCCAGCTGACTGTGATGTCTAATGAAACATATGCTTAGTTTTTCCTTCCATGTGCTTCCCCTATGAGCTAAGCTGTATCTCAGCTGTGCTATGGAAATGGCTGGAAAGCAGTCACATCTGTCTGCTGTAGGTCATGTTACTAATGCATGAAATATGGCTGCAGTCAGGGGATATGCTTAGTTATTAGTGAGAGAAGATCAAGTAAGATCGGAATGCTGGTTTAGAATTAAGACTGGCGTTCTCCTTTAAAGCTGAACTCAATTAAAAAAGTATCCTTGCAATGAGACTGCCCCTGCACTGCAAGGCTTACATGCTTCTTTGCCTATAATACTATTAAAAAGTACTTTTACCCCAACATTTCAGGTCCCCCATCCCAATATCTACATTATTCACCAGAATATTCAATACCTACCTTAAGCACGCTCGGGAAGATATTTGAGAAAAGCACATGCTTTGCTCTCTCTCCTCTACTCCTGATTTTTTATTATCTGTAGCTTTACATGCTGGGGTCATTGGTATACACCAGGGATCTTTAAACTACGGCCCTCCAGCTGTTGCAGAACTACACATCCCATGAGGCATTGTAAAACTCTGACATTTACTGACATGACCAGGAATGATGGGAATTGTACTTCCTGAACAACTGGAGGGCCATAGTTTGAAGACCCCTGGTATACACTCTACATCTGGGGTCCCCAACCCCCGGCCCACTGCCAGGTCCTAGCCTGTTTTCAGCCAGGCCGCTGCCAAGGCTGCACTTTCAGAGGTTCGGCGGCGGCGGGCGAGCAGAGAGATGACATCACCTCTCGCCGCCCGCTCCGCATCACAGCTGTTCCGCCCTCACAGCCGTCCACAAACACAACACTGTCTGAGGTGCTGCATGCGAGTAGATAGATGACGTCATCTCTCACTGTACCCAACCTGCATCACCATTGTCCATTCCTCACAGCCGGCCATGACTACTACACTGAGTTTCGATGGGCGAGCAGAGAGATGACATCTCTTACTGTCCACCCCGCATCACCACTGTTCCACCCTCACTTGGCAAGTGACAAGCTGCATCTGGCAAGTGACAAGCCGCATCTGGCAAGTGACAAGCCGCACCTGGAAAATGACAAGCCGCACCTGGCAAATGACAAGCCGCATCTGGCAGGTGACAATCTGCATCTGTTGGCAGGCGACATTGGCAAGTGACAAGCTGCATCTGTTGGCAGGCGACGGTGGCAAGTGACAAGCTGCATCTGTTGGCAGGCGACGGTGGCAAGTGACAAGCTTCATCTGTTGGCAGGTCGACTGTGGCAAGTGACAAGCTGCATCTGTTGGCAGGCGACAGTGGCAAGTGACAAGCTTCATCTGTTGGCAGGTCGACGGTGGCAAGTGACTATCTTCATCTGTTGGCAGGTGGCAAGTGACAAGCTGCATCTGTTCGCAGGTGACGGTGACAAGCTGAATTTGGTAGCAGGTGATGGTGGCAAGTGACTCACTCAGGGTTCCCACTGATTCTTCATTATGGTGAGTTGAACTATTTCTTTTTTGTTACAATGTAATATTATGCTCTTCAATCATCCTGACACCATATCAACAATGGTGCCCTGATGATTGAAGCGCAAACACTAGCCATTGCCTCAACAAATTGCCCGCAAAAAATTGCTTACCCCCCGCAGGCCTTGGCATAATTTTCTTTCACGCAGCCGGTCCCCCAGTGTCAAAAATGTTGGGGACCGCTGCTCTACATAGTTCCCAACTGTCCCTGATTTCGAGTGACTGTCCCTCATTCAGAAAAAAGTCCCTCTGTCCCTCTTTCCTCCTCATTTGTCCTCATTTTGGTCTGATCTATATAGTTGTATATAAAATGCACTATTTATCTATCAAAAAGGGTTTCCCAGTGCTGAACCTTTTTAGCGCACCCCCTTATGGGCCGCAGATAAACTGGGATCCCACACCCTGCACAACCAGGCATACCACATTTTTACAGGTACTCTTGAGACAGAAAACACTCCGTGACTTTGTTTTTGTTATTTATTAAGGGATAATAACGTGGATATATTTCCCCCTATATATATTTCCTCTATATTTTTACCCTATATTTTCTATAGGTGATGCTTCAAAGGCCCCCTATAAGTATCAGTTTAGCGTTACGGAGGAGGTCATATGCTAGAAATATTGCTCTCCCTCTGGTGTACGTGGCGATATGTATTCCCGACGTATTCCCCGACGCATGCATTTATGTTTGTATGTGTGTATATGTGGGGGTGGGGGAGGGGGCATCAAAAAAAAATTGGTGGGGATTTTATGTGCTTTTGTTGAAAAAAATTTACTTTACTTTTTTTTTGGGACAAAAGTCCTCTATGTGTTTTTTTTAGGTGACAGGTTCTCTTTAATGAGACATGCAGGGTTCAAAAGACCTTTTAAATAAGGGGGCCTATGTCACTTCTGGCGGTCAGGGAGAGGAACCCTCTGAAAGACAGTACCTAGCAAAGGGAGAGGTTCCAGATGAGAAGGGATAGCTTAGGGGAGGCTCCTCCTTCATTTCATACACTCTGGCAATCGGTGTGGAGGCGTGGAGTAGACATGTGCAGAACGAAAAAAGGTGTTTCGTTTCGATTCGTTATTTACATAAATTTGTTTAGTTAGATTAGTTTAACTCGTTTTCTGAATTTGTTTTGTTTTTTTTGAGATTGAATTGATTAGAATTTTCCAAATTTGGTTGAATTGGTGTCAATGCACCTGAATTAGGAAAATTTATAGATTCAAATTTCAGTTGAAATTGAATTTGATGTAAAAGATGGTTATATTCTTTCTATTCCATTCTATTCTATTTTTTTTTCTATTCTATTGTATTCTTGGTTTTTCTAATCTATTCTTTTCTATTATATTCTTTTCTATTCAAATTCGAATTTATTCAAATTTTGGAAGATGGTTATATTGGTATGTTCTTTCTATTCTGTTGTTTTTTTTTCTATTCTATTCTATTCTTTTTTTATTATAGAAAATAGGGAATTTCCCTCATTGAATATGGGACTTTAAAGGCTCAGAGAGTAGACGTGTATTTATATTAACCACCTTAATACTGGGCATTTTCATCCCCTTCCTGCCGAGGCCATTTTTTAGCTTTCAGCGCTGTTACATTTTGAATGACAATTGCGCGGTCATGCAACACTGTACCCAAATTATTTTTTTATAATTTTCTTTAAACAAACAGAGATTTCTTTTGGTGGTATTTAATAACTGCTGGGATTTTAATTTTTTTACAAAAATATTCTGTCAGTAAATTTTGTAAATAAGTAATTTTTCTCCTTCACTGATGTGCGCTGATGAGGCTGCACTGAAGGGCACTGATAGGCTGCATGGATGGGCACTAATGAGGCAGCACTTATGGGCACATATTAGGTGGCACTGATGAGGAGGCACTAATATGCAGCACTGATGGGCAGTGATAGGTGGCACTGATATTCGGCACTTATGAGCACTGATAGGTGGCACTGGTGGGCACTGATAAGCAGCACTGATGGGCACTAATGGGCAGCACTGATGGGCACTGATAGGCGGCATGGATAGGCAGCACTGATGGGCACTGATGGACGGCACTGATAGACGCTCTGTCCTGTTGCCAGTGATTCGGCTGGGAGTAGCAGCTTTACTACCTCAGCTTGTCGCTGGAGAGAGGGGCCAACTACCCCGGCTCCCTGGAACTCCACAGTTGTTGCTGGTGTTGGGCAGAGGTGGGTAGCACTCTGCCCTGTTGCCAGCACTTCTGCTGGGGGCTCCACATCCTCCACTCCGGTTAACCATTGGGGCAGGAGGCTGGCTTCCTCCACTCCCAAATTGTGTAGCTGCCATTGGGAAGGGGAGCCGGCTGCTTCCTTTTCCATTCCCTCATCTGGCTGCTGGGACGACATGTCTGAGGTACTGTCTCCCAGGTGCACGGATCTTTGCTGGGGAGGAAAGGCCGCTTTCTCCACCCTGGCCGACTGTTGAGTAAGACAACAAACACCTCCTCTCCTTTCTCCCCCTGTATCTGCTGCTGGGAAGTGATTGCCACCTTCTCACCCTGGGCCTCCGGAACTGCCACAGGTTTGGGGCAGAGGTCTTGGACCCTCTGTCCGGTGACCAGCGCTTCAGCTGGGGAAGTTCCTTGTAACTCCACGGATACTGCCGTTGGTGCGGAGCAGAGCACAGTGAAGTTTGGCCCTAATACCAGCTCTTCTGCTGGAGGCTTATCAGGTTCTTCTTCCTCAGCAGAAAAGTCTATCAAATCCCCTGTCTCTGCAACTGTTGTCTGGGGATATAGGTTCACCATCTCCTGTCCATGGAACCCAGAAGATGCTATCAGTGCTGAACAGAGGTTGGCAGAGCTCTGGCCGGTTGTCAGCACTTCAGCTTTGGGGATGGCAATTTCCAGATTTTCCACTGCCGATTCTCTGGCATGCTGCTGGACAGGCACATTCCTCCATCCAAGATCATCCCATGTAGAAACAGGATCATCAAGGTCAGTCAGCACTTGCTGCATCCGCCATAAGACCTCCGCGTCCATAGCTGCAGGGGCAGGTTGGCAAAGCACACTGTTACTCTGCCACATTGCCGACTCTTCAGCCAGACCAGAGTTGTCCACTGGTATTTCTTGATAGTCCCAGGCAAAGGGAGCCCCACCCTGCTGCTGAGCAGAGTCTAGCAGCTGTCTGTAGGCGATCTCCAGCTCCCATTCCTGAGCGGCCAGGAACTCCAAATCTTCCTGTGCCCAGAGCACTTCCGAGATGTTCAATCTTTGCTCTCTGTGCTCCATTATTTCCTCCAAACGCCACTCCAGATCACTCCCAAAGTCAGGGTCCTCGGACAACCTCCAGTACAACAATCCCAGGCCATCATAGTCAAAGCCTTCCATGGGGCTGTCATCCGCTGTCCACAGGCACACTTGGGCTACATACCACCGGAGGGCTCTGTAGCTCTCGTCCAACCGCATTTCTGCCCGGATCAGCCTGCTTTAACTCAGCTGTCCACTCCTGCTTCGGTTGTTCCCCCAATAACAGCATTCGTACTTCATACTGCGACCAGTACCTTACATGGATGGAGGGGAGAACTTTTTCCTGGTGTCGCTGCTCACAGGCTAGCGCTTCCTTCCAGAGTTGTAGGCGGACAGAATCATACCATCCCAGCAGGACCTGCACTGATACTGATCCTCTGTGCTGTATCCGCATCCCTCGCAACCTCCTTCCGAATTCCTCTTCCATGGCGGCTGGTATCTGTACCTCTCCTCCTCTCCTGCTATCCGGACCCTGGATCCAGGTGGAGGTTTGGATGTCCCTGACTGCAGGAAGCATCCCACTGCTTGCCAACAATGTGACAAAATGCTCCCACACTCCTCTTGAGTGCTTTCATCATCTACCACTTCCTCCCAGTCTGAATATGGATCTCAGATATTCCAACCGCTCCCAAGCACTAAACGAGAAAAGACTTGCTTAGTGCCAACATGGACTGTTTTATTAGAACCAAACTGACAAGTATTTATATACAGTAGAAGAGGAGACCCCCCCCCCCCCTCCTGCTCATTTTACTTTAACAATACACCTGTAACGAATTAACATGAGCTAATTAACTAATCCCTTTAAGCAGCCGATGTGACTCTGTGCCCATCAGGATTTCACTACAGGTCAGACTTGTTGTCACCGAGCTTCACACACATTAGATGCTAATATCATCAACTCCAGCCACCTGTCTGTTGTCTTGTATAATGCGAATGAGTCCAGTCTATCTTGACACAGATTCTAAAGAGTATTTCACCTATTGTTGTATGTGCTAATTAACCCTGCAATTGAATCTGACTAGCACAGATTATAGTGGGGTTCTCATTCACCCTGTGCCCCTTAAAATCCAGGGCCCATAATCGGTTGGCAAAAGGGTCGTATTTAGTCCTCTCAAAAAGCCTGTGTCCCGGTGAGGTCTGTCACAGTTTTAAATACATCTAAATGCAACATTATAGTACACAGTGGCAGCTAGTGGTATATATTTTCTGGGGGGGGGGCGGCAAACAATTCACGTACTTACCTTATCTAGGTCGTGGGCAGCACCCTACCCTGCTGCTGAGCAGAGTCTAGCAGCTGTCTGTAGGCGATCTCCAGCTCCCATTCCTGAGCGGCCAGGAACTCCAAATCTTCCTGTGCCCAGAGCACTTCCGAGATGTTCAATCTTTGCTCTCTGTGCCCCATTATTTCCTCCAAACGCCACTCCAGATCACTCCCAAAGTCAGGGTCCTCGGACAACCTCCAGTACAACAATCCCAGGCCATCATAGTCAAAGCCTTCCGTGGGGCTGTCATCCGCAATGGAATCTGACTAGCACAGATTATAGTGGGGTTCTCATTTACCCTGTGCCCCTTAAAATCCAGGGCCCATAATCGGTTGGCAAGAGGCTCGCATTTAGTCCTCTCAAAAAGCCTGTGTCCCGGCTAGGTCTGTCACAGTTTTAAATACATCTAAATGCAACATTATAGTACACAGTGGCAGCTAGTGGTATATATTTTCTGGGAGGGGGGGCGGCGAACAATTCACGTACTTACCTTATCTAGGTCGCGGGCAGCACTTCCTCCGGGCAGTGGGTGGTGGCTTCACCCTGCGTCTCCTCCCTCCTCCTCCTTGGCAGCCAATAGGATCGCTTCTCCTCTCGGCCAATTGGGTGAGGACCCGCTTCCTGATTGGCCAGGAGGAGAATCAGGAATACAATAGCGAATATTAATTTGCTATTGTCACTCAACTGGGTGGACTTGTGGCGCAGTGCTCTACGCCCCAAGCCCACCCTTTTTTTAACCAATTAGAGCCTCTGGCTCTAATCACGTGCTTCTAAAAAACATTGGAATTCATGCGTCCGGTGCCCTGCATGTAGATTAGCGGCTGGGCGCATGGAGTGGGAGGGCTGCGCCCCATATAGACAGGCTGCCACTGACAGTACTCAATGAGCCTATTAACTCAGCTGTGTCTCTATACGAAAATATGCGCTCTTAGTCGCACACAAAAAATGGTAACACGGCTGCAGATTTGATGCGCTTAGATCTGCAGATTTTCCTCATTTACACACATAAAATACTTTAGCGTGTATTTTACGCAGTATCTTTATTTTTGCAGAAAATGTTTTTTCTGCCCGTGTGAATGAGCTCTAGCTCTGCCAGCAAGAACCTTTCGTCCGCGCAAAAAATATGCATCTGAATGCAACCTTTGTCTTCCTATGAATGAATGAGCCCTAAAAGTGTGTGTGTTAACTTCTTTAAAAGGTGGCCTTCCATGAAAACTACAAATATTGGATTTTAACCAATAGAGAGAGCAGCTTTCTCTACAAATCTGACAGGGGTTCTAACCCCTCTACACGAAAACTTAAAGAAAAAAAATGGGGCTTTAGATACACCAAAAACTAAAAAATCTAAATTTAATAGATTGATCACTCTAAAGTATTAGTTGCCATCTGTGTTTTACTAAGGAGATTTCATTATGAACATTTCCTGTAGACACCACAAAAAGTGAAAGGAAATCTCAGAAAGTAATGGAAATTCCCTCTATGCTACATGACATGGGCGGATATTTTTCTGCATTCAGGGCCCATTCACACCAGATACAGTGGGATGTGTGTTTGAATGCACTCCCATTGCATAGACACAGTCCAATCCAGGTTATCCTATGGGCATAGTTCACATCATTACAGTGCGGTAAAAAAAAGTACAGCAAGCTGCATTTTGCACAGCAAATGCAGGTACAGTTGAGCTCATACGTTCACATACCCTGGCAGAATTTATGATTTGTTGGCCATTTTTCAGAGAATATGAATGATAACACAAAAACTTTTCTTTCACTCATGGTTAGTGTTTGGCTGAAGCCATTTATTATCAATCAACTGTGTTTACTCTTTTTAAATCATAATGGCAACAGAAACTACCCAAATTACCCTGATCAAAAGTTTACATACCCTGGTGATTTTGTCCTGATAACATGCACCCAAGTTGACACAAATGGGTTTGAATGGCTATTAAAGTTAACCATCCTCACCTGTGATCTGCTTGCTTGTAATTAGTGTGTGTGTATAAAAGGTCACTTTGTTTCTAGACTCCTGACAGACCCTTGCATCTTGCATGCAGTGCTGGACTGACGTTTCTGGATTCTGAGTCATGGGGAAAGCAAAAGAATTGTCAAAAGATATGTGGGAAAAGGTAGTTGAACTGTATAAAACAGGAAAGGGATATAAAAAGATATCCAAGGAATTGAGAAAGCCAATCAGCAATGTTCAAACTCTAATCAAGAAGTGGAAAATGAGGCGTTCTTCTGAAACCAAACCACGGTCAGGTAGACCAACTAAAATTTCAGCCACAGCTGCCAGGAAAATTGTTCGGGATGCAAAGAAAACCCCACAGATAACTTATACAGGACTCTCTGAAAACACGTGGTGTGGCTGTTTCAAGATGCACAATAAGGAGGCACTTGAAGAAAGATGGGCTGCATGGTCGAGTCGCCAGAAGAAAGACATTACTACGCAAATGCCACAAAGTATCCCGCTTACAATACACCAAACAGCACAGGGACAAGCCTCAAACCTTCTGGCACAAAGTCATTGGAGTGATGAGACCAAAATGTAGCTTTTTGGCCACTAACATAAACGCTACATTTGGAGAGGAGTCAACAAGGCCTATGATGAAAGGTTCACCATTCCTACTGTGAAACACGAGATGAATCGCTGATGTTTTGGGGATGTGTGAGCTACAAAGGCACAGGAAATTTGGTCAAAATTGATGGCAAGATGCAGGGGCGTAACTAGAAATCACAGGGCCCCATAGCAAAATGTTGTATGGCCCCCCCCCCCCCCACAAAAAAATGGCGGGGCTTAAATTAAATAGTGGGCGTGGTTTAAAGGGCGGGGCTCAAAGGGTGTGTGGTTCGAGTCTGAGAAGAAAGAAAGAGCCCAGATCCTACACCACAATAGCAATATATGTATTCCAGAAAGTTTAATCAACAGATAAAGATACTCCAAACACCCGGTGTTAGCGCTTCAATAATCCTCACCTGTGCCCAATGCAGCGTGGTCTGCCCATGCCCAATACTGCCTCACCTGTGCCCAATGCAGCGTGGTCTGTGCCCAATACAGCATGTCCAGTGTCCAATGCAGCCTCACCTGTGCCCAAAGCAGCATGGCCAGTGCCCAATACTGCCTCACCTGTGCCCAATACTGCCTCACCTGTGCCCACTTGTGCCCAATGCAACGTGTCCAGTGCCCAATGCAGCCTCACCTGTGCCCAATGCAGCCTCACCCGTGCCCAATGCAGCCTCACCCGTGCCCAATGCAGCCTCACCCGTGCCCAATGCAGCCTCACCTTTGCCCAATGCAGCGTGGCCTCACCTGTGCCCAATGCAGCATGACCCGTGCCCAATTCAGCATGACCCGTGCCCAATGCAGCGTGGCCTGCCCATGCCCAATGCAGCCTGACCCGTGCCCAATGCAGCCTGACCCCACCCATGCCCAATGCAGCCTGACCCATGCCCAATGCAGCCTCCCCCGTGCCCAATGCAGCCTCCCCCGTGCCCAATGCAGCCTCCCCCGTGCCCAATGCAGCCTCTCCCGTGCCCAATGCAGCCTCTCTCGTGCCCAATGCAGCCTCCCCCGTGCCCAATGCAGCCTCCCCCGTGCCCAATGCAGCCTCCCCCGTGCCCAATGCAGCCTCTCTCGTGCCCAATGCAGCCTCCCCCGTGCCCAATGCAGCCTCTCTCGTGCCCAATGCAGCCTCCCCCGTGCCCAATGCAGCCTCCCCCGTGCCCAATGCAGCCTCCCCGTGTCCAATGCAGCCTCCCCCGTGCCCAATGCAGCCTCCCCCGTGCCCAATGCCGCCTCTCACGTGCCCAATGCAGCCTCCCCCGTGCCCAATGCAGCCTCACCCGTGCCCAATGCAGCCTCCCCGTGCCCAATGCAGCCTCTCTCGTGCCCAATGCAGCCTCTCTCGTGCCCAATGCAGCCTCTCTCGTGCCCAATGTAGCCTCCCCCGTGCCCAATGCAGCCTCCCCCGTGCCCAATGCAGCCTCCCCCGTGCCCAATGCAGCCTCACCTGTGCAGTGTTAGAGGTGAGCCAGACTGCAGCAGCCCTTATTGGCGAGCGTGGGGCTCTCTCAGATTGGGGGGGGGGGCGAGCACCGGCCGCACGGTCCCCCAGCCAGGGGAAGTGAGGAGAGGAAGAGGCGCGCTGTCCAGCAGAGCGCTGTAATAGCTAACATTTGAATGCCCTGTGAGTTCCCGGGGCTCAACGTCACATAGCCCCACCTCTTGGCCCGGCGCCTTTGATGACGTCACATGTCCCGCATTGGACCGGCGTTCTGTCTATCAAAAGCGTCGGGCCAAGAGGTGGGGCTATGTGACGGTGAGCCCCGGGAACTCACAGGGCATTCAAATAAAAGCTATTACACAGCGCTCTGCTGCCTTGTACGGACAGCGCGCCTCTTCCTCTCCTCACTTCCCCTGGCTGGGGGCCCGTGCGGGCAGTGCTCGCCACCCCCCGGGCCCCGGCAGTATGCTTTCCTCCTCCTCCCCAGGGGCCCCATAGCAGCTGCGGGCCCCATAGCGGCCGCGTGTGTCGCTATGGCGGTAGTTCCGCCACTGGCAAGATGAATGCAGGATGTTATCAAAAAATACTGAAGGAACATTTGCATTCATCAGCCAGGAAGCTGCACATGGGACATACTTGGACATTCCAACATGACAATGGTCCAAAACGCAAGGCCAAGTTGACCTGTCATTGGCTACAGAAGAATAAAGTGAAGGTTCTGGAGTGGCAATCTCAGTCTCCTGACCTCAATATCATTGAGCCACTCTGGGGAGATCTCAAATGCGCAGTTCATGCAAGACAGCAGAATTTACAGGAACTGAAGGCTTTTTGCCAAGAGGAATGGGCAGCTTTGCCATCTGAGAAGATAAAGAGCCTCATCCACAAATGCCACAAAATACTTCAAGTTCTCATTGATGTTAAAAGGGGCAATACACGGTATTAAGAACTGGGGTATGTAAACTTTTGATCAGGGTCATTTGGGTAGTTTTATGATTATGATTTAAAAAGAGTAAACACAGTTGATTGATAATAAATGGCTTCAGCCAAACACTAACCATGAGTGAAAGAAATGTTTTTGTGTTATCATTCATAGTCTCTGAAAAATGGCCAAGAAATCATAAATTCTGCCAGGGTATGTAAACTTATGAGCACAACTGTAAATGTGCAGAAATGCAACACATCGCCCAGAGAAGAAGGAAATTACCTGAAAGTTAATGTAAGCAGAAAAATGCTTAGGAGAAACGCACTGCAAAGCCATGTGCACATGAGCTCACATGCAAAAATGGTGTGAATGGGACAAAAGCCACCTCTGGTGTTGTATTCAAAAAAACTAGACAATTAGCTGCAACTAGTTTGTATGGCCAGAAACACCATCCCTGGGTGCACACTGCCTGCATCCAGGATCAGTCAGGGGCTCTATTTGCAGATGAACAGTTACATGCAAACGGCAGCAGCACTGTCTATTGATATGCAGTACAACGCTGACAGCTGCTGCTTGCTCACAGTGGGGTTGATTTACTAAAACTGGAGAATGCAAAATCTGGTGCAGCTGTGCGAAGAAACCAATCAGCTTCCATTTTTTTTTTTCAAAGCTTAACCACTTCAATACCGCCCCCCCCCCCCCCCCCCCCCCTACCTGCCCAGGCCAGGACAATTTTCAGCTTTCAGCACTGTCGCACTTTGAATGACAATTGCGCGGTCATACAACACTGTACCCAAAACTACATGTTTAGCTTTTTAGTCCCACACATAGAGCTTTCTTTTCATGGTTTATGATCACCTCTGTGGTTTTTATTTTTTGCTAAACAAACGAAAAAAAATGTTTTGAAAAAAAAAATTTTTTTCTTTGTTTCTGTTATAAAATGTTGTTTTCTCCTTCACTGATTTTATAGATATAGATTTTATGGGCACTGATAGGCAGCACTGATGGGCACTGATAGGCAGCACTGATGGGCACTGATAGGCGGCACTGATGGACACTAATAGGTGGCACTGATAGGCGGCACTGATGGGCACTGATAGATGGCACTAGATAGGCAGCACTGATGAGGAGCTACTGATGGGCATTACGGATTGGCATCTGAAGGGCACTGACAGGCATTACTGATGGGGCACTGATTGGCACATTTATGGGCACTGATTGGCACTTTGATGGGCACTGACAGGCGTTACTGATTGGGCACAGTCTGGCAGCTGATGGTCACTGATTGGCAGCTGATGGGCATCTCTCATTGGGCTGCGCTGATAATCAATGTGCTGATTATCAGCGCAGACCCCCCCTCTGACAGGGAGAGCTGCCGATTGGCTCTCCCTGTCAGCGTGAACCGAGGAAAGCCGTTTACCGGAACTTCCTGGTTCACACTGTAATCAGCTGTGATTGGTCACAGCTGATCACGTGGTAAGGAGCCTCCATCAGAGGCTCCTTGCCACAATTGGAAGACGCTGTGTGTCAGAGTGACAGGTGCGCGCCAGCATGTTATCCTGCTGGACATCATATGACACTCAGTCATGATAACAGAACCACCGCCCTATTCTGCTATAGGCAGGGCGGGAAGTGGTTAAAGTGTTACTAGGCCCAGGACCCTAAATTTACTATATCTGGTTTTCTACAGTACACAGAACATGGAAACACAATTATTTTAGTAAATATAAGCTGCTAAATACCCTTTCTTGTCAGCAGTATGTAGCAGTCTTGTGGCTTCTATCAGTGTCTGATTAAAGCTTGTAGGGGGAGTTTTCATACTGCACTGAGCTGTCCTATCAGGATCCAGGACCCCCGACCCTCTGTCTGGAGAGTGCTGATGGGCCCTGTGCTGATCACATGCACCTTCCCAAGAAAAAAAAACAACTCTCTATCAATACACACCAAAATGAGCATCTGCAGTCTGACTCCAGTAACTGTCTTATCTGGACCTGTTTTGGAGTCAGTGGAAGAAAAGGAGGATCTGTGCTTACAGGATCAAACAGCCTTTTTACACAATGCAGAGGATTAACCCCTTAGGTTCCACAGTGAGTATAACAAGAATGCTTTACTGCATATACAGATTGATTTTTACTGTTGTGGGTTTAGTAACAATGTAATTAAATATGTATACTGGATGTTTGATATGACCGCCCTCCTATGCAAACACCGCTCTGCGCCAAATGAATGGTGTATCTATGCGATGAATAAATGAGATTTAAAATAAATAAATAAAATCTCGGTGTATCAATCTGTAGTGAAAAGTTAATACAAAAAGTTAAATATATAATAGAGATTTGCTTATAAATTAATATAATAAAAATCTCAACAGTGTGAGTATAAAGTGAAAATATAAGCACACTCCAACATCAGCCGCTTAAATAAAATAGAATGAAAAAATTACAATAAACAAAAGAAAGTGCATATAAAGTCTTTTTTAGGTCATTGTAGCAGCGCTATCAGCTGGACGTGAATGTCCGATGAAAATAAATAATTAAAATGATTCTCCAACAGTATGAGAGTGAAACAGTTCTATATAGTGACGAAGTCAGAAGTGACGAAATGCGTCAGAGACGTAAGCCAACCGGAAGTGACGTGTGCAGTCCAAGCTTGCGCTACACAGGCCGAAATAGAAGGGACTCTGCTGCTGTACACAGCGGAACTCATCCGACTACATTTCCGGCGAGGAGGAAAAAGCTCAGGCATAGTGCACTTTACATTTGCCCTAATTTTTATACATTTTGGTACGCTTAACTTACTAAGGGATTTGTTTGTTTTGGGGAAGAATTTCAATAAATTGCATTCTATACAGTATCACACTATGTGGCCCAATTATTTTTCCTACATGCTTTGACCGGTACCCGCGTATTGGGAGAACTATTATGGTGATATTGGAGGAGAAGTGGAGAAACTGATGACTACAGGCTTATATTTATTGTGTATCTGGTGAGTGCACCCCCATAAGGGGAAAGAGCATCGCACGTGGTGAAGTGTTTTGGTGGATGGCTCAGATTGACTACACAGCAACTATATAGAACTGTTTCACTCTCATACTGTTGGAGAATCATTTTAATTATTTATTTTCATCGGACATTCACGTCCAGCTGATAGCGCTGCTACAATGACCTAAAAAAGACTTCATATGCACTTTCTTTTGTTTATTGTAATTTTTTCAATGTACCGTATTTATCGGCGTATAACACGCACCGGCGTATAACACGCACCCCAAGTTGAGGAGGGAATTTTAAGGAAAAAAAGTTTTAGAAAGGAAGTTTAGGGGAAAAAAAAAGTACATTTAAGCGTCATTTGCAGCCTGCCCAGCGTCATTTGCAGCTTGCCCAGCATCATTTGCAGCTTGCCCAGCGTCATTTGCAGCTTGCCCAGCGTCCTTTGCAACCTGCCCAGCGTCATTTGCAGCTTGCCCAGCGTCATTTTCAGCCTTGCCCAGCATCATTTGCAACCTGCCCAGCGTCATTTGCAACCTGCCCAGCGTCATTTGCAACCTGCCCAGCGTCATTTGTAGCTTGCCCAGTGTCACCTGCAGCTTGCCAGAGTCATTTGTAGCTTGCCAGGTGTCATTTGCAGTTTGCCAGCGTCATTTGCAGTCTTGCCGACGTTTAAATTTCCTGCCGCGAGACAAACCGCGCATGCGCGGCCGAAAAAGACTGAACCGCGGCCGAAAAAGGCCGATGCGCGGCCGAAAAAGACCGAGCCGACTGTTCGGCTCCACTCGGAGTCCCACCTCCCTGCTGTTTCGGGAGCGAGCACAGGGAGGCGGGACTACGAGCGGAGCTGAACAGTCGGCTCAGTCTTTTTCGGCCGCGCTTCGGCCTTTTTCGGCCGCGGTTCGGTCTTTTTCGGCCGCGGTCGCCATTTTTCGGTGCCGCGACCAATTTTTGTCATTTTTTTGGGGGGGTATCGGCGTATAACACGCACCCACGACTTTCCCCCAATTTTTAGGGGGGAAAAGTGCGTGTTATACGCTGATAAATACGGTAATTAAATAAGCAGCATTTGGATCCCTATTGGATGATTTTCACTCTGTTCCTGTTCTGGTGTCAACTAAAAATATTGGATTTGCCCAAATAGAATTTCTCTACAAATATCTACAAATGTGACAGGGGTTCTAACCCCCCAACACTAAAACTAAAAGAAAAAAAAATGGGGCTACATGCAAAACTAAAAAAAAATCTAAATCGAATATATTTATCGTTGTGAAGTATTAGTGGACATCGGAGCTCTCCTTTAACCAGAGAGCACTATTTCAGCAGATAGTATTCCAATCTTCCTGTGACCTGATAACAGAATAACGAGTCTGTACAGAGAAATCAATTATTCTGTTAAAAGTCGTAGACTGATTTCCCGCATTTGAAAACTTCTGTACTTCTCCGTGACATTTCCATACCTCCCACAGCCTTTTATTATCCAAGCTTGTTAGTTTTATTCACTAAACTATGACTAACGCTGTGGCCAATACTTAACGGCTATCTAAACACTCGCTCTATGGCGTTTAGACACATTAAAACAGTTTTTGACTTCCGCGGCAGAAAGTACCTGGCTGCGCCTCTCTAGGGGGACTTTGGCTTTAATGGTAAACGTTTTAATAAATCGTTTTTACAACTCGTTTCCCTAAGCTTTCAAATTCCAGAGGATAACAAAGTCAGACTTAAAGGGGTTGTATCCCATCACAAAGTCAGACATTTCTCTTCGAATATTGACTTGTCTGGTTCCTCGTACAGTTATTACCTCTCTTGGCAAGAGTTCTGGAAAAAAGTGATATATCTGCTGAGATGAACCATACATTTTTTAATAGACCAGAACATTTGTGAAAGACTTAAAGGGGTTGTATCCCATCATTAAGGTGAAAAAACACCTGGCAGTGCCCCTAGCCCAGAGTATTGCATAGAATGTGCAGAGTATTGCACAGCATGGGCTCAGCATGGGCAGAGTTTTACTTACCTGAGCCCCGTATTTTTCTCGGCGAGGACACGCTGTCCCTCTCTCCACGGGGTCCCGGCTCTTGATTGGATAGATTGATAGCAGCGCAGCCATTGGCTCCCGCTGCTGTCAATCAAATGCAATGACGCGGGGGCGGAGCCGAGTCTGGCAGTCATGTCTATGGACGCAAATGCTGGACCCGGGAATGCGCCCGCAAGGTAACCCCCTGGGAGAGAGCTTCTCCTAGGGGGTTATCTGATGTGGAGAGGAGCCGTGAGAGCCGCCGGGGTATCGCAGAAATGGACGATCGGGGCCACTCTGTGCAAAACGAGCTGCACAATGGAGGTAAGTAGGATATGGTTCTTATTTAAAAAAAATTAAAACAAGCCTTTACATTCACTTTAAAGCTGAACTCCAAAATACACAGCTGAAATACCTATATGAGGGGCATTTTGCCTGCCAAAAGATTTGTATTTGGTCCATCCAGTCCTTATATTTTCACAGCTCCGCTACATAGTACAGCCCTGTCTAGCAGGGGAGAGGACCTGATCTCACTTTCACTTATATGTATCCTTTCCAACCCCCAGCATGTGACTGGGCAGTGAAGGAAGAAGCAGCAGATTGAAAAGCTCTCTGTGTCTCCTGTCAGCATGCTCCTTGCATTGCAGCACAAGTGATTTGCTCCTTGTGCTGCTCCTCCCTCTCTAATGATCGGAAATTCGGCCAGCAAAAGACCGATGAGAGCTTTTGGTCCGAAAATGCGACCATGTGTATGCTCCATCGGACTTTTGCTGGCCGAATTCCCGCCAGCAAAAGATTGAGTGCATGTTCTCTATTTTGCGGTCAGAAAAAGTTCCAATCGGAAATTCCGATCGTCTGTACCAATTCCGACACGCAAAATTCCTGCGCATGCTCTGAAACAATTTGACGCATGCTCGGAAGCATTGAACTTAATCTTCTCGGCTCGTTGTAGTGTTGTACGTCACCGCTTTCTTGCCGGTCGAAAGTTCAGCAAACTTTTGTGTGACCGTGTGTATGCAAGCCAAGCTTGAGCGGGATTCCGTCAGTAAAACCATCCAAGATTTTTCCGATGGAAATTCAGCTCGTGTGTACGCGGCATAAGTCTGAGCTCTGCTTCACAGTAGACTGCGAGTCAAATTCAGATACTGTACTTACGCTGCATGCATTAACACCTTAACACCTTAACACCTAAAGGTAAAACAAAGTTTTACAAAATGTTTGCACTTGATAAACTGTTTCACAAATATTGTGTGAAAAAAAAAATTGGAGCTACCACTATTTTATTCTCCAGGATCTCTGCTTTTAGAACATATCTAATGGTTTTGAGTTTTAACGTATAACATAAGGCAAAACTTTTTTTTTTTTTTTTTTTGATAGAGTGGAGATGGATTAGAACACCTGTCAGTTTTTATTACTGTCGATGCCCCTGTTTCACTCTCTCTATTTGTCCTGTTTACCATTATCGCTGAAAGTGAAAGTAAAAGAAAATCCCAAATTGTGGGTTGCCCCCCAGAAAAGTAATAGAGGGGAAATCTTCCAATGGGGACACTAGTTCTGTTGACCTGGGAGGCCCAAAGAATTCCCTTAGTATGCAGGGATTTTCTATCACTTCCTGTTTGGCTATGGGTCATAAAGTGTAGTTAAAGATCAACACTGGGACACAGATGACAAAAAAAAATAAAAAATCTGACAGGGGTTTAACCCTTGATTACTCTGTCCAACACAATTTTTTTTAAAAAGTTTTGCTTATACAGTGTTTCCCTGAAAATAGGACCTTGTCTTATATTAATTCTGGCAACAAAAGACACAGTAGGGCTTATTTTCGGGGTAGGTCTTATCATGTAATTTGCTGTCTTCTCTCCCCCTCTCCATCCCTGCCTGTCAGGAATCCCCAGTATAAACCAAGTTAAAGTGGTTGTAAAATCCTATAATCCACTCTATTACAGTATTATATACTGTACAATGTGTGTGTTTCTGTAATATAATTGTGCCAAATACCTTCTTTACAGTGTCGCTTGGCGCTTCCGTGACCCGCTGGAGCTCTCTTCTCAGCTCCGAGCACTGCAGCGGGAGGGGTCGAGATCCCCCACTGACAGCTGGGAGAAGAGGAGGAGAGCAGGAGGAGGTCGGCTGAGCGCCGAAGGTATTAGGCACAATTATTTTACAGAAACACACACATTGTTCGTTTTATATAATACAGTAATAGAGTGGATTATAGGATTTTACAACCACTTTAAACTAGGGCTTATTTTCAGGATGTGGCTTATTTTGCAGGTTTCCTGGAAAATCCCAGTAGGTCTTATTTTCAGGGTAGGTCTTATTTTCAGGGAAAATTCTAAATAGGCACCGGCAGCGAAAGGGTTAAAGTAAACCTTTTTTACGAGAAATATGGAGCTGACCTTTTTTTGTGGTACATTCACATTTTGCTCTCATAAGGAAGGGTCTGCAACTGCTAGTGCGAGAAATATCGCAGGTCAATGCGTGGGTGGTAAAAAGCAACTAGTGGAGAAGTGACTTTGTAAATCAATGATGTGGAAGATATCAGGGAAGTGAAAGAAAAGATAAAAGTCCTTATCTGCGTACTAGTTGGGGCCCGGTAGGGCAGTACATGGAAGGAGTTGCAGTGATGTACAACGTGTAGTACCAATCATACGGAAAGGCTTGTATGACTTCCAAGTTCCTTGCAATTGTGTAACATTCCTTTAAGAAGATGTTGAACTTACAATCACATTAGGAGAAAAAAAGGAAATTTTTATTGAGGGAACGAAGACAAAAATGTACTATTCCCAGCCAGGAATCAGGGTGTTTCCCTGATATGAAATGAGAACTGGACGATTTCTACGCTTTTTATAGCAATTCATCACTTTACTAAGCTCTTATGGCACACACAACATTATTGGGTCAGCACTGTTCAACTATTCTATAAACAATTGGAAGAAAATCTTCACAACGTGTATTCTTTAGACAAACATCAATTTTTCTTTCTAAGCATCGAATTGTGTAACATAAATGACTATTTGCCGTTCATAAAAGTGGCTGCGTTCTCCGAATTCAGATTTATTTTGCTGTGAGCTCCTTCATTTATTTAGGTATATAATAGTGTAGAACGGCGATAAAAAATATGTTCTTATATATGAAGAAAAATCATGTGGTGTTTTATTATCACAAATAGTGTCTATGGTGACACTGAACTACTCTGATAAGAGTATGAAAAAAAATTGTAAAAGAAAAAAAATGTTTTTAAAAAAGAAAAATGTTAACAAAATTGAATTAAAAAAATAATTAATTAATGTATTTTTTTAAAACTTACTGTCACCAGTCAGTATCCCTGATCACTGCCACGCCAGTCATATGATGACTTGTAGCGCTATACAAGTCAAAAAATTCATTCATTCATGACGCTGTACTGAAAAAGTGTGAAAAAAATTATAATTTTATTTTGCTTCTTAATTTTCCAAAAAAAAGTGACAAAAAATTACAACTTCAAAAAACTCACTATGCCTCTTACTAAATACCTTGGACTGTCTACTTTCCTAAAAGGGGTCGTTTGGGGGGTATTTATACTGTTCTGGCATGAAGTCTGGACACTCACTCTGACTTAATTGATCACTTTGGCAATTGTTTTGTGAAACGTGTAAATGGTCAGGTGTTCATACGATTTTATTATCTTTTTTTTTTTACAGTAAGCGTAATGCCCCATACACACGGTCGGATTTTCTGACGGAAAATGTCCTACCGGACAAAGTTGTCGGAAGTTGTCAGAAAAATTAGGCTCCATCGGACTTTTTCCGTCAGATTTTCCGACGGACAAAGTTTTATCTCCTGCTCTCAAATTTTCCGACAACAAAGTCCTATCGGACTTTTTCCGATCGTGTGTAGCGAATTCCGATGGACAAAGTGCCACGCATGCTCAGATCACATTACAAGACCAAATCTATTGGCTACTAGCCTCTATGTAGTTCCGTCGTACGCAATGAACGTCACCACGTTCAGAATGATCGGATTTTCCGACAACTTTGTCCGACCGTGTGTATGCAACAACAGTGTCGGACAAAATCCGTCGGAAAAAATCTGACGGATTTTGTGGTCGGAATTTCCAACCGTGTGTATGGGGCATAAGTCTCATTTTTGAATGGTATTGGGATGATGTGCCCAGTTTAGATACCAATAGTGATCAGCAGAGCATGCATGTTGAGGAGCAATAAGAACACAGGTTTCAGAGAATTATGCCGTGTTCAACATCAGATATATGAGGGATTCACAATGAAGTAACGGAAAGAGCAGCTAAGCCCACTGGTAAAATCCCCCCCATATGGAACATGCAGGTTATATTCTGTATAAAAGTTGTCTCAGCCATTTGTCACCTGTAAGTCTTCAAGTCTCTGCTATGAAAGGCCTGACCATGTTTTTTCTTCTATGAGTCTGGGAGCCTCGCAGCATTGATTTACTATACCCCAGGCAGATTTCTGCACAGTTTCTGGCACATAAACACACATCTATAAATACACTTTTAAACTTAGTGAACCTAAAAATACATCAATTTTAGTAACTCTCTTGGCAGGATTATAGAGAATTTGCAAACAAGTGAGGATCTTGCATATTGTATTTTTATAATGCAGTTGGGGGGGGGGGGTGATTAATAGCAGAGATGAGTGCGATGATCGATGTAGGCACCGAAGCCCTTCAGAATTTGGGGAAAGCAGATTAAAGGATGACTCTGGCCAAAATGAATATTACATTATTTTGACTTTTGAAAATGAACCTGCTTCTTATGCTGTGTCATTTGGGCACTCTGGTTTTGATGGTGAGGTTTGTGCACCCTAATTTCCATCTCTACTCACCACCCCCCAATTACTGTACATCCATTTTCAGAATGTCTGAGTTTATTTGTAGGATGACAGAGCAGCAGGAGGGGTGACACTGGATAGAGTGAGAATAATTTTTTTCTTAATATTATTTATTTTTAAAAAATTAATTATTTAAATTAGATTTTATTTAAAAAAAAAATAAAAATGAAGCTGCTCTATGCAGGTCTATGTGTAGGCAGATGCAAATTGACTATTGTGCAGGTCCTAAAACAAAAACAAAAAGGAATGCATGCGTTTACATATGTCTACTCATAGATCTTAGCAGTAAATAACTATGTTTTTTTTTTGCCCATAGATCTTACAAGGGGCAGCCACAATCTGCTGCCAAAATGCAGACAAAAACTGAATGGGCAGGGATGTCACAAAACTGGCATCTTTCCCATTCAGCTTCAGCATTCCCGATCTACACAGATCCACTCCTGACTAGGGATGGGCCCGGTGCTCGATGCAAACCCATGTTCGCATCGAGCACCGGGTGTTCGCTCGCTCGGCGAGCCCAGAACTATTTTGGCCGCTCGCATCACGTTCGTGTGATGCGAGCGGCCCCGCAATGCATTGCGGCCGGCGCGGCCGGCGCAGTGCATTGCTGGCTGATGATTGGCCAAGCATGCACTGTGACCCCGCATGCTTGGCCAATCACAGCGCCGGAAACTCGAAGAGCCATAATTGGCTACAGGCAGGACGCCTGTAGCCAATTACAGCTCAGGGGCTTTAGTACATGCCCCCTCTTATAAAAGGCCGCCACGCCGTCTGCG
Source organism: Lithobates sylvaticus (assembly GCA_028564925.1). Taxonomy (NCBI): domain Eukaryota; kingdom Metazoa; phylum Chordata; class Amphibia; order Anura; family Ranidae; genus Lithobates; species Lithobates sylvaticus. Next base: position 150,740,247 of record CM053035.1, on the reverse strand, counting down.
CCGGTCACATGCTGTTCCGGCGTAGATAGAGCAGGATCGTTCTGTGTCACTCTGCTGGATTTAGTTAGAGAGATTTACTTAGAGAGATTGAGTTAGATAGATTCATTTAGAAAGATTGATTTAGAAAGAGGGGCTTGTAGTGTGTTCGTGGCAGGCAGGCACTGGCAGCAAACAGAGCTCCTGTATTTTGTTCCCAGAAGCACCTATAGGACTTGTAGTGTGTTCGTGGCAGGCAGGCAGAGCTCCTATATTTTGTTCCCAGAAGCACCTATAGGACTTGAAGTGTGTTAGTCCCATCACACAGACCTATATTTTCTTCCCAGAAGCACCTATAGGACTTGAAGTGTGTTAGTCCCATCACACAGAGATCATATATTTTGTTCCCAGAGGCACCTATAGGACTTGAAGTGTGTTAGTCCCATCACACAGACCTACATTTTCTTCCCAGAAGCACCTATAGGACTTGTAGTGTGTTAGTCCCATCACACAGAGATCATATATTTTGTTCCCAGAGGCACCTATAGGACTTGAAGTGTGTTAGTCCCATCACACAGACCTACATTTTCTTCCCAGAAGCACCTATAGGACTTGAAGTGTGTTAGTCCCATCACACAGACCTATATTTTCTTCCCAGAAGCACCTATAGGACTTGAAGTGTGTTAGTCCCATCACACAGAGATCATATATTTTGTTCCCAGAGGCACCTATAGGACTTGAAGTGTGTTAGTCCCATCACACAGACCTACATTTTCTTCCCAGAAGCACCTATAGGACTTGAAGTGTGTTAGTCCCATCACACAGAGATCATATATTTTGTTCCCAGAGGCACCTATAGGACTTGAAGTGTGTTAGTCCCATCACACAGACCTATATTTTCTTCCCAGAAGCACCTATAGGACTTGAAGTGTGTTAGTCCCATCACACAGAGATCATATATTTTGTTCCCAGAAGCACCTATAGGACTTGAAGTGTGTTAGTCCCATCACACAGACCTATATTTTCTTCCCAGAAGCACCCATAGGACTTGAAGTGTGTTAGTCCCATCACACAGAGATCATATATTTTCTTCCCAGAAGCACCTATAGGACTTGAAGTGTGTTAGTCCCATCACACAGACCTATATTTTCTTCCCAGAAGCACCTATAGGACTTGAAGTGTGTTAGTCCCATCACACAGACCTATATTTTCTTCCCAGAAGCACCTATAGGACTTGAAGTGTGTTAGTCCCATCACACAGACCTATATTTTCTTCCCAGAAGCACCTATAGGACTTGAAGTGTGTTAGTCCCATCACACAGACCTATATTATCTTCCCAGAAGCACCTATAGGACTTGAAGTGTGTTAGTCCCATCACACAGACCTATATTTTCTTCCCAGAAGCACCTATAGGACTTGAAGTGTGTTAGTCCCATCACACAGACCTACATTTTCTTCCCAGAAGCACCTATAGGACTTGAAGTGTGTTAGTCCCATCACACAGACCTATATTTTCTTCCCAGAAGCACCCATAGGACTTGAAGTGTGTTAGTCCCATCACACAGAGATCATATATTTTGTTCCCAGAAGCACCTATAGGACTTGAAGTGTGTTAGTCCCATCACACAGACCTATATTTTCTTCCCAGAAGCACCTATAGGACTTGAAGTGTGTTAGTCCCATCACACAGACCTATATTTTGTTCCCAGAAGCACCTATAGGACTTGAAGTGTGTTAGTCCCATCACACAGACCTATATTATCTTCCCAGAAGCACCTATAGGACTTGAAGTGTGTTAGTCCCATCACACAGAGATCATATATTTTGTTCCCAGAAGCACCTATAGGACTTGAAGTGTGTTAGTCCCATCACACAGACCTATATTTTCTTCCCAGAAGCACCCATAGGACTTGAAGTGTGTTAGTCCCATCACACAGAGATCCTCTATTTTCTTTGCAGAAGCACCCATAGGACTTCTAGTGTGTTAGTGGCATCACACAGAGCTCCTATATTTTCTTCGCAGAAGCACCCACAGGACTTCTAGTGTGTTAGTGGCATCACACAGAGCTCCTATATTTTCTTTGCAGAAGCACCCATAGGACTTCTAGTGTGTTAGTGGCATCACACAGAGCTCCTATATATTCTTCTCAGCAGCACCCACAGGACTTCTAGTGTGTTAGTGGCATCACACAGAGCTCCTATATTTTCTTTGCAGAAGCACCCATAGGACTTCTAGTGTGTTAGTGGCATCACACAGAGCTCCTATATATTCTTCTCAGCAGCACCCACAGGTCTTCTAGTGTGTTAGTGGCATCACACAGAGCTCCTATATGTTCTTTGCAGAAGCACCCATAGGACTTCTAGTGTGTTAGTGGCATCACACAGAGCTCCTATATATTCTTCTCAGCAGCACCCACAGGACTTCTAGTGTGTTAGTGGCATCACACAGAGCTCCTATATTTTCTTTGCAGAAGCACCCATAGGACTTCTAGTGTGTTAGTGGCATCACACAGAGCTCCTATATATTCTTCTCAGCAGCACCCACAGGACTTCTAGTGTGTTAGTGGCATCACACAGAGCTCCTATATTTTCTTTGCAGAAGCACCCATAGGACTTCTAGTGTGTTAGTGGCATCACACAGAGCTCCTATATATTCTTCTCAGCAGCACCCACAGGACTTCTAGTGTGTTAGTGGCATCACACAGAGCTCCTATATTTTCTTCGCAGAAGCACCCACAGGACTTCTAGTGTGTTAGTGGCATCACACAGAGCTCCTATATTTTCTTTGCAGAAGCACCCATAGGACTTCTAGTGTGTTAGTGGCATCACACAGAGCTCCTATATATTCTTCTCAGCAGCACCCACAGGACTTCTAGTGTGTTAGTGGCATCACACAGACCTATATTTTCTTCCCAGAAGCACCCATAGGACTTGAAGTGTGTTAGTCCCATCACACAGAGATCATATATTTTGTTCCCAGAAGCACCTATAGGACTTGAAGTGTGTTAGTCCCATCACACAGACCTATATTTTCTTCCCAGAAGCACCTATAGGACTTGAAGTGTGTTAGTCCCATCACACAGACCTATATTTTGTTCCCAGAAGCACCTATAGGACTTGAAGTGTGTTAGTCCCATCACACAGACCTATATTATATTCCCAGAAGCACCTATAGGACTTGAAGTGTGTTAGTCCCATCACACAGAGATCATATATTTTGTTCCCAGAAGCACCTATAGGACTTGAAGTGTGTTAGTCCCATCACACAGACCTATATTTTCTTCCCAGAAGCACCCATAGGACTTGAAGTGTGTTAGTCCCATCACACAGAGATCCTCTATTTTCTTTGCAGAAGCACCCATAGGACTTCTAGTGTGTTAGTGGCATCACACAGAGCTCCTATATTTTCTTCGCAGAAGCACCCGCAGGACTTCTAGTGTGTTAGTGGCATCACACAGAGCTCCTATATTTTCTTTGCAGAAGCACCCATAGGACTTCTAGTGTGTTAGTGGCATCACACAGAGCTCCTATATATTCTTCTCAGCAGCACCCACAGGACTTCTAGTGTGTTAGTGGCATCACACAGAGCTCCTATATTTTCTTTGCAGAAGCACCCACAGGACTTCTAGTGTGTTAGTGGCATCACACAGAGCTCCTATATTTTCTTTGCAGAAGCACCCACAGGTCTTCTAGTGTGTTAGTGGCATCACACAGAGCTCCTATATTTTCTTTGCAGAAGCACCCATAGGACTTCTAGTGTGTTAGTGGCATCACACAGAGCTCCTATATTTTCTTCGCAGAAGCACCCACAGGACTTCTAGTGTGTTAGTGGCATCACACAGAGCTCCTATATTTTCTTTGCAGAAGCACCCATAGGACTTCTAGTGTGTTAGTGGCATCACACAGAGCTCCTATATATTCTTCTCAGCAGCACCCACAGGACTTCTAGTGTGTTAGTGGCATCACACAGAGCTCCTATATTTTCTTCGCAGAAGCACCCACAGGACTTCTAGTGTGTTAGTGGCATCACACAGAGCTCCTATATTTTCTTTGCAGAAGCACCCATAGGACTTCTAGTGTGTTAGTGGCATCACACAGAGCTCCTATATATTCTTCTCAGCAGCACCCACAGGACTACCGACTACAATGACTGGAAGACCGCCAAGGGGAGGCAGAGCGTGCAGAGCCAAGAACACAGGGCAGGCAGGCTCTGTTTCTAGTGGACGTGGCCGTGGCCGTGGACGTGGTCGTGCATCGTCAGCAGCACGTGGCCATGGGACACGTGCGTCTTTGTTTTCGGCAGCTGGACATGTGGAGCCGCATCATGCTGAAGGCTTGGTAGAATGGATGACCAAGCCCTCCTCATCCTCCTCATCCTCTCTCACCCAGGCTCAGGGTACTGGCAGAGCAGCTGCCAACGCGTACTCAATGGCATCATCAGCCACCCCTTCCCTAGACCCACCATGTCCTCCTGAGGAGTCCCCCGAACTCTTTGAGCACAGTGTTGGGTACATGCTCCAGGAGGATGCCCAACGATTCGAAGGCTCGGATGATGATACCCAGCTTGAGGAATCTGGCAGTACTGTTCCACCAGCTGCAGCTTACTGCCAGGTTTGCTCTAGTGGTGAAGAGGGAGGGGATGATGAGGTCACTGACTCCACGTGGGTGCCTGAAGGGAGAGAGGATGAGGAGGAGGACGAGGAGGAGGAGGATGCTGCGTCACATGTCCAACGAGGCAGGATGCCCCCTGGAGGCCAGGTAGAGGCCAGCACAGCAACTGTGCAACACCGCAGAGCTCCGCCTGTGCAGGGCGCTGCCTCTGCACGTTATCAGAAAAGTTCTTTGGTGTGGGCCTTTTTTGAGACGAGTGCATCAGATCGCACCACTGCTATTTGCAATATTTGTCTCAAGCGTATCTCGCGTGGCCAAAACATCAGCCGCTTGGGCACCACAAGCATGACCAGACATATGTCGACCTGCCATGCAGCTCGTTGGCAGGCACACATAAAAGACCCACACCAAAGAACTAAGCGGACCTCTCCTTGCTCCTCATCAGCTGGGATCTCCATCCCCACTACACCTTCAGTGCTCTCTGAAAGCTGCTCTGAGAGGACTGAAGGTGTAGAATTAGGTGTGTCACAACCAAGTACTTGCAGTACACCGACGTCCGATTGCAGCAGGCAAATTTCCCTGCCCCAGCTGCTGGACCGTAGAAAGAAGTACACTCCCAGCCATCCACATGCCCAGCGGTTGAATGCTAGCTTGGCTAAATTGCTAGCACTTCAGCTGCTGCCTTTTCAGTTGGTAGACTCGGCCCCCTTCCGTGAGTTTGTTCAATGTGCGGTTCCTCAGTGGCAGGTTCCCAAACGCCACTTTTTCTCACGGAAGGCGATTCCGTCTCTCTACCGGCATGTGGAAGGCAATGTCCATGCCTCGCTGGACAGGGCGGTCAGCGGTAAGGTGCATATTACCGCTGACTCATGGTCCAGCAGGCATGGACAGGGACGGTACCTTTCTTTCACGGCCCATTGGGTCACTCTATTGGCAGCTGGGAGGGATGCAGGACAAGGTGCAGTAGTGTTGGAGGTTGTTCCGCCACCACGCCTCCAAAACGCTACTACTGCTACTGGTTGTGACACACCTCTCTCCTCCACCCCCTCCTCTTCTTCTTCCTCCAGTGCTCTGTCCTTGGAACCAGCGGTGCTCCGTAGGTGTACAAGGGGCTACGCAAGTACGCAGGCAAAAAGATGCCATGCCGTGCTTGCGCTGGTGTGTTTGGGGGACAGGAGCCACACTGGGCCAGAGGTTCTGGCAGCTCTGCAGGGGCAGGCCGAGAGGTGGTTGACGCCACGTCAGCTTAAGCCAGGAATGGTCGTTTCTGACAATGGCACCAACCTCCTCTCCGCCCTGCGACAGGGGCAGCTCACCCATGTGCCCTGCATGGCTCACGTCCTCAACCTGGTGGTGCAGCGGTTCTTGGGCAGGTTCCCAGGCTTACAGGATGTCCTGAGGCAGGCCAGGAAAGTCTGTGTGCATTTCCGCCGATCTTATAATGCCAGTGCTCGGCTGACTGAGCTGCAAAAGGAGCTGAACCTGCCCAAGAACCGCCTAATATGTGACATGCCCACCAGGTGGAACTCAACGTTGGCCATGCTGCAGCGACTGCACACGCAGCAGAGGGCCATCAATGAGTACCTTTGCGACTACGGCACCAGGACAGGGTCAGGGGAGCTTGGTTTTTTTTTCCCCACGTCAGTGGAGCATGATCAGGGATGCATGCACTGTCCTCTCACCATTTGAGGAGGCCACGAGGATGGTGAGCAGTGACAGTGCATGCATCAGTGACACTGTCCCTCTTGTCCACCTGTTGGAGCATACGCTGCGTGGGATAATGGACAGGGCACTTGAGGCAGAACAGAGGCAGGAAGAGGAGGACTTCCTTGCCTCTCAAGGCCCCCTTTATCCGGACAGTGTTCCTTCTGTCCCACCCATCACACAGGAAGAGGATGAGGAGGAGGAGGAGGAGGAGGAGGATTGTGTGAGCATGGAGGTGGAGCCTGGCACTCAGCATCAGCAGCAGCAGTCTTTTAGGGATGATGTACAGTCCCAACAAACCAGTGGACTTGTACGTGGCTGGGAGGAGGTGGCTGGCGATCATGTCATCCTCAGTGACCCAGAAGACTCCGGACCGAATGCCTCAGCTAACCTACGCTGCATGGCCTCCCTGATCCTGCAAAGCCTGCGGAAGGATCCTCGTGTTCTTCGGATCAAGGAGAGGGACCATTACTGGCTGGCCACTCTCCTTGATCCGCGGTACAAGGGTAAGGTTGCGGACCTTATCTTGCCGTCGCAGAGGGAGCAGAGGATGAGACATCTCAGGGAGGCCTTGCAGAAAGGTCTGTGCAACGCGTTCCCAGAAACTGGGAGGTTACAAACTCCTGGTCCTGGGCGACGAGTTGCTGAGGCTTCGGTCAGTAGCAGAAGGAGCGGTGGGGAAGGTGGACGTCTGACCGATGCGTTCAGACAATTTTTTAGTCCGCAGCCCCAAGGTATGATCGGTTCCAGCAACCATCGCCAGCGTCTGATATACATGGTGCAGGAATACCTTGGGGCAAGGTCAGACTTGGACACCTTTCCCACCGAAAATCCTCTGGCTTACTGGGTCCTGAGGATGGATCACTGGCCAGAGCTTGCACAGTATGCAATTGAGCTACTGGCCTGTCCTGCCTCCAGCGTTCTTTCCGAACGCACATTCAGTGCTGCTGGAGGATTTGTCACCGATCATAGGGTGCGCCTGTCCACCGCCTCGGTTGATCGACTGACCTTCATCAAAATGAATCAGTCTTGGATCACCACCAGCTACCAGGCACCTGAGGCGGATATAACCGAATAATTTTTAATGTCGCATCCCTTCAAGACTGCCTATGCTGATGCTGAGTGACTGTCCTCTTATGTTCACTGACTATCCTCTTCCTCCTCCTCAATGATCCATGCCACCACACAGTGCCTAAGGCACAATTTTTCAGCCCCTGTTTAACAAATTTATAAATGTTTAAATTTTTATAAAAAAAATGCTTCGCAACACGTGTGACTGCTGTGCTCCAAGTACAGTATCTGTGAGGGGTTGCAGTGTTGTGGCACCAGCACCAGTGCCTAAGGCACAATTTTTCAGCCCCTGTTTAACAGGGGCGTGTACTTACAATTTTTTTAAAAAAATGCTTCGCAACACGTGTGACTGCTGTGCTCCAAGTACAGTATCTGTGAGGGGTTGCAGTGTTGTGGCACCAGCACCAGTGCCTAAGGCACAATTTTTCAGCCCCTGTTTAACAGGGGCGTGTACTTACAATTTTTTAAAAAAATGCTTCGCAACACGTGTGACTGCTGTGCTCCAAGTACAGTATCTGTGAGGGGTTGCAGTGTTGTGGCACCAGCACCAGTGCCTAAGGCACAATTTTTCAGCCCCTGTTTAACAGGGGCGGGTAATTACAAATCTTGATCTAATAGTTCACAGCAGGGCCCATTCCTGCGCCCACCAAGAGTAACTATGAGGGCCTACAGTCTTGTGGCAACACCGTCCACCACCACCGCCAAAGGCCCAATTTTTCTGCCCTGTTCATCAGGTGCTTGCAATTACAAATCTTGATCTAATAACTCACAGCAGGGCCCATTCCTGCGCCCACCAAGAGTAACTGTGAGAGCTTACAGTCTTGTGGCAACACCGTCCACCACCACCGCCAAAGGCCCAATTTTTCTGCCCTGTTCATCAGGTGCTTGCAATTACAAATCTTGATCTAATAACTCACAGCAGGGCCCATTCCTGCGCCCACCAAGAGTAACTATGAGGGCCTACAGTCTTGTGGCAACACCGTCCACCACCACCGCCAAAGGCCCAATTTTTCTGCCCTGTTCATCAGGTGCTTGCAATTACAAATCTTGATCTAATAACTCACAGCAGGGCCCATTCCTGCGCCCACCAAGAGTAACTGTGAGAGCTTACAGTCTTGTGGCAACACCGTCCACCACCACCACCACCCCCAATTTTTCTGCCCTGTTCAACAGGTGCATGCAATTACAAATCTTGATCTATTAACTCACAGCAGGGCCCATTCCTGTGCCCACCAGTCTTGTGGCTACACCAACATCTAATAGGGCAAATTTCTGCAGAGTATATACGCCAGGCCCCTACTTTCAAACATCCAACTTACAAACGACTCCTACTTGCAAATGGAAAGAGAAAACAGGAAGTGAGAGGAAATCTACCCCTAGGAAGGGAAATTCTATGCTGTTAGATTTAATTTGGGAAAAAGGTATCTCCTCTCTACTGATACTTTATCACCAATCCTTGTTTCAATTAAAACCCCACTTTTCCAAAAACATTTGTCATTGGGACGGAAAGTGAGGTGACATGTTCTGAACAGATGTGCAAAGACAGCAAATGTTACAGGGGTGATAACCCCTCCCTATGTTCTCCAAAAAGCTTAAAAATAGATTTTTTTGGGATGGAGCTACACTTCATAATGTACCTGTTCAGATTCTACTTAAGAACAAACCTAAAGCCGCAAGTGTTTTTAATGGCTTCTTTTTTTCCTTTACAAATGTCATTTTGTGCAAGGACAGTTCTAAACACGGGAAACACATGCCACTTCACAGGCATACTTTTGACACCCCCCAGGTACCATATTTAAAGGAAAATTTCACTTTTTTTTTTTTTCACTTTATGCATCATTAAAATGACTGCTCCCGAAAAAACGTTAGTTTTTAAAAGTTCTTTTTGCATTGATATATGTCCCCTGGGGCAGGACCCGGGTCCCCAAACCTGTTTTATGACATTAACATGCATATTGGCCGTTGTAATTAGCACTTTTGATTTCGAACGTTCGCGTCCATTATAACGTATAGGGTTCGAAAATTCGCGCAAACTTTCGGTCCGTTCGAAGGTTCTGGTGCGAACCGAACCCGGGGGTGTTCGGCTCATCCCTACTCCTGACCAGAGCGGAGCACTGCCATCTGAAAGGACCATTTCAGAATCAGAATACTTTATTAATCCCAAAGGGAAATTACTGTATTTATCGGCATATAACACGCACAGGCGTATAACACACTTTGAAGCAAAATAAGGGTCAGTGCCCATCTGCAGCCTCACCATTGCCATCAATGCAGCCTGATCAATGCCCATCTGTAGCCTCACAAGTGCCATCGATGCAGCCCTTATCAGTCCACATCAATACAGCCTCACCATTGCCATTGTCACATCACATTCGGCTACCCATCACATTTTCCTACCTGCTGGAGTGCGCATGCGTGACGCGCCATATACGTTCCAACTGTTGTAAGACAGCACTTTGCCACAGGGCCCCTCGAAGGCTCGCTTCGCTCGCCACGCTTCAGGCACGGCCTCGCTTCGCTCGGCATAATTATAATCTAACTCTATGTCCACTTGGATGGTGGGGCTTGAACCTGGACTCAGGGGTGTGGGCACAAAATTCTGCACAAGTGCAGATTGCCACAGTGTTGGAACGCATATGGCAGCGTCGCGCATGCGCAGTCCAGTGGGTAGCCAAATGTGATGGGTCGCCATATGTGATGAAACACCATCAATGCAGCAGCCTCACCATTGCCATCAATGCAGCAGCCTCACCATTGCCATCAATGCAGCAGCCTCACCATTGCCATCAATGCAGCAGCCTCACCATTGCCATCAATGCAGCAGCCTCATTATTGCCATCAGTGAAGCCTGATTGATGTCCATCTGCAGCCTAGAGGGGACATGGAAGGGGGTGGGACAATCACTGACAGATTACATACAGTGAGAATCTCCTATGATAGACAGAACAGTGGTCCAATGGCGGCCCAGATTACGGGACTTCCTATTATAGAGCCCGCCAAGTAAACAGATTTTCACTGTACGTAATCTGATGGCGCTAGTCCCGCCCCCCTCCCTGTCCCCTCTGAGGCAGCAAAAATTGAAGGATTGGCATATAACACGCACATGCTATTTGCACCCAATTTTTAGGGTGAAAGGGTGCGTGTTATACGCCAATAAATACAGTATTCAATATTTCGGATCTTTTCCAGATTTTATTTAGATGGCTACTTTATTTTAGGTTTAACCACTTCAATGCCGGCACTTTCACCCCTTTTCTGCCCAAGCCATCTTTCAGCGCTGTCACACTTTGAGTGACAATTGCACAGCCATGCAACATTGTACCCAAATAAATATATATATTTTTTTTTTTTTTTTTAAAAGATGGAGCTATCTTTTGTTATTATTTAATGACCACTGTTTTTTCATTTCCTTTTCTTTTGCTAAACAAGCAAAAAAATACTTAAATTGCAAACAAGTCATTTTTATTTTTGAATGATGTGCGCTGATGAGGCTGCACTGATAACCTGCATTGATGAGGCTGCACTGACAGGCACTGATAACCTGCATTGTTGGGGCTGCACTGATGGGCACTGATAACCTGCATTGATGAGGCTGCACTGATGGGCACTGCTAACCTGCATTGTTGGGGCTGCACTGATGGGCATTGATAACCTGCATTGATGAGGCTGCACTGATGGGCACTGATAACCTGCATTGTTGGGGCTGCACTGATGGGTACTGATAACCTGCATTGTTGGGGCTGCACTGATAGGCATTGATAACCTGCATTGATGAGGCTGCACTGATGGGCACTGATAACCTGCATTGTTGGGGCTGCCCTGATGGGCACTGATAACCTGCATTGATGAGGCTGCACTGATGGGCACTGACCTGCATTGATAGGGCTGCACTGATGATCAGTACCCTGATTATCAGTGTAAACAATGTACTGTCAGCCTTGTCAGTTATCAGCTCTCCTTTCCTCACACAGAGACAGTGTGTGAAATTTAAGTTTAAAATCATCACTTTCTTATCCTGGAATGTGAAATGTGGGGAGGGTTTAACTTTTTCTTTGAATAAATATACCCCCCCAGGGTCTGATGTATGAAACGTGTGCTAAAAAGAAAATGCAGAAATCAATCGCAAGCCCTGTTTTTTAGGGAGAGGTGGGTCACTTACCCGACTATTTTATTTATGTGTGTGTGCATATCACTTTGTGCTATTGAACTCTATAAATAACTTGATCTATAAATAAAATGATTTTTTAACAACAAAGTAGTAGTTTCTTTGATGACATATACCCCCAGGGTTTTAATCCCATGTGAATAAATTTGATTGATTTTATAAAGTGTGTTTTTCTCTGATTATGGGCACGGTTATAATCTGCTATACCCTATTGCTCTAATTTATACTAAATAGGGATGAGTTGCCGGATACTATACAGTCACCCAATCATTATTCAAGCTTCTATAAAAAACAAGATTTTTTAACAATAAAGTAGAAGTTTCTTTGATGACATATACCCCCAGGGTCTGATGTACGAAATGTGTGCTAAAAGGAAAATGTAGCAACCAATAGCAATTCTTGTTTTTAAGGGAGGGGTGGCTCACTAACCTGACGATTTTATTTATGTGTGTACATCTCACCTTGTGCTATTGAACTCTGTAAAGCTTTTTACAACAAAGTAGCAAAGGAGATTGTGTAAAACTTGAAAAATAAATGTAAATCTCCATCTGCTGGCAGAAAAAGAAAATGCATAATATATGTAAGATTTCAAATTTCTTTAGGTACTGGAACGAAAAAAGAAAAGCATGTTGTTTAACATCTTAGTTTTCAACCCTGACACTACTAAATAAAGAAAATAAATACAAAATCACTATACAATCTGTTCAGAGTTCTGATTTCACTACCTGCAAATCCCAAAGTTACCGGGAAAGTACTGAAGCCAAAGGATTAGAATGAAAGATAGGAATTGTGATTTTTAGGAAGATGTTCAGTAATTTCTGTATTTTTCTGGTGACAGATTTCCTTTTGCGCAACTGTCTGACAATGAAAATTTCTGGTTGTCTCTGTTCATCGTAACTAACAGATGTATCATTATAAGCATGGCTTCACCGCCTTCTTGTGTATTTTGATTGATTTCTGAGAACTCCTTTACGTCAATGTAACGTACAGTCTCATATTCTAGATGCTTTACATACCTCTCAGGAAAAAATCATGGCAGGAATAGGAATGCAACAAAAGTGAAGAAGCTGGATAAAAGGTGACGGGATTTCAATATGTCAGCAGAATAATAAATCTTTCTGTGAGTGAAGATTGTCTCGGCTGTTACTGAATCCAACATTTATTGCTGGCGTCCAAAAAAATTAACATTCTTTCAGTAAGGTGGTGCAGCCTCAGAATTACAACATTTCATCCAGGGATCAAGAGTATAGCAACGCTTAGCAAAGTGATCCAAAGGAACAAAGTTTTCTGCATGTGGGAACCAATTAAACCCAAAATTTGTTTATCACCTCCCACCTCTATTTAACCACTTCAATACCGGGCACTTTCCCCCCCTTCCTGTCCAGGCCAATTTTCAGCTTTCAGTGCTGTCACACTTTGAATGACAATTGTGCTGTCATGCAACACTGTACTCAAGCTACATTTTTATAATTTTCTTCCCATAAATAGAGCTTTCTTTTGGTGGTATTTGATTACAACTGGGGTTTTTTTTTTTGTTCAAACTAAAAAAGACCGACATTTTCAGAAAAAATAATGTTTTTCTTAGTTTATGTTATAAAATTTTGTTTTCTCCTTCACTGATGGGCACTGATGAGGCAGCACTTATGAGGTGGCACTGATGAGGAGGCAATAATGTAGAATTGATGGGCACTGATATGCAGCACTGATGGGAACCGATAGGTGGCACTGATAGGCGGCTCTGATAGGTGGCAGTGATGGGCACTAATAGGCGGCACTAATAGGCAGCACTGACAGGTGGATCTGATGGGCACTAATAGATGGCACTGATGGGCAGCACTGATGATGAGGTACTGACTTTCATTACTGATGGGCACTGACAGGCGTTACTGATGGGCACTGATTGGCACTTTGATGGGCAGTGATTGGCACATTTGTGGGTGCTGACTGGCACTTTGGTGGGCACTGACTGGCAGTTGATAAGCAGTGATTGACAGATGTGGTGGGCACCTCTGCTGGGGGCTGAGCTGATAAGCCGCCGATCGTCTCTCCTGTCAGCGCAAACCGAGGAAAGCTGTTTACCAGCACTTCCTGGTTACACACTGTGATCAGCTGTGATTGGTCACAGCTGATTACATGGTAAAGAGCCTACGTCATAGGCTCTTTACCACCATTGGAGTTGTGGTGTGTCAGACTGACATACCACACCATTGTCCGCCGTGCTGCGTCCAGACCAGTCAGGATAACTTAACCACTTTGCGCACGTCATTCTGTTATATAGTTGGCGGGAAGTGGTTAAAGAGGTATTAAACTCAAACCCAAAAATGTAATATATTGCAGCTTACCAACCATTAGATGTGGTGGCTGCATTAGTTTTCTTTTTTTAAAAGGCTTTTTTTCTTCTGTTTTCACCTGGTGATCTGGCCAGTAACACAACTCCTGTATTATCATGCCACCACTCTGGATAAAAGAGCACAGGGGGCACAGCAGACAGCAGCATTCTTAGTCTTGGGGGGGTGGGTGGGAGTGTTAGATGGACTAGCAGATTTAGATACACTAAATTCCCAAAATAAATAGTACCTCTCCATGCTTTGATGCACTTTACATCCTCTTCTGGTTATGGCCACCGCTCCTCTTCCAGGTTGAATGAAGCCCATCATCATTTAACCCACCTCATGTGAGCCCAGGGAGTCATGTCCTCTGAGGGTCAGTCATCCAGCTGCCCTGGGCTCTGTCAGAAACAATGAATCAAAATGAGACAGAAGTACAGTTAAATCACACTTGTGTAATAATTTAAAAAAAAGGTAAACAGAGCAAACGTAGTCAAAAGCCAGAGTTCAGGAACCGGAACGGATAGTCAGACAAGCCAAAATGTCAGGGGGCCAGAAGAAGTGTCAGCCAAGCAAGTCTTTAACAGGAACACAGGAGAGCGTCTCTAGAGATGTGACCAAGGAGAAGGCAGAGATCATCTACAGGTCAGTCACTGTGGAGAAATAGGAGCTGGCAATTAGCCGACAGCTAAGCGGCCAGCTCAGAGAAGGAAGCCCTGACAGTACCCCCTCCTCAATGACCCCTCCCCCTCCGAGGACCACCACACTTGAAGGGAAAATGTCTATGGAAATCACGGAGGAGGACAGGGGCATGTACGTCCAAGGATGGGACCCAAGAGTGTTCCTCCGGGAGGTACCCTTTCCAATGCACCAGGTGCTGTATGCGTCCATGGAACCTACAGGAGTCAACAATGGACTGTACTTCATACTCCTCATGGTTCTCAACCTGAACAGGGTGAGGACATGGCACCGAGGTGGTAAAGCGGTTGCAGACCAAAGGTTTTAATAAGGAGACATGAAATACATTTGAGATACGCATATTAGAAAGGATGGTCTAATGCGTAAGCCACTGTGTTAATCCTTTGAAGAATACGGAAGGGCCCAATAAACCGAGGTGAGAACTTCAGAGAGGGAACACGAAGTCGGAGGTTGCGAGATGACAGCCAGACCCTTGTCCCCAAACTGGTAGGAAGGTGCAGGCTGTACCTATCATTAGCATGTCGCAAAGACCCCTGGACTTGTGCCCAAGTGGAACGAAGCCCAGGGAGATGCTCTTCTAACGCAGGAATACTCTGCGGAACAAAAGATTGATTCAGGCAACATGGAAGGTTGGAAACCATAGTTCTCCATAAACAGGGAAAATCGGGAAGCAGAATTCAAGGCACTTTTGTAATCAAACTCTGCCCACGGTAAGAGGCCTGACCAGTTGTTATGATGGTCAGAAATACATTAACGTAGGAATTGCTCCAATGACTGATTGGCTTGTTCTGCAGCCCCATTAGATTGCGGGTGATACGCAGAGAAGAAAGCAAGCTGAATTCCCAACTGTGCACAAAAGGCTCGCCAGAACCAGGACACGAACTGAATACCCCTGTCCAAGACAATCACCTTGGGTAGCCCATGTAAGCGAAAGATCTCCCAAGCAAAAATGGAAGCCAGTTCCTTAGAAGTAGGCAACTTCTTAAGTGGAATGCAATGAGACATTTCCGAGAACCGGTCAACCACCATAAGGATAACTGTGTTGCCCTGGGAGTTGGGTAACTCCACAATGAAATCCATGACAGGTGGGTCCAGAGCCTCTCTTCTTTGGGTATGGGTTGTAGGAGACCCACTGGAAGGTGTCGTGGAGTCTTACTCTGAGCACAAACGGAACAGGCAGCTATGATGGCGGTTACATCAGCACGTAGACTAGGCCACCAGAATTGTTGGGAAATGGCCCAAAAGAGTTGATTCTTCCCATGGTCGCCAGCAGCCTTGGGAGAATGGTAAGCCTGGAGCACGGCAGTATGGAAACTCTCTGGGATAAAGCAGCGGTCACAAGGTTTCTCAGGAGGAGCATGGACCTGAGCAGCAAGAATTTGGTCACCCAAAGGAGAAGTGAGACTGGTACGAACCGTAGCCAGAAAATTATCAGGAGGGATCACAGGAACCAGAACCGACTCCATCTTGGAAGTGGAGGAAATTTGTTCTTAGTACCGGGTAAGAATGAGACAAAGTAATTGAAACTAGACAAGAAAAGAGCCCATCTGGGAGAGAGGCATCTAGCCTCAGAGAAGAATGTTAGATTCTTATGGTCAGTAAGAATGAGAACCGGCACAGTGGTACCTTCGAGGAGATGTCGCCATTCTTACAGGGCTAAAATTATCGCTAACAGCTCTCTGTCACCAATCTCGTAATTGCACTCCGCAGGTGAAAATTTCTTGGAAAAGTAGCCACAAGGATGCATAGCTCTCTTAGAGGTAGGACATTGAGACAGAAGGGTGCCAACTCCAGTCTCAGAAGCATCAACCTCAAGGATAAAAGGTAACGTAGGATCAGGATGTGCCAACACAGGAGCAGAAACAGGCAGTCTTGAGACTCTCAAAGACCTTAATGGACTCCGGAGACCAACTCTGTGGGTTACCGTCCTTTCTGGTCATATCAGTCAGGGGCTTGACCAGAGTCGAGAAGTTACAAATAAACTTAATAGATAATAGTTGGCAAAGCCGAGAAAATGCTGCAGAGGACGTAAACCCATGGGTCGGAGCCACTGTAGGACTGCCAAAAGTTTCTCTGGGTTCATCGAAAAACCAGCAGTGGAAATGACAAAGCCCAGGAATTTAACCTGTTCACGATGGAACTCGCACTTCTCCAAATAGAGATTGTTCTCTCTTATGCCGCGTACACACGATCGGAATTCTCGTTGGAAAAAGCTTTGATGGTTTTCCCGACAGAATTCCGCTCAAACTGTCTTGCCTACACACAGTCACACCAAATTCTGACTGTCAAGAACGCAGCGATGTACAACACTACGATGAGCCGAAAAAAAATTAAGTTCAATGCTTCCGAGCATGCGTCAAATTGTTTCCAAGCATGCGTAGGGATTTTGCGCGTCGGAATTGCTACAGACGATCGGAAATTCCAATAGAAACTTTTTCCTTCAGAAAAATTGAGAACATGCTCTCAAATTTTTGCTGGCCGAAATTCCGCCAGGAAAATACCGATGGAGCCTACACACGGTCGCGTTTTCCAATGAAAAGCTCTTATCAGTCTTTTGCTGGCTGAAATTCCGATCGTGTGTACGCGGCATTAATTTCTGAAGCACACGACAGACATCTGTGTGGTGGCTCTCCAGGGACTTTGAAAATATGAGAATATCGTCAAGATAAACCACCACACATAATTGCAACAAATCTCGGAGGACACCGTTAATAAATTCCTGAAAAACTGCCGGGGTGTTACAAAGGCCAAAAGGCATTACGAGGTACTCATAATGGCCTGTCCTGGTATTAAACGCAGTTTTCCACTCGTCGTACTCCTTAATCCTCACAAGATTGTATGCCCCTCTCAAATCAAGCTTCGTGAAAACCATTGCTCCATTGAGGCGGTCAAATAACGATATAATCAAAGGAATCGGATAGGCATTCTTAATCGTGAAACGACAGAGACCCCTATAATTAATACAAGGTCTCAGTTCACCATTCTTCTTCTTCACAAAGAAGAAACCAGCACCAGCAGGAGACAAGGATTTGCGGATGAAACCTCGAGAAAGTGCGTCTGCAACATACTCCTCCATGGCTTATCCACAAAGACCGACAAAGGGTAAACCCGGGCACGAGGGGTATGGCACCAGGTTGAAGGTCAATTGCACAATCATACGACCGGTGTGGAGGCAAACTACCGGCTTGACCTTTGCCAAAGACATCGCTAAAATCAAGGTACTCCTCCTGCAGGGAGGAGAGTGAAGTGGTGCACAGGACCTTGGCTACCTTCTGGAAGCACGTCTTACTGCATTGTGGCAACCAGGAGAGAACCTTAGCATGGAGCCAATCAAAAGAGGGGTTGTGCCTCTGTAACCAAGGATAACCAGCAGAAACTTAGGTGAGGAAATAACTTGGAATTGGATTATCTCATGGTAAAGAGCCCCTACGTCCATGGACAACGGAACAGTCTCATGAGTCACATGGGCAGGCTATAGAGGTCTCCCATCAAGAGCCTCAATGGCAAGTGGAGTGTCACGCAGCTGCAGTGGAATCGAGTGCTTCGATACAAAGGCAGCATCAATGAACAGGCCTGCAGCCCCAGAGTCGATTAGAGCCTGTATCTCGACGGACGACTCAGCCTAAGAAAGGGTAACCAAAACCAGGGGCTTATCCTTCTGGATAACTGGGGACGAAACAACGCCACCTAAGGTCTGTCTGTGATAGGACCTCAAGTATCGAGTGTTCCCTGGACGGGTAGGACAAGACTTCAAAAAGTGACCTGCCTGGCCACAAAAAAGGCACAATCTCTCCCTCCTCCTAAAGGATCTCTCAGCCGCAGAGAGAGGCATGAAACCTAAGTGCATGGGTTTACCTTCACTGACCGACTCAATACCAGGAGGCATGGGAGGTGAGGGAGGCAAGGGTGGGACTGCAAAGCTCGGAGACAAATGTACAGGAGGCTTCCGCAAGCATTCCTTAAAAGAGAGTCTTTCTCTGAGTCTGGAGTCAATGAGGATGGCAAACGTGATCAACTTCTCTAGCTCAGTGGGTATATCTCGGGCTGCTATCTCATCCCTGATGGTATCCCAGAGACCATGAGAAAAAGCAGCCACGAGTGCCTCATTGTTCCAAACAATCTCTGCTGCCAGAATAAGGAATTCAATAACGTAATCGGCAACAGTTCTCGTACTCTGATGGACATGAGGCACTTGGCAGCAGAAGCGGAGCGTGCAGGAATGTCAAATACCCTTTTAAAAGAAGCCACAAACTCAGGGTAACTCAAGACAACAGGTTTTTGCGTCTCCCATACAGGGTTCGCCCAGGCCAAGGCTCTCTCAGAAAGCAAAGATATCACAAAACCTACTTTGCTTCTGTCCGTGGGAAACGCGTGGGGAAGCATCTTATATTTCAACCTGGTTTAGAAACCCTCTGCATTGGACTGGATCCCCCCAAATTGCTGGGGAAGCGGTGCGGAACCAGACATACCTCTTATAGAGGTAATACTCAAGGTAGGTGCCTGCACAGAGACTGGAGCAGCAGCAGGGACGGTCTGCAACATAGGTTGTACCGGAAGAGCCACAGTGGGAGATTCCAGGTGAGTAGTGCGACTCAGGAGCGTTTGTAATGCCATGGCAAACTGATCCATGCAGTGATCCTGCTCATCCAATCTGGAAAAAATATTACCAACAAGTGGATTGGCTGCATCTTCTGAATTCATGGCCTTCGCCTACTGTCAGAAACCATGAATCAGACCTAGACAGAAGTACAGTTAAATCACACTTGTTTAATAATAAAAAAAAAGGTAAACAGAGTAAACATAGTCAAAACATAGCCAGAGTTCAGGAACCGGAACTCTTTAACAGGAACACAGGAGAGCGTCTCTAGAGATGTGACCAATATGAAGGCAGAGATCATCTGGACTGGACGGCTTAAGTAGGCAGGACCGACGAGCAGGATCATCAACAGGTGAGTCACTGTGGACAGATAGGAGCTGGCAATTAGACGACAGCTGAGTGGCCAGCTCAGAGAAGGAAGGGTTGGGCACAGCCCTGAAAGGCTCACAAGAGAATGGTGCAGGGAACAGCGAACGTGTAACTACATGGAGTAATTTTGATCCAAATTAAACTTTCAGTGTCGCTCTAAGCTGGGTCAAAGATCTCTCTGCTGGTTGCAGTGAAGGGAACTGGGATCAGTGCACCAATCAGAGGTATAAGAGCATTATCAAAGAGAAGAAAAGACACCTCTTTCCAACCCAGTGCATTAGTATGTAGATGAATGTGGCCTCAGCCGGAGCCACTCCAGCCACGCCCCTGATGTGAGCAACTCTCTGACCAAACCCCAGTGAGCGAGGCAAAACATGTCAGGGGGCGTGGCTGGAGTGGTGTTGGCTGAGGCCACAGTCATCTACATATTAATGCACTGGGTTGGTGAGCTTTTCTTTACTTTGATAATTCGTGGAGTTATTTGTTGCATCACTGAGGACTGCCCAACACCACCACGGGAAGAAGAGGAGTAGACCTCAGAACTCTCCAAAAGAGGTATGTACACAATTATTTTTTTTGTAAAGGAAGAAAAGTGTAGCACCATCTAGTGTGCTAGAAGTGTAAATATTTTTTTGTACAGAGTAGGTAAATTGTCAAGCTTGGCTGGCAGCCAAGCCTGTGTTGTTTTATCTAGGTCAGGGGAATGACTGGGGGGGGGCTGGATGACTCACAGGCAACATCTCTAAGACCTCCCCCTACTTCTAGAAACTGGTAGAAGATTCTAGAAGAATGGGAGTGGAGGTGAGGAGGAGCTGCCTGAAGTATTCATGAGAGCTGTGACAAATCCCCAATGGATGGGTTGGCAGGGGGCAGACCCCCTCAAATACCCAGGGTCAGCCCAGCTGGGGCAGTATGGAGTCTGGGTGGAAGATGGAGTGTTAGGCTGTTGGTGGCCCTTGAGGGAGCCCCTAGTCTGGGGGGCGGGTGACCTTGGGCCTGGCTGGGCTTGGGTGCGGAAGGGACCAACTTCATGACACACAGAGGTGTCCTGATCAGGAGGCACGGGAGCAAGGTTGAGGACAGCAGAACACTGGAAGGAAGGAAGACAGCCAGGAGGCCTTGTGAGTGTGCAGTCAGAGGACTGAGAGGCATGCCTGAGAGGACTGGGTACAAGCAGTCTGGGGTGGATGCAGAGCAGGGACGTGATCGAGCTTCAAGGGTCACAGAGACCCCAAATTTGGGGGGTAAGTACTGGTCAAAATTTGTTTAAAAAGCTGGCACACTCTGTTTGCAGCAGAATGAGATGATGAGCTCACAGTGCCTCTCACTTGTTGCACTAAGCTCAATGGACAGCTTGGAGCCCTGGACCAATGGTGAAGCACCATTGGAACAAGCTGTCCAATAAAAATTCTGCAGTGGAGGCTGTCCTCTCACTGCAGTGTCATAGAAGGGGGCATGTGTCTAAAACACACATGCTCCCTTCCAGCCCAGCCCTCTTAACTACAAGGACAAAACATGGGTTTATGGGTATAAGATTTACCCATAATCCCATGTTTTTCTCACACAGTTAAGAGGGAGGATCTGCTGTTGTTGAAAAGGTACTGTTTTTTTTTCAAACTAAATTACATATTATTATGCTATATGTTATAAGATAATTTATTATTGATCCATTTACTGTGAAATTACTGGTTTGAAGTTATAACTTCAAACTTCAGTAATTTGTCCATTAAGCCACCTGCTTGAGTACAGTTTTTGAAAATATAGTAAATTACCGTAAAAATAATATATAATAACTATTTGTATATTACTTACTTATAGTAATTAACCACTTGCCACCCAGGCCAATTCTGACACTTCTCTTCTACATGTAAAAATCATCTATTTTTTGCTAGAACCCCCAATTACTCAGAACCCCCAAACATTATATATATATATTGTTTTAGCAGATACCCTAGGGAATAAAATGGCGGTAATTTCAACTTTTTATGTCACGTGGTATTTGCACAGCAATTTTTCAAACGCGGTTTGTTTTTAAAGAAACTTTTATGAATAAAAAAAATTTAAGATTTTTTTGCATAATCTAAAAGATGATGTTAACAGTGCAGGCATATTACACTGACTAATCCCACGTACACACGATCGGAATTCTCATCGGAAAAAACTCTGACGGTTTTTCCGACGGAATTCCGCTCAAGCTGTGTTGCCTACACACGATCACACCAAATTCCGACGGTCAATAACACAGCCGCATAAAACACGTTCGTCAGCACTATAAAAGGGAAGTTTAATGCTTCCGAGCATGCGTCTAATTGTTTCCGAGCATGCGTCGTAAATTTGCGTGTCGGAATTGCATACACACGATCGGAAAATCCGATAAAAAAGGTTTTCCGTTGGAAAAATTGAGAACAGGTTCTCAATTCAAAGTCCGTCGGAAATTCCGACAGAAAAAGACCGTTGGGCATACACACGGTCGGAAAATCCCATCGGACTGTTTCCATCGGAAATTCCGACCGTGTGTACGCCGCATTAGAGCTCCTAATGCCTAGTACACACGGGCCAAGTGTCGGGAGACATCGGTTGTCAGCCGGCGAACATGCTGGAATACCAGCAGCTGACCAGCTCCCGCTCCATTGACTCAGAGCGCTGATCGGAGTGTTCTGGCGGTGGAGCCGTCCCCATGTCAGAACACAACAGCTCAGCAGGGGAGATCGTAGTACAGTGGATCAGAGCTTTCAGGTTTTTTTTTTGCTCAACCCGCTGGGTTGAACAAATAAAAACTATTAATGTGTACTAGGCATACAATTTACAAACATGAAAGTGTTGTTTTAATTGAGTTTTCTATTATAACTCATAATCCATTTTCATTACAATGTTCAATTAGTAAACATAATTATTGCCACGTTTTGCAATAATTTTTTTTCTGCATGAAATATTAATTTAACCATTACAAGTCTCTATTTCTCAAAAACGATTATGTTATCACCACTTCAAACCTGGATGTGGGAAAATTGAAATTCCACTGCTATAAGAATATTGCCATTATTGTCTGCATATTGCCACTGCTGCCTATATATTGCTGTTTGTGTATAACACTGTGATGACTCTGGTAAACACACGACACTGTTGAACCTCATCCCTTAACCACGGGATGGCCAAAGACCAGAGCGCTTTTTGCAATTCGGTACTGCGTCGCTTTAACTGACAATTGTGCGCTCGTGTGACGTGGCTCCCAAACAAAATTGTTGTTCTTTTTTTCCCCACAAATAGAGCTTTTTTTTTTGGTATTTGATCACCTCTGTGGTTAAAATTTTTTGCTCTATAAACAAAAAAAGAGCGTCAATTTTGAAAAAAACGCATTATATTTTACTTTTTGCTATAATAAATAGCCCCAAAAAAATATCTATAAAAAAATTTTTTTTCCCTCAGTTTAGGCCGAAACGTATTCTTCTACATATTTTTGGTAAAAAAAAATCACAATAAGCATTTATTGATTGGTTTGCGCAAAAGTTATAGCGTCTACAAAATAGGGGATAGTTTGATGGCATTTTTATTAATATTTTTTTTTTCTACTAGTAATGGCGGCGATCAGCGATTTTTTTTTTTTTCGCTATAAACGAAAAAAGACTGACACTTTTGAAAAAAAAAACCTAACAAAATGGTTTACTTTCTACTATAAAACACACCCAATAACATTTAAAAAAAAAATCTAATTTCTTCATGAATTTAGACCAATATGTATTCTGCTACATATTTTTGATAAAAGAAAAAACAATATGCGTGGATTGATTGGTTTGAGCAAAAGTTATAGTGTCTACAAAATAGGGGAAAGATTTATGGCCTTTTTATTTATTTTTTTACTAGTAATGGTGGTGATCAGTGATTTTTAGCTGGACTGCGACATTGTGGCGGACAGATCGTACACCTAACTGACATTTTTGACACTTTTTTGGGAACCAGTGACATTATTACAGTGATCAGTGCTAAAAATATGCACTGACATTGTACTAATGACACTGGCAGGGAAGCGGTTAACATCAGGGGCGATCAAGGGGTTAAATGTGTTTCCTCAGTGTGTTTCTAACTGTGGGCTGCCTGGGATAACACACAGATCTATTTGCCTGCATGGGAGAAAGACAGGATCTCTGTGTGATTCCCAGTCAGAACGGTGATCTGCCTTGTTTACTATGGTAGATCCCTGTTCTGTCACTGCGGGATCGATCGTGGGTGGCCGGTAGACCTTGAGTCCGCCAGACTCACTGATTGGCTCTCCCGCTAGCCAATAGGTGCACGCATACATAACCTCGTGCACTAACCGACGTACACCTACCGCGATTCGCGCAGCCGAGCCAACCTGCCACAGTATAACTGCGGCGGCTGGTCAGCAAGAGGTTAAACAGTTTCTATTGGGGTAAAGGTTTTACATAAATAAATAAAACTGATTATTGTAAGCACCCCTGTCAGTGGTAAATCATTTGTTTCAACCTTCTAACAGCTACATCTGCAATACAGCTTGCTCTGTTAACAAACTGAGGGTGTTTTTAGACCATTTTCAGACCATCTTTCTGCTTTTCTTCTCCTCCTCTCCATTGTCTGTTCCTCCCTCCGCCTCCCCCTCTAGCTCTTCTTCCTTTCCCCTTCCCCTTCCCCTTTGGCTCTCCCCCTTATTCTCTACCCTCTCCAACCTTTTTACCCTCCCCTCCCTTTTTTTTCCTATCACCCTGTGGATGGTCTCCTACTTTTTCATGGCCTAGGAATGTTGATGAATTGCAGGTATAGTATAATTTATACATAGTTACAGCTTAGACCAATGTAACTATGGATATATCACCCTTGGCTGATGCTTTTCCTTTTCTGAATGAATACAAAGCATTCTTTGATTGGATAAGATGGAGATTGTGAAATCACTGTTCCACCTCTTCCAAGCAGAGAACACTTTGCATTCAAAAAATGCACAGCACAGCAAAAATGTACATTCATGCCAGTGAATGGCACCTGTGCTGAGCAACCAAAGACCTGTGTTCACAATGCATCAGGCCAGCAAATGCAAATCATTGGAGTCAGGGCTCAAGTCCTGCGGGAACGCATGGGAACGGAGTTCCTGTACTTTTTCCACAACAGGAACTCAGTTCCCTTTAGCAGCCGTGTCCTGCAAGACTTTGAAGTATGCGAGCTGTGTGGCAGGTGCTACACCAGCAGCTGCCGACACAGCTCGCAAAAGTAAGTGCCACACACTTGACCATTCAGGCATTGTCAGTAGGGGGCCCCATGACAGCTTCCGCTTCGATCTACCTGTCAATCACAGCTAGCTGACGGGTAGATCAGGTCCCTGCTGCTAAGAGACGTCTCGTGAAGCGTTCCTCCCCTCCGGCCCCTCCTGATTTTCTGTCTCCTCATCTCCCCCCCCCCCCAGTCTCCTGCATACTTGCTCTTTGTGTCCCGCTGAACACCCCCTCCTCTATCTTTAGTGCCATATGATGAGAGAACCCAGAGGAGGAGCACAGCTATTCTGCTCACAGGACATGCAGGGAGAGAGGTGAGCTGAGGGAGGAACTTTAGTTTGGGGTGGTAAGCTGCACACAATACCTGGCAAAGTTTAATGCCAGGAGGGAAGTTTATGTGGAAATATGAGAAGGGTTGGAATAGCAGTGAGTGTGTGTTGGACCCCTGCAGAGTTTGCAGCCCCCCAAGCTAACATACATCTCCTAAACAGGAACACATCACTATCTCCCCAAGCATTCTGTCCAGACAATGTGCAGTTCATTTATGACCTTTCCGTTTAACCCTGTGTTATCCAAACTCTGTTCAATGAAAAGTGTAAACTCACCACATAAACACTCTATATACAAAATAAAATTCCCCAATAAAGATCAGAACATGATGTTCACATTTGCATGGAAGCACAATTGAATGAATGCTGATTATTCAGAGAATTACCGTATTTATGTTTATTGTGGAATGATTTTTTTTTCTATGTATTAACAGTTAAGCTTTATACACACAATACGAAAATTGGATAAAAAATACCACTTTTGAAGCATTCGTGCATATGAGCGTATCATTGTTTTTTTTTTTTTGGTGGGGGAGTGGATCTTGGGTGGGAGTTCCCACACTTTTTTTCCCCAGGACTTGACCCCTGATTGGAGTAGTGGTGTCTACTTCAGTGATTTCCAGCTTTCAGGGGTATCCAGAAGCATTGGCCAGGTATGGTATATGCTGGCAAAGCTGGACCAATGGATATAAAATATTCATACTTGGTATTCTTCTTTAACCCATTGCAGACCGCCCACCGTACATTTACTGCAGCAGTTCAGCCGCTTTGTGCAAGATCACATACCTAGGATACTCACCCTATAAACCTAGTACGTGATCGGACACTTGCGGGTCTGGGGCACGCGTGTGCGCCGCCAGCGACCCCCCTTCCACTGTGAATATACACAGCAGGAGCCCAGCGGGGGGTACCGCGGACTCAATGTCTGTCAGCGCCCGCTAATTACAGAGGACAGGCAGAACAGTGATCTGCCTATGTAAACAAGGCAGACCACCGTTCTGTCAGTGGGGAAGGCATTGCTCCTGTATTTCTACAAAGCAGGAACACGGATCTTTGCCTTACCCTACTCAAAGTACCTCCCCCACAGTGAGTAAGCACGACCTATGTATACATTTAACCCTTTGATCAGGGGCGTAACTATAGGGGGTGCAGCAGTCGCGAGCGCAACCGGGCCCTGTGCTGCAAGGGGCCCATGCGGCCCCCTCTACATATGGCCGGTGGCAGCATAGGCAGTTAGGCACCGCGCGCACCGGTGGCTGGAGGTGGGGGGTGACTAGCAGAGCTCCATGCTTGACTACCGCACTGGCTGCTCTTTAGTTGTGCATTCCCCACACAACCTGTGTCCTCTGACACTCCTCTGAGTCCCCCTCTCCTGCTCCATG
The DNA here is from genome assembly GCA_028564925.1 of Lithobates sylvaticus. NCBI lineage: Eukaryota > Metazoa > Chordata > Amphibia > Anura > Ranidae > Lithobates > Lithobates sylvaticus. The sequence continues at coordinate 150,713,797 of CM053035.1, read as the reverse complement.
CAGTGCTGCTCAGTCCGGTGTCTGTCCTCCCCAGCCAGAGTCCCGCCCCCTGAGTTCGGCTCACACTGCACTGCATGCTTATCCCCGGCAAACAAACTTTAAGCACACAGATGCAGTGCAGCCCTATGAGAGCCGGCTCCCCAAAGGACACCGCAGGCTTGTTTGCCAGCACTCCCCCTCCTCCCCGTCATACACAGATGTTGACAGGTCTTTCTGGGAGATATGTCCCCTAAGGACAGGGACCCCATCTCCCCTGAGGACAGGGCCCAGTTCTCCCTAAAGGACAGGGACCCCATTTTCCTTGGGGACAAGGACCCCATCTCCTCTGGGGACAGAGCCAACTACTTCCCAGAGGACAGGGACCTCATTTCCCGTGAGGACAGGGACCCCATTTTCCATGGGGACAGGGACCCCATCTCACCTGAGGACAGAGGCCCCTTCTCACCTGAGGACAGGGACCCCTTCCCACCTGGGGACAGGGACCCCCATCTCCCCTGGGAACAGGGCCCACTTCTCTCCAGAGGACAGGGAACCCATTTCCCTTAGGGACAGGGACTCCTACTTACGTGGGGACAGGGACCCCATCTCCCCTAAGGACAAGGACCCAATCTCTCCTGGGAACAGGGCCCACTTCTCCCCAGAGGACAGGGACCCAATTTCCCTTTCCCTTCTTCCTCTTTGTCTCAAAGGTGTAACATCATAGGTCTGTTTAGACCTCTGATATCTCACCAAAGTCCCCCAACGGGACTCCTAAAAAATTGTAAAAAATAATTTAAAAAAATGCTGATACCAGTGGTGGAACTACAGGGCTCACAAAAGTCGTACCTGTGACCGGGCCCTGGAGTTCCACCACCTGACCGGGCCCTGGAGTTCCACCACCGGACTCGGAGGGAAGGGCCTTGGCTGGGATTCAGGGGGGCCCTTCATGGTTTCTTGCACCGGGGCCCTGAAGGTTCTAGTTACACCACTGCCTTTGATCACCCCTGATGTTAACCCCTTCCCAGCCAGTGTCATTAGTACAGTGTACCAAAGAAGAAAATAAGGTAGTACTCACCCTATAAATGAGGGGGGTGTTGTCTAAAGATAACTCCTATGGAATATGAGAAATAGAAAAAAAAAGGCACTACACACCAAAATGAGTGAACTACAAATTTATTGAGCAATGGGCTCAAGATCAACAGCATAAATGCCCTAACTATCCTCATATAATCCTAACAACCACCTGAGTCCCCCTATTAACCCCTCCCAGACTGGAACCATGGACCACCCTTACAAAAATGGAAGGCTACAGTCCCAAAGCGGAGCTGAGCCCACCCTCCCCTAAACAACCTCCCCCCCCCCCCACACACACACCAAGGGAACCTGAACCACCGGTGCTCCACCTTAAAGCCACGAGGGGGCGAATGAGGCACCAGCAGAACTGTGTTCTGTCAGCCAGCAGGGATGTGATGGATTTTCTTTCACTGCAAATGTTTTATAGCAGAAAGTTAAAAATATCGTTTTTTTTTTATTCTCAAAATTGTTGGTCTTTTTTTGTTTATAACGCAAAAAATTGAAAAGGCAGTGGTGCTCAAATACCACCAAAAGAAAACACTATTTTTTGAGGGGGGGGGGGGGGGGGGGGGAAAGGACACAAATTAAATGTTGGCACAGTGTTGCATGACTGCGCAATTGTCAGTTAACCCTTTGACCTCCGGAAGTTTTACCCCCTTTCTAACAAGGCACTGCGTTACTTTAACCACTTCAGCCCCGGACCAATTGGCAGCCAAAGGACCAGGCCCCTTTTTGCAATTCGGCACTGCGTCGCTTTAACTAACAATTGCGCGGTCATGCGACGTGGCTCCAAAACAAAATTGGCGTCCTTTTTTTCCCACAAATAGAGCTTTCTTTTGGTGGTATTTGATCGCCCCTGCGGTTTTTATTTTTTGCGCTATAAACAAAAATAGAGCGACAATTTTGAAAAAAATGCAATATTTTTTACTTTTTGCTATAATAAATATCCCCAAAAAATATATAAAAAAACATTTTTTTTCCTCAGTTTAGGCCGATACGTATTCTTCTACATATTTTTGGTAAAAAAAATTGCAATTAGCGATTATTGATTAGTTTGAGCAAAAGTTATAGCGTTTACAAAATAGGGGATAGTTTTATAGCATTTTTATTAATATTTTTTTTTTTTATTAGTAATGGCGGCGATCAGCGATTTTTATTGTGACTGCGACATTTTGGCGGACACATCGGACATTTTTGACACATTTTTGGGACATTTGTCATTTATACAGCAATCACTGCTATTTAAATAGCACTGATTCCTATGTAAATGACAGTTGTAGTTAGAGGGTTAACCACTAGGGGGCGGGGAGGAGTCAGTGTGACGTGTTGTGTTTTTTTTTACAGTAGGGGGGCGTGGCTGTACGTCTGACGTCATTGATCGGCGTTCCCGATGACAGGGAACCGCCGATCACTGACAGTCAGTGTAGGAAGCGCGGGGAGAGGTTTGTTTACATAGACCTCTCCCCGTTCTTCCGCTCCGTAACCCGATCGCGGGATACCAGCGGCGATCGGGTCCGCTGGTCCCGCGGCCGGGGTCACGGAGCTCCCGACCGGGTCGCGAGCGCGCCGCTAGCGGCGCGCGCGACCCATGGGCAGGCACATGCACGATCACGTACAGGTACGTGATTCTGCCTGCCCGTGCCATTCTGCTGACGTATATATGCAGTGGCCGGTCGGGAAGCGGTTAATACGGCACTATGCAGTCGTTCGACACTGTACCCAAAAAAAGTACAACCTTTTTTTCCCACAAATAGAGCTTTCTTTTCGTGGTATTTTATCACTTCTGCGCTTTTTATTTTTTTGCACTATAAACAAAAAAAGACAGACTCTTGAAAAAAAAATATATATTTTTTTACTTTCTGCTATAAAACATATCCAACAAAAAAAAAAAACGAATTTCGTCACAAATTTAGGTGAATATGTATTCTGCTACATATTTTTGGTAAAAATAATCCCAGCGGGAGCGAGCCGTCGGCGCCATGCACTCACGCCTGCTACCCGGAAGTGCAGGATCATATATATGTGATCCTGCACACAGTGGCCCCCCTGTAGCAATAAAACTGCTATAGGGCAGTTGCTAGGTGGTTAACCACTTCAGCCCCAGAAGATTTACACCCTTAATGACCAGGCCATTTTTTGCAATATGGCACTGCGTCGCTTTAACTGACAATTGCATGGGCGTGCGACGCTGTACCCAAATAAAGAGATCAGACTCTTTTTTGGGACCAGTGACATTATTACAGTGATCAGAGCTAAAAATAGCCACTGATCACTGTATAAATGACACTGGCAGGAAAGGGGTTAACACTAGGGGGCGATCAAGAGGTTAAATGTGTTCCCTGGGAGGTGTTTCTAACTGTGGGGGGAGGAGACTGACTGGGAGTACAGAGAAATCACTGTTCCTGATCACTAGGAACAGACAATCACTCTCTACTCCCCTGACAGGGGATCTGTTTGTTTACATTGACAGTTTCCCATTCTGGCTCTCCGTGGAGTGATCGCAGGTGGTTACGCCCATGAGCTCCCTCGCTGTGCGGCGAGCGCGCATCTGCTATAGCTATTAAAGGGACTAACGTACAGCTATGGCGATTCGCAGGTTTGAGGCGGTGTTCAGTTATAGCTTGTGAAATGGTTAAATTGTAAAAATGTAAAGGAACATCCGGCACATAAAATACCCCCAGAAATATATTGAGCCCCCCCCACATACACACGTATAGGACACGCTCCCTGCCACACCCCCTTAAAGGAGAATTAACCAAAAAAAAGGTTAATTAAATCCACAAGGACTTTTTTTTACCACTACTATTCCTTTATATTGGCTTTTAAAATGTACAAATGCAGCTATTTAGAAATTGAATGAAAAGTTTAGCACTGGGGAACACTTTTTGAAAGATAAAAAGTGCATTTTATATATAACTATATAGATCAGACCAAAATGAGGGACAAATGAGAAGGAATGAGGGACATTGCTTCTAATCAGGGACAGTTGGGAGTTATACCTACACATGACACCATGAAATGTCTGGTGTCATCCTCTACTGATCACCATTGTACAGGGGGGAGGGGGTATTGGGATTATTGTAGAGGAGGAGGAAGTATCAGGATTATTGTACAGGGGGGAGGGGGTATCGGGATTATTGTACAGGGGGAGGGGGTATCGGGATTATTGTACAGGGAAGAGGGGGGTATTGGTATTATTGTACAGGGGGAGGGGGTATCGGGATTATTGTACAGGGGGAGGGGGTATCGGGATTATTGTACAGGGAAGAGGGGGGTATTGGGATTATTGTACAGGGGGAGGGAGTATTGGGATTATTGTACAGGGGGAGGGGGTATCGGGATTATTGTACAGGGGGAGGGAGTATTGGGATTATTGTACAGGGGGAGGGGGTATACAGGGGGATGGGGTATCAGGATTATTGTACAGGGGAGAGGGTATCGGGATTATTGTACAGGGGGAGAGGGTATTGGGATTATTTTTCAGGGGTAGGGGGTATCGGGATTATTGTACAGGGGGAGGGGGTATCGGGATTATTGTACAGGGGAGGGGGTATCGGGATTATTGTACAGGGGGAGAGGGTATCGGGATTATTGTACAGGGGGAGGGGGTATCGGGATTATTGTACAGGGGGAGGGAGTATTGGGATTATTGTACAGGGGGAGGGGGTATACAGGGGGATGGGGTATCGGGATTATTGTACAGGGGGAGAGGGTATTGGGATTATTTTTCAGGGGTAGGGGGTATCGGGATTATTGTACAGGGGGAGGGGGTATCGGGATTATTGTACAGGGGAGGGGGTATCGGGATTATTGTACAGGGGGAGAGGGTATCGGGATTATTGTACAGGGGGAGGGGGTATCGGGATTCTTGTACAGGGGGAGGGAGTATTGGGATTATTGTACAGGGGGAGGGGGTATACAGGGGGATGGGGTATCGGGATTATTGTACAGGGGGAGAGGGTATTGGGATTATTTTTCAGGGGTAGGGGGTATCGGGATTATTGTACAGGGGGAGGGGGTATCGGGATTATTGTACAGGGGAGGGGGTATCGGGATTATTGTACAGGGGGAGAGGGTATCGGGATTATTGTACAGGGGGAGGGGGTATCGGGATTATTGTACAGGGGGAGGGAGTATTGGGATTATTGTACAGGGGGAGGGGGTATACAGGGGGATGGGGTATCGGGATTATTGTACAGGGGGAGAGGGTATTGGGATTATTTTTCAGGGGTAGGGGGTATCGGGATTATTGTACAGGGGGAGGGGGTATCGGGATTATTGTACAGGGGAGGGGGTATCGGGATTATTGTACAGGGGGAGAGGGTATCGGGATTATTGTACAGGGGGAGGGGGTATCGGGATTCTTGTACAGGGGGAGGGAGTATTGGGATTATTGTACAGGGGGAGGGGGTATACAGGGGGATGGGGTATCGGGATTATTGTACAGGGGGAGAGGGTATTGGGATTATTTTTCAGGGGTAGGGGGTATCGGGATTATTGTACAGGGGGAGGGGGTATCGGGATTATTGTACAGGGGGAGGGGGTATCGGGATTCTTGTACAGGGGGAGGGAGTATTGGGATTATTGTACAGGGGGAGGGGGTATACAGGGGGATGGGGTATCGGGATTATTGTACAGGGGGAGAGGGTATTGGGATTATTTTTCAGGGGTAGGGGGTATCGGGATTATTGTACAGGGGGAGGGGGTATCGGGATTATTGTACAGGGGGAGAGGGTATTGGGATTATTTTTCAGGGGTAGGGGGTATCGGGATTATTGTACAGGGGGAGGGGGTATCGGGATTATTGTACAGGGGGAGAGGGTATTGGGATTATTTTTCAGGGGTAGGGGGTATCGGGATTATTGTACAGGGGGAGGGGGTATCGAGATTATTTGTCCCCCTCCCCCTGAGATCTCCGGGCTCCAATGTACACTAATGACCGGTGTAGGGATGTCCGGTGAATCAGGGCACGAAGTCTCTCCAGGGACTAGCCGTCATAGGTCCGCACTGTCCGCTCTCCCTCCTCCGGCCAATCCGGAGCAGCACGGGTTAATAACACAACTGCTTAGCAGCGCTACACGTGGTCTACGGTAGATGGGCGGGGCATGGGAGCTTTTGGGCGGGAGAACAGCTGGATGGGCGTGGCTTCGCCCGGCTATTAGTAGAAGCTGGCGTATGCTTTCTCTATACGGGCAAGTTGAAAGGTGGAGCTTTTGGAGGGAGGGCGTGGCTCTGCGGTGGTGTTCTCGCGAGCGTGTCCTAGCTGTACTCCGCCTCCTCGGTCGGCGCCTCGGGGTGAGTGAGCCGCTGCCAGTGAGGGGAGACGGGCGGACTGAGCGGGGAGGAGGAGGGCGGGGAGCTGGCTGGCCTCAGCCCTGCAGCGGTGTCCTTCCGAGCCAGGGCCGCCGGTGTAGCCGCTCAGGGCGGCCGCTACTCTCCGCATAGAGATACGGGGAGGCCCCGGTGAGTAGCCACTGTGCGGGGGGATGGAGAGGTGTATGGGGTCCGCTATGTGTGTGCCGGGTGATCACCGCCATCTGTGGAGGGCAGAGGGCTCTGTGTATGGGGGAGGGGGGCATGGAGACCACCTTGGGGACCATACATGATCGGACTGCTGATCTCCTGGGGGGACCATCCATGGACATGGTGACCTCAGACTGGGGGTGTAGTGTACACAGGGGACATGATGAGGGTGCTACACATGGCCTGACTGTGGGGTGGGGGGCAATTGTGGAGCTTGGTGACCCCTTTTTTGAGGGGCTGAAGATGGACATTTTGGCTCTTTGGGGTGCAGATGGAGCTGGTGATCTTCTTCTACGGAAGGTGTCATGTATGACCAGACTGGTACTGTGGGGAGGGGCACAGAGATGGAGCCTGGTGACCTAAGGGCCCCATGAGTGTTTGTGTTTTTTTTTTTTTTTTTTTTTATCTCTTGTTTGGGGTGCACATAATACATGGAGACCTCCATGGGGGTACATGACTTTCCTGGCTCTCGGGTTTGGGGTGCAGAGAATTCCTGGAGCCCTCCATGGCGGTACATGACTTTCCTGGCTCTAGGTTTGGGGTGCATAGCCTGACCTCAGGAGGGGGCATTCATGACCCTACCGCTCCTATGGTTGGGGGGGGAATAGTGAGATCCTGGTGATCTTCTGAAGGGCCATCTGACTGATCCTCTGGTGGAAGGAGACCTTGATTCTGGCGAGGGGCTATACCTCATTGGTTCTGAGTGATGGAGGAGCAGGCTTGCATTCTGACACTGCTGTGCCCGTTGTGTCAGATGGGTGCTGAGCTACTGCCGTACACCTGAGGTCAGGAGTGCTGAGTCTTGGCAGGTGTCATCGTCCTGGCCTGAGGGTGAGGTCAGGATCTTGCTGATGCTCTTCTGACATAAATGATAGCTTGTTGCCTCCCAGACAGGGTAATGGGTTGCCCCCCAGCTGGCCAGTGTCCTCCCAGCCTGAGGGCTATGGGAAGATCACCCTCTCCTACCATTTGGGGTAGGGCATCAGTCTGTGGTAATGCCAGAGCCTGGTAAAAGGTGGGTTGTGGTTCACAATGGCATTGGGTTTCCCAGAAGACATTCTGCACCATCGCTTTCATTCATTTGGGTGGGGGCTCGTTCACACCTGGGGCATTAGTAGGGTTGCCACCTCATCCCTTTAAACACGAACGCATATGAATTACACAGGTTATAAGTCTTTTAATTTAATGCAGAAAAGGCACCAGGTGAGTTTAATTACCACGTTAGTCCAGCCACACTCTGTGTAATTGATGTGTTTGGTTTTAAAGGGATGAGGTGGCAACCCTAGGCATTAGGCTGCATTGATCAGGGCACATAGAGATCAATGGTGTCTATGTACCCTGCTCACCCCATACAGGTGTTGCCTATAAATGCAGCATGTCTCCATTGGTGCACATTGCAGCAAAGTTCATGGGGTCTGCCATTTCAAAAATGTTAAAGTGCAATGCATTGTAACAACAAATCATGCCAGTGGGCATGTTCTACACAGCATAGCCACTGAGCCCTGGATGGTGATATGCAGGCCACTGTGTCCAAACTGCAGCTTGCCTTTGGGAAAAACAAGTCTTTCTCTAGTCATCTTCCAGGACGGCACACCTGAGAGGATGACTGGTCACACCTGGCAGGAAACACAATTAACAAAGTTTAAAAAGCCCCACCCCTCCCTCTGACCCTCAGTTATTGATTGTGTTTCCCACACGCTGATGGCTGCGAAACCGTTTGTTATTTTTTCTAAGACCTCAGGTCTGGGACCATGGTCGCCCCCTTAATGAACAAACCCAGAGCAGTCAGTGGTGCCTGTGGGGTTCTCTGTTCAAGCATTTTTCAAATGCCATTAAATTAAGGGGTTTTCCCTCTGCTCTCCCTAGAAAGCTGAATGGGAGAGGCTGGGGCACTAGGACAGGTGAGTTGTCCATAACCCCAGGGGCCACCTAACCTTCCCTCTTTTCCTCCCCTCATACCTGACAGTGGTGGACGGTTGGGGGGGGCCGCTGATACACCCCACGTCGGCCGGTAGCTGGGCTCCAATGGCCGAACGTTTTCTTCCCCTTAGGGGGCCGTGCCATCCTTAGGGATAGACCGCGGCGCAGAGCGGCGTCTGTAGCCGCTAGTGCGCATGTCCGGAAGCCGCCGGGCGCCGGTGTGACGTCATATCCGGCGCGCCGGGGCTTCAACAAAATGGCGGCGAGCGCGGCGGTCAGAGCACGAGGCGGCTGTTCGGAAAGAGGGGGCCCAAGGTCCACAGCCTTCACAGTCGATCCATCTACCGGTGTAGAGGCAGAGGATGGAAGGCGGACCAGAGCTCGCGGCATCAGAGGTCGCCACAGGGGGTGAGTGACTCGGCTGGAGCGAGGGGGGGCAGACATTTGGGGTGGCCCTATTGTCCTTGTCCCCCACACTGTATGTGTATGTGATGTGGCTAATGGGGTGTCCCTTTCTTACAGAGACCGAATGCCCTGCTCAGGAGAGAGCCAGTAGGTCTGGGAAAGCCACATCCAAAACTAAACGCTGTGGGTCTTGTAGCTCTAAACTCCCACAGGACCACAGCAAGCCTTTTTGTTACAAATGTATTTACAAATTGGTAGGCAAAGAGACAGCAGAAGTTGCGAAGGAATGCAGGGCACTTCAGGTTGAGATGCTAGCTACCCTTCAGTCTTTTAAAGCCGTACTTGATCAGCGTCAGGGGGATGCCAGATCAGTAAGGGAAAGCTCTCCCTCACAGGAAGATAGATCTACCTTTACAGGAGGGTCTCAAGAACCTGCCCCATACTATTCAGAGGAGGAGGTTTGCAGCTCTGACCTGAGTTCCCAGGAGGGGGAGGACTCAGATCAAGATAGCCATGTAGAGACCAGATCTGGGGGACACCTCTTTTCAGCAGAGGATATGGAGGGTCTCCTCAGGGCAGTATATGCGTCAGAGGACATTCAGTTACCTTCCGCCCAAGTGTCAGCTCAGGATAAGGTCTATAGAGGTTTGGGTAAGCCACAGGCCAGATCCTTCCCAGTTCACCAGTCCCTGAAAGATATTATCTTGAGGGAATGGAAGGAACCTGAGCGTAAACTCCTCAGACTTAAAACTTGGAAACGGAGATGTCCTTTTAAGGAGGAGGAGGAAGAAAAATTTTTCAAAGTCCCACGCTTAGATGCGTCCTTGGCGCAGGTTTCTAAACGGTCGGACTTATCTTTTGAGGACGCGGGTAACATTCAGGATCAGATGGATAAAAAATCTGAGATCCTGTTGCGTAGAGCTTGGGAAGCAAATGCATCGGCCATGAGCCCTGCATTGGCTTCAGCTTGTGTAGCCAGGAATGCGGATGCATGGCTCAACAAGCTGATGGACCATCTCACACGTAAGAAGGAATCCAGGGAGGTAGTAGAATCCCTGGAAGTGGTGGGGAGAGCTATCGCCTTTTTGGCGGACGCGGCAGTAGAGACAGTAAGGACGACTGCTAAGTCAGCGGCATTACTGAACTCAGCCAGGAGGGCCCTTTGGGTTAAGACTTGGGACGGAGACTTCACCTCTAAGTCCCGACTCTGTGGTATTCCCTTTGAGGGCTCCCTACTCTTTGGTTCGGGTCTGGAACAGGTCCTTTCCCGATCCACAGAAAAAGGTAAGAAATTTCCCTCCAAACCCAAGAAGGAAAAAGGGAGGAAATTTTTTCGTGGCCCCCCGGCAAAAGGCCAGTTCAAGGGCAAAGGGGGACAAAGGAAGAAATGGGGGATCGGAAAGGGCAAAGAAAAAGGTGGAATCCTTTTTTCTGGGTCCGGACCGTCCAGCAAGGATTCTAAATGACGCCATAAAAGTGGGCGCAAGGCTCTCGTATTTCCTTCCCCATTGGGAGAAGATCTCAGAGAGCCCTTATATTTTAGACCTAATAAAACTAGGTTACAAGCTGGAATTTCGGTCACTCCCACCTCAAAATTTTTTGGTTACTTACCTTCCCAAAGATTCTCTGAAGGCAAGGGGCTTGCTAGACAGCGTTCGCATGCTCGCAGAACAGGAAGTGATTATCCCGGTCCCAGTGACTCAGAGGGCTTTCGGTTTTTATTCCCACATTTTTGTGGTTCCGAAGCCATCGGGCAAGTTTCGGTTGATTTATCAATCTACGGAAACTGAACCACTACCTGTTGTACAAGCGATTCAGAATGGAGAGCATCTACACGGTCAGAAAACACCTCCAGAAGGGAGTTTTCATGATCACATTAGATCTCAAAGATGCTTACCTGCATGTACCCATTGCCCCGGATCATCAGAAGTACTTGCGTTTCGCAGTACGGACAGAGCAGGGGGTGCAGCATTGGCAGTTCAGGGCACTTCCCTTCGGCCTTGCGGCCAGTCCAAGGATTTTTACCAAAGTCCTGGCAGAGGTAGTATCCTTTCTACACCTTCAGGGGGTAGCTCTGATACCATACCTCGACGATCTGTTGATCTACAGTCCATCCAGAGACCAGCTCCTGAGAGATCGAGAGTTGGTCTTGTCGACCCTGGATTCCCTAGGTTGGATGGTGAGTCAGGAGAAATCCTCCCTGGATCCCTCACAGTCAAAGGTATACTTGGGGTATCAGTTGGACTCAGTAGCCCAGAAAGTGTTTCTTCCTCCAGAAAAGGTCGAAAAAATTCGGGGCGCAGTGACAGTGTGTCTCGAAGCCCCGGAGGTATCTTTGAGAAACATCATGAGGGTGTTGGGCCTGATGGCCTCTTGCATCCCGGCAGTTCCCTGGGCTCAGCTCCACTCACGAGTCCTCCAGGGCTTCCTTCTCTCCTCTTGGGGCGGGAGAAGAGAAACCCTGGAGGAGAAAGTTCCTCTGTCAGAGGAGGTAAGAGGCTCCCTAGTTTGGTGGCTCGATCCCGTCAACCTATCGGGAGGTCGGACGTGGACACAGCTAGACCCAATAGGCATTACAACAGACGCAAGTGCCTGGGGTTGGGGGGCTCATTTAGGAGACCGCTACGCCCAGGGTCCCTGGGATCAGAGTCAGAGCAGAGCTTCCTCAAACTTCAGGGAGCTTCTGGCAGTCGGGAAGGCATTAAGTGTCTTCCGGGACTTGATCCAAGGAAGGGAAGTCCAAATTTTCTCGGACAACCGGGTGGCAGTATCCTATTTGAACCGTCAAGGGGGAACAAGGTCAGTCAGTCTAAGGGCACTGACCCAAGATTTCCTGGGAGAAGCAGAGAAAAACATTCTCTCAATCTCTGCGGTCCACATAAAGGGATCCCTCAATATACAAGCAGACTTCCTCAGCAGACAGCCCATTCTTCAGGGAGAATGGGAGTTGAACGAAGAAGTTTTCGCTCTGGTAAAACGTCATTTCGGAGTACCAGAGATAGATTTATTCGCTTGTCAAAGGAACGCAAAGGTGCGGAGATTCTTTTCTCTCACGAGAGAACAGAGATCCTCAGGAGTAGACGCTCTCGCTCAGAATTGGGACTTCAGCCTGGCATATGCCTTTCCTCCCCTGGTACTCATCCCACGAGTGCTTCAAAAGCTGTCACAGTCGGATGGAGACCTTATCCTGATTGCACCCTGGTGGCCGAAGCGGGTCTGGTTCCCCACCATGTGGAGGTGGTCAGTCGGGCCTCCGCTACATCTCCCGGTCAGGCGGGATCTTCTCTGCCAGGGCCCAGTGCTGCATCCCAACCCGGGGTTTCTGTCCCTGACGGCCTGGCTCTTGAGAGGGAGATCCTCAGGAACAGGGGATGCTCGGAGAAGGTAATTGACACTCTTCTCCTTAGTAGGAAGAAGGTTACCAGACAGATTTATGCAAAGGTCTGGAAGATCTTCTCTAGATGGGCTCAAGCAAATCAGAGAACTATCCAGACGATTCCAACCGTTCTGGATTTTCTCCAGGAAGGGGTAGACCTAGGGTTAGCGGTCAGTACCCTTAGGGTCCAGGTAGCAGCCCTGTCAGTGTTCTTTGACACAAGGTTAGCTCAAGACCCTCTTGTTAAGAGATTTTTGCTAGCCAGGGAAAGGTTAACCCCGGTAAGGACAGTTAGTTTCCCGCCGTGGGATTTGTCCCTGGTTCTGGACGCCCTGACGAAAGGGCCATTTGAGCCGTTGGATCAAATTTCATTTAAATTTCTTTCCCTTAAAATGGCCTTTCTTCTAGCCATTACCACAGCTAGAAGAGTAGGCGACCTACAGGCCCTGACAATAAAAGAGCCTTTTTTGTTGATCCTAGAGGACAGGGTAATCCTTAGACAGGATCCTCTTTATTTACCAAAAGTGACCTCTGGGTTCCACAGGTCACAAGAGATTATTCTTCCATCATTCTGCCAGAATCCGAAGAATGAGAAGGAAGAAAGATTGCACCTTTTAGATGTTAGACGCTGTCTTTTAGTCTATCTAGAAAGGGCAAGGGAGTTTAGGAGATCAAATCATCTTCTAGTTACTTTTGGGGGCCAAAGAAAGGGTCTTCAGGCCTCAAAACCTACGATAGCCAGGTGGATTAAGCAGGCAATAGCATTAGCCTATAAACACTCGGATAAACCGGTTCCATCCCACCTTAAGGCTCATTCAACCAGATCTCTGGCGACCTCCTGGGCAGAAAGGGCAGGTGCTTCCATAGATCAGATCTGCAAGGCAGCAACATGGACGAGCCATAATACCTTCCTGAGGCATTACAGAGTGGAGCTGTTGTCCCCTCAGGACTTGGCTTTTGGCAGGAAGGTCCTACAGGCGGTGGTCCCACCCTAAGGTAGGCCTTAACTTCTTGCTCATCGTCTCAGGTGTGCCGTCCTGGAAGATGACTAGAGAAAAATACCAGTTACACTTACCGGTAACGGATTTTCTAGGAAATCTTCCAGGACGGCAGGCCTACTTCCCTACCCTTAAATGTTGGTGATGTTTTATTCTTCACAGAATGTACCCTCTGACACTGGTGTGGGTGTTTACTTTGTCATAACTGAGGGTCAGAGGGAGGGGTGGGGCTTTTTAAACTTTGTTAATTGTGTTTCCTGCCAGGTGTGACCAGTCATCCTCTCAGGTGTGCCGTCCTGGAAGATTTCCTAGAAAATCCGTTACCGGTAAGTGTAACTGGTATTTTTCAAAAAATATTTTGTTTAAGAATGCAAGAAAATGCAAAGCAACCTGTCCAGTATGAGTGAGCCATGAGTGAAGGGTATTCCTGGGTGTAGTTTGTTAGAAAACTGATGACTGCATACATAAGTGCAGGAGCTGCCTTGTGTCCTGCTCACATAAAGCAGTGTAGAAACCTTGGGACTCCTTTATAAAGAACCAGACTAGTGGCAGAGGGGTTAGGGTGGATGTCAGGAAGTCTGCAGAGCCTGGCGGTGGAGTATGGAAAACTTCAGCTATATAGGTGTCAGATGGGAGACAGCAGTAGGAGCCAATGAGGTGAGAGGGGCAGGGCCAAACCACATCTGTGTGTGAATAGACTCAGGAGCAAGCCTGCTTTGGTGCCCCCATAGCAAGCTGCTTGCTTTAGGGGCAGGAGCTGGCCATACATTATAACATTTTCTTATTCCACTGATGGTGAACCTTGGCACCCCAGATGTTTTGGAACTACATTTCCTATGATGCTCATGCACATCTGGGGTGCCAAGGTTCACCATCACTGACTTATTCACTTTCCTTCAACTATCTAGTGCAAGGGTTATGGGGGGGGTACCTCCACTGATTTATCACCAATCCTTGTTTCCACAACACATTTTCAAAAAGTTAGTGAAATCTTCTGAACAAGGGCGCAGACAGCAAAAAAAAAAACTTTGCAGGAGTGTTGACCCCTTCTCTATGCTATCCAAAAAGCTTAATCCTTTGTTTTTTGGCTGGAGCTACACTTAAAAAATGTACCTGGTCAAACTTGCAAACCGATTCAACTTAAACCTACAGCCCCCGTCTTATCTGTAACCCGGGGACCTCCTGTGCACAGAAGTTGTATGGTCAGCCATACACTGTTCAAATCTCAGCTGGTTCAGCAGGAACGATCAATCAACCTTGGTACAACCAACCTGGTGGATTCTCTTGTGATTATCGCTAGCGGCTGCTATAGCCCCTAGCGATAATCGATGTTCTCCTGGCAGGAGCGGCTTCCTCCATCCCCCTACACTAGGAGAAGACAATTGCTGATTCCCCTGTCGACAGTCTCAATGGGGGGGGGGGGGGGGGGGGGGGGGGGGAATTGTGCAAATTTCTGTCCTGCAACCCATGGTTGAAGGAAAAATTCACTGTATGGCCGGCTTTAGTGGGTAGGAAACTGTTAACCTAGTTTGCTTCACACCTTTTACGCCTGTTAAGTGTTTGTAGTTGTACACTTGATTCTATTTGATTTTCAAGTAGGCATCCCAAGAGTGGTTTAGTACACAAGGAAGTGTTAAGCTAATGCAGCGGGTAAATGGAACCTAAAGTAGTAATGCCAATTTAACTGGTTGATGTAAATGCTTGTGTAGTGCACCATGCGGAATATGTCCTATGATCTGACTGGTTATAGGTTATCTGCTTAGTCCAGCAAAACACTTTTGAGATGTGGGAAAGGCTAAAACACGCATTTGTATTGCTCCATGTGGCTTTTGAAGAAAAATGGTCACGGTGACATTGCCATTTAGGAACAATGGTGGGAACATCTGCAACAGGAACACGGCAGTAAAAAGCTGATGTGTTCTAGTCTTTACTGTAAAAAATAAAGTTGCTGTTAGTGGTTTGGTTCACTTCCTGATTTGTAAAATCTTGGGTCACCTGGGACAGGAAGTGAAGAAAAATCTCTA
Source organism: Lithobates sylvaticus (assembly GCA_028564925.1). Taxonomy (NCBI): domain Eukaryota; kingdom Metazoa; phylum Chordata; class Amphibia; order Anura; family Ranidae; genus Lithobates; species Lithobates sylvaticus. The sequence continues at coordinate 150,698,498 of CM053035.1, read as the reverse complement.
TTGGAGCGTTAGAAAAGTGCAAACCCTACAGGAGTTCTAATAATCTGACTTTGAATCAAGGCTTGTGAAGTGTTTTATGCAAAAGATCTTTCACATATGTCTGTATAAAAGTGGAACTAAACCCTCAACATTTATTTTACTATACATCACGGTGGAATACCTTAGCAGCAGGCAATCCTTTCCTAGAATGTCTGGAAATGCTCCCATTGTGCATGTGTGTCCAGTCATTAAAAAAATATGCTCAGGCTGGCACTATGAAGCGTGCCCTAATGTGAGTAGTGGTGCGCCGAAATGAACATTCTGGACCAATAAATTCAGGATGCACTTGGCTGAAAATCGAAATGGGACAGTTAGATTTTTATTTAATTGTATTTGACTTATTAATTTAATGAATTCATTTTTTGGCTGATGGACTGCTTTCACGGAGAGCAGTTTTCCATTTTTTTTTTTTCCCCAACTTGCCATCTATTAAATCCTCTGCCCTTGTATTGGCTTTGGATAGTAAATTTTATTTCTGCCAGTAAGTACCTTATACAGCCCACTTCCTGTTTCTAGTCTGGTAAAAAGCCTAGGCTTATGACACTATGCACAGCTTTCTCTTGTGAGTTTGCCTGGTGGGGAGGGGGGGGGGAGTATTAAGAGGGCCAATGATAGCTGTAGGTGTCTCTGTAAATCCAGGAAGTGAACAGGCATCAGCTGCCCACAGTTAAAATGGTTGCAGCCACTCGGTGAAGGGAGATTTCTGCAGCATATTTGGCAAGTATATAATATGCAAAGTGCTTTGTCTTTAAATTCTATGTATTGACACTGGTCCACTGCAGTGCTAAAAATCCTGCATGCTGCATTTTTGCTGCATATTTGGTCAATTCGAAAAAATGCACCAAAATACATCTAGTTTAAAATGCTTTGAAAATGCTGTCAGATGCCCAGAGTTGAAATGCCAGCACCATGGAGAGAAACCTGTGGGAAGGGGCATCTCAGGCAAACACCTCGCTGGATCATGGGACAGGTGAGTGAGTTTTATTGGCAGCTACAGTTTTTGTGGCTGCTGACTTTCGTTTTTTTGGTTTGTTAAAAAAAACAAACAAACTAAGCTTGAAAAGAGCCAGCAGCAGACCTTATAAGTGCTGATAGCAATTTTTATTTTGGGTTTTGAATACTTTGAATAGTTTAATGCAAGTCATCTTGGATAGGCATGTAATGTGTTAACATTTTATTATGCTAACCCTCCCTTGATTGCATCAGCTCAAATTCCAGGCATTGTATATTTAGGTAGGTGAGATTTCTCCTCCTGTATGCAAACTAAATAAAAAAAACCTTTGCTTTGGGAGGGGTTCACCAATATATCACATTTGGTGCATTCTGGAAGAATTGGAGGGTAGTAGTGATGGATGGGGAATATCCAACCCACATGATTTTTCCTCCTGAGAATGGATGATCAGAGGGGTCAGGAGAGGTTGCCAGCCATGTGCAGAATGTTGGTTCATTTGTAACCAGCCAGACTGGGACAAGATCAGATGTCCTGACCTAGGCACTTTGTCTAAAAGCAGCTTTCCTGGTAAGGAATATACATTGCCAAACCACCCCATGCTGAAAATGGCCAGAATTAAAATTTTTGCTAAGAATATAAAATTTGTCCATAGCATCCAACCTAGGCAGCCTCAGTCACATGACTCTGGTGACCAGTCATTGCAGGAGGGGTCAAAACAATTTTTTATCTTTAGATGCCTTACATGTATGGTGGCCATTGTCTACTGGGTACATTGTCATGCAGAGTTCTAATGCGGCGTACACACGGTCGGAATTTCCAATGAAAACAGTCCGATGGGAGCTTTTCATCGGATTTTCCGACCGTGTGTATGCCCAACGGTCTTTTTCTGTCGGAATTTCTGACGGACTTTGGATTGAGAACCTGTTCTCAATTTTTCCGACGGAAAACCTTCCTATCGGATTTTCCGATCGTGTGTATGCAATTCCGACGCATGCTCGGAAGCATTAAACGTCCCTTTTATAGTGCTGTCAAACGTGTTTTATGCCGCTGTGTTATTGACTGTTGGAATTTGGTGTGATCGTGTAGGCAAGACAGTTTGAGCGAAATTCCATCGGAAAAACTGTCAGTTTTTTCTGACGAGAATTCCGTTCGTGTACGCGGCATAAGTTTGAGTTCTTGTCACTCTTCAGCACAGCAATTATGGCCAAAAGCCTAGAATGATCAACTGTTGGCCATACAGTATACAATTTGATTGTACAATTGGTATGCAAACCTGTGTAGTAGGACATCCCTAATCAATCCAGTCTGGTAGACCCTTGCATTAGGAGTAGATTGTAAAGTCAGATTGGGTGTGGTGAGCGAGTTTTGGTTAAAATGCTTAGTGTATTTGCAGTATAAAGTGTGCACGGACACATTGGCTAACATGGAGGAGAGCTCTTAAATGTTTCTGTTGGGAAAACTTTTTTTGTTAATGGGGGGGGGGGGGGGGGGGGTTAGCACCCCTGTCAGATTCCTTTCACTTTCTGTTCTGGGATGACCTTTTAATCAACCAGGAAGTCGGGAAAGGATATCTGCAACAAGGAAACTCGCAGCAATAAAATGCTGGAAGGAGTTGGCAGCATTGTGTCCATTTGATATAAAAAAAAAAACTTGGTTTCACAATGGAGAGCCTGGCATGTGCAATGCCAATGATGGCTGCCAGCAACTGCATGCTGTGCACCTCCAGCCAAAATGTGTCTAGATTTGTGTAGGGCTGGGGAGAGCTGCACCTATTTAAAGTCTTTACCTTGAGTCATAGATTCTGTCCTTGTGACAGCAGGACAAGACATGAGGAGCAGCTGTCCTCAGGACAGGAAGACACTTGTGAGTAATAACCTGATAAAGACCTTCCCCTCTTTTACACATAATTACTGTCTTCAGCGTAAGATTTCCCATCACTTCTGCCCTCACGGGTAGATATAGACCTTACGGAGGCTCTTTGCTATTCACACTGTCCAAAACCAAAGTTTTGGCTTGAGTTGAGCTTAAAATTATTCTGTTTTTTTTTTTTTTTAATAAATGCAGCTAATTCAGCAAAACAGTGCAAAATCACAAGACACAGGCCTTGTGTACATTTACCACAATCTAAGATTGGATTATCACATAATGTCCCAAATACATGTTGGTTGAAAATAAGAGTGGCAAAACCTGCCTTCATTTGTATGTAGAAGATGCATTAAAAATGGAGCTTAAATGATGGCACTTAAAGTGGTTGTAAACCCTAGGACAAAAAACCCTGCAAGACAAAGGCATAATGAGCTAGTATGCATAGCATACTAGCTCATTATGAATTGCTTACCTGAGATCAAAGCCCCTTGCAGCCGTCCTCATACACCACTACGGCAGCCGACATCGCTCCCGGTGTTACTTCCGGGTATCGCAGGCTCTGGCATGCGCGCGGGAGCTGATGGTAAAGGCACACTCACTGAAGCAACTAAAGTACGTATAAAGGAAGATGTCCCAATACTTTTGACAATAGTGTATGGCTGGCTTTAGGTTTTTTATTTTTCAGCAGGGTCACTATAATGTATAAACAGAATTGGAGAACACTGATTCTGTTTTCCGTGTAGAAAGTTGCCTTTTTAAACTGCCAGCCTTAGTCTGTGTCAAATGTACTTTAGTGTTTTAAACTCCTTAACAATAATATTGAATGGTGATAACAATAGTTGTATTTGCTTTAAGGGTCAAGAGTCAGTTACACATAATGTAGATAATGGCAGCTTTTCTTTTTCAAGATACTGTTTGTATAATGTACAATCCTCAGATAATTTTACAAATGTTTATATACACCACTGTTTACCTTTTTGGTTTATGTGGTTAGTGATTAGTCTTTGGCTATAAAACCTGGTGATGTGGCTGAATGGGAACACAATAGGTACATGTATTGACAGATTTTTGAATTAAGGATTGTCTGGGAGCCTCTTGGCATAGTCCTAGCATGACCTACAGCCATGGCAAGTCCATTATTCCATATTGGTCAAAAATTTAGTTTTATCTACTGGCACTCAGTAACTGCTTAGACAGGTGTTTTTTTTTTTTATTTTATTTTTTTTTATTTTTATTTTCTTTTAAAGGTGAACTAATCCTTTAAACAACTTCGAACCCGGCCTATAGCAGAGTGACAGCCGGGCAGTAGTTATCCTGACTAGGCATATGTCCAGCAGGATAACATGTCGGCGCACGCATCGCGGCAATCAGTGGTGCTGTGCGTCACTCTGACACACGGCATCTCTGATTGTGGTAAGGCTCCTCTGATGGAGGCTCCTTGCCACGTGATCAGTTGTGACCAATCACAGCTGATCAATGTGAACAAGGAAATGCCGGTAAACTACTTTCCTCGGTTCGTGCTGATGGGGAGAGTTGATCTGAGGCCAGGGGGGTGGTCTGTTGGCACATTGATTATCAGTGCAGCCCCCTTGAGAGGTGCCACAACAATGCCAATCAGCTGCCAGTTAGTACCCATCAATTCTACATATCACTGCCCATTAGCAAAAAGGGGAAACAAATTTTATAACATTTATTTTTTTCAAAAATTTCGGCCTTTCTTTAGCAAAAAACAAACCCCAGTGGTGATCAAATACACCCAAGAGAGCTCTATTTGTGGGAAGAAAATAATAAAAATTTAGTTTGGGAACAGTGTTGCATGACCGCAAATGTCATTCAAAGTGCAACAGCGCTGAAAGCTAAAAATTGTCCTTGGCAGGGAGTGTCTGGTATTGCAGTGGTTAAAGATGAGTGTCAGTCCTGGACACACAGGCACGGCTCAGGATTGAGCCTGCATGAGTGCCCTGTAGCAAGTGGCTTGCTATCCCCCCCCCCCCTCTTTAGAATTCCGATCTTTCTGAGGTCAGACGCTGGACGCTCTGGCCTCGGCTCCTTCAAGTGTAGTGCATGCAGATGCTATGCCTGCCCAATCACAATGTTGGAGCTATTGTTATAATAGCCTTACAACTAGCACGTCCAGTTTCCTGTAACTAGGCTAGTGTTGAGGTGTCTGAAATGTACTACATTGTTGCATACCGCATGTACAGGGATGTATCACTTGATCTGGCCTAAGGATGGGAAGTGGATAATGACCAATCACTGGGAAATGTGCTGGATGGACGTTTTGCCCAGACATACTTTTAACTGTTCCTCTGCTTCCACCTAGCTGCTTTTTACTGACCTTTGGTCTCTATGTAATATGACCTGAAAATCACCTGTGCTTTAGCCCAGAGTTTCTAAACCTTTTCCAGTCAGGGCATCCTTAAAGTAATTTCAGTCTCAAGGCACCCCAATCTACGACTTGGTGCATGTCGCAATGTGTGTAAAATCGTGCAGGTTCCTGAATGCAGACAAATGTGCTGCTGTTTAGCAGATATGTGGGGGTGTTATTAACCACTTCCCATTCGGGCATTTCACTCCTACATGTAAAAATCATATTTATTTTTCTAGAAAATTACTTAAAACGCCTAAACATTATGTTTTGGCAAAGACCCTAGGGAATAAAATGGTGGTCTTGACAACTTGTCGCACAATATTTGCCCAGCGATTATATTTTTTTCAAACTTTTTTTCTATTTTTTTTATTAATGAATTAAAAAAACCCTAAAGTTGGCCCAATGTTTTTGTATAATGTGAAATTATGTTGCTCCACTAAAATGGATACCTAACGTCACACTTTAAATTCATGGAATGGTGCCATACTTTGGTACTTAATCTCCATAGGTGACGCTTTAAATGTTTTACAAGTTACCTGTTTAGAGTTGAGCCCTTTCATATGACCAGCCCGCTCAAATCCACCTGTCCGTTTTTTTTTTTTTTTTTTCTTTTCAGGCGGGTCATCCATTGACTCCTATGGGTAGATGGATGTCAGCGGGGATGTGTCCGCTGACACCCGTCTGCCATCTAAACCACTAAACAGACGTATTTGCTCCTCTGTCTTGGCAGATCGGATGAGATCTGATAAACGGACATGCTGTCCGATCTCCCCATAGGAATCAGCGGAGCTCTGACAGCCCCTCCCGGCTCAGTGAGCAGAGACAGACCTGTATTCCACCGGCTTAGTGGAGATGAGCAATCTCCTGCTAAACGGATCCGTCCTGTGAATGAGGCCTTAGAGGAGGTCTTGGGCTAAAATTGTTTTTGCACTAACACACATCGATGCATCACATGTTTGATTTGAACGCCCTTAACGTATGTAGGCGCGACTTGCGTATGTGTTCGCTTCAGTGGACGGGGGTGTTTTTCTTTATTTTTGATGACTTTTATTCCTATTGCAAAGAATGTGAACATCCCTTGTAATAGTAATAGTGCATGAAAGGTCATCTTTATGGAGATGTGGGGTGACATCATGGGCGAATGCGCCCATTCCTTCAGATCCCTGTGCCGTGACCAGTGGCTTATCCGTGCATGAATAGGAGTGGCGTCATCGAGGCTGACCAGTCAAAGCCGGAGTCTGCGAACCCAGAAGCAAGACGGGTGAAGATGAAAGCGGTCTCCAGCGCTGGTGTTGCTGGAAGGCTTTGTTTTCAGGTCATTTTTATATGATGTGCTAGTATGCATTGTGTACTAGCATATTGTGCTTTTGCCTTGCAAGTAAGGGAAAAAAAGTGCAGTGTTTTACAACCTCTTTAACTGCTCCCTGCTTGCCCACGGGACATTTACTGCAGGTAGGTGGCACAAGCAGACTGAATAATGTCCATGTGTGTCATCCAGCTATTCCAAGTTAGGGACACGCATGTGCATGCTCCCTGCCTCCTCTTCAGCTGGCTAAAGCTGAAATTTGTCAGCAGATCCCAGCCAATGATTTATGGCTGAGACCAGCTGTAGCCAATCACAGCAGAGTCCTGTGATTACAAACACAGGGTTCTTTACACAGGTCAGCAATCTTTGTTTTTTTTTTTAGCTGGCTCCTAGAGTCAAAGCCATTTGGTCAAGCCCTTAATACCCCCTAGGTCGGGGGGGGGGGGGGGGCATACTGCAACTGTGTCAGCCTTAAAATGTAAGTGTGTGTATAAAAACACATGCATACAGATGTAGTTATTGCATATAAACACAGCCTTTATAGAAACTTCAGTACTGCACCTTAGGGGGCGGCAGAGCACAGTAAACCTCAGGAAGACGCCTCCCTGTTCACCGCTTTCTCTTTCCTGGCAGAGCTCCTGCTGTGCTGATGGGCAGTGCCATGGAGGATCGGGAGCTCTGATCTACAAGCCTTTCTATTTTTGGGATGCTGCGGCACCCCAGTTGAGACTGTCCCTAGTACAATGTGGATGCTGTCAGTTAACTTTACTATAGCCATGTTCCTCTTATTGAAATTAAAGTTTGGCTTGAGTGATTAAAGGTCTTCTGATATGATCATGTTTTGTAATCCTTATTCAAATATTCAACTTAAATATTCAATGTACATTTTGTCTTAGAAATGTTGTAATGCAAGAAAACGAAGCGATAGATTTCTGCTTATTTTTCTCCATCCCATTGAATGGACTTCAGCCCTGGCAGTCTGGTACTGTGCTCTGAGGTATTGGTTTCCTATGATTTTCATAACTGGCAAAAACACTGAATGGTGTTATGTAAAAAAAATTGGCAATATAATGGATGCATTGATTCCTGGTCTCCTGTCCTCAGCTGTAAAGTGCAATTACAAGTGTATGTCAGGCAACATTCCTAAAGTGCAATAGAGCTTTGCAATAAGGCACATTCTGTGGCTTTTTTTTTTTTTTCTCCTAGATGTACAGAAAATATTGGTTGAAAATCCAGAAATGTACTTGGCTCTTTAATTTCCTCCGCAATAATATCCCTTTTTTGGTCTGAAATTGCAGCACTTTGTTAGCCCTGCCCAGTTGTTAAAGCTCCCTCAGCATTAAAGCGGAGCTCCACCCTAAAGTGGAACTTCCGCTTATTGGATCCCCCCCCCCCCCCGGTGCCACAATTGTCACCTTTCAGGGGGGAGGGGGGTGCAGATACCTGTATAATACAGGTATATGCACCCACTTCCGGGACTAGCATCCCCGCCCATATCCAAGGATGCCCCATTGTTTCTTGGGGAAACACAGTTCCCAGGACACAGCGGAGACCAATAGACACGCAGCGCGACTCGCACATGCGCAGTAGGGAACCAGGCAGTGAAGAAGTTGCGTCTTCACTTTCTGATTCCATGACAGAGGATGGTGGCGGGGCAGCCGAGAGATGAGCGGTCGCTCATCACATTCTGCCGACACCGCTGGAACCTGGAACAGGTAAGTGTCCATTTATTAAGTCAGCAGCTGCAGTATTTGTAGCTGCTGACTTTTTTAATATTTTTGGTGCGGGTGGAGCTCTGCTTTAAAAATGACCCTGCACTGCAAGGGTTAAGTGCTCTATGGGTGGAGGAATAGGGTATAATACTTGGCCTATTCACTACCTTGGCAGGCTTACACCAGTGTGACTGGTTCCTCGAAGTCTCTACTCGATCGCATGGACGTCATCATGCAAGTTGAGAAATCTGCATTGTATTTGAGGGCCTGCTCACAATCCTAGATAAGCAATAAGGCAAGTATTAAACCCCATTTCTCACGTGTCATACTTAAGGCCTGCAGGCCAAATTCGGCTCCCCCAGGCCATTTCATGCGGCCCTCGCACCCCTCCCCCTCATGTCTGTCCCCACCTTGTCAGCAGCCGAAAAGAGGGCAGAACCCCTCTGCCAGAATCCACGCTCCTCTGTGCAGATGCGCAGAATCTCATCTGCCAAACCCCATCTCAGCAGTTGGTAACAGCGAGGACAGATTTCCTCCTACAGATCCTGCACCTTGGTCTCTGCCTCCTCTGGTCTTGGCATTCAGCAGGCTCCAGCCCTCTGGTCGTCCTCCAGACCCTCCAAAATGAAATTGAGTTTGTCACCCATGCTCTTCCTTCCAGTGTAGCATTCCAGCTTAACTTGCACTACTCTTAAAACTGTCCCCCTCCAACACCCGTGTAAGAAAGATGTATAGCTTTACTATTTTCATCTTTGGTCATGTGATCTCCCCTGTGTCAGCCAGCTGCGGCTGCAGTAGAGCACACACTGAGCATGGCTAGCAAAGCTTGCAGCACTGACCCATAGACTTTAATGTCCCATCTGTTCTTGTCACTCCCTCTCCCCTGAAGCTGTGCTGGGTGCCACAGAAGCTGGTTCATGTGACCAGGCTGCATTGGCCTCAACATGTGACGTTGATCCCCAGGCAGATATATAATTATTGGTGCTTTATGTTGATTTAAAAAAATGTATGATGGGTCTGGCTGTGGTCATCTAGTAGAAGAAAATACTCAGGATATCAGGTTTGCAGTCAAAGCTGGTTGTTAAAGCTTTTAGCCTCTGTTCACACTGCTTGGACTTGTCATGCAATTTGATGCCCTATTTCTGGCTATGAAACTGTTAAAATTGGTGCGAAAAGGTTCCTGTACTATTTTAGGCGATTTCATGTGTTACTTGTATTGACATCTGAATGAAGTTGCATAGATGTCGGCAAGCCACACATGACATCACACAGGCTGGCAGGTTTGAAATCGCACCGAAGTGGCGCAATGTCAATGCTGCATTTGGTGTGAACCGGGGCAAAATGGTCTGTTATCTTGTGTTTGGCTGAATTGGTACCTCAATCACCCTAATGAGGGAAGGCATTGTCTAGTATCCATATCAAGATGGCATGCTTGAGACCTCCTTGGGAGAGTAGCGAATCAAGATTTAACAAATCTTTCACATGTAGATTAAAAAAAAAAAGCTTTGATTTGCTGCTGGGTTTACACTTTAGTATAGGCTCGCACTGATGTGGGAAATGCACAGGAGTAACTGCGTCTCCTGCATTGCAGTGTTCATGCGATCTGCTGCAGGTTTCGCTTAAAAATGAACATCCTAAAAGCAGGTCACAGAATGTAGCATTTGCCTGAATCAACATTAACACCCATGCGATCCTATTCCATTGCAGCCAAAAAAAGGTGAACCGGGACTTAAAGTGATTGTAAAGGTAAATTTTTAAAAAAAAAATCATGCTTGCCTCCACTGTGCAGCTAGTTTTGCACAGTGGCCCCTGGACCTGCTCTTCTGGGGTCCTCTTGCGGCTCCTCCCCACATCTGATGACCCCCTTAAAGAAGTGCTTCCCGAGGGGGTTACCTTGCAGGCGTGCCGAGTCCAGCATTCGGTGTCCATAGAGGCCAAATGCAGGACTCGTGTCATTAGATTTGATTGACGGCAGTGGGAGCCAATGGCTGCACTGCTATCAATCTATCCAAGAGCTGAGAACACCAGGCAGAGCGTGTCCCCGCAGGGTCAATTTCGAGGGTTCAGGTAAGTTAAACGGGGAGGCTGGGGGGGGGGGGGGGGGCGATCAATGATGCATGTTTACAACCCCTTTAAAGAACTATGGGAAACTTCCCCCCCCCCCTTTTTGATGGAGCAAGGGAGGGTTATAACCCTGATCGGGGTTTTTTTTTTTTTTTTTTTTTCCCTGGCCCATTGGGGGGGGGGGGGGGGTTCCCTACACTTCCTGTCCCATAGCCAAAGAGTAAGCAAATCCCTGCAAATTAAGGGAATCTCTTGGGGACCCCCAGGTCTCCAGAACTATTGTCCCCATGGGAAGATTTTCCCTCCCTTACTTTTCTGGGGATTTTCTTTGCCTTTCAGTGATGCAGGACAAAGAGGGGGGGGGGGGGAATCTCCCTAATGAGGGCACAGGCAGCCATAACAACCTGACGGGTGTTTTTAATCTCTCTGCATTCTATCCAAAACTGAGAGTTTTGCCTTTAGTTATACTTTAAAGCTGAAGTCAGACATAAGACTTTCATTTAAAGTATATTCCACTACAGCCTCAAAGGATATAAATAAACTGTGCAAACCCCATATGTTACCTTGTAAGGTAGCATTGTGCTGTACATAACCTGTGCAGGTAGAAGAGCTGAAGGAGGTCCCCAGGAGGCTCCACCCACTACAGGCTGCCTGTCAAACTAGTGTGGGCGGAGACACGACCAGTCACCCTGCACAGTGCTGAAGTGCCCGGTCTTTATTACAGGAAGCTCCTGCAGAGGCAAAGTTAACTTTAGAGTACTGCACACATCTGGAAGAAATGTACTAGGCACAGAGCTTTGATAAACAATACATGTGCAGCTCGTATTTACATCAGGTTTGCGTATCCTCAAATTCAGCTTTTAGGGCTGTACAGTATTTGTGTTTTCTTAAAAGTACCTGAGGGCCTTGGGTTAGGCTAAAGCAATTGAAGAAATGGAGGGTCAACACTAGAGGCCATTTGGGTTCTGAAAAGTGCTGACAGTGTGCCCTTTCCTTTGTTCATTCAGAATGGTGAAGTTGGGTTGGTGATCCAGTAGGGGTCCCTATGTCATACGTATTTTATATTGTATGATTATTTAGCAGTTTGCTCAGCACTTTACATTGTTGAGGCAAACAAGTTAAAGGTCATACAAAATAAAGAGCAGTGCGTTGCAATAAATCACACAGCCGGCAATGCAGAGTGGTGAATCTTGGACGGTTGAGTCTCGTGGATATTGCTGGACAGGGGGATCTCAGGTAAGTATTGGGTGCTGGGGAGGCCTGCTACAGTGTGTGTGTTTTTTTTTTTTTTTTTTTTATCTTCATGCATGAAGATAAAAAAACTTCTGCCTTTTCAACTACTTTAACATTGGATTTTCTCTAATGCGTTTGTTTCCATGCAAGATTACTGCTTTTGTTTCTGGCCAAACTTGCCCTGGCGTGTTATTACCAAGGTAGAGAGCTTTGATTGTATGCAGCCTGTAGGCCCAGCTCACACCTGTGGTGGTTTGCATGCATTACCATAGAATGCTTTATAGAAGGGGTTTTGACTCAAAGCACATCAAAGCTGTTGCATGCAGGATTTCTAATGCACCGTGCTAAAAATATAGGTGTTACTAGAGCTGATGAATCCTGTCTTATCTAACACATACGTGACACTAAATGGGCCCATTGTAAGTTTTTTTTTTTTTTTTTTTTTTTTTTTTTTTTTTTTTTTTTTTTTTCTCTCCTCTCACTTCCTCTTTGCGCTCCTTGACAACTCTTAAAATGTAGGTTCCCCTCACTATCTTGATGAGCAGGGGTGAATCTTACAGGAGGGACACAGAAAAACTTGGATCAAAGGCTGGCCATATACGGAGTGAATTTCTTTCCTGCAACCGCAGGTTGCAGAAAATAAATTTGCTCGGTCCCCCCAACAGTGATATGGGAATCCCTCCTGCCAGGCCATTGTCTTCTCCCGGTGGGGGAAGCCTTCTTCGCTGGGAGAGGACTGTGATTATCACTAGTGCCTATAACAGCCACTAGCAATTGTAAGAGAATCCGACAGGCTGGTTGTACCCAAGTTGATCGGTTTTTTTTTTTTTTTTTTTTTTTTTTTTAACTTGGGACATACAGCCCATTAACAGTTTGTATGGCCCGCCTAACTCCTATTACCATATTCTCCAAAACATACATTGCCTTTACTTTTCATACCTCAAAGTAAAATGCTATTTTTTTTAAGACTTGGTCTCGCAAGTTACCTTATCACAGTTTGTAGAATGTGTTTAACAATGTTAAATATAAAGTTAATGATTCTTCTGTTTTTGTGCTATTGAGTCAGCAGCAGCTGCACAAATAAAGAACGTTTACTTGGATTTGGTGACTGTCAGCGATGTGGTCAGTTACATGATTCCCATATACAGCCTGTGGAGAGTTTTTTTTTTTTTTTTTTTTTTATTTATTTTTTACTGGTACAAAGTGTAGTAATGTGCAAAAATCTGTGGCAACAATCTGTCTTTCAGCAGCTTAGAAAATCAGGCTGCACAAGACTGCTTAGTTACACGCTTCTGTACTATTTGCATGTTGAGCTCAAATATAGTTCCAAATGCAATAACCTTTTCCCTGAGCTGTACTGTATAGGCTTTTATAGATCAACTCCAGACTTTGATAAAATCATTTGATGTACTCTGGTAAACAGTACTTGTATTTTCTTAAAAATATCTGAGGGCCTTGGGTTAAGCTAAAGCAATTGAAGAAATGAAGGGTCAACACTAGAGGCCATTTGGGTTCTGATGAGTGCGGTTTCCTTTGTCCGTTCAGAATGATGAAGTTGGTGTTGCAGTAGAGGGGAGACCCTGGCTTTGCTGTCCAGTAGGGGTTCCTATGTCATGCTTAGTTGGGTAGTTTATAGTTTACATATGAGGTGTTTGTCTTCCAAAGCATTTTATTTCAGATGCGTGTATTTAGCTACTTGTCTGGATTTCAGCTTTAACAATTCCATTGCATGTATAAGCTTCAAAATATTCAACATTTTACATATAGGAATTACATCTTCCCAAAGGGTCTGCGGTTGTCACTTTGTCGCCTTTTAAATATTAAGCAGTAAACTGAACAGCAAGTTAAAAGTTTTCTGCTGTTTGACGTTTTTAGAATGTGGTGTTTGGTTTAAAGAGGTTGTTACCCTAAAAAAGATCCTCCTTTTTTAAAGCTGCTTAAACTGCATAGTTGTGCTGTCTAATCTGTCCCTTTCTATGCTGTTAAACAAAAAAACAACCTGGTTGTTCCTGTGTTCCCATATGTAAACTGACCGTGCTAATCATGGCTGCTGATCCATGATACCATGGTCAGTTTACATGCCTCTATTTTGCTGTTCTCTCCCCCTCCCTCCTGCCGTTATTAATAGCTGGCAGTGAAGTCATAGTAAAATTACAGCCAGCCCCTCTGATATACCAAGGTATACTACATAGGGTAAATGTTTAAAACGATGTCACTAAATACCTTATTTCAGATTGCATCTGTGTGGTCACATGACCTCCCCCTGATTTGACTACAGCCGAAGGGGCTGAGTGGACAGCACAGCGGTCATGTGACTTTCCGGCTGTCGGGATCTCGGGCACTCCTACTGTAGCCCTTAAGATCTAAATCGGGGGAGGAGAGAGTGGTGAGTTCATTTGACCGCACAGAGGTGTTCTGAAAAGTTTTATTGGCATCATTTTAAACCAACATTTACACTGTGTAGTATACCAGAGGGGCTGGCAGTAATCCTACTGACTTTACTACCACTTTAATGCTCACTAAATGTCCAGTATCATTTTACCTGAAGCTGTAGCTTTGTCCCATCCTTGGTTGTCTGCACTCTTCAATGTAGCCAATGTCTAAACAGTAAATCTGGAGTACGCTAGTTCAATCATTAACTTTCCTCTTTCTGTACTAGGACAGCCTGAATCGTTAAGCTCCTGGGAACTTTCTACTGGACAGTGAACACGAGGGGGTTGAACATCTGGATGACCTTTCCTTTGGGACAATAAAAGTGAAACTGCATTGGATTATGGGTCAGAAGGTTACAGGAGGCATAAAGACAGTGGATATGAGGGACCCTACGTACCGGCCGCTAAAGCAAGATCTCCAGGGTCTGGACTACTGTAAACCTGCTCGTTTGGACCTCTTATTGGATATGCCACCAGTACCTTGTGAAGTACAGCTTCAGCACTCGTGGAATAATAATGATCGGTCACTCAATGTTTTTGTCAAAGAAGATGACAAACTTGTTTTTCACCGGCATCCGGTGGCACAAAGTACAGATGCCATTCGTGGCAAAGTTGGTTACACACGGGGCCTACATGTATGGGAAATAACATGGGTCATGAGGCAGCGGGGAACGCATGCTGTCGTTGGAGTAGCAACAGCTGATGCACCACTACATTCTGTAGGATATACCACACTAATAGGCAGCAATGGCAAGTCTTGGGGCTGGGACTTGGGGAGGAACAAACTGTACCATGATGGTAAAAATCAGCCAAGTAGAACATACCCTGCTTTTCTGGAGCCTGATGAGACCTTCATTGTGCCAGATTCTTTCTTGGTGGTACTAGACATGGATGATGGTACGCTGAGTTTCATTGTTGATGGACAGTATATGGGCACTGCTTTTAGAGGACTAAAGGGAAAGAAACTCTATCCTGTTGTGAGCGCAGTTTGGGGCCACTGTGAAATCAAGATGCGTTATATAAATGGACTTGACCGTAAGTTGTTTTTATTTTTTTTATATATCCCCTCACTTTTTGTGTTCCACTCTCATTGCTTATAGCCCATGCCATGTAGCCACCAGCCTTCCTGAGATGTTTGCGTTTTGCTATATTGGGAATCAGACTGGTTGCCCACTTGGCTCAGGGCACAGCAAGTCTCCTGTGTTCAGAACTCCGCAGTGGTGGCTGAGCTGTTTAAAGCAAAGTGGTTTAAAACTGCTCTGGGGATTGCGGGCTATGCTGCTGGAAACAGAATTATGTGATAAATACATTTTAAGGGTGAATACAAATAGTGACTTAAAGTGCAATATCAGAATTGCAAACCACACTGCTGCATTGGCAGAACTTAGAATCTGTCGCCTTATTGACCAGATGATGCAAGCCAATAAAATGTCTGTCTGAATCTGGCTGCTCTGAAGTGTTCCTACATGACGCTTTCATAAATAAGGCTTGTTATGGTGTAAAATGCAACCGAAGTTCCACTGTATTGTGAAAAATGTTACACCAAGTAAATTGATACCCAACATGTCGCACTTCAAAATTGCGCCCAATCGTGGAATGGTGAATGTTTTTATTTATATCTTGAATAGAACCGCCTGCTGAAGAAGATACCAGGGGTTATGGCAGCTGCCGACCTAATAGTGGTTGAAGTGTTACTAAACCTAGTAACAAAAAATGGTTAATCCGTCCTCCCACAGTGCCCACAGCTTATAAATCATTTTACATTGAAATACTGCCACTATATACCTTTTGTTGATCTGTATACCACAGTTGCATGATGAACTGCAGTGTTTCTCCAGTGCTGAGTTCAGGGAGGAGATTTTCACTGCACCCTGTATACACGCCCACATGTCTGGTGTCAATATGTGACCTGGCTATCTCTGAGAACAAGTAACTGTTCTCTCCAGCATAAGACACCTGAGTATAACAAGCATGCTATGCTGCATATACAAACTGATTTTACTGTTGAGGGTTTAGTAACACTTTAAGTTTAGACCCCCTCTATTACCAGCAGGTGTAAACACTGTTCCTGAAATGGGGATAACGCCAGGTGCAACCTCTGCACGCTTTCTTCAACTCAGTCTCACAGGTACTGAGGTGCACAATCTCAATCAACAGTAAAAATGGAAATATCTAGTGCTTTCTGTATAATCTTTAACAGCGGATAAAAACGTAGGCAAAATCGCATGGATGGCACTCCACCGTACCAGTATATAAAGCCAAAACAATTGTCCAAGCATGCTTCAAATGGTTAGCAGTGGCTGCAGTATACCCTCAGAGGGTCTGGTTCCCCAAACTCATTGCGTCCTGGATAGGGACTTCATCAATGCCCACTGACAAAGTCCCTACTTGGGACGCAACACGTCTGGGGAACCAGGAGTCAGACCCTCTGTTGTGCCACTGTTAACCATTTGAAGCATGCTGGGACAGTTCTGCCTTTATATAATGGCATGGAGTGCCATCTATGAGTTCTTTACCCACGTTTTTTATGTGCTTTTAAATGGATTATACAGAGCACTTGTTTTCCCTTTATTTTTACTGCTGATTGAGATCATGGACCTGTGAGATGAGTTGAAGAAAGCAGAGGTTTCACCTGGTGGTATCCCCATTTGGGAACTGCATGTTTAGAAATGCTGGTAATACAGGGGTCTAAACTTAAAGCTGACTTTTAATACACCCGCCTGTCCCACGGTTTAGCGATGCTTCCGCCTGAACCCTGGCTCTTGTCTCGCGCCGGCATTGCAAGTGTGGGCACCTGGCTGTGGCAGCGTGTGGCCTCACAGCCGGGTGTTCACTGCACATGTGCGAGTCATGCTGCTCATCAATGAATGGGCGATCTACTGTGACGTGTCCCAGAAGATTGCAGGGAGGGGGAGAGAACTTGTGCTTGAGCCACCTAGTTGGCCTGATTGGATGTGGGAGCAGGTACCTAAAGTGGCATGTCAGGGGGTAAGGAGTGCTTAAAGCAGAACTTCCATTTTTTTTTTCAGTGGAACTCTACTTTATGGTGAGCTGCCATCTTCTCACTGGTGGAAGACTCTTATGAGCATCTTGTCGCCCCCGTGGAAGATGTAGGAAAAGTCCAATACATAGTTTGACACTAGAACCCTCTGCCCGCTAGCATGCGGGGAAGGAAAAAATCTATCATTTAAATTGTTTGGAAAAGGTTAAAGCTCATAAAAACTAGAGGTGCTAGCGCTGATGTTGGCGCTAGTACCGAAAATGCAAGATACACCTGGCCGAAAACTGACAGTTAATTAAAAAGTCAAACAACTTTTTTTTTTTAAACAATTTAAATGAATATGAATTTGCCATTATTGGCACATTTAGCGCAAGAAAAGCTCAAATGTATCCCCTAATATTCTATGTGTCTGCACAATGGCCTGTTGGGCTACCATCCTGCTTGCTGCGTTTTTGGTCAGTTAAAAAAAAACACCTCCCCAGTTGAAATGCATTGAAAATGCAGCAAGAACATATTAACCATTTAACCCCTGGACCATTTGGCAGGCCAAAGACAGCACTTTATGCAATTCAGCACTGCGTCGCTTTAACTGACAATTGCACGGTCGTATGACGTGGCTCTCAATTTTTTATTTTATTTTTTCCCCCACAAATAGAGCTTTTTTTGGTGGGATTTGATCACCTCTGCAGTTTTTGCGATATAAACAATTGTTTTAAAATTGTCACGTTTTTTTTCTTTTGCTATAATAGCCCCAAAAAAATATATAAAAAAAATTTTTCTTCAGTTTAGGCCGATACCTATTTATATTTTGGTAAAAATCGCAATAAGCATTTGATTGGTTTGCGCAAAAGTTATAGCGTTTTTAATGGCATTTTTCTAAATTTTTCATTAGCAATGGCGATCAGTTTTTTTATTTTTATTTATTGAGACTGCGACATTATGGCGGACAGATCGGACACTTTTGGCGCGATTTTTGGGACCATTCACATTTATACAGCAATCAGTTCAATTAAAAATGCATTGATTACTGTGTAAATGTGACTGGCAGTGAAGGGGTTAACCAGGAGGGGGTGCTGCAGGGGTTAAGTGTCCTAGGAAGTGATTCTAACTGGGGGAGGGGCTGTGTGACGACACTGATCACCGCTCCCGATTACAGGGAGCTGTTATCGAGGACATGCTTGTTTACATCAGCATTTCCCCATTCTTTTTCTCCGTGGGACGATCGTGGGTATCCCTGCAGACATCGAGTCCGCGGGACCCGCGATCATGCTCATGGCTCTTAAAGGGCAACGTACAGGTACGTGCCCTTCTGCCGCAGTAAATCTGCGCAAGGCAGTCGAATCGGTTAATGCACCCGTGTTTTTTTTTTTTTTTTCTTTTCTCTCTCCTTGTGTCAGCACTTTGTCACAAATGAGGGAGTGCCAGTGAAGTTCTTTAGAATGACACTTTCCATCATCCCATGTTTGCCCATTTTTGTTAATTTAAGAGGCAACCATTTTCAGACCCAGAAGACCATTTCCAGGCTATAGATTTAACAAAGCAATATGGATGGTCCTAGCTGTGCCATCCACCATCACAAATATGTAGTGGGTGCAGTTGCATTTCTGCTCTGCCTGGTGGCTAGACGGATCTCTTGCCGGCTATCCCTAAAGGATTGCTGATCTGTTAAGTCATGCAGTCTTCCAGAATGCTCCTTTCAAAAATAAACTTGTTTGCATTTGAAGTGAATGAAGGTAAGAAATGCTTTACTCGGATCAAACTGGGGGTGGATGCCCTGGCTGTTCAAAGGAATTTTTTCCCTGGCCTGTGCCAAATGAGCAGTCTGAGATTCTCATCCTGGATACTGAGGACTTAAAAGCAGGAGATGTTGCCTGACCAAGTCATGGGGTATTGTGCTCAAGAGCAGGAAAGGCAGCAAGGAGCACATATTAGTCTGGAAAGGTTATTCTATAACATCATCCAACTAAAAGGAGCAAATTCAGTGTGCTCTAGATCTTCAATGAGGCCTAGAAAGGCTTTGTGAAAGGTACAGACAACTATACCTTTGACAAAGTAACATACAGGGGCTGTCATTGCGGATGTCCAAAAGCTAGTTTGGCTGCCACACTACAGTCCACCCTGGCATACGCTTGGTTTGAGTGGCATATCATTTAGTCAGCGACACAACATTGGTGTGACCGCCAGGGAGCAATTGTATGTTATCTCCTCACAGCTATACATTAATGCCTAGTACTCACGATGAGAACGCCAGACGGAAAATACCACTTTCCTATCGATCATTTGATGATCTGATCGTTGTTGCACAGCTTTCGAGAGCCGATCCCAACAGTTAATGTGAAATTATCTGAAGGGACAAGTGCAAATCTTTCTCTAACAAGAACAGAGCAAACGATTGTGTAATTTAGTATTTGTTTCAAAAGTGTGGCCAAGACCACGCATGCCTGGAAATGAGAATGTATTACTTCACACATCACTTACAAAGTTGTATTGTCAGTTTTCATTACTTTAATAACTTATTTTTGTATGAGACTAGCATGCAAGAAACAGACGATTGTTCAACCGATATTTTTGTGTACAGGGCTTAAGATGAGTTCACACTTGTGCCTTGCATGAACATTTGTTTGTTTTTGCAATGTAATTTGGGGTTGCTTTGCCTTCAAAATGAATGTTATCACAGTGCAAAAACATGCATTGAAGTGCAGCCAAAGCTTGTTTGGCTGTACTCCTATGGATCACAGAAGCGAAGTTCGTTCTTCACTCCTGTGACCTATTTTTAGCCAGAGCTGGTCCAGACTGAGGTAAGATCACGACCATATCCCAGCTGCTGGTGGAGGGCAGAGCGATGACTGAACGGCACCAACTCTCTGTTCACAGAACTGAGCGACCAGCTGTTTGAGCCAGTGGTGGACAGATGCTGCATCCACCTAGGTAGGTATGATTGCTGCTATATGAAAACCCAGTGCCGACAGAACCTTTAGAGGCCCCTGTTGGCCAAAGGCTGACTTTTTTTTTTTTTTTTTTTTTAATGGCTTGCAGGAATAGATGTTTTATGCTAAAAACTTGCTGTAGAAAGCCCTTTTGAATTAGTTACCTTGCTAATTACAA
Source organism: Lithobates sylvaticus (assembly GCA_028564925.1). NCBI lineage: Eukaryota > Metazoa > Chordata > Amphibia > Anura > Ranidae > Lithobates > Lithobates sylvaticus. The sequence continues at coordinate 150,678,417 of CM053035.1, read as the reverse complement.
GTGTGGATGAAAAGATTTGCTTTGAGTGTAGCAGAAAAAACCCAACTGGTTTCAGAAAAAAAGTAGAGTTCTGCATAAAATACTGTAGCTGCTGATTTTTAGGCATTTTTCACACTGAGGTGCTTTACAGGTGCTATAATGCTAAAATTGGCACCTGCAAATGCCTTGAACGAGCCTCTCCTCTCCGAAAGCCCGAGAGCTTTCACACTGGAGTGGTGCGCTGGCAGGGCAGTAAAAGTCCTGGAAGCTGCATCTTTGCAGCGGTGTATACGCCGCTCCTAAGGCGCTCCTGCCCATTGAAATCAATGGGCAGCACCTCTGGCAATGCCCTGCTGCAGCAGCGATTTGCGTGCGGCTTTAACCCTTTTTCAGCCGCTAGCAGGGGTTAAAAGCACGCTGCTAGTGGCCAAAAATGACAGTAAAGCGCTGCTAAAAATAGTGACGCTTTACTGCCAACACCCCAGTGTGAAAGTAGCCTTATTGTGACACTTGCCTGTCCTGGAATCCAGTGATGTCAGCCCCCCAGCCGATGTTCCCTTAGCTCTTGGGTGCTGTCATTGCCTGTGAGGGAAACTTGGGTTCCCTTACTCCACTGCTCTTTCCGAATGGCCTGGCAGTGGAAAAAAACTAGGGCCAAACTTCTGAGTGATCTCTCTGGAGTGGGGTCAGGCAACTGTAAAAAATACCCACTTGACCCCCCCATATGCCCCCAGTGGTGGCAGATGAGCGGAGATTCCACTTTTCTATGGAAAGCCACTTTAGTCAGCTGGCCTAACTAAACCCTTGACAGATTAATATGGTCAACTATTTTCATGTTGTGTATTTGCATGACATTTGTCTTAACCAAGCAGTTGGTGTTGGAATGTAAGCTCCTCCAGAACCAATTCTACTGTATAGTATTGGTTTATGTTTTTAATATATTTTATTTTTTCTTACAGCTGAACCTTTGCCTCTAATGGACTTGTGTAGAAGGTCTGTTCGCCTTGCATTGGGAAAAGAGAGACTAAATGAAATCCAAGAACTTCCGCTGCCAGCATCTCTCAAAGGCTACCTACTTTATCACTGACAAACCATGCAGGACTATAATGGACTGGTCACCTTTAACCCAGTGCTATGCATCCCAAGGCTCCACTTTTGTCCTTAATGCTTGCTGGTAGGAAGATAGCGGTACAGATTCCTCACTTGCATGCCTCTATCTACAAGATACCTCCAGGGCCCTTTCTTCTTCTTGGACCCTGCAACAACTAAAATCTTTTCCTATGAAGGATATTTACAACGCGTGACTTAAGTGGTTCATGTTTAATATATGAAGTGACTGATCTATTTTTTAATGTAATGGTCTATTTCTGAACAGGAAACAGACTTGTTTTCATATGCCCTCTTTATGGGCTCTTATGTGTCTACATTTTAAATGTTTTGTTTGTAGTTTACCTGCCATTGTACCTAAAGACACTAAGATCTGAGTGATTTCAGTCTCAATTCTAAAATGCATGGGTTCAGAGCTGTTCATTGCCCAGATAGGTATCTTCCGTTTTTACATTAGACTGGAAGCTTGTAGAGCCCTTCTAAATCCCCTGGTTTAGAATGATCAATGCGTAATTTAAGCTGCGAGCGCCCCTTCCACAGACGCGTAGTAGTCCCATCATCCTAGGGGATGTAGGAGTTAGTCCAGTGTTTCTACTACAGGAAGTGGAAATTGTATAATCATTTGACCACCTGATTTGGCTGTGTTCTGGTCATGACTAATGGTATTAACAGGAAGTTGTCCTTGCACCTTCAGATACAAGTGCAATGCAAAACAACAAATCGGGAAGCTTCTTGCTTGGATAAGCCTAATATGCATTTAGCGTTGCAGAATGTTCTCAGTATCCATACTGCAGGTGGAGAGCCAGTTTTGTCATTGATCGTACCATGTTTCAGTCCATTGAACAGCCAGCGGACCTGATACACATTTGCTTAGTGCCTCACATTCCCAGACTGACCCATGCTTGCTGACTGATCTCATAACCACTTGAATAATACATTCATCCCTTTTTTGCCTTCACTTTAAATGCCGCACAGATCAAAATGGGGAAACACGATTGCACAGGTACAATGGCTAGGTTTTTATGTATGTTGGGTATGTGAATTTAAAAAGCACCTTCTGCCTTTTCACATGGAAGGCAGCCTTATTGTGGGTGGAACAAATATGTGAACGCAGCCGCTGTCTTCTAAGTGATGCGGCTAGTTAATGACAAATTCAGGCCTTTTATTAGCCTGGCCCACAAAATGGCTTCATCGGCTGTGTCCAGGTCACAGGTGCCAAAACATTGCTGCTGTAGGGTACGGAAAAAGATTGGACATTAAATTTTAAAAAAGTGCACATTGGTGCCAAGACTGTAAGGGTAGATCAGGTACCAACCTTTTCCTTGCCTATAAGCTAACTTGTCTTGCTGGTAAGGACTCTTGCTGTATTGCACAAATAAGAGGGATTTGTAAAAGACTTCAGTTTTTTTTTCTGCCTTCTGATATACTTTTCAGCGCAAGTAGTCTTCCACCTCACAAAAGTGGCTTTAGAGAGTCTCCCTTCCGTCTTCAGTTCGTCTGTACAGTTTTAATTTCTTTGTAATTGTGTAGATAATTTCTGTAATAAAGAAATAGTTTATTAAATATAAATCTGGAATCTGTCTGCAGTTCATCAAACTAATGAAGCTATAAGGTTACCTTGAAGCATTACACAATACAGATTAACTTTTTTGCATTATTGGGGGAAGTACCGGTATACTGTAAATGTTTAAGAAGCAAAGATTTCTAGTGACTCCAGACAATACTTCTGTTTAGAGTGGAGAATGGTGAGATTTCCCCTCTTTACTCAGGGCTGAAAGTGATATTCTCTATTGCACACTGCAACTTGGAAAAAAAGGGGTCAGTACAGTTTTTTTTTTTATTTTATTTTTTTTTCTGAGTTCAAAGGTAGCCCATTATGTACACTGTGCACAAAGGCGCATAAAAATAGCAGAGTATTCGGTAAAAAAAATCTGCGTTCCCGGTTAGTATTTTGTGCTGGTATGTGCATAAATGTAAATTTATCCTGTGTGTGTGCAAAACAAACACCTAAAAAAAATCTATGTGCAAGATGCCTTTTTTGAAGGATAAGTTTACCTTTTTTTTTTTTTTTTTTTTTTTTTTTCTTTGGTTAAAAAAAAGTGCATTACTATTTCTACTGTAATGTGTTGCACTAGCAGATTGTCAGTGTAAATTTACACACTGACGGGAAGAATCAATGAACTACCACAGCACTCAACAGTGCTGCGAGGGTTTAATGAACTGCAAGCCAACAGTCACAAAGGCTGCTGGTACTAGTAGTCTGTTCATTCACAGAACTCTGAATGATGTGGCTGGGCGGGTGTTTATCTTTATATTGTGGCAGGGGTGAATATCCCATGATCGCTGACAAAACAGGGGATCGGGGAATGTGGTGACCGGTACATTTGTAAGATGTTACTACACCCTGAATATGAGTGTAGCATGATACAAAAGGTGAACTTATCTTTTAAACAAGCATGGGGGGTAAATGAGAACTTTGTAATAAAAAAAAAAAAACACGTTGTGGTCTCTGCCTTTGTCCTAGTGACTGCCACTCTTGTCCTAGTGTCACGGGCAGGAAGAGAAGAGGGTATCTCTGCAATAGGATCAAAGACACAAGTCAAAACCTGACCAATGTAACCATGTCCCACTTGTTAAGATCTTTTGAATGGACTTGGTTCTTGACATGTTAGAAAACCCGAGCTGACATTGCTTTACACCACTGGCTGCCTGCTTGTTCTGGGTTTGGTGCTCATTAAGTGAATGAAGGATAAAGGTGATGGCCCTGAAGCCTTGTAGCTTTAAATACAAGTTGGCATTGGCAGTTTTTGCAAGTTTTTCTGTCCCCACATGCATCAACCACTATGTTAAGCTGGAATATGTAAGTGGCAGGCGATTATGAAAGCTAAACAGAAGTTGACTTGCTGCCCTTTAATCACCAGTGAATGTTTCCCATAAAACAAAGTGCTTGGCTGCTTGTACTGACACTTGTGCCACCTTAAAATGTGATCTCCATGCCTAGGGGCACAAAATGGTGTGTTCAGACTGCTTTTTGTTAGAGCAGTGGTCGTCAACCCTGTCCCCAGGGCCCACTAACAGGCCAGGTTTGCAAGATAACGGAAATATTTGCTGCTCAGTGATTGCAGTATTCTAGTCTGCATCTCCCCAAGGTAATACATAAAACCTGGCCTGTTAGTGGGCCCTGAGGACAGGGTTGATGACCACTGTGTTGGGGCATTTTGCAGCTTGTTATCAAAGTAAAATTAAGGGATAGGAGCAGTTTAAATCTGAACTCCAGGCAGATATAAGACTAACATGAAGCACTTTTTTATTTTGACTGGCTAGGTCTTTGCATCTTGCAATCTCCTGTAAGGAGAGCTTGGACTGAGAGGAAGCACAAGAAGTCAGTTGTGATTCTATGCAAACAAGGAATTTTTGAAGGCACAGTGCCAGATAAACTCATCAGTCTGCTGCTTTTCCTTTCAATGTACAGTCATAGTTGGAGGGACAGACCTGGAAGAATTAAACTGCAAATGGTTCTCCTGCCCTACCAGACAGGGGTGTGCTTTGTGACAAGCGTCAACCTAATGTTGTAAGCCCTCACATATACAGAATACTTTAATCCCAAAGGGAAACTGGGAAATTGTACCCAGGGAAGTGAATAGCCTCGGATACAGAGATGAAATGAATTCCCCCCCCCCCCCCCCACATAAGTTGTACTTGTATATCTGCTTTGGCAAGATTTATTCACTACAAATATGTGCTTAGTTCAATGATGGGGGGGTTATAGCCACTTTAATGTATCTGTTACACTGTGAAGACTGCGCAGACAATTGCATCGCTTACATGTCAAATACAATTAAAGTATGCGAGTGAGAAAAATCGCATACAGGTGTTAAAATAAGCGGAACTAAAGTACACTTAACAGTAAATCAAACATGGTGGTTTAGCTGTATTAACAGTACTAATTGGTAAATGTATAGATGCAATTTCCAAGCAGATGCTAAGAGGCCAAATGATAAATACTGATCTGCCAGTGCATCAAAACACATATGAATGCACGAGGAGGGTACAATGTCAAACTGCATATTTGAAACATGGACAGACGTCATGGTTGAAAAGGATCCAGATCCCTCCCTATGGGCTTTGATTGACTTGTGCCTTTACAAACACTTGGCATAGTTGCTGCAGTAAAAGTACAGTTTCCAAAATTGTTTTTGGCCAATTAAAATTGGTACCATGGGGTGTAAGTTTCCACACCAACTAACCTGCAATGGCAACGTACACATTTGTTTCAATACAGGTTTCCTTTTACGGCGCTTCAGCGTCACTCTGACTTGGAATTTCTAGTATAACTCCCCCCCCCCCCCCCCCCCCCAAAAATAAAAATATCCCACTAGCAGTCATTTTAATACAATATTTGGCTTTTTTGGGGGGGGGGGGGGGGGGGGAGACAGGTGTCCCTTACTTAAAAAAAGTTGGATACTGATCTGGAATGTCACTAGATAACAGTGAATTGCATTTTATTTAGCTGCTTACATTTGCATTAAGGATTTATTAATTTGGGCAGCTAGACTGTAATGGATGCAGTAGTGCTCTATGCTATAGTTGCATATAAACTAATTGGCTTTGGTCAGAACCACCATCCTTGAATGCCAACTGTTCAGAGGCCCTAATGGCATGTAATCTCATGAGCAAATCTACATGATCGGCAGTAGCACCAGCCATTAGTTTGGTTGGGGTACACACCTGCCCACAGCGGTGGGCAGCAGAGAGATGACATAATCTCTCACTGCCCACCTCGAATTACTGCTGTTAGGCCCCTACAGTAGGGCAGTGAAGGCTGCTCTTAACAGAGCAGCGGGTGAGCAGTTACGTTATCTTTCATGGCCCGCATGTGGAAGTTTACACGCTGGGGAGAGGCTGCCAGAAGTAATGGCAAGCTGCAAATGGGTGGCGGGTGACAGTGGCAAGTGACACGCTGCATCTGGAGAGAGTTGCAAGTGACGTTTATGTACAGAATATCGGCCTGAAAGGCGGCCAAAAAGTAAAAAAAAAAAATCCTGTATCGGTCAACCCCGCCCTACTTTAAATGTACCACAAAGTAGAAGTCAAATATACAGATAAAATGTAATGGCATTACTAAATTAAAAGTGTAAATATCATTAAAACCATTAAGGCCCCTTTCACACTTATACGACTTGTCCCACGATTTGGGACTGCAAAGTAGCAGGACAAGTCGTTTCCAATGACAGCCATTCATATTAGTACGACTTCAAAGTAGTCCCTGCACTACTTTAGTCCGATTTTGATGCCATTTACACAGGCATTCCTTGAAATCGTGGCAAAATCGTGTGACTGTAAAGTCGCACAAGTGTGAAAGGGGCATTAGGTCCCTTTCACACTTGTATGACTTCACTGCGATTTTTGTTGCGATTTTAAGGAATGCCTGTGTAAGTGGCTTTAAAATTGGACCAAAGTAGTGCAGGGACTACTTTGAAGTCGTACTAATATGAATGGCTGTCATTGGAAATCATGGGGAATGACTTGTCATGCTACTTTGCAGTCCCAAATCGTGGGACAAGTCGTATAAGTGTGAAAGGGGACTTAAATGGAGTTCTAGGTTAACCGCTTCCCGACCGGCCACTGCATATATACGTCAGCAGAATGGCACGGGCAGGCAAAATCACGTACCTGTACGTGATCGTGCATTTGCCTGCCCGTGGGTCGGGCGGGAGCTCCGTGACCCCGGCCGCGGGACCAGCGGACACGATCGCCGCTGGTGTCCCGCGATCGGGTCACGGAGCTGAAGAACGGGGAGAGGTATGTGTAAACAAACCTCTCCCTGCGCTTCCTACTCTGCCTGTTATTGATTGGCTGTTCCCGGTCATCGGGAAAGCCGATCAATGACGTCAGACGTCAGCCCCGCCCCCTAATGTAAAAAAAACACACACGTCACAGCCCATAACCCCTCCCCCTAGTGGTTAACCCCTTCACTACAACTGTCATTTATACAGGAATTAATGTATTTAAAAAGCATTAATTGCTGTATAAATGACAATGGTCCCAAAAATGTCCGATGTGTCCGCCATAATGTCGCAGTCACAATAAAAATTGCTGATCGCCGCCATTACTAGTAAAAAAAAAATATTAATAAAAATGCTATAAAACTATCCCCTATTTTGTAAACGCTATAACTTTTGCGCAAACCAATCAATAATCGGTAATTGCGATTTATTTATTTATTTTTTTTACCAAAAATATGTAGAAGAATACGTATCGGCCTAAACTGAGGAAAAAAAATGTTTTTTTTATATATTTTTGGGGGATATTTATTATAGCAAAAAGCAAAAAATATTGCATTGTTTTCAAAATTGTCGCTCTATTTTTGTTTATAGCGCAAAAAATAAAAACCGCAGGGGCGATCAAATACCACCAAAAGAAAGCTCTATTTGTGGGAAAAAAAGGACGCCAATTTTGTTTTGGAGCCACGTCGCACGACCACGCAATTGTCGATTAAAATGACACAGTGCCGAATCGCAAAAAGGGGCCTGGTCCTTTGGCTGCCAATTGGTCCGGGGCTGAAGTGGTTAATATAGTCATTAGTGCTTAAAATTTGACACTTTTTATGATAAAATTGATTCCTCAGGATCTGTGCTGATTCATCATATCCAGTCTGAAAGTCTCATCTGCAAATCACCAGAGCACATACTATCAATACATATATAGACGTATTCCTAACGAACGCCTAAATATCCAGATAAAAATATGGAATATCTTTTTTCCCTAGTTGGATGTATGAGAAAAGGGGAAAAAAGTGGTGGGCGGGTATGCTTTACCCCCCTCTTCCCCCCCCCCCCCCCAACCCCACATGTCACCAAACCAGAAACGCCTGATCTGCCATACCTTTCATCTGTATATTTATCTCATAGTTTGGACTATGTATTGATAGTATGTGCTCTGATCATTTGCAGATGCTCAGTTTTTCCAGATTGGATATGATGAATACCTAAAAGCGCATGGATCCCAAGGAAGGGATTTGATTGATAAACATGCTGATTTTGAGTGATAATTGATGACCCTATAAACCTGGGACTCCAATGTCATGTGTTTTTGATATTGTGACTTTTTAAATTGGTAATACATTTTTTCTTTTTGCGTGTGGTGTTGTGTGTTTTTTTATTTATTTATTTTTTTCCTCTTTCTTTTCTTTCTCTCCCTCTTTGTGGTATGTTTAAAGTCCCATTGAATATACTTATCCCACTCTTGGACTGAGTATTTGTTCCTTTTGTATAAGGGATGCTACTCATAGCCATTTTACACCATAAGATGCTATGAACCCACCTTTCTCTAAAGATTCTCTCTGGTGGGCTGCCTGCAAAGATGATCACTAAAAGAGCTTTTATTTTATGCTTTGAATTGGCAGTCCAGCATGGCAGTTTCTTGTGGGAATGATGTCAGTTTATTTTTCTGGAAAAATGAAAGGTTGCGCTTTAAACTAAATAATAAAATATAAACTTAAAATATTGTGATACTGTGTTTCACACAAACTGTAAAGTGACAACAAAATATTCCGCTGAAAAATATATGATGCCAAAATATTCAGCTGTAAATGTGATTGACAACAATAATTAATGATCAATAACATAAACGTCCAAGGGAAGACATCCGTGAACAGGGACACAAAATGTCCTGAAAGTGGTGCACTATAAAAGTGACAGTTCAAATAAAGATGATATCCACAGTAGACAAGGTGACACTTATGCCCTGTACACACGGTCGGATTTTCCAACGGAAAATGTCCTATCGGACCATGTTGTCGTAAATTCCGACCGTGTGTGGGCTCCATCGGACTTTTTCCATCAGGGTTTCCGACGGAAAAAGTTTTATCTCCTGCTCTCAAATTTTCCGACAACAAAGTCCTATCGGACTTTTTCCGATCGTGTGTAGCGAATTCCGACGGACAAAGTGCCACGCATGCTCAGATCACATTACAAGACCAATGCTATTGGCTACTAGCCTCTACGTCAGTGGTTCTCAACCTCGGTCCTCATTACCCCCAAACAGGGGGTGCTCTAAATCAGTGTCAATGGCTTGGTAATTTGGACAGCTATTTTATCTAAGAGAAATTACCAAAACATGGCCTGTTTGGGGGTAATGAGGACCAAGGTTGAGAACCACTGCTCTACGTAGTCCCGTCGTACGCAGCGAACGTCACCACGTTCAGGATGATCAGATTTTTTCCGACAACTTTGTCCGACCGTGTGTATGCAACACCAGTGTCGGAAAAAATCAGACGGATTTTGTGGTCGGAATTTCCGACCGCGTGTACAGGGCATTACAATACAAATCAATACGGGAGGGATCAGAGGGCCCTGCTCGTTGGAGCTTACAATCTAGAGCTCATATGCAGGAAAGAAGCAAAAAAAAAGGTAGAACCCAATGGGCTCTTTATTTAAAAGACATAGACACCAAAGGCGTATGAAAACAGCTAAAATAGTAACGAATAGTAAAAAAAAAATGTTGCGGCCAGTTTCTGCATGGTGTGTATTAAGGGGAGGGCTGGCAGCCTTAGGCCTGGGGGGAAGTCCAGTCAAGTGGCCCATTGAATTACCGAATCAGCTCACCATCCATGCCCAGCTGGTTTTTCAATGCAGCCTGATCAGTGCCCATCAATGCCGACTCATCAGTGCCACCTCATCAGTGCCCATCAATGCAACCTCACCAGTGTCCATAAATGCAGTCTCACCAGTGCCCCTCCAATGCAGCCTGATCACTGGGGCAGGGTAAATGGGGTGTATGGGGGGATGGGGTGTGGGGGTCAGCTGGGGGTGTCAGGGTCTCTTGGCAGCTCAGGTTGCACGCCACGGCCAGCGCAAGCCAGCACACAGCCCAAGCCCGTCGCGGGCACCCTGGTCTCTGAGGGTGGTAGTTTTCTCTGCGCTGCTTGGGAGCTTGAGTGTGGACTACAACTCCGGAATGCAACAGTGGCCGACCGCCGCAGCTGTAAAAATAGCAGCGGGCGCCAGCCATTTTCAACGTAACTTAGGGCGGCCTGGGGGGGCAATTGCCACTCTGCCCCCCAGCCCAGCCCTCCCCTGTGTGTATTGTTAAATACAGTTTTGATATACAGCACAGACTGCTTCTGTTTTTAATTTTTCATGTACAATAGGCGAATAATGCATGAAGAATGAAATGTGTGGGCGCACTACCTGAGCAGACAGTTGGGTTAAATACTGAGATGATGTTCCCTTCTGAGAAATGGTGTTGGATGTCTGTGCTTCCGCCCCCCTCTTCCTTTATAGGAACAAACATGCACATTGCCCAATGGAGCATGTGCGTGTTTACCACCTCCATTGTAAAATCATTTGATGAGCAGATCTGGGATAATCTGGCTCCTAAATCCTCCTTCTGTAGGTAGCATTACTGCTGTGTATTCCCTGCCTTCTGGTGTAGACTTCCTTCCAGCAAAGTCCTGACATTGTCTCTAGGCTTCTAATTGCCTCCAAAAATGGAGCATTGGCAGACAGACTATATCAAGGTAAAGAGGAAGTGGAGTTTTTTTTTTGTTTCTAGTTTTAGCACTCTTTAACCATATGTGGACTGTCTCGTGTATGTCTCCCCCTTCTGAGGAATGTGAAGCCAGGCTATAAACTACACTGAGCAGCCTTTTCTCTGTGGGAGACTCGCAAATCAGAGCATGCTTAGGCTAGACACCCAAACATGGTTGAGTTCCAGCTGTAGCAAATACTTAAAATAAATGAGGCTGGAGCTTGACTCTGTTTATAGGCTGAGCCCTAGCAACGGTAAAATAAAGTCTCTGGGATAGGATACAGCTTTTGTAATCATTCTGTGAAGGATTGCACGCAGCATGTTCTTCCCCCTCTGTCTCTGTGGATTACGCTGGCTTAGCACTCAAGTGCCGAACCTGGACCGAGCAACCGTTGATGATCTATTAAAGAATACACTTTATTTTGGGTTATTACAGCAGATTCCACTTAGAATACAATTCTACAATAAAGGACCAATTTATAATGTATTTTACGTTAGACCGTGTTATTTATTTTAACCTTGTAGCTGAACTCCAGGCAAAAAAAAAAATGAAATTTAAATATATTCCTCAATAGCTACAGAGGATATGAATTCACTTTGTGCACCGTATGTCTTTGCAGAGTCGGACATTATGTAAAAGTAGCGGTGACCTCACTGCTGTACAGAGGATGGAGCTGTGGGAGGGGGTCTAACCCTAATGCCGCGTACACACGATCGGAGTTTCGGGCAGCAAAAGACCGATGAGAGCTTGTCATCGGAAAATGCGACCATGTGTAGGCTTCATCTGAATTTTGCTGGCCGAATTCACGCCAGCAAACATTTGAGAGCATGTTCTCAATTTTTCAGACGGAAAAGGTTTCTATCAGAAATTCCGATCGTCTGTAGCAATTCCGACGCGCAAAATTCCTACGCATGCTCGAAAACAATTGGACGCATGCTCGGAAGCATTGAACTTCATTTTTTCTCAGCCCGTCGTAGTGTTGTACGTCACCGCGTTCTTGACGGTCGGAACTTGGTGTGACCGTGTGTAGGCAAAACAGTTTGAGCGGAATTCCGTTGGGAAAACCATCAGAGCTTTTTCAGACGAGAATTCCGATCGTGTGTACGCGGCATTAGAGGCTGTGTTCCGTCAGATTAGGCGACCTGTCAAAACTTGTAACGGAAGTGATGTTCCGTCACGGCCATCTTGGAACACCCCGCACTCAGCCTACAGTCTAAAGTCGCCAAGCGGACTTCTTTTTACACCCACCAAAGTCTTGCATTTCACACTTCTTTTTACCACTAAACTGAGCTTATACAGTGAAATACAGTATTTAGAAGTCTGCGACACTGTTTTGATGTTGAATTTTAAAAGTATCAGTGTTTTGTCAGATTAGCAAATGTGTGAGATCAGCAGGCTTTCCGCTGCGTTTAAAATTCAACATCAAAACAGTGTCACGGAGTTCTTAATACTGTATTTGACAATATAAGCTCAGTTTAGTGGTAAAAATAAGTGTGAAAGATTTCGGTGGGTGTAAAAAAAAAGTCCGCTTGGCGACTTCAGACTGTAGGCTTAGTGTGGCAGGGTGTACCAAGATGGCCGTGACAAAACCACTTCCGTTCCGAAAGCTGATGGAATAGCTGTAGAGAACTACAGGAAGGGGTAGTTCCTGTAGTTAGTTCCTGTAGGTAATCCCGCCGTTAGTATGCTAGTCCGCCGGACTTTTGAAATGAACGGACTTGCCGTTCATCGGAAAGTCCGTTCATTTAGCACGTGACTTCAGGTAGACGGAGCTAGCGAAGGCAGTGAATGCCGCCGCGCTAGCCCCGTCACCTGGCATGGATTTAAAGGGAATCCCCATGCCGAAAAAACGTTGTGGGGGTCCCCCCAAATCCATCTCAGACCCTTATCCGAGCACGCAGCCCGGCAGGCCAGGAAAGGGGTGGGGACGAGCAAGCGCCCCCCCCCTCTCCTGAGCCATACCAGGCCGCATGCCCTCAACATGGGGGGTGCCCTGGGGAAAGGGGGCCGTGCGGCCCCCCCACCCCAAAGCACCTTGTCCCCATTTTGATGAGGACAAGGGCCTCTTCCCGAAAACCCTGGCCGTTGGTTGTCGGGGTCTGCGGGCGGGGGCTTATCGGAATCCGGGAGCCCCCTTTAATAAGGGGGCCCTCATATCCCGGCCCCCCACCCTATGTGAATGAGTATGGGGTATGATGTACCCCTACCCATTCACCTAAGGTGTAAAGTGTAAAGAAATAAACCACACAGTTTTTAAAAAATATTTTATTGCACTGCTCCGGGGGTCTTCTTCCGTCTTGGGGGGTCTAATCGCCGGACTCCTCCGCTATTTACCTAGCTCTTTTACCGAGCAGAGGAGGCCGGCTACCTTCTTCGTCGTCGACGCCGTCGTCTGGGGGTTTCGATCCGCCTCCGGGTTCTTCTTCTTCTTCTTCTTCCTCTTCCTCTTCCGATGTAGACCCGTCGCTCTCTCTGGCCGGAATGCCAGAGTCGCGCTGTGCTGGGACTTATATATGGACAAGGGGACAGGGTCACATGCTCATGTCACATGGTGACCCCGCCCCCCTGTGATGTCACAGTCCCAGCATCCTCCGGGACTGTGACATCACAGGGGGCGGGGTCACCATGTGACATGAGCATGTGACCCTGTCCCCTTATCCCTATATAAGTCCCAGCACAGCGCGGCTCTGGCATTCCGGCCAGAGAGAGCGACGGGTCAACATCGGAAGAAGAAGAAGAAGAACAAGGCGGCGGCGGCGCAGCGGCAAGAACAGAAGAGACCCCGGAAGACCCCCGAAGGCGGATCGAGACCCCCAGACGACGACGGCGTCGACGACGAAGAAGGTAGCCGGCCTCCTCTGCTCGGTAAAAGAGCTAGGTAAATAGCGGAGGAGTCCGGCGAGAAGACCCCCCAAGACGGAAGAAGACCCCCGGAGCAGTGCAATAAAATATTTTTTTAAAACTGTGTGTTTTTTTTATTTACACTTTACACCTTAGGTGAATGGGTAGGGGTACATCATACCCCATACTCATTCACATAGGGTGGGGGGCCGGGATCTGGGGGCCCCATTATTAAAGGGGGCTCCCGGATTCCGATAAGCCCCCGCCCGCAGACCCCGACAACCAACGGCCAGGGTTGTCGGGAAGAGGCCCTTGTCCTCGTCAACATGGGGACAAGGTGCTTTGGGGTGGGGGGGCCGCACGGCCCCCCTTTACCCAGGGCACCCCCCATGTTGAGGGCACGTGGCCTGGTATGGCTCAGGAGGGTGGGTGGGGGGGGAGGCGCTCGCTCGTCCCCACCCCTTTCCTGGCCTGCCGGGCTGCGTGCTCGGATAAGGGTCTGAGATGGATTTGGGGGGGGACCCCCCACGCCGTTTTTTCGGCGTGGGGATTCCCTTTAAATCCATGCCAGGTGACGGGGCTAGTGCGGCGGCATTCACTGCCTACGCTAGCCCCGTCTACCTGCAGTTACGTTCTAAATGAACGTACTGCTCCGTGTGTGGGCAAGTCCGTTCAATTTCAAAAGTCCCGCAGACTTTTTCCCGCGGATTGTCCGCCGGAGAAGTCCGGGCGTGTGTGGGCAAGTCCCCCCCTCGGAAAGTCCGACGGTTTGTCCGCTGGACTAGGTCCGGCGGACAAAGTCCGAACGTGTGTACGCGGCATTAGAATACATGTGCCTCTTCTATTTGCATATTCTGGAGTTCAGCTTTAACGGAACAATACAATGCACCAATATGGTTACGATCACCTTCAACCAAAAACAAACACCATTGTAAACTGCATGTATGATACTTACTAATATCACCTCCATTGAATTCAATCTTCTCATGAGTTACAGGTGCCACTAGGATCTTCAGCATCCAACACTTCAACCTTTGTCAGATGTCTCCCTGCTACCCGCTGTGGTGTCCCTATATATATATATATATATATATATATATATATATATATATATATATATATATATATATATAATGAAAGGAGCATGACCCTACAGAGGAAGGGGTGAGCATTTTTAAAGGTGTTGTAAATGCAGAAGGGTTGTGTTTTTGTTTTTTAAATCTTAATGCATTAGGATAAAAAGCCTTCTGTGTGCAGCAGCCCCCTTAATACTTACCTGAGCCCCATCTCTCAAGCAATGTCCACGAGTCCCTCGGCCATCTGGGACTCTCTCTTCTCATTGGCTGAGATACAGCACAGATTGGCTCCCGCTGCTGTCCAATCAAAGTCAGCCAATCAGGAGAGAGGGTGGGGCCGAACCGCAGCTTCATGTCGAAAAGGGCACGCAGAGCTGCAGCTCAGCTCGGGTGCCCCCATAGCCAGCTGCTTGCTGTGGGGCACTCAACAGGAGGGAGGGCCCAGCAGCAGTGAAGAGGGACCAGAGAAGAGGAGGATCAGGGCTGCTCTGTGCAAATCCACTGCAACCGAGCAGGTAAGTATAACATGTTTGTTATTTGTAAATTCTCTCTTTTTTTTTTTAGCACTCAACTCCAATTAAAACTTCTTTTTTTTCTTTGGATATCATATTCTTCTGGGCTCCCAAGCCTGGCTCTGTATATCAGACCCCAATATTGGACCCTGGGACAGGCTGGTGGGTCCTGTGCTTGGTTGGGCCCCATCTCTGTTGTGGGTCCCCCTTCTTTCTTTTTCTTTTTTTTCCCCTTTCTTCTCTTCTTCCTCCTTTTTTCCTACTACAACAATTCTAAGCCAGAAGTAATAGATCACAAGGAGCACTGAAGACATGGGCAATGAATGTTCTTTCATGACTGCTTTCTGTTATTTCAATCTGCATACAAAGTCCATGTTACCTACCATGTTTCCAGACAACCACCTCTGGAGTCTGGACTATCATACAATCATTGTTCTTATGTCCTGGTGTCAGATGGATTATAAAGATGGGGCAGAATTCTCCCTAATGCAGGAAGTTGTAAATTCTGCTCTATGCAATAATCATTTTGTTGGACAACCTACCAAAGATTCAGAAAGCAGGACTTGCTCACTATACTTGCAGATGTGAATGGGCCCTTGCTGTAAAATCCTTGTGCAGCCAGTCCTCGATTCTGTCCATGCCACATGCTGGAAAGAGCGAGTCTCCCATTTCTAAGGTCCTAATTATTTTGCCAAAGATCCTTGGCCCTACCTCTTTAGACTGACCTGGATATGAATTGTAAGGCTGCCTAAATGACGCATGACTGATGTGTGATTTTCAGGTGACTGGCCTGTCTGGGCCTCTTGTCCTGTGCAGGCAGTCCTGCTGGTAGACTGATCTGATATCTGAGATGAGGTGCAGGGGATAATTAAGGTTTAGTGTAAGATGGATTATAGCGCTGATGTGTATATAATTCTGTTTCTACGGGCCCTTGTGAAGGACTTGGAAGGAATAATTTTATCCTCTGTGGCTAAATTAGTAACCTTTGCTTAGTGTTTTTTTTTTTGTTTAACCAGCAGGTGCATGATAAAAAAAAAAAACAACTGACATCCTCATATTCATACAAGCCATGTGGATGCAGGGATCTCCCCCGCTGCGCTACTGTATTGTGAAAGCAGGACTCCCCCTTCAGAATACATGGATTAGTGCTGCAGCCATTTTCTGCAAATGCTGATCCAATGCTTGTGTTTCAGCAGAACTGCTTGACAGAAGCCAGTTGTTATGCCCTGTACACACGACCGGCTTTCCCGTCGGAATAAACTCGGAAGGTTTTTCCGATGGAATTCCGCTCAAGCTGTCTTGCATACACACGGTCACACCAAATTCCGACGGTCAAGAACGCAGTGATGTACAACACTATGACGAGCCGAGAAAAATGGAGTTCAATGCTTCCGAGCATGCGCCGACTTGATTCTGAGCATGTGTGGTTTTTGGTGCGTCAGAAAAGCATGCAGACGAGCGGATTTTCTGATAGGAATTTTTTCCGTTGGAAAAATATAGAACATGTTCTCTATCTAAGTCCAATGGGGCATATACACGGTCGGAATATAGTCCTCCGGGACTGTGACATCACAGGGGGGTGGGGTCACCATGTGACATGAGCATGTGACCCTGTCCCCTTGTCCCTATATAAGTCCCAGCACAGCGCGGCTCTGGCATTCCGGAGCGACGGGTCAACATCGGAAGAAGAAGAAGAAGAAGGCGGCGGCGCAGCGGCAAGAACAGAGAGACCCCGGAAGACCCGGTACCCGGTAGATAAATAGCGGAGGAGTCCGGCGAGAAGACCCCCCAAGACGGAAGAAGACCCCCGGAGCAGTGCAATAAAATATATTTTTTAAATTGTGTGTTTTTTTTCTTTACACTTTACATCGTACCCCATACTCATTCACATAGGGTGGGGGCCGGGATCTGGGATTCCGATAAGCCCCCGCCCTCAGACCCCGACAACCAACGGCCAGGGTTGTCGGGAAGAGGCCCTTGTCCTCATCAACATGGGGACAAGGTGCTTTCCCCAGGGCACCCCCCATATTGAGGGCACACGGCCTGGTATGGCTCAGGAGGGGGGGGCGCTCGCTCGTCCCCACCCCTTACCTGGGCTGCGTGCTCGGATAAGGGTCTGAGATGGATTTGGGGGGACCCCCACGCCGTTTTTTCGGTGTGGGGATTCCCTTTAAATCCATGCCAGGTGACGGGGCTAGCGCGGCGGCATTCACTGCCTTCGTTAGCTCCGTCTACCTGAAGTCACGTGCTAAATGAACGGACTTTCCGATGATCGGCAAGTCCGTTCATTTCCAAAAGTCCGGCGGACTAGCCTACTAACGGCGGGATTGTCCGCCGGACTGCCAAGTCCAGCGGATAATTTTAAAACAAAACTTAAAACCTAGTCCGCAGGACTTTTGGCGCCAAAAAGTCCGCCGGCGCCCACACACTGGGGGATTGTCCGGCGGACTTGAGTCCAGCGGACAATCCCGCGGGAAAGTCCCTTCGTGTGTACGAGGCATTAGAAGCAAAATCCAGCAGGAGCTACAGAGTATAAAAGAGAAGAGAGGCGCCTATAAGTATAGCAATATGTTTCTAAATGTTGTGCCTTCATTAAATGTAACCATATTGCTACACTTATGCCGCGTACACACGGTCGGAATTCTCGTAGGAAAAAGCTCTGATGGTTTTCCCGTCGGAATTCCGACGGAATTTCGCTCAAACTGTCTTGCCTACACACGGTCACACCAAATTCCGATGGTCAATAACACCGCGACATACAACACGTTCGACGGCACTATAAAAGGGAAGTTTAATGCTACTGAGCATGCGTCGAATTGGTTCGAGCATGCGTCGGAATTTTGCGTACAAACGATCGAAAAATCTGATAGAAAGGTTTTCCGTCTGAAAAATTAAGAACAGGTTCTCAATCAAAAGTCCGTCGGAAATGCTGACAGAAAAAGACCGATGGGCATACACACGGTCGGAAAATTCGATGAAAAACTCCCATCGGACTGTTTCCATCGGAAATCCCGACCGTGTGTACACCGCATTAGGGGAGACTCTCTTCTCTTTTATACTCAGTTGTGACATGCCGCTACTTGTATATCAAGTCAAAATGTATTAAAACATTTTGCTTGTCTTGCAAAACGCTTTCAAACCAAGTTACTCTCAAAGTTTTATGTATCTGGTATCAACGCGCACTGGAAGTATTGACTCATTGAGAACAACATTGGGCAAACAACATCCGCCACAATTAGAGTTGCCACCTCATCCCTTTAAACCCGAACACATATGAATTACACAGGTTCTGAGGCTAATTAATTGCAGATAAGGCAACAAGTGAGTTTAATTACCACCTTAATCAGCCACAGAACCTGTGTAATTAATATGTGTTCGGGTTTAAAGGGATGAGGTGGCAACTCTAGCCACAATGTTAATTTGTGGCAGAACACCTGGGGACCACCAAAGGTTTCTCATGGACCACTGGTTGGCAACTGTTGTTCTACAGGACCTGGTTCTCCTGTATGACCAGGATTATAAATCTAATGTTAGGTCAGACAGTTCACATATGATTTTAAAATGTGCAGCCCATGCTGCAAACATACAAACTCCATGCACACCCAGTCCTGGGCAAAACTATGAACAGAGGAGCCAAAGCTTCAAGGTAGGAATTCTATCCCCTAAGCCACTGTGATGTTTCTTCCTGCGACTGCTCCTTGTGTGTGTTTATACGTGGTAGGAACATTCCATTGTGAGCTCCTTTGGGGGGGTGGACTAATGTGAACATGGCGCTGTGTGATATTCTAATGCCATACAAATACTGGAAATAAATATTTAGCTGTTTGTCTGGCAGTCCACTTGAAGGCATTTCTTAGGAATCTGTTTCCATGCAAAGCAAGAGTAGGAATGGAGTTGCTGTTACATGTTATTGATATAGTTCTGCAAATGCACAAATCTGCTGCTACAGGAGCAGGGCTTCTGTTATTCTGGACATACGGTAAATTACATTTCAAATCTTGCCTTCAGGCAGTCCTATAATTATTGCAGATTTGTGTTCATTGTTTTAAATGCAAGCAGTGTAGGTACCTGACAGACATGGTGACAGCATCTTGTAGTCTATTTCCAGTGGTGCTCAGAGAAAGCTTCCAAAGCCCCCCCTCTCAATCCAGCGATGTGCACGAGAGCCTCAGCTGTCCCAGGACTCATTGGCTGAGACAGCAGCGGGGGCCATAAGCTCCCACTGCTGTCAATCAAAGCCAGTGAGCCGATGAGGAGAGAGCAGGGCTCATGAGCGAGCACTCACCAGTGCCCCCATAGCAAGAGGTTTGCTATTGGGGGCACTGGTCAAGAGGGAGAAGCCAGGGGCGCTAATGGGGAAATCGAGAACAAGAGGATCAGGGTTGCTCTGTGCAAAACAGGATAGTCTGAGAATCGCACCCATGCGGAGTAAAGGAATGTCGCCTGCTGCTACTGCTGTCATCTAGAAGGTTGTCAGGGATTCATCCCCAAAGACTTTAGCACTGGAAAATGCCGCTTATGGATCCCCCTGATTATACATGGACTCTACCTTTGCAGATAAGCCAGGGCAGCACATGGCCTGGGTTAAGATTAGGGATGCAGGAAGAAATACTGATTTTGCATTTTATGTTTTTGCACTTTTCCAATTAAATCTTTTGAAACCTTGTTTCTGCCTGGTCTGAAGTTACTAAAGGGGTGTAATGCAAGTAACCGACACTTTTTGTTACAGTTCAGGTCACCAAAGTACTTTGGAGTATAAAAACATCAGTGCAAGAGTTAACACAGTGTAAGGATGCAAGTGGTTACCTAGGGTAACGAAAGTCGATCAAGCAGCCTGTCGTTAAGCGAGTGCCTGAGACAGGTGGTATAGCCTCTTGCAGGAAGGGGTTGTTATGGACTCTGTGAGTGGTCCATCTCCCATAGCAACAGGAACAGTCTCGCACCGCAGAGGTCCCCAGCCTGTATACAGATACAGAAGACTTAAGTGAAGTCTAGTGCATGCATGGAGTTTGTGCTGGGAGCACAACGGGACCCCAATGTCGTTACTGGAAGCGAGGTAGCAGTGATAGGCTGGACAGATGGATGTAGACAAGGCTCAGCCTGTCCCTCCTAAATGCAAGTTACAGAGAAGGTGTACATTGTCACAGGGACCTGAACGTTAACTGGAGAATGGTTCTGGTACAAATGTGCATTCTAAAAGTGGAGGCCCAACTTAGGGTCGAGTTTTCCCCCACGGCAGCCTTAGCCTTGTCCCGGAGCATTGATGAAAATGTGTAGTAGAGTGATTCTGTTACAGATGCCTAGTGTAGACCAGAAGAACCCACCTCAGGGTAGGCCTCCTATATAACCCACACTTGAGGCCCAACAAGGAGGGAAACATGGAAGACGAACAACTACCACCCTACCCTTACAATTGCCCAGCAGCAGTCTTAGGGCTTTTAGATGTCCACACAAGGGAGCCTTGTATAAATGCACACTATATTCCCAAACGTATTGTGACGCCTGCCTAAAGAAATTTAATGGCAATGTCTTAGTCTGTAGGGTTCAATATTGAGTTGGCCCACCCTTTGCAGCTATAACAGCTTCAGCTTTTCTGGGAAGGCTGTCCATAAGGTTTAGGAGTGTGTCTATGGGAATGTTTGACCATTCTTCAAGAAGCACATTTGTGAGGTCAGGGACCGATGTTGGCGAGAAGGCCTGGCTCGCAGTCTCCGCTTTATTTCATCTCAGTGCCTGGTCTTACGAATGTGCTTCTGGAAGAATAGTCCCATAGACACACTTCTATTGGGTTGAGGTGCAGGACAATCCAATTCCTCCACCCCAAACTCGCTCATCCATGTCTTTATGGACCTTCTCAGTGCCTGGTCTTACGAATGTGCTTGTGAAAGAATAGTCAAACATTCCCATAGACACACTCCTAAACCTTGTGGACAGCCTTCCCAGAAGAGTTGAAGCTGTAATAGCTCCAAAGGGTAGGCCAACTCAATTTTGAACCCTACGGACTAAGACTGAGATGCAATTAAAGTTCATGTACGTGTAGAGGCAGGCGTCCCAATACTTTTGGTAATATAGTGTATAATCTTATGAGAATATGCTTATTAAATGAATGATTAAAAATCTGTACATCTTTGTAATAATGATGTAATAGTTTATGTCTTTATAGACCACTTCGTTTGCACGTGTAAGTACATCTGACTGTAAAAATTCCCTTTGCTGCCAGATTGGACAAATTGTACCGTCTGCACTGCGAGGTTGTTTTGTTCAACAGGAAGAAAAACATCCTTTGAAATCCCCCCCCCCCTCCCTTGTATTTTTCAGTTGCAAAAGCTTATCTATTTTGCAAGAATTCTTCATTTAGACATCTTGGCCGCAAGTCGTCAGAATGTAGCCATTCCCTGACCCTAACTGTATGCCAGTGTTAAAGCTGAAATGCCTGTTGGGATAAGTCTAGAATTTCTTGGATTAGTCTTGTATGTGTGAGTCCACATAGAGCTCCCCAGTCATCAAACATATTACTGCAAGGAGTGAACCAGTTGTTCCAGCCTAAGTATAACCGCCAAAGATTTAGGATATTTAATACCTAAGTTTTGGTCTGTGCATAATACGCTGCTGCAGAATGAATGTGTAGAGCTTTTTTTCAGGAACAGTTGGCTTTTGTAAGAGGTGACCTTCTTTGCACCCAACCTGTAACAGGGAAATGTATGTAGTTTTCCCACCATGTCTAGCTAGAGGATCTCCGCAGCTTGAATTGTAGGTGGTTTCTGGCTTTACTTCATTCTGAGTCCTGCACAAGTTAGGGCTTGTAGGATCTTGTAGAAAAATCTTTGTGAATTCCCAGTTATTCCAAGGGTTAACGCTGGAGCTGGAACGGTATGACCACTCAAAGCTAGCAATTCAGTTTTTAATTTCTTCTAGCAGGTTTGAGAAGGATCATGCTTGTTTTATGTCCTCATATCCTTGCTCTGCCTTAACGCAATATACTTTGTCCTACTTTGGCCAAACACTTGTGTCACTACAAAATATTATGTAGGGAGATTTCTTGAAAGAATTCATACAGAATCAAAAAGTTCAAAGATTGGATTCAAAGAAGTGCACTATGATAAATAAATTTTATTGAAATTTATATATTACTATATTATAGTACTTACAGTAAAACCCCCTCCATTGCGGGGGTTACGTTCCGGACCCACCCGCGAAAAGTGAAAAAACGCGAAATAGAAAGACCCTATTTAAATACACCCTAGGCATGTTTTGTTAATTTTTTAATAGCATTTAAAGGTCTTTAAACACACTTTTACGCAATAGAAACACATAAAAGATAGAGAGCGAGATCAAGAGGATTTTTAAAACACAAAAATATTGTCGTAACAGTACAGTATACTGTACAGTACAGTAAAAAATAGAGTACATAACCGCAAAATGGCAAAATATTACCACAATATCAGAATAATAGGTCCTAATTAAAATAGCGCGATATACCGGGCCCGCAAAAACTGAACCGCGATAGAGCTGTATATAGCACTGTCAATTTACACAGCACTTTACACACACACACCCACACAGAAATTGGAGTACCCAAAGGAAGCCTACGCAGGCACAGGGAGAACATGCAAAAATTCTTTAAACCCCCCCCCAATCCATACTAGGCCTTTCGAGTCTGGTGGGGATTTTAAGGGAAGCCCCACTACGAATTAAAAAAAAAGTGGCATGGGCCCCACCCTCCCAAAATCCATACCAGACCCTTATCCAACATGCAGCCTGGCAGGACAGCTAAGTCAACGGCCAAGTGCATGCTGGGTCAGTGACATCCCAAGAGGGCAGAGCAATCCAGTGATGTCGCCGAGTGGCCCCACCCCTTAGTTATTTAAGAGCTGGCAGATGTCGGGGAGCCTTCGTCTCGAACAGAGGTTTTTTTTTTTTTTTTTTCGTTTGTTCGAGCGCTCTCATTATCTGTAAAATGTAATGCAACATGGCTATCTAGAGGCATGCTGTACACAGATGGTGTACAGAATCCCCCCCCCCCCCCCCCCCCCCAATTTCTTGCTTGTGTCATTGGCTCATTAATTTTCCCAGAAATCTACACTACCATACAAGTGAGATTTTGATAAGATACTCCCAAAGGGAAATTAAATCTAAAGGGATACAGACCCTACCATTTTCCTCATTAGAGCCCTGCAGGTGCAGCAGCTGATTGATAATTGTAAAACCACTTCTATTCCCATTCACTTTGCACATAGACACAGAAAAACAAATAGCTGTATCTTCAGAATAAAAAAAAGTTAGGAATCTGCAAAAAAGTTTGTTTTTCTCAACAAAAGTGGAACAACACTTTAAGGATTCAATTCAAAAGGGACAAATGCTCCCGCAAAGAAGATGCACTAGAGCAGTGGTTCTCAACCTGCTAGGGCCCTGACCCCTTGATAAAATTTCCCAAGTTGTGGGGACCTCTAACAGTTAAATTATTTTTGTAGCGTAGGTTGTCAGCACCCAAGGCAAGGCAAGACAAGTAATTTGCGCCCCTAATCCACGGACATTTAGCGCTCCCTGGGTCCCTTCCAGTCGTACCGTATTACATTTTAGGATGCACTATTCTTTTTAAGTTCTCCTTTCTTTCCCTTTTATCTCTCTATCCTCATTTCTTGTTTTTTTCCCCATCCCTCTCTCTGGCTGTCTTTCTTGTTCTTTCTCTTATTCTTTCTCTCCTTTTTCTTTGTTCCTCCCCCTCTTTTCCTCTCCCTTCCATGTATTCTCTATTTTTATTCCTTCTCTTACTTCTTGGGGGGGGGGGGGGGGGGGGGGGGGGGGTGGAGGGGAATGGGATGAGTGGCAGTGCTGGCAGGGAGTGGGATCAGTGGCAATGTTGGGGGGAGTTCTGATCATCCAACTTAGGTGTTCTTGATCAAGGTCATCTGCTGATCTGAGAAATGTAGTTTGGGACTTTTAATGGCAACTATAATCACAGGTAGCATTACTCACTGTGTCTCCGACTTTGTGGTGTTTCGTAGCAGTGACACCTATGCCGAAATCAGGAGATAGGGACTCCTCCATCCCCTCCCACTTCACATTCACCACCGGACTAGTGACCTCTAGTCTCTGCCCCCCAGCCATGCCATGAACTGAATGTGCGGCTGCAAAGAGGCTGAGTGGGCGGCCGTGGGCTCCAGGAACAGGCCCCCTGGGCAGCCACAAAAGGACTGGGAGAGTGGTGCGGGCTTCAGCAACAGCCCACGATTCAGTGACCCCTGGCAAATCATCTTTCGACCCCCAAGGGGGTCCCGACCCCTAGGTTGAGAACCACTGTACTAGAGGATCATCATCTTCCTATTCTAATATTCAAGAGGATCGCCATCAAGGCTGCTGTTATTATTGTGTCCTTGATGGTGATCCTGTTGAATAATAAAATAGGAGGTTGTTGATCTTCTAGTGCATCTTCGTTGTGGGAGTGTTTGTCTCTTTTGGATTGAATCCTTATGCATTGGGTTGGAAATATTAATACATAAACATCCTTACATAAATAAAGTTTTTCTTTATGTAATTAAACAAAAAAAATAGTTTTATCATTGTGTACTTTATGGTGGCAATTTTTTGAACTTTTTGATTTTGCTTGTATTTATTGGCGATGTGGAACCTTGGCCTCCGACTATTTTGATTCATGAAAGAATTGTCACAGCATCCATTGAAGTCTACCATTAACATCAAACGCTGGAACATCTAATGGTGCTTACAGACACAAGAACATTCACCTGCAGCACTGATGGGCAGCACTGGGCAGCAATATGCAGCACTGATGGGCACTGATAGGTGGCACTGATGGGCACTGATGAGGCGTGGACTGTGTCAGTAGTTTTTTTTTTTTTTTTTTTTTTTTAAATAATTTTTTTTTTTTTTACATTTTTTTTTTAAATAATTTTTTTCAATTTATGTATTTTTTGTTATTTTTTTTACAATGCTGGAGGACCCATGGAGCACAGAGGGGGACCCAGAGGTGGACGAGGACCGGAGGAGAACCTGCGGAGCACAGAGGGGGACCCGGAGGAGGAAGAGGATCAGAGGGGGACTGCAGGAGGAGGGGGACCGGAGAAGGACATGGAGAGAGGGAGGAGGACACCTGAAGTCAGAGGAGGACCCAGGGAGCCAGAGGAGGACACAGGGGACAGTCGGGGGTAATTGGTGCGGTGGTGGGAGCAGTTACAAGCACCAGCCGCGGGAGGGAGAGGGGGAGAGGTGGCTGTCAGCTGCTTTATTGAAAGGCTATATGGGGAGGATCAGTGCTTGTAACTGCCCCCACCACCACACCGATCGCCTGTGAGGTTGCCCGACTCCCCCTGTTACACTGAGGATGCCTGGTCCGATACAACAGGTATCGGATCAAGCATTGGAGAATTGGCACGAGTACCGATACTCGTGCAAATGCTTGGTATCAATACCGATACTAGTATCGGTATCGGTGCAACCCTAGTATAAAGGGATTATACATCTATATTTTTAAAAGGTGTAGATGGGCTCAAATATAAAGAAGTGTGGGTAGAGTAAGCCGGATGGCTTCCCATGAAAGCTGGGTTTTAAAGCCTAGCCAAAACTATAGAGCGGGAAAGGGTTAGCAACCCTATTTGCTCTCATAATCGTTGTTACTAAAAAATGGGGAAAGATCCATCATTTTTAGTTTTCAGCAGATCAGTAATAAAGGGGGAATCCTTCAAAGGAAACACTTGTGGTGACAACTGTCTAAGAGAGGATTCATCTCACTCCTCGTGTCTCCTGTTGTGTCTACGGGACAGGAAATTAACTGAAAGGGAAACATAGACTAAAAAAAAACGTCCTCTTTCCAAAAAGAAAAGAAGATGTTTGGGCTTTATGTATGTATTAAATCTTATTTAGTTAATTATTTTAGAGTGCTATTGTTTGTTTATGACCAGAATTAAAGATACATGGTTTTCAGAGGAGTAAGGGTTGGGTTTCAGCAACCTAAAATTCCAGTTGCTCACCATCCTTGTAACTAATATTTTCTTGTTGCACTGCCCGTACCTTTCAATATTTAAATATAAAAAATTAATTACACTGAAGTCCCATCTCTGATTCACTTAAACTGTACCAATTCTGCCCATAATCTTAAAACAAATTATAATAGTAAAACAAACTTTCTCAAACTCTATTCTCAAGTATTAAAATCAAATTGGGTGCAGTTATTTCCCCTTTAACGCAATATTTTTTGATGCAATGCAGAATAGTGACAAGGGTTGAGAATGGAATTTAAACATTTGCCAACTATTGCAGCTGCTTCAGTTGTAATCTCATGTGCTTTTTAGCTGTCCAAACCTCATTTGACAAAGATATGTTCTTCTTATGGATTGAGTGATGCTATCTGTGACCTAAGGGGAATCTCAGTTATTATTTATTTTTACATTTATATAATTTTTTAACTTTTCATTAAATGGATGCGTTCTGCCATTTTTTTTTTTCGACAGGTGGACTCCGCCAGTAGACACAGCACGTTGTCCTCTATGGCGGTAAGATGGCCCAAGTGTCACCCCTCTGGCGGGTGTCATCCAGTGAGGGCCACACCCACATAGCAACGCCACTGTATCCAGGAGACTTGAGAAGTTTCTGGATAGTGGGTGTGAAGCTAAGCAGATGTCAGCATAAATATTTATATAGCCCCATCCTATCCAAGATAGGCAGACTCTGAAGGCGGGCTGGGAGACTGTATTCATTCATAAAAGAAAACCAATACTCCTGCACTTGAGAAGTTACTGTACAGCTGGTTGAAAACATGTGTCTCCACTGGTCCAGCCACTACATTGGCTGTGCTGCCACTCACAACAAGTCAAGGAAACCCAAGTGGAACTCTATAAAGAAAAGGAACAGAGGGCACACCAGCCTAGTGCATTACCATTGCAACAATTTATTATTTAAAAAATGTATAAAATATATCCAAAAACAAATGAATATGTCAAGCAAAATATAGTCCACCAGATGCTCCACCCAGCATGATCTGCTGGCAAGTACCAATTGTGGAATGAGGCCAAGTTGATGTGTTTTGAGGGATGTCCCCTCTTCCTCAGAGAGACTGTATTTATTCTTGGAGCACAAAGAGCTCAGCTCTGGGTCTTGTCCCACTGGAGAAGTCCAATCTGAGAGGGGCATACTGCCCTCTCAGGCACAAGCTGCTATGACAAAGCCTCAGGTGGGCAACCTGAGGGAGGAATGCAGAGACCCGGGTGCTTAGAAGAAGCTGACTGTCTGCCACAGATCTATCTGGTATCACTGGAGGGCATGGCTTGGAAGATTGGAAGGAGGCATCCATCTATTCTTGGACCTTGTGAGTACAGACAACTGGATCTTGGGGACCTTGTGCTCTAGCTACCCCTCTAGTGCCTAGTATAGTTAGCTGTGGGTCTGTAAAGGGGACACTGTCTGGTGTCCTGAAGAGCTCTGTCCAGATATTGTCCACTAAAAAGAAGGGACTTTGCTCTACTAATTCTACTACTTTTTAAGCAAGAAAGGAAGATAAAGTCCTTACATACAGTAGGTCTCAATCTTGGAGTATCCCACCACTACCCTCATCCCTATCCAAGTTCTCAAAAAAATAAAAACATTAAAGAAAACATCCCATAGACTGGTCAATGAAGAAACGAGGGAAAGTGTTGTGTGCCCCTGGCTGTGAAAAATACCTTGCGTCTGGCTGTGGGGTAAGGTTTGGGGAAGATCTGGTCAAAATTCCTGCGGCTGCTATGGGAGTAGTGCTAGACAAGTTAAAGGGGGTTTTCAAATTTCCAGCTGAAAAGTGGACCTGGCTTCACGTCCTTCAGGGGCCCCCAACACTGGACATAACCCACCAGTCGAAGGGGGGTTTCCACCTTTTTAGCTTTAAATTAAGAAACTCCTTTATTGCTTCAGCTCTGTCTTGCGATTCTAATTCTGGATGACTCTGAATGAATCATGCAGGAAAGTGTCCCTGAGTGAGGCCCTTTAAGAGCCTTTTTACGACCATTTTCCAGGAATTTGTTATCTGCAACTAAATGATATATATACAGGCCTTGACATAATGTTTATCCCCTGGGGGCAGGTGTCTCTTTCCGACTTTTCTTCAAACCGATAGACTTGGTATTTGGCTAAATATAAGTGGTGGTTAGTGTGACCTGCAAGCTACAGGAAGATTGTAATTTGAAAAGACTAGACTACTGTGGCAGCCGGACCCAAGATAACATGTCTGGAAGGAGCTCATCTAGACACAGAAAGGAATTATTCACACAACCACAATACTACTAATATCATACATTAAAGTGAAGACTGCCACTGACTTGAAAGTTTGGAGTGTGTCTGATAACATTCTCTGATCATCACCAGTCGAACAATTTCACCCAGGACTGATTTATCAGACTCATGTTCCATTTTTTTTTTCATTTTTGGCTTGCAGCTAAAATAAATGTTTGGTGGTTTTTCTCCTGTCTGTGTGTGATTGCTGCAAGATTTTCTGGAATTCCACATTAATTGTCATAGATGAGTTTTCCAGAGAAGTGTGCATCATACACTTTGACGCTGTGTCGTGTTTACCGCAGTCTGTGCTGTGGTCCCTGGCAGTGTACTCTCTAAGTGTACCCATGTGTAGATTATAGTTGTTTTGGACCCTGATTTTTATGGTTTCTATTAGACATTCCTGTCTGATAGCCATCCAGCTCAATTCTTGTGAGAAGTTGCATTGAGTGTAATGGCTAGCATGGTGCCTGGAATAAAAAAAAATCAGGGCATTGTGCAAGCAAGCATATTTTTTCTACTAAATGTACTAATATATTATTAATATAATAACAGAAAACAAACAGCTGAATAGCTACCAAGTGCAGACCTTTAGTCATCGCAGAGGGTTTGTCTTTTTCTACAGTAATTATTTTAAGGGAAAACTGCAGGGAAGCTTATTGATCAGCAATAAAGTACATATAGACCCTAATTACATTCAATTTCTAAAGCACTTGGAACCATGCATTGCATATGGAACCATGATTATTTTAGTATTATTTGATCTTTTAACTATATATAAAAAAACTTTTTCTACTTAATATATGCATATTTACCATGTGGGTACATCTGTCTCTATCAGGCATGCAGTGATTGATATTACTATGCTATATCATTCAGTTTATTTACTTTTAGAATCATGCATTTTTACTACGCTTTTGTCATGTGCATGCCCTTACATGTATATATGAAAAATATTATCTCGATTGTCTGTATACTTCATAAATTAATAAACATTCCATGGTGAAATTTAAACATGGTTTACTTTACCTCCACTATCCAAGTGCTTCATTTAAAGTCCCAATCTCCCTTTTGTATCCAGTAATTACCGGGATGGAGACACTCAATAGTGCTTCATTTAAAGTCCCAAACTCCCCCCTATTCTCATATATATACCGGGATGGAAGCACTTGGATACTTGGGATTGGTAGTGTTCCCCTACCTTCCCTGTGTGAGGCTTGCCCTCATTCATAGGGTACCTTATACTAAGGTTACTATACTGTTGGTATTTATGGACATTGTTTCTGTATATTCACATTGATTACAGGTATATATGTTATATGGTCTTTGCCTTAAGGCAATACGCCTGGCATTGATTTGATGTCCCACATGGGTTTCTATTTATAATGCCCAGTGCACACTCTCCATCTGGCCTGTATTGCGCTCTGTGTGGTGGATTGGGTGTTTGTGTGGTGCCGGTTGCTTTCTCTCCACGGGAGCTGCGATGCACCAGGGGGTCCTCCCTTTCTGCCCTTTCACCCGTGATCGGGAGGTCGGGTAGACGCCCCTCTGCGCATCGGCGCCACGCATGCTACGTCGTAAGTTTTTAGGTCATTGCGCCGATGCTCAGTGTTTTCGATCCCCGTGTCCTCGGGGAGGGATTCTCTCGCGCCTGCTGCTGAGTGCATACTCGGCTCAGGTGCGGCTCCTCCTCCTTGATCTCACGCTGCGTGGCGTTGGCGGCATATTTAATCACCCCTCATTTGGAGTCAGCGGTGGTTACAGCTGGCTGCTACTTGGGGTTATTGCACACCAGCTTTTTGGTGGTGCTGGTGTTTATTGGATGCAACAATTTTGGGTGAGCGTTCTTTTCTCTCTGTCTCCTGTTTTACCTGATTTCATGTTGAGGTTTTTCTCCTTCACTGGTGCCTCTGCTGTGTTGGTTTCTGCTCTCTTTTCCATTTTCACCCTTTCTGTACCTGCAACCTTGCACTCACAATTCTGGTGACACTCTTATTTTTCTTGCATACCTTGACAGTTTTTACTAACACCATTTACTTCTGTACACTGATATTCTTGTATTACTCTTTCTTACACCATCACTTATTATGAAACCACTGGGTCCATTATTAATTCATTTCTAAATATTACTACTATAAATTACACACATATTCAATATTTTGTTCCCAGACATGGCTGTTTCAACAACTACATCCTATCTCCAATTTTGGAGACTCTACTTCACTCTTGCACTCCCTCACCTCGCCCGATATTGCATCCCTTATATATGCCGCCTCAGCTCCCGGGGAGAGTTCATGTTCCTGGCCCACTTTGCGCCCACCACCACGCATTGCGCTCGCTGTCTGAGTTGGTGAGTGTGTTTGGTCTTTGACCATCTGTATGCATTAAATGCTTATTATTAGTATCATATTCTTTTATAACATGGTTCATTACTTCTCTATATACATTCCCTAGGAATTCATGGTCGCATCAGCTCCTGATGAGTGGAGAAACATCCACGAAACGCGTCGAGCTTTGATTTGATGCCCCAGCTACATTGCATATGGAACCATGATTATTTTAGTATTATTTGATCTTTTAACTATATATAAAAAACCTTTTTCTACTTAATATATGCATATTTACCATGTGGGTACATCTGTCTCTATCAGGCATGCAGTGATTGATATTACTATGCTATATCATTCAGTTTATTTACTTTTAGAATCATGCATTACTGTATGTGTACCTTTTTACTACGCTTTTGTCATGTGCATGCCCTTACATGTATATATGAAAAATATTATCTCGATTGTCTGTATACTTCATAAATGAATAAACATTCCATGGTGACATTTAAACATGGTTTACTTTACCTCCACTATCCAAGTGCTTCATTTAAAGTCCCAATCTCCCTTTTGTATCCAGTAATTACCGGGATGGAGGCACTCAATAGTGCTTCATTTAAAGTCCCAAACTCCCCCCTATTCTCTTCAATTGGCTAAAGTTGGCTAAACTTTTTTTTTTTTTTTAAATATAATACTATTTTTACCTTTTCTTCATCCTTTATTGCATGTGAGTGCTGCTGATCTCTTGCAGCTTCCTCCGGTCTACATGTACTCCAGTGATGGCCACATGACATTTCTCAGTGTTGGCTTCCTGGGGAGGACTATGACTGTGTTCAAATGGCCACTTGCAGGTGATATCTAAACCCAATATGACAATGCAGGAGAACAACTGGAAGAGCGGGACAGAGCAATGTCGCCCTATAACGGGAAGTGCCTGAGCAAGGACCTTCATGGCTGGATCACTTGGTAATATTTTTTTTGCATAGGTAAAAATATTGCAAATATTTTTATAATTACATTAAAATGATTGTAAACCCTTGCATATACCTAGTATAGTGACTGGCCTCGGGTGATACACAGAGATGAAACAAATCCTTGTACATAAGTTGTATCTGTCTATCTGCAGCCCTTTCTTCTCTACATTTGTTCAAAGTACTGAATTTTAAAGCTTATCTGTGAGTGCAGAAAAAAAGGGGGTGGAGAGTTGAAGTTACACACTACAGAGCTCAATGTGGAGAGCTCTGAGAGCTGATTGGAGGGAAGAGACACACCCCCTCCATACAGCACACAGGAACAGAGCTGAGGCTGTCAACCAGCTGGAGCTCCCTCCCCTGTCACCATGTTCTCTTGGTGTCAGGAAAACTTGACAGAAGTGATTCATGCTGATAGCAGCAGAACGAAGAAGCAGACAAAAGTGACACTCAGTGCTCTTAATTGAGACAAGTACACACTATAGAGCAGGGATCTGCAATTAGCGGATCTCCAGCTGTTGCAAAACTACAAGTCCCATCATGCCTCTGCCTCTGGGTGTCATGCTTGTGACTGTCAAAGTCTTGCTATGCCTCATGGGACTTGTAGTTCTGCAACAGCTGGAGGTCCACTAATTGCATATCCCTGCTATAGAGGGATATGCTTTGTTCATATTTCATGTCAGAGATTTACAACCACTTTAACATGTTACAGCTTATATGGGATTGTGCAGACTGAGTTCACATGCAGTATAGTTTGAATTTGTGAAATAAACCTACTGTATACTGAGAAGCAAAAAGAAGTACCAATAATTCCTACTATGCTGCTCTGTTTACCTAAAGCTGGTAAACACTACTTGAAATTTGGCCCAAATTCAAGCACTGAATGGCCCTGTTGGCCCTGCCCTGTGCAACAAAAGCCCAAAGTCAATCAACTTTTGTTGAAGGAACTGGTCGGAAAATTGTCAGACAAACAGTGCCTGCATCAACACAGATGGAGGCACTTTTTGGGTATTGTGACAGCCCGTACCAGCTGTCATAATACAAAATTCTGGCAGGGGGGATTCATCCATCTGCTCTGTTAGTGTGGATGGAGGAATTTTTTGATTTCTTTCATTCAGCCCTCAGGCCAGCTTTAGCAATCCTGCTGCGGGCACAGGATTCATAGTGTGACATGGGGCTTATTGTTGTGGCAATTGAGCAGTTATATAGACACCCCACTGTTGGAGTTCCCAAAAGAGAAGGCGATTCAATCCTTCGGTATTTACCAAACACTAAAATGCTTTTTTGGTGGAGTGACCCTTCAAGCAAAAAAGGCAATTTCACTAGGAAACATAAAGTCTTTTTTTTTTTTATACTAAAAAAAACTTTAATATTTAATGTTCCATACCATCTACACCAGCCTTTCTCAACCTTTTCAACACAGAGGAACCCTTGACGTGGTAATCAATGCTGATCCATCAACTGTTGCCATTGCGTTGTCTGTGGTTCCCAATTGTTTTTCTGGATTGTCACCTATTCCTGTAACATGATCTCCCATTGGAGACTAAACAGTGCACAGGCATGGTCCACCATCATGGGACCTGTCCTGAGAAATGATGAGCGCAGCAGTTTCTGGAGGGTATGCATGTAGCCAGGAAGAGTCTACAGGAATAAAACAGTTTTGAGATACAACAAAAGATGAAAAATAGGTGAAAACACTATGTATTATATTATAAAGAACATAACATTTGTTTAGGCTTAAAATGGACCTTCAACCTTTCCCATAACTTGCCAAAATTTTCTAACACCCCACCCCCCCACCACAAATTGTACTTATCTTCTTTTGATGGTGGAAGGGTGGGTTGGTGGAGTAATTGCTCTTTTTTGGGAGCTGGACTTGCACTTCCTCCTTTCTTTCCTAGTAGAATGACGCCAAACCCATACCGATATCACACATTGCTTGAGGCTTCAGGCCAGCCTGGCCTCACTGCGCATGTGCCAGGAAATTTCCATCGCAGTGCACGTGCATTATCCAGGGGCCAGCTTAAAGAACCTGTAAAGGAAAGTTGGCCTCCTGATGACCTCACATGAGAAGATGGCAGTGTGGGCCCCTGAGTGCTGAGATGGAGTGATGGCTTACATCAGACAATGCTGGATTCGCTGGGTGGGTGAGTGAAGTTCCTCTTTAAGAAAACCAAATGCCATATTGTTACAGTTTATTACTTTAACAGAGCACAAATGTAGGAACAGATGAGAAGCGTTAGCTAAGTATAGATCTGATTTAACACAGAATTTTATGTTTGCCTGGAGTTCTTCTTTGAACTAAGCTTGCATCAAGTAATATAATTCCAGGTAATTTCAGACATTGACCTTGAACCTATTGGCATGCCTTGATCAGCTAACGTAAATGAACACTGTATGTCACGCACCTGTGGATCCTGCTACGCCCCATCGGCCCGCTGGCATTTATTGAATTCTGTCTCTCTGTCGCAGTAGACACAATGGACAATCTGTGGGTCAGACGGTTCCATTAAGATGCCTTGAATACATGTGTTTAACAAAGTATTAGGTTTTAAGAGCCAAATAAAAGCCAAATTCCTTAGTAGGAACAGATGTACAGAAATTTAAAGTAGCTATTTTTCTTTAAGAATTATGCCTTGTTCTTTGCCCACTCCCCATGTGCCCAACTGGTCACTGTTCAGTTATAAAACTTGAATTTGGATTCATGTCCATTACAATGTACATTTCCTTTTTTTCTTTTGAGACATTTTGAGGAGATTTTATGGAGATACGCTTACAGTGTAACTAAAATACATAATGCACACAGCTGTTAGTACAAAACCTTAGTTCTCTAAGTGGCAGTAAAAATCAGAAGGACTTGCGTGTGTCGAAATCACAGACACAGCCGTTTGATGTGTGCACAATAGATGTTTGGTGACTGTTTTGGTTTTTCTTTTAATTAGAACCACAAAAAACATTTGCAGACCACTTAAGACGATGATTTGAGCCATATGCATAGAAGTCCAAACACGGCAAAGATGAAGTGTCCTAATAAATCCTCAGTATTCAACAGTCTTCTGCTTCCCAAGCCACAGAATCCTCACTTCAAGGGATACTCTATGGATCCTCTAAAGCAGTGGTTCTAAACTCAGTCCTCAAGTACCCGCAACGGGCCATGTTTTCAGATTTTCCTTTACTTTGCACAGCTGCTTTAAATCAATATTAATGACATGGTACTGATAAGAGCTATTTTATCTAAGGGAAGTTTCCAAAACATGGCCTGTTGGGGGTACTTGAGGACTGAGGTTGAGAACCACTATGCTAATGCCGCGTACACACGATCGGACATTTCGACAACAAAATCCCATGTTTTTTTCCGGCGGATGTTGGCTCAAACTTGTCTTGCATACACACGGTCACACAAAGTTGGTCGGAAACTCCGAACGTCAAGAACGCGGTGACGTACAACACGTACGACGAGCTGAGAAAAATGAAGTTCAATAGCCAGTGCTGCTCTACTGCTTGATTCCGAGCATGCGTGGCACTTTGTGCATCGGAATTGTCTACACACGATCGGAAATTTACGTGAATGGATTTTGTTGTCGGAAAATTTGAGAGCCAGATCTCAAATTTTGTGCGACGGAAATTCCAATGGAAACTGCCCGATGGAGCCTACACACGGTTGGAATTTCCGACAACAAGCTCCGATTGCACATTTGCCGTCAGAAAGTCCGACCGTGTGTACGCGGCATAAAGCTTACATTTTCAGAGATTTCATACCTGGAGAATTATTATGATATAAAATTGTTGAAATTTATATTTAGGGCCCAGTTACACTCTACATTGTGTCAAGGCAACTGTGTTAATGGAACAAGCTAAAGTGTGATAAGGCATGCTGCAATATAGCAGCACATTCATTTTGAATGAGCACACCTTAAAGTGTATCTCCAGACAAAACTGTTTTTTTTTTTACTTTTGGTTAGAGCAGTGAAAGGATAGACCCTCTGTCAAGTTTTTATTGCTGTCTGAGTCCCCATTGGAAAGATTCACTCCTGTAAGTGTACTGGTGACCAGTGTCATTGAGAGTAAAATTGAGAGGAAATCCAGAATTTTAGAGTTGTCCCTAGAACAAGTGATAAGAGGAAATCAATTTTCTGATGGGGATGCCTTTTTTGTGAACTGTCTAGGACAGGGGTGCTCAATCTGTTGCCCCCGGAGCCCTCAGATGTGACCCTCAACCTCAAATCAGGGAAACGCACCTCTATTATATCCTGCGGGTTTGGTGCACTTTTGAAAGAGCACCAAAACTCCTGCATTCAGGAGTTTTGGTGCTCTTTCAGAAAGTGCATCACACCCACACGATATAAAAAAGGTCTATGGCAAATTGCAGCTAACCTGCAGGAAAGCCTCAGGTGCACT
Organism: Lithobates sylvaticus; assembly: GCA_028564925.1. Lineage (NCBI taxonomy): Eukaryota > Metazoa > Chordata > Amphibia > Anura > Ranidae > Lithobates > Lithobates sylvaticus. Next base: position 150,642,420 of record CM053035.1, on the reverse strand, counting down.
GAGCTGCACCCGCGTTGAAGGTAAACAGCAGCTCATCAGTGTGAAAGCAGCCTTATAGGGGACTCAGGACAGTAAGGGCTCATTTACATTTGCAGTTTTGGGGGTGGTAAAACCCCATAGTTGAGATGTGTTTTTACCACACCCCCCAACCCCTAGTGTAGCATCAGGGGTCGAAATGGTGACCCTTCCCCATGCTCTAGGAGGCCCATGTGGCCTCCCTGTCACATTCTGATTTACACTTGGATAGGAGGGGCGGCATAAACAGGAACTGATCCTCTCCACTTTCCTCCTCCCGGCTTCTCCTCCTCTCCCTCCTACCAGCATTCAGTGACTGCAGGAGGAAAATGTACATTATGCTGTTCAAATTAAAAACTCTAAATTCTGAATCATTTCATTTCATTGTGGCCCACGACTGGTTACCAAATCGCTTAAGTGGCCCTTGCTCTTCAAAAGGTTGAACACCCCTGGTCTAGCAGGTGGATTTGCCTAATTTTGAGAGATTTTCTCAACTTCTTTTGCCTTGGGGGCAGGAAGTGAACACAAATTTCCCCAATGGTACAAATGATGAGATCTCAGAAGTGGCGGCGCCGCGCGTCGCCACGTCCGAAGGGCGTGGCCTCGTGCGGCGTCGGGGCATCACCGACGCGGGCAGACTAACCCCTCCCCGCTTGCTGGAACGCAACCAGGGCAGTTTTTAAGGCAGGGCAAAAGGGGCAGCTACCCTGGGCCCTTTCATTGTTGTGGGGCCCAAAAGCAGCTGCCTCATACTTGCCAAATATCCCAGTTTAAATTCCCTTGAAGTTTTAGCCCCTTGCGTGTCCTGATATCTCAGTGTGAAGTGCTGCTACTAATGCTGCCCAGCTCTGCCCTATTGTTGTTTACAGATGACTCACCTGCAGACCCTGTGTTTACATGTAAATAACCGGCATTCATATGTAAATAGCAGCAGCATTCATATGTAAATAGCTGCATCCGGCGGCATTCATGTGTATATCATGCCCCCCTGCAGTGAGGAGCTGATGTGCTGTAACCTCTAGCAACCAATCAGTAAGCAGTATTACTGTACAGTAATCTCTAGCAACCAATCAACAAGCAGAAATCATGTGCTGTAACATCTAGCAACTAATCAGTGAGCCGTAATGTGTGCTGTAACCTCTAGCAACCAGCCAGTAAGCGGTAATGATACACTGTAACCTCTGGCAACCAATCGCTGCCTGATCTGATACAGTAAACTGATTTTAAGTCTAGCTGCTATTTATTGTATGTCTCAGAGCAGGTGGAGAGCGAAATTGTATGGGCTGGGGGGTCCAAGAAAACTTTTGCCCAGGGTCCAATCAATATTAAAGACGGCCCTGATTACAACAAGTGTACATTTGGCTGTATATCTATCATTTTGGATATAAACCCCTGTCTAATTGTTTGCCCTTTATGTCTCAGTAGTGATATTTCACTTTACTTTCTGTCATGAGACACAACAAGAAGTAAGTATAAAACTCTCAAAAGTTAGGAAACCTCTCAGGCAGTTGTTACTGTTTCTCCATTGGAAGATTTACCCTCTATTCCTGTTCTGGTGGCAATTAAAAATTTGGGATTTTTCCATCCTGAAAACACAGACTACAATAAAAACCTAAAAGAACAGAAGATGGGCAGCAAACTAGATAGTAAGTTTAAAGCATTCAGGTCTCATGCACGCAGAGCTTAAAAAATGCCGTTGTTACAGGTGTTGAGCATTTTGTTTGAGCCTATAAAAGCACCTCTATGTTATCCTATGTGTCCATGCCCACATAGGTTTACAGGCGTATTAGAAGATGAGCGTTTACAGGCTGAAGAAAAACACTAAAGGCACATTTAGGAGAGTTGCTGAAGAGCAGAAAAAATGCAGAATCGCCCTAAACGCGCATTAATGCTAGGTGCGTCTAACGTTTAAGCATTAATTACATTCCAATGGGTAGAATAAATTATTATTCTGGCCAATAAAATGCATTGATTCTCAAATGCTAGACCTGCCTAAATGTGTCTAAACCCATGTACAATACAGGCCGTTTGGCATGTTTTTTAACCACTACAGGTATGCCCACCAACATTGTACTACAGACGGCTCCTACAGGCACAGCGACAGCTCCATGCTTTCAGGTACAGGGTGCATGATTGGACACAGCAGGATTTTGTCAGCAGGTCCCAGCCAATGATTCATGGCTGAGACCTGCTGATCGGCTGTGTCCAATCACAGCCCAGAGCCCTGTGTGTGTTGACAACACAGGGCTCTGTAGGAGGGAACAATTTCTTTGCTTCTTCTCCCTGCAAAGCAGGGAGAAGGAACAAAAAGATTTTTAGTAACGCTCATAATACATAAATTAACACTTGTTAGGCACACTAATCCCTTGATTACCCCTAGCACAGTGACAGACAGCATATAGCAGCCTTTTTCAATCAGGGCGCCCAGGCACCCTGGGGTGCCTTGAGGTTTCTTCAGGGGTGCCTTGGCAAAATGCCTAAAAACTGCCCACAAATTGTAATTGTCAGCAGGTCCCAGCCAATGATTCATGGCTGAGACCTGCTGATCGGCTGTGTCCAATCACAGCCCAGAGGCCTGTGTGTGTTGACAACATAGGGCTCTGTATGGAGGGAACCATTTCTTTGTTTCTTCTCCCTGCAAAGCAGGGAGAAGGAACAAAAAGATTTTTAGTAACGCTCATAATACATAAATTAACACTTGTTAGGCACACTAATCCCTTGATTACCCCTAGTACAGTGACAGACAGCATATAGCAGCCTTTTTCAACCAGGGCGCCCAGGCACCCTGGGGTGCCTTGAGGTTTCTTCAGGGGTGCCTTGGCAAAATGCCTAAAAATTGCCCACAAATTGTACACAAGCCAGCGTGTGGATGAAGCCAGCCTTTTAGTTACACAAAGCCACGGGTTTTCATTATGCACCATTACAACCTTCTAGCTGCCAGTGTTCTAACATCCAATGACTTCCTCAGCTGATAAGGAGGATGTCAGTCGCCTGCATAACATCCTTGTTTGACCCTCCCCTGCCCCTCTCCATCAGCGCTGGGGTCATGTAAGATAAATGATGGAGAAAAACTTGGAATACTAGTCAGTACCAGTTTGTAAAAGTGTATTTGCTTTGGAAGAATAAATTACCTCTAACGTTGGGTGTTGTACTTGTGTGGTTGTTCCTGCATTATGAAAAACTCTTATGCCGCGTACACACGAGCGGAATTTCCGTCCGAAAAATCCTGGATGTTTTTTCTGAAAGAATTCCGCTCAAGCTTGTCTTGCATACACACGGTTACACAAAAGTTCTCTGAACTTTCGACCGTCAAGAACGTGGTGATGTACAACACTACGACGAGCCGAGAAAATTAAGTTCAATGCTTCCGAGTATGCGTCTAATTGTTTCCGAGCATGCGTGATTTTTTGCGCGTCCGAATTGCATACAGACGATCGCATTTTCAGATAGGAACTTTAACCGACCGAAAAATAGAGAACATGCTCTCAATCTTTTGCTGGCTGGATTTCCACCAGCAAAAGACCGATGGAGCATACACATGGTCGCATTTTCTGACAAAAAAGCTCTCATTGGAGTTTTTCTGGCGGCATTTCCAATCGTGTGCGGCATAAGAATAATTTTTACATTTTAGAATGGGGTGCCTCAAGAGGGTCCATCATTTTTAAAGGGTGCCTTGACTGAAAAAAAGGTTGAAGAACACTGGTGTATAGTATTATCACTGATCACTTTATTAGTGTCACTGGTGATGTCATTGTCAGTTAGTCAGTTCCCACCCAGTGTCAGTTAGTGTCAGATTTCCCGCTGCACTATCACAGTACCACTATATGCCGCTGATCACCAGTATAAAAAACAAATAACTAAATAAAAATTCCAGTATACAGTATATACCATAGTTTGTGGACGCTATAACTTTCACACAAACCATTCAATATACCCTTATTGGGATTTTTTCTACCAAGGACATGCAGCAAACTACATTTGGCCTAAATTTATTAAGAAATTCGATTTTTTTATTGTATATGTTTTATAGCAGAAAGTAAAAATATAGTTTTTTTTCACAATTTTTGGTCTTTACCACTTTCAGACCGGACCATTTTGCTGGCTTAAGACCAGACCACTTTTTGCGATTCGGCACTGCGCCGCTTTAACTGACAATTGCGCAGTTGTGCAACGTGGCTCCCAAACAAAATTGACGGCCTTTTTTTCCCACAAATAGAGCTTTCGTTTGGTGTTATTTGATCGCCCCTGCAGTTTTTATTTTTTGCGCTATAAACAAAAAAAGAGCGACAATTTTTAAAAAAACGCATTATTTTTTACTTTTTGCTATAATAAATATCCACCAAAAATATATAAAAAAACATTTGTTTTTCCTCAGTTTAGGCCGATACGTATTCTTCTACATATTTTTGGTAAAAAAAATCGCAATAAGGGATTATTGATTGGTATGCGCAGAAGTTATAGCGTTTACAAAATAGGGGATCGTTTATAGCATTTTTATTAATCATTTTTTTTTTTACAAGTAATGGCGGCGATCAGCGATTTTTATTGTGACTGCGACATTATGGCGGACACATCAGACATTTTTGACACATTTTTGGGACCATTGTCATTTATACAGCAATCAGTGCTATTTAACCACTTGCCTACCAGGCACGAACACCCCCTTCCTGACCAAGCCATTTTTCAACTTTCAGCGCTGTTGCATTTTGAATGACAATTGCGCGGTCATGCAACGATGTACCCAAATACATTTTTTATAATTTTTTGCCCACAGATAGAGCTTTATTTTGGTGGTATTTGATCACCTTTGCGTTTTTTATTTCTTGCGCTATAAACAAAAGAAGAGGGACAAGTTTGAAAAAACGCAATATTTTTTGCTTTTTATTATAACAAATATCCAATTTTTTTTTTTTTTTTAAACAAATTTTTTCCTCAGTTTAGGCCGATACGTATTCTTCTACATATTTTTGGTAAAAAAAAAAATCGCAATAAGCGTATATTGATTGGTTTGCGCAAAAGTTATAGCGTCTACAAAATAGAAGATAGATTTATATCATTTTTATTATTATTTTTTTACTAGTGATGGCTGCGATCTGCGATTTTTATCGTGACTGCGATATTGCGGCGGACATATCGGACACTTTTGACACATTTTTGGGACCATTCACATTTATACAGCGATCCGTGCTATAAAAATGCATTGATTACTGTATAAATGTGACTGGCAGGGAAGGGGTTAACACTAGGGGGTGCTGCAGGGGTTAATATGTTCCCTATGTGAGTGATTCTAACTGTGGGGGGAGGGGACTGACTGGGGGAGGGGACCGATCGGTGTCCCTATGTACAAGGGACACACCATCGGTCTCCTCTCCTCTGACAGGACGTGGATCTGTGTGTTTACACACACAGATCCACGTCCTGCTCAGTTACTGGGCAATCGCGGGCGCACCCCCAAAGTTAATGCAAAGTCAATGCCGTCATATGATGGCGGCCCGCCACAAGAGCCGCACCGCTCCGCCGTCAATTGACAGTGGGTGGTCGGCAACAGGTTAAATGCATTGATTTCTGTGTAAATGACACTGGCAGTGGCAGTGAAGGGGTTACCCACTAGGTGGCAGTGTAGGGGTTACATGTTCCTAGAGGCGTGTTTCTAACTGTGGGGGGCGTGGCTGTCAGCTAGTGAATGCTGATCTCTGCTCCAATCACAGGGAGCAGAGATCGGCGTCACTAGTTGCTAGGCAGAATGAGGAGATGCTGTTTATTTCCGCATCTCCCCATTCAGCCTTCCCGTGAGACAATCGCAGGTATCCCCGCGGCGATCGAGTCCGCGGGACCTGCGACCGGCCTCACGGGGGTCCCGACCGGCACGAGCGTGCGCCGCCGGTGGCGCGCCCTCAATGGCGAGCGCTCAATGGCGCGGCGGCATCTTAAAGGGGACGTACCTGTACGCCCTTATGCCTGTCCGTGCCATTCTGTCGACGTACATCGTCGTGCGCTGGTCGGGACTCGGTTAAATAAAAAAACCCAGTGGTGATCAAATACCACCAAAAGAAAGCTCTATTTGTGTGAAAAAAATGATATAAATTTAATTTGCATACAGCGTTGCATGACTGCGCAATTACCAGTTAAATTAGTGCAGTGCTAAATAGCAACAAATGGCCGGAAAAGTGGTTAAGGAGTTCTGGCATTCAGAGGGGACCTTTTAGACACCCAGTGTACATAAGCACTTACTGAACATCTGTGCATATCAGATAGAACTTTACTAACGTTTCAGGGGCATTTGTGGCTGTAGGCCCCCCTTTAGCAAGGTGACAAACACAGACCGAAGGAGATAGACTGTAGGACACATTTGTTGACGACCTATGTGTGTGTTTGTCACCTTGAAGAAGAGGACCTACATGTCTCTGAAACATTGGTGGATCATTGTTTGATATGCTTGGATCTTCAGTAAATGCTTTAAACTTGCCCTATGAAGTGTTGGCCATCATCGGTTTCTTTTGGCCTAGATGGACTCACCATACGCCGTGCACCCATCATTACTAATGCATACGAGGTAAAGAAGAGGGATGAGCTGGTAACAAAAAGCAATAAAATCCTGATGGGTTTTAATACTTCCATAACTCATCCCAAACCAAAAAAAGTTTTGGGTTTAGATACACTTTAATCCTAATGCCAGGAGACAGAATACACGCTACTTTTGTCTAGTTATTGAACTGCTGCATGTCCAAGCACTCCTTCCATGTTGACAGATTCCTTGTAAAGACGGCTGATGTATGATCTGTTGGGGAACAGAATACGGCTTAATAAATGGCTGCTTACAGTCTCATGGGGGAACAGGGCCTTGGCCTGGGGAGAGATTGAAGTGTTACATGCCATGGTGCACATGAGAATGTAATTAGTGTTCGGCTTGGCCCAGCAGGATTTTATTGTCTTGACAGGGCCTCATGCAGATCTGTGTGAAATAGAGGAGCGAAGCGCGTGCTTTAAAGAAAACAGAAGTGGTTTCTTTAAGCTTTAACCTCAAGTGGCTCGCTGGGCTAATGACTTCATAGGGAGCTGTGCAGTCTAGACACCCTTCCTCCTGAGCACTGCAGTCAGCGGGGAGGACTCATAGGCAGAGATCATGAGGTCAGTCTGGATGTTCAGCTTCCATCTGTACAACCTGCAGAGACGGATACAGCTGCATCCTCCTGAACTGCACCATGGCATGTAATCAGGCCTGTGCATTTCTCAACACTGACCAGATTCAGGGGGGAGTCACACAGAGCCGTTAATAATGTCCTCTCCACCCTCTCCACAGCATCATTCCAGCAGTCTGACTTGAAAATTACCTTCATATCAGATTTGTTTTTTTGTTCCTGGGCTTTCGATCTGTTCCACAGGTTTGTGCGTGCTCAGACGTCCAAGGAAAACCGCAAACAGGCGGCCATGTCTTCTCATGGCAGTGGTCCAGGAAAGAACTTAACCCTTTCTTTCGCATGAATTAGAATCATGTTTTTGTATTTCCAAAACTGTTTGATACACATGGGGGCTATCATACTAATGGATAACACCACCCAAAACTGATGTTTTATTTTTGTGTAAGCGCCAGTGGGTTGAATCACTGTTGGCTTCTCATACTGCTCCAAGATTCTATCAGAAAGATGGTAGTTTGTGCCTGTGCTCCCTCCTACAAGACCTATTATTATAATTATTATATACAGGATTTATATAGCCGCAACAGTTTGCACAATGCTTTACATTATCCAATTTCCGACCACCCTATAGAAGTTTGACTGCTGTAGGGTTGTCGCTGTGCGCAGGATCACATTCATATAGCTGATTCTGCACTTCTGGGTAAGGGGCGTGAATGTACCCAAAGCCCGCTACAAATCTAAGGGAGAACGAAGATTCGCAGTCCAAGCACCTCGGCTATGGAATGCTCTACCCACCAACATCCGCTTAGAAGAAAACCATCGGGCCTTCAGAAAAAAACTCAAGACCCACCTCTTCTAATAAGCAGGACAACACAGGACAGACCAAGCGCCTTGAGGTGATTCAGTTCGCATTTGCAGCGCTATACAAATCATTCATTCATTCATACGCTACCGGCAGATAGCTTCTGCTGTGATTACACACAGCGGGAGCCAATCAGTGGGTACCATGGACTCAATGTCCGCCGGCACCTGCTGATCATTAGCCACAGAGACAGAACTGCAATCTGCCCATGTAATCAAGGCAGACTGCTGTTCTAACGGGAGGGAAGGCATAGATCCTGTGTCTCTGCAAAGCAGAGGCTAGGAGGATCCATCTCTTCCCCTAGTAAAAGCACTTCCCACAGTATGGTAAAACACTGGTCAGGCACACAGTTAACCCTTTGAACACACCTGATGTTAACCCCTCCCCATCCAGTGTCATTAGTACAGTAACAGTGCACATTTTTAGCACTGATCACTGTATTAGTGTCACTGGTTCCCAAAAAGTGTCAGTTAGCGTCAGACTGTCTGCCGCAATATCGCAGTCCTGCTATAAGTCGCTGATCGCCGCCATTGCTAGTAAAAAAAGAAATACATAAAAATAAACAAAAATATCCCATAGTTTGTTTGACGCTATAACTTTTGTGAAAACCAATCAATATACGCCTATTGGGATTTTTTTTTTACCAAAAATATGTAGCAGAATACATATTGGCCTAAATTGGTGAAGAAATTAAATTTTTTTAATATTTTTATAGGATATTTTTTATAGCAGAAAGTAAAAAAAAATTATTTTACAAAATTGTCTGTCTTTTTTTGTTAATAGCACACAAAAATAAAAAAAGCAGAGGTGATCAAATACCATTAAAAGAAAGTTCTATTTGTGGGGAAAAAAGGACAAAACTCTTATTTGGGTACAGTGTCGCACGACCACGCAACTTTCAGTTCAAGTGAAGCAGTGCCGTATCGCAAAAAATGGGCTGGTCATGGGGGGGGGGGGGGGGGGGTCAAGTGGTTATAACGGGAGATTGTACAGTAACAATACAATTCAATGTAAAAGGGTCAGGAAGACCTTGTTCCTGAGAGCTCACAATCTAGTAGGGAGGGGCAAGTGCTTCAAATGGAAATAACTGTGTGGGATGAGCTGATGGGAAAATGAAAAGTTCAGTTGTTAGATAAAGATGGGATAGGCTTCTCTGAAAAGATTCGTTTTTTATGGATCGCTCAAAATTGGGCAGAGTAGGAAATAGCCACACAGATTGAAGTGGAGAGTTCCAGAGGATTTGAGAGGTTCTGGAAAAGTCCTGGAGTGGAGCATGGGAGGAGGTTACAAGAGAGCTAGAGAGCAGGAGGTCTTAAAAGAAGCAAAATGAATTGTTTGTTGGTATTAGAGACAAGATTTGTGATGTAGTTTTGGGCAGAGTTGTAAACAGCTTTGTATGTTGTCATTAGTATTTTGAATTATGTTTATTGGACAATTGGAAGCCAGTTAAGGGATTGGCAGAGAGGAGTAGCGGACAGAGTTCCAGAGGTAAGGTTGGTAAGGTAGATGAGTCTAGCAGTGAGGATAGCCTGTGTACAGTTAAGCCCATGAGGAGGGATTTGCAATAGTCATGGTTAGAGATAGTTTCGTCTGGTTGACGTCATCTGGAACATCATGCTAGTAGAGCGGAGAAGGGACGTACCTGCACCATTTCCGTTAGACAACAAAAGTGTCAGCAGCATATGCTTTTAACTATATGGTAAAATGTGAGTACTTTTCCGCATCTTTTTAACCACCTGATTACTTTGCACTTAAACCCCCCTCGTGACCAGACCAATTTTCAGCTTTCGGCGCTGACGCACTTGGAATGACAATTGCGCGGTCATACAACACTGTACCCAAATGACATTTTTACCATTTTAATAGAGCTTTCTTTTGGTGGTATTTAATCACAGCTGGGGTTTTTATTTTTTGCTAAACAAATAAAAAAGATGGAAAATTAAAAAAAAAAAAAAAAATCATGTTTAATAGTTTGTTATAAAATTTTGCAAACAGGTAATTTTTCTGCTTCATTGATATGCGCTGATGAGGCGGCACTGGTGGGCACTGATAGGCGGCACTGGTGGGCACTGATAGGCTGCACTGGTGGGCACTGATAGGCTGCACTGGTGGGGACAGATAAGTCGGTACTGATGGGCACAGCAAAGATGGCACTGATGGGCACGGATGGGTGGCACGGATGGGCACTGATGGATGGCACTGATAGATGGCACTGATGGGCACTGATGGATGGCACTGATAGGTGGCACTGATGGGCACTGATAGGTGGCACTGATGGGCACTGGTAGGGGACACTGATGAGCACTGGTAGGGGACACTGATGAGCACTGGTAGGTGACACTGATGTGCAGCACTGGCACTGTGGGCACTGACAGATGGCACTGGGGGCACTGACAGATGGCACTGGGGGCACTGACAGATGGCACTGGGGGCACTTTTATTAGCAATGGTGGGCACCATGGACCCTTGGCATATTGCAGTGAGAGGGACTGATGTCCCTCTCACTGCCGCCGGTGATCTGCTTTTTTTGTTCTCCTCGCGCTGTCAGCGCGAGCAGGAAAAAAAAGCTGATTACCGGCTCGGTTATTATCACATGATCAGCTGTCATTGGCTGACAGCTGATCACGTGGTAAAGGGTCGGGATCGACCCCTTACTCGGATCTGTGATCCAGCGAGTCTCACAGACTCGCGGATCACAGAGCGTACCGCGCGCCCTTCAGGGGCCGCGCAGGCAGCTCGTTGCCGGGACGACGTCAATAGACGTCGTCCTGGCACATCAGATCCGCGCTGTAGCCGTCATTTGGCTATGGCGCGGATCTCAGGTGGTTAATAATAAAAGTTACCTTACAATACTACAATATTGGGATTCTTTTCTCCACTATCTGACTTGCAAGAGAAACAGAGCCAGGACATCTAGGATTGGGCAACATTCTCTAGAGTGCTACACAGTGGCAAAAACTGTGAATATCTTACACCCCTGGAGGGGTAATTATCTCTGGTGAGTGCAGTCACAATAAGAGCACGTATAAGCCACGAATGCTGTGACCACATCTGAAAAGGGGAACAGATAGATCATCGTGGGATTTTTTCTTTGTTTTTTCACCAGCACAATACATTTCCATTCACTATTATTATCATTACCTTTGGTTAGGATTATGAACTTTAATTTTTTGGGCCAATGAACTTTATTACTGGACTAATTTTTTTGGGTTATTAAGTTTATGCACGTTAGGGACATCAAACAATCTTTTGTGTTTTTTTGGATTTTGCACAGGAGCACCTTTTTTGCACAGGAGCGTATTTTTTTATCCTCAGTTCAAATTGCATGTATATATCTGTATAATTTATACACATTTAGGATCTACTAATTACTTTATAGGTTTTGCACTTATCAAATGTTGTGGTTTGCACGTAGTTATATTTATATTTATATCATATATGTATTTTAATATTGTCATTATTATTAATTTTATTCCAAGAACACTCATATTTTGCAAAAGCCTATCACACTTATCTTTATTCAATGATTTATATTTTACACTTTATTATATAATTTTAACCACACACCACCACTTCAACGGATAGGAACAGAGCCATACCTACTTTTATCACAATTTCCTATATCTTTTTACCCCATCCAGGTGGGAGTAACTAGTAGAGGCAGCAGTTCTTTCTCCTTTTTTCTTTAGACAATTTTCTTTCTGCTGGCATTTATTAATTCCATAGCGCGGAATCAAACACTTTTTTCATGTAGTGCAAATGCCTGTAAACAGAATAGATTTAGGAGCTCACATTACATAGTTTTGGTATAGATTTTACAAGTCAGATAACATTGCAGTGGTCTCAGACTTAAAAATGACCAGGTGTCAGATGATCAATGGCACCACATCCCAAAAGAAGCTAATCCCGGAATTTTGGATTTTTAAGGTGACAGGTATTTCACAAAACCATTTCATATATAAAATAACAAATGGTATTATGTTTACAAAATATTAAAAACAGCACCACCAAGGTATAATTTTAAAACCATCATCAACAATCCAAGTGGCTTGGACACAGCAGCAGTAGATTCGGCTCTACATGTTTCACCAAAGTATGGCTTCTTCAGGAGTCTTACGAATACTGCATAAAGTGCTTAACCACTTATGGCCTGGAAGGATTTACCCCCTTAACCGGTTCCCGACCGACTCCTGCACATTTACATCGGCAGAATGGCACAGCTGGGCAAAGTAACGTACCGTACGTTACTTTGAATTTCCCGCCGTGCGCGCCGCCGGCGCTATGCGCGCGCGCCTGCCAAGAGCTCCGTGACCGTGGTCACGGGTCCCACGGGGATACCCGCGATCGCGATGTAAACAGCATCTCCCCATTCTGACTAGTGACAGCACACTGATCGTCTGCTCCCTGTCATCGGGAGCAGCGATCAGTGTGGTGTCACACACAGCCATGCCCCCATACAGTTAGAAACACGCCCCTAGGAACACTTAACCCCTACACTGCAACCTAGTAGTTAACCCCTTCACTGCCAGTGACATTGTTACCGTAATCAATGCAATTTTATAGCATTGATCACTGTATTAATGCCAATGGTCCCAAAAATGTGTCAAAATTGTCCGATGTGTCGGCCAAAATGTCGAAGTCATGATAAAAATCACTGATTGCCACCATTACTAGTAAAAAAATATTAATAAAAATGCCATAAAACTATCCCCTATTTTGTAAATGCTATAACTTTTGCGCAAACCAATCGATAAACGCTTATTGCTAATTTTTTTTTACCAAAAATATGTGGAAGAATACATATGGGCCTAAACTGAGGACAAAATGTGTTTTTATATATTTTTTTGGGGGGATATTTATTATAGCAAAAAGTAAAAAATAATGTGTTTTTTTCAAAATTTTCGCTTTTTTTGTGTTACAGCACTGTGTCGCTTTAACTGACAATTGCGTGGTCGTGCGACATTGTACCCAAACAAAATTGATGTCATTTTTTTCCCCACAAATAGATCTTTCTTTTGTTGGTATTTGATCACCTCTGCTGTTTTTATTTTTTGCGCTATAAACAAAAAAATAGCGATAATTTTGAAAAGAAAACAATATTTTTTACTTTTTGCTATAATAACCAATATGTATTCTTCTACAAATTTTGGGTAAAAAAATTAGCAATAAGTATATATTGATTGGTTTGCACTAAAGTTATACCGTCGGCAAAATAGGGGATTTTTATTATTATTATTCATTTTTTTTACAAGTAATGGCGATGATCAGCGATTTTTAGTGGGACTGCGACATTGCCGTGGACAGATAGGACACTTTTGACACTTTTTTGGGACCAGTGACATTTATACAGCGATCAGTTCTATAAAAATGCACTGAGTACTGTATAAATGACACCGGTATGGAAGGGGTTAACACTAGTGGTGATCAAGGGGTTAAATGTGTTCCCTGGGAGGTGTTTCTAACTATGGAGTGAGTATACTGACTGAAGGAGGAGAGAGATTGCTGTTCCTGATCACTAGGAACAGACAATCTCTCTCTACTCCCCTGTCAGAACAGGGATCTTGTCTCTTGGGGAAAACCCGGCAGCATTTTTATTAAATGATGTCCCTATGTCGGTTGATAAATATAAAAGATCTTTACTGAAGCATCTTCTCACTGCGGCGAGAGCCTGTATTCCGGCTCTATGGAAAAAGGAGGCTCCTCCCACGGGGGCTCAGTGGTGGGCCAGAGTTGGAGAAATTCAACAAATGGAAAATTTGACTCTAGCAATGAAAGAGCAAGAAGAGAAATATTGGGACATATGGGCACCCTATTTCTCATACAAAAAGAGAGAGGAAGAGGCTTAGGTAATACCCAGTTGGGGGGGGGGGGGGGGGGGGCAACAGGAGAGACATACAAATTTTATTTTTTTTTTGGTTGGTTTTGACTTTTGGGGGGGTGTAGAGACAAAGAAAGGGGAAAAGAGGAAGTTGATAGGAGGCTAGATGTCGTAATGTTTAAATAATATGAGTTATAGAAAATGATTGTAAATAGAGAAACTGTTATACAGCAAGGATTACTGCATACATGAAATGTATTTTATCCAAAAAATGTAAAATAAAGAGTTTAAAAAAAAAAAGAACAGGGATCTGTTTGTTTACATTGACAGATCCTCGTTCTGGCTCTCTGTGAAGCAATCACGGGTGACCGGCGGACATCGCGGCCTCCGGCCACGCGCATCGGCTCCGGTGCTGCACCCACTGTATATATTGCACGACCCGACGTACACCTATGGCGATTCGCGCAATAGAGCCAACCTGCCACAGTATAATGATGGTGGCTGGTCGACAAGTGGTTAACAGGATCAAAATGAGAGAGGCTTGTGCATCAAAGAGATCAGCCCAGGGAGATTTCATTGACCATAGGAGGGAAAGGTCCCCTATATTCACACTCTTAATAGGTTTATATTTTAAGATCATATAATCTTAGGATTGTGTTTTGGTTTGTCACATGGATGAAAAAAACACCTCACCAGAAGTGTATCTTCAGCCCTCAAAGATGCAACAAGAGGAGAGAGTGAAGAGAGAAAAACATTAATGTGAGCACATTGTGATAGACAATACTGCAACATAGACCATCCAGGAGCTGTCCTCCTTGATTGTGAGCTGCGGAAATTAAGGGGGATCTGGTTTTCTCCTTTCACTCTCTCCCCTTGATGCATCTTTGAAGGCTGAAGATACACTTCTGGCGGGGTGTTTTTTTCATCCATGTGATAAACCGATAAACAATCCTAAGATTATATGATCTTAAAGTTATACCACCTATTAAAGGTGTGAATGTAGGTGGACCTTTCCCTCCTATGGTCATTGATATCTCCCTGAGCTGATCCCTTTGATGCACAAGCCTTTCAAGTTTTTTGATCCTGTTAAGCACCCTGTGATAATTTATGCAGTATTTGTAAGACTCCTGAAGAAGCCATACTTTGGTGAAACATGTAGAGCTGAATCTACTGCTGCTGTGTCCAAGCTGCATGGGTTGTTGATGATGGTTTTAAAACTAAACCTTGATTGTGTTGTTTTTAATATTTTTTAAACATAATACAATTTGTTATTTCATATATAAAATGGTTTTGTAAAAAAAAACTTGGCACTTTTAAAATCCCTAATTCTGTTTTTATATGTTGTAATCCAGAGACAGGCAGCTAGTATTTGCAGTTGGCAGTCCACAATGTCATGGACTCAGTTTAAGGTATTTTCTTTTATATCATTATCACAAAACATATCTTAAACATACATTGTTTCGTTTTTCATCCAATTATACATAAGACCGTTATATAATAATAAAAAAAAAAGGAATAAATAAATAAATAAATAAAAAAATATGAAACAGCGTACATAGTAAGAAGGAAAAAATTTGTAATTTTTTTAAAGCGGTTCTGCACACACTTATTTTTATTTATTTTTTCTTCTCATGTTACAAGTATTATGAGTCTAACAATAAACTCACTTGTTAGGTGTCCGTCCGGTATCCATGTCCATTTTTTCATAAAATCTGCACTTTTAAAAGCAAAACAACTGAATTGTCATTTTGCTTGTGGGCATTTGAAGCCCACAAGCAATAACTTCCTTGTTCCCTTTCGTTATGGGAACCAGCATGCCTCGCTGGTTCCCGCACATGCGCACAGGTAACAGCGCCGAGCTGTGTAAACACCTCACTTCCTTAAAATCTCGTGAGATTTCGGGTCGGATGTCCGCACTGACTCCTGGGATGAATGACACCAGATCCCAGGAGACAGTGCGGCACTCAAAGGAAATGACGAGGATCCCCGCACAGACACCGCCCACAGCCGCAGGCACAGAGGCAGGTGTGGAATTACTGGGCCAGCAATAATAAGGTAAGATAGAAAAAAAAAAAGACCATTAGTCACTCTTTGTCTGAATAGTAAATCAATGACATAAAGTCAAATAAGTGTGTGCAGAACCGCTTTAACAAACGCTGGTATATAGATTTGGAGATTAACCACAAGAGGGAGCTCTTAGTAGTTCCGTGCTATCACTCCTGCTGAGGAAAGAAATCAGCTGTACTGATTGTCTATAATGAATTGAATTGTTTTGATAGAGGTAGCGGTAGAGCACAATCACTGTGTAGCACAATAAAGCAGATTTGCAGAGTATGTAATGAGCAAGTGTGATATCCTCCATTTATATATAGAAAGCAGTTGAAAAGGCAAGACAGACTAGACTAGAGCATGGTGAGAACAATAAGGTTCATATGAAGAAACATTATCTGTGTGACAGTATAGGAAGAGGTTATTGAACACAAGATAGTTGCTCACAATTACCATCAAAGAGTTCTTTGATATATATTGATCCCCCCCATGAGTGAACTTTGGCTGACTCTCCATATTGACAAAGCCAGACTTTGTGACCCTGGGAATGCAATTTATAGGATCACAGGATGAGCTTGAGCCCGACAACCCTGGATCACTGAGGGCAAACACAGGAGAGTGATGGACAGATGAAAGGTCTCTGTTATGGAGTGTCTACTGAACTGTGTTCTAATCAGTCTGCAGTCTATATGTGTGTTTATGGAGTGTGAAATCATTCTGTGTTCACATGTCTATATTTACTACACAATCTGCTATATATTCCTCTAAGTCCCCATTTACACTTATGATGAGCATCTGGTAGTTTTGCAGGCTTCTTTTTTTGAGAGTTTGAAGAGGCATATTTGCGGGTGTCTGAGACTTGAGTGTTTTATTATTTTTTTATTATTTTTAGTCAATGGAAATCTAGTTACTGGGTAAAAAAAAGTGAGAGATGTGCGTTTTCACGTTTTTCAGGCACTCCAACTGAACTCTATTGAGACCAAAAACACTTGAAACTTGTAGATCAAAAGAAGCTCATGTTTTTATTATTATTAAAAAAACAAACATGTTATACTCACCTGCTCTGTGTATTTCACAGAGCAACCCTGATCCTCTGCTTCCCCCCCCCCTTACATCAGGGTCCCCAGAGGCCCCCCTTACATCAGGGTCCCCAGAGAGCCTCCCCACATCAGGGTCCCCAGAGAGCCCCCCTTACATCAGGGTCCCCAAAGGGCCCCCCTTACATCAGGGTCCTCAGAGAGCCCCTTCCTTACATCAGGGTCCCCAGAGAGCCCCCCCTTATATCAGGGTCCCCAGAGAGCATCCCCTTACATCAGGGTCCCCAGAGAGCCTCCCCTTACATCAGGGTCCCCAGAGAGCCTCCCCTTCCTTACATCAGGGGTCCCCAGAGAGCCCCCCCTTGATTCAGGGTCCCCAGAGCGCCCCCCTTACATCAGGGGCCCCAGAGAGCCTCCCCTTACATCAGGGTTCCCAGAGAGCCCCCCCTTACATCAGGGTCCCCAGAGGGCCCCGCCTTCCTTACATCAGGGTCCCCAGGGAGCCCTCCCTTACATCAGGGTCCCCAGACAGTCACCCCCCCTTCCAGCGTTTTCCCTGTACCTGGCTGGTCTCCGCTGTACACCTTGAGCTCCCAGCACAACTCTGTACCCCCCTACCTGGGGGGAGGTGGGAGGCAGCGATCGGCAGCTCTATGGTGTCCATGGGCGGCGGGATCTCCCTGGGGCTTGTAGTTCTCTCTCTGACTGTATCCACTGGAGAGGGGAGGGGCCTCTGACACGGGCATGTATCATCAAGAGTGTAGAAGCAGAGCGACTCACTAGAGAGTGAAGCCGATACATGACGGGGTCAGAGGCCCCTCCCCTATCCACTGTATACATTCGGAGAGAGAACTACAAGCTCCAGGGAGATCCCGTGGCTCGCGGGCACCATAGAGCTGTTACTAAACCAATGGAGACAGCGCTAGCAATAGTAATAATAATTACCTAACAAACAATAAATGATAAACCCATATCAGTGACCACAAAAAATGACTGGCATCATAAATGTGTCCAACATATAAGTGCTCAACATATGAGTGTCCAACATATAAGTGTTCAACCAATGAGTGTCCAACATATATGGCATATGCAAAATTATTCACAACAAAATGCATAATATGGTGTCTAATTAGTGTCCAAAAAGAGATGTGAACTGAACTCACCAAGCTGGCAGGCAGGCAAAGCTAGAAGCAAGCAGGCTGATGGTAGCAGACAGACAAGCAAGCAGAACTATATAAGCAGACTGGTAAACTGATGGTGACTGAGGGGGTCCAAGAGGTGATGAATGCACACTGGATCACAGGGGTATTCTTGTAAGGTAGTTCCAGTACATCCTTCCTGAGGACTGGTGCCCAGAACTGGACAGCATACTCCAGGTGAGGCCTGACCAAAATCTTGTAGAGTGGGAGAATTATCTCTTTATCCCTGGAGTTAATCTCCTTTTTAATGCATTACAATATTCTGTTTGCTTTGTTAGCAGAAGCTTGGCATTGCATGCCATTGCGGAGCCTATCATCTACTAGGACCCTCAGGTCCTTTTCCATCCTAGATTCCCCCAGAGGTTCACCTGTGAGTGAGTAGATTGCATTCATTTTTTTGCCACCCAAATGCATTATTTTACATGTTTCTACATTAATCCTCATTTGCCATGTAGTTGCCCACCCCATTAATTTATTCAGATCTTCTTGCAAAGTTTACACATCTTGCAAAGAAGTTATTGCCCTGCTTAGCTTAGTGTCGTCCGCAAATACAGAGATTGAACTGTTTACCCCATCCTCCAGGTCGTTTATGAACAAATTCATTAGGATTGGTACCAGCACAGAACCATGGGGGACCCCACTTCCCACCCCTGACCATTCAGAGTATTCCCCATTTATCACCACCCTCTGAACTCACCCTTGTAGCCAGTTTTCAGTCCATGTATTCACCCTATGGTCCATGCCAATGGACCTTACTTTGTACAGTAAACATTTATGGGGAACTGTGTCAAATGCTTTTGCAAAATCCAGATTCACCATGTCTATGGGCCTTCCTTAGGCCCCTTTCACACTGTGGCGTTTTTCAGGCGGTACAGCGCTAAAAATAGCGCCTGTACAGCGCCTGAAAAAATCCGGCCCCATTCACTCCAGTGTGAAAGCCGGCGGGCTTTTACACTGGAGCGGTGCGCTAGCAGGACGGTCAAAAAAGTCCTGCTAGCAGCATCTTTGGAGCGGTATAGGAGCGGTGTATTCACCGCTCCTATACCGCTCCTACCCATTGATTACAATGGGACACCGCGGTAATACCGCGGCAATACCGCCGCAAAGCGCCACTACGGCGGTGCTTTGCGGGGGATTTTAACCCTTTTTAGGCCGCTAGCGGGGGTTAAAACCACACCGATAGCGGCCAAATACCGTGGCTAAAACGACGGTAAAGCAGCGCTAAATATAGCGCTGCTTTACCATCGCCGCCGCTCCCGCCCCAGTGTGAAAGGGGCCTTAATTTAAATGGCAGCTCACCTCCTCATAAAAGGTTATTAGGTTTGGCAACAATGATTCTTCATGAATCCATGCTGATTACTGCTAACGATACCGCTTTCGTTACTAAAATCTTGTATATAGTCCCTTATCATCCCTCCAAGAGCTTGCATACTATTGATGTTAGGCTAACTGGTCTGTAATTCCCAGGGATGTATTTTGGCCCTTTTTTAAATATTGGTGCTATATTGGCTTTTCTCCAATCAGCTGGTACCATTCCAGTCAGTAGACTTTCAGTAAAAATTAGGAACAATGGTCTACAAATTACTTGACTGGGTTCCCTAAGTACCCTTGGGTGCAAGCCATCTGGTTCTGGTGATTTATTAATGTTAAGTTTCCCAAGTCTATTTCTAATTCTGTCCTCTGTTAGCCATGAGGGTGCTTCCTGTGATGTGTCACGAGGACAAACACTGCAGTTTTGGTTACTGAAGCCCCCCCGATTCCCTCGTGAAGACTGAGGAGAAGAATAAATTCCATACCTTCGCCATCTCCCCATCCTTTGTAACCAGATGTCCTTCCTCATCTCATTCTTTATGGGGCCAATATGGTCTGTCCTCTTTTTTACTGTTTATATACTTAAAGAATTTCTTGGTATTTTTTTGCTCTCCTCTATGTGTCTTCATCTTCTATATCAGCCGCCCTAATTGCACCCTTACATATCTTGTTGCATTCTTTGTAAAGTCTGAATGCTGATGATGATCCCTTAGCCTTGTATTTTTTGAAAGCCTTCTACTTTGCTTTTATAATCATTTTTACATTGGAGTCAAGCTATCCAGGACTTTTGTTTACTCTTTTAAATGTGTTTTCCATTGGGATGCACTGGCCAATGCCCTTATTTAATATGCTCTTAAAGCAAACACATCTCTCCTCCATGTTATTTATTTCTAAGATTTTATCGCAATTTATAGCTTCTAGCAAGGTTCGAAGTTTAGGGAAGTTTGCTCTTTTATAATTCAGTGTCTTTGTGTTCCCTTATGTTTCCTATTTGTGTGATTTATACTAAAGCTGATATATAGGTATACCCCTCCCCCTTTTATACCCTGCAATAAAGGGAATACCCTTGAATGGTTGCCAGCCAATCATGAGAGCTGTTGAACCAGGTCTCTGAAATTCCCACAAAATCAAAATCCGCCTCGTTTAACAGTATCTATAGTTCACCCATCTTGTTCACCAGGCTCCTGGCATTGGTGAAAGTGCCATGTAGTTTAGACATGTAGTCTGTATGGATGGGATTTGTCCTCTGGCTGATTGACGTGGAACTACAACTACCAGCTGGCTGATGGGGAAGAGCAGACCGCTGGGAGAGACTATAAGAGGGATGGATTGAGGACAAGCTTGCTCTCTTGGGACCGGCGTGGATCTGCCTGCAGGGAATCTGTGAGAGTGTGAACTGCAGTTGAGTCACAGCCTGCTCAGGCAGAATTATCCAGCGGATGTCTGGAGGGACAACTGCAGACAGCTCCCTTCGGCTGTCTGGCCGAAGTCTGGAGGTCACCCTTGTCCCATCTATCCTGCAGAGGTTTCAGATTCGGGTGAGCCGTGGTGTGGTGCATCGGAGGCCGGATGTCATCCCTTGAGCCACTTACCTATGAGATCATCACTTCCACCATCATAATCATCAAAACCATCATCCTCATCATAACTATCATCATCATCATTTCCTGTTCCAGGGGGGCGAGCGGGCAATAGCCCAGTCTTTTGGACACTGTATATAGACATCATTGTCTCCTGCACCCTTATCATCTTTAGTTTTGAGGATCTAAATGAAATGAAATGAAAACACCATAGACACTATATTCAGACATCTTTTCTCTTCATTGTTCTGCTGTTGCTCCATAGGAAGTAACATCTTTAAGTCAGTGATCACTGTGAACTCAGTTACAGTTAATTTACACAAGAAGATTGTTTGCTGTTTATTCACAACTGATTGAATCCAGTTACTTTGCTTTATCATCCAAAGTCTCCTTGCATGCAACTACACATCAAAGAGCTAGCTGAAGATTAACCAGATTGCCCCACAGCAACACAGGACTACATTCACCTCCATCCCCAGGGGTTGGTTTTACTGAAGCCCAAAGAGTTATAATTCACCAAGAACTCTCTGAAAGAGCAGGTTGAATTGCAATATAGTTCTCTTTGCTAAAGGTTGTACTTGTTATTTACTGTATTTATGTGTGAAGGAGCAGTAGAGAGGGGTCTGACACTCATAAGAGCCATTCCTCTACTCTCCTGTGGCCTGTTCACATAGGCATTATATGCACTCAATTGAGCACAGAGATTTTAGTGTTCACTGGTGAATGTTTGAATCGTATAGGTGATTGTTATTTAGTTGTTAATAGCATTTCTGTAGGAAACAGCATTTTAAAGTGTAAACTTAAATGGACTCTCTTCACTTTTCTTCTTGCTGCCTGGGGAAGAGAAAAAATTGACTCACAGGGTCAGGGCAACCAGAGGGGTATTGATTTATCTTGCGATCCTCAAGAGGGCAGCGCTACCTTTGGGGGCTCGTCTGGAAAACCCCTCATGGGAACCCAAGTAAGTCATGTGACCAACTCAGACAGAAGGGGAAGATGGACTCAGTCACTGTCACCAGTTGGGCGCGGGAGCAAGGAAGTCAACTGGAACTGGTCACTGTGGTGAAGGTACCTGGAATTGAATGGTCTAAAAGAGAGGAGGTGAGACGGCTGATAAGAAGGGCTGTGTCATGGATATGCAGTAATGTTTGTCTGTCTGCTTACCTCTCCATGTGCTCAGCTTAAGAGGCCAGCCTCTCTCACCTGGCTACTTAAGTAATCTCTCCTCAATGGCTCCACCCCAGCCCCTATCAGTTAACTCTATATTAACCTGTGCACTGCAAGCCAGCCTTGCTGATCAACATTGTGTGTCTGGCTTCCGTGTGCTACTTGTTGTGTGTTCTACATCTTCTTCCAGTTATCGATCTTGTCTTGTTCTTGACTATCCTTATTTGCTTGTTGCCCGAACATTTGGCTATCCCCTGACTATCCTTGCCTGCTTGTTGCCCCAACCTTTGGCTATCTCCTGACTATACTTTGTTGTTGCAGTCTGCTGCTTCCTCTCTACCTCCCTGTAGTCTACCGTGAGCGTGAGCTAGGAGGCCCTAGGGGTCACGACCTGGAGCCAGACTGCAGCTAAATCCATCCCCAACAATAGGGGCCTCTGGGGAACACCCACTGTCTCTTAGATTCCGCATCCTAGGAAATCTCATGCTCTAGCTCCCAGTGTCATCCGTGTTGGTACTACAGAGTACCTGCTCTCCTGTATCACCTAAAGCTCCATCCGTAGCAGTCACCCGTAGGGTTCATTACCTTGTGGTGCACTTCAGAACCCAACGGGGTGCATCTATCACCCGGACTCAGGTGACCTGACAGTTTGATCAGCCATGGACCTGACTGACGTGTAGCTACCCGCAGATGGTCCATTGCAGGGCATAGTCTGCAGACTTGAAACCCAGGAATCGAATCAGACTCAGGTGTTGGTTTTACTCCATCCCCAGGGGTTGGTTTTACTGAAGCCCAAAGAGTTATAATTCACCAAGAACTCTCTGAAAGAGCAGGTTGAATTGCAATATAGTTCTCTTTGCTAAAGGTTGTACTTGTTATTTACTGTATTTATGTGTGAAGGAGCAGTAGAGAGGGGTCTGACACTCATAAGAGCCATTCCTCTACTCTCCTGTGGCCTGTTCACATAGGCATTATATGCACTCAATTGAGCACAGAGATTATAGTGTTCACTGGTGAATGTTTGAATCGTATAGGTGATTGTTATTTAGTTGTTAATAGCATTTCTGTAGGAAACAGCATTTTAAAGTGTAAACTTAAGTGGACTCTCTTCACTTTTCTTCTTGCTGCCTGGGGAAGAGAAAAAATGGACTCACAGGGTCAGGGCAACCAGAGGGGTATTGATTTATCTTGCGATCATCAAGAGGGCAGCGCTACATTTGGGGGCTCATCTGGAAAACCCCTCATGGGAACCCAAGTAAGTCATGTGACCAACTCAGACAGAAGGGGAAGATGGACTCAGTCACTGTCACCAGTTGGGCGCGGGAGCAAGGAAGTCAACTGGAACTGGTCACTGTGGTGAAGGTACCTGGAATTGGATGGTCTAAAAGAGAGGAGGTGAGACGGCTGATAAGAAGGGCTGTGTCATGGATATGCAGTAATGTTTGTCTGTCTGCTTACCTCTCCATGTGCTCAGCTTAAGAGGCCAGCCTCTCTCACCTGGCTACTTAAGTAATCTCTCCTCAATGGCTCCACCCCAGCCCCTATCAGTTAACTCTATATTAACCTGTGCACTGCAAGCCAGCCTTGCTGATCAACATTGTGTGTCTGGCTTCCGTGTGCTACTTGTTGTGTGTTCTACATCTTCTTCCAGTTATCGATCTTGTCTT
The DNA here is from genome assembly GCA_028564925.1 of Lithobates sylvaticus. Lineage (NCBI taxonomy): Eukaryota > Metazoa > Chordata > Amphibia > Anura > Ranidae > Lithobates > Lithobates sylvaticus. The sequence goes on along the minus strand of CM053035.1, from coordinate 150,618,579 downwards.
GTTCTTGACTATCCTTATTTGCTTGTTGCCCGAACATTTGGCTATCCCCTGACTATCCTTGCCTGCTTGTTGCCCCAACCTTTGGCTATCTCCTGACTATACTTTGTTGTTGCAGTCTGCTGCTTCCTCTCTACCTCCCTGTAGTCTACCGTGAGCGTGAGCTAGGAGGCCCTAGGGGTCACGACCTGGAGCCAGACTGCAGCTAAATCCATCCCCAACAATAGGGGCCTCTGGGGAACACCCACTGTCTCTTAGATTCCGCATCCTAGGAAATCTCATGCTCTAGCTCCCAGTGTCATCCGTGTTGGTACTACAGAGTACCTGCTCTCCTGTATCACCTAAAGCTCCATCCGTAGCAGTCACCCGTAGGGTTCATTACCTTGTGGTGCACTTCAGAACCCAACGGGGTGCATCTATCACCCGGACTCAGGTGACCTGACAGTTTGATCAGCCATGGACCTGACTGACGTGCAGCTACCCGCAGATGGTCCATTGCAGGGCATAGTCTGCAGACTTGAAACCCAGGAATCGAATCAGACTCAGGTGATGAGATTCTGGCTTCCCGATTCGAGCAGCTTCCTCAAGTACAATCGGCGGCTGCACCTATTCCGGTCACAGTCGCAGCCACACATACACTACAACTGCCAGCTCCGTCCCATTTCTTTGGGGACTCCAAGGCCTGCAGGGGGTTCCTCAGCCAATGCACCATTCATTTTGAGCTCCAGCCTCAAAACTTCCTGTCTGATCGGGCAAAGGTAGCCTATATTATTTCCCTCCTCTCCAGGGAAGATTTAGCATGGGCTGCCCCCTTGAGGGAGCAGAATGATCCTGTGGCTTCCAGCCTGCCAGACTTCTTGAAGCTCTTTCGAAAAACATCTTCGAGGAGCCAGCTCGAGTTTCTTCAGCGGCCAGTGCCCTTTTACGTCTTTCGCCAAGAATCTTCTTCAATGGGACAATGTGCTCTTCAGTTTCATATCCTCACATCTGAGCTGGAACAATGAGGCCCTGGTTGCAACCTTTTTACATTACATTCCATTACATTTTAAAGACGAATTAGCGGGAATAGCCATCCCCGCCGGTCTGGACAATGTCATTTCCTTGTGTAATCAGATCGACATTCTTCAGTACCTCCTGCATTGGAAAGGGTTTGGTCCTAAGGAGAGGTCTTGGATCACTGCATCTGAGGCATAGGTGTGCACAGCCTATTGCATTAGGGTGTGCACCTCAAAGCTCCAACACACATGCATGTGTGACATATTTACCAACCTTTTCCCAGCTCTCCTTCCTGAAGCAATGGGGGGAGGGGGGAGCAAGGGAGCTCACAGGGGGACCCAGGCAGCAGGAAGAACAGGGACAGGGGGGTGCCATATATTGGTATTGTATTGGTATTTTCCTCCTGTGGCAGCTGAATGTCGGTGAGAGGGAGAGGAGGAGAAGCCTACTTTCAGCTGCTGCAGGAGGAAAATATAGAATAAATTGCACCTCCTGTCCAGGTTCTTGGGGTCAGCAAGGAAGGATTGTAGTTTTCCTGTCACTTGCCCACGATCACTGGGGAGATCACCATTGATGGGTTGCCAACTCCAGGATTAGGGTGTGCCCAGGCACACCCCTTGCGCACACCTATGATCTCAGGTCTTTACATCTCGTCTATTGAGGAGGTTTCATCTTAAGTTTTACCTCTCCATGTGTTCAGCTTAAGAGGCCAGCCACTCTCACCTGGCTGCTTAAGTACAGTAAAACCTTGGTTTGAGAGCGTTTTGCAAGACAAGCAAAATGTTGTCTTGCAAAACAGGGTCTGGGCAACCAGGGGGTATTGATTTAACTTGTGACCCTCAAGACGGCAGCGCTACACTGTCCATACATGCTGTATTAAATGCTGTTCATACTCAGTCACTATGAGATTCAGATTTGTGGTTGATCCTGCTGTTCATTGTCCCTCCCTCCTCATCTATGTCCCCGCTGCAGCCTGAGATGTTGCCACATCTACTGAGCATGCTCCAGTTTCAATTTCCTTTCTAAGCTGTTCATGTCCTCCTTTTTCTTATCTGTGAAGCCCACATATCTTTAGAGTCACACATATGGGCCGATACACAGGGATAAATGACAGCCCACTCCCTTCCTCTTCCACCATGCCCAGTAAAAGGCTCTACTGCATAAAATCAAAGTAGAAAATTCTGCATCCGCGGTTAGTATTTCTGCGTAATTTGCACATGTACACATGTAAAAGTATAGATATGTGTATATGCTGGTATTGCAAACTCAGCTAGAGTAATTTTACAGATGTGAATGTTTTATGGAAGTTTATACATCCAAAGACTTGTAAGTGGAAGCAATTGACAGATCAATATGTGCATTTTTTTTTTGATTTTTTATGGAGTTCCCTTGCAAGGAAGTATTTTTCTACATATTGGCATATCAATACCTAGGACTGGTGAAGGGAAGATGGCAAAGGACTAAATATTTCCACAAATGTTAGAATGACCACTTTTAACCACCGTGCGCCCATAGTCATATGACGCCCACAAGGTGGATCTTCCATCCTGGGTGGGCGTCATATGACGTCCTCTCCCTCCGCCGGCGGCGCGCACGCGCACGGCTTCGATCGGGACCCGGTGCGAGTGCCCGGCGGCTGCGATGTCCGCCGGCCACCCGCGATTGCCCGTTAAAACAACGGGACCGTGCGGGACCGTGGAGCTGTGTGTGTAAACACACAGCTCCACGTCCTGTCAGCGGGAGAGGAGACCGATCATGTGATCCCAGTACGGAGGATCACTGATCGGTTTCCTCCCCTTGTGAGTCCCCTCCCCCCACAGTTAGAATCACTTCTTTAGGGAACACATTAACCCCTGCAGCGCCCCCTAGTGTTAACCCCTTCCCTGCCAGTCACATTTACACAGTAATCAATGCAATTTTATAGCAACGATCGCTGTGTAAATGTGAATGGTTCCAAAAATGTGTCAAAAGTGTCCGAAGTGTCCGCTGCAATGTGGCAGTCACGAAAAAAAAATCGCAGATCGCCGCCATTACTAGTAAAAAAAAAAAAAAAAAAAATGCAATAAATCTATCCCCTATTTTGTAGACGCTATAACTTTTGCGCAAACCGATCAATATACGCTTATTGCGATTTTTTTTTTACCAAAAATATGTAGAAGAATACGTATCAGCCTAAACGAGTAAAAAAATAGTTTTTTTTAAAAAAAATTGGGATATTTATTATAGCAAAAAGTAAAAAATATTGTGTTTTTTTTCAAAATTGTCGCTCTTCTTTTGTTTATAGCGCAAAAAATAAAAAACCACAGGGGCGATCAAATACCACCAAAAGAAAGCTCTATTTGTGGGAAAAAGGACGTCAATTTTGTTTGGGTATAACGTCGCACGCCCCCGCAATTGTTAAAGCGACGCAGTGCCGAATCGCAAAAAGTGCTCTGGTAAGGAAGGGTGTAAAATGGCCCGGTATTGAAGTGGTTAATGGAGCCTGGGTCACTGAGGACATAGTTGAAGCTGTTATGGCTACAAAGGGTGGGTTAACTCAATATTGAACCCAACGGACTAAGACTGGCATGCCATTAAAGTTCATGTGCGTCAGGGACGTGTGGTGGGGTCAGTGGCTGGTCAGGCACTGGCTAGTATCAGAGCCAGATACACACAGGTTACATATGCTGCGATCGTTAGAGCGAGAGCAATAATTCTAGCACTAGACCTCCTCTGTAACTGTAAACATGTAACATGTAAAATTTCTACAGCGTCGCCTGTGGAGATTTTTAAGCACTGATGTTTGGCGCCATTCCACGAGTGTGCGCAATTTTAAAGCGTGACATGTTAGGTATTTATTTACTCGGCGTAACATCATCTTTCACATTATACAGAAAAATCGGGCTAACTTTACTGTTTTTTTTTTTATTCATGAAACAGTTTCTTTACAAAAGAAACACGTTTGAAAAATGTATAGATAAATGATAGTGTGGCGCTGTGTAAACGTAAATTACAAAATACAAAAAATGTGATAATATATAATAATATCATTACCAAGTGAAGGATACCATAAATGGTGTACTAATAGTAAGGCATATAATATGAAACATCAAGTAAATAAAGCAAAGTGACGAAGTCCATATGCAAAACCAAGCAAAACGTAATCAAAATTGTGGAAAATAGGACGATGTGATCCAGAACAAAGTCTGTGACAGTTTAATCACTTAAGCCTAGGACCATTTGGCTGGCCAAAAGAGCACTTTTTGCAATTCGGCACTGCAACGCTTTAACTGAGAATTGCGCGGTCGTGCGATGTGGCTCCCAAACAAAATTTAAGTCCTTTTTTCCCCCACAAATAGAGCTTTATTTTGGTGGTATTTGATCACCTCTGCGGTTTTTATTTTTTGCGCTATAAACAAAAAATGAGTGACAATTTTGAAAAAAAGCAATGGGCCAATTGGACAGCTTGGGCCAATGGTACTTTACCATTGGTCCAAGACTCCAAGCTGTCCATTGAGCTCAGTGCCTCTGACAAGAAGTGAGGAGAGGCACTGTGAGCTCATCCTCTGTCTGCTTAAAATAGAGTGTACCAGCTTGTATTTAAACTGTGCTGTATGTAGCTTTTGACAGGTTGCGCAAGGAGCCCTGTATCTCCTTCTTCTCCTGATTGCACATACCTCATGTGTGTGTAGGCAGACGTCCCAATACATATGGTAATATAGGGTATATAGTAGGCATTGCTGTTTGTGAATCCCCTTCTGTAATCTTGTATTGCCCATGATGCAGAGGTAGGGATAGTTGCACTGTGTATTCTCCATGAAGCGAACAGTCTGAGAGAGCAACAATAGAACATGATGTAAGATGTGTGGTTCTGGTACTAAACAGAGTCTCTGATTAGCAAAGCAGGTGCACAAGTACTGAAGTGAAGACTATAATGTGCATGGAAGTAAGACTTTAATATTTTAAATGTAATAGTTGCAAATGGATAACTGATTATATTATTAGATGACTACACTATAGGGATAGTTTAACATGTTTAGTTTAATGTTTTCTGTAAAGTGCAGCAGAATATGATTATATATATATATATACATTATCTCACAAAAGTGAGTACACCCCTCACATTTTTGTAAACATTTTATTATCTTTTCATGTGACAAAACAGAAGAAATTACACTTTACTACAATGTAAAGTAGTGAGTGTACAGCTTGTATAACAGTGTAAATTTTCTGTCCCTCCCCTCAAAACAACTCAACACACAGCCATTAATGTCTAAACTGCTGGCAACAAAAGTGAGTACACCCCTAAGTGAAAATGTCCAAATTGGGCCCAATTAGCCATTTTCCCTCCCCGGTGTCATGTGAATCGTTAGTGTTACAAGGTCTCAGGTGTGAATGGGGAGCAGGTGTGTTAAATTTAGTGTGTTCGCTCTCACTCTCTCATACTGGTCACTGGAAGTTCAACATGGCCCCTCATGGCAAAGAACTCTGAGGATCTGAAAAAAAGAATTGTTGCTCTACATAAAGATAGCCTAGGCCAGTGATGGCGAACCTTGGCACCCCAGATGTTTTGGAACTACATTTCCCATGATGCTGAACTATATTTCAGAGTGCAAGAGCATTATGGGAAATGTAGTTCCAAAACATCTGGGGTGCCAAGGTTCACCATCACTGGCCTAGGCTATAAGAAGATTGCCAAGACCCTGAAACTGAGCTGCAGCACGGTGGCCAAGACCGTACAGCGGTTTAACAGGACAGGTTCCACTCGGAACAGGCCTCGCCATGGTTGACCAAAGAAGTTGAGTGCACATGCTCAGCGTCATATCCAGAGGTTGTTTTTGGGAAATAAATATATGAGTGCTGCCATCATTGCTGCAGCGGTTAAACAGATTGGGGGGTCAGCCTGTCAGTGCTCAGGCCATATGCCGCAATCTGCATCAAATTGGTCTGTATGACTGTCATCCCAGAAAGAAGCCTCTTCTATGGATGATGCACAAGAAAGCCTGCAGACAGTTTGCTGAAGACAAGCAGACTAAGGACATGGATTACTGGAACCATGTCATGTGGTCTGATGAGACCAAGATAAACTTGTTTGGTTTAGATGGCGTCAAGCGTGTGTGGCGGCAACCAGGTGAGGAGTACAAAGACAAGTGTGTCTTGCCTACAGTCAAGCATGGTGTCATGGTCTGGGGGCTTCATGAGTGCTGCTGGCACTGGAGAGCTACAGTTCATTGAGGGAACCATGAATGCCAACATGTACTGTGACATACTGAGGCAGAGCATGATCCCCTCCCTTTGCAGACTGGGCCGCAGGGCAGTATTCCAACATAATAACGACCCCTAACACACCTCCAAGATGACCACTGCCTTGCTAAAAAAGCTGAGGGTAAAGGTGATGGACTGGCCAAGCATGTCTCCAGACCTAAACCCTATTGAGCATCTGTGGGGCATCCTCAAATGGAAGGTAGAGGAGCGCAAGGTCTCTAACATCCACCAGCTCTGTGATGTCATCATGGAGGAGTGGAAGAGGACTCCAGTGGCAACCTGTGAAGCTCTGGTGAACTCCATGCCAAAGAGGGTTTAGGCAGTGCTGGAAAATAATGGTGGCCACACAAAATATTGACACTTTGGGCCCAATTTGGACATTTTCACTTAGAGGTATACTCACTTTTGTTGCCAGCGGTTTGGACCTTAATGGTTGTGTGTTGAGTTATTTTGAGGGGACAGCAAATTTACACTGTTATACAAGCTGTACACTCATTACTTTACATTGTAGCAAAGTGTAATTTCTTCAGTGTTGTCACATGAAAAGGTATAATAAAATATTTACAAAAATGTGAGGGGTGTACTCACTTTTGTGAGATACTATATATATATATATATATATATATATATATATATATATATATCCTTTTTTTCCCCTTTTTTGCTTCATGTTATTATATGGCAAGTCTAAGCTCACATGTTTTAGTTAGCATATGTGTGCCTCTAGTGTCTCCTTGTAGTTATGTAGTTAGAGACAAATTACAAGGCTTTCATGTCTGGAATAATCTATGTCATGCATACATCTGGCTTAAGCCGGATAACCCTGGCATGTGCAATGTATAAATTAGACAGAACATAACATCAGCATGAGAGAGCCGAGAACACCGGCCAGGCTGTGATTCGGCCCTGTAGCCAGGGAGTTGCTAAAACAAGTGAACTCACAGCAGACAGAGGCCCCTTCCCAGGCCTGGACACACTAAAGCAATATCATAAATAACAGGCCTCACTGTGACGTTCCTGTGAGCACAGCCTGCCAAATGGCTGTCTAGAGGAACAAAGCTTAAATGTTTAGCCGACAGGTTCTCTTTCCTGTGCTGAGAATCCCCTTCGTATATTTGGATTTCAATGTAATTCATGCAGTGGTAGATTAAGAGAGCCAGTGCAAAGAAATAACTTTGCCCACAATGAAGTGCTTCCCTCCACATACTTTAGGTACATGCTCTCTTACCATTATACACGTGACCTTACCGGAGGGCCTACTAGGACAGAGGTTTTCAACCTTGGTGAGGCCAGGGCCCAGTAAATTCTTCTAGAATATTCAGTGCACCTACAGTAAAAATATGGGGGTTCTGGAGGAGGTTAGAGGACTTTCTAGCACACTTGATGGCCCTAATGAAGTTTCTGGACAGGAAATGTACAACGGGAGACTGGAGGGTGCTGCAGAGAATGGGGGGGGGGGGGTTAAGTTGTTGAAGGTTGGCACTATAGGGGATTGAGGCTCTGTAGAGGGCTAGGGGGCACTGCAGGTGCATCAATGGCATTGTGGGGAGCTGGGTGGCACTGTGGGAGGTTGGAGAACATTCTGAAAGGTTGGGGGGCTCTGTGGGGACTGAGTGGCACTGGGGTCCAGTATGAAAAAATGAGGGGCACCATGGGAGCGGGGAGGCACTGTTGGAGGTTAGTGGATCCGCAGCTGGCTGAAGGCCTGGTAGGAGGGAGGCCATAGCCTGATTGGTAAGAACCACTATACTAGGAGTCCCCTTCCCCATTCATCTTGTCTGGTCTGGAGACTGGTATACAAACCCAAACTGCCAGCTTTAATCCCCTTCACAACATTCGCTTCCTAGGCGAATTCCAGGCAGATTGAACTTGGGAGAGGGAGCTCATAAGGCACTACTGCATTCACAAAGAACAGGCTGACAGGAGGAGAGAGCAAAGTTGATGACTGATCTATGTCTTTTTGCTTCTTCATTGTCTAGTCAGCAGGTTGCAGGTGGGAACATGAAAACCTTGTGTTCCTGTATTGCAGTGAGGATCACTGGAATGGGAAGCAAGGTATTTGACCTGCACTCTATACTATGGGGAGCACTTCTTAAAATGGTGCCGGGGAGGTGTAAGATAATAAATTATCTCTGGCTGCAAAATGTATCTCCTATAGAGCACTGGCCCCCATAGTATTGTCCTATGAGTGTGAGGTATCATGGACTGGCCCACCATGTTATCCCGCACTCACATACATCACATCAGCACTGGAGAAGAAGTAAAGAAGATCCTGCACATTATATGACCTAATAAATATATAAGCACTGGTTCTATGTAAACCTCTAATGATTACTCAATAAAAATGTTTCACAATAAATAAATTAAAATTTACATCAGCTGCAACTCAAAAGAATGCTGAAACGTATTATGCACTCAGTACTCAACTATATGTAACATGAGGGAGCCGCACTTACTCCTTGTGTCAGTGCCAAATCAGCGACCACAAACAAATAAATAAAATAAAATCAAAGTCCATTGCGATGCACAAATATTGGTGCTAGTTCACTTAATATGTGCTCCAATAAATAATCCAAACTGGTTCAAGCAGTGAAGTGACTCCCCAACACTCCACACCAATCATGCACTTTCATTTAAATATATTTCTCAGTAGCCACCTAAGATATGTAATTTTTGTATACACCAAATGCCTTGCAAATCTCATCACTGTGCTGTTCGCTGTTCATAGTCTGTGCAAAGGGCAGAGCTGTGGGAGGGGCTTAGCAGGCTCCACCTACTACAGGCAGCATGCAGAAAACTACAGGAGGGGCGGAGACAAGACCAGTTCTCTCTGCACAAGGAGAGAGAACAGCAGTCGTCGGTCTTTAATAAAGGAAGCTCCTTCACAGAGGTATAATTTTGCAGATCTGGAAGAAATACACCAGCACTCCCAGATTCAAGTAAGAATACACATGACTCTTGTATTATGACACTCAGGGCCTCTGATAGGGAGGGGGGGGGGCCACGGTCCACCTGTAGAGGCCCAGGCACACAGGGGGGTCCGAGCAATGGGAGAAATCAGTGCGGCAGAGCGGCAATTACAGGATGCCCTGTGTGATTCTCTGCAGCAGCTGAAAGCCGGTTTCTCTCCCTCCCGCCGGCTTTCAGCTACTGCAGGGGAGAGACAAAGGGCATCTTTCCTGTAATTGCTTCCCCCGCACCAATCCCCCTCCCTGTTCTGCCTGTTCATGCCCCCCCAGAGAATGTGCCGCCCCCCCCCCCCCCCCCCCCTGTCCCTTGCCGTAGTGGTGCTGGCTTCCCTATTCTGCTGGCTGCTGTGGGTACAGGGCATATGTGAGGATGGAAAGTGGAGTAAGGGGTCCGTAAATGTGTGATTCTCCGTCTCATTTTTTTAAATGGACAAAGTGAGGGATCTCTACTGTCAGGTAGGCTGTATGGGGCCCCCGTGATATCTAACAGCAGCCCTGATGACACTGTTTGGTTTTCCTGGATTTCAGTTTTCAGTTGGGCCCACAGGGTGTTTTTTCAGTATGTTACAAAGCCTAACCGTTTTAAAGCCACAGCTTTGAATGAGAGATTGTTCTGTAAATATTCAGGTTCAGTGAATTTGCATGTTTGTGGCTATGAAGTGCTGCAGGCATCAACGGACTTATTAGATTGTCAGTTGAGCAGGTTTGTCTGGTGAATATCAGTCAGGGTCATCAGAGAGCCTATGAAAAAACAAATTTTACCAATCCAACCATGATTGGACAAATGTTCTCTAATGTAGGCACTATAACACATTCAGGTTGATTAACTAAAGCCAAATAAACTGTGCACTTTGCAATTGCAGTTGCACTCGGCAAGGGCATTTGCTCCAGAGCTTAGTGAATGTGGTGAAGATTCACTTTGCAAAGAATAGCTAATCACATGGAAGAAAAAAAAATGCATTTTTGCTGGCACCTGATTGGATGATAGAAGTCAGCAGAGCTTCACCTCATTTATTAAGCTCTGGAGAAAATGCCCTTGCAGAGTGCAACTGCACAGTCTATTTGCCTTTAGTAAATCAACCCCATTGCTGTTCTGATATTTTATAGAAAAAAGGAGTGGTTAAAAAAATTGTCTATCTAAACTGGTGCCCATAGCAACCAAACAACTTCTATCTTTTATTTTTTTCCACACAGTTTAGAAAATGAAAATTTAAAAGCTGTGCTCCAGTCAAAGTTGGGACAAAATGTGTCTCAGACATTTTTTATTTATTCCTCACTATTAGGTAGAACAGTGTTTCTCAAACTTTTTTCAGTCAAAGCCCCTTTAAAATGTTGCACAGCTTAAGGCACCCCATTTTAAATTATATAAAACGCAGCAACATTCATACACATAGGGCACCCAACATTAGAGGTGATTTATACTTCCACAGCAAATACACCTTTTTACACCGATATTGACTAGTATTGCAATGCCCCCCCACCCCATTCAGCTAATGTGAACCCAGTGCTGATGGAGAGGGGCAGTGGAGGGGCAAAGAAGGATGCTGTGCAAGTGCCCAACATCCTCCTTATCAACCAATTACGTCATTGGTTGTTAGGACGCCGCTGGAAGGTTGTAATGGTGCACAATAAAAAAAACTGTGGCTTTGTGAAACTAAAAGGCATGCTTGATCCACCCGCTGGCTTGTATACAATTTTTGGGCAATTTTTAGGCATTTTGCCAAGGCAGACGAGGACACCTGAAGGCACCCCAAGATGCCTGGGCACCTTGGTTGAAAAAGGCTGAGCTAGAACAATCCTGTAAAATGAAAAAAAAAAAGATTTTTAATACAAAGCTTTCCTTCTTAACCCCTGATTAATCCAAAGCCTTGTAATTTGACCCATACAAGTGGATGGGGCTGCATCCTACCCCACCCTGCAATAGTTTACAATGCACACGGTTGTGGCACGGTGGTACGGCCTGTTCAGGGTTAAAACAGGTGGTGACCCACTGTGTTGGAAACAGACCACTGGACCATCGGTTCGGATGTGGTTCGCCAAGATAAACGAGACTCACCAGATGAAGACTTTGAGGCCTCTGCCAAATATTGGGGAGAATGCTGTACTAAAATCTGATTCTACTGGATGGATTTCACGTGCTCCCTGAATACTGGGACACCATAGGCTCTCAGGCAAAAGGCACAGTTTAGGACTTGCCTGACCCCCTTTGAATTACGGTATGTGAGATGGACTCATATTCATGCGGCTTTACAATCGAGAGCTTGCGGGGAACTTTCTATTTATGTCTTATGCTCTGCTCAGCCTGTGGTACTTATTATTGGATGCATGTTACTATGTATTGCTTTACGATGGCTTTGGAGAAATCGCCTGACCAGGTTGTTCTCTGCTGGTGTATATGAATATGTTTTCTGTGTAGATTGCATTCACCTATTTATTGTACCACCTGCCTGTACTTTCGAAAAAGTGATCCACTTTTCTGAATGAACCCGGGTCCTTTCACAAGTGGTCCGATTGGATCCACCTTTTAGTTTTTCAGGAGGGTCCCTTTGGATGCCTATCCAATAAGGAGGGTCTTATTGGATGAGCAGGTGGATGAAAAGGGATGTGCATTCTTTACATCCTTTTACCTTCAAGTCTGCATAGGTCCAAATAAAAAAGGGAATTCTTTTCAGTTTTTTCCACACCTAACAGACTGGAGGTAAATGATGTTAATGGACCTACATTTGTCTGTCCATAGACCTAACAGGGGTTGGTTTGCCTTCATTCATAAGCTGGAGGATAAAAATGAAGATTATGGATAATCACAACAGTGACATCTGTTGCTTTCAGCCCTGATTCAGTGGAGGTTCTGTTCATGAATCCCCTGCTGACTGGAACAGGGGATAGCTGCCTAAAATTCGGGCTCCTTCACTATGACCTGCTTCTTTCTGCACTCAATGAACGCTGGGGCACATATAAAAAAAAAATCATGCAAAGGTGATACATACCTGTAGATGACAAAAATATATTTGTTTAATTAAATCAGGCAGAACTCAAATTCATGAAAGCACCCATCCCCGTAGGCTACTTCCCAGTGCTAGGTTTTCGGCCTCTTGATTGGCTGGTGGTGGGTAACATCATCCTGCACATGTGCATGGGAGTGAGTCAGTCTGGCTCGGTCGGGGTGTGATGGGAATGAGCATATGAAGTGCATTATACTAAAGATGATGAACTAATGTTAGCGCTTAATAACAATGGAATCTACACGTCTGTGTCTGCCAAAATTCTAGTTATTGACACAGACTCGTTTTCTTCAACATATTGTAGTAGAAAAAAAAAACATCCACTTCCTTGCAGCTCTCTCCAGACCGGGGCTCCAGAGTTGGCTCTGATGAAGGGGCGCTGCCTTGAAACGTGTCAGACAGTAGTACAGTTAGAGGTTGGTCTTTGAAGGAAGCCTAATGGATAAATGAGGATGCCTTTTTTTTTTTATTACATTTGTGAGTACATAGTTACAAAGTAGGTGAGGTTGAAAAAAGACACAAGTCAATCAAGTCCAACCTATGTGTGTGATTATGTCATGTATGGAATGGAATATGTCAGTATTACATTGTATATCCATGTATGTTGTGGTCGTTCAGGTGCATATCTAATAGTTTTTTGAAACTATCGATGCCCTCCGCTGAGACCACCACCTGTGGAAGGGAATTCCACATTCTTGCCGCTCTTACAGTAAAGAACCCTCTATGCAGTTTAAGGTTAAACCTCTTTTCTTCTAATTTTAATGAGAGGCCACATGTCTTGTTAAAAAAGTTGAATCCCTATTGTGGGGTCACCAGTACGGTATTTGTAATTTGAAATCATATCCCCTCTCAAGCGTCTCTTCTCCAGAGAGAATAAGTTCAGTGCTCGCAACCTTTCCTTATAACTAATATCCTCCAGACCCTTTATTAGCTTTCTTGCCCTTCTTTGTACTCGCTCCATTTCCAGTACATCCTTCCTGAGGACTGGTGCCCAGAACTGGACTGCATACTCCAGGTGCGGTCGGACCAGAGTCTTGTAGAGTGGGAGAATTATCGCTTTATCCCTGGAGTTAATCCCTTTTTTTAATGCATGCCAATATTATGTTTGCTTTGTTAGCAGCAGCTTGACATTGCATGCCATTGTTGAGCCTGTCTACTAGGACCCCCAGGTCCTTTTCCATCCTAGATTCCCCCAGAGGTTCTCCCCCTAGTGTATAGATTGCATTCACATTTTTGCCACCCAAATGCATTATTTAAAATTTTTCTACATTAAACCTCATTTGCCATGTAGTTGCCCACCCCATTAATTTGTTCAGATCTTCTTGCAAGGTTTCCACATCCTGCAGAGAAGTTATTGCCCTGCTTAGCTTGGTATCATCTGCAGATACAGAGATTGAACCGTTTACCCCATCCTCCAGGTCGTTTATGAACAAATTAAATAGGATTGGTCCCAGCACAGAACCCCGGGGGACCCCACTACCCACCCCTGACCATTCCGAGTACTCCCCATTTATCACCACCCTCTGAACTCGCCCCTTTAGTCAGGTTTCAATCCATGTACTCACCCTATGGTCCATGCCAACAGACCTTATTTTGTACAGTAAAGGTTTATGGGGAACTGTGTCAAATGCTTTTGCAAAATCCAGATACACCATGTCTACAGGCCTTCCTTTATCTAGATGGTAACTCACCTCCTCAAAGAAGGTTAATAGATTGGTTTGGCAAGAACGATTCTTAATGAATCCATGCTGATTACTGCTAATGATAACGTTTTCATTACTAAAATCTTGTATATAGTCCCTTATCATCCCCTCCAAGAGCTTGCATACTATTGATGTTTGGCTAACTGGTCTGCAGTTCCCAGGGATGTATTTTGGGCCCTTTTTAAATATTGGTGCTACATTGGCTTTTCTCCAATCTGCTGGTACCTTTCCAGTCAGTAGACTGTCAGTTAAAATTAGGAACAATGGTCTGGCAATTATTTGACTGAGTTTCCTAAGTACCCTTGGGTGCAAGCCATTCGGTCCCCGTGATTTATTAATGTTAAGTTTCCCAAGTCTAATTCTATATCTGTCCTCTGTTAGCCATGAGGGTGCATCCTGTGATGTGTCATAAGGATAAACACTGCAGTTTTGGTTACTAAAGCCCCCAGATTCCCTTGTGAAGACTGAGGAGAAGAATAAATTCAATACCTTCGCCATCTCCCCATCCTTTGTAACCAAATGTCCTTCCTCATTCTTTATGGGGCCAATATGGGTTGTCCTCCCTTTTTTACTGTTTACATACTTAAAGAATTTCTTGGTTTTTTTTTTGCTCTCCTCCGCTATGGGTCTTTCATGTTGTATCTTAGCCATCCTAATTGCACCATTACATTTCTTGTTGCATTCTTTAGAAAGGTCCGAATGCTGATGATGATCCCTCAACCTTATATTTTTTGAAGGCCTTCTCCTTTGCTTTTATATGCATTTTACATTGAAGTTAAGCCATCCAGGACTTTTGTTCGCTCTTTTAAATTTATTACCCAATGGGATAATATATTTATTTTAACCAACTAAAGTTTTTGAGGATTTCACACTATACCAGTGTGCTCCCTATTTCATTTGCATCTCAATATAGGTTTCTTGACAATAGAAGACTGCGAGCAGGGAGGTTAGTGTGTGTTATTGCAGAAAAGACATAGCAGGTTTTTTCTGCATTGAAGAGCTGCCTGCTCGCTGTTTTTTGACAAGTTAGTTTTTTCTGTTTTAATGTGATATTTTCCATATTTCACAAAGCCCAGTTTAATAAAAGAATAAAATTCAGTCACCAACATTTATATTGAAGTTCTGTGTTATTGTTATTTTTTATTACACGCCAATCTACACAGTGCTTTACATATTGCACATTCACATCAGTCCCTTACCTCAAGGACCTCGCAATCTAAGGTCCCTATCTCACATTCACACACATACTAGGGCCATTTTAGCCAGGAACTAATTAACCTACCAGTATGTCTTTGGAGTGTGGAAGGAAAGAACTCAGAGAAAACCCAAATGAGCACAGGGAGAAACATGCAAACTCTGTGCAGACAGAGTGCTGGTTGGGATTCAAACCAAGGACCTCAGTGCTGCAAGGCATACAGGCTAACCACTAAGCCTGTTTTGTTCTTTCATGGGAAAGTGTTCATCCTATTCATATAAAACCGCTTACGAACTAGACTGATTTATAGAGCACGGACTAGGAGGTATTTGAATGTGTTGAATGGGCTGACCATGAGCTTCTAAGTTTCCATGACCATTGTATGTACCACAGACTGCTGATAGCGATAGTACATGGGAATGCAATTGAGCCTAGGATAAAAAGAGTAATTGTCTTTTGTCATTTTTACAAGGAGGATTTAATGGAGGAGAAGGTATCAGCTGTGAGGGAAATTCCAAAGATAGTTGGCCAGCTATGTGATATTACCCCAGAGAATTCCCAGACAAAGTCTATGTGACAGGTTCTCAATGGTAAATGCTCCTCTACAGAGGTCTGATGAAGAGGGATCTATGAGGTGTTTAGTGCAGGAAGGAATTCCTGGCATCTTTCAGAGATATTCAATGCTCAGCTAACAGCCACTCTTATCAGACATCTTCACGTTGCATTGCACAGTCTAAATGGTGTTTAGTCATATCGGTGCAATGATCGCAGGTTACTGAAAGAGATACGCTGCTTTACGTATGGGCCTATTTAACAATAAACCCTGCTAACTTCTATGCTGGTGACATGATATGACCAAAACATTCCAGAAAAAATAAATCTCTGTATGTTAAAATAAATACATTTATTGGTTATGGGGTCTCCATTCCTCTAAAGGCCTCGTCCACATGGTCGCACTTAAGCATACACCTCTTATGATAGCAATAAAGTTAAATGAAAAAAATAAATAAAGTGTAAAAAAAATTTTAAATAAAAAAAATAAAGGCGCTTCTATCCCTTCACAGGCTTGCACAGTTTTAAATTTTGACATATTTGTATCTATTTACTTGACGCAACATCATATTTTATATTTTACCAAAAAATTGGTTAATTATGTTTAGCATGTTAGCATGGAGGAACTGCATGCTGAGTATATTGTACTATTACTTACGTGGATTCAGCTCCCCCTCATGGCCGCAAGCCAAACTACTACGACTTCGAGGGTCGTAGCCCGGCCACCTGGAGTCACAGAGACTAAGGTTCTTGTGCAGCCTGTCAGAAGCTACATACAGAGCGGCCAGTTTAAATACAAGCTGGCACACTCTGTTTGCAGCAGACTGAGAGGATGAGCTCACAGTGCCTCTCCTCACTTCTTGTCAGAGGCACTGAGCTCAATTGACAGCTTGGAGCCTTGGACCAATGGTAAATTACCATTAACCCAAGCTGTCCAATAAAAATGCTGCAGTGGAGGCATGCCTCTCACTGCATTGTCATAGAAGGGGAATGTGTCTAAAAGACAAAATTCTCCCTTCCAGCCCAGCCCTCTTAAGAGCCCTTTCACACTGTGCCGCATAGGGCGTCAGCGGTAAAGCACCGCTATTTTTAGCGCTGCCGAAAAGCGAAAAGGGGATAAATCCGGCGGCAAAACGCAGCCGCAGCTGCGTTTTGCAGGTGGTATAGCAGCACTCCCTCATTGAGTTCACCACTCCTTCACCGCTCCAAAGAAGCTGCTGGCAGGACTTTTTCTGACGCCCTGCCAGCGCACCGCTCCAGTGTGAATGGAGCAGCTGTTTTAGGGCGGTTTGCAGGCGCTATTTTTAATGCTATAGCCCCTGCAAAACGCCCCACTGTGAAAGGGGTCTTACTACAAGAAAAAATATATAAGATTTACCCACAATCCCATGTTTTTCTTACACAGTTAAGAGGGAGAATGAGAATCTGCTGCTGCTGAAAAGGTACAAGCTAAATCATATAGTATTATGCTATATGTTATAAAATATAAGATAATAATTTATTATTTATCTATTTACTGTGAAATTACTGGTTGGAAGTTATAACTTCAAACTTCAGTAATATTTCCATTAAGCCACCTGCTTGAGTACAGTTTTTGAAAATATAGTAAATTGCCTTAAAAACAATATATAATAATTATTTGTATATTACTTACTTATTGGCAATTAACCCCTTGCCACCCTGGCCAATTCTGCCACTTCTCTCCTATATGTAAAAATCATAATTCTTTTTGCTCATAACCCCCAAACATTATATATATTGTTTTAGCAGACAACCTAGGGAATAAAATGGTGGTTATTGCTTTTTATGTTACATGGTATTTGCGCAGCAATTTTTCAAACGCATTTTTTTTTTGGAAAGAAAAGTTTCATAAATAAAAAAAAAATAAAAAAAAAAAAACACTAAAGTTAGCCCGATTTTTTTGTATATTATGAAAGATGATGTTACGCCTAGTAAATAGATACCTAACATGTCATGATTTTAAATTGTGCACACTTGTGGAATGGCGGAAAACTTCAGTACTTAAAAATCTCCATAGGCGACGCTTACATTTTTTTTTACAGGTTACATGTTAAGAGTTACAGAGGAGGTCTAGTACTAGAATTATTGCTCTCGCTCTAACGTTCGCGGCGTATGTAACCTGTGTGTATCTGGCTGTGATACTAGACAGCCACTGACCTCACCGCATATCCCTGGGGTGCACCACGTGTCAAGTTCCCCACCTATGAAACCTCTATCACCGGCCACCACCGCTCCCTCTCCCAAGCTGGCTGCTCCTCTGTCCCATTATTTTGCACTTTTATTACTCTGGTACAGTATGTTCCCTGAGAGCATGTGTGATTGCAGTATATCTGATTGGCTAATAATTCTGCCCTTTCATATCCTTGTCTGGGTTCTACTGTACAAGCAATTGCGTGAGGTTGATTATAAGTAATTTAGGCATTTACACCCGCTGCAAAGCTCCCAACTTTTTGAGATGGGAATGAGGGACACCTATCAGCAAAAGTATGCAGGCATAGGACACACCCCTTGCCACGCCCCCTTAAAGGAGAATTGTACAAAAAACAAAATAGCTTTTTTTCTACCACTACTATTCCTTTATATTGGCTTTTGGAATTGACAAATGCAGCAATTTAGAAATCAGATGAAAGGTTTAGCGCTGGGAAACACTTTTTGATAGATAAAAAGTGCATTTTATATACATCTATATAGATCAGACCAAAATGAGGGACTAATGAGGAGGAATGAGGGACAGAGGGACATTGCTCCAAATCAGGGACAGTCCCTCGAAATCAGGGACAGTTGGTAGCTATGCAGCTGGATTTGAAAACACATTTCATTATTATCTAAATTGTACATAACTGCAAATTCATAATTTTTATTACTTATAAGAAATAAAGGAAAGTACGAATGTTCTCAGTAGATTATCTGACACCAGATAATCACGCCTGTTTTCACGTGACCCGTAGGTTTATAAGTCAATCATGAATTAACTTTTCTCAGATCACCTCTTAAACTTTTTCTGCGTAGACAGAATTGTGATGAAGTCATCAATCGGGTCAGTGAAAGGTTTATGTCTCCACGACTTGTTAAAAGCAAAATATTTTAAAGGAAGCCAATGTCATTAAATTTTGTCTATCTGGTGGGAGCGCTCAATCAAAACAATGGAAAAATGTTATTTTAATGTCCCCTCAAGACTATTAGTTGTTAAAACAACATAAAATTCATGTTCACTACGGTATGGAAACACCCTGATAATGAAATAAGGGTTTCTGAGGGGCAGTGGTTGATTGGCGGCACTGCAGCGGAATGATTCACCCTCTGAGTGTTATGGCCCCTGACGCACCATGAAGCCTGTCCTGTCAATGTGCGTGTGCTGAAGCAGCGGCAGTAATCTCAGAGCGCTGACCGCATTACATCTGCCTGTACTCAGTGCCTGGAAGATGTGCTCTCTGCTTTTCAGCGTGACTGTTTTATGGCTCACCGCATAGCACACCTCCCTGCAATTTCAAGGGCTCTTTTCCTAAAGCAACAACATTACACAGATCTGCTCAACCGCTTCTTTGCTCTGGTTCTAGTGAATGCCTTTTTAAAGAAACCTATCATGAATTAAAGCTGAACTCTGGGCACAAAAACTTTCATTAAAATGTATTTGTCAATAGCCACAGGGGGTATAAATCCACTTTGTGTGCGCCAAATGCCTTTGCAAACCAAGATATTACAATATAAAAGTCGTGGTGACATCACTGTGCTGTGCTGAGAGCAGAGCTGTGGGAGGGGCCCAGCAGGCTCCACCCATTACAGACTGCCTTCAGAAAACTACAGAAGGGGGCAGAGACAGACCAGTCACCTTGCACAAGGAGAGAGCGTAGCAGTGGCCAGTCTTTATTACAGGAAGCTCCTACACACTGGATTACTGCACAGATCTGGAAGAAATAAAACATCCATTCACTTATTGAATTACTACACTGTACATTGCACTGGTGCCTGGTCCAACCTTATGAACCTTCTCTCTGTCTTATATCTTTCCCTTCTACCCCTCTCTTTATATATTTTTTTCTTTTTACTTTATTAAATCTATTGCTTTCCGATATAAGCTCTATATCAGAATACAAACGACCATCATTTATTCGCAATAACTATTTGTGGTTTTGATAGACCCTATATTAACGATAGCATAGATAAGTTAAATAACACTGTTTATTTAGGTCGCATGAAACAGATTAACCGCTTCCCGACCGACGCACGACAATGTACGTCGACAGAATGGCACGGACCCGCAAAAGGGCGTACAGGTACATCCCCTTTAAGATTGCTATCCTGCCATCGGGACCCCCATGAGTCCGGTCGCGGGTCCCGCGCGGCACGATCGCTGCGGTGATACCCGCGATCGTCTCACGGGATGGCTGAATGTTCTGCCTAGTAACTAGTGACACCGATCTCTGCTCCCTGTGATTGGAGCAGAGATCAGTGTTCACTAAATCACACCAACGCCCCCCCCACAGTTAGTAACACACCCCTAGGAACACTTAACCCCTACACTGCCACCTAGTGGTTAACCCCTTCACTGCCAGTGTCATTTACACAGGAATCAGTGCATTTAAATAGCACCGATTGCTGTATAAATGACAATGGTCCCAAAAATGTGTCAAAAATGTCCGCCATAATGTTACAGGCACAATAAAAATTGCTGATCGCCGCCATTACTAGTAAAAAAAAAATATTAATAAAAATGCTATAAAACTATCCCCTATTTTGTAAACGCTATAACTTTTGCGCAAACCAATCAATAATTGCTAATTGCGATTTTTTTTTCCAAAAATATGTAGAAGAATACGTATCGGCCTAAACTGAGGAAAAAATATGTTTTTTTTATATATTTTTCGGTGATATTTATTATAGCAAAAAGTTTTTTTCAAAATTATTACTCTTTTTTTTGTTTATAGCGCAAAAAATAAAAACCGCAGGGGTGATCAAATACCACCAAAAGAAAGCTCTATTTGTAGGAAAAAAAGGACGTCAATTTTGTTTGGAAGCCACATCGCACGACCGCGCAATTGTCAGTTAAAGCGACGCAGTGCGAATTCGCAAAAAGTGGTCTGGTCTTAAGCCAGCAAAATGGTCCAGTCTGAAAGTGGTTAATCACTTCCGGCCCATCGCACGCGATGTACGTCTCTACTTTGGGGACGGATATCGTTGTTATGGCAGCAGCTAGCTGCCATAACCCTGGTATCCCCGTTTTCGGCCGGCGGTCTGCTACAAGATAGAAGTGATAAAAGCCTATTGTATGCAATCTATTTGCTACGATAACCAGATAAACATATACACCAGGCGATTGGTGTTTTAAAAGTGCAGTGGTGCATTACTGATATAACAATTAAGACAGCTGGTTTAAACTCCCACTGTTTAGAGAAACAAAAAGCAAAAAAGACTGCTATTTTGGAAAATATAAATATAAAATGTTGCCACTTCGGTATTGGTATTTATAAATATATAGGAAGAAAGAAACAAAAACTTCCCTTAATGTTGCCGGTACAATTATAGGTGATTCTTTGAAATCTTCCTGATGCTCAAGCCGGTTTTAACATGAAAAAGAGAAAAAAACAAACAAAAACCATTGCGCAATATTGCATTTTATATGCACGTTTGGCATTTCTTTTATAAGAAGGATCACATACTCACATATTAATTTATATACAAGGATTGTATATTTTTATTTCACACACCTCCAGCACTATATATACGGAGTGTATATATATTTTATTTTATTATTTTTTTCACTTGTGCACTATTGACCACAATTGACATTGTGGCAATAATTATTTTTAAAGATCTATGCTCACATAATTAAGGTTGAATTGCGCACCATTTTTACGCTATTTGTATATCTTTCAGGAATAAAAGTGACACAATTTTTTTTTTTTTTTAAAACAGTGTAAAAATAAAAAAGAAAAGGTAAAATAAATAAGAAAAAAAAATGTTTTTAAACGCTCCCCCCCATCCTGCCGAGCTCGCATGCAGAAGCGAACGCATACGTGAGTAGCGCCCGCATATGAAAACGGTGTTCAAACCACACATTTGAGGTATTGCTGCGATCGGTAGAGCGAGAGCAATAATTCTAGCCCTAGACCTCCTCTGTAACTCAAAACATGCAACCTGTAGAACTTTATAAATGTAGCCTATGGAGATTTTTAAGGATAAAAGTTTGTCGCCATTCCACGAGCGGGTGCAATTTTAAGCGTGACATGTTGGATATCAATTTACTCGGAGTAACATTATATTTCTCAATATAAAAAAAAAAAATTGGGCTAACTTTACTGTTGTCTTATTTTTTAATTCATTAAAAGTGTATTTTTTTAAAAAAAAAGTGTGCTTGTAAGACCGCTGCGCAAATACGGTGTGACAAAAAGTATTTCAATGACTGCCATTTTATTCTCAAGGGTGTTAGAAAAAAAAAAAGTATAATGTTTGGAGTTTTTTTTCTAGCAAAAAAAAAATGTTTTTAACTTAAAACACCACATCTAAAAAAGAGGCTCGGT
Organism: Lithobates sylvaticus; assembly: GCA_028564925.1. Classification (NCBI taxonomy): domain Eukaryota; kingdom Metazoa; phylum Chordata; class Amphibia; order Anura; family Ranidae; genus Lithobates; species Lithobates sylvaticus. The sequence continues at coordinate 150,596,382 of CM053035.1, read as the reverse complement.
CTTAAAGTGGTTAACTCTGCAAAGATATTTCATGTCACCCATTTATAAATGTCCTATTGTTCAACATAGAGCTTAATCAACTGTACCTTTGTATAAGTAAGAATACACATGCCTCTTGTGTATAGTCATTACTTGGTAATCTCGGAGTTCAGATTTCTAGTATACAGTAATTATAGAGACAATTTGTGTTTTTGGTTAAGGTTAGAGCCTCAACAGGTTTTTATTTTTTTACATTTTTTTTTGTGTTTTTGCTGTCTTTGTCCCCGCTAGATAGATTCAGTCTCTCCATTTCTCATGCTCACCTCTGTCACTGATACAGAAAGTGATTCAATATTTTACAGTTGTCACCAGAACAAGAAGTAAGGTTAAATCTTCCAATATGGGCACCTGTTCCAGTGACAACTCTCCAGGAAGGAAATTTCTTGTCGCTTCCTGTTGTGTCTCCAGGACAAAAAGTGAAAGGAATCTCCCAAACAGGATACAGGCAAAAAAAAAAAATTACAAAGCAAGGTCCATAAAAACATGGATGAGTGAGTTTGGGGTGGAGGAACTTGACTGGCCTGCACACCTTTTGGATAAATTAGAGCGGAGACTGCGAAGTCACATCTGCACATGCAGGAATGCTGTCTCCTATGGCAACAGTCTTTAACAGTTCCTAACACAAAGCGTAACAGTTCTTTCACCTTCACTACAACTTCTCCTTGTAGTTCTTCAGCAAACTGAGCTCCCGGTCTCTCACTAGACCCTCTGATTCACTGCCACTGAATACCTTGAGCTCCTTCAATCTTCACAGTGGTATCTTCCTCAAGCGTCATCCCTGCCTCTCTGCTGGGTCCCTAGCTTGGCAATCCCGATGCTTCTCAAGCTTCACCCCACTGGCCTACTGGGTCCCTGGCTTGACACACAAGGCTGCTCTGCAAGCGTCACCTCCGCTGGCTGGGTCTCTGACTTGATCACTGCCCGAAGTTTCCCAATTCTCCACCGCGCCCGTTCGGTGAGAATACTGCTCCGGTACTTGCTTCAGTTACTTACTGTGGTCCCTGGTAAAAAGGTGATTGGTCCCTTAGTGGCGACAGCTTCCCTTCTACCTCTGACCACTGACAGGTTCTCCGGCTGGCAGAACCGTCACTTTTGGTTGGACTGAATCCCAACCCTCCGCTGCTCTCTTGCTTCTGGATAGGCCCTCAGGCAGCCTAGCAGCTAGACGCCCCTGGGACAGGCCCAAACTATGGCCTAGCAGCCTGGGTCGCATGACACATGTCCACCCAGACAGCCATCCAGGTGGCACAGAACATATATCACCTGACTCCACCCGACTATTCAGGCTCTCCCAGCAGGCCAAGGGGTTCAAGAAAACCCCTGCCCATTGGCTGAAATACCCCATATACCCATAACCTGACCTGGGGTTGCCCTTATCATATCTAGTACCCGACCACCTAGTGGTAGAAGAGAAAAGTGCAACAAGGCCAAACTTAGGGAGAAATAAATGGATCTCTAACAATCAACCAGGATAACTACTCCTGGCAAGTAAATTTGTGAGGAGCATCCCTAAATAAACTCCAGGGTGCTACATCTATATCAATTAAAGTGTATTTTTCTAAACGCAAGCAGTGTAAGTATGTGCATTTGTATGGTTATCAACCTCTTGCAATCCTCTGTATATCAGAGCTCACACTGGGGGAGGAGGAGGCAGCAGCACAAGGAACCAACCAGTTGTGTTGCAGTTTAAGGAACATGCTGATAAGAGGAAAGGGCAGAGTGGCAGTAAGGTAGGCTCACCAGTGTGCTGTTCTTGCTTTCCTATTCCAGGTCTAGGATGGGGGATAGGACAACACCTGTAAATTGTATTGAACTGCAGCAGAGAAAAATCAGGTATTATGCCCTGCTTCTAGCTGGGCTGTGCTGTCTGCCAGAACTGTCTAATGTTTAGGACTGGGTGGACAGGTTTACAAGTTATTTGGCAAGTAAAACAGCGCTCATATACAGTATGTACTTTATCTGTGTGTTAAGCTGTTTGCCGGGATTTCAGATTACATATTGTAATTGGATGTTATTAAAATTTACCTTTCCTTTTTAATCTGCAGCCATGGGCGTCCACGGGTAGGGGCAAGGGGGGTCAAGGCCCCCCTGGAATCAGGGATCATATCTTCAATTCAGCACAGTTGCATCGCTATCGGGGTGTGGCAGTGGGGTGGCACCATCAAGGTGCTGTCAAGCCCCCTTAACAGTGTAGTGTGACTTTGGATCTTTTCCCTGCTCAATCCAGCAGAGAACTCAGCGTGTGCTGTGACAGGAGAAAGGCGAGCTGCGGGCTGCCAGAGGTTTCCCTCGCTCGCCCCCCCCTTTCTCCAGTCAGGGAGAAGAGACGGCGGCTCTCACCAGGTTCCCCACCCAGCTTCCTTCCCACTCCGTTCCTTCCCTATTGGCCATAACTGAGGGCCAATCAAAGGTGACTAGGAGAGGAGAGCATCATGGGACATGTAGTCCCAAAGATTGGTGGCCCCATTTTCCACAGGGAGGAGGCTACAGCTCGATCAAGAGAGAGATTGAGAGTCTGCAGCCTGGAAAAAAGCTGAGGGAGAGGGTGCTACAGGACAAAGAATGAAAAATAGGGAAAAATACTGCACTGTAATTATAGATCAACTAATAAGAGGAGCAGCAAACATTGCCGAAAGACTATCGGTGGGGTAAATTGGAGAAGTAGAAAATGTTGCGCTATTTTCTTTTTTTTATTGACGCGTTTCGTCCTCTAAGACGTCATCTGGGGTATGGACCACTAGCACCAGCAGCACACTTAAATAGAAGATGTGACTCCAAAATGAATGGATTTCCAGCGGAAATTAAAAAAAAAAAAAAATGACTCACTATGGTAGAATAAATGGTAATTGTTGGTAGGGCAATATTTGATCATTTAGATGGACAAAGGAATCTGAAAGTTAGCAGTTGTTTTGTTAGCTCTGAACTGCTGGATGATAGAAGCATCCCAGTAGGTCACATGCTGGTGGAGCAGCGTCACTCTGTCACCCCTGCTCCGTCCATGCGTTGGCCTGGTGGAAAACCAAGCCTCGCTATGGATTAGGAGCGGGCTGCCGTGATAGGATAGCATAATATCTATACACTGCCGTGACGTCTTGACATCATTGCTGCTCCGTCCATGCATCAGCCTGGAGACTCCAAGCCTCGCTATGGGTTAGGGGCTGGCGGCCGTATCTAGGCAACATGACGTGACAGCGTTCATGTAGTGCAACATTTTCTACTTCTCCAAAGAATGAGGAGTGTGCTGGGCGGAAGCCAAAGAGAGAGCCACGCTGCCCAGCGCCACCAGAAAGAGCCACGCTGCCAGCGTCACCAGAGAGAGCCACGCTGCCCAGCTACACCAGAGAGCCACGCTGCCAAGCGTCACCAGAGAGAGCCACGCTGCCCAGCACCACTAGAGAGAGAAAGACTGAGCCACTACCAGGGTACAGACATGCTACACTACTGACCAGAGTCGCCCCCGGGGAACCCTGAGTGAGCGATCGTCCAGCCAGAGGGATCACTGCTGTAGTTTCGCTGGGTCTGATAAGTTGGCCATTATCCATTACTTATCCTAGGGACTGTTCTAAGTCTGCAGTCTCTGACCATGATAATGTGATAATCCTTTGACAAAGTCATGTGGGCAAAGTTATGTGGGCATGACGTAACGCGTAAGGAGAGGATAGCCTGGTGACGTTCAGCTGTGTGGGATCTCGGCCGGGAGCCCACACTGTTTTTATCCACCGCTGCATTAACTCTGCATACACTGTAAGTTATCTGCTGCTTATTTATAATAAATTTTTTGAAATACTACACAATGGAGCGCTTCAATCTGTTTGCTCACATGTCCACCTGAGAGGAGCTGGCAGGGACGCAGCCAGAGGATCAGATCCGGAGGAGGTGGATGCCCAAGCCCATTAAGGTTGATTTTCCTTACCTATAAGGTAAGGGGTTGGGGGAAACAGCCTAGGACATCTGCATGAAAAGGAGCACCACGTTTATCTCTTAAAGACTATTATGAATACAAAACCCACCACTTCACCTGGAGATTACTTATGAATTGTGCACTATATATGGGAATACCTATTTGATTGCACGGGACTTGTTTTCAATTTTAAACACCTTTATCTTGGACTCACCGCAATTTATTTATTTATTTATTGAACACAGGTTTATTTGTGCCTTTTGTTTTTAAATGCACAGGTTTATTTATTCACGGATTGCCTTTTTGCACTAGTATTTTTATTCCAATTTACACGTTATTTGCTATTTTTATATTATTTATTTTTCACTTGAATATTTATTGCCACTTATAGTTTTATTGCACTATCTTTATCCATTTATTTTGACACATGGGATGTGGATTCTACATTTTTACATTGTTTGATCTATTCGTTTGATGCTGTTTATATAGCTCTACTCAGTGTTTGATGCTATACGCCTTGATTTATTTATTTCATTAATATCTTTGGACGCTGTGTCTGGAGCCACCCTTGTTGGACGATTCCCCTTGGAGTGGTGGACTTTTAATAGCGCCACATTTTTATCCGATCAGTAATTTTAATGCACTCTTGTTACATTTTTAATTAGTCTTTTTTATACATACCATTTTTATGCTAGCGCCCCATTATTTATATATTTATTTATATATTTATTCTCAATGTGATAATGACATTGCCGAAAAGGGGTGGTACATGGGTGACCCTAAAATGATGCCCCCCCCCTGAAAAAAGTTCTGCGGACGCCCCATGTCTGCAGCCGCTGTAAATTTCTGTAAAATGCAATGCAATATGACTAACTGGAGGCGTTCTGTACACAATTTCCTGCTTGTGTGATTGGTTCACTGATTTTCCCAGTCTGCATTGAGACCCCTTTAGGCGGTTTTCAGGTGCTTTAGCACTCGTAATAGCCTCTGCTAAGCGCCTGAAAAATGCCTCATTCCAGGGTGACGCTTCACACTGGGGCGGGGCGGTGCGCTTGCGGGACGTTACCAAAAGTCCTGCAAGCAGCATCTTCGGGGCGGGTACAGCGCTCCCAAAATGCCCTGCCCATTGGAATGAATGGGCAGCACTTTCAAAGCACCTTAAAAGCATTTTGAAAGCGCTGCAAAACTGGATTTTTTATAACCCTTTTTTGGGGTTAAAACTGCCCCACTAGCAGCCAAAAAGCGCCACAAAAGCACAGCTAAAACGGCGCCACTAGCATGAGTGGCACTTTAGCACTAATGGCGGTGCTCTCTGTGTGAAAGGGATCTAAAACACAAGTCAGATATCAGCCATCCCCTGTAACAAAAATGCCATTTGGTGACATACTCCCAATAGGAAATCATTTCTAAAGGGATGCAGACCCAGCAGCTTTCCTCATTCGTGCCCTGCAGGTGAAGCAGCTGGTTGATAATTAGGAAACCACTCCCATTAGATTACCTTACCACATGGATGTAGACAAACACACAGGAATTTCATCAGAATAACAAAAGATAGGAATCAGCAACAAAGTTTGTTAAAATCCTTGTAATATACATAGATCACCTGGAGGGGAATGTTTTTTTTTGGAGTTACTCTTATCCTATGCATTAAGGTGAAAAACCTTCTGTGCTGCCGCTGCCCCCCAGACCACCCTTTCCCTTACCTGAGCCCTTCCGATCCAGTAAAGTACACAAGCACAGTTGCTCCCGGCGCTGTCTCTCTTCTCATTGAATAGATTGATAGTAGCTAGAGAAATTGGCTTCCGCTGCTGTCAATCCAATCTGGTGATGTAGGGGCGGGGCCGAGTCCTCGCTGTCTGTGTCAATGGACGCAGCAGCTGGACTCGGGAGCAAGCATGCACAAGCCGCTTTCCCTGGGAGCACCCGATAAATAGGAGAAGCCTGGAGCGTCAGCGGAGACCCCAGAAGAGAAGGCTCTGGGCTGCTCTGTGCAAAACCATTGCACAGAGCAGGTAAGTATAACATGTTTGTTATTTTTATATATATATATATATAAAAAAAAAACCTTGAAGCTTTACAACCACTTTAAATCTCATCTACTACTTAAAGTGACACTAAACTCTGGATAAAATATTCTAATCAAGTATGTGAACCTTACTCAGTAAGTACCTTCTATTGGTTCTCAGCCTCCTCCACATCTCCAAATGTATTTATTTTTTGCTGCTGTGATGTATAACTTCCTGTTAGAGGGTGGCTACATTAGCTCTCCATAGTCCCTCTGTATGTGGGAAGCCACTCTCTCATGCTCACTCCTGAGATGGACTAGGACTATGGGATGTGCAGAGTGCATAGAGCAGTGCTCATTACTGCAAATAATGTGCACTGATCTTTCCAAACAAACAGAAGTGAGAGGGAAAAAGAGACGTTCAGGAGCTCACATAAGGTGTGCCAAGGTGTCAGAAAACACAGTACGAAATAATTTAATAGTGTATCTTCTTGAGCATCCCCCTGAGGAAGTTATATAATTTCCCTTGTATTGACACACGTAGGGGAGGGGACAGGATGGTGCAGAAGACAACTGGTCTGTCTCACGGAGTACGAGCATACGACCTCAGCTATATCCCTGTGTTTTTAAGGCACGATTTAGACCGGTGCACTGACGCACCAAACCCAGGTGAGTACCCTGTACTAGGGCTTTGTTTGCATAATAAAACTCTGTTTAAATGATATCACACTATGGAGTTTTTTTTTTTTTGCTGTTTATGTGTGAGGAGGCATCATCCTTACAACTAACCTGGAATCTAACCTGGAATCCTTTAAGGTGATTCACAAGCGTAATTTGACCAAACTTAATTGTGAGGCCACATGCTCTGAGGTGAGCGGCTATTACCTAAGGGTGGGGAGCACCTGAGTGAGATCACTGCAACAGATCTTTAGATCACGGTCACCAATCAAGTCACGTCTATTTTATTTTATTTTATACATTTATTTTATATATTTTATATATTCATTAAGGACTTTATACCAATTTTGAACTGATCCTTATGTGATCAGGGTGTCACGGAATTATATGCACTTGAGCACTTTAGTTAAGTTACAAATTACTTCTCCCAAAAAGTAATTGCGTTAGTAACTCAGTTACTACATTGGAAAAGTAATTAGTTACTCAGCAAAGTAACTTTTTTTTTAAATATTCTAACTAAGGGGCGGGTCTAGTATTACTGTAACCAAGGGGCGCATTTATTATTGTTATATATCGTGTAACCAAGGAGCTGCTCTATTATTACTCTAACCAAGGGGCAGTTCTGTTTTATCGTGTAAGCAAGGGGCGGGTCTATTATTATTATATCGTGTAAGGGGTGGATTTCTACAGAAGAGGGTGAATGTTAAATTAATGGGCAGAGCTCGATATATATAACAATAATAATAAATGCGCCCCTTGGTTACAGTAATACTAGACTCGCCCCTTAGTTACACGATAGACGCCCCTTGCAGAGTAGCACGAGCATCATAAGGGTGCGGCATCGCCTCGTACAATTACATGTTAACTGCGCCTGCGCTGTGTAGAGTTCACTCAGAGCTTTTTAGGTTCGGCAATTTTTACATTACTGCCATATAGTGACGGTAGATGTAATTGGGGTAACTAAGCCAAAGTAATGGGAACTGAGTTACCATGAGGGGAAAAGTAATCAGTTAGATTACTAGTTACCCTCTAAAGTAACTGAGTTACGTAACTCAGTTTATTTTAACTCAGTTACTTACATCACTGATGGTGACACAAGTCACTTATATACCACTACAGCAATTATTTATATATTATGTTATGTTGGCACTTTTAACCCTACTGCAGTTATAGCAGACCATTAGGGAGAAAGCGCAGCACAATATTTATTATTATTTAGTGTATGCTGACATTTGTGAAGTATACCTGCCGCAGGAATGGACTAAGGATTTATATGGTCAACAACTTGCTGCCATCTTGTGATCAGATTGTGGTATAACAACTACCAGTATCGAAATGGCGAGGCTGATTTATGAAAGGCGTTTATAATAATAAAAGACAAATATGGAAATAGTCACTTCAGTTATCCAATCATCCAAGAAAAGCCAAGAAAAAGACAATCCCTGTTTACTTGTGCAGATGTATTTCACATGACTGAATAATTGAAGTGAATATTCACACAATTTTATAATTGCAGATTGTCAACTTTCTGGTATTGCATACACACAATCGGACTTTTTAGGCAACAAACATGAACGTAGTGACGTTTCAAAGTACTGACGACACTTCAAAAGAGGAAGTTCGAATACTCCAGCGCCACCTTTGGTCAACTTCTATATTGTTTTCTGATCTTTTGCATTGGTTCTGAGCATGCGTGTTTGTACTTTGTTCAAAAGTCCGTTGGTTTTGTGTACAGACGGACGGACAGCCAACAAAAGTCAGATGAAACCTGGAAAAAGTTGGTCCGATGGAGCGTACACACAGTCGGATGTTGGTCCAAACCAGCTAATTTGCATGTTGGTTGTCAAAAAGTCCGATCGTGTGTACGGGCCTTTAGCAGCATATCTGTAAAGAGACTATTCATCATTTTGTCACCAGGTATTTTCCATATTTCCATTCAGATCATTTATATTATTCAATGTACCTTAATAAATCCGCACCTTCTTTTTAATTTCAAGGGTTTTTATTATTAAACATGTCTAGAAGAAAACATTCCCCACTATTGAGGGGGTGCATTGCCTTTCTGAACAGCCTGAATGAAAACCAGGGTGTCCCCCTCACTCACTGCTTTTAGGATACATATAAAACAACAAGCAGCATTCCCGGGGTATACACACGCACTTGATGATTTTTTTTAAGAGCAATAGGAACACATCCTATTTAGATGCTTTGCAAAAGACATCTATAAAGGTAAAGAGTACTGACAATAATGAGAAACTGTTACATTATCAAATTCTTCACAATTTAAGTTCAGTCAATACACATTGTATAAGTATGAATGAAAAAGGACTTCCCCCCTGTTGCATGTTTTTTTTTTTTTTTTCTTTAGCTATGGCACAGGTTCCCCATACCATTTATTGACAATAATGCCGCGTAGACACGGTCAGACTTTCCGGCAGAAAAAGGAATCTTTTCATCGCATATTCTGATCGTGTGTGGGCCTCATTGGACTTTTTTTTTTTTTTTTTTTCTGACGGACCTAGAAATAGAACATGTTTTAAATATTTAAATCAATTCCTATCTGTAAAAAACGCTCGTCTGTATGCTGTTCCGACAGACCAAAAACGACGCATGCTCTGAAGCAAGTACGAGACGGCAGCTATTGGCTACAGGCTATTGAACTTCCTTTTTCTAGTCCTGTCGTACGTGTTGTACATCACCGCGTTCTAGACGGTCGGACTTTGGTGTGATCGTGTGTAGGCAAGACCGCTTGAGGGGAATTCTGTTGGAACTCCGTCGGAAAAACTATCAGAGAGTTTATTCCAACGGAAAAAACGGTCGTGTGTACGCGGCATAGGACTTGTCTAATAGTCCTGACAATCATTTTTCTTACCCATTGACTCAAAAGGCAGTTTGATGCAAGTTTGGATGCACAACATTTTTTGCTGGATTTGTTGAACTCTGAGCGATTTCTTCCACCCACATTATATCTTATTTTTATAGTATATAGTATTGATATTTAATATGGTGTTTGCAATTAGTATTTATTTTTTAACTGTCCCAGGTGCTATGAACACTAGCAATGTCCACCATTGTTCTGTATAGGCCATATGTCCTATAAAGATAAACATCTGGGGTATCTCCATGCATTGCCAATGTGTGAGTTCCGAAGTACCCCTAATCCTCCACTGGGTGGAGGTGTTATTTCACTTCAAACTGAAAAAATGTAAAGAAAAAGTTTATTTACCTTTGTAGTCATATGCATTGGAGAAATTAAAGTAGAACTATAGGCAAAACGTTTTATTTTTTGTTTTGGAGTAAGGAAGGGTTATAACCCCTGTTTATTTTTTTACCATCTGTTTCTCATTCGAGAGATTTCCCTTCACTTCCTGTCCCATAGCCAAACAGGAAATGAGAGTAAATCCTGAAAATGAAAAGGGAATCCCTTGGACCCCCAGGTCACCAGAACTAGTGTCCCTATTGGGATATTTCCCCTCTATTAATTTTCTGGAGACAATGATAATGGTAAACAGGACAAATAGAGAGGCGCACAGACAGCAATAAAAACTTACAAGGCTTCTAATCCATCTGCACTCTGTCCAAAACAAACAAAAAAAAAGTTTGCGTTCAGTTGTACTTTAATTTCAAAGTTCACAAAAGAGGCACTAAAAGGACACGTCTTCTCTCCTTTTTTTCCTCTATGAATGGCACCCTACCAGCTCTATGGATGAAGTTGCCCAGTGGGGACACAAGCAACAATAAATACCTGACAGAGGTTCTATTCCACACACCAAGAAGATTCTGGCTTTAGGTACACTTCAAGTGTCTTGTAGTTGGCTTTTTTAAAGTGACCCTGTCAGGGGGCCTACAAAATAACAAAGGCACTACCCTGTAAGTGAAGCACTATTATACATACCCATTCACCATCCCATTTTCTAAAACTTCACTCTGTAGCAGAGCTCCTTGAACCGATCCTATTTGAAACTTTTAAGTTTGAAGGACAGCTAATCCCTCCCCCCCCAACCTTCCATTGGACACTGTGGTTCAACCTGCTGACCCCTAGCCTCTAGTCAGTGCAGAACACAAAAGGATGTGGGGAGGCACAGGAGGAACGGCGGAGGCCAGCAGGGGACATGCTGTTCTAGTGTGGAATAGGATCTGCCCCGGGAGCTACAGTGTGAAGTTTTGACATACAGCCTGAATGGCAGATTTCTTCATAGGATGGTTATTTTCTTATTTTGTGCAGTCCCCTGGCGGGGTCGATTTAATTAAGCTAGTTACATAATATTATTAAGCTGATATGCATCCTATTTTGTTTGTTTGTTGCAATCCTGACCTGTATTGCCTGGAAGTCATATGTCTCCTGTGGCCCATGTTCCTTCAGTTTCCTCCATAAACAAATAAATACTTGCTTTGGGGGAAAAATTCTCTTATCAAGCAATTTCTTAAAAATAAATAGTAGTTTTACTGATAAGGAAGGCCCAAAATAGGCTTGTTGTACAGAATGTTATATTTTTCAGAAACATGGTTTGCATTTCTACGGTTCCCATAAAAAAATTGAATGATGAATGTGCATTTCATTTTATTTATATCCATTATTTAAAACCTTGTTCACGGTGCCACCCCCTAAATTCATCCCTGGTATTAAAGTCAATGATAACTTTGCTTTGTTTTATTATTCCTTCCTCTCTCACAATACATTCACCAGCTCTATAATTGCACTACCTATTTACTTGGTCCCTAGGGATATTATAAAACCAGTGGGGTAAAAGGCAATTATTGGTAGGGTCTGATCCTTGTTTTCAGAAGAGATCATGTGACCAATTGCCTAGGCTGCATAGAGGCAGGTTCTTTTAGAAATTCTACATTTAAGGCAGTACGGTGGACAGAAGGGTAGGGGCAGTGTTAGATTATAATTCTGGTGACTTGGTTGGCTGCTCAGGGGCCACAGCTTCCACTGGGATCAAGGCAGAAATGGCTTCATAAAACCACTATACAGCGATCACTGAAAAACTGCAGGTCCAGCTGCCTGTGGTTTTCATGGAACTGCTACGCAATTGTGTACTAACATAATCTCCATGTCTGTTAGGCCTCAAGACCAGCATGCCTCTCGGAGAAGTCTGAAGTCTGTTCAAACTCCCCTTGCGCAATGAGATGATCCACACGACATAGAGCCTAGTCAAATATGGAGAAGCCTTCCCTCAAGTAGTCTTGAGTTCTAAAAAGGGACAGCAGCTTCTCTTACTCCTCAGAGAGCACTTCACTGACCAAGTAATGAAACACATTTCCATTAACCACCAATGTAAGGGGGGCACTTCTATATTGACCACCGATGTAAGGTGGCCCTTCACTAACCACCAATATAAGGAGGCACTTCCTTATGGATCCCCGATGCAAGTAGACCTTTCACTGACCACCAATGTAATAGTCTTTTTCTTTCTTCCCATCCTACTTTGCCTTCTCTTTTGCTCTCCTTCCATTGTCTCTATTGCAACCCCTGTTTCTTTGCTTTTTTTCCTTCTACATTGGGTCCATGTTTGGTTAACTGTTTCCAGGTTATACCATAAAATACAAAAGAAACCACATCAATTCTCTTGTAGTTGTCTTTATGAGACCAGCCAGTTACATAATATTGTTAAGAAGATGATTTGCCACCTTTTGCTCCATGGCACTAATGTACAGTGATGTAAGTAACTGAGTTAAAATAAACTGAGTTACCTAACGCAGTTACTTTAGAGGGTAACAAGTAATCTAACTGATTACTTTTCCCCTCATGGTAACTCAGTTCCCATTACTTTGGCTTAGTTACCCCAATTACATCTACCGCCACTAGATGGCAGTAGTGTAATTCCGGTGTCCTGCCGAAAAAGTTCCCCCGCCGGATAAGGACCCCCTGTACTGTGCAGGCGCAGGGCTTGCGCAGTACGAAGGACTACAGAGCTTTCGAAAATTGCCGAACCTAAACAGCTCTGAGTGAACTCTACACCGCGCAGGCGCAGTTAACATGTAATTGTACGAGGCGATGCCGCACGCTCCGAATGCTCATGCTACTCTGCAAGGGGCGTCTATCGTGTAAGTAAGGGGCGGGTCTAGTATTACTGTAACCAAGGGGCGCATTTATTATTATTGTTATATATCGAGCTCTGCCCATTAATTTAACATTCGCCCTCTTCTGTAGCCATACGCCCCTTACATGCTATAATAATAATAGACCCGCCCCTTACACGCTATAACAGATCTGCCCCTTGGTTAGAGTAATAATAGAGCAGCCCCTTGGTTACACAATATATAACAATAATAATAAATGCGCCCCTTGCTTACAGTAATACTAGACCCGCCCCTTAGTTACACGTATAGAATATTTAAAAAAAAGTCAGTTACTTTGCTGCGTAACTAATTACTTTTCCAGTGTAGTAACTGAGTTACTAACGCAATTACTTTTTGGAGAAGTAATTTGTAACTTAACTAATTACTTTTTTAAAGTAAGATGACCAACACTGCTAATGTATAAGTTACATTGCTTTCTCTGTGGTCATGTTTTTTAATATTAGTGCCATAGATTCTATACTTTCGAAATGTCCAGCACCATGTACTGGAGAAAGAATGATTCATGTCTGTGGGGAAGCAAGGAGTGCCAAGTGTCATCAATTTTGTATGGCCTAGAGCTACCTATATTAACTTGTAGAGGAGGGCAAACTCACAATCATACTGCATGTTTGCATCTCAAGGACTGTTAGAGCTACATAAACCCTAAAAACAGGATTTACAGAGTGTTATTTCTATAAACAATACTGTGAAATGTAATAAAGAGACAGTTTAGACATAAACACTACTTTCTCGAGTTGACTTGGGTACACACTATGAGAAAATTTGGCGAACGATCATCTGGTTTTCCTCAATGTTTCAGAGCAAGTTGGTAAATCATATGTGTAGGTACTTCAACTCGTTCGCTAATGGGTGTCCGATCCCACCCAAGGCCTTGTTGGCTCACATCACGGTGCTTCCAAAGGAGGGTAAAGACCCTGCCCTCCCCCAAAGTTACCATCCAATATTGCTACTCAGTTTCAAAATTTTGGCGAACCGTTTAAAACACCTTCTACCCATCCATTATTCATCATGACCAGACAGGCTTCATATCAGGTTAGGAAGCTAGGGATAACATATGGGCCACACAGCTTATTTATTGGGCAAGTACACTACTCGCCAAGACTCCCTACCCTACTTCATTCTGTCTACCGATGCAAAAAGGCATTTGACTGGGTTGACTGGTCATACCTCAGAGCGGTCTTAGAGGCCCTGGGCTTAGGCCTTTACATGCTACAGTGGATCGTGGCCCTATGTGCAACTCCATCACAGTTGGGTCGGGTAAACAGCCTCTTCTCTGCTTATGCTGATGACGCTCTCTTCCACCTTAAAAATTCCATTGTCTCGTTGCCAAACCTTTTGCGCGAACTCAAAACTTTACCTTACCTGAAACGCTAGCTACTAATTTGCGTGAAGCTTTCCTGTTTAATTGGGCTAAATCCTCCATCAAGTATCTTGGGGTCCAACTCACTGACCGTTTTGAAACGTTATACTCTGCCAACTATCCTACACTTTTGGGCATGGTGCGTAGAGACTTGCAAAGCTGGACAAAGATAACCTTCATATGGCTAGGTCGGGTTAATATATTTAAAATTAATATCCTCCCTAGGGTACTTTTGCTGTTGCAGATGTTACCTATCCCTCTTCCTAAAAGCTTCTTCACCCAACTTCAGAGTTTACTGGTTGGGTTCGTATGGCACAATAAAAAAACGTGGCTGGCCATGTCTCAACTTCAAAGAGCTAAAGGGATGGGGGGGTCTAAGCCTCCCAGACATATCCCACTACTATAGGGCCATAGTACTCCAATGTATTCTAAATTGGTGCTTTCATACTCATTCCAAAATGTGTGTTTCTTTGGAGAAGAGCCTGGCAGGCCGTAACCTATTGTATGCCCCCTGGCTGTCCCGGAAAGACAGAGGGTTCCCAGAGTCAGTCTCCCCGCTGACTACCCATGTCTTACGAGTCTGGGACCGCACTAATGCCTTGTATTCCCTGGTCCCCTCTGGGTCCCCGCTGACACCACTGGGTGTATTCTTGTGGTTCCCTCCTGGGAAACACATGGCCTTTTTTGGGTCCTGGGTCGATGATGGCAACCCCATTTGTGGCAAGTTCTTGGAAAATGTCAGGCTGATCCCCCTAGAGACCCTCATAGATAGATTCGAGAGCTTCCCAATGGACTGGTGGAGATATAAACAGTTACGTAATTTTTGAGAGACCCATGGAAGTTGTATTGGGGAGCTCTCTACTCTTATTCCATATGAACGGCTGAACTCTGTGCAGGGACGGACCTGTCAGAGCTCTGCTCTCCCCTATGGGGGGATCGGATGATTACGGACCGCCTGTCCGTTTTCATCCAATCCGATCCGCCAGACGTATGGAAAATAGGGTTTACATCCGTCTGGATTTTGCGGATCAGATCGGGACAGATTGGATGTCAGCGGACATGTCACCGCTGACATCCGACGCTCCATAGAGGTGCATGGAGCGCCCATTCAGATCCACCTGAAAAAAACTAACAGGTGGATCTGAACGGTCCGCACATGTGAAAGGGGCTTAAGAGTTTCAATTTGTATGCAATCAGGCAGGTCCTTGCACTACATGGTTTTGGTAAATCTGAAGACAAAAATCAGCAGAAAATCGAATAGTGTGTATGGGGCTTAAAGGCCGTAACACACAATACGAAAATCGGATGGAAAAAGACGTACGACGAGGTGTCTGGCGATTTGCGGATCGTTAGTATGGTACTTTCAACAGCCGATTTCGCTTTTTCGTCAGACAAAAGCTGGATGTGCAGACTATAACATTTTTGTCTGATGTGAACTCAGCGTCGGATTTTCATATCATTAGTATGGTTTTTCGTACGAAAAAAATCGTAAGAGCAAGACTACGCATGCTCAGAAACGAAAGAATACATACAAAACTAAAGAACATATTACGTCACTTTTGACATATTCTGTCGTAAAGTTTGGTATTGTGAGTAACCTCTTCACTTTCGACATGAGAGTAGCATGCCACAAAAAAACGGATGTTTGGTCGTCCGAAAATCTAAGCGTGTGTACGAGGCTTTAGAAAGGATAAAAAATACCATGTAAATTGGAACACCGGAGAAGAAAGAGAGACCTTGCCAAGGAGAGCGACAGGTCCCATATCATCGGCTTCAAACAAGCCCCCGACTCCAGAGTCAACGACCTCCAGGCTGCACTTGAAGCTCATCCCCAGTTTTGTGCGAAAGTGTGTGATCTGCAGGAACAGAAAATGTCAGATCGTCCAACAGACAGGCTCACTGTAGCTCCTCCATTCTCACATGTAGGGCTTGATGTTTTCGAGCCTTGGAATGTAATGTCTCCTTATACTAGAGGACACTCTGCAGAGAGTAAGATGGGCTGTTATGTTCACTTGTTTAAATACTAGAGCGGTTCATTTGTGTGCAGATCCGCTTTAAGAATCAAGTGCAGAGAGTTCTGACAGCTGGAAAAAAAAAATCCAGGCAACCTGCCAAGTTTTATTACAACACGGGAATAAGTAGAAACAAAGTATCTTTTCGTTCTTTTATTAAAGGAAAGAACTCTGGCAGGAAGTTTAACCATTTAAAGACCAAACCTTTTCTGACATTTGTTGCTTACAAGTAAAAATCATTTATTTTCTGCTAGAAAATTACTTGGAGCACCCAAACATGATATATTTTTTTTTTAGCAGAGACCCTAGAGAATAAAATGGTGGTTGTTGCAATATTTTATGTCACACCGTATTTGCGCAGCGATTTTTCAAACGCAATAAAAAAAAAAAACAGTAAAGTTAGCCCAATTTTTTTGTATAATGTGAAAGATGTTACACCGCGAGAATCGTGATCTTTATTCTAAGCAAAGAAATCGTGATTCTCATTTTAGCCAGAATTGTGCACTATTTACTGGAAGGGCCACGTGTTCCTTTCCTATAAGCAGTCAAGTTATTCTGAAACAGACCAGTGCTTTGAAATGTCACGTCATGTGGAAAGTAACAAATTAGAAACAGGAACAATATGTTTGTGCACACTGTTGCTAAACTTTAATTTCTCTAATCATGGCATCGTTTTTCAGTGTTCTGTCAAATAAATTGGTGATTTATTATACATAACATTATCAGAGTTATATTTGCCTGAGAAAAGCCACAAACACTGCCAATGAAAGGATATTTGTGCCCAATAGGTGGAGTTCTGCCTGATGTTTTATGAAAACGAGGGCAAAAAAAATGAGAACTGGTGTTTGTTGATTTGGCTTAAGAGAACTAGTATAACGCCATCACAAATCTTTCATTGGCTAGAAGCTTAGATTTAGGTACAATGTACAGTATATTACAGTCAGAACCATTTTAAAGCTGGACTCCAGAGGCAAACAGCTATACACGAAGAAGAAATACATTCATAGGATATGTTTTACCTGCCAAAGCATATGTATTTCCATCCATTTAGCCCTGAGATTTATGCAGCTCGGCCACACAGTTAGAGGAGCAGCAGACTGATGAGGTCATTCCCCTGTCACTCTGCTGTCTCCGTCCATGAACATGTTCCTTGTTAGCACACAAGCACTGCAGCACAACTGATTGGCTCCTTGTGTTGCTTCTACCTTTCCCAATCTGAGCTCTGCCTTACAATGGACTGTAAGAGGCTGATACAAAATCAAGCTGAGTTACTTACACTGTTTTTCATTATAAAAAAATACATTTAATAATGTGTTAATACAAATCTACATGAATGTGTGCCTTTTATAACTGCCTAATTTTCAGCTTTAAAATGATGATGAACTTAGTGCCAAAAACTTACCAGTGACCCTCATCAGGGGAAGATGGTGGATCAGTGTAAATGTTTATGTAAACCAGAATTTTATCTAAAAAATATTATTCCATTATTTGTATTTATAAATGGACCCATTCCCTGCTAGGTCTTGTTAAATGTTGCAAGAAAACCGATTCATAGACATGGATGTAGAGAGCAGTTCTCTTTCTTTATTTTGTTTAATTTCCTCATTCTAGTTTATTTCATTTTCTATTTTACTCTTTTTCGTGTTTTGTTTTTGTTATGTTCCCCTACTGAAGCAATCTGTCATATGCATGCAATATATGTCCGGGTATTGTTTTTTACGCAGAAGTTTTGCTTCTTATAATATCATACTGGACTTGAAACATTGCAATGTATAACTGATTATATTACAAAACAACACTATAACACTGTTTTTCAATTTTTTTTTTTAAAGTTATTGTTTCACTTGAAAGAGGATACTTTCCCATTTAGGCAAGGTTCACATCTGTGCAGGTCCATTTATTATTTATTACTGAATTGGCTGCTGTAGCTGTGGGAGACATAGGGAAAAAGTCCCTGATAATTTTTTAAAAACGTGGCCGCATGGAACCACATGATGCTGAACCACATGATGCTGCAACACCATGAGGTTTCAATGAGGATATTTGCCAGCACACCACGGATCAACAAGTAGCGTCCAAACTCATTAATTTTATTGTAGCATAATCACAGAGCAGGTAGTGCAACGTTTCAGAGTCACGCAGGACCCATTCGTCAGGCGGGTGATGGCATGCGTGACGAAGGGGTCCTGCGTGACTCTGAAATGTTGCACTACCTGCCCTGTGATGTGATCCTGCTTCAATAAAAAAATCAGTTTGGACGCTACTTGATGATCTGTGGTGTGTTGGCAAATATCCTCATTGTGACTTCCTGAACCAGTTTCCAGCTGGTGTTTGCTGCAGGACCCAAATCTTCTAGAACTTGATCCAGGAACATGTGCGATGGGAATATAGAGTATTACCATGAGGTTTCACACACCCAAAAACGTTCCATTAAAGCGGGACTGTACCTGAAAGGTGCCAAATGTGACACCGGAGGGGGGGAGGGTTCTGAAAAGCAAAAGTTCCACTTTAGGGTGGAATCCTGCTTTAAAAATGAATGGCACCCCTGCATGTCTGCAAAAGAGCAGCATGTTATGGGTGAATCTAGACTCTTCTCAAACATAATCTGTAAATAAATCTTATAATTGTCTTCATCACATTATGTACCACTTTCTGACATCTAATGTTTGCCAAGTATGACCTGCAGTTCATTTAGAGTACTTCCTAAAGTTTGTATTATTTATTGCAGGGGATGACTGGCAACTTTTGGCCCACGGGTCAAGTACAATCCAGAGGCCCATGCAGCCACTCAGCCCCCCTCCCACTTTCTCTTTTCCCTGTCTCCTTCTGCAATCATTCCAAGCTGAAGCTCTAATCCGGTTGGCCTGCTGCACCAAGTCCGGGTTCGTGAACTGGCCAGCAGGGGCAGCGGGGTGTGGCAGGGAGGAGCCGAGAGTGTGTGTACGGAGCCAACCTCTATTCAGACACGGCATACACCATCCATGCCAGGGGGGGGGCTTGGGCTTTGTCCTCGTCCTCATCCCACACCTGGTAGCACATTGGTTTGAGACTTTTTACTCCTCTTCACCAGGAAGCTTTGAGATATGTCTGTGGCAAAAGCTTTACAGCCATTTTACAGGGAATCAGAACGGACAATTGCCCCCCCCCCCCCCCCCCCCCCCGGCCCAGTCCAACTCTGATTTATTGCCAGTAGTCTTTAATTTCTACCTATTTTCTGGAGACTTCTATGCCTATACAGTGGAACCTTGGATTACTAGCATAATCCGCTCCAGGAGAATGCTTGTAATCCAAAGCACTTGTATATCAATGGGAGTTTCCCCATAGAAGTCAATGGAAGCAAAGATAATTCATTCCACATTGACTTCTATTGTCTATTGGCCAGAGGAGGGGGGGGGGGGGGGCTGCCGGAGAGACTTGGAAATACTCAGAGACGGCTCAGATGCACTTGCGAGTATTTACGAGTGTTTACAAGTGCATCCGAACAGCTCCTGTTGTCACCGGCGCTCCCGCACCTCTGGTAATCTGCACACCGCAGAGGCTTGACTCCTGTCGTTTCAAACCGAGTCAGTATTTAAAAAAAATAATAGCTTGTATTGCCAAATGCTCCTTAACTGCGTTACTCGCAATCCAAGGTATTACTGTATAATGTAACAATATATTAACTTATTTTTTTTGTCTGTTTTATATTTGTCAGACTTTTCGTTTTAAATTTAATTAAACTGTAACAATTACTCCCTGAAAAAATCTTAAAGGTACATTGAGAAATAGTTTTTTTTTTAAACACTCCAAATGTCCTGATGTATGAATTTCAGATTAGCTACAAAGTTGCAGTTCTGCTTCCTCTTTCTTTTGGATAGTTGTGTTATTCTCACATGCAGCTTTCCTGCTATTTCAAAAAGGTCCTAGGCAGCAAAACTCACATAAAGGAATCTGTTCCTAGTTAAAGGGGTAGTAAACCCTTGTGTTTTTTAACCTCAATGCATTCTATGCACCAGCCCCTAAAACCTCTTGTGATGCACCAGCCCCACAGAGCCCCCCCCCCTTTACTTGCCTGAGCCCAATCGTTCCTGCCCGGGGACGAGCAGACCCGCTCCAGCCGGTCTTGGGTCCTGATTGGATAGATTGATAGCAGTGCAGACATTGGCTCCCGCTGCTGTCAATCAAATCCAATGATGTGGGAGCCGGGGTGGATCCGAGTCCTGCTGTCTGTGTCAGCGTTTCTATGCAGTGCGTTCCGCAGCTGCCCTGGAGATATGTGAACCGGCTCCATAGAGAGCCGGTCACATTCTCATGCTATGCGAATTGGATGTGGGGAAAACTTGCATCCAATTCGCATAGGTGTGAACCCAGCCCTAAGGTAAAAACTTTGTGACTTTAGAACCATTTTAAAGCCAAACTGCTGGAAATGTAAAATGCTTTCTTGCAGTGGGGATTCCCCTGCGTTGCAAGGGTTGAATGCTCATTTAGGTCTGGAGGACAAAAATGTGTTTTACTTAACCGATCCTCCTCTTTGCCACCACAAATGTTAAGAGTGTTCAGCATCTGCTCTGGAATCACATTCTCTTATAACACAGGGAAGGCACAGAGTGCACACATGTTACAACCAACAGCACTTTTAATCCTGACAGGTGTACTGTAATCCCTTCCAACTGAGGTGAGATGATTGTTTCTCAATCTAGCATTCCTGGTTTAAGGCTTGGTTCACATTAGCCCAAGTCCAAAGTCGCGCAAATTTCATCACAACTTTGGTGTCCGACATTGATGTGACTTTACACTTTGTGGCATTGAAGTCGTCTCAATTTCGGACCAAAGTAGTAACCCCGGTTCACACTGCCGCGACTTGTCATGTGACATTAGAGTGCAAAGTCGCATGACAAGTTGCACCCTATTAATTGCAATGGAACTGCTTTAATTGGTGCGACCCAAGTCGCCCTGACTTCGAAAAAGGTTCCTGCACTACTTTGGTACGACTTCAACATGACTTGCATTGACTTCTGTTAAAGAAGTCGTATACAAGCCGCAATGAAGTTGTGCAGTTGTGCAGGGATATCGGATTCAAAGTCGTGTGACTTTGAAGCCGCCGCAGTGTGAACAAGGGTGTACAGGAACCTTTTCTAAAGTCGGACAGACTGTAGTATCAGTTAAGGCAGCTCTCATAGGGAAACATTGAATTTCACATGTCATCTGACTTGGGTTCCTAACAAGTCGGATCCTATGTCGCATTAGTGTGAACTGAGCCTAAGTGAGTATTAATCTGATTATGGTGGCAGACAGGTGTCCATCGGCCAACAGTCCCCAGGGGGAGTACTGCTCAGGCAAGCAAGAAAACATCCGAATTGCTGTAGTTCTCCCATGTGATAAGTGACATCGGCAATGCCTGCCTACACTACCCTCCCATGTACATTGACATAAACATCTGGAAATGAACTTTTCATGTGTGCCCTTGCGTGTCATCTGTTCCCTGTTTAGGCCCATTCTGGTGTTTCAGATGTATAGCCACCTTGCTTTAATCTGTGGTTCCTTCTGCTAGCCCGTATGTACTACTATATGCTATAGAAATGTTGGGGTAGGTGGGAGTGTAGTGTGAAACGTAGGCTTCTAACACCTCTGGAAATTTGTCAGATGCTTGTAGGTAGATGCAGTCTGCTGTCTCCACTGCAGGTGGTGCTCAACCACAGCGGCAATGCAGAGGGAGAGGAAGTCATGGAACAGGGTTCCTCTATGGTTTCCTGAGTCACTGGGGAGCGATCTGATTGGATGCTGGCTGCCCTTGTGACTCTAGCAGCCATCTTATTTGTGACAGAATCTATTTAAGACCCTGGTCCCTTAGTTTGGCACGCTCTTTGCAAGTGGTTAGAGTAGGGAAAGGTACCCCGTCTGCTAGGGACAGCACTAGCGATAAGGAAAGGTTCCTAACGAGGAGGGAATGTGTCTCTCTGGATACCTTCCTGATTTGGCACCAGACGGCCAGGCCACATTCTGTCCCTCTCAACAGGCGCTGTTGATTTGGCTGGAACCTGCTTCTTCACATTATTGGAAACTGCGTGTGTCCAGCTGGGTAGCTGTCCCATCGGGTTTGTTGTGAACTGTTGCTGCATCACTTCAATACAAGTTTTATTTTGCACCTGACTGTGTGAATTATTGCCACACACCACGTTGCATCCCACCTACATGCTGAAGGTTATTTCTTGAAGACAGCAGAGTTCAGCAATGTGGATAGTGGGAGGGGTGCTGTTTTTTTTGTAGTGAGGACTTCTGTTTACTTTTTAAAATAGCAATAGCTTCCCTTTAACACTACAGGGGTTATTTACGAAAGGCAAATCCAGTTTGCACTACAGGTGCAAACTGCACTTGAAATTGCACTGAAAGTGCACTTGGAAGTGCAGTCACTGTAAATCTGAGGGGTAGCTATGAAATGAGGGGAAGCTCTGCGGATTGTATTATCCAATCAATTTCCTTGCATGTCCCCCTCGGATCTACAGCGACTGAAATTCCAAGTTCACTTTCAGTGCAATTTCGAGTGCACTTTGCACTTGTAGTAAATAACCCCCTATGCTTTTTTTATGCTGTTTTTTTGGTTCTGTATTACTTTGCTGTGACATGTACAGTGTGATCCTGATGTTCTAATAAAGGCACAAGAAATATCATTTGGAGTGCGGCTGTCCAGAATTTTCTACTCACCTTGATATGCTTTTTTCATCTCATGGTTTACTCAGCTCGTGTGATTGGTCATATTTTATTTATTACAAACTTATTTGACAAATGACAGGAATTACATTTTTACACATTAGCTGCACCAGTGATTGTTTTTAAATCTGAAGTGTTAACACTGTAAATAAAAAGTAATCATTTATTCTAAAATAAGTACAATAACATTTTTTTTTTTTTGGTACAAAACTAGAATATAAGTAAAACAGGTAACGTGGGGTTAAAGTGTGTCAATGAAAAATATAAAAAGACATATTTATTACATATCTTCAATACATGCACATTTCATCGTGGGGGTTATTTACGAAAGGCAAATTCACTTTGCACTGCAAGTGCACTTGGAAGTGCAGTCGCTCTAAATCTGAGGGGTAGATCTGAAAAGAGTGGAAGCTCTGCTGATTTTATCATCCAATCATGTGCAAGCTAAAATGTTGTTTTTTATTTTCCTTGCATGTCCCCCCTGGATCTACAGCGACTTTACTTCCAAGTGCACTTTCAGTGCAAAGTGGATTTTCCTTTAGTAAATAACCCCCATCTTTTATCCCTTTAAACACACTACAATTACACTAACTGCTGGGGCTTATTAACCGCTTCCTGACCGCCTCCTGTAGATATACGTCTACAGAATGGCACGGCTAGGCAAAGGCACGTATATATACGTCCCCTTCAATTGCCTAGCCGTGGGGTCACGCACGCCGCCGGCGGCGCGCTCTGGTCGGGAGCTCCGTGACCACGGCCGCGGGACCAGCGGACATGATCACCGCTGGTGTCCCGCGATCGGGTCACAGAGCTGAAGAACGGGGAGAGATCTGTGTAAACAAACCTCTCCCCGCGCTTTCTACTCTGCCTGTCATGTTCCCTGTGATCGGGAAAGCCGATCAATGAAGTCAGACGTACAGCCACGCCCCCTACTGTAAAAAAACACACAACACGTCACACTAACTCTTCCCCGCCCCCTAGTGGTTAACTCCTTCACTGCCACTGTCATTTACATAGGAATCAGTGCTATTTAAATAGCACTGATTTCTGTATAAATGACAATGGTCCCAAAAATGTGTCAAAAATGTCCGATGTGTCCGCCATAATGTCGCAGTTACAATAAAAATCGCTGATCGCCGCCATTACTAGTAAAAAAAAAAAATATTAATAAAAATGCTATAAAACTATCACCTATTTTGTAAACGCTATAACTTTTGCGCAAACAAATCAATACTCAATAATTTTACCAAAAATATGTAGAAGAAAAACGTATCGGCCTAAACTGAGGTAAAAAAATAAATTTTATATATTTTTTGGGGATATTTATTATAGCAAAAAGTAAAAAATATTGCATTTTTTTCAAAATTGTCGCTCTATTTTTGTTTATAGCACAAAAAATAAAAACTGCAGGGGCAATAAAATACCACCAAAAGAAAGCTCTATTTGTGGGAAAAAAAAGGACGCCAATTTTGTTTGGGAGCCACGTCGCACGACCGCGCAATTGTCAGTTAAAGCGACGCAGTGCCGAAACGCAAAAAGGGGCCTGGTCTTTTGGCTGCAAATTGGTCCGGGGCTGAAGTGGTTAAAACAGACAGCCAAGGGGACAGTGTCTGTACCACAGTTTTACCACCTCCCTACCACCCACAAGCAAGGGCATGCATCTGCTCCGGCTGTACCCATGTGGCAAAAATTAAACGACATGTCAAGTGAAAGTACTAAGTTGCGGTGGCGCAGCAGCATTTTGAGTGTTAAAGCAAGCGGTTAGGAGGCGATGTAATTACCTGTACAAATGCAGGAGAGCTATTTAGTTTCTTAGGCAATAAGGTAGATGGACATAAAGTGGAAAATCATACAATAAAAATTTTGCTCTATAGAAAAGCATTTTCACAACCAGTGTTTAGTTGAATCCTAAGCTCCCTCCACGGATTCTTAGGCCCCTTTCACACTGGGGCGGGAGCGGCGTCGGTGGTAAAGCAGCACTATATTTAGAGCTGCTTTATCGTCATTTTAGCGGTGGTTTTCGGCCGCTAGTGGTGCAGTTTTAACCTCCGCTAACGGCCGAAAAAGGTTTAAAACCACCCGCAAAGCGTCGCTGCAGCGGCGCTTTGCCTGCGGTATTGCCGCGCTGTCCCATTGATTTCAATGGGTAGGAGTGGTTTAGGAGCGGTGAATACACCGCTCTTTCACCGCTCCAAAGATGCTGCTAGCTGGACCTTTTTGACCGCCCTGCTAGCGCACCGCTCCAGTGTGAAAGCCCTCCTGCTTTCACACTGGAGTGAAATGGGACGGATTTTTTCAGGCGCTATTTTTAGTGCTGTAGCGCCTGAAAAACACCCCAGTGTGAAAGAGGCCTTAGTGGTAACTTCTGTAGTGACAAAGTGATCTCTCATCCAACACTGACCACCAATGTAAGGTGTCTACACTATCCACTAATGTAAGAGGTCTATTCTACACAGTACTCCACTAATGTAAACCAAATGTGTCCACTGATTAGCAATGTAAGGGAGTAGCTCTTGGCTGTGAGTATACACCCATGACCAAATATATGTGTTTTCCCATTTACCATCAATGTAAAGGGGCATTACAACACTGACTATCAGTGTATGAGGACATTAGTCCAATGACCATTAGAGTGAAGATACAGTACAATATTTGATGTCTGCTTTGCTTTTTGTCCAATAATATTATTGGTTTCATTGTCCAATAATATTATTGGTTGCATTTCATGATTGTAACTAAAATTATTTTGACAAGCAGGGATATGGTAATAAAAAAACTCTGCACTGGATGTGAACTACTTTCTTTAAAACTTTCTACAACTGATTGCTCGTGCTACTCTATCATATGCTGTAGGTAAATACATTTTTAGCAGGGTTTTCTTGAGACCTGAACTCAAAATCAGCCAATGTAATGAAAATTGTATCAAGACTATACATATAGATTCATAAGGTGGGAGAGCTTACAATCTTTAAAGCTGTATACAATCAGATTATACAGTCTTCTTTAGATTTTCCATTCTGGACGTGCACATTGCAATTTTCTAGCAATTTCAATCACAACTGAACAGATCAATTCACACATGTTTGATTCACCAAACGGAAATAACACCAAAAGCAGTGGACAAACATTTGTTGTACTGATTCATCAAGGAGTTAGGGCATGAGTAGGTGTTGGTGTTGGTGTTTGGAATCTTGCTACTTGGTAGGGGAAGACAATTTGGACAACACAATTATTTACTGTGTTACATTTACCAAGGAAGTGTGTTTTTCTTTATGTATATTAAGAGCTCATTTACACATGTTCGCTCTGGAGTGTTGCACTAACGCAAGTGCATTATGTTGCACATTGACGTGCATTGCTGTAAAGCAGCTCATTTATGTGAGTGTAAAGCCAGCCTAAAAGGGAGGAATAAACACTCAGTTCATTTATTGCAACAGGCCTGCTTAGTGTGCATAAGCATACAAAAATGCTATGTCCTATTTTTTAAGAATAGGTTAGGCTGCAGCACATACATGCTGACCACACATTAATAAATCTGGTGTCTATTTGAAATGCATTTTTGTGCAAGGAAATAGACAAGAAGACAGACAACTGTGAAAGGACCCAGTAACCTATTTTTCTGCAGTAAACACAATTTATATGAAATCATGTGAATAGTGCACACCAGTGTCCTGCTGTTTGGTGCATTTTTGATCCCACTAAGGCTCCATTCACACTTGTACGACTCCAAAGTTGCGCCGACTTTCCAATGCAACATAATGCAATAATGCACACTGTGTGTACTCCAAAGGCATGCTGGTAAGTTAATTGGCTTCTGTCTAATTTGGCCCTAGTATATGAATGTGAGTTAGGGACCTTAGATTGTAAGCTCCTTGAGGGTAGGGACTGATGTGAAAGTACAATGTATATGTAAAGCGCTGCGTAAATTGACGGTGCTATATAAGTTCCTTAAATAATATATATATATATATATGTATATATATATATATATATATATATATATATATATATATATATATATATATATACATATATATATATATATATACACAGTATATATATACACATATACAAACACACACACACATACAGCATGTTTACACATCTTTATATACTGTACATATTTACACACATGCTCATACATCCGGTCCCCTGATACTTTCTCTAGAACCTTTCTCTTGTTCTGGTATTTTACTCGGTTCCTCTTGCTGTTTGTGTACATGATTACGCTCCGTTGCTCTTTCTAGTGAAAGAAAAAATAAGCAGGTCACAATTATTTGTATTTAGAGCTGGTCACACACTTGACAACTTTCAGCCACATTAAAGAAACTTCTTCATTGATTGTATCTGAAAGAGTACTTAAAGTCATTCCAATAAAATCATTTCTGGTTCACTGGTTCAGATCTTGTCCCTAAGGGCTGCCATAAGATCCTCCATTTTCTGGATATCATTTACTCTGGCAAACCACTGTCCCACAGTTGGAGGTGAGCTACCTTTCTCTTCCCCTACGGATGCAGGCCTTAGCTGCATTTAGTAGCTGCAGAAGCAAAGATTCCCTGTAATGTTTACTCGTTGAAGAAAGATAGCCGCCAGATCATCCACCAGAGAGAAGCCAGTTGCCAGAAGGTATGCAAGGCCGGACAATCCCAAAAGACATGCAAGAATATTCCAACATGTGTTCCACATCACCAGCAAGTGCATGCATTGTTGATGCAGAATAATACGCACTGGACTGCATCTGGTGTGAACTGGCCCTAAGGCCCCTTTCACACGTGCGGACCGTATGTCCGTTTTTCATCCATCCGTTTTCGAAAGAAAAATGCACATACATGTACCCCTATGGGATAGCGGGTGTCAGCGGATGAGCATCCGCTGACAACCGATATCGTCTGCCTCCGCTGTGGTCCGATTCTGCAGATGGAGGAACACCATATTTTTCCATCTGTCTGCAGAGCGGATCGGATGAACACGGACAGACAGATCCGTGTTCATCCGATCCCCCATAGGGGACAGCGTGCAGGGACCGCCCTGTCATCCGCCGGCTCAGCAGAGATCAGCTGAGCGATCCCCGCTGAGCAGCGGATCTTCACGGGGCGGATCAATACGGATCCGTCCCATGTGAGGGGCCTAAGACGTTACAGACTTTTGTTTTGATGCACCTAGAATGTATTTAGCCAAATTAAACTGGGCTTCAAATAAGCTTTACATTCACTAGGGGTATTTTATTTTAAGTAGAACAGGACCAATCTGAAGCCTATACTGTATAATATCCACATTACAACCAACTGTATTATTTTATTCATCTACAGTAAAACCTTGGATTGCAAGTAACTTGGTCTGCGAGTGTTTTACAAGACGAGCAAATTTTTTAAAATTAATTTTAACTTGATAAATAAGCGAGGTCTTGCTATGGGGGCACCCAAGCCAAGTCAGAGCTCCGTGTATCTATTCAGACACGGAGTCCAGACCCTGCCCAGCCCCACGCCCTCTTTCCCCTGATTGGCTAACTTGGAAAGAATTGGAAGTAAAGGAGCCCCCGGTATCCAGTAAATTCAGGTATTAAAGAGATGTTTTGTTTGAAGTTTTTAGCAATAAAATGAGGCTTGTTGGGGGTGCCTTTGGCATATTGATCGGACCGATAGATGTCCAAACACTGACTATGTGTTCAGACTGAGGCATAGTCAGCACATATAGTCAGCACACATAGTCAACGTTTGGACATCTATCGGTCCGATCTATGTGCCAAAGGCACCCACCAACAGGACCATTTTTGTGACAATTTTTATTAGCAGCCCTGATGAAGGGGGAGTACTTAGTCCCCCTAAACACAATGGCCTCATTTTATTGCTGAAACTTAAAATAAAACGGGAGAGTCCCGGATGGCCGAGGAAATCGAGGACATTGCTGGATAGAGAAGGGGCTCAGGGAAAGTATTAGGGTGTGCTGGGGGGCCTGCTACACATAAAAGTTTTTTTTATCTTAATACATAGAATGCATTAATATAAAAAACCTTTTGCCTTTACAAATCCTTCAATACCAGGCACTCCCCCCCTTCCTGCCCAAGCCAATTTTCAGCGCTGTCGCTTTTTAAATGACAATTGCGCGGTCATGCAACACTGTACCCAAAATACATTTTTATCATTTTGTTCCCATAAATCTATTGTGTTGGAGAAAGACAATTATACTTCATTGCTAGAACATGTAATTTGATGCAGTACATGCACCAGTGGCAGGTTAAACATTATGTCTCCGTTCACACCTAGGCGAATCCAGAATTGCAGGAAAAAACGCAGGACGAGTTTGCAATGCCTCTATTTCTTAATGGCACCCAAATACGGTGCGATTTTGCCGCGAGTGACAAAACACGCTAAAATAGTGGCAAAAACTCTGTGCCAGGATTTGGTACATGAGCTTCATTGGAGCATGTTTCGAGAGGAGAGAGACAATTTCACATGAACAGTGCTGCTCCAAAAATGCCCCCCAAAAACGAAATAAAGACACGGTGCAGCAGCTGTCAATGTGCTACGTTTAGGTGTAAATGGAGCCTACAACTCCACTCTGTGCAGCCTATGGCAACAAGATCTCACTACGGGCTTAATTCACTAAAGGATTTCCCATGCGATATACAGGTCACGTGACTAATTTAAAAAAAAAAATAATAATGAGATATTGAAAGTCAATTAATCAATAATAAAAACTAAAATGTGATGTAAATACCACAAAAAAAATAGGATAAATCATTAAAGTGGTTGTAAAGGCAGAAGGTTTTTTATCTTAAGACATTTTATGCCTTAAAGTGGAGTTCCACCCACTTTTACAACTCTTCAGCATTCCTCACCAAAGTGTGCACTGTAAACGAATTGCATATTTTTTTTTTTTTTTTTCTCAGCACCTACTGTATATCTGCTGTATTCATTTTTCACTTCCTCCTCCCTGGCCGCGGCCCATCGCATCATTTCCTGTTTGCAATGCCTCCTGAGAAGGGGCGGCAACTTCCTCTGACACTGCCGTTGCTATGGAAACCTGACCTGAAACCTATTACACTGCTTGTGCTGCACTGAGAATGTGCGAGATCTGCAAGGATGAGATCCAGGAAGAAATGCAGTCTGGCTTCAGATGCCCACACTTAAGATGGACACGGCCTGCTGTAAGTTTATAAAATAACAAACTACTGCTATAAACTAACAAAACGGACCTTAGTTTACAGACTAACTTTACTAGAATACATTAGGCTTGTGTATTATAGGGGTATTTTTATTTAAAAAGTATAATTTCGGCCGGAACACCGCTTTAAGATAAAAAAAAACTACTGTGTGCAGCAGTCCCCCTAATACTTACCTGAGATCCATCTAGAAGCAGCGATGTTGCACACGAGACTTGGCTGTCCGGGATTCCCCTCCTCATTGGCTGAGACACACAGCGGGTGCTATTGGCTCCACACTGCTGTCAATCAATGTCAGTGAGCTAATGAGGATAGAAAGGGGGCTCCATGTCTGAATGGACACAGAGCAGCGGTTTGGCTCCAGTGCCCCCATAGCAAGCTGCTTTCAGGGGGGGGGGGGAATCAACAAGAGGGAAGGGACAGGAGCGCCAAAGAGGGACCTGAGAATAGGAGGATTGGGGCTGCTCTCTGCAAGACCATTACACAGAGCAGGTAAGCATAAAATGTTTGTTATTTTTAATGAAAAAAACACGAGTACCGCTTTAAAGTCAATTCATTAAAAAATACACACAGATTCGATATTTATCACCTGCTGTGGGCAGCCAGTATCTTAGTAATGCACAAAATAACAATGAGGGGAACTCTGCATTGACCAGTAAGTTAACCACTTGCTGACCACGGCACACAGATGTACATTGGCAGAATGGCACAGGCAAGCAAATGGGTGTTCTGTGGAAGAAATTCTTTTTTTATATATTTTTGGGGGATATTTATTATAGCAAAAAAGTTAAAAATATAGCTTTTTTCAAAATTGACGCCCTTTTTTTGTTTATAGCGCAACAAAAAAAAAATCACATATGTGATCAAATACCACCCAAAAAAAGCTCTATTTCTGGGAAGCAAATGATGTCAGTTTTATTTGGGTACAACGATGCATGACCACACAATTGTCAGCTAAAGCGACGCAGTGCCGAATCGTAAAAAAAGGCTCTGGTCAGGAAGGGGTTAAAATCTTCCGGGGGGGGTTGAAGTGGTTAAAAGTATACAATATATCAGTGTGGAAATGTTCTGCCCTGAGCTCAGGAATGAAAATAAATTGTAACATTTCACCAGAGGAAGATTAGTTTTGTGAGTGAAAGCACACAATGTTTTCATAGTTTCACAATATCTCTGTGTGCATTCATTTAGGCCAGGGGTGCCCAACCACATGTGGCCTGCGGCCCTCTGATGTGGCCCGCCACCTCCGTGCCCTAGGGAGAGCAGCAGCCACCAGCCATAACCACCTGGGGGACAGCAGCAGCCAGCGATACCTGCAGGAATTCTGAGGAAGAAGTGAAGCTTGAGGTCAGTGGAGGTGCAGGTAAACCGCAGTGCATCAGTGTGAAAGCAGCCTTAGACCCCTTTCATGCGATCAGTCCGAATCAGGTCCGCCTGTCCGTTTTCATGAGGACCCAAACGGAAACTCTATTCACCTTTATAGAGCGTCAAATGTAAACTGACTTGTGTTCGTTTACACCTGCCTATCTCCTATGCAGTCTGCTTAAAAAAAAGGGGGATCTGTCCCCTTCTGTCTGGGCGAATCAGGTCAGAGGGCCTATAAAGTAGAGCGGGCTGTGTTTGTGTCCGCTCTGCATATGCAGAACGGACACAGACCTATCATCTGCCTGCTCTGCTCATTGTGGCCCGCGACCGGTAACCAAGTCGCTAAAGTTGCCCTCACTTTTCAAAAGTTTGGGCACCCCTGATTTAGGCTCTACATTTTGGGGCCTGTTCACACTAGAATGCAGTGTGGGTAAGCTGCATTCGCGCATGGCTTCCCACATTGCAATCGCACTGCCCTTGCGATATGCTGCGGGGGTCACAGTGAAAAGTTAATGACACCCCAAATGCAGGTCGCAGTGTGTTTGCCCACACCGGGCCGCACTACATCACATGGTACAAAAGTACCATACAGTGTGGTTCAAAAAGTTGTGCATGCACTACTCTTGGTGCGGTGCAGTGCGATTTCAGCATTAATGGGGCTGAAATTGCACTGCACAGCACTGCATGTGAATCATGTTTCAGTGCGATTCACATGCAGTTCCTAGTCTGAATGGGCCTTTACAGAACTATCTTCCTCTGGTGCAGTGTTAGCATGTAACAGAAAAAAAAATAAAATTGTGCAAAAACAAATGTAAAACTAAAAGACACATTTAAGTACTAAGTATCGTAACTATTTAACACATTTGTTAAAAAAATGCTTGTTTTTTTAGTGAACTGACTACTTTTAATTGACTACTTTGAAATGAGTGAAATTACGGTAAGTTAATTTAACTTAAACATTCATGTGGTATTTATCTCTTAGTGAATTGACCCCTATATCTGATATCTGTAATTGTAAAATGTAAGATATTCTCTAAGGTTTTTACTAACGTCTGTATTTCCAATAGAGCAAGTCATTTCACTTCCTGTCCCTGGCAGTGACCACCAATCTTTTTTTTCTTCTTCATGTGGCTATGTGTGTTTGCATTTACTCTACCTGAACAATTATTGTTAAGGCAAAATCCCAGCCACGCAAGAAAAATGTATTGTTTTCAGGCAGTTGGATTTGACAGGTGCCTGCTACTTCTCCTCTCCCTTCATAATAGGGAGAAAAATGCACCTGGTGACCTAAACACGATGATCTGATCTGACATGCATATTTATAAAAAAAAAATTTTTGGCAGTTTGATCACTCGTGCAATGTCAATGGCCATACTGTGTCTATGGCTAACTAGACTTGCATTGTCAAAAGCATCTAAGCAAAAATCCTTCTGCAGCATTACTAAGCAGGAGGCACAGCCTGGATATGGTATACTATAGGCCAGTCTTTTTCAACCAGAGGGCTTTCAGGTTTCCTAAAAATTACCCAAAGAACTGTATACAGGCCAGTGGGTGGATGAAGAATGCATTTTAGTTACAAAAAAGACACATGTTTTCATTGTTCACCATTATAACCTTCCAGCCATTGGCGTCCTAGTAACCAATGATATCATTGGTTGATAAGGGGGGCGTCAGGCACCTGCACAATATCCTTGTTTGCCCCTCCCCTGCCGATCTCCATCAGCACTGGGATCACATTAGCTGAATAAGGGAGAGAAACCTTGCAATACTAGTCAGTACCAACGTGCAAAGGTGTGCTTGCTTAGAAAGAATAAATCACCTCTAAAGTTGGGTGCCCTACATGTGTGGATGTTTATGCATTATGTAAAACTATTATGCCGCTTACACACGAGCAAACTTTTCGACGGACTAGGTCCGACGGTCTTCCCAGCGGACTTTCGGCGGAGTTCTGACGAACTTTCCGAACTAACGGACTTGGCCACACACAAGCATACCAAAGTCTGACGGATTCGAACGTGATGACGTACGACCGGACTAGAATAAGGAAGTTCATAGCCAGTAGCCAATAGCTGCCCTAGCGTTGGTTTTCGTCCGTCGGACTAGCACACAGACGAACAGATTTTTCGACCAATTTTTCAGACTTTTGGGAAAAAAAAGTCCGCTGGAGCCCACACGCAATCGATATGTCCGACGGATTCCGGTCCACCAGACCTAGTGTGCCGGAAAGTCAGATCGTGTGTACGCGGCATTAGATTTCTTTTTTACATTTTAGAATGGGGTGCCTCAAGGTTGTACATAGTTTTAAAGGGTGCCTTGACTGAAAAAAGACTGAGAAACACTGCTAGAGCCAAACGGGGTCAACCCCAGAGTACATATCTAACTATATTATATATATATATATATATAATTTGCAATTGCCAACATACCTTTTATACTGACGTGTTTATAAACAAACAATGAAATAAAAAAGATTACTGCACATGATCCGATGACTACTAAAAATTGGAACCTCCCATTTACACAAACTGAATCCGAGGTGGATGTTCCTTGTCTAGACTTCTGGCGACCTTGCTCAAAGCACCTACAGGAGACATGCAAATTATTTACATATAAGTGTATACAAATATATGACTATTGTAGCAGAAATTATTCGAACCTCAGTATAAAAGAAAATTCTAAATTTGACAC
Organism: Lithobates sylvaticus; assembly: GCA_028564925.1. Taxonomy (NCBI): domain Eukaryota; kingdom Metazoa; phylum Chordata; class Amphibia; order Anura; family Ranidae; genus Lithobates; species Lithobates sylvaticus. The sequence continues at coordinate 150,562,401 of CM053035.1, read as the reverse complement.
AGTTGTTTCAACCTACATATATATCACATCAGTGGCAAAATTATCAGGGTCACAGCAGCTGCACTTGAGACTGGGCCCTGGAGATCCACCACCATCTGCCAGTGTAAGGGGTACCCCCGCCCATCTGCCAGTGTGAGGAGCCCCCCCCCCCCTCCAGTATGAGGGGTTCGCCCGCTATACGCTGAGGGGAAAGAAGACAGAGCTGAGACTCTGGACCACCCCGCCTATCCAGAGAGAATGAAGGAAGCGGGGGCGGACACTAAAAAATAAAGTCAGCTGACAAGCTGACACCAATCGAGTGAAGGGGGAGGAGCTCTCCCCTCTGTGACTGCAAGGAGTCCCCATGAGACAAAGGCATTCCTGGAGGCATGGTGACGGAATTCTGAGGAGGAATCGATTGATTCAAGTAAGTGACAAATTGCCAGTGCAATCCATCCCAACCTCCTCCAGGTGATGGGGGATAGGGATGAGATCGGTGGTGGTGGGGGAGGGGGGGTGGGATCAGTAAGAGGTAGAGGTGCTGGTGGGAGAGGATGGCACCACCCTTGCCACTGATGCCACCCCCCTCAACACCACCACTGCTCCCCCCCGAACACCACCGCTGCCACCCCCCCTGAACACCACCGCTGCCACCCCCCCCCCCCCCCACAGAAATGTTTTACTTTGTTGTACAGAGAAAAAAAATTCAAAGTCATTCTTTTTCAGGGGGCCCTTCATGATTTCTTGCATTAGGGCCCTGAAGTTTCTAGTTACGCCTCTGTATTACCCAGCAGTCCCACCCAGGACTGCTGGTAGGGAGGTACCAGCAGCCCTTCCAGTCCCATACTGGGCCCCATCTGGTCATTAGGAGGACCCAGCAGTGATTTGTCTACAGCCAAACAGACAGCACACATTTGCTAGTATATGGTAGTGAACTTAGCCCCTCCCTCCCATGAATGCCCAGACATTAGGGTACTGATAGTGTACTGATCGGCTCTAATAGGCATCAAAAAAGTGACCTGTGAGCGGCATGCTGGGCGCTCGCAGGTCACTCAGCTGTGTTAGAAAAGCAAATGAATATTCGCTTTCCTAACACTAAACCACCTCTCCGTCAATCAGGTGCTCAGATCTGTTACCTATCACCTGACTGGCTGAAACGACAGGCCCTGCGATTGGACGCCTATCAGGCATCCAATCATAGCAGAGGACGTGAAGAGAGGACAGGAGAAGACATCGAGGAGCTGTCCCACCGAGACAGGGTAAGTGCAGACGCTGGCAGCATTTGATGGGGCACAGTGGGAGCATTTGATGGGGCACAGTGGCAGCATTTGATATGGCAGGGTGGCTGCGTTTGATGGGCACAGTGGCTGCGTTTGATGGGCACAGTGGCTGCGTTTGATGGACACAGTGGTGGCAATTGATGGGCACAGTGGCGGCAATTGATGGGCACAGTGAGGCTGCAATTGATGTTTTTTTTTTTTTCAGTTTGTTTGCGCTCCCCAAAAATTTTGAACACCAGCCACCACTGGACCATACTAGTCACCCTGCCCAGATCTGAAGGAAATACATAAAGGACTTCAAGATTTCAGTAAGAATACAAATGTCTCTTGTGTTTAGAAAATATTTTCTTAGACGTGGTTTCAGATTTAAGGAAACATAACATACTCTGTCCATGCAGTACAGGTCTTTGACATATTTCCAGTACTGAAGTGACCAGGTGGACAAGCTTCACATACATTATCTGTTTTTGAAGTTCCTATTTAAAATAAAAAAGTAAAAACAGAGTGTAAGCTATAGTAACAGTCTCTGTAGATAAATACTGTATTACTTTACTTTTAGACATTACATTACACTTGTACTTTATCGTTTTGACCAGTTTTGATTTACCCCTCCAACCTTTGCAATTTAAAAAAAGCGTGTTTTCTTTGACGTGCTCATTCAAATATCTTTATGCTTAAATGCACGGCTACATGCATCAACATACATTAGAAATGCACAGTAACAAACATAAACATGCATGTGTAAAATGCAAAGACAAGATGCAATTGAAATACCAGAGTGAAGAATGCTAAATCAGAATTTCATCTTTGAAATAAAAAATGCGTTTGATTGCTTGCTACGGGCAATTGTAGCTTCTGTTTCTGGAAACCTTGCTGTAGTAATTTAAACAGATCAACACAGCAAAAATCATGTTTTTATTTTTTATTTTTTTTGGCTGAAAAGTTAGAAATACGGGAGATTCCATAGCTAAGTCAATCAGAGGGTCAGAGGTTACCTGAAGTCTGACAGTGATGTCCTGTCAATTGCCTGACCTTGCACAGAGACTACCAGTTTCTTTATACACAGTGTGTAAAACTGCTGTGTGAAAAAATAAAAATTTAGAATCTGACTGACTGCATATCCATATGTTCTGTGAGGAAAATCAGCTGTAAAATCTTAAAGTAGAACTTTACCCAATATGTTTTTCATTTTGGATAGAGTAAGGGAGGGTTATAATCCCTGTTAGCTTTATTTTTTGCCATCTGTGTCCCATTGGGTTGATTTTCCTTCACTTCCTGTCCCATAGCTAAAACAGGAAGAGGAAATCCCTGCAAATTAAGACAATTCTTTGGGGTCACCAGTGAATATTTTCCCCTATTACTTTTTGGGGGACAACCAAAAATTTGAGATTTTCTTTTACTTTCACTTTCAATGATAATGGGAAACAGGACAAATAAAGAGGATGAAACTCCTTAAAGGAGAAGTATATCCAAAGCTATTTGGTTATACTTCTCCTGGGGATAACAGGAGTGCAGTTAATTCAGCCGACAGTGGGCTAAAGTCCGCTATCGGCTGACGTAGATAAAAACAAGCATTATGATATAACAGAGTAACAGGGTCTCATAGTGTCTAGATCAAGTAATGATACACGCCGCCTGGCTCTACCTTGAGGAACCAGGTGGCATGTACCATTACTTGATCTGGATGTTGTGAGACCCTGTTACTCTGTTATATCATATTGCTTGTTTTTAATTAAATAAATTAAAGTGCATTTCCTTAAGCTTGGCTGGTATTCTCTTATGCATTTTAACCACCATACTGCACTATTGGAGATTGTTTCCTTTATTTTGAGAGTTCTGTGGATTCATCCTAGCTGGAGAAGTTCTATCATTAGAGGAGGAAGTAAGCAGAGGAACCACTGTCTGGTGTACAGGATTGATTACCATTATGCTATGTTGGCCCTTTTGAGGGTCTTGTCCTGAGGTGAGCATGTGTTTTTACCTGGTGACAGAGCACTCTGTAGCACTCTATAGCAATTTTATATCACATGAGTTTATTATGGAATGATTGATTGTTCACTATTGGGCTGCGCTATCACAACTTTTTTCTTTACCTATGCTCACACTGCCACCATAGAGGAACTACAACACCACAACCAGAGACTCTCAGGTAGGGGGGAGGATGCAGAGAACCGTCTTCACAGAAATAATGTGTGGGTGGTGGGTCTCTCTAAAGGCGCAAAGGGAAACCATCCTGAAATTTTTGCTGAATCATTCTTTAAAAGGAGCCTACTGTATGTAGTTTAATTGGCCGACCGGGTCCCTACAGCACTAGATACCTTTCCTGATGTGGTTCGTAAATTACAGAGGCCGGGACCACATTTTATCCACGGCACAGAATAAACCACTACTCTGCTTTGAGAACACCTTAGTCATGTTGTTCCTAGATTTCTCAGCTAAAAGCCAACAACACAGGAAAACCTTCCAGGTAGTTTGCAGGCGCCTACGAGTGAAAGGCATCGCCTACAGCATGCTTTACGCCATCAAACTTTGTGTGGTTTATGAAGGCTCCATGAGATTTTTTGTCACCCTAGAGGGTACAGTTGCCTGGCTGGAAACTGTCAGAACTGCTACCTACCAGTCTCTAACAAGTTTCTCTTTTGCTTTGTATGGGGATCCTCTTACCTGAATATCCTGTTATCCTTCTACTCCAGGCAGCTCTCCTTGCCTTCCTCCATACCACTCATCTGTATAAGGCCTTACTGCCTCTGGATTGTTTTTGAAATGCATATTTCAGGGTTGTCAACCTGATGCTTCTTTTAATACTTGTTAAGACACTGACTTGGAATGAGAATTACGGTATATATTAAGTGGGAGAGCATAACCTCACAGGTAGTCCCCATTCACACCCAAGTGTTTTGTAGTTTGAAGCTCTATCATCTCTGAACCCACCATTGTTTTTATTAAATTTGTATTTTTTTATCTTATATGTTTTAAAGTTTTTGTTTTTTTGCAATGGCTGCCTACTTGTTTACAAACACTAGGGGGTAGTAAGGAGCATTTGCAGCCTTACTGATTAAAGTAGGATCGGTATGTCTTAATTATAGGGAGCTACAGGAAAATCAGGCAGTGCAAAGCGGCACATTGTCTCTCCTTTAATTTGGTCTGTAGCCAATGGGTCTCGATCCAACTCTGGCAGCTTTCCTGTTTAAATGTGTGGTAGTGAATGCATAGGGAAGCGGCGGCAGTGACATCGGACATCTTTGATGTTGGCAACATGGAGTTCTCACTGCACACAACGCTGTGCTATCTACTGTGTTCTGTAAGTGAATTTACGCAATAAATGGTGTTGGGAGAAAGGAGTTGCCTGGAGAGATTGTTCCTGCCTGGGAGATGTTTAATTTCAACAAGTCTTTTGCGACCACTCTTTTTGGGGGTCACAAATTGTCTGGTAAGCCTTTTTGCATGGAGAGTGTGGGGTGTTACACTGGAGGCTTGAGCTTTTGTCAACAACACCAACTAATGGACTGATTGCTCCAGATACTGTGTCACTGACTGTTGCTGAAGTTATTTGCACAGACTTTCTTATAGTTGTAAATTGACTATTCTGTGTTACTGTTTTCTGTGGTGTTCCCTTTCTTTTTTTATGATACGTGGCACTTTAATATGATTGTTGGTTTACATGAGTATTTGTTTACACTATTATAGTGGAGTTACATATTTTGGGTGGAAATAGCCCTTTTATGTTTCACAAGTTGATGAAATTTACATTCATGTTTTTGTAGTGCTGCACATGTGTCAGATTAGGATGCATAGCTGTGTCCGTGCAGCCACTGCATACTCTATAGATTTACATGGGCTGCATGCATGCAGAACCTGCAGACTCCAGCTGTATATACAAACAACCAACACATGGTATACAAGTCTGCATGAATGAGGTCCTAGACTAGAGTTATGGACCAAAGTTCGTAGAGGGGCTTTGACGAGGCAGTATGAATTCCACATATATTTGCAAATATATGCAACAAGAACATTTTCTTTAACATAAATTGTTGCAACTGTGTCAAATGTTTTGTGTTGTTTGCTAATGTGCTTAGAAATGTTTGTATGGCATTTCTTGTAGACAGACAGAGATCTAAGTCTTGAAAACCTGCCTCTTCAATAACCTGAGTTAGCCAATAAAAATTACGTCTTAAAGGATAAGTTCACCTTTTTTTCTCTAAATTCTATGCACCAATATACCATTAAAGAGGAAAAAACTCCCCCCTTTTAAAACAATTAACTTGCATTTATTGTTTGACAGCGCTCAAATGTAATGCATGAGCTGGAGATCCTCGTTGGACTTCGGTAAAACGGCGGCCATTGTGTACCGACTATGAATAACCAGTGAAGTGGCAGCACCCTCTAGTGTCTGTGTTACAGGAAACTATTTATTCTTGCCACCTGAGAGCACTGCTATCCCCATTGCCCTAGTGACGACGTCTCATACGTCAAAATATACTTCGGGTGGAGGAAATATAATCTGTATTGAATACCCATTTTTCCATCAGACTTGTGAGTACGAGTAGATGTCTTTTTAATAAATTATTTTTATCGGAGGACATTTTGCAATGAGCATGTCTTCTCTTTCTTTATATTACTATGCTCCATATCATCCTGTGTGAGTAATATTTGGTGGAGTGATCCAAAGACCTTTTCCAAGTGATAAATATCTTATGGGCCTTCTTGAAGGGAGATATATTCCATACCTACAGTGAGGGATGTGCACACTAAAGCGAGGTCAGACCCTAACAATCTTATCTGGTATCTGGTAATCTTATCTGGTAAGAGGCTTATTTACTCATCGTGGAGTGGAGCATTGACTGGGTGATCACATGCAGCACTAGAAAAATAGGAGGTGCACGTGTTGAACACCATTTTCAACAATTGATTTTATTTGAGACTTTATAATAATATTTTAATTCCTCTGGATTTTGCACTTTATTTTTTCCTGTATGATAGCACAGACTTTATGAATGGATATTAATTGGATGAATTTACCATTTTCTTTAGGCACTATATGCATTTTATAATTTGTTGTTACTTTTATCCATATGAGGTTATAAGCACTTTTCTGATGACAGCGCAACACTTCTTTCTTTTTATAAGCAAGGTCTGAATACTAAGAATTCATGTTTGTGTAGATCTACTTCTCTGCTTTAACATTAAGGTTTCTCACTGCACATTGTGTATAAGGACTTAAACAGGCATGTTGTGATCATGAAGTGATTCATTTTGCCCTCCCATCCTTCTTTGTGGCCATATTGGTTTTCAATAAAAGCTGCCAGATGGGAGAGAAGTCATGGCAGAACTACAGTTGTGCTCATAAGTTTATATACCCTGGCAGAATTTATGATTTCTTGGCCATTTTTCAGAGAATATGAATGATAACACAAAAACGTTTCTTTCACTCATGGTTAGTGTTTGGCTAAAGCCATTTATTATCAATCAACTGTGTTTACTTTTTTTAAATCATGTTGACAACAGAAACTACCCAAATGACCCTGATTAAAAGTTTAAACACCCCAGTTCTTACTACTGTGTATTGCCCCCTTTAACATCGATGACAGCTTGAAGTCTTTTGTAGAATTTGTGGATGAGGCTTTTTATCTTCTCAGATGGTAAAGCTGCCTATTCCTCTTGGCAAAAAGCCTTCAGTTCCTGTAAATTATTGGACTGTCTTGCATGAACTGCACATTTGAGATCTCCCCAGAATGGCTCAATTATATTAATGTCAGGAGACTGAGATGGCCACTCCAGAACCTTCACTTTATTCTGCTGTATCCAATGACAGGTCGACTTGGCCTTGTGTTTTGGATCATTGTCATGTTGGAATGTCCAAGTACGTCCCAAGCGCAGCTTCCTGGCTGATGAATGCAAATGTTCCTCCAGTATTTTTTGATAACATCCTGCATTCATCTTGCAATCAATTTTGACCAAATTTCCTGTGCCTTTGTAGCTCACACATCCCCCAAAACATCAGCGATCCACCTCCGTGTTTCACAGTAGGAATGGTGTAACTTTCACATAGGCTTTGTTGACTCCTCTCCAAATGAAGCATTTATGGTTGTGGCCAAAAAGCTAAATTTTGGTCTCATCACTCCAAATTACTTTGTGCCAGAAGGTTTGAGGTTTGTCCCTGTGCTGTTTGGCGTATTGTAAGTGGGATACTTTGTGGCATTTACGTTGTAATGGCTTTCTTCTGGCGACTCGACCATGCAGTCCATCTTTCTTCAAGTGCCTCCTTATTGTGCATCTTGAAACAGCCACACCACATGTTTTCAGAGATTCCTGTATTTCACCTGAAGTTATTTGTGGGTTTTTCTTTGCATCCCTAACAATTTTCCTGGCAGTTGTGGCTGAAGTTTTAGTTGGTCTACCTGACCGTGGATGGTTTCAACAGAACCCCTCATTTTCCACTTCTTGAGTTTAAACACTGCTGACTGGCATTTTTAATTCCTTGGATATCTTTTTATATCCCTTTCCTGTTTTATACAACTACCTTTTCCCGCAGATTGTTTGACAGTTCTTTGCTTTCCCCATGACTCAGAATCCAGAAACGTCAGTGCAGCATTGGATGAAAGATGCAAGGGTCTGTCCGGAGTCCAGAAACTCATTGACCTTCTATACACACACTAATTACAAGCAAACAGATCACAGGTGAGGATGGTTACCTTTAATAGCCATTCAAACCCCTTTGTGTAAACTTGTGTGCATGTTATCAGGCCAAAATCACCAGGGTATGTAAACTTTTGATTAGGGTCATTTGGGTAGTTTCTGTTGTCATTATGATTTAAAAATAGTAAACACGGTTTATTGATAAAAAATGGCTTTAGTGAAACACTAACCATGAGTGAAAGAAATGTTTTTGTGTTATCATTCATATTCTCTGAAAAATGGCCAAGAAATCATAAATTCTGCCAGGGTATGTAAACTTATGAGCACAACTGTATGTCAGGGCACAACAAAAATGCTATCATATTAGTCCTTAGGCTAGTTTCACACTGGGGCGTTGGGGGCGCTGGCGGTAAAGCGGCGCTATATTTAAAAAAGTGATTTTAGAAGAGATCAAAGATCTCAAAATAAAAAGGAGAGAGGAGCCGAAGTTTATTAAAAATGGAATCAGCAAACTCATTAAAAGAAAGGATCTGGTTATACGCCCGGCAGACAAAGGAGGAGCAATTGTTGTCCTTTCAAAAGAACAATATCACAATGGTATGAAGACCATGCTTGAAGATGAAAACACATATAATATATTACTTGGAAATCCAATTTTTAGATGCAGAAATGCGCTGGAACAAATTGTACACCTTGGAATAAAGAAGGACATACTCAATAAGAAAGAAGCCAGATTTTTAATACCAGACTCATGTCGCACCCCAATCATCTATGCATTACCAAAAGTACATAAGGACAAAAACAACCCACCTTTCAGACCGATAGTTAATGGGATCGATTCTCTAACAGCCAGAGTAGGACAGTATATAGATTTTTTTCTGCAACCAGTAGTCCAACAGACCAAAGCATACCTTAGAGATACAAAACAGATGCTGCAGATCTTAGAAGACATTCCCAAAGACGGAGGACCATGGATTCTAGCCACCGCTGACGTATCATCCTTGTATACTATCATACTACATTACCAAGCATGTGAAGCTACGAAATGGGGATTAAGAACATATACTAAATTTATCATAATTTATCATAAAATGTTTGGATTTTTGCTTGAAGAATAACTATTTCTGGTATAATAAGAAGTACTACCATCAAAGCACAGGAGTCGCGATGGGAGCAAAATTTGCTCCAAGTGTAGCAGGACTTTTTATGGCACAATGGGAAGAAAATTATGTTTTTAATGATAAACCAGATGAGCTAGTAACATACAGGCGATATATTGATGACGTGTTCATTCTTTGGAAAGGAGACCCTGTACACCTGAACAATTTCTTGGAGAAACTCAACATGAACGACAGAAACATCAAACTATCCTGGGAGATCAGTGATAAGACAGTGACGTTTCTAGATCTGGAGATTATACAAGAAGACGCCATAGTGAGATCACAAACGCATTTCAAAAACATAGACCGGAACAGCTACCTTCCCATCACAAGTTGTCACCATAAAAACTGGCTGTTTAATGTGCCAAAGGGACAATTTATGCGACTTAGAAGAAATTGTACCAACACGGAAAATTTCCTAGAACAAGCAGAAACTATGGGGTCAAGGTTTACCAATAAAGGATATGATGGTCTGTTTATCAAAAATAACATAGAAGAAGTGAAAGAAATGGACAGGAGCAGACTAATTCAAGATAAAAATAAAAAAGCGACCGTACCAATAAAAGTCCCGATAATTTTAAACTACAATATACAGCATAGAAAGATTGAAAATATTGTAAAAAAACACTGGCATATACTTTTAGCGGACAAGCAATTGCAGATAACTCTACCGAGCTACCCAAAATTTATTTATAAAAGAGCACCTACTATCAGAGACAAAGTAGTTAAAAGTATACTGGACCCTCCTAAGAAACCATTCTCCTTTTTTACCGGAAAGGGTTTCTTTCCGTGTAAAAGATGCTATGCGTGTACCAGAACCAAGCGCCCTAACAAAAAGAAATTTGAATTTACATCCACGAGTACAGGAGACACATATGAAATAAAGGACTTCACCTGTTGTAATACAGAAGGCGCGGTGTACGCCCTGGAATGTAGTTGCGGCCTACAATATGTGGGCCGCACTAAACGCTTACTGAGAATACGCATCAAAGAACATGTCCAAAACATTGTAAAGGGCTATGACAAACATAGTGTGTCGAAACACTTTCTACTACATCACAACAAAGACCCCACTCATTTAAAATTTTGGGGCATAGAACCTTACGTTAAACACTGGCGAGGAGGGCACAAAGTCAGAACCCTTAGTCAAATTGAGTCCAAATGGATCTTTACATTAGACACCTTCTCGCCTAGGGGTATGAACATAGAGTTTGATCTTAATTGTTTTTTAAGTGATTTTTAAAATATTCATCTTTTATATAACCATTTCAAGTAATTTGTATGGTTTTATATTCCACCACCTATCCTGGTTTCATCGCACCATCCACCCTTTTATATATTCCCGCTGCTCCCCTTTTTCCTGGCTTTCTATATTTATATATATATTTTTTTTTTTATAATATCTAGTGTATATTTTATATATACTCTATATGATAAGTATGGTATATTTTTTTATATATTTCCTCTGGGTCTTAGCATGATATTTGATTGTAGTATGGCCTATTATATGTATATATGTGTATATATATATATATGTATATATATATATATATGTGTGTATATATATATATATATATATATATATTTTTATATATATTATTTATACCTAATTTTAACTACATCTTTATTTTACACATTTTTATGGAGATGTATTTAAGTATATTCCCGGCTCTTTTAATATGGCCAAAATGATTTTTAACTTCATACCTATTTTTAAATTTATTTATTTATTTATTTATTTATTTTTTTATTATTATTTATTTAATTTTTTACATTTGTGTATTTACAATATACTAATGTTCGTATGAAAGCCTCATTATGTCTTTCCGAATGTGGCTAGTAATATGTATACAACATTACATGATGTGAATTAACTTGCTGCAGTAATTTCCCTCTGGCTCCCATAGATAGTGAGATTTTCGTCCGACCACCGTTACTCACGATGGACGGCAATCACACAGTATATATAACCAACAAAATGGCCGCGCCCATGGCGGGGACATCTCACTTGACCACAAGTTACTAAATAACCAACAAAATGGCCGCGCCCGCGATAGTCGGGAAAATGGCCGCCAATGCAATTTTATTTGCAAACTACAGGAAAATGGCTGCCAATTAGCTACATGCATAGAGACTATTTAAACAACAGCAGAATGCCCCCCTAGTATCCCCTGATGAAGTCACATGACTCCACGCGTAGGGACAGGAGAGGCATTCAATACAAACAAGGAAGCAAATGGAACGAGCTCGGCGCTCGTCTAAGATAAGAGAAAATATTTATTTTTATTCTGTGAGTTCTATTGTGAGTACTAGGTACTATATTAAACTGTTTTTATTGAGCAAATAAATTTTAAACATACTACACTATACGGTCCCCCCCTTATTTCTTACCTATCACTCCGGCATTTGCCGTGAGCTACAAAGGCTAGATATACCTGGAACCAGGGAAAAGGAATACGCACCTACCCAGGCAGACCACCGTGAGGGAAGGAGAAGAAAGCAGACCCCTTTACATCATTTATATGCGGTTAACCCTTTGCCGCAAGGTAAGGGTCCATTGCTCACTTTAGTGTACCCCACACGAAGAGGAGTGACCCCCCACTGCTTGAAACGAGCCACTGCACGGACATCACCTGTGACCCAAGAATCACATCACTACCCTCACCTTCTTACCACAAGAAATTATTATATACTTAAACTATTGAGGATTGACTTATTTATCACAGACTTATATGCATGCAACATAGTCGCAGATGACTATTTTATACGCATCCTGCACTATGCGATTTTAGTCGCATGTGACTATGCGATTTTAGTCGCATATGACTATTTTTTACGCATCCTGCATTATGCGATTTTACCTATAGGATATCTGTGTGTGCACTTTGCGTCTGCACCTAGCATTTCGTTATATTTTATATTTCAAACTTTATTCCACTTTGTTTACTGGTAGCTTTATATTTTGCCAGGGATTTTTTCATCTATAGTCACGCTGACTAGTCTCATCCAGCTTATACATTATTTTGTATGCTCGCATACTTTGCACTTTATATTTATTGTTCTACTGTTCACTCCAGTACAACTTCTCTGCACATACCTCTACTCATCACATATCTCCAATGCGATTATATTTATCGTTTTACCCGTCACTCAATCACTCAGTCGCATTTCTTAGCCTGTGCACACTTGTACTAGCACTTTAAGGATTTTATATTTTGTTCACCATCTACTATGCACTTTGGAATTGTTTATCTATAGACACATTTTTACCATATGTTCACTTATATGATTTTATATGTATATCTGATTTTTTTTTATTACCTGCTTATGGTGTTTTATTAGTAGTTTTATTTAGGTGCTATTAGTTCAATTTACACTCTCGCACCTCAGTACTATTTACAATTCTATTATATATATTTTTACCTGGGTTCACCAATAGCAATTTTTATTAACCTGTATTGGTCACACCATACCCCTTATCTTGTATAGTAAGGGAATTATCTATCTCAACTCGCATTACTTCGACTTAATAGTCGCATCATCAACTATTATTGTCTCATACGATTGCTACACTTAAAGGGTTTACGTCTTTATCCCATTACTGCCACCTTGTGGTAGATTTGGCCACCTCCCTGGGGAACAGCGCAGCACCACCCCCACTTTTATATATCTAGTTTGGTAGGTACGGTTTGACCTACACCAGGTGCCTGCAGCAGTCCCCCCACAGTCAGTCCCCACCACCCGCCCTTACCCTCCCCCTTCCACTGTAGCGCAGGAATACCCCACTACATTCTATATTTAGCATCGCTTTACCGTCGTTTTAGCGGCGCATTTTGGCCGCTCGCGGGGCGGTTTTACCCCGCGAGCGGCCAAAAAAGGGTTAATACTGCCCGCAAACCACCGCTGCTGCGGCGTTTTGCGGGCGGGTTCGGAGCGCTGCCCCATTGTTTTCAATGGGAACGGGCACTATAGGAGCGGTAAATATACCGCTCCTACAGCGAACCAAAGATGTGGCTTGCAGGACATTTTTCAGCGTCCTGCAAGCGCACCGCTTCAGTGTGAAAGCCCTCGCAACAGCTGTTTCGGGTCGGTTTGCAGGCGCTATTTTTAGCGCAATAGCGCCTGCAAACCGCCCCAGTGTGAAAGGGGCCTTAAAGTCCTCCTTTCCTGGAAGCATTCCAACACTCATTTTAATGAAAAAGAAACAGCTGATTAACCACATGGAAAGTCCCTACATGTTCCCTGAATCCTTCTGTTTCACTTTCAACAAACTTTGGTTTCTTTTTCATTTTTTCCCTTCAGTTTAAAACAGAAGAAAAGGAATGATATGTAGTAACTAGAAGCCTAAACCAGCTTTTGAAGCAGATCATTTTTATTTCAGTCTAGTGTACATTCTTTTCTCCAGCAAGCTCCAATGAAGGGGGACCCGTTGAACCTCCAAAACAAGTTGGCATCAATTGGATGTGACTTTTAATAAAAACAACTTATGGATTTTACATATTGTGTCTGCCACTTTACTCAATACATGTATCATGACTGTCATTTAATGAAGAGACACCTGAAAGGAAAATGTATCCTATCCTATACTAGACCTAGGATCAAATTTTAATATTTACTTCAGGGGAGATCAGCGGAGCAAGCGGAGTCCACCAAACAGAGGCGCCCGGGTAAAAGGGGCCTTATGCTGCTGCACAAATTTAAATTAATATTGACAAACACTATATTCTTACCCTGTACTTTGATGTAACTCCCAAAGTTACAGATACTGTGTGGTTGGCATAAGTCACAAGAACCTTTTTCACTGGAACAGTAATATCCAGGTTTGCAATCACAAACTGCATTTGAAGTATACGTACATTCCTTTATTTCCAACAGCCCACCTCCTGGAGAGAAAAAAAATCTATGCTAAATGTAATTACTCAAAACTGCATTTAATAAAGCATCACTGAACAACATTGAGAAATAATACTATGCTGGCAAATGTGTGCCCATTGCTTGAATGGGAAATTTGGAATACTGGCATTAAATTATATTGCATTTAGATTTGAATTGGTAAAGTCTGAAGTGTGAAGTCAAAGAGAACTGTCCTTTCAAGTCCGGATCTCTATGTCAGTGCCCATGCCCACCATACTGTATTGCAAGCATTTTTGTGCATTGAGGCACAGTCCTTTCACAACAAATGAGCTGCAATGCACAAAAAATAGTGCAGTTTAAATTTTTTTGTAGTGAAGGGCATATCGTGTTATGAAGTGCTGTGGTACATTGGGATGCCATTCAAAATTAATAGCACCATAGTGCACCAATGCTCTTACTCTGCATTACCACGCATTGAATTGAATGGAACCTAAAGCCTCATTCACATGGGTTTGTTTGGTCCAGCTGTGCATTCTTGTAACAAGAGCCTGAAGATTCTTGCAACTAAAATCACTGTTGGTTCTGGGCAGCTTCTGCTGGTAAGCCTTTACAAAGACATGACAGGCTGACAGGTGTTGCAGCTCTCTGTTGCTGTTTGCATTTAATGACACAGCCAGAAATTACCAGAGCATAGGGACAGATAATCATCCCAGGATGATCACAGTCTCCTATGCTCATTGATTTAGAATAAAGGAGGGGTCTAAGTAGGTCCTGTAGTAGATTTAGGAAACCAAGTAGAGAAAAGAGGGATTAAAGTCTAGATGCCAATAAATCAGTAACTTTTTTAGACACATCCCCAGATGGGCCAGACAGAAAGGACCCCAGGGGACCATATAGGAAAAAAGAGGAAACGAAAAAGGAATAGAAAAAGGAAAGAGAACCCAAACACAAACAGAGGAAATCCAGGATGGGGAACTCTACTTCCCGGGAGAGCAGGGTAACCACACAAAATCAGAAAAAAAAAAGACTTAAACATTATTAATTTAAAGCATTTGTTAACCCCCCAAAAAATATATATATAGACTCTGGTCCCTTAAAGCATATTGCACAGTGCTTGTGCTGTGTAATCTGCCCCCCTCTAAACTGTAAAAAAAAAAACCTCCCTGAACCTGCCACTTTCTCTATGCCCTCTCTATACTGACCATGAAAATCAGGGCTACTTAACCCTGATTACCGTGGTCAGAGTGCATCCCTCTGTCACACGCTGCCCTGTTCTCAGCTCTCCTCTCTCCCCCTTACCCCCTCCTCCCTGCCTGTCATCTCCCTCTCTGTGTCTGTCTCTGGCCTGGCCCGGCCCCCTCGCCGCTATTCTTGTAAAAGAAAAACCTAAAATTATCACTGCCAGCCCCTCTAACGAGTGTTCTAAATACCCATTTTGAGCTGTCTTCAGGCCGATCATGTAACTCGCTGCCCCTTTACAGCTTCGATGGATTGTTTCTGCGGGAGGAGATGAACAGTCACGTGATCTCCTCGGCCGACGTCAGAGAGAGATCATGGCCCCTCCCGCAGAAACCATACATCGGAGCTCGATAAATCCATTGGCAACTAGAAATTGTGTCCTGGCACCTGGGATTTTTGTCAGCCCATTCCCAGGAATTCCTATAGCCCGATGCCCCGGACATGCAGCTCCGGGCGCCGGGCAACTAGTTGCTGACTGTGTGGTCTGCTAGTTCTGGGAGGGCGTCTATTGATGTCCTCCCTTCGTATTCAGCTGATCACAGATCAAGGTAAAGGGCCAATCACAGCGGCTTTTTACCATGTTATCAGCTATGTCCAATCATAGGTAATTACACTGTAAGCAGAGTTGCTGGTTTTCGTCAGTCCTTTCCTCACACGCTGTCACAATGTGAGGAATGGAGAGTCGGTAACTGGCAATTCTGACAGGCACATTTACACTGATAATCAGTGCCCTAATTATCAGTGCAGCCTATTGGTGCCCATCAGTGCCGCCTATCAGTTTCCTGCCTCATCAGTCCCCATCAGTACTGCCTCATCAGTGCACATCAGGGAAGAAGAAAAATTACTTATTTGCAACATTTTCGAACAGAAATTAGGAAAAAAAAATTATGTATATTATAAATTGTCATTTAAAGTGTGACAGCACTGAAAGCTGAAAAAACTGGCTCCTAACTTTTTTAGTAATAACTTTAGTGTCTAAAAAGGCCTAATTGCACAGCTTAGCGCTCAGGAAAAATGAAGTTCCCAAAACATATATTTAGAAAGTATATATATATATATATATATATATATAAATAATGTATATGATGTAAGTCTATGTACATAAAAGCAGCCGGGACAGCCTATTCATTCGGGTGGAGTCAGGTAGACATGTGCAGGATGTAAAAAAATTGTTTCGATTCATTATTTAACTAAATTCGTTTAGTTCAATTCGTTGCATTCGTTACATTCGTTTTCGGGATTCGTTTAGTTTCGTATTCCAAAAATTTGCCCGCATTCGAAAAACTATCAAATTTGAAAAAATTCTACCGCATTCGAAAAAAACTATCAAATTCTAAAAATTTTTTTACCGAATTTGAAAAAGTAAACAAACAATTTCATTCTATTTCTATATAACCATTTTCCGAAATTCGAATTTCGTATAGAATGAATTTGCATTCATATAGAAAAGATTAGAATAGAAAATAGAAAAGAATAGCATAGAAAAACAATAGACCAGCATAGAAAAAATTCGAATTTCCTATAAAATGAATTTGAATAGAAAAGATTAGAATAGAGTAGAAAAGAATAGACTAGAAAAACAATAAAACAGAATAGAATAAAATAATATATATTTATATATAATATATATTATTATATTATATAATATTGTTTTTCTATGCTATTCTTTTCTATTTTAATCTTTTCTATTCAAATTTGATTTCAGTCTATATAAAATTTGAATTTCGGAAGATGTGAGATATATATATATATATATATATATATATATATATATATATATATATTATATTATTATATATATTTATTTTTTTTTATATTCTGTTCCATTGTTTTTCTATGCTATTATTTTCTGTTCTATTCTAAACGTTTCTATTCGAATTTGAATTAATTCTATACGAAATTAGAATTTCGGAAGATGGCTCCTGAAATTAGAATAGAATAGAATTAGTATAGAATGAATTCGAATTTGAATAGAAAAGATTAGAATAGAAAATAATAGAAAAGAATGGACTATAAAAAACAATAGAATAGAATAGAATAAAAAAAAATAATATATATATATATATATATATATATATATATATATATATATATATATATATATATATATATATATATATATATATATATATATATATATATATATATATATATATATATATATATGTATATATAAAACCATCTTCTAAAATTCAAAATTCATATAGAATAAATTCAAATTCGAATAGAAAAGATTAGAATAGAATAGAAAAACAATAGTACAGAATAGAATAAAATATAATATATGTATATATTATATTTTATTCTATTGTTTTTCTAGTCTATTTTCTATATCTATTCTAATCTTTTCTATTTGAATTCATTCTATACGAAATTTGAATGTCGGAACATGGTTTTTTATATATACATATATATGTAATTGTTTTATTTTTATTTTTTTCTGACCTTTTCTCTTCTATTATTTTCTATTCTATTCAAATCTTTTCTATTCAAATTCCATTTCATTCTATATGAAATTTGAATTTTGGAAAATGGTTTTATATATAATATTTATATATATAACCATCATCTGAAATTCAAAATTCATATAGAATAAATTCAAATTCGAATAGAAAAGATTAGAATAGAATAGAAAAACAATAGAACAGAAGAGAATAAAATATAATATCTGTTCTATTGTTTTTCTAGTCTTTTTTCTATTCTAATCTTTTCTATTCAAATTTGAATTCAGTCTACCGTATATACTCGAATATAAGCCGAGATTTTCAGCCCATTTTTTAGGGCTGAAAGTCTACCCCTCGGCTTATATTCGAGTCACTGCCGTCTGCCTACATGAACAGCTTGTCATGCAGACAGACGGCAGTTTTAAAAAGCCGCGCCGCCTCCTCCCGCCTGTCCGTGATAGGCGGACACTAATTTTCCCAGCAGTGCAGTGTTCCGCCTATCACGGATGCCCTGTCATTCTCATCTCATGGACGAGGATGAGAGGGCGTCCGTGATAGGCGCAACACTGCGCACTGACTGCTGGGAAAACAGCGCTCCTCCTATCACGGACGAGGACGAGGAGGAGGCGCGGCTTTTTAATTTTGCAATGGCGGGGACCGAGCGGAGAGCGGCGAGCGGGGACCGAGGACCGGAGAGCGGCGAGCGAGGACCGGAGAGCGGTGAGCGGGGACCGAGGACCGGAGAGCGAGGACCGGAGAGCGGGGACCGGAGAGCGGGGACCGAGGACCGGAGAGCGGGGACCGAAGATCGGCACAGGTAGGCTGTAATGGGGACACGGGGGGGGTCTGTACAGGGGACAGGCAGCTGCAGATGGGCATTGCTGGCCCTCTTTTCCACTTACAGTAGCTGCTGCATTTTGTACCCTCGGCTTATACACGGGTCAATGCAGGTTTCCCATTTTTTTGTGGTGAATTAGGGGTCTCGGCTTATACTCGGGACGGCCTATAGTCGAGTATATACGGTATATGAAATTTGAATGTCGGAACATGGTTTTATATTTATATTTATTTATTTGTTTTTTATTTATTTTTTTCTGATCTGTTCTATTATTTTTTTATTGTTTTTTATGATATTCTTTTCTATTATTTCCTATTCTATTCTAATCTTTTCTATTCAAATTCGATTTCATTCTATATGAAATTCGAATTTCGGAAAATGGTTTTATATATAATATTTATATATATATATATAAATATATACAAAACCATCTTCTGAAATTCGAAATTCATATAGAATTAATTCAAATTTGAATAGAAAAGATTAGAAAAAACAATAGAACAGAATAGAATAAAATATAATACATATACATTATATTTTATCCTATTCTGTTCTATTGTTTTTCTAGTCTATTTTCTATTTTTATTCTAATCTTTTCTATTCGAATTCAATCTATACGAAATTTGAATGTCGGAACATGGTTATATATATATATATATATATATATAATATTTATATAGATAACCATCTTCTGAAATTCAAAATTCATATAGAATGAATTCAAATTCGAATAGAAAGGATTAGAATAGAGTAGAAAACAATAGAATAAAAAATAAAATAAAAGCAAGTACCATCTTCCAAAATTAGAATTTAGTATAGAATGATTTCATATTAGAATAGAATATAAAATAATAGAAAAAATTTGATTAGAAAAACAACAGAACTGCATAGAATAAAATATAATATAAATTATTTTAGTTTCCATTGTTTTGATATTTGTTATTTTCCAGTCTATTCTCAAATTCAAATTTATACTATCTGAAATTTGAATTTCATAAGACGGTCATATTCTATTATATTTTATTACATTCTATTCAATTCTATTCTATTCTTTACTATTCTTTTATTTCTATTCTATTGTTTTTTATTTTCTATTCTATTTTATTGTATTCTTTTTTAGAAATCGATTTATATTTTTTTCTAATTCAATTCAAATTTGTTTCAAATTCGATTTGAATAGATTTCGATTCGAATAGATTTCGAATTTGTTTTCGAATTCGATTTGATTTTCATCCATGGTTTTTTGATTCGAAAAAAATTTTGGATTTGTTTAAATTCGTTAGTATTGTAATTCGGTAATTCGGATGCATCCGAATGTCCGAATAATGAAATATTCGTCCGAATTTTGATTCGGAATGAAACGAAATGCACATAGAGTCAGGTGATCGGGGTTCTGTGCCACCTGGATGGCTGTCTGGGTGGACGTGTGTTATGCTGCCCCGGACTGCTAGGTCGGAAGCCTGAGGCCTATCCTGGGGACATCTGGCTGCTAGGCTGTCTGAGGGCCTATGCAGAGGCAGGAGAAGAAGTGCAGGGTTGGGACTGCAGAATTGGAGTCCAACCAAGAGTAACAGTTCAGCCAGACGGGAAAGCCAGACGGGAAAGCAGTTGTGGTCAGAGGTTGAGGGGAAGCTGTCACCACTAAGGTACCATCCACCTTGTTACCGGAGATCACTGTGAGTAAGCTGGAGCCAGTACCAGAGCAGTCTTCTCACCAGCTGGGGGACGGTGAAGAAGTGGGAAAACTTCAGCAAGTGCCAAGCCAGGGACCCAGCGGGACAGCAGACGCGACACATGAGGAGCATTAGTAAGTGCCAAGCCAGGGACCTAGTGGGTCAGCAGGGGTGATGCTTGAGGAGTATCTGTGAGTGCCAAGCCAGGGACCCAGCAGGGAAACGTGGGTGACGAGGAAGATACTGAGTTATGAAAGTGAAAGAGCTCTGAGAGACTGGGAGCTCAGTGAGTAAAGACCTACAGTGAGAGACTGTAGAGTGCGAGGAGAACTAATTGTGTTCCTAATAGTTAAATACAACCACCGTTAGTGATTGTTACAAGATTTGTTGCCATAGGAGACAGCGGTCCTACCTAAACAGAAGATGTGTCCGGCTGGAGGCCTTCCACTGTATAGCTGTCTACTTATAGAAGTCTCGAAGTCTGCCAATTGTTATTGCATCTACTTAAAGCAGAGTTCCACTGAAAAAAAAAATACTGCAGCTGCTGACTTTTAATATAAGGACACTTACCTGTCCAGGGCACCCGCAATGTCCTCACCCAACCTGTCCCTCGGCTCCCGGGTGGAGGCATCTTCAGTAAGGGAATCAGGAAGTGAAGCCTTGCGGCTTCACAGCCTGGTTCCCTACTGCGCATGCGCGAGTCGCACTGCGCGTTCTGAGTGGTCCCTGCTGTCTTCTGGGACCTGTGTGTCTCCCAGAAGACACCGGGGGGGGGGGCGGACATTGCGTATATCGCTGCTGCGGTGATCTTTCGCCGGAAGTGGGAGCAAATACCTGTATTAGACAGGTATCTGCTCCCCTTTCCCCCTGAAAGGTTCCAAATGTGACACCGGCGGGGGGGGGGGGGGGGGGGGGGGGGGGGGAATCCAGACAGCAAAAGTTACATTTTGGAACTAACTTTAAGGGTGTCCTGGCCCTAACTCTCTCTCCCACAGTTCTTGTTTAAGAGACAATAAATCTCTTTGCATTCAAAAAGTGTCTGGTGCCCATCACTTAAAAAAAGAGAGAGTCCCCCCAAGAGGGATTGGTGGGGTTTTTAGGCAGCGTTTGAAAAATAAGTTCTCTGAAAGATATTATTGTATTCAAAATATGAATCTTTATTGGATTAAAGATGTCGCATGTGACATATAAATGGAGATAAAAATAGGAGACATGGGTCCCAAATAGATAAAACAATACAGACATTTTTAAAACAGATTTACACTGATGGACAAAAAGCTTTTACAACAATGTAGTTTACATAACCATATATTGGCGGTAAAAATGAACTTGACGCGTTTCGACCCATTTTAGTGAGGGTCTTCCTCAAAGGTAGTTTTGTCTGTTTGAAAAGAGAAAGGGTAAGAGCAATATATTTTAACAGTATTTCATTTGCATATATTTGTCTCCAATTGGCCTTTCACCACATGGCATAATATCACATTGTACTGTGAAATATTTACCTAGAGTGTAAATTTTTTTTTTCTCTTCTATAGATTACTCCTTATGTGTGATGGGGTTCCTTCTAGGTCGGTGTGTATATATTTATTTATTTTTTTATATTCTGTTCCATTGTTTTTCTATGCTATTATTTTCTGTTCTATTCTAAACGTTTCTATTCGAATTTGAATTAATTCTATACGAAATTAGAATTTCGGAAGATGGCTCCTGAAATTAGAATAGAATAGAATTAGTATAGAATGAATTCGAATTTGAATAGAAAAGATTAGAATAGAAAATAATAGAAAAGAATGGACTATAAAAAACAATAGAATAGAATAGAATAAAAAAAAATAATATATATATATATATATATATATATATATATAATATATATATTATATATATATATATATATATATATATATATATATATATATATATATATATATATATATGTATATATAAAACCATCTTCTAAAATTCAAAATTCATATAGAATAAATTCAAATTCGAATAGAAAAGATTAGAATAGAATAGAAAAACAATAGTACAGAATAGAATAAAATATAATATATGTATATATTATATTTTATTCTATTGTTTTTCTAGTCTATTTTCTATATCTATTCTAATCTTTTCTATTTGAATTCATTCTATACGAAATTTGAATGTCGGAACATGGTTTTTTATATATACATATATATGTAATTGTTTTATTTTTATTTTTTTCTGACCTTTTCTCTTCTATTATTTTCTATTCTATTCAAATCTTTTCTATTCAAATTCCATTTCATTCTATATGAAATTTGAATTTTGGAAAATGGTTTTATATATAATATTTATATATATAACCATCATCTGAAATTCAAAATTCATATAGAATAAATTCAAATTCGAATAGAAAAGATTAGAATAGAATAGAAAAACAATAGAACAGAAGAGAATAAAATATAATATCTGTTCTATTGTTTTTCTAGTCTTTTTTCTATTCTAATCTTTTCTATTCAGTTTTAAAAAGCCGCGCCGCCTCCTCCCGCCTGTCCGTGATAGGCGGACACTAATTTTCCCAGCAGTCAGTGTTCCGCCTATCACGGATGCCCTGTCATTCTCATCTCATGGACGAGGATGAGAGGGCGTCCGTGATAGGCGGAACACTGCGCACTGACTGCTGGGAAAACAGCGCTCCTCCTATCACGGACGAGGACGAGGAGGAGGCGCGGCTTTTTAATTTTGCAATGGCGGGGACCGAGCGGAGAGCGGCGAGCGGGGACCGAGGACCGGAGAGCGGCGAGCGGGGACCGAGGACCGGAGAGCGGGGACCGAGGACCGGAGAGCGAGGACCGGAGAGCGGGGACCGGAGAGCGGGGACCGAGGACCGGAGAGCGGGGACCGAAGATCGGCACAGGTAGGCTGTAATGGGGACACGGGGGGGGTCTGTACAGGGACAGGCAGCTGCAGATGGGCATTGCTGGCCCTCTTTTCCACTTACAGTAGCTGCTGCATTTTGTACCCTCGGCTTATACACGGGTCAATGCAGGTTTCCCATTTTTTTGTGGTGAATTAGGGGTCTCGGCTTATACTCGGGACGGCCTATAGTCGAGTATATACGGTATATGAAATTTGAATGTCGGAACATGGTTTTATATTTATATTTATTTATTTGTTTTTTATTTATTTTTTTTCTGATCTGTTCTATTATTTTTTTATTGTTTTTTATGATATTCTTTTCTATTATTTCCTATTCTATTCTAATCTTTTCTATTCAAATTCGATTTCATTCTATATGAAATTCGAATTTCGGAAAATGGTTTTATATATAATATTTATATATATATATATAAATATATACAAAACCATCTTCTGAAATTCGAAATTCATATAGAATTAATTCAAATTTGAATAGAAAAGATTAGAAAAAACAATAGAACAGAATAGAATAAAATATAATACATATACATTATATTTTATCCTATTCTGTTCTATTGTTTTTCTAGTCTATTTTCTATTTTTATTCTAATCTTTTCTATTCGAATTCAATCTATACGAAATTTGAATGTCGGAACATGGTTATATATATATATATATATATATATAATATTTATATAGATAACCATCTTCTGAAATTCAAAATTCATATAGAATGAATTCAAATTCGAATAGAAAGGATTAGAATAGAGTAGAAAACAATAGAATAAAAAATAAAATAAAAGCAAGTACCATCTTCCAAAATTAGAATTTAGTATAGAATGATTTCATATTAGAATAGAATATAAAATAATAGAAAAAATTTGATTAGAAAAACAACAGAACTGCATAGAATAAAATATAATATAAATTATTTTAGTTTCCATTGTTTTGATATTTGTTATTTTCCAGTCTATTCTCAAATTCAAATTTATACTATCTGAAATTTGAATTTCATAAGACGGTCATATTCTATTATATTTTATTACATTCTATTCAATTCTATTCTATTCTTTACTATTCTTTTATTTCTATTCTATTGTTTTTTATTTTCTATTCTATTTTATTGTATTCTTTTTTAGAAATCGATTTATATTTTTTTCTAATTCAATTCAAATTTGTTTCAAATTCGATTTGAATAGATTTCGATTCGAATAGATTTCGAATTTGTTTTCGAATTCGATTTGATTTTCATCCATGGTTTTTTGATTCGAAAAAAATTTTGGATTTGTTTAAATTCGTTAGTATTGTAATTCGGTAATTCGGATGCATCCGAATGTCCGAATAATGAAATATTCGTCCGAATTTTGATTCGGAATGAAACGAAATGCACATAGAGTCAGGTGATCGGGGTTCTGTGCCACCTGGATGGCTGTCTGGGTGGACGTGTGTTATGCTGCCCCGGACTGCTAGGTCGGAAGCCTGAGGCCTATCCTGGGGACATCTGGCTGCTAGGCTGTCTGAGGGCCTATGCAGAGGCAGGAGAAGAAGTGCAGGGTTGGGACTGCAGAATTGGAGTCCAACCAAGAGTAACAGTTCAGCCAGACGGGAAAGCCAGACGGGAAAGCAGTTGTGGTCAGAGGTTGAGGGGAAGCTGTCACCACTAAGGTACCATCCACCTTGTTACCGGAGATCACTGTGAGTAAGCTGGAGCCAGTACCAGAGCAATCTTCTCACCAGCTGGGGGACGGTGAAGAAGTGGGAAAACTTCAGCAAGTGCCAAGCCAGGGACCCAGCGGGACAGCAGACGCGACACATGAGGAGCATTAGTAAGTGCCAAGCCAGGGACCTAGTGGGTCAGCAGGGGTGATGCTTGAGGAGTATCTGTGAGTGCCAAGCCAGGGACCCAGCAGGGAAACGTGGGTGACGAGGAAGATACTGAGTTATGAAAGTGAAAGAGCTCTGAGAGACTGGGAGCTCAGTGAGTAAAGACCTACAGTGAGAGACTGTAGAGTGCGAGGAGAACTAATTGTGTTCCTAATAGTTAAATACAACCACCGTTAGTGATTGTTACAAGATTTGTTGCCATAGGAGACAGCGGTCCTACCTAAACAGAAGATGTGTCCGGCTGGAGGCCTTCCACTGTATAGCTGTCTACTTATAGAAGTCTCGAAGTCTGCCAATTGTTATTGCATCTACTTAAAGCAGAGTTCCACTGAAAAAAAAATACTGCAGCTGCTGACTTTTAATATAAGGACACTTACCTGTCCAGGGCACCCGCAATGTCCTCACCCAACCTGTCCCTCGGCTCCCGGGTGGAGGCATCTTCAGTAAGGGAATCAGGAAGTGAAGCCTTGCGGCTTCACAGCCTGGTTCCCTACTGCGCATGCGCGAGTCGCACTGCGCGTTCTGAGTGGTCCCTGCTGTCTTCTGGGACCTGTGTGTCTCCCAGAAGACACCGGGGGGGGGCGGACATTGCGTATATCGCTGCTGCGGTGATCTTTCGCCGGAAGTGGGAGCAAATACCTGTATTAGACAGGTATCTGCTCCCCTTTCCCCCTGAAAGGTTCCAAATGTGACACCGGCGGGGGGGGGGGGGGAAACCAGACAGCAAAAGTTACATTTTGGAACTAACTTTAAGGGTGTCCTGGCCCTAACTCTCTCTCCCACAGTTCTTGTTTAAGAGACAATAAATCTCTTTGCATTCAAAAAGTGTCTGGTGCCCATCACTTAAAAAAAGAGAGAGTCCCCCCAAGAGGGATTGGTGGGGTTTTTAGGCAGCGTTTGAAAAATAAGTTCTCTGAAAGATATTATTGTATTCAAAATATGAATCTTTATTGGATTAAAGATGTCGCATGTGACATATAAATGGAGATAAAAATAGGAGACATGGGTCCCAAATAGATAAAACAATACAGACATTTTTAAAACAGATTTACACTGATGGACAAAAAGCTTTTACAACAATGTAGTTTACATAACCATATATTGGCGGTAAAAATGAACTTGACGCGTTTCGACCCATTTTAGTGAGGGTCTTCCTCAAAGGTAGTTTTGTCTGTTTGAAAAGAGAAAGGGTAAGAGCAATATATTTTAACAGTATTTCATTTGCATATATTTGTCTCCAATTGGCCTTTCACCACATGGCATAATATCACATTGTACTGTGAAATATTTACCTAGAGTGTAAATTTTTTTTTTCTCTTCTATAGATTACTCCTTATGTGTGATGGGGTTCCTTCTAGGTCGGTGTGCTCCAGGTCCTAGATAGCGTCCCGCTATAACGCCCCCCAGCGGGCGCGCGGCAAGCAAGGCGATCCAACAACGGGACCTACGAGGGGTCACATCCAATGGATAGGCTACCCACGGATCCGTACGTGGGCCAAACAGGCACGGGGAGGGGGGGTGGAAAGGGAAGGGAGAGGAGGGGGAAAGGGGAAGGGGGAAGGGGAAGGGAGGGATGGAAGTGGGGTTCCTTGAGGTCCCCTGTTCTGCACACCTGTCATGAGATCCAAGATCATATACTTAGATGTATATCGTAAAAGGTTGCCATAACGACTAAACAATGTCTGGTATACTTGGAACAGTGGTAGAGAGGAATGAGATTTTTGAAATAAAAAGTGATTGTGCCATTGACGTGTTTTTCAGATAGTGCCAGTTTGTGTGTTGCTGTATCTAGGCTCGTGATTGGAGGTGGGAAGGGAAGAAAGAGAAGGGGGAAAACGAGAAAACAAATGGGGTGAGGAAGGGAAGGGAGTGGGGAAGTGAAGGGAGGGAAAGGCGAAGGGAAGGGTGGAAACTGGAAGGGGGGGTGAGAGAGGGGGGAAGGGGGGGGGAAAGAGGGGGAAGAAGAGGGGGGGAGGGGGGGGAAGGGGAAACCAACACATGGCCGCCCCCCCCCCCTCTCCCCTTCCCTCCTTCCCCTTCCCCATGCCATGTGTTGGTTTCCCCTTCCCCCCCCCCCCCTTCTTCTTCCCCCTCTTCCCCCCCCCCTTCCCCCCTCTCTCACCCCCCTTCCAGTTTCCACCCTTCCCTTCGCCTTTCCCTCCCTTCCCGTCCCCACTCCCTTCCCTTCCTCACCCCATTTGTTTTCTCTTTTTCCCCCTTCTCTTTCTCCCCTTCCCACCTCCAATCACGAGCCTAGATACAGCAACACACAAACTGGCACTATCTGAAAAACACGTCAATGGCACAATCACTTTTTATTTCAAAAATCTCATTCCTCTCCACCACTGTTCCAAGTATACTAGACATTGTTTAGTCGTTATGGCAACCTTTTACGATATACATCTAAGTATATGATCTTGGATCTCATGACAGGTGTGCAGAACAGGGGACCTCAAGGAACCCCACTTCCATCCCTCCCTTCCCCTTCCCCCTTTCCCTTTCCCCCCTCCTCTCCCTTCCCTTTCCACCCCCCCTCCCCGTGCCTGTTTGGCCCACGTACGGATCCGTGGGTAGCCTATCCATTGGATGTGACCCCTCGTAGGTCCCGTTGTTGGATCGCCTTGCTTGCCGCGCGCCCGCTGGGGGGGCGTTATAGCGGGACGCTATCTAGGACCTGGAGCACACCGACCTAGAAGGAACCCCATCACACATAAGGAGTAATCTATAGAAGAGAAAAAAAAATTTACACTCTAGGTAAATATTTCACAGTACAATGTGATATTATGCCATGTGGTGAAAGGCCAATTGGAGACAAATATATGCAAATGAAATACTGTTAAAATATATTGCTCTTGCCCTTTCTCTTTTCAAACAGACAAAACTACCTTTGAGGAAGACCCTCACTAAAACGGGTCGAAACGCGTCAGTTTCACTTTTACCGCCAATATATGGTTATGTAAACTACATTGTTGTAAAAGCTTTTTGTCCATCAGTGTAAATCTGTTTTAAAAATTTCTGTATTGTTTTATCTATTTGGGACCCATGTCTCCTATTTTTATCTCCATTTATATGTCACATGCGACATCTTTAATCCAATAAAGATTCATATTTTGAATACAATAATATCTTTCAGAGAACTTATTTTTCAAACGCTGCCTAAAAACCCCACCAATCCCTCTTGGGGGGACTCTCTCTTTTTTGTTTTCACATCCCAGGGGTGAGCAGCAAAACATCATCTCCAGTTAGTGTCTTTTTCCTTTTTGGTGCCCATCACTTAAGCTTGTATTACACCCACCATGCCTTGTAACCCACTCTACCAAGAAGGATGTCAGCTCTCCCTGACTCTGGAGGTCACCATTAGGTCTGAGGCCTTGCTACTACACACACTTACACAACATAAATATTACTCTCTCTCCCCCCCAGATGCTGGGGATGTTTCAGGAAGGAGAGCAGGGGAAGGGGCTAGTCAATATTGTACGTTACCGGCCCCTTTCTTTTCTAAATGAATATAGTGAACACACTCACTCTCACTGTGTTCATTCATAGCTGAAGCATAGTAAAGTGTTTTATCTACTAAGTAAATGAGTGTTTACTATGCTTCAGTTTGTGAATGAACAGGAAGCCATTCAGCACAGAGAACTTCCCATTCATTCACTCTCCTCTGCAGGCGAGGCTGCAGAGAAAGGCGTGTGTTTGAGCTTTGGGGGGCACACCCTAATACAATAGGCTACGCACACCTATGCCCAGAGCACTTGCTGACAATCAACATAGGGCTCTGTACAGAGGGAATGATCTCTCTTATGTTTCTTATATGAAATAAAGAGATCTTTAGCAAAAAGCAACACATATTGCACACATTATACATAGTTAGGCACACATTTAACCCTTTGATCGCCCAAGATGTAAACCCCTTCCCAGTCAGTGTCATTAGTACAGTGACTGTGTAGTATTAGCACTGATCACAGTATCGCTGGTGGTGTCAGTGTGGTGGTGTCAGTCAGTTCCCACCCAGCATCAGTTAGTGTCAAATTGTTTGTGTACAGTGTTGCATGACTGCACAATTACCAGTTAAAGTAGTGCAGTGCTGAATAGCAAAAAATGGCCTGGTCATGAATAGGGTAAAACCTTCCGGAACCGAAGTGGTTAAAAATTATTCAGTAGTCCATATTAAATAAAATAAATGCAAAACTGTTATACAATCATTTTTCACTAGTTATAAGCTGGTTGTAAGTGAGATTTTTTTCACCCTTTTCAAAAGCAAACATGCAGAAGAAATACACCAAAGAGACACAAAGGTTTAGAAAAAAAAAAAAAGTATCACTTGCCAGTATCACACTCTGTACATTTGTGACATTTAGTGAGTGCATTTGGATGATCCATGTATGTTCCTTCCACACAAGGTATGCACACAGTACTGCTAGATGTTGAAGTACAATGACTTTTTACGACTGTACCTAGGAGGAAAGACAGGCAAATGCTGTTACAGACCGCAAATATAGCCAGTATCATATTTTTTAACATTTGTCTTTGCTAATAATCGACATTGGAAATAATACTGAATTGAAAGTTGTCAGTGTTTAACCCCTTGGTTTTCAAACATGGGGGCACAGCTCAGTGCCAACTTATTTGTACCGTTTAAAGCCCAACTCCATAAAAAAAAAAAAATTCAGATTTTTAAGTAGAGTGGGAAGGATAATTATTAAAAAAAAAAATGCATGCTGTCTGTGAGCTACTGTACCTTCACCTTACTTTCTATTATTTTAGACAAGAAATTAGGGGAATGGGCAGAGCAGGATTTATCATAAGCCACTTTAAGGCCTTCTCTCCGGTACTTTTTGTATACATGTAACACTAACAATCAATATTTTTTGCTAGAAAATTTCTTAGAACCCCAAACATTACATATTTTTTAAGCAGAGGCCCTAGAGAATAAATTGGGTTTTGCAATTTTTTACCGCCACACGGTATTTGCGCAGTCGTTTTTTCAAACGCAGTTTTATTTTTTTTTTTAAATACACCTTTTTAAATTTTAATGCAAAAAAACACAATACATAACCCATTTTTTGGTAAAATATAAAAGATGATGTTATGCCCAGAAAATAGATACCAAACGAGTCATGCTTTAAAATTGTGCATGCCCACACAAGGGTGTCAAAATATATATATATATATATATATATATATATATATATATATATATTTTATTATCCATAGGTGACACTTTAAAAGCCTTTACAGGTTACCACTTTAGATTTACACAGAAGGTCTGGTGCAAAAATGACTGCCCATGATCTGACATTCACTGTGATACCTCACACGTGTGGGACGATCGCTGTTTGCGTGCGGTCGCCTTTGCGTGCGAGCATGGGAAATGGGGACATTTACATTTACACTGTCACTTTAATTTTTTTCTTTTATCACTTTTATTGCTGTCACAAGGAATGTAAACATCCCATGTAAATGCAATAGGCATGTGACAGGTATTCTTTATGGAGAGATCTGAGGTCTATACGACCCCAGATCCATCCTCTGCCTTTAAAAGCATTTGATCACACCTAGATCGAATGCTTTTGATTTTTAAAAATGGCATTGTTTACATCTGGATAAACCAGAAGTGATACCAGGTCATCGCTTCTGGGTTACTATATCACAGAGCCAAACAAAGCCGATCCAGGCTTTGTTCGGCTCTGTGATCAGCCGGCAGAAGCATCGGCAGGTCAAATGGAACTCCCGGTAAAGCCGTGGAAGACCTCCCCTCCCGAGTCCCGCTGCTTGTAAAAGCAATCCAGCAGCTAGTTAGCCACTAGGATTGCTTTTAAAAGAAAGCCAACCGCTCTAAAAAAAATGGTACAGCTACAGGGCTCATCCTGGTATAACCACTTGAGGTTCAGTGACGTGCCATTGTCACAATGCAATGAATAGTAGATTTAGGTAGAAAAGATAACAATGGAAGGTGCAATGTCCCAACACGTCCCAACACGTTTGCCGTTTCTTTTTACAATCCTTAATGTTAAGGATGTGGTGCTAAGGTTATCAAATATACACAAATATACCCTTTACACTAGTTTACAACTGATAATGAGGTCTGCCAGCACAGTACAGACAGGGTTAAATATGGTAAACATTATCTAGCCAGTCCGCTCACAAACAGTGGAAAAAGGAAAGCTAAGCAGGATCTTTCAGTCCTGGAGGTTTCAGAAATAAGAATTAAAAAAGGTAAGCAGCAATTTTTAAACATTATTTTTAGGTTATGCTGTGTGAATAGGAACATGTAATAAATATAAAAGTAGGGGGACTATTTATAAAAACATTTGCTGTGTGAATGTCTCAGTATTTGCACGGCCATTGTGAATAATCCTCTGAATGTGTATAATATGTTTATTTCCTAAGATTGTCAGCTCCATTTTTGTGGCAATAATGCATTATTTTCATGAAACACCTCAATCCGGCCAAAAACACATTCTGGCCACTAGTAGAAGCCAACTATCAGAGGAACTAAACATATAATACACATAATGGGGGTTATTCACAAAAGCTGTGCAAATGCTGAGACACTAATGCCGCGTACACACTGTCGGAATTTCTGATGGAAACAGTCCGATGAGAGCTTTTCATCGGATTTTCCGACCGTGGGTATGCCCATCAGTCTTTTTCTGTCGGAATTTCCGACGGACTTTGGATTGAGAACCTGTTCTTAACTTTTCCGACGGAAAACTTTTCTATCGGATTTTCCGATCGTGTGTATGCAATTCCAACACGCAAAATTCCGACGCATGCTTGGAAACAATTCGACACATGCTCAGAAGCATTAAACTTCCCTTTTAAAGTGCAGTCAAACGTTTTTTTAAGGCGTGGTGTTATTGACCGTCAGAATTTGGTGTAGGCAAGACAGTTTGAGCGAAATTCCGCAGGAATTGCGATGGGAAAACCATCAGAGCTTTTTCCGACGAGAATTCCGTGTGTACGCGGCATTACAATTTTTTTTCTTATAAATAAATAATAAATAAACCCCTAGGCATTATCCCAATTAGGCTGCAAAAGTGAAAACACACTATATGAAGGGAGCTTGAAATTACTCAGACTAAGCTGTAGGCAGCAGTAGTGCAGGGTAGCCTAGCTGGCTGCAAAAGGTAGTGGGTTAGCAAGTGTATATACTCACTTTCCAGCCTATTTGATATGTTTATGTGTGCATATGTTCAGAGTTGTCTGGCCTCTATCATTGTCTCCAGCACCATTTTGGAGAAGCCTGCTGTCCTGATAGGATAGCAAATCTCGGGAGATTTGGTCGGCCATTTTTGGGTGGATACTTTATATAAGAAAGCCCAGCCACGTTTAGTGCAGTTCACGTGTGTGCATAGACAGAGATCCCGCTTGTCAGGGAGAGTTAGGAGACAATAGGGAGAGTGTTCCGGCTTGTGAGGGATAGCTCAGGGTTCCTACGGAGTCCTGCATCAGCAATCCTGCCTTACTGCTGTAAATACTCTTTCTACTACCGTCTCTCCGGTAATAAACGCTACCTGGTTTATAAAGTCTGTACGTGTGATTCCCTCTGTGAAAACGCTACACTCTACCCCCGCTTACAAAGCTGTCAAAATTATAACTTTGATGGAAAAAAAAATACTTACCTGACAGTAATTTTATTTTCCTGATGCATAAGCATGACAGCATACACGTATGGTTAGGCTCCGCCTTCTGCCCAATTAAATGACTGGTTATACTATATAAATGACTCATCTCCCACAAGGCGGCATTCTCGTATCTATACTCAATGCAAAGCCCTAGGGAGGGACCTGTCATGCCTATATATCAGAAAAGGAAAATTATTGTCAGGTAAGTATAACATTTTCCACTTTCCTGGCACAAGCATTACAGCATACATCTATGAGATGTAGCACTCCACAAACAACAAGAAAGGGTAATGCTGAAGTGTTTTAATCAACATATCATTCAATTCATTTAGAACTGAAGTCAAACTCCCACGTTTTCAATGTTGCTTGACCAAATTTGTAATGGGCTAGAAATGGTTTGTAATACATGAACCTGGTTGGTTGTCTGCTGAATAATCCTGGACCTTTGAATTCTGCCCATGAGCACACAACCTGTCTGGTAAAGTGGGCTCTTCACTAAATTGAAGGATTCATCTTTGCCATATAAGCCCATTAGACTACCTTGACCAGAGACAATACAATTGTCCTAAAGGACAGTGAAAGTCTTCTGCCACTGCCAGGCCTGAAGACCCAAGACAGGCAAGACATGTGATCAGTATTCACAGTCTTTTTTCATTTATATAGCAATAAATAAAAAACCTGTGGTGATCAAATACCACCAAAATAAGCTCTATTTGTGTGAAAAAAAATTATATACGGATTTATTGGTGTATAACACACATTTTTTACCCCTAAAAATAGGGGGCAAATTGCAGGTGCGTGTTATACGCCGATAGTGTACCACGGAGGGGAAGGAGGGGGACGAGGGGGACGAGCGCCGCCGGAATTCACTGAGCCGTCATCTCCTGTTTACTCGGCTCCAACTCGGCTCTCACGTCACACACACAGTCCCGCCTCCGCCACTGACATTGGTTCAGTGTTCTGTCTATCACAGGAGATGGTCCAATGCCGATAGCGGAGGCGGGACTGTGTGTGTGTGACTGCCGAGTGAGAGCCGAATAAACAGGAGATGATGGCTCGATGATTTCCTGCACTGGTAAGGCTGCATTGATAAAAGATGGTGAGACTGCAAATAAGCATTGAGGCTAAAAATGGGCATTAATCAGGCTGCAGTGATGAGATGAGCTGCAGATGGGCATTGATCAGGCTGCATTGATGAGATGGGCTGCAGGTGGGCATTGATCAGGCTGCACTGAGGCTGCAGATGGGAATTGTTCAGGCTGCATTGATGGGAGATGAGGAGGCTGCAGATGGGCACTGACCCTTATTTTAATTTGAAGTTGTTTATTTAAAAAATATTTTTTTCCCCTGAAACTTCCCTCTTAAAATGAAGGTGCATGTTATACGCCGACAAATATGGTAATTTTAATTTGGGTACAGTGTTTAAATTAATCTAAAATAAATATTATCCGAGGGTGGTTACAGATTCCCTCTATTTTTCCATATATGTATTAATTTGTCTATTCCCATAGTTAGCTAGTCTATTAAAACTCTGATAATGTTACTATTGATAGCACAATAATATAAGGTTAGCTATGAAAACAAACACTCTGCTTAATAAAACAATGTCTTATTTATTTCCCAATAAAATAGGAAAATGCAAACATGAAAATACTCTAGAGCATATAACACAAGAACATCAAAGATACTTATCGCAAGGCTGTCCCCTAGACATGGTCTCATCAGCTGGGCTCAAGATGGTAACAGAGAGAGCCATCAGGCAAGAGCCAAGAGCGAAAAGGGGCGATTTCCTTTCTGTGTGCACTTTTTACACATTCATTCAGACCCACTCCTAACCACACACCACTAGACTCCTGTCCAATGAGATATTGCCAAGAGGTAGTCCTTGTAATATATTATATTTCTGTCCGTCCTACTGTATTGGCCTCTAGGGGCAGTTCTTGATCTTGATTATTTGATCTTCTGTAGCAGGACATTCATCAATCAGCTTGTCAGCCATGGTCATTTTTGAAGCCTCCTTGCAGAGCGTTATCACACCAGTCGGTCAGGAGCCAAGCTGTTGTTCAGCCTTGATAGAGGGCCTGACTTTTTCTTTCAGATGAAGATTCTGATATGCTACAAAGCTTTGATGTGCAACTTGTTACATTCCAGACAGCCCCCAAGAATGTGGAGGCTTGGTATAGCCATAGTTCATATTTCAAAACACCTCTTGTATTATGAAATAAAACATGTTGCCTTCCAACAGTATTGCATGAGGATGCAATTGCCAGTTAAAGGAGCACATTGCTAAATAGCAAAAAATGGCCTGGTCATGGGGTAAAACCTTCCAGTAAGTGGTTAAACTTTACATGTTGAGTAAAAATGAAGAACTCGTGATTGTGGGGACAACTGTAAATTTTAAGAATAAAGCAATTGGGAACATGGAATTTTACATCTCACTTACCTGCGTGACACATTGGACAGCATAAATCATTAATCTCATATTCTCCAGGAGGGCATTTTGCAGCTAGTGAAGTAGAGATTACCTGTTAGGAAAATAAAAGAAATGATGTAAAGAATAAACGACAGTAAAGTCTATATGAAACATGATGTGGCACATATGGGAGTGTAAGGGGGGAAGTGGCATATATAACACCTCATACTCAATATGTGTGTAAGCCATTTCAAAACAAAACAGGGTTATATTTACCTGCTTCGTGCAAAGGAATTGCACAGACCAGCCCTGAACCTTTTCTTCTTGGGTTCCCTGCTGACACTCCCGGCTCCTCCCCTCCCCTCTCTATAGGGGCACTTGCTTCTGATCCTCACTGTCTGCATCTATAGACACAGACAGCGTAACTCAGCCCCACCCCCAAATCCCTTGCCACTGGTTTTGATTGACAGCAGCAAATCCAGCAAGACCATGAAGTGAGGGGAGAGAAGAGCTGCAGATGTGTACAGCGCTGGGTCGCATGAGGGCTCAGGTAAGAAGAGGGGGGGGGGGTCTGGGGGTAAGGGGGAGATACTGGTGCCTAAATATTTTTTACCTTAATGCAAGGAATGCATTAAGGTAAACAAAATTAGGATTTAGAACCACTTTAAGTAATCATAACTCTAAGGTCAAATAAGGAGAAATAAGTTTGTGTCTCTATATCTCTGTGTAAGGGCAGTTACAGTGGTAATGGAGCCTTGGTCCATAGTTATTTTCAAGCAATTTTAACTGGAAATATGTATGCTGCGTATGTGGATGATAGTTTTAATTTGAGCCAGCCTGCGTAGGTATGATAGAATTTGCTGTGTCAATTCATCCATACATCCAGGTGATATAAAGCAAACTATTCTAGCCATTCTGTGATCGATAGAGGTTGGATAGTTCTCCAATGTCTGCACCAGTGGCGGCTGGTGGCAATTTTTTGATTGGGTTGGTCAGTCGATGCACTTACCTCATCCATGGCGGGCAATCATGGGCGGCTTCCGCGTATCTCCTCTGCAGCCATCACAAGCAACTTCTCCTTCCCCTGCTCAACGGCTTCCATCTCTCCTTTCGGGCAATCAGGAAACGTGTCTCAGACCTGTGCCTCCTGATTGGCAGAGAGGCGATTCAGCGTGAGAATAGTGAATATTCATTCACTATTCTAACACACCTGGGTGGGCTCTGAGCACAATGCTCTGTGCCCGGAGTCCACCCTATTTTGAAGCCTATTAGAGCCTCTGGCTCTAATTGGTGCTTCAAACAAAACACCCCCATCACTGTAATTCATGCGCCTGTGTGCCCTTAATGGACGAACCGCCCCTGGTCTGCACATTAAACATTTGATGTTGTGGAAGTGACACAGCCAAGGGTCTTGAGGCATGTTGATGCTGCTAATAATATGAAAAATATGTAATCTATCTGTCCAATATTCCTGCATGATGGGACACCAGTATATGTAGGTAAATGTACCCATAGTTTTGCACCTCTTCCAGCAGTCGGCTGAAACAGGGGTTGTTGTACCATCTAGCTCAAGGGTCTTCAAACTTTCTAAGCAAAGGGCCAGTTTACTGTCCTTCAGGCTTTAGGGGGGCCAGACTGTGGCAAGTGGGAGTAGAAAATGCCCTGGCATCAGTGCCCCATCATTGGTTTTAAAGTGGTTGTAAACCCTTACAAACCACTTGGACCTACAGGTAAGCCTGGATTAAGGCTTACCCGTAGGTCAAATAAATATCTCCTAAACCTACATGGTTTAGGAGATATTTGCAAAAATACAGGCACCACTGTGTACAGCGCATGCGCCATAGACAGCGGCACACAGGTGCACTTAGAAGGCCGCACTTAGAAGGCCGCTCTCATCGGCGATATGCCGTGAGTGGCGGCTCCCGTGCGCATGCGCGGTTGTGACATCATCGTGGCGCTGTCGAATGACAGCGGCGGAGCCGCAAGACCCACCAAGAAGATGGAGGCGCCGTACACAAGGGGACAGCGGTGACTTCACTGGCTCCTGTGTCAGGTAAGTGACACATAATGGACTACTATGCGATGCATAGTAGTCCATTATGCTTTACCTTTGCAGGGAAACAAAGAGGAAGTAAACCCATTAGGGTTTACTTCCTTTAATATGAGGAATAGTGCCCCATTGTTGAGATCAACGAGAAGAACATTGCCTCAATGATGGTGTCAGTAGGGGGAATGGTTCTCCATCACTCGTGTCAATTGGTGGAACAGTGCCCCAAGGGCCAGATAAAGGCAAGTAAAGGGCCACATCCAGCCCCCGGGGCCACAGTTTGGAGACCACTGATCTACTGATCTAGCTAAAAGTTTAAAGTCAACCTTCTTGGTTTTGGAACCCATAGATGAGGTATGTGGTAGTTTTAGGAGATGCAGTGTATTAATTATTGCGCAGTAGCAGTGCTCGCACCGACGTGTGATGTCATGCACGTTCCTCGTGGTTAAGACACTGGAGTCGTGAGCATGTTCCCTGCGGTGGAGACGCTGGAGTTCACTGGAGTTGGGAGCACTTTCCCTCATGGTTGAGACTTGAGACGCAGTTGTGACTCGTGAGAATTGGAGAGTGGGCGCCGTCCCTCCTGGATGGCTACTATTACTACTAACCTTTGCTATTGAAATACAGGGGGTCCCCGTGTTATGAACCCATTAGGGACTGTCCTCCTGTTTGTAATTCGGAAATGTTCGTAAGTCGGTCGCGCATGCGCAGAACGACAATTACGGACATTTCCGATGCTCCGTCAAATGCCGTTCTGCGCATGCGCGGCAAATTACAGAAATTTCTGATGTTTTTCGTCATTTTCTGAGGCTCCGTCTGGCCGCGCATGCGCAGAATGGCTGATGTCCGCTCAAAATAGTA
Source organism: Lithobates sylvaticus (assembly GCA_028564925.1). Lineage (NCBI taxonomy): Eukaryota > Metazoa > Chordata > Amphibia > Anura > Ranidae > Lithobates > Lithobates sylvaticus. The sequence goes on along the minus strand of CM053035.1, from coordinate 150,524,576 downwards.
GAGGGTCTCCGCAGCAACCGGTTCGTAAGTAGGAGATGTTCGTAGGTCGGGCGTTCATAAGTCGGGGACCCCCTGTAGAGATATTCATTTGTATGTAGTATTATAGTTAGTTCTACTAGTTCTTCTACTACTACTAAACCAACAGGCCAGGTAATAATTATTATTATTTTTAAGGTACTTATATAGTGCCGCCAATTTAGATAGCATTCAGTTAGAATGTTATACTAATACTACACCGACAAGCACATTCATTTTTTAAACATGACAGTATGCACTAAGTATCCAGCAATTAGGGCTGTGTGAAGGAATTTGGGGGCCCCAAGCAAAATGGACATGGAGGCCCCCCCACCCGCACGCATGCAAAGCCATGAGATTGCCAGAGACTGCGGACATACTGCATGAGAATACCAGACTGCAGATATACTTCATGAGATTACCAGACTGAGGACATACTGCATGAGATTACCAAAACTGCGGACATACTGCAAGAGATTACCAGACTGCGGACATACTGCAGGAGATTACCAGACTGAGGACATACTGCATGAGATTACCAGACTGCGGACATACTGCAGGAGAATACCAGACTGCGGACATACTGCAGGAGAATACCAGACTGCGGACATACTGCATGAGATTACCAGAGACTGCGGACATACTGCATGAGATTACCAGAGACTGCGGACATACTGCATGAGATTACCAGAGACTGCGGACATACTGCATGAGATTACCAGACTGCGGACATACTGCATGAGATTACCAGACTGCGGACATACTGCATGAGATTACAGAGACTGCGGACATACTGCATGAGATTACCAGAGACTGCTGACATACTGCATGAGTTTACCAGACTACGGACATACTGCATGAGATTACCAGACTGCTGACATACTGCATGAGATTACCAGACTGCGGACATACTGCATGAGAATACCAGAGACTGTGGACATACTGCCTGAGATTACCAGACTGCTGACATACTGCATGAGATTACAAGAGACTGCAGACATACTGCATGAGATTACCAGACTGCGGACATACTGCATGAGATTACCAGAGACTGCGGACATACTGCATGAGATTACCAGAGACTGCGGACATACTGCATGAGATTACCAGACTGCGGACATACTGCATGAGATTACCAGACTGCTGACATACTGCATGAGATTACCAGAGACTGCTGACATACTGCATGAGATTACCAGAGACTGCGGACATACTGCATGAGATTACCAGACTGCGGACATACTGCATGAGATTACCAGACTGCTGACATACTGCATGAGATTACCAGAGACTGCAGACATACTGCATGAGATTACCAGAGACTGCAGACATACTGAATGAGATTACCAGACTGCGGATATACTGCATGAGATTACCAGAGACTGCGGACATACTGCATGAGATTACCAGAGACTGCGGACATACTGCATGAGATTACCAGAGACTACGGACATACTGCATGAGATTACCAGACTGCGGACATACTGCATGAGATTACCAGAGACTGCTAACATACTGCATTAGATTACCAGAGACTGCTGACATACTGCATAAGATTACCAGACTGCGGACATACTGCATGAGATTACCAGACTGCTGACATACTGCATGAGATTACCAGAGACTGCTGACATACTGCATGAGATTACCAGAGAAGGCTGACATACTGCATGAGATTACCAGAGACTGCGGACATACTGCATGAGATTACCAGACTGCTGACATACTGCATGAGAGTACCAGAGACTGCTGACATACTGCATAAGATTACCAGACTACGGACATACTACATGAGATTACCAGACTACGGACATACTGCATGAGATTACCAGACTGCGGACATACTGCATGAGATTACCAGAGACTGCAGACATACTGCATGAGATTACCAGACTGCTGACATACTGGATGAGATTACCAGAGACTGCAGACATACTGCATGAGATTACCAGAGACTGTGGACATACTGCATGAGATTACCAGACTGCGGATATACTGCATGAGATTACCAGAGACTGCGGACATACTGCATGAGATTACCAGAGACTGCGGACATACTGCATGAGATTACCAGACTGCGGACATACTGCATGAGATTACCAGACTGCTGACCTACTGCATGAGATTACCAGAGACTGCAGACATACTGCATGAGATTACCAGAGACTGCGGACATACTGAATGAGATTACCAGACTGCGGATATACTGCATGAGATTACCAGAGACTGCGGACATACTGCATGAGATTACCAGAGACTGCGGACATACTGCATGAGATTACCAGACTGCGGGCATACTGCATGAAATTACCAGAGACTGCTAACATACTGCATTAGATTACCAGAGACTGCTGACATACTGCATGAGATTACCAGACTGCGGACATACTGCATGAGATTACCAGACTGCTGACATACTGCATGAGATTACCAGAGACTGCTGACATACTGCATGAGATTACCAGAGAAGGCTGACATACTGCATGAGATTACCAGAGACTGCGGACATACTGCATGAGATTACCAGACTGCTGACATACTGCATGAGATTACCAGAGACTGCTGACATACTGCATGAGATTACCAGACTACGGACATACTACATGAGATTACCAGACTACGGACATACTGCATGAGATTACCAGACTGCGGACATACTGCATGAGATTACCAGAGACTGCAGACATACTGCATGAGATTACCAGACTGCTGACATACTGGATGAGATTACCAGAGACTGCAGACATACTGCATGAGATTACCAGAGACTGGACATACTGCATGAGATTACCAGACTGCGGATATACTGCATGAGATTACCAGAGACTGCGGACATACTGCATGAGATTACCAGAGACTGAGGACATACTGCATGAGATTACCAGAGACTGCAGACATACTGCATGAGATTACCAGAGACTGCAGACATACTGAATGAGATTACCAGACTGCGGATATACTGCATGAGATTACCAGAGACTGCGGACATACTGCATGAGATTACCAGAGACTGCGGACATACTGCATGAGATTACCAGAGACTACGGACATACTGCATGAGATTACCAGACTGCGGACATACTGCATGAAATTACCAGAGACTGCTAACATACTGCATTAGATTACCAGAGACTGCTGACATACTGCATAAGATTACCAGACTGCGGACATACTGCATGAGATTACCAGACTGCTGACATACTGCATGAGATTACCAGAGACTGCTGACATACTGCATGAGATTACCAGAGAAGGCTGACATACTGCATGAGATTACCAGAGACTGCGGACATACTGCATGAGATTACCAGACTGCTGACATACTGCATGAGAGTACCAGAGACTGCTGACATACTGCATAAGATTACCAGACTACGGACATACTACATGAGATTACCAGACTACGGACATACTGCATGAGATTACCAGACTGCGGACATACTGCATGAGATTACCAGAGACTGCAGACATACTGCATGAGATTACCAGACTGCTGACATACTGGATGAGATTACCAGAGACTGCAGACATACTGCATGAGATTACCAGACTGTGGATATACTGCATGAGATTACCAGACTGCGGATATACTGCATGAGATTACCAGAGACTGCGGACATACTGCATGAGATTACCAGAGACTGCGGACATACTGCATGAGATTACCAGACTGCGGACATACTGCATGAGATTACCAGACTGCTGACCTACTGCATGAGATTACCAGAGACTGCAGACATACTGCATGAGATTACCAGAGACTGCGGACATACTGAATGAGATTACCAGACTGCGGATATACTGCATGAGATTACCAGAGACTGCGGACATACTGCATGAGATTACCAGAGACTGCGGACATACTGCATGAGATTACCAGACTGCGGGCATACTGCATGAAATTACCAGAGACTGCTAACATACTGCATTAGATTACCAGAGACTGCTGACATACTGCATGAGATTACCAGACTGCGGACATACTGCATGAGATTACCAGACTGCTGACATACTGCATGAGATTACCAGAGACTGCTGACATACTGCATGAGATTACCAGAGAAGGCTGACATACTGCATGAGATTACCAGAGACTGCGGACATACTGCATGAGATTACCAGACTGCTGACATACTGCATGAGATTACCAGAGACTGCTGACATACTGGATGAGATTACCAGAGACTGCAGACATACTGCATGAGATTACCAGAGACTGGACATACTGCATGAGATTACCAGACTGCGGATATACTGCATGAGATTACCAGAGACTGCGGACATACTGCATGAGATTACCAGAGACTGAGGACATACTGCATGAGATTACCAGAGACTGCGGACATACTGCATGAGATTACCAGAGACTGCAGACATACTGCATGAGATTACCAGACTGCTGACATACTGGATGAGATTACCAGAGACTGCAGACATACTGCATGAGATTACCAGAGACTGGACATACTGCATGAGATTACCAGACTGCGGATATACTGCATGAGATTACCAGAGACTGTGGACATACTGCATGAGATTACCAGAGACTGCGGACATACTGCATGAGATTACCAGAGACTGCGGACATACTGCATGAGATTACCAGACTGCGGACATACTGCATGAGATTACCAGACTGCTGACATACTGCATGAGATTACCAGAGACTGCTGACATACCGCATGAGATTACCAGAGACTGCGGACATACTGCATGAGCTTACCAGACTGCGGACATACTGCATGAGATTACCAGACTGCTGACATACTGCATGAGATTACCAGACTGCTGACATACTGCATTAGATTACCAGACTGCTGACATACTGCATGAGATTCTGATTACCTGTGAATTGGGGTCCCGATGACAGCTTTGCAGAGTGCATAGAGGACACAGGAGGCTGTAATCGCGCGCTAGCCAGCAGAGAGGGGGCGGGGCCGGGAGCTCCACTCGGAACAGATCGGCTGTAGTTAGAGCAGTGATCAGAGTGGGCGCATCAGTGGAGCTCCCGGCCCCGCCCCCAGACCTCTGTATTCCCCAGCTAGTATAGAGGGGGCAGGGCCAGGAGCTCCACTGACGCGCCCACTCCGATCACTGCTCTAACCGAGCATACAGGCTACATGGGGCGGGGTCAGTGGAGATCCCGGCCCCCTCTCTGCTGGCTAGATCGGGAATACATCCTCCTGTGTCCTCTGTGCACTCTGCAAAGCCGGGGCCCCAATTCACGGGTAGCGCGGGCCCCCTACAAAGATTGTGCCCAGGGCATGTTCCCCATTTGCCCTGCGCTACAGACGGCCCTGCTTATAGGAATCAGCGGCCGGCGGCGCAGCTGGAGTCCCAGGCCAGCTCGGTGCCCCACGCAATTGCTTGGTTTGCCTGTCCTGTCGCAACGGGCCTTATATACTACTAAATATTATATCTCAAAAATAGCATGCAATCAAATCAATAAATTAAATATATTCTTTGGTACAAGTCAGGTGTACTGTAGTGCATGGCAAGAGAGCTGCACTGTTAAAAAAAAGATTAGTGGTTAGGTTTATTTTTTTATTTTTTATTTTTTTTATAGCTGCCTGGGGTTTAGTTTTTAGATAGATTTTAGTCATTTTTTCCCCCCTCAGATTTCACTCCCACTATAGATCATTCTATGCTATTCTTCTACGCTACCAGCAAAGGTGGACCATGTCTGCAGTGGTGAAATATTTTAAAGTTTCTGATAAAGACCCCAAACTTGCAATCTGTAGTCTTTGCTCAGCAGAAATTTCAAGAGGGGGTACAGTGCCAAGGCATTTTTCAACAACAGGTTTGATACACCACCTGAAAACATGTCATCCAGTTCAGCATACAGAATACAAGAAAACAGTACCGCTTCCAAAAAGTGCCTCAGGGCCAGGCTCAACACCATCCGTGGCCACAGTCTTTGAAAAGGTTAAAATGTTTTACAAGTGACAGTCCCAAAGCTTGCGACATTACAGATAAAATTATGGAATTTATTGCATCAGACGACCAGCCATTCTGTGTTGTGGTGGATTCCGTAGGCTCATGCAACATATTGAGTCGCGTTACACACTACCAAGCAGACACTACTTTGCAGATACCTGTCTACCTGAATTGTTTTGCAGTGTTAGAAAACACGTTCATGAGTTCATGACTACCGACATCATAGCAATCAGTTTTACTACTGACATTTGGAGTTCAGACGTCAGTCCAAATGCTTAGCCTGACAGCGCAGTGGATAGATGCCAAATTTCAATTGCAAAACATGCTACTTAACGCACGTGAGTTTGTTGGATCACATACTGCTGCAGTAATATCTGATGCTTTAAAAACCATGCTTGACACTTGGCACATTGAGAAGTCTAAAGTGCATTTGATTGTCCGAGATAATGCGCAGAACATGGCAAAGACAATGGAGGACAGTGAACTTTAAAAGCATACTGTGTATGGCACACACGCTGCAATTGGCTGTGAATGAGGGATTGCTGAGTCAGAGCACCATATCTGATATCGTAACAAAAGTAAAAGAAATTGTGGGTCACTTTACGCATTCTCCACTTGCTTATTCCAGATTACAAGCTTTGCAGATACAGTTTGGAATGCCACTAAAAACGACTGGAGCAAGATGTAGCCACTTGTTGGAACAGCACCTACTATATGCTGCAAAGTCTTTTCAAACAAAAGCATGTTTAAGCTGCATACATTGCAGATTACGGGCTGCCGGCAACATTGAGCGCACATCAGGGGATGTTAGTTGAAAATAGTTTGTCTCTTCTATCTCCATTTGAACAGTTAACAAAAGAAATAAGCTCAGCTAATGCTTCCATTGCTGAGGTTATTCCCTTGATTGCTGCACTGAAGCGTCTGCTAGGAAAAGAGGCAGAAACAGACCATGGAGTAAAAACGGCTAAAACCACTCTACTGGAGCCGGTAACAACCAGTTGAAGACATTGAATTCAACTCTCTGTACTGCATTGCAACAGTTCTAGATCCTCGATTTAAAGAGCATTATTTTTTTAATGTGGAGAAAAAGCAGCGTGCACTGGAAATGATACAGGCACAAATGGAGGTAATTGAAGCATCTGGGGAAGGAGTTTTGAGGTGTAGCACAGAGGAAAGTATACCAGAGAAACGCCCGCATACAAGTGAAGGGGAACCCACTCCCTCGATATCTGATATGTTTGAAGAAATTTTACATGAACGCACCCCAGTCCATAGCAGTGCCACAACAACAGCAGCTACCCAACAGCTGGAGATTTATTTAGCTGAACAGCCTATCGCCAGAAGCGACAATCCCCTTGAGTACTGGCGCATCAACAAACAACGTTTTCCTTTGCTTACCCGCAGATATTTATCTGCCCCAAGCACTAGTACAGAGAGTGAGAGACTATTCAGTCTAGCATCTCATATTTTTGATTCTCCTGTGAGAAAGCTGAACAACTTTTGTTCTTAAAGTAAAATCTGCCACTTTTGCTGAAATAGATTTAGAAATCAGTAGCACAGTCCAATTCATTTACTATGTTGAACATAGTAAAGGAATTGGTATATTCAGACTGTGCTATTGGACACAATTGGAACATAGTATGTTCCAATTGTCTAGTTGTGCCATTGGTTGTTCATTGTAGTTTACTAATACTAAAACTGGAGAGTGCAAAATCTGGTGCAGCCCTGAGTAGAAGGTTAGGTTAACCAATCGGCTTCCAGTTTTTTTTTTTTAATTTTTTTTGTCAAAGCTTTGAACAAGCCGAAGAACTTCGAAGCTCATTGGCTAACCTAATGTACTCAGCTGTGCTAAATTTTTCAATCTCTCCAATTTTAGTAAATCAACTCCACAATCTCTGGTGCTTGGAAGTGGGCTCCAGACTGTTGCCCACATTTTTCACTGCTGGCTTTACTGGACATGCCTCGCCTTGATGCCCTCTTACTCTTATGAATAGGGAAGTCAGTGGATAGATTGTGTGAAATAAAACAAGACAGAGGGCTCCCCGGCCTAGTGCATTAAGGAAGACCTCTCTTTGTTAATATGGTAACGTAAGTAATATACAACAAACCAACAGGTGTACTCTATCAACCTTGTCATCAAAGTAAGCTTCCAGTCCACACTACATCATATCACATCACCTATAGCCTAGGACAGTGATGGCGCCTTGGCACCCCTGATGTTTTGGAACTACATTTCCCCTGATGGTCAACTACACTGCAGAGTGCATGGGCATCATAGGAAATGTAGTTTCAAAACATCTGGGGTGCCAAGGTTCGCCATCACTGGCCTAGGACAACTGGAAAACCCAACAGGCTAACGTGTTTTGAGGACTTGCCTCTCCACTGAGTTCTGGTATTAAGGAAGAGGCAAGAATGTGAAACACCTTAGCCTGTTGTTGGGTTTTCCAGTTGTCCCACTCCCATTATGTGATGTGAATGATGATGTATCGTGGACTGGAAGCCGATGTTTTGATTTGACAACAAGCTTAGCTTTGATACAGAACTGACCTGACGGCTTAGTAGTATGATGTGTATAATAGCCCATGTGCCCTCTGTCTTGTTTTATGGTTCTTCTATTTTTGAACAATATAAAGTAAATACCGTACATCTACTCAAACATAGAGGCTCTTAGTCTTTGGCATATTTTATATATTATGCCTTTTTTTTGTTTTATATAATATTTTATTTTTTATATTAATTATTGTGCAATGTGCAGCAGCATATGTACTGTTACTGTAAGTTACTTTCTTTATTTAATTTTGTATTTTATTTTATGTGTCCAATTTATGTGGGTTACTTTTTTATTAAAGTACTTTATAAATTACTGGATTGTACTATTGTTTTATTCATAAAATTCATGATAATTAAAAGGACAAATATGAATAACGAATATAATACAATTTTGAATTTTATATATCAAATACATTTTTATTATTTTTTTAAAAACTGTAATTTTCGGTATCGGTTTTCGGCCAAGTGTATCCTTCATTTTCGGTTTCAGCACCAAAATTTCCATTCGGTGCACCCCTACAAACAATATTAAAAAAAATATACAATTTATTGATACAAAGCTTGATAATGAAAAAGGCGTGCACAATGTATGTTCGTAAGACAGAAAACATAGTTTCAAACTTTACAAGAGAGTACTACAGACATAGATAATATGTCAGGAAAGGTTTCACCTGCTGATGGCACTCTCAGATCTTTGGGCTGCAGTACTGGTGTCCACCAGCGTGTGTCTCCCAGCAGTCTGGAGCCGACATCATCTCCTGCAATCAGGCGTCACCTGAGACTGATTGCAGGAGGTGTGTATTTATACTCGGCAGACGCCCATACATTTGCCTTGGTATTGTCCTTGAGCCCTTACCTATGAACCTGTTTTTCTGAACCTGTTCCTGTGTCTCCTGTGACCTGTTATACTGTACCTTGTGGCCTGTGTTCCTGAACCTTGCATCCATCCCTGGATCCCTGTCTTGCAGACTCATCCCTTCCTCTTGTTGCCCTCTCCCTGTCCCATCCTGCTCCCTGTTTAATCTGACTGATCTCTCGTGTATGACCCTGGCTTGATTACGTTTATGATTATACCTCATCCTGTACTCACGTTTGGTTTAGAGTTATTTTGTGTGTCACCGTGGTTGTTTGCTGGTTTGCTTTATTGTTTATGATTTATCCTTTTAATAAATATTACTTTTTCACTTTACACACGTTTGGTTAACTCTGTTGCAGTCCACACAGTTCTGGTCACACCTTTTTCATAACATAATATGGTTATATAATAAAAACTTGCTTCACATATAAAAATGCAGTTAACATGTTTTGTAGATTACATCCTCTTCCCCGTGATTATGTTTTGGGGTAAACTTATGAGGGTGCATAAATTATGTAAGTTTGTGCTAGGATTTTTTTTTAGAAAATTGCTATTTTTTTTGTGTGTATTCACAATAAAAAAACAAGAAAATTCAATTATATGTATCCAAATTTGCTACGCATTTAAGGCCATATCTGTCCTGTAAAATATGATGTATAATACCTAAAACCTATGATGCGTGGAACCAAGACATCACTGAAAAAGGGTCCTCAAGTTCAAAAACTGACCCTCATAATGCACACACTTCTTTCTAGGCCCTGCCTTGCTCCCACTAATGCACACGACACACGGTCGGAATTTCCGATGGAAACAGTCTGATGGGAGCTTTTCATCGGATTTTCCCACCGTGTGTATGCCCATCGGTCTTTTTCTGTCGGAATTTCGGACTGACTTTGAATTGAGAATCTGTTCTCAATTTTTCCGACGGAAAACCTTTCTATCGGATTTTCCGATCGTGTGTATGCAATTCCGACACGCAAAATTCCGACGCATGTTTGGAAACAATTCGACGCATGCTCGGAAGCATTAGGCCCCTTTCAGACGAGGCGGACTCCGCTTGCACGGAGCCCGCCTCTGTCCGTCGGCTCAGCGGGAGATCTGTCCGTTGATCTCCGCTGAGCCGGCGGATGACAAGCCTCTCTCCGCTCACTGAGCGGGGAGGGGCTTGCGAGCGCCGCTGATCTCTATGGAGAGATCGGATGAAAACGGACAGTGTGTCCGTTTTCACCCGATCTCACCCGATCCGATCCGCCAGCGACGGATCTGGACGTGTGGCCCATACGTCTGCTTTTGGCGGATCGGACCGGATCGGATGTCAGCGGACATGTCTCCGCTGACATCCGACGCTCCATAGAGTAACATGGAGCGCCCGTTCAGATCCGCCGTCAAAACTGACAGGCGGATCTGAACGGGCCGTCCGTGTGAAAGGGGCCTTAAACTTCCCTTTTATAGTGCTGTCGAACGTTTTTTATGCCGCTGTGTTACAGACCGTCAGAATTTGGTGTGACCGTGTGTAGGCAAGACAGTTTGAGCGAAATTCCGTCGAAATTCTGACGGGAAAACCATCAGAGCTTTTTCCGACGAGAATTCTGACCGTGTGTACGCGGCATAAGTCTTGTAAATTTTTACCATGCCAAGTGCTTTCTGAAAAAGTCCAAGTTATACCTCTTGCCAAAAACCTTGAGGGTCCTGCCACTTCTGGGCAAATGCAGTAAAGTACCAAAAAACTGACAAGTACTTTTTTAGACATTGAAATCCAAAATATACTCCATTGTTTTTGGACCCTTCATTGTTCTCACCAAGTGAGCAAGACATAGGGGGTTATTTATGAAAGGCAAATCCACTTTGCACTGCAAGTGCACTGAAAGTACACTTTGAAGTGCAGTCTCTCGAAATATAAAGGGTAGATCTGAAATGAGTGGAAGCTTTGCTGATTTTATCATCTAATCATGTGCAAGCTAAAATGCTTTTTTTTATTATTTTCCTTGCATGTCCCCCTCGGATTTACAGTGACTTTAATTTCAAGTGCATTTTCAAGGGCACTTGCAGTGCAAAGTGGATTTTCCTTTAGTAAGTAACCCCCATAGTGTATACCATATACAGTATGTATGGAGTTCTCATGTATATGAATAGTATGATCAACTTCATAGCATTATTACCTACATATAGGATATCTCTCTCTAGATAGATAGATACACACACACACACACACAGTATCTCACAAAAGTGAGTACACCCCTCACCTTTTTGTAAATGTTTTATTATATCTTTTCATGTGACAACACTGAAGAAATTACACTTTGCTACAATGTAAAGTAGTGAGTGTACAGCTTGTATAACAGTGTAAATTTGGTGTCCCCTCAAAATAACTCAACACACAGCCATTCATGTATAAAGCGCTGGCAACAAAAGTGAGTACACCCCTAAGTGAAAATGTCCAAATTGGGCCCAAAGTGTCACTATTTTGTGTGGGCACCATTATTTTCCAGCACTGCCTTAACCCTCTTGGGCATGGAGGTCACCAGAGCTTCACAGGTTGCCACTGGAGTCCTCTTCCACTTCTCCATGGTGCAAGTTAGAGACCTTGTGCTCCTCCACTTTCCGTTTGAGGATGCCCTATATATGCTCAATAGGGTTTAGGTCTGGAGACATGATTGGCCAGTCCATCACCTTTATCCGCAGCTAATTTAGCTGGTCTTGGAGGTGTGTTTGGGGTCGTTATGTTAGAATACTACCCCGCGGAACAGTCCTGAAGGGAGGGGGGATCGTGCTCTGCTTCAGTATTTCACAGTACATGTTGGCATTCCTGGTTCCCTCAATGAACTGTAGCTCCCCAGTGCCAGCAGCACTCATGCAGCCCCAGAACATGACACTTTATCTTGGTCTCATCAGACCACAGGACATGGTTCCAGTAATCCTTATTATGTCCTTAGTCTGCTTGTCTTCAGCAAACTGTTTGCGGGATTTCTTGTGCATCATCTTTAGAAGAGACTTCCTTTTGGGATGGCAGCCATGCAGACTAATTTGATGCAGTGTGCGGCGTATGGTCTGAGCACTGACAGACTGACCCCCCATTTCTTCAACCTCTGCAGCAATGCTGGCAGCACTCATACGTCTATTTCCCAAAGACAGCCTCTGGATATGACGCTGAGCATGTGCACTCAACTTCTTTGGTCGACCATGGTGAGGACTTTTCTGAGTGGAACCTGTCCTGTTAAACCACTGTATGGTCTTGGCCACTGTGCTGCAGCTCAGTTTTAGGGTCTTGGCAATCTTGTTATAGACTAGGCCATCTTTATGTAGAGCAACAATTATTTTTTTCAGATCATCAGAGAGTTCTTTGCCATGAGGTGCCATGTTGAACTTCCAGTGACCAGTATGAGAGAGTGAGAGCGATAACACCAAATTTAACACACCTGCTCCCCATTCACACCTGAGACCTTGTAACACTAACGAGACACATGACACCGGGGAGGAAAAATGGCTAATTGGGCCCAATTTGGACATTTTCACTTAGGGATGTACTCACTTTTGTTGCCAGCAGTTTAGACATTAATGGTTGTGTGTTGAGTCATTTTGAGAGAACAGCAATTTTACACCATTATACAAGCTGTACACTCACTACTTTACATTGTAGCAAAGTGTAATTTCTTCAGTGTTGTCATATGAAAAGATATAATAAAATATTTACAAAAATGTGAGGGGTGTACTCACTTTTGTGAGATACTGTATATGCAATATTACCATAATTATTGGGACGCCTTCCTTTACACGCACATAAACTTTAATGGCATCCCAGTCTTAGTCAATAGGGTATAGGGTTCAATATTGCGTTGGCCCAACCTTTGCAGCTATAACAGTCAAGTTCCCCAACCCCAAACTCACTCAACCATGTCTTTATGGACTTTTATTTGTGCATTGGTGCGCAGTCATATTGGAACAGGAAGGGGCCATCCCCAAACTGTTCCCACAAAGTTGGGAGCATGAAATTGTCCAGAATGTCTTGGCATGCTGGCGCCTTAAGAGTTCCCTTAACTGGAATTAAGGGGCCAAGCCCAACACCTGAAGAACAACCCCACACCATAATCCCCCCTCCACCAAATGATTTGGACCAGTGCACAAAACAAGGTCCATAAAGACATGGATGAGAGAGTTTGGGGTGGAGGAACTTGACTGGCCTGCACAGAGTCCTGACCTTAACACCATAGAACACCTTTGGGATGAATTAGAGTGGAGACTGCGAGCCAGGCCTTCTCTCCAACATCAGTGCCTGACCTCACAAATGCACTTCTGGAAGAATGGTCAAACATTCTCATAGTGGACAGCCTTCCCAGAACAGTTGAAGCTGTTATAGCTGCAAAGTGTGGGCCAACCCTACGGACTAGGATGCCATTAACGTTCATGTGCGTGCAATACTTCTGGTAATATAGTGTGTATATATATATATTTTTATAATTTTTTAATATAAAAACTTGAATTACAAATGTTCAAAACATTTGCAAAATAACACTTTTCAAAATCGAGCAATTTTTGGGGCTTTCAACGTATTTTTTAAAGATAAGGCCTTTGATATCATGCCATATTTTGAGGAAAAAAAGCTAAATAATATCTACTATATGGACCAGTTTTTCCACAGCTTGGAAAAAACAGGCAGATTTGGTATTGTTTGATTCCGCCCAATCATTCCCCGGGCGGTGACGTCACAAGGGAGGCGGGCCTCCGGATAATGTCACTGGGTGGCCCCCTCCCATGGCTATATACATAAATGGCACACGGCGGCCCGTTGCATGGTTGAGGAGGTATTCACACTTCATGTAGCCGGTGATGTCACCGGCGCATGCGCCCAGAACCGAATTTTTTTTTTTTTTTTTAATCCTTGCGTAGATACGTAGATGTTTTTTTTTTTTAAGTGGAGTCACACTTTAAGCCATTTCTTTCTCTCTAGAAAGTATTACCTATGCTTAGCAGATGTCTAATGCCCCGTACACACGGTCGGAAATTCCGACCAGAAATTTTTTTCCGACGGATTTTGTCCGACACTGGTGTGCATACACACGGTCGGACAAAGTTGTCGGAAAATCTGATCATTCTGAACGTGGTGACGTTCGCTGTGTACGACGGAACTACGTAGAGGCTAGTAGCCAATAGCTTTGGTCTTGTAATGTCATCTGAGCATGCGTGGCACTTTGTCCGTCGGAATTCGCTACACACGATCGGAAAAAGTCAGATCGGACTTTGTTTTTTCGGAAAATTTGAGAGCAGGATCTCAAATTTATTCCGTCAGAATTTCCGACCGAAAAGTCCGATGGAGCCCACACACGGTCGGATTTTCCGACAACATGGTCCGATAGGACATTTTCCGTCGGAAATTCCGACCGTGTGTATGGGGCATAAGTCAAGCAAAGTAAAATATTATTATTTATGCTATTATGAAAATCATAAACCAAATATGGTACAAAAGCTCTGAAAACAGGAAGGCGAGAAAAACATTATCAATTTTCTAGAAGAATGTCAAAAACGAAGCAAAATCACCAGACTTTTTTTCCCCTTACATTAAAGATGTCACCTCACCTCTGCTCATGTCTATTACCGTCATTCGTCATTCAGGACAAATTGAGAGGGTGACAATGTCCCATTATCCCCAGTAGGGACACATACAGCAATAAAATCCTAACCACTCACCACTGTATCCAAATTTTTCTTTATATTATTAGGGGTCACATTAACTGACCATTATCCGAATAAAACCTATGCCCCTATGGAACAGGGTGAATGATAACTATGTCAGAGTATCTGCACCTTATTCTATGTAGAGAAAAAATAAATTGTTATAAGAAGTGTATGAATCTGGCCATGACAGATCTTGCAGAGCATGTTGTACTGGAACTGGTACAACTAGTAGAATGTAAATGTATACTGTTTGCTGTTTTAGCATAAACAGTGTTGTATTAGCACTCGGATTGACAGTGTTGTTGTGCAACTTCCATGAATGGCACAATACTGTAGAATGGCAATCTGTAAATGTATGGGGGTGTGTTTGGCAATGGCATTTGTGTTATGTCATTGGTGTGATATTCTGTACTTTATATAAACCTGATCTAGATAAGATTTGATATATCATAATGGAGAGAGAAAAAACTTTAATGCCACTTTCGGCCCGTACACACGATCGGACTTTTTGACAACCAACATGCAAATTAGCTGGTTTGGACCAACATCCGACCGTGTGTACGCTCCATCGGACCAACTTTTTCCAGGTTTCATCGGACTTTTGTTGGCTGTGCGAACGGACCAACTTTCTGCCAACAAAAGTCCGATGGACCAAAGTCCGACCGTGTGTACACAAAACCAACGGACTTTTGTACAAAGTACAAACACGCATGCTCAGAACCAATGCAAAAGATCAGACAACAATATAGAAGTTGACCAAAGGTGGCGCTGGAGTATTCGAACGTCCTCTTTTGAAGTGTCGTCAGTACGTTGAAACGTCACTACGTTCATGTTTGTTGCCTAAAAAGTCAGACCATGTGTATGCAATACCAACTTGGGGCCAACGCCCTTTGGACAAAAATCCACGGGAAAGTTGGTCCACGGTCCGATCGTGTGTATGAGGCTTTACACACGAGCGGATTTTCCGTCGGAAAAATCTAGGATGGTTTTTCCGACGTAATTCCGCTCAAGCTTGGCTTGCATACACACGGTCACACAAAAGTTTGCTGAACTTTCGACAGTCAAGAACGCGGTGACGTACAACACTACGACGAGCCAAGAAAATTAAGTTCAATGCTTCCGAGCATGCGTAGGAATTTTGCGCGTCGGAATTGGTACAGACGATCGGAATTTCCGATCAAAATTTTTCCCGACCGAAAAATTGAGAACCTGCTCTCAATCTTTTACTGGCTGGAATTCCGCCAGCAAAAGTCCAATGTAGCATACACACAGTCGCATTTTCCGACCAAAAGCTCTCATCGGACTTTTGTTGGCGGAATTTCCGATTGTGTGTACATATCCTCCCCCTCCAAATTCCCCTCCCCAGCACAAATCCTCTCCCCCTTCCAGTACAAATACCTTTCCTTACCAAATCCCCCCCCCCCCCCCCAAATACAAATGCTCTTAACTCCAACCCCCCCCTCCTTTCCCAGCATAAATTACTCCTATCCATTTTCTAGCATAAATCCTCTCATTCTCAGTTTACTGAGCACAAATCCCCCCCCCCCCCACACTTCCTTAGTGCAAATGCTCCTACAAGTATCCCCCCAGCACAAGTCCTCTTACTCCCTCCCCCCCATCCCCCCTTCCACCATGGACCTCAGAAGCAGGGATCACAACATTGGAATATCTCCTTCTTCCTAGGCTCATTCCCTTGTGATTTCACAAGCCTAGGGGAAGCTTTCTTAGGCCCTCTGAGTGTTGCTATTAAATGCAGCCGGTGTGCAGAGATGCTGGCTATGGCTGTGCTGGTGAGCCAAGGGCATCCTGCAGTAGATGTTAGTAAGTGCCCTGGGTGCTCTCTGATAATATATTTTAGCTGGTAGTCCCCCCTACTGGGCAGGGGATGCTGGAAGGCAAAAAGCAAGAGCCGGAGTCGAGGGGTGGAGCTGGGACGCCTGCAAAGTGTGTAATCAGTTGCTAGGATGCCGGTGGTCCTAGCAACCAATTACTGAGAAGAAGAATACAATGGGGCCAGGGGAAGAGAAGCGGAGAGCACAAGCATGCAGAAATCCTCACTGGGTACAGTGTGTGACAGCACGCATTGCATTCATTGAGGTTAAGAAAAACAAACCAAGTGAAAATACTAATGTGCAAACCAAATAAATAATAAACTAAGCAGCTGCCAACATGAATGGTTTTCCCACACAGTGATAATAATGTAATAAATAATGTGGCGCTTACTCAATGTGTAATGTGATGAATCTTCAAACACAATCTATAGTACAAATGAACAAATGTGATAATACTTGATGTGCAACTGTACACAAAAATAAATTAATAAATAACGTTTTCTACACACAACTTAAAGTGCAACAATATCAAAGTGCCAATGCAGTGAATAAATGTGATAAACATGCCTAATCTCAAAGTTCATAAATAAAGTATTTGCACAAAAAAGGAATCCAAATGCTTCCAAATGCTTCCACCATCCATATTGCGCCAGTGGTTTGCCCCAGCCTCTCACCTAATGCCGCGTACACACGAGCGGAATTTCCGTCGGAAAAATCTTGGATGTTTTTTTTCCGACGGAATTCCGCTCAAACTTGGCCTGCATACACACGGTGACACAAAAGTTCGCTGAACTTCCGACCGTCAAGAACGCGGTGACGTACAACACTACGACGAGCCACGAAAATGAAGTTCAATGCTTCCGAGCATGCGTCGAATTGCGTTTGAATTTTGCGCATCGGAATTGGTACAGACGATCGGAATTTCCAATCTGAACTTTTTCCGACCGAAAAATTGAGAACATGCTCTCAATCTTTTGCTGGCTGGAATTCCACCAGCAAAAGTCCGATGGAGCATACACACAGTCGCATTTTTGGAACTAAAGCTCTCAGGCTTTTGCTGGCCGAATTTCCAATAGTGTGTACGTGGCATTAGACAAAGACCCCTACAGGTCTATTAAAGCCTTTGTATAAACGTGACTCCAAGCTCCAAGGCAATGAAATCCTTTCTCCAGGGACATCCAGCCAGATAGACAATAAGGCTTCCACTGGTGCTGATAATCTATTTACAGGTCCTCACCAAAATTCTATACAAGTACTCCTGCAAATACTCAGCATCGGTGCAACCCTAATAGAATGCATTAAGGTGAAAAACCTTGAGGGTTTACAACCCCTTTAAGCCTTTGCACCTGTGGCTTAGTGTTCGAGCAACGTGTCTCCGCGCTTAAGCTGGACCTGCTGTTCCTCTGGTGTTTGCTGTTCCTGAGTATTCCCTTATATTCCCACAGTCCCACAGTCTGTGTGTACCCCATGTCCTTCCAGCATGCTATTTGGTTACACTGTGCCCACACAAGTGTGCTACAGAGCCGCAACCTGGGGGCTGCCTTTCAGCGCAACATCCACACCTCCGGTGGCTCTGATGCAGGTGGCTCCTTAGACCCTGCAACTCTGGCACACCTCCATTTGTGTGTGGTCACACTGCTCCCGCAGCTGTGAGGATACATTCCCGGGTACACCCGATGAGTTGTTCATTGGTCTGCTAAATCTTGAGTTACAGTCCCAGGTGGTCTCACCCTCAGATCGTGACAGTGGCCCTATTGACTTTAAATTGATATTAAAAAAAAACAACAACCATATCATACTTTCCTGCTCTGTGCAGTGGTTTTGCACAGAGCAGCCCCAATCCCCCTCTTCTTGGGTCCCTCACAGGCGTTCCTGGCCTCTCTCTCATGCCGAGTGCTCCCATAGCAAACAGCTTGCTATGGGGGCACCTGAGTAGGCTCGCTCTCAAGCCAATGCTCTGTGTGTCCATTCACACACGGAGCGTGGCTTAACCCTGCCTCCATTCTCTTCTCATTGGTTCCTGCTGCTGTCTCAGCCAATGAGGAGAAAGGGACCCAGGAGAGCCGATGTTCTCGTACACATCGCTCGATCAAGATGGGGCTCCGGTAAGTATTAGGAGGTCTGCTGCACAAAGAAGGTTTTTTACATTCATGCATACAATGCATGAAGGGTAAAAGACCTTGAGCCTTTACAACCACTTTAATGGCTGCAGCATATATATATATATATATATATCTCCTTCTCCAACTGTATTGTAAACTTTAGGTGGACAGTCACAGGGCGGGAAAAACATGGCTCAACTGCCTGTTTTTAATACCCACTCACTTCTCTTCCCAGGGGAATTCTCTGTCTATAACCAAGACCTGTATACAGTGCCTTAAAAAAGTATTCATACCCCTTGAAATCTTCCACATTTTGTCATGTTACAACCAAAAATGTAAATGTATTTTATTGGAATTTTATGTGATAGACCAACACAAAGTGGCACATAATTGTGAAGTGGAAGGAAAATGATAAATGGTTTCAATTTTTTTTTTTTAAATAAATATGTGAAAAGTGTGGCATGCAATTGTATTCAGCCCCCTTTACTCTGATACCCCTAACTAAAATCTAGTGGAACCAATTGCCTTCAGAAGTCACCTAATTAATAAATAGAGTCCACCTGTATGTAATTTAATATCAGTATACGGCTGTTCTGTGAAGCCCTCCTAGGTTTGTTAGAGAACCTTAGTGAACAAACAGCATCATGAAGGCCAAGGAACGCACCAGAAAGGTCAGGGATAAAGTTGTGGAGAAGTTTAATGCAAGGTTTAGTTATAAACAAATATGCCAAAGTATGAACATCTCACGGAGCACTGTTCAATCCACCTTACGAAAATGGAAAGAGTATAGCACAACTGCAAACCTACCAAGTCCCCAAATTTTGGCTGCAGCTAGGGGGCATCTTGGAACCCTTAAAGGGGTTGTAAAGGTTCGTTTTTTATTTTCTAAATAGGTTCCTTTAAGCTAGTTCACTTACCTTTTCCTTCTATTTCCCCTGTTTTTTTTCTTTGTCTGAATTTCCTCACTTCCTGTTTCTCCTCAGTAAACTTCACACCATCATCCGAGCAGTGTTTAGTAAGCCAGAACAGATTTCTGAACAGCTTACTGAGGAGGATCAGGAAGTGAGAAATTCAGACAAAGAAAACAAAGAAAAAACATTTAGAAGGGAAATCGAAGGAAAAGGTAAGTGAACCAACAATGCACTAGCTTAAAAGGAACCTATTTATAAAATAAAAAACGAACCTTTACAACCCCTTTAACTACCGAGTTTGAAGTTCGGAGGGACTATGGCTGCAAATGGGCACAGTGAGGCTGCAAATGGGCATTGTTGACCCTCTTTTCCACTTACAGTAGCTGCGCATTTCTCACTCGAGTCAATACGTTTTCACAGTTTTTTGTGGTAAAATTAGGGGCCTCGGCTTATATTCGGGTCGGCTTATACTCGAGTATATACGGTATACTAGGGCTGCAACTAACGATTATTTTCATAATGGATTAGTTGGCCGATTATTGTTTCGATTAATAACCATAAAAAAAGTGTGGTGTATAATTTAGTTAATATGTAAAGTTTAAAAAAAAAAGGCAATTTCTTCTTAAATATCTCTATGCAGTGATAACTATAAATAACCAACTATATGGTTAGGGAGCAAAATATCTAATCCACTCTGAGAATAACAGACAGAAGAGATATACTGTATATACACTGTTAGAGGAGATATACTGTATATACCCGACCCTTTCCAAATACGCAGCAGCTGAAAAAAAGCATAGATGTGAACGTGTCCCATAGGAAACCATGTAAATGAACTGCAGTGCGTTTCTGCAAAAAGCACCAAAAAACACATAGGTGTGAACCAGGCCTGAGACGTTTAGTTAAATAACGGGGTTAGCCCTTTATAGTACAAAAAAAGCAAATAATCACTACTGTAAGGGGTTCATCTTTCATTTCAGTAAGGGGTTCATTTTTTTACTGTAGAACTGTGAAAGTTATATTTACAGAAGCGATTATTTGCTCTTTTTGTACTATAAAGGGCTCATTTTAGTTTCTTTTTAATCCCATTATGTTACTGGCCGATTAATCGATTATGAAAATAGTAATCGATTAATTTCATAATCGATTAGTTGTCGATTAATCGATTAGTTGTTTCAGCCCTACGGTATACATATATATAATAGCCATATCTGAAGCAAATTATACTCATCTACTGAAGAAAACAAGCCACAGATACCCTTCTCCACATCGCACTGAACTATATCAGAGCAAACCCTGCAGATGCAGTGAGTACCTATACCACACAATCATACAGCAGAATGCATCACACCTACAATGACTATTACATGCCTGTCAATTAATGCCCGGGGTCTAAACCATCCCGCAAAAAGATTTTCACTGTGGAAAGAAGCATGCAAGCAGACATCCTCTGTGTGCAGGAAACTCACTTCCAACTAAACAAAATTCCAAATTGTTCACACAAGGACTACCCACATATACAACCACAAAAAAGAAGGAGTACTAATAGCCATAAAAAATTGCCTCTCTTTCCAACCTAAGGAGACATTCCTGGATGAAGGGGGCAGATATATAACAGTAACTGGGGACATCAACTCCAAACCATACAAATCCTGATGCTGGAAGTAGGGGATCTTCAGACAGCAAGATGGTAGACAGGAACACAGGCAACGGGTGCTAAGCAGGAGCAGAGCAGGCAAGTCTGGGTTCAGGCCGGGTTCAGCAACCAGCGGGCAGCAAGGTACAGAGGAGTAGGCAGAAGCGGAGTCAATCAGGCTGAGGTCAGGTGCAGGCAAAAATCCAGGGAGTCCGAGAGGCAAGCCGAGTCGTCAGGAGATCAGAACACAGATACGGGTACAGGAGCAAGGTCACAGGAAGCTGATGATCAGGCAGCACTGAGCAAAGGGTGCTGCAGAACTAAATAGACCGGTTGGCGCCAAACAGTGCGCACGTGTGCGTGCCAACGTACACGGGCGCGTACACACCTGCACGCGTGCCCCGGACACTGGCGCCCATAGGAGCACACGGACAAGTGCCCACAGGAACACACGCGCCATCGCACACACGTCCGCGCACCAGCGCGCACACCAGGGCCAGCCGGCACATTCACGCCAGTGCCCACAGGAGCATCGCGCATCAGCGCGCGCCAGAGCGGCCAGCAAGTCGTCCAGCCAGGTAACCTCTCTGACAATATTTGTCACATTTAAATGATTCAGATCATCAAACACATTTTAATACAACACAGTGATAACCCAAGTAAATACAAAACATGGCTCAACTGCCTGTTTTTAATACCCACTCACTTCTCTTCCCAGGGGAACTCTCTCTATAACCAAGACCTGTATACAGTGCCTTAAAAAAGTATTCATACCCCTTGAAATCTTCCACATTTTGTCATGTTACAACCAAAAATGTAAATGTATTTTATTGGGATTTTATGTGATAGACCAAAACAAAGTGGCACATAATTGTGAAGTGAAAGGAAAATTACAAATGGTTTTCAAATTTTTTTACAAATAAATATGGGAAAAGTGTGGCGTGTGTTTGTATTCAGCCCCCTTTACTCTGATACCCCTAAATAAAATCTAGTGGAACCAATTGCCTTCAGAAGTCACCTAATTACTAAATAGAGTCCCTCTGTGTGTAAATTATTCTCAGTATAAATACAGCTGTTCTGTGAAGCCCTTAGAGGTTTGTTAGAGAACCTTAGTGAACAAACAGCATCATGAAGGCCAAAGAACACACCAGACAGGTCAGGGATAATGTTGTGGAGAAGTTTAAAGCAGGGTTGGATTAAAAAAAAAATATTCCAAGCTTTGAACATCTCCCGGAGCACTATTCAATCCATAATACGAAAATGGAAAGAGTATGGCACAACTGCAAGCCTACTAAGACATGGCCGTCCACTAGACATGTGCAGGATGAAAAAATGTGTTTAGTCTCGTTTCGATTTGTTATTCAACTAAATTTGTTTAGTTAAATTCGTTGCATTCGTTACATTCGTTTTCGGGATTCGTTTAGTTTCGTATTCGAAAAAATTCCCCCACATTCGAAAAAAACTATCAAATTAGAGAAAATTCTACCACAATCGAAAAAAATTCAAAAAAATTGGACCGAATTTGAAAAAAATGTATATACACACACACACACACATTTTGCGAAATTCGTATAGAATGAAATCGAATTCCAATATAAAAGATTACAATAGAATAGAAAATAATATAAAAGAATAGCATAGAAAAACAATAGAACAGAATAGAAAAAAAATAATATATTCTATTCTTATCTTTTCTATTCGAATTCGAATTCATTCTGTACCAAATTCCAATTTCAGAAGATGGTTTTATATATATATATATATATATATATATATATATATATATATATATATAAAATTATATTTTCTCTATTCTGTTCTATTGTTTTTCTATGCTATTCTTTTCTATTACTTTCTATTCTATTCTAATCTTTTCTATTCAAATTTGATTTCAGTCTATATGAAATTCGAATTTCGGAAGATGTTATATATATTATATTTTTTTTCTATTCTGTTCCATTGTTTTTCTATGCTATTCTTTTCTATTCTATTCTAAACTTTTCTATTCGAATTTTAATTCATTCTATACAAAATTCGAATTTCGGAAGATGGCTTCTGAAATTCGAATTTCATATAGAATAAATTTGACTTTGAATATAAAAGATTAGAATAGAAAATAATATAAAAGAATAGACTAGAAAAACAATAGAACAGAATAGAATAAAATATAATATATGTATTATATTTTATTCTATTCTGCTTAGAAAAAAAAAGGAAAGAAAAACAATGGAACAGAATAGAAAAAAATATAATATATATATTATATTTTATTCTATTTTGTGCTATTGTTTTTCTAGGCTATTCTTTTCTATTATTTTCTATTCAAATTTGATTTCAGTCTATATGAAATTCGAATTTCGGAAGATGTTGTATATATTATATTTTTTTTCTATTCTGTTCCACTGTTTTTCTATTCTATTATTTTCTATTCTAAACTTTTCTATTCGAATTTGAATTCATTCTATACAAAATTAGAATTTCGGAAGATGGCTTCTGAAATTCGAATTTCGTATAGCATGTATTCGAATTTGAATAGAAAAGATTAGAATAGAAAATAATAGAAAAGAATAGACTAGAAAAACAATAGAACAGAATAAAATATAATATATATATATATATATATATATATATATATATATATATATATATATATATATATATATATATATATATATATATATATATATATATATATATATTATATATATATAATTTCTATTCTGTTCTATTGTTTTTCTAGTCTTTTCTACTCTATTCTAATAATTTCTATTCAAGTTCGAATTCATTTTATACGAAATTCGAATTTCGGAAGATGGTTTTCTATTTTTTTCTATTCTGTTCTATTGTTTTTCTATTATCTTCTATTCTATTCTAATCTTTTCTATTTGAATTCATTCTATTCTATACAAAATTCAAATTTCGGAAGATGGTTTTACATTTTTTTCTATTCTGTTCTATTTTTTTTTTTCTATTATTTTCTATTTGAAATTTAATTCATTCTATTCTATACGAAATTCGAATTTCGGAAGATGGTTTTATATTTTTTTCTATGCTGGTCTATTGTTTTCTATTTTATTCTAATCTTTTTCTAAATATTGTATTTTATTCTATTCTGTTCTATTGTTTTTCTAGTCTATTATTTTCTATTATTTTTGATTCTAATCTTTTCTATTCAAATTCGAATTCATTCTATAAGAAATTCGAACTTCAGAAGCCATGTTCCGAAATTCGAATTTTGTATAAGAATGAATTTAAATTTGAATAGAAAAGACTATTATAGAATAGAAAATAATAGAAAAGAAAAGCATAGAAAAACAATAGAACAGAATAATAAAAACATATTATATATATTTATATATATATATATATATATATATATATATATATATATATATATATATATATATATTCTATTGCTTTATTATTTTATATTCTATATTATTGTATTTTTTAGAAAATCGTTTTCTATTTTTTTTCTAATTAAATTTGAATTTGTTTTCTAATTCGATTTGAATTTGTTTTCTAATTCGATTTGAATTTGTTTTCTAATTCGATTTGAATTTGTTTTCAAATTCGTTAAAATTCATTACTTTTGTAATTCTGAAATTCGGATTTCCAAATAATTAAAAATTTGTCTGAATTTAGATTCGGAACGAAACAAAATGCACATGTCTACCGTCCACCTAAACCGAAAGGCCGGGCAAGGGGAGCATTAATCAGAGAAGCAGCCATGAGGCCCATGGTAACTCTGAAGGAGCTGCAGAGATAGCCGACCTGCACATGCTCAGTTGTTTCTTTTATGCTGGAGAGAACATTTACATTCTCAGAGCTAGCCAGGTACATGATATTGACATCACACATGTGGGCGTGTATACAGGCTGTAGTGGAAATCTCCATCTAACTTAACTCTCAGCACTCGAGAAACTGTGTAGTTTATCATGTAACCGTGGTATACAGCTCTTCCAAAAAGGTTTATAGTGGCAGATGAACTATTGTCATATTACTGGGATAGTAACACTTTAATATTATACTGTATATTCTTAACTCAAAAGGTACTTTTAATTGTTTTCAGCCTCCTTCAGCCACTGCTGTGATCTGAGGGTGGCTACGTTCATTCTCCATGATCCCACTGTAAGTAGAAGCTTAGCCACCCTCTCTTGCTTGCTCCTGAGATGGCCTAGGGATGTATAGTTTGCATAGAGCACAGCTTGTTCCATACATAACAGAAGTGAGGGGGGAATAGAGAGGTTTTGGGAGCTCAAGGAGGCTATTAGGAGGCAGAAAAACACAGTAATAAACAATTTCATGCAAAAAAAAAAATGACAGGGCATTAAGGGTTTTATACAGCATTTTTGAGGTTTGGCATTGTTTTATTAGCCAATAGATGAAACTATCATCTGTTGCACCAATTGTTGCCAGTTTCTTTTAGCTGTTTTAGCTTTTCCATCAGCTTTTATTTCTTTTTGTTAGGGTTAGGATTAGTGGTGGGGGTTAGGGGTTAATATATTGATTATTGTTTTATTATTTTTTTTATTTTTTTGTTAGGGTTAGGGTGTTAATACTAATACTACTACTACTACTACTACTACTACTACTACTACTAATAATAATAATAACTAAACAAGTAAATGTAAAATAAATACACAAATAAATAATTAACTCCTAAGCCTTAAAAAAATTATAATAAAATAATAAATAAACACCCTAATACTAAATAAATTATTATTAATAATAATACATTATTATTATTCCTTTTTTGTTGTTCATGTTTGAGTGTTGTTTATTTATTTTATTATGATTATTATTAATAATGCAAATAACAATAATAATTTAACCACTTAAGGACCAGTTAAAATTATAATTTTTTTGCTAGAAAATTACTTAGAAACCCAAACACACACATACACATATATATATATATATTTTTTTTTTTTTTCCAGACACCCTAAAGAAAAAAAATGGCGGTTGTTGCAATACTTTATGTCACGCCGTATTTACGCAGCGGTCTTCCAATCGCAATTTTTTGGGAAAAAATACACTTTTTTGAATTAAAAAATAAGACAACAGTAAAGTTAGCCCACATTTTTTTATATTGTAAAAGATAATGTTACACCAAGTAAATTGATACCCAACATATCATGCTTCAAAATTGCGCCCGTTCGTGGAATGGCGACAAATTTTGACCCTTAAAAATCTCCATGTATGTAAACATCCCTTGTAAAGAAAAAAAGCACTACAGGACCTCTTTAATGTGAAATTTGGGTTGAAAAAGACCTCAGATCTCACATTTACACCTAAATGCAATACAAATAAATAAATGTCTTTAAAAAAAAAAAAATAAAATTCCCCTTTAAGACTATTGGGCGGAAGTGACGTTTGACGTTGCTTCCGTCATGCAATGTTATGAAGCTGAATAGGCTTCATCTTTCCCTCACTTGGCTCCATGCTACTGAGAGGAAAGGATCGGATCGTCTCCGCCACTACTGGCGACTCTGCTAAGTGGCGGAGACGCACCTCTCCCACCACCAATTAAACTGATCGCCCAGCGAATCTGCCATGAAGACCACTTTTACCTGAAAGAGGACCGCCCACCGCTGAAGAAAATACGGGGGTTATGGCAGCTATCTGCTGCCATAACTCTGACATTCTATGTCAAAGTACCGACATATAACGACGGCGGCTGGTCCATTAGTGGTTAAAACATTTTTTTTTAAAGTTAGCTTTAATTATTATTTATTTAT
Organism: Lithobates sylvaticus; assembly: GCA_028564925.1. NCBI lineage: Eukaryota > Metazoa > Chordata > Amphibia > Anura > Ranidae > Lithobates > Lithobates sylvaticus. The sequence continues at coordinate 150,497,326 of CM053035.1, read as the reverse complement.
TATTAACTATTATTCATTTATTTTACATATTTATGACAACTTTTAGTTATTTGTGTATTTATTTTACATTTATTCATACAGTATTACTATTTTTTTTTTTTTTTTTATTTGAGCAGAAAATAAACGCGCGACAGCGCATAAATCACGCATTTCCATTCATTTCTATGCAACAGAAACAAACAAATCTACCTAATTTGAGCTACAAAAAAAAGCTCCAGAACTTTTTTGAGCTTCAGGCGACTTGGAGTGGAGATGTGAACCAACGTCATAGAAAAAAATGCCTTGTACACACGGTCGGAATTTCCGACAGAAAAAGTCTGATCGGATTATGTTGTTGGAAAATTCGATCGTGTGTGGGCTCCATCGGACTTTTTCCGTCGGAATTTCCGACTGAAAAAGTTTGAGAGCTGGATCTAAAATTTTCCGACAACAAATTCCGATCGGACTTTTTCCGATCGTGTGACGGGAATTCCGACGCACAAAGTGCCATGCATGCTAGGAACAAATTTGGAATAGGAAAGCTATTGGCTACTGGCCTTTACGTAGTCCCGTCGTACGTTTTATACGTCACCTCGTTCCGAACGATGGAATTTTCCAACAACTTTGTGTGACCGTGTGTATGCAAGACAAGTTTCGGCCAAAATCCGTCGGAAAAAATCCAACGGATTTTGTGGTCGGAATGTTCGACCGCGTGTACGGGGCATTATTGTTTTTTTCCTCCTCCGGCCTTTTGGAGCTTCGAGCTTCAAGCTACAAAACCCTGAGGTGTGAACGGGGTCTAAGTAGCAAATATTTATGGATTATTTTTCGAAAAATAAGGATATTGTTTAGGGTCCCTTTATCTCGGGAAGAATGGTTCATTTTCCACTACTCATTACTCGGCACAGCAAAATGAAAGTTTTAAACTGTGTCACTGTCACCTGATCCCGCTTGTCTACACGACAACCACACACATGCCTCATTCGCAGCTTGCTGTCTGCAAGCTATGAATCCTGTACTGACCGTTTCCTGAAACACTCCCTCTTATCAAGTCCGGAGTGCAGAGGAAGGGTGAGGCCTTGTGCATACAACATCTAGTAATTTGCAATGCAGGCCTGAAGAAAAATTGAGCAACAATTGAGCACCTCCTTCCACAGAAATGCAAGGCATTAAAAATAATTGCTTGCAGCCTCAGGGCTTCCTATACATATCCTCCTCGTCCAACATACGCAAATATGCTTGTTTGCCATAGGGAAATTCCAAGAGGACGTGTTTACAGGAAACTGAGAACTCTTACCAGATAGACGGTCACTAATAATAAACCCATCTTTCTTTTCTGTTGACGTTTGTCTGTAGCTTGAAGACTTCATGGCGACGACGACGACAACAGGAGAACAGCAAACAGTGATCCTGTGCAGTCCATGAACATTATTAATTTACATAAATAAACCACAAAAAAAAAAGAATACTCCGGAACACGGAAATTGCATCATGTGCCCCTGCGAAAAAGGACAAAAGTCTAAGTTCAGAATCCGTAAGACTGTGTAAACAACGGCTCCCAACCGTCTCCTCTCAGAGTATCTGAATTGTGCGAGGAGAATGGGCGGTGCTTCATTTTTTGTTTCACTTTCACAAAAGGAATGTTTGATGTGTGTTTAAAACTTTAAATATCTTTGCAACAATTTAATATATCCAGGTAAATTATACCTTGTTTTGTTCAGGAGAAACTGAGCTTTAATTTGGTGGTTAATATTAATAGAAATTTCCAGATTTTTTTTTTTTATCCAAAGAAAACAATGTCCCAAAACAGTAAAAAATAATAATTGTAATTAACCACTTCAGCTCCGGAAGGTTTTACCCACTTCCTTATAGCTCCCAACTGTCCCTGATTTTGAGGGACTGTCCCGGATTTGGAACAAAGTCCCTCTGTCCCTCTTTTCTCCTCGTTTTGTCCCTCATTTTGGTCTGATCTATATAGATGTATATAAAATGCACGTTTAATATTTCAAGCACTAAACCTTTCATACGATTTATAAAATTGCTGCATTTGTAAGTTTCCAAAGCCAGTGTAAAGGAATAGTAGTGGTAAAAAAAAAGCACTTAGAGGTTAAACCAATATTTTTTTTGTATAATTCTCCTTAAACTGATTGCCGCCCGCCCACCGTCAAATGACGGCGGGGCAGTGCGGCTCTCGTTCTGGGACGCCATCATATGATGGCGTCCCAGAAAGGCAGCTCTCACGCGCCCGCGGGGGCACGCATCGCGGCGATCACAGCTGCGCTGTGTTGCTAGGACACGGTGCAACCCCGATCTCTGTAAAGAGCCACATCTCTTTAACCATGTGATCGGCTGTGTCCAATTACAGCCGGTCACATGTAAACAAGGAAGTGCCGGTAATCGGCTCTCCTCGCCTCACACTGATAGAGTGTGAGGAGAGGAGAGCCGATCAGCGGCATCTCCTCGCAGGGGGACATGTAGGAATGTAATCAGATTACAATAGTGCAACACAGTGTCACCAATCAGTGCCCACCATTGCCCACCAATGCCAGCTATCAGTGGCAGCAATCAGTGCCCACCACTGCCCACAAGTGCCACCAATCAGTGCCCATTAGCGATGCCAGTCAGTGCTGGCAATCAGTGCCACCTATCAGTGCTGCCTATCAATGCCCATCCTTGCTGTCAATCAATGCCCATCAGTGTCGCCAATCAGTGCCACCCATCAGTGCCCATCAGTACTGCCTATGCGTGCTGCCTATCAGTGCCCACTAGTGCCGTCTATTAGTGCCCATGAGTGCCACTTAACAGTGCCCATGAGTGCCACCTAACAGTTCCCATCAGTGCCACCTAACAGTGCCACATATCAGTGCCCATAAGTGCGGCATATTAGTGCCTCTTCATCAGTGCCACCTAATCAGTGCCCATAAGTGCCGCCTCATCAGTGCCCATAAGTGCCACCTCATCAATGCCCACCAGTTCAGCCTATCAGTGCCCATCAGTGCCGCTTCATCAGCGCACATCAGTGAAGGGGAAAATGTACTTAGTTACAAAATTTACTGACAGAAAAAAAGTAAAAAACTTTTTTTTTTCTAAATTTTTGGTCTTTCTTTTTTCTTTTTGTTAAAAAAAAAAGAAAAAAAAACAGCAGTGATTAAATACCACCAAAAGATAGCTCTATTTGTGTGAAGAAAATTATAAAAAATTGTTTGGGTGCAGGGTAGCACAACTGCGCAATTGTCATTCAAAGTGCGACAGCGCTGAAAGCTGAAAAATGGCTTGGGCAGGAAGGGGGTGTAAGTGCCTGGTAGACAAGTGGTTAAGGAGGCATGACAGGCATGTCTCATGCCTAAAGACTTTTGCTAGTAGGTGTCCCTGCTTCCCATCTCAAAAAATTGGGAAGTATGCACTGGCTGACCAGGCCATTTTTTGCAATACGGCACTGCGTGACTTTAACTGACAATTGCGCGGTCATGCGACGCTGTACCCAAATTAAATTTATATCCTTTTTTTCACACAAATAGAGCTTTCTTTTGGTGGTATTTGATCGCCTCTGCCCTTTTTATTTTTTGTGCTATAAACAAAAGACTGACAATTTTAAATAAAAAACAATATTTTTTACTTTCTGCTATAAAACATTCCCAATAAAAAAAATCGAATTTCTTCATAAATTTTGGCCAATTTTTATTCTGCTACATATTTTTTTTGTTAAAAAAATTCTCAATAAGCGTACATTCATTGGTTTGCGCAAAAATTATAGCGTCTACAAAATAGGGGATAGATTTAGGGACTTTTATTATTCTTTTTGCTGTAATGGCGGCGATCTGCCATTTTTAGCAGGACTTCGGCATTACGGCAAACAAATCAGACACTAAGTGACACTTTTTGGGGACCAGCGATACCAATACAGTGATCAGTGCTATAAAAATGCACTGATCACTGTATAAATGACACTTGCAGGGAAGGGGTTAAGACCAGGTGCGATTAAAGGGTTAAATGTTCCCTAGAGGGTGCTTACTGTCTGTGGGGCAGTGTTACACTGAAGGAAAAGACTGATCTGTTATTCATTTGCCTTGTTTACACAGGCAGACAGCAGATTCATCTTTCCTGTGAACGATTGGCTCCTGCTGAGTCCAATCACAGCCGGAGCGGCGCCCCCGGTGGCGTGAGCGCACGTCCAAAGCCACGTGCACAAAGTCACGTACCTATAGGTGACTTTGTAAAGTCGGGCCGCCCTGCCGCAGTATATATGTAGTGGACGGTCCTGAACTGATTAAAAAAAAATAGCTATATGAGGTTTTTTTACAGTCTGGAGTGGACCGTAAAAAAATGTTGGCTTACCTATATACTAGCGGTTGTTGTGACCTTCAAAATAGTCCCCTTGTGAAGCGACACACTTTTCTAGAGGACTGTGCCACTGCTGGCAGTGCCGGGACAAGGTCATCCAGCGCCCAGGGCAAAGATGCCAAACTGCGCCCCCCTTTCCCTTAGGGTTAGGGTCAGGGTGCCCCCCACCCCTGCAATAAACCATTGCGCCAGGGGCAGCCGCCCCTCCTGCCCACCCCTTGTCCCGGCCCTGACTGCTGGAAACATTCCTGGAATTCATTTTCCGGAGCGCTGCGCAGTATCTTTGTCGCGGTGCACTGAATGTCCGGAATGTCCTTAAATTTGTGTCCCATTAGGAAAGGGAACTTTTTGAATTTTGGAAACAGCCAAAAGTCGCAGGGTGCTAAGTCAAGGAGTCAAGGTCGGAATTGGTTTCTGGACCAGGAAATCGCAACCAATCGTGTGCAGGTGTATTGTCATGGTGGAGAATGCACTTGTCAGGCCAGGTGTTTTCCTCTGAACAGATTCCTGTAAATTTTTCAGAGTTTCCAAGTCATAATGTTATTTGGCCATTGCATCATCGTGTACACTTCCCACACTTCTTTAAACATCCTGTGCCATTCAAAAGCATGTGATTTCTTCATGGAATGTTCACTATAATCCCGTTGTAACAGAGCTAAAGTTTCCCTTGCACTTTTACCAACTTTCACGTAAATATTGCTGTTATTACGCAGCTCCGGATTCCTGTCACGCATTTTCATTTTACACTTGCGATTGAGGGGCGGTAAAACCCCACAGTTGAATTATGATTTTACCACCACTCAAACACTCCCCTTGTTGCTGCTAAGAAAGCAGCCCGGGGATGTACACATGCCAAGGTCGCAATGCTTTTCTTTCACGGCCACAGCAGAAATTAAACCCCTTGGTGAGGAATACCACCCGTGGACCACAACACATTCAATTAAATTGTGCCACACTGCAAGCCCCCCCCCCCGCAAAGCTAGATACAGTGCATGTGGTTGCCTGGTAAAAAAAAAAATGTAAAAAAATAAAAATAAAAATATTTTTTTTTATTACTGGCCCTTTAAAAAAAAAAATACAAAAAAAAGTTCCTTAAGTGCACTGTGTTCTGACGCCGGACACAGTGCCCTTATGGGACACGCCACGTCTATGCAATCACGAGATTGCAGACGTGGCGCTACATTTTACGTTTATTTTTGCGTTTAGCCCGCCTTGCGGCATTTTCTGAAGCGCCGAGTAGCATCCGCCCGGCCATAGTAACATATACTACAGGCGCCGGGCGGAAGCTACTTCGCTGCTTTAGATTTAATTGACATCTGACCTCAGTTAGATGTCACTTCCTGTCTCTTTCTCCCATTGCGCCCGGGAGAAGAATCAGGAAGTATCATCAGCGCTGCCAGTGGAGGGAGACACCGCAGGAGAGGACAACCTCATGGTAAGTACATGGGACTATACTGATGGAGGGTCTGCACTAAGGGGGGATTCTATACTGATGGGGGGGTCTGCACTAAGGGGGGGTCTATACTGCTGGGGGGTCTGCACTAAGGGGGATTCTATACTGCAGGGGTTTGCACTAAGGGGGTGTCTATACTGATGGGGGGTCTGCACTAAGGAGGTGTCTATACTGTGGGGGTCTGCACTAAGGGGGGATTCTATACTGATGGGGGGTCTGCACTAATCGGGGGTTCTATACTGATCGGGGGGTCTGCACTAAGGGGGTATTCTATATTGCAGGGGTTTGCACTAAGGGGGGTGTCTATACCGATGGGGGTCTGCACTAAGGGGGATTCTATACTGCAGGGGTTTGCACTAAGGGGGTGTCTATACTGATGGGGGGTCTGCACTAAGGGGGGTGTCTATACTGTGGGGGTCTGCACTAAGGGGGATTCTATACTGATGGGGGGGTCTGCACTAAGGGGGGGATTCTATACTGCAGGAGTTTGCACTAAGGGGGTGTCTATACTGATGGGGGTGTCTATACTGTGGGGGTCTGCACTAAGGGGGATTCTATACTGATGGGGGGTCTGCACAAAGGGGGGATTCTGTACTGATGGGGGGTCTGCACAAAGGGGGGATTCTGTACTAATGGGGGGTCTGCACTAAGGGGGATTCTATACTGCGGGGGGTTGCACTAAAGGGGTGTCTATACTGATGGGGGTCTGCACTAAGGGGGGTGTCTATACTGGGGGGTCTGCACTAAGGGGGTGTCTATACTGTGGGGTCTGCACTAAATGGGGGTGTCTATACTGATGGGGGTCTGCACTAAGGGGGGTGTCTATACTGTGGGGGTCTGCAATAAGGGGCGATTCTATACTGATGGGGGGGTCTGCACTAAGGGGGGGATTCTATAGTGATTGGGGTCTGCACTAAAGGAGGAGTGTCTGCACTAAGAGCGGGAATTACACTGATGGGGGTGTCTGTACTGAGGGAGAGGGGTCTGTACTTAGTGGGGGGGTCTATACTGACGGAGGGTGGTCTGTACTGAGGGAGGGGGGTCTGTTCTTTGTGAGGGGGATCTATACTGTGGGAGGGGGGGGTCTGTACTGAGGGAGGGGGATCTATACTGTGGGAGGGGGGTCTGTACTTAGTGAGGGGGGTCTGTACTGAGGGGGGACTATAGTTGGTGGAGGGGGGTGACACCAATGTTTTCCACACCAGGTTTTGTGGGGGGGGGGGGGGCAGAGGCTGCATTTGTGGGGGGGGGCAGAGGCTGCATTTGGGGGAGGGCAGAGGCTGCATTTGTGGGGGGGGACAGAGGCTGCATTTGGCTGCATTTGGTGGGACAGAGGCTGCATTTGATGTGACAGAGGCTGCATGTAAGGAGGGACTCTGCTGGGGACGCCTGATGGCATCTGGTTGTAGGCGACGTGGCTAGTGACACTCTCAGGGCTCCCACTGATTCTGCATTATGGTGAGTTGAATGATTTTATTTTATATTACAATGTAATAATATAAAATAATGTGCTTCAATCATCCTGACACCATAACAACCATGGTGCCAGCATGATTGAAGTGCTAACACCAGGTGTTTGGATTATCTTTATCTGCTGATTGTTAAACTTTCTAGAATACACATTTCTATTGTTGTGTAGGATCTGGGCCTGCTGTCCCTTCATTCCTCTCTCCCTCTCCCTCCATCCCTCGTTCATCTCAGACACTAACCACACCACCTTAGAGCCACGCCCACTAGTTCGCTCAAACCATGCCCATTTTCACCAAGTGGGAGGGGTCAAAGAGGAAGGGTGGGGTTTGGTGCCCCCCCATCCTAAAACTTCACCAGCCGCCACTGTGTGTAGTCGGTTTTATCATTATTTGCAATTTCTCTATTGTGATAGGAGTCTCTAAAGACTAAGCTATGGACTTAGCTTGTGTTGTGTCTCTAGCCGAGCTATGACCTGAGTTGATGAGCCTTATATGTGGATACTGTTTGATGGAACTGCAGACATATTAAAGAGGAGGTCCAGCCCCCCCACAAAAAATACAAATACTGCAGCTGCTGACTTTAAATATATGGACACTCACCTATCCAGGGAGCCAGCGATGTCAGCACTCCAAAGACATGCTGGTAGGTTAATTAGATCCTGTCGATAAAATTGGCCAAATATGTGTATGTTGTATGTGTATGTGTTTGTAAGCGTGTCAGGACCCCACAGGGCAAGGACAGCACTATACCACAGATGGACACCAGTGGCAAAAAGCGCCCTGAGGTGATTCAGTTCGCATAGGTTGCGCTATACAAGTCATTCATTCATTCATTCACCCTCTTAGGATCGGCTGCCGGGTGCAGCCGCCGCCATTCCTGGTAAGGGAACCTGCCAGTGAAGCCTTTCAGGTTCACAGCCAGTTCCCTACTGCGCATGCGCAAAGTGCGCATCGCTTTCTAATTGGCTTGGCAGCGGAGGAAGGAGAAGGGGGGGGGGCGAACTTCCAAGAGACGGAACTGGGAAGTGGGGAACGGTACCTGTCAAAAACAGGTACCCGCTCCCCCCTGAAAGTGTGCCATATGTGGCACCGGAAAACTTTAAAGTGGAGCATTCAAAGTCATTCTTTAAACTTTATAATGTTAGGTCTGAAGAACGACTGCCCACTGATGAGTGATTAGAGGTGGAGGTTTTCCAGCATTATTTCACTATACAGTCTTAAGCCCCATACACACGGTCGGATTTTCCGATGGATTCTGTCCTATCGGACAATGTTTTCGGAAATTCCGACCGTGTGTAGGCACCATCGGACAGTTTCCATCGGATTGTCCGACGGACAAAGTCCTATCTCCTGCTGGATAGATTTTTTGACAACAAAGTCCGATCACACCAAATCTGATCGTGTGTAGCGTAGTCCGACGGACAAAGTGCTACGCATGCTCAGATCACATTACAAGACCAAAGCTATTGGCTACTAGCCTCTACGTAGTCCCGTCGTAGGCAACAAACGTCACCACGTTCAGAATGATCGGATTTTCCGACAACTTTGTCCGACCGTGTGTATGCAACACCAACATCGGACAAAGTACGACGGACATGATCCGACGGACCTGGTCCTCGGATAATCCGCGCGTGTGTATGGGGCATTGCAGTCTATTCACAATTGGAGTCTGAAGTATTTTACTGTGTATAATTGTGTGCTTTTTTATTCACTTCACCCCGCTATTTGGTCTTTTTTATCTGTTTGAACTGTATATGCAATAGTTTCTCATTGGTTATGAGACTATGGGTATTAACATTATTAGCATTTATTTACATTTATAAAAGTCTGCTATTCTCTTGCAAGTTATAGAATATTTTAGGCTTCATTGAAATGATCAGCTTGCTTCAGGCATTGACGCTTGAAATTGGATCTGTGGAAGCTTGTAATCGAAAGGTTAAACAGAGGCAATTCAAGATGACAGAATATCAAAAAGGAAGTTTTGAAGCTTTATAAAGTTTGACACCCCAACAAAACATTTGGTGGTAATAAAATCCAGCTTCCTCTACTTTTTGTGAAGAATCTAAATATACAAAAATTAACTATCGAGGAAAGCTGGATCACTTTTATAACACTGTGGTTAAAAACATTTTATAAAAGGAAAAAGACACTCACTGGAGATGATGTTTTGCTGCTCACCCCTGGGATGTGAAAACAAAAAAGGAAAAAGTCCCCCCAAAAACATTTTATATAGCATGAAACTTTGGTTTTTAAGGGCTCATGCATGAATGGTAAGAGGTGTAAATTGGCTCTAGTGTAAAAATTCCATCAGTTTCCACCAATAGCTCTTAATGGGGCATTCTGTTTGCAGCTGATAGCAGAGAACACGGTCGGATTTTCCGATGGAAAATGTTCGATGTGAGCTTGTTGTCGCAAATTCCGACTGTGTGTAGGCTCCATCGGACATTTTCCATCTGAATTTCCGTCACACAAAATTTGAGATCTGGATCTCAAATTTTCCGACAACAAAATCCGTTGTCGTAAATTCCGATTGTGTGTATACAATTCCGACGCACAAAGTTCCACGCATGCTCGGAATCAAGCAGAAGAGCCGCACTGGCTATTGAACTTCATTTTTCTCGGCTCGTCGTACATGTTGTATGTCACCGCGTTCTTGACATTCGCAATTTCGGACAAGATTTGTGTGACCGTGTGTATGCAAGACAAGTTTGAGCCAACATACATCGGTAAAAATCCATTGTTGTCGGAATGTGCGATTGTGTGTATGCGGCATTAGTGGTGTAGTGGTTAGCACTTTCACCTAGCAGCAATAGGGTCGCTGGTTCAAATCCCGACCACGACACCATCTGCCTGCAGTTTGCATGTTCTCCCTGTGCCTGTGTGGGTTTCCTCCCACACTCCAAAGGCATGCTGGTAGGTTAATTAGACCCTGTTGAAAAAAATGTCAGGACCCCATGAGGCAAAGGACCGCACTATACCGCAGATGGACACCAGTGGCAAAAGCACCCTGAGGCGATTCAGTTCACATAGGTAGCGCTATACAAGTCATTCATTCATTCAGTCTCCCACACATGATCGCAAACGAGCCCAATTCTAAGTGTGAATGGGGTCTTAAAGCTCATGGAACAGGTTTATTTATTAACCACTTGACCATGGGCACTTAAACCCCCTTCCTAATCAGACCAACTTTCAGCTTTTGGTGCTCTCACACTTTGAATGACAATTACTCAGTCATGCAACACTGTACCCATATGACATTTTTATCCTTTTTTTCACAATAGAGCTTTCTTTTGGTGGTATTTAATCACCGCTGTTTTTTTTATTTTTTACGCTATAAATCACAAAAGACTGAAAATTCGGTCAAAAAAAATATATTATTTGTTTCTGTTAAAATTTATTGCAGAGTATTGGCGGGTATTGGCGATTATTGGCGAGTATTGGCAGATTATGGGCAGAGTACTACAGAGTATTGTCACTGAGCAGCGCTGTGTGCACTACAGATCCAGCCCACAGCGCTGCTACAAACAATCTCTCTCTCCCTCTCCCCTCGCACTGTACAGATCGGTACAGAAAGGGGAGGGAGGAACCGGCGTCATGACATTTGACGGAGCGATCACATGGTAAACGCCCGCTACCACCGGCCATTTACCGTGATCCGTGATGCGCCGGGTCTCCCAGACCCGGCAGTCACAGGTATTTCCGGGAGCGCACCCCAGGGGGGCACGCAAGAACAACATTCTGGGAGGACGTCCATGGACGCCCTCCCAGAATAAGCCAACCCCGCTGTAGCCATCTTTCGGCTATGGCCTGGTCGGCAAGTGGTTAAAATGCCAAAAGCAGGAAGAAGGAGTTCACTGACCATGTGTGTCCACAAAATACCTACTTTGACATGCCTAAGTTAAGAACTTACTGGCTGTAAAGAATGCTTAAAGTGAAACAGTAAAAATGAAATATTCCTATATAAAGGGGGACTTTGATGAAAGTGGGGACTCTGGGAACCCTGATATAAGAGGAAATGCTGGGGACTCTAGTGACCAAAGACCCCTTATATGAAAGTTCCCCTTTACACCAGAGTCCACAGCATTTTTTACATCAGGTTTCCCAGTGTAAAGGGGAAATCTGGGGACTCTGATGTAAGGGGGAACTGTGATATAAGATTTAACACTGTTGACTCTGCTGTAAGGGGGAATGCTGTGGACTCTGATGTAAAGGAGGACTCAGATTTGAGGGGAGCACTGTGGCATATGTAGGGGAACATTCACAAATGCTTTGATTTCTGAAAATCGATCCCAAATAAATCACTCTTCATAGAGCATTTTAGAGGTGACGAAGAGGCGTTGTATCGCCTCCACACCACCTGCTTTAACCCCTTGAACTCCACACTGCATACAGTTGCAGGGCACTTGCAGTCACTTGAATGGGTAACAGTTAGCAGGTGCTACACCTGCTAAAAGCAAAAAGGGGTATAAATGAAGCTGTGGCATGTGAACATGCCCAGCCTCTGCCTCTACAGCTAAAAGGTGGTAGTGGTTAAGAGGCGGTAAAAGAATGGCTTAGCTGCAGAGTTTTCCTGCCCCTCAACCACTAATGTAAACAATTAAATGTTTTAATAAGTTAAAAAAAAGAAAGTGTTTTTAAACGTTTTAATACATTTTAAAATGTTTGTTCACATTTATTTATAAGAGTGAGTGCGTGTGTATATCTGTGTATATATATATATATATATATATATATATATATTTAAAAATACATATACACACACACACGTGTTTGAGCTTTGGGGTGCACACCCTAATGCAATAGGCTGCGCACGTCTATGCTAGTATGTATATCTTGTAAGGGGGGCATTGGCAACAATAAATGTTTTGTAAACAGGATTATATATAAGCTATATTAGGGCTTACCTGTAGCTGCTGGAAATATCTCCTAAACCTGCACAGTTTAGGAGATAATTACAATATACGCGTGCGCCGTCGTCATTGGCTCCTGCACACTTTCGTCGCCTTTGAGAACGTCTGACGACGAAACTAGTAAGGCGCACTGACGTCACTTCCGGTGTGGGAACTAGAGGTCTGGTACGCAGCTGGAGCGCAAGCTGTACACCGATCCTATTCCCTCTATCTTGTCTACTGTGAGAGGCGGACCAGGTGTATCCTGCGAGATACCCTGGCCTTATATTTTTACGTTTTTTATATTATTTGTTTTTATCTATTTTAAATTAAAAAAAATTTTGACACCTGATATCACACAAGGGATCTTCCTCTTTCCTTTTTTTTTTGGGAGTTTTACCCCCCACACCCGGTGGGGTACGCTGGATGCCATTACCCCTCATTCTTTGAGGCCCTTCAACACCTCCCAAGGAACCTGGGTGAATCCATCGGAGGGAATAACTGGCCAGGATACCTTCCAGAAACGGGATGAGATAAAGACATCTGAAAAAGCTGTTTACCCCTGCAGGGGTACATCAATCTGGTGAGTGAGGGAGCCAGAGGGGGCAACACCAAAGTCACCATCACTGCTGGAGCACAAAAGTCACTTTTGAACCACTTCTGGAAGAAAGCGTTTTTTTTTGTTTTTTATTGTTATTTTTTCTTTTCCACTTGAAACTGGACTTGTCTTTGTGTCTTACCCAGGACTTTTATTTAATCACCCACTTTCACTTTATGTTTCACTGGGACTGTCATTTAATCAACTTATATTGATTTGTCACACATTTTTTGGTCTTTATCTTATTTGTCACTTTATATACATATATATACTTTTATTTATATTTAGCACTCACTGAGATTGGGGTTTGGATAATTGTGGCTGCTACCCCATTTTTAAGGGTGGGCCCCCTGTTCCCCTAAAAATCCTCCCCAATCTCTCACAAGTTTTTGTACTTATAGGAGGGGAGGATAATAGGTGGGGCCACTTGCTTCACAAACGCACACTCACACCGCCCCCCCCCCCCCCCTCGCTCATTAACCCTTGGTAAACCGTGCATTTCTTATTAGAGGTAGCGCCAATTTCTTTCCTTTTATCCTGCATCATGCACACTTTAGAAAGGGTATGATCGTGCCAATTCTATAGGGATTGTGACGTGACTGGCAGCTCCCACACGCATGCACAGGTGTGATGTCACGTGACTCCGGACAGTCACAGAGCTGGAGTCCATGGCCACGGAAGGAAGAGGGGTGAAGATGGTGGGGCAGTGGGGACAGCCGTGACATCACAGGCTTCTTTTTCAGGTAAGTGTCACATAATGGGTTACTATGCGATGCATAGTAGCCCATTATGCTTTACCTTTGCAGGGAAATAAAGAGGAAGTAAAACCCATCAGGGTTTGCTTCCTCTTTAAACATCTAAAGGCCCTCACACTTTGGAATCCGTTGATCCCGAACAGACTCACATGGATTTCTGGGTCCCAACTGTTTGGGCTCCCTTGAATTCGGCTTCTGCGAATCCTCGTTCACGTCCCTCTGCAACAGGTCATTGAGAGGTTTCGCAATTTGTGCAATGTTCTTCACAAATCTTCAGTAATAGGAACAGAATCCTAGAAATTACCTCAGTTTGGTAACAGTACTTGGTCGAGGCCAAGAGGTAACAACTTCCAGCTTTCGTGGATCCGTGGCTACTCCATCGGCTGAGACATCATGCCCCAAATAGGTAACTGAAGTTTGATAGAATTTACATTTCTCCAACGACTGCTTCAGTCCCTCTGCATAAAGTCTCTGGAAGACTTTCGAGTTGTGCTTCATGCTTCGCTAATGTTTTGCCAAAAACAATGATATAATCCAAGTACACAAGCACTTCCATCAGATTCATGTCGCCCACTGAAAGGTGGCCGGGGCTCCCGTCAATCCCTGCAGCATTCGATCAAACTCAAAGAATCCTAATGGTCTGATGAACGCCGTCTTCTCTCAGTCATCAGGATGCATAGGTTTCTGGTAGTATCCACTCTTCAGATCCAATACACTGAACCATTTGGCTCCTGACAGACACTGAAAAGCATCTTCTATGCGAGGTGTGGTATACTGATCAGGAATAGTTCTTCGGTTCAGTGTTCTGTAGTCAATACACATCTGAATGGGCCCATTTTCCTTGCACACTACCACAATGGGGGAGGCGTAAGGACTCCTGGATTCTTTAATGACTCCAGACTCTTTCAACTCGGCCAGCTGCTCCCTGAGATCTTCAAGATCACTAAACGGGATCTGCCGATCTCTCTCGAACAGGCCTGTCTTCACTTAGTCAAATTCGGTGTTGGGCACTTTTGGCACAGCCCACATCAAAATCATTCTTCGAGAACATCTTCTCCCACCTGGTCAGCTGAGCTTTAACCCTTTCTTCCTATCTGGGAGACAAAGTGGAACACTGGACGGGGGGCTCTCTCCCAGGGTCCTGCTGAAGCAAGTCACCCGCCATCACTGGAGTAGCTGCACTCACTCTTCCTATCACCATACGAGGCTTCAAGCTGACCGGCTGACTTGTAACATTTCGAACACTGACAGGGATTCTTCCCTCATTCCTCTGTAGGCCCTGGTGGATCTGATTTCTGGAACCAGTTCTATCCCGATAGCTCCCTCCAATGGGTCAGCTTCCAATACCACAAAGGGACCCAGCTGGTCACAGGATATCTTGACGGTGGCCTTTATGCAAGTTCTCTCTCTGGGCTGCAAGACTCTCTTGATTGTCCATTTGTCACAATCTTCGCACTCCTTCGGCAGGTGACTTTTGTTCCTGCACTACACGTTAGAAAGCTTGCCTTAGCTGGGGATGAATCCTCTTCACTGTAGCGCCCTTTATGGCCAATAGGCGGAGCAATCGTCTCACAAGGTTTGTATTAGTTCCTATCAACAGGGAATTTCATCCTGCCCCAGAGGGCCGAGGGCAAACAATGGCCAAGGTGTATAACGTTTCTGGCTTACCAGCCAATGAAGGATGGAAGGTTACCGTGATAGGGATATATCCATCGTAAGGGAACTTTTTTGGGTACCTATGCCACAGATCTCCAGCATCTCCAGCTTACACAAGGGGATATGCTTCAGATGTTTGACATAAAAATCCCTATACAACGTCACCTGGGCTCCAGTATCTAGCAGCGCTTAAGTGTAGATCCCTTCCACTTGAAGTGAACTATTGGAGAAGGCCCTACCAGGTTCTTTGGCAGATTTCTCGCTTGTGACTCTATAGTCTGAGTGACTGGGAAGTCTCATTAATTGCTTGACTAGAAGGGTGTGCATTGACCTCCTGTGTCAGTCTTCCCTTCCCTTGGGACTCACTTTTAGATGCAGGCGAAGGAGGAGAGGGACGAGTAAAGGACTTCTTTGACTCGTTCTTGGCTTTGGAGCTCTGTTTTACCCTGGGACCCTCAATTGGCTCCTTCACTGAGGTTCCCGGAAGTTTCCCTCTGGCTTTAAGTTATTATTGTTAAGGACGTGGTGGGCGGCTTCCTGGCCCGCTCCTTAACATCCAGCTATTTTTCATACAGAATAAGAATCGGTTGATATTTTTATTTTTTTTCATTTGAATCGTTACGAAAATTTGGAATTCGTCAGAAAATGAATAAGCTAAATGAATTTTAATGAATTTCAACGAAAATCTTTACTATTTAATTTGGAGGTCCGGATACATCCGAATCTCCGAATAACCAAACATGTGTCCAAATTTACATTCTGACCAAAACTAATTGCACATGTCTCACCCCCAATTGGCTGTTTTATGTGATGTTGCTGAAGAACCATTAAAGCATTTTGGGATATTTACCTTTTTGGTTTGGTCCTCCTGCTGCATTTTTATGCTTTAAATTAATTACTACCAGGCCCTTTATATGCAGTAATGTACTACTACTACTACTACTACTACTACTACTACTACTACTACTACTACTAATGTATGTCTTACAAGAAGCTCATGTACAACTCAAATACAAAAGACAACATCTTCTCTCCTCAAACAATTGCTATTTTTTTTTTTTTACTATAACATTATTTTTTAACTATTTTTTTCAAATATTAGTTGTTTTGGCCTGGCCCAGCCTTTTCCACCCAGTTTCTGTCTACATTTACTAACTCATTTGCTTTGCTTTTTTATTTAACATTTATTTATTTAACATTTATTTATCATTTGCTTTTTTATTTAACAAATAGTGGCCTATATTTGCACAACGTCTGTTGGTTAGGCTGCTTGTAGATTCCACCAAGGAGTGCATGTGATGTCATGATAAGGCAAGAGGCAGTTGTAAACTCAGGAGAAGTGTCTAAACAAGAGACTTTTGTGACAGGACCACTAAGTATAAATTTTAAAGTGTATATTTGGTCAAAATGTAAAATCATATATTAATTTCCACATTTTATTTCAATTATTTCTAGCCTACTCCTATTAAAGCGGTTGTATACCCGTTTAAAAAATAAATAAATTTGTAAAGTACCTGCAAGACAAAGTCATAATGAGCTAGTATGACTTGCATACTAGCTCATTATGCATCACTTACCTTAGATCGGGGCCCCCGACGCCATCCTCTTCTCCCCCTCCAGCCGCAGCCACCTCTCTTCTGGGTATCGCCACTCCGGCCAATCACAGCGCCGCTGCGGCGCTGTGATTGGCCAGAGCAGCGAAGACGTCGCTCCGCGCATGCGCGCAGGACACTTCAACTGCGGTGAGCCGCAGTTGGGAATGGGGATTAACCCGTTAAATGCACCGTTGTCTATGGCGCGCATGCGCCGTAGACAACGTTGTAAATCGTTCTTTGCAAATATCTCCTAAACCGTGCAGGTTTATGAGATATTTCTTGTACCTACAGGTAAGCCTTAATCTAGGCTTACTTGTAGGTGCAACTTGAAATTAAGGGTATACAACTGCTTTAATCTGAATGATCTTGTTCATACTTCATACTTCATACTACTTTGTGAAGACCCCCACACATTTTCTTCCTTGAATGCTGTGACATGTAGTCACTATGCCCTGTCAGTAGGCACAGCTGTGTCACACATTTCACAGAGCCTGCCTTCTGAACTACAGAGGTGATAAGAGGGGGAGTTTCAGGGAGTGGAGTCAGTACAGGAATTATTGCATGCAGGCTGCAAGGTACCATGGGATATGTAGTCCTTAGACTACAAAATAAACAGCAGAGGAGAAGTTGCAAAGCATGCTGGGAATTCAGGAAATTGTAGAAGGAGACAGCTAGCAGATAGGCAAAACAACATGAAAGAAGGTTTTTCAAGTATGGTTATATCGGAATATGAAATATAACTATTGTTTGTATTGTTAGCACAATGGCAATGTAATAAAATATGTGTATGCTGGAACCATAGAATTCATGTAAAGTGTATTTTTTTCAGTTTTAATTATGACCTAGTTTTGCTGTTTTCTTTTACATAATAGACAGGTGCGCTGTGTACAGTTTGAATCAGCTTCTTTAACCGCAGCATTTGAACCACCTTGTTGGTAGACAGAAAAATAGTTCAAAGGTTATGAATATATATATTTCACTGAAGAAAAAAAAAAAGCATAATACATCTAGTATTACTTTACACTAACAAAAACAATTGCAATAAATAATTGAGCTCTGAAAATACTGGAGGTGTCAATGTGTGGTCAGCAACAAGCACATAGTGGTCTGAGGGTACCATAATGCAAGGGCATGGCCTATAAATCCAGCTAAAGCAGGGGTTGGCAACCTTAAAGAGTTAGAGATCAACCTGAACAACAAGGGAGAAGTAAACCGGGTACAGTGTCACCTCCTCACACCTGATTTAAACCTCTAATTGCCGTAATCGCTTGCATTGCATGCAGCTGCATGCTTCTGTGGGGTCCAAGAGGTTTCAGCACGTGGTGAGAAAGCAACACAACGCTGCCTGCTTTAACCCCTTGTTTGCTGTACTGCACAAGGTTACACGGCATTTGCAGAGTGGCCTCAACCACTTGAATGTGTCATACTTGGCAGGTGCCACACCCACCAACCATGACAAGGCGTATAACACTTGCTGCAGCTGCAATATGTGTAGACCCCTGGCCAGTGTAGCTAAAGGGGGTGTGCTGGGTGGAAAAAACACATTTTAACTATGGTGTTTACCAACCCCCCAAACTACAAATGTAAATAAACCCTTACGGTACTGAGCCCTCTATAAGGCTGCTTTCACACTGATGTGCTGCAGTTTACCTGTACTGCGGGTGCAGTGCATCTGCGACCTTCCTGTGTTAGCTGCGCTTTGCCATATACTTCTATTATAATCTGCAGGCACGGTGCACTTTCTGAAAGTGCACCAAAACTCCTTCATTCACAAAGTGCACCAAACTCGCAGGATATAATGGAAGTCTATGGCTATGTGCAGCAAACCCGCAGGAAAGCTACAGGTACACTGCACTGCAACCCTGGTGTGGGTAAACCGCAGCACATCAGTGTGAAAGCAGCCCTATACTATTATGCCCTGTGTATTACTTCACACTGACCTGAAGATCTCTTCTTTCCTGCTGTTGGCACCATTCTGGAGACCGCTAGCCGGGATAAGAGGTGGAGTGCAGTTGGTATCACTCTGCATAGGACAAGAGCCAGAAGACTACAGAGGAGGCATCAGCTTATGCGGCTCTTGCTCCCTACTACAGTTTCAAGTTCACAAGTAGTCCCTCTGCATTGTTTGATGCTCTGGCATGGCGGGTCAGCAAGTCCAGACTGAGATCTACCAGTCACCTGTCCCCAATCTACTGGTTGCTGACCCTTGAGCTAAAGCATCCGAATATACTACTTGCACATTATTGACATTTTAACAGTATGAAGTTGATAGCCTTTTTAGTTTTTGTTTTATCCAGCTGTATTTATAAGTGCAGCTTATAACATCCAAGTGAAAGATATAACACCAACTGTGTCAGTATTTTGCTGAACCATTGGGAAATGTTTCTACTAACTTTGTACATCTAGACTCTTCTCTGCAGAACTGCCCAGGTACAGTTAAATTTGATCCTTGACCATTTGTGGACTGCAGTCTTCAAGTCATTCCACAGATTTTCAATGGGGTTTAAGTCTGGGCTCTGACTAGACCATGCAAGGACATTCATCCTTTTTGTTGTGTACTTTGGGTCATTGTCATGTTGGAAGGGAAACCTTCTTCCCATTGACAACTTTTTGAGGGCAGCAGATTTTCCTCAATAATTTGATGGTATTTTGCCCCTTACATCTTAGTTTGGAAAAGGATCAAATGAATCATGGCATGTTCATTGGTCAAAGGAACAAAGTCATTTAGGATACCCAAAAGGCTCACTTTGTGTGTTCTTGAACCATAGAATCTCAGGTTGGTCTCAAGAGTGGTATGCAATGCATCCTAAAATGCTGTGATGTGAGGACAGGACCAAAAGATGTGATACAAGGTGGCTGGAGAGTCTCCACATCAAACACATTGAGTGTAGAACTCGTCCTTATGATGCATCCTATCAGGTGAATAATGTCAACAAAAAAAAAAAGTTTTTTTTTTTTAGTTTTACTATTGTAGCGGTCACACTTTAACAAGTGTGCACTATAAGTGGAAATTTAGTTTTTTCCCTCAGAGCAGTAATGGGGTTCTGAGGGTTAATTGTACAGGTTTAGTGGCATCTGTTTGGCTGGGCTGTACTAGGGTTCTGCCTGGTCATAGTTGCAGGGAGGCACCCATGACAGGTTGAGAACCAGGCCTGGTTGGACGCCTTGGGTACCAATCTTTCCCGGAGCCAATCAGTGGGTGCGTCTGGCCCCACTGTGTAGTCTGGGGACGGGTACTTAAGGTGCTGAAGTCACGTGTTCGGGGGTTCGGCCACAGTTCTTGCTTTCTGGTTCTGGATCGGGGGAGCCCCGCGAGGGGTCCCGGGCCTAGGAGCGTTTGCCGTCCCACAAACATGGTCAGTCTGACCAGCCCCAAAGACCCGCATGGATCCGTCTGTTCCCGAGTCTCGGAGCCGGTTAGCCCGAGGCCCAGTAACTGAAGGAGGATTCAAGGCGTCCCGGTGTGCTCTCGGTATTGGAGGGACACGGCAACTCGTATAAGTGACCAGGGGAGGACTCATCGGAGCAGGGCCAACAAGCTGGCATCTCAGTAAGAGCCTGGGAGCTGAGTTGTATGGACACTAAAGAATCCACACTTCCACAGTACTGCCAAGGAGATAGAGAAAGTTCCAGGTACTGTGAGAAAGGTTCCTACTATTTTCAGTTACAAGTTTAGTCTGTGGCAGAGACTTTTGCAAGTTTCCGGATCACATTGTTGGCTGCCAGACCTCTGGCTAGAGGTCTATCCGGCATTGAAGCACCTAGCTGCGAGTGGCTACTCTCTGAGTTAGAGACATTCAGAGGATGTCAGCAGTTCAAGGTGCCTGAGTTTCCTCACCCGTGCCCTTTATTCCTATCTGAGACTGTGTTATGTTGGATGTTACCACTGCAGAATAAAAACCTTGAAAAGGACTTTTATGTGTCAGCATCCGAAGTTGTTGGGTACTAACCCTGGGAACCCCTGGACATTCACCGACAGGCTACGAGGAGGTAACTGGTAAGCCCAAAAGTCAAGGCCGCCCCTCAAGGGGTTATGGCCGCTACATTATAATACATTTTTATAAAGTTTTCATGGTAACACATTGGTGCCGTGTAGTAAATATACATCAACAAACGCATTGGTATAAAAAGTACAGAAGGCGATTACAGGCAGTAAATGAAATCATATGAAAAAATAAAGTAGCCTTTTTAAGCAGGTATCCTTTAGGAAATTTTATCATGAAACCATCCCCTGAGTTTTTTTTCTTTAGCCAGGTAAATGTAAATGTGCTTGTAGAGGGGTGTAGGTGCAGGTTTCTCATTCTGACAGGATTACATTACAGAAACAAAGGCAGTGCTGGTAGACGCAGGATGTGGCTTACCCGGTAATGAAGTTTAAAGTAATTCTAAAGGCACATTTTTTAAAATAATACATACCTCCACTGTACACTGTTTTTGCACAAAGCTGCCCTGCTTTACCTCTTCTCGGGTCCCCCATGGTCGCTCCTGGCTTCTCCCTCTTGCTGAGTGCCCTCATAGCAAGCCACTTGCTATGGGGCATTCATGCGGACTCGACCCTGAGGCAGATTTGTGTGTCAATTGACATAAAGAGCGCCGCTTGGCCCGACTCCCCTCTCTGTCCTCACTGGCTGTGATTATCAGCAGCCGGAGCAGTGGCGGTGCGTCCATAAAGGGTGAAGGAGTGCCGTCACCAGTGATGTAAGTAACTCAGTTAAAATAAACGGAGTTACTTAACGCAGTTACTTTAGAGGGTAACGAGTAATCTAACTGATTACTCTTCCCCTCATGGTAACTCAGTTCTCATTACTTGGGCGGCATTACCGCAATTACATCTACCGCCCGGGAGGCCTGCCGTGGCCGCGCTGCCTGGCCGTTCGTTCCGCTGAGCTGAGAAGAGGCTGAGACTCAGAGAGACTGTCTGGACCGCCCCACCCCGCCCCGCCTATCCAGAGAGAGAGAATGTAGGGAGGCGGGGCGGACACTGAAAAATGAAGTCAGCTGACACCAATCGAGTGAAGGGGAGGGTCTCTCTCTCTCCCCACGAGGAAAGGCATCCCTGGAGGCATTCAAGTAAGTGACTGTCTGACAATTCGAATTGCAGTGCAATCGATCCATCCCAAGTCCTTCACCACCTCTGCTTCTTACTGATCCCATCCCTACCCACCCACTATCACTTCTACAACAGAGGTGATGGGGGGATAGGGTAGGGATGGGATCAGTGGTGGTGGGGGATGGGATCAGTAAGAGGCAGAGGTAGTGGTGGGAGAGGATGGCACCACCACCGCTGCCACCCCCCCCAAGTACCATCGCTGCCTGCCACCCCCCCAAGTACACCACCGCTGCCACCCCCCCCCCAAGTACTGTACACCACCACCACTGCCACCCCCCCAAGTACTGTACACCACCACCACTGCCACCCCCTCAAGTACACCACCACCACTGCCAACCCCCCAAGTACCATCGTTGCCACCTCTCAAGTACCACCGCTGCCACCTCTCAAGTACCACCGCTGCCACCCCCTCAAGTACCACCGCTGCCACCCCTGTCACAGTTACTTTGCTGAGTAACTAATTACTTTTCCAATGTAGTAACCAAGTTACTAACGCAATTACTTTTTGGGAGAAGTAATTTGTAACTTAACTAATTACTTTTTTAAAGTAAGATGACCAACACTGGCCGTCACCTCTCTCTCACCATAGATAGATTGCTGCTTGTCAGGCACCGGGCACCTAAATTACAGCGGCATTTTTTTTGGAAGCACCTGATTAGAGCCGTGGGCTCTAATAGGTGTTCTGATTAGAGCCGTAGGCTCTAATAGGCTTCCAAAATGGTAAACAGCGTACGCAATGCTGTGCCTGTTTACTCAGTGTTGTGTTAGGAAACCGAATAAATTGCTTTTCTAATACTGACCCGCCTCTCAGCCAATCAGGTGCTCGGGTCTGGTTACCTGTCACCTGATTGACTGAAACAACAGGCGCTGTAATTGGACGCCTGATAGAGAGGACCGGAGAGATCGAGGAGCGTGGACATGGAGGACGTCACCATGACCCGCTGTGAGACAGGTAAGTCCCGACTTCGTGCGATGTACACTGGCAGCATTTGATGGGGCACAGTAGCGGTAATTGATGGGCACAGTAGCGGCAATTGATGGGGCACAGTAGTGGCAATTGATGGGGCACAGTAGCGGCAATTGATGGGCACACTGGCAGCAATTGATGGGGCACACTGGCAGCAATGGATGGGGCACAGTAGCGGCAATTGATGGGCACAGTGGCAGCAATTGATGGGTACAGTATCTGCATTTGATGGCACAGTGGTGGCAATTTATGGATACAGTGGCTGCGCTTGATGGGCACAGTGGCTGCATTTGATGGGCACAGTGGCTGCAATTGATGGGTTTTTTTTTCAGTTTGTTTGCGCCCCACCCCCCCAAAAAAAATATTTGAGCACCAGCCGCCACTGAGCAGGAGCCAATGGTTCCTGCTGCTGCCTCTCTGTCCAGTGAGAAGAGAGAGAGCTGCTGCTGTCTTGCACATCTACAGATCGAGATCAGGCTCAGGTAAGTTTAGGGGGGGGGTGGCTGGCGGTAAACCTTGTATCTTTAGAAGCACTTTAATGTACTTTGGATCAAGTATATATTATATTTGTATTCAAGTATATATTCTTAACTTTAAAAATGATCTTCTATTGCTCTCAGAATCTCAGACTTCAAATTCCTTGACTTTCTGTTAGAGGGTGACTACATTCATACTCCATGGTCCCACTGTATGAAGGAAAGTAACCACCCTGCTCGCTCCTGAGATGGACTATTGGATTTGTAGTGTGCACAGATTAGTGCACACATGACCACAACTAACATGCACTGCTCATTCCAAACAAATGGTAGTGAGAGGAAAAAAGTGAGGTTTAGGTTAGGAGCTCACAGAGGACTTAACGTGGTTACATAGTTACATAGTAGGTGAGGTTGAAAAAAGACACAAGTCCATCAAGTCCAACCTATGTGTGTGATTATATGTCATTATATGTCAGTATTACATTGTATATCCCTGTATGTTGTGGTAGTTCAGGTGTTTATCTAATAGTTTTTTGAAACTATCGATGCTCCCCGCTGAAACCACCACCTGTGGAAGGGAATTCCACATCCATGCCGCACTTACAGTAAAGAACCCGCTACATAGTTTAAGGTTAAACCTCTTTTCTTCTAATTTTAATGAGTGGCCACATGGTTGTAAAGGCAGAAAGTTTTTCATCTTAATACATTATATGCATTAGGATTAAAAGCCTTCTGTGTGCAGCAGCCCCCCACAGCCCCCCCCCCCCCCCAATACTTACCTGAGCCCCATCTCTATCCAGCGATGTCCACGAGTGCCTCGGTCACCAGAAACTCTCCCTCCGGATTGGCTAAGATGCAGCAGCGGCGCCATTGGCTCCAGGTGCTGTCAATCAAACTCAGAAAATTAGGGGAAAGAGAGGGGGCAATGCCCAACCACAGCTCTGTGTCTGAATGGATATATGGCGCTGCAGCTCTGCTTGGGTGCCCCTATAGCAAGTTGCTTGCTGTGGGGGCACTCAACAGGAGGGAGGGGCCAGGAGCTCAAGCCAGGGACCCGAGAAGAGGAGGATCCGGGCTGTCTTGTGCAAAATCACTACACAGGGCAGGTAAGTATGACATGTTTGTTATTTTAATAGAAAAAAAAATTGACTTTACAATCACTTTAACAAGGGGGCAGAAAAACTAAAAGAACTTCCTAAACTTACTAAAGAATTTCCTGAAAAATAGAATACAGGGTCATTGAGTCATGGATGTGTATATATTATTTTTGGAAAATAAGGATATAGTTTAGTGTCACTTTATGGTTTAGTCCACCCAAAAGTGATATTTTAGTTATAGGTAGTGCCACTGCCTTGTGATTTTAGCCAGTCCCCTGAATCTTATATGACTTCATACAACAACAATAAGATCTTCTTGCCATAATTCCTGTATGGTAGTGTGTTTCAGCTCCTGCAGTGTCCATGATATAAAATATGTTTTTAATATGGGACCACTCATAATGGCAATCGCAGCTACACAGAATTACAAACAAAAAAGAAAAAAGAAAAACTGAGCTCAAAAGTGGACAAATAATGGTAAAAATCTGCAATAAAAACCACAAATATCGGTATAGTGTCAAAAAATAAGAAAAAATAAATTGCGCTAATTTAGTCACCCTAATTAACGTATGTCAAAAGAAGCCAAAATGACATATGTTCCTAAACAAGTATAATAAACGAAATCACAATATATGTGTAATATAAAATATAAAATATAAAAGTAGGGTTCATATGAAAATTTAATTCAATATAAAAACCTAATGTGCTCAAAAGTGAAGAGAAAATATATATATATTGAAAAGAAGAAATTAAATGAATAAAGATAAGTGTTAAAAATAAAATTAAATAAATAAGTCCATCAACAGTCCAAATCCAAGAAGTATATCAAATGAAGACACAATATGATCCAGTGGGAAATCCAAAAACATGAGAGGAAAGCCGTCACCAGAATCCTGTAGATGGATAAATGGTGTATATGGAAAGCCAGGGTGTGGAAAGGTCAATATTGGTATATGCTCCTTATCAGATTCGGTGGACCCCCTAAATAGCGAGGTCTGATACGCCAGCAGATATAACCCTCTGCACGGGTATATGGGGTTTCCGACCGATCACTGGATACGTCCGTCAGGAAGGAATCCACGAGGCAGAAACCAGATTTTCGAACAGTCAAGATTTGATGGACACCAACACCAACATAGGTAGAAGATAAGAGAATAGACTCCAATGGTGTAGTATCTCAAAAACGGACTGGTTTATTTAAAAAAACGAACAAATACAAAAGTGAGGACCAGCGTCACTCGCTATATTTAAAAATTGCCGGCAGCGTATAAAACAAACACCCGTGTTCCAAAAACACATGGGGGGGGGGGCGTGGTGGCATCAGTACGTAGCATGTACTTTTGTGTTTTTGGAACACGGGTGTTTGTTTTATACGCTGCCGGCAATTTATAAATATAGCGAGTGACTCTCGCTCTTTTGTATTTGTTCGTTTTTTTAAATAACCAGTCTGTTTTTGAGATACTACACCATTGGAGTCTATTCTCTTATCTTCCACCTATGTTGGTGTCCATCGAATCTTGACTGTTTGGAAATCTGGTTCCTGCCTTGTGGATTCCTTCCTGACGGACGTATCCAGTGATCGGTCGGAAACCCCATATACCCGTGCAGAGGGTTATATCTGCTGGCGTATGAGACCGCGCTATTTAGGGGGTCCACCGAATCTGGTAAGGTGCATATACCAATATTGACCTTTCCACACCCTGGCTTTCCATATCCACCATTTCTCCATCTACAGGATTCTGATGACGACTTTCCTCTCATGTTTTTGGATTTCCCACTGGATCATATTGAGTCTTTATTTGATATACTTCTTTGATTTGGACTGTTGATGGACTTATTTATTTAATTTTATTTTTAACACTTATCTTTATTCATTTAATTTTTTCTTTTCAATATATATATTTTTTCTCTTCACTTTCGAGCACATTAGGTTTTTATATTGAATTAAATTTTCAGATGAACCCTACTTTTATATTTTATATTTTCTATTACACATATATTGTGATTTAGTTTATTATACTTGTTTAGGAACATATGTAATTTTGGCTTCTTTTGACATACGTTAATTAGGGTGACTAAATTAGCGCAATAAATTTTTTCTTATTTTTTTGCAGCTACACAGAGCCAGGAACTCAATGCAGAGATTTCATCAATAGAATCGCCAAGAGATACAGTATTGTGGTTCCATTTTGAAATATTAGCTTTGGGTGGACTGACACTTTAAAATTACCCAAAGTTCTTAAAGCCATCAAAACAAGGAAAAACTAGTGGTGGGCCAACCTAGGCCTACCTAGAAAAAAATCCCCTGTATGAATCTGTGACTATGGTGACCATATATGGTAACAGACGAGCTCCTGCACACCTGCTTTGAGTTTTAGCAGTCTGTTAGATGTGGTATCGGATGATGATTCGAGGCGTAGTAACATTGAAAATATGTTTTTTTGTAGCATAACTCCTCCAAAAGGTTAACGTGTTTACCCCGATTTTTTTTTTTCCTTTTCAGTTGGTTGCTAAAAAGGTCGTTTAGATGTGCGCTACAGAATCCTTTAAGATCATCAGTATTTTATTTAGCTGTGCATACAAATAAAATAATTCTAAGACAACATTACATGTGGTACAAACTAAGTGTTCAAAGACATTTTGTATCACATCTGATTCTTTCCTCACATTTTTTTTTCTTAGGTCTAACCTACATATATATATATATAATGTCAATATGTGCCAAATGTCCTACAATAAAAAAGAATTATGCGATCAGATTACAGAGTACTAACTGTATCTAGCTCCTAAGACCGCTGCTTTCAATTTTACAGTGAGGAGGGCGAATGGGTTAGACAAAGGTGATAAAAATATCAAAAATACTAATATAAAAAAGTAAACATTATTGTGATTGATATCCATTGTATCTGTATACTGTAATTGGAATACAGTACTAAATTATACCACCAGGTGGCACTGCAGGTGGCCAGTAATAGACAGACATGTATATTTTCAAAAAAAGTGACTGGTATTGAGATTGAGATTTCCAATGAGATTTGAAAAAAACAGTCACATGGCTATATTGGGGAGCCTTATTGCTGTGGTAAAGCTTTGTGAATTTAGCCTTATGTCTAGTAAAATCCTGGCAGTCTCTGTTACTTACACAGAAGGCTCAGAAAACAAATAAATGATAATCATATTAAAGTGTAAATGTCAAACCAAATATTTTTTTTCCTGACAGACTCCATGGCAGTCTATATGTGGGTTAACCCCACCTCCTCTCCAATGCTATAGGTCCCCACTCCCATAAATTTGAGCTCACTGCTAGAGACTGCGTTCCTTTTTTGTCCTCCTCATTGGACCTACAAGCAATGCACTTAGGTTTATGGATGTCCAATCGATCGAGGTTGGTACCGGGCATACGTTCCTAGTGGTGTCAAGTTAGCCCAGGGCCCAGCCATGGGTGGGTGCGTGGCTCTACGCCTCTGTGTCCAGTGATGGGGATGGCCTATGTATGCCCAGGTGCAGAAGATCCGCTGGCAAGGTCTGAAGCTTTCCTCCATCGCAGCAGATTCTGTATGTGCGCCCTTTGTTTGTCTCCCCCTCATGTGCCCTTGCCCTGTTCCTTTTCTTTTTCCCCTGGTCCCTCTATGGTGCCTGACGTGGCTCTCCCTTCCGGGTCTCAGCTCCGGCGTGCTAACGCGCATGCACGATCCTCGGACGAAACCAAGGCTTGGTTTCGCACATGAGCGGTGTGGCCGGGTACCCGGTGGCCGCTCAGGCACTCTACGGCAGGTCGCCACTGCACAGGCGGGACGCAGCAGTGATGTCACTGCGGCGGGATATTTAAATCCCTGTGAGCCCCTGTCACATTGAGGATTCCTGTGGTCAGTTCGCAACAGCTCCTTCAGGCACCAGGCTCTCAGGCTTAGGTAAGCTCTGGCCTGGGGCCATGGTGCAGGAGTGGGGGGGATGGCTCTTAAAGGGGAAGCCCCTCTGCACTGCTACTTGTATTCCTTTCTCCTAGGACGTGTGGGTGTTCCTACAAGGCTGCAGGATCGTCACCTATTTGTCCGCCAGGGTGTCATGGACAGGTCACCGCCTCCGTGCAACCAGCTCTTACACTCTAGGTACGTGGGGTGTGAGAAGGGGAGGCTAGGTCCACGGTTGGATAGACATAGCCCCTAATGTCATATTTTCTACACTTCTTCTTTTTAGTCCATCCAGGTCAGACCGACAGTTTACCGTCTGAGATGACAGGAACTTTGCCAGGATGCAACGTCAACCTTCCTCATCTAGGTCCAGACGTGACTCTCTGTCCAGGACCCATCAACAGAGGAGAGAGAGAGAGACACCGCACCCACGCCATGACAGCCGCTCTGATCGCAGAGCCTGCTGGGGATGTGGGACTCGTGGGACTCGAGGGCCCGGAGGGAAAGTCAGATGCTTCGACTTCGCTCTTGTCTCTCCACTAATTAAGGCAGTCAAAGAGGTCCTTAAGTGGGAAGATCCTTCCACTCCCAAGCAAAGGATGTTTTTTAAACACCTGGGGAAAGAACGTTCCAACTTCCCGCGCCTTTCTGAATTGAAGGATATCATTGACGAGGAGTGGAGCAAGGTAGATAAGAAGACTAGTGATGTTTTTGTATGAAAAAGGAAGCAAATTTATCACAAACTTACCCAAAACAGGAAACTTTTACCTGAAGATTTAAACCGTAAAACGCAAAGCAAATTTGTCCTTCACCAAAAGCGCTTATATGAATTTGGCAATAAATGCGGAAAATATCTAGCCCTCCAGACCAGGAAAGCACACGCAAACATTCACACCATCAAAGATCCTCAAGGGAAGCCCCATATCACCGACAGACAGCCCAATTTGAGACTTACTACTCTAACCCAAATAATCTCCCTAAACATACAACAAACCATAGTGGATCTGAAACTCGACACACTTCAAGTTTTTCCTCAACAAATTCTGCCCCAAACCCATAGACAAAGAGGATGCCATTCAGTTAGAAAACCTTATTTCGGAAGAAGAACTCAAATTCGCAATCAAACTGTTTGAAAATGGTATAAGACTGTGAACTTTGGTTTAAGAATCCTGTCGGT
Source organism: Lithobates sylvaticus (assembly GCA_028564925.1). Lineage (NCBI taxonomy): Eukaryota > Metazoa > Chordata > Amphibia > Anura > Ranidae > Lithobates > Lithobates sylvaticus. The sequence goes on along the minus strand of CM053035.1, from coordinate 150,467,853 downwards.
TGACGGGCCAAATTAAATTTCTTTTGATCAGCATACCCACCCGTGTGGACTGGCTAGTTATTTCCCACACGTAGACTACCATGGATTCTGTCAGGAAAACTGAAAATGTATTATCAAATACTTACCGTAATTTTCCTTTCCTGATGGACTCCATGGCAGACAGAGTTCCCACCCATTGGTCAAGAGTTGGCCAATTACAGAACGCAGTCTCTAGCGGTGAGCTCAAATTTATGGGAGTGGGGTCCTATAGCATTGGAGAGGAGGCGGGGTTAACCCACACGTAGACTGCCATAAACTTTCCATTTTCTAGTGTTGGCTAGAGTGTGGAAGGTTTAGAACTTCTTTCAGGTTTTTATCATTGTCTGGGGCTCTGTTAGAGTGACAACAGTTTCCTTAGAGACAAGTGAGGAAAAATCTATAACAGGGACACAAACCACAATTAAAATCTGACAATCCCTACTCTGCTAATAAAAAGCTTTTTTTATTTCTGTCTGTTGCTGTTGGAGAGTCCCCCTCGCTCCCTTGTCTGTCAAAATTTTGTGGCAGAACAGATCATGAGCAGAAAGAGAGGGCAAATCTCTCTAGCAGGGCCCTGAAGAGCTATTTAAACTAGGCAGAGGTTCTAACCATTCCTCACACCTTTGCAAAAAAAATAAAAAATACATATATATATATACTGTATTACACTGGACAACAATTTGAAGCTGAGGTGCAGGGAATATGCAGGAAGACCCACTAGGAGGTGTCCCTTTTATTGTAAACTTACACTTGAAATAAGATTCCTAATTGCCATGTTCTCTTATCTTGTACAACATAGTTGCCAATATTTTAAAAGTATTTCTATTTCCTGGAACATGTTGCTTTTGAACTAGTTATTGCATACTTAAATAATTACTTATGATGCTATTGGCAAATCCCAAGGCACCCCAGTTCCATCATGTTTTGTATATCAAACTGGGTTTAGCCAAAATACTTCTATTTATTGCATTTTAATGTACCTATCAAGACAGAAAGAATGGATAATAAGAACCAAACTATAAAGTCAGTAAATAAATTAGGAATTTTTGGGGGACACTTTTGCTGTCACTGTAACACTGCTTATTTATTCTTTACTGTTACAGGAAAAATGTACAGCGGCACACCAACATATTTCAAAGCAGCTTCTTTATGGAGCCATAATATCAATTGCACAGGAGATGAGCAGAGACTTCTAACATGTTTCAGGCACATATGTGCTTAGCCATAGTCTATAAGACTTGTTAGAAGTCTCTGCTTATCTTCAGTGCAATTGATTTCATAGATTGTTTAAAAAATCCACTTTAGAATATGTCAGTGTACTGCTATCCATTTTACATGTAACAAGACAGTGTAAGCATCATATTGTATCAGGCAAGCTTGAACTGACCCAGAGGGACACCATGGTTTATTGTTATTTATTATTTAGGCTGGATTCACACAGGAACATAGAAGAGCATCTGGTCCTCTTACTGTTGGGGTGTCCTCTGTCTCTGGTTAAACCACTCTTTTGATAGGAGAAGCAATACAATGAAAAAATAGAATGTAATCTGTAGTGATCAGTCAGCCACACTGTGCCATATCCTCCACATGTACTGTGCCTCCCAGTCAATACTCTGTATTAGAAATAAGGTTATCCCTGTGCTACAATGTGTTTTGTGCTATATATAGACTGCTGCTGATAAAAAGGGATGTGTGTTCATTTAAGGCGGGGGTCTCAAACTGGCGGCCCTCCAGCTGTTGCGGAACTACAAGTCCCATTGTGCCTCTGCCTATGAGAGTCATGCTTGTAACTGTCAGCCTTGCAATGCCTCAGGGACTTGTAGTTTTGCAACAGCTGGAGGGCCACCAGTTTGAGACCCCTGATTTAAGGTGTATAAGTATATATAACCAGCGCTGTCTCAACAAATAAAGAAAATTAGTAATCTTAAATATGATTTATACTTAAAGTTCTGTGATGTGGTCACAAGGTGTTTAAATCATATTATACATACAATGTTTGGGCAACTATTCAAAAAAAATCATATATAAGCGCATGCGCGGCGTGCGGGATGGCGGACGTGTAAAGGAAGAGCTCCGGTCCCCGTCTCCCGATCCGCGGCTCCTACGCAGCTACACGAGCAGCCCCTAGCATAGGAGCGACACCGCTGACTGCCGGAACCCCCCAGGCAACGTATGGGGAAGGTTGGCTTCCAAAAGCACGTCTACAGAGGCTTTATTCCACCGCCGCCATCGCGGCCTACCTCAGGTATGGAGCGTTTTCTATACAGGCCGCAATCCCCGGCCTCGAGTGATTCACTGGGCCCGGCGCACGCTTCCAGGCCATCCGCAGAGCCACGCAACACGGCCACGGAGGACAACAACTCCCAGCCTTCCCAACAATCCCCTCGATCCCACTCCCCACACACATCTGAAACTCCAACAGATGTAGTGACAATTGCAGTATTGGACACGAGGCTCAATTTACTTTTACATGACCTAACCCACAGCATTGCCAAAGAAGTGGGTAAAATCGCGCACGAGCTGAGGGGGGAAATCGATCAACTAGGAGAACGTACTGACACCCTTGAAAATAAATTCGATGAACTAACCCAATATATGCATGCCCTTGAAGAAGATAACGCCAGCATGAAGCACACTGTCTCTCAACTTCAAATGCAACAAGAAGATTTGGAGAACCGCGAAAGACGCCAGAACCTAAGAATCAGAGGGATCTCTGAAACGGTTAGTGACAAAGACCTTCGCCCCTACCTCCTAGGCCTCTTCATTACCCTGGCACCCCATATACCAGACATAGATTGGCGCCTGGACAGGGCACACAGATCATTAGCCCCGAAGCCACCACCTAATGCAAATCCAAGAGACGTCATCGTCCGTTTCCACTTTTATGAAAGCAAAGAAGCACTGACAAATGCCACCCGCAACAAACCCCGTATTGAATTCAAACAATCTAGAATTCAAATCTTCAGTGATCTATCACCAACCACCTTAGCAAAAAGACGCAGCTTTCGCCCGATCACCACACACCTGCAAAACCATCAGATCCCATACCGTTGGGGTTTCCCCTTTCGCTTGTCAGTGACCAAAGATGGCGTCCAACACTCCCTGAGAGACCTCTATGAAGGGGAATCCTTCATACGCAACCTAGGACTCCCACCGCTACCCGAAGAAGAAACCCAGGCTCCAATCCCAAATATGAAACCCCTCACCACTCCAGCCAAGATCTGGACCCCGACCCAGAGACGCTCACAGAAGAACTTCTCCACACCTCAGAGGCCTAACCCCCACAGATTCCCGACCTGAGGAAACCCTCCCTTCTATCAAGAACGGGCTTTGGTTTCTTTCTCCTTTTTACACTCTGGAACACCCCCAGAGAATATGCTCTTAGGCCTAGAACACGGCCCCTTTGAAAGACAGTCCTCTTTCTCCTAAAAAAGGACTGGGAACTACGTTCTTTCACTGTTGAGATGAACTACATCACATACTAACTGCTGGATAAATCATCTCCTCTTCGATCCATTTTGGCTCCAATGCCTCGACTTCTCTTTGGTTTTTTTTTTTTTCATCTCGCTTCCCCTTTTACATACACCTACCCATGTTGACGCTACCTTATGTTTTTCTTCCTCAGCCCCGAACCCGAGCAGTCCCCTTAAGCAGAGATGGGGACCCACGTCCCTTCACTTGGTGACTCCCGCAGGTCGTCATGCGTTCCACTGAGACCCATGGCTTTGGCCTGGGTAGCCTGAATTTTTTTTACATTCAGGCTCATCGACAAATTTTTTTTTGTTCCTTTTATTTTCTTTTCTTTTTTTTTCTATTTGTTTTTTGTATCCCCCCATCTCATGTTTTTTTCCCTTATTTTTCCCGCATGTTTTATTTCCATTTTTGTGCAACTGATTTTGCCTCTGATACACATGCGTTCTGTTTAAAAACGCAATTTATAGGTCACCTTTTTTTTGACCAACTTCAGGTAACCACTGTTCAATGTTGTTTTCTTGCTCAACTTCGGTATATCCCTATACCCAAATATTACTATATATGGTTGTTCATATACTTTAAATATTGTGCAGAATGTTTTCCATGGCGCTATCAAACCCTATTAGAATATGGCTCTTAAGATTTATTCATGTAATGTAAAGGGTCTGAACTCCATCAAGAAACGATGGCAAGCTCTGAAGGAGTTCAGGGCCTCCAATGCGGAGGTGATCATGATTCAGGAGACACACTTTAAATCTGAAGGAACTTTCAAATTCGCTTCCAAACATTTTCCGACGGCTTATATAGCCTCTGATCCCTCCAGGAAAAGCAGGAGTAGCGATTCTAATTAAACGTTCCTGCCCCATACGGGTCCTTTCGTCCTACCTAGACCCTCACAGTCGTTTCATTCTCCTGAATTGTGATCACCTGAACACACACTTTTCTTTGGCAAACATTTACGCCCCCAATGTGGGACAAATTAAATTTTTGAACTCAGTCTTTGAAAAACTGCAACCCTTTTCCCAACCCTTTACGATATTAGGAGGCGACTTTAATGTGTGCATGTCACCGACCAGAGATAGACAAAACCTTTTCAACAATTCTCAGCAACCCACCTCCCAGAAATTATCAGCATCTTTTCGCCAGCTGACAAGGTCGCATAACCTTTTTGACACATGGAGGGTAAAACACCCCACTCAAAGAACCTATTCCTTCTACTCCCATGCCCATAAAGTATATTCCAGGCTAGACCACTTTCTGGTCACTGCCCCCCTCCTCCCTTACGTTATATCATCCGAGATAAATCCCATCACCTGGTCGGACCATGCATCCATTGAACTCGATATACTATTATCATCCACTACCCCGAAATCCTGTCACTGGCGCCTTAACGAATCCATGCTAAAAAACCCAATATCCCATTCCCACCTAGAACAAAAACTAACTGAATTTTTTCAATTAAACGAAGGTTCAGTTCCTGAAGTGTCCACCCTGTGGGAAGCCCACAAGGCTTTTTTTAGAGGCGAATGTATATCTACTGGCTCACGCTTAAAGCGAGATTCAGCAAAGATAAAAACCGACCTCACGGCCCAACTTCACTCTGCAGAAAGGAAACTTTTGGCTTCCCCCACGGTGGAAAAATTGAGAACTGTTACCTCACTCCGAAATAGGATCAAAACACTTGATATGAATAAAATCTCCAAATCCATGCTATGGGCCAGACAAAAATTTTACGAATATGCTAATAAACCCCATACTATGCTAGTTAACAGGCTAAAACCTAGACCATACCTATCAATACCAGACCACTTGATACAGCCAGACGGCACTCCCACGTACTGTCCTATGACAATGACCAAAACGTTCGGAAATTTCTATAATCAATTATATAACTGTTTAAGCTCAGATCCGAACACACAATTCTCTCAAGCTAAATTTGAAAGCTTCATGTCCTCCCTTAGACTACCTACCCTCTCCTCCACACAGCTTTCCTCACTCAACTCCCCAATAGACTCCACGGAAATAACTGAAGTGATTAAAAATCTCCCGTCTCACAAATCCCCAGGTCCAGACGGTCTGCCATATTCCTACTATAAGACTTTTCTGCCGATCCTTAGCCCTCATCTCCAAAACCTATACACCTCCCTCCTCAAAGGTACCGTTCCACACCCACAATTCATGCACGCCAATATAACAGTCATCCCCAAACCAGGTAAAGACCCAGCCATCCCTGATAACTACCGCCCTATAGCTCTACTAAATTCGGACTATAAAATTTTCACTAAAATATTAGCTAACAGATTATCCCCCATGTTAAAAACCTTAATACATAAAGATCAGGTAGGATTCGTCCCAACCAGACACGCAGGTGATAATACAAGGAGGACCATTGACCTAATAGATTTGGTGAATAAGACCAAACAACCCACCATAGTGCTAAGCCTAGATGCCCAAAAAGCATTCGACCGTTTAAGCTGGCCATTCATGTTTGCGGTCCTACAAAAGTTTGGATTTTCTGGTCCCTTTATACAAGCCCTACAGGCTTTATACTCATTCCCCACATCCCAAGTCCAACTATCCTCCTGTACATCACAAAGGTTCACTCTTAGTAATGGAACGAGACAGGGATGCCCCCTGTCTCCCCTATTATTTATATTAAGTCTCGAACCATTGGCGGTCGCTATCAGAGACCACCCTACAGTACGGGGGATTCCACTGCGAGGACTTGACTATAAACTATCGCTCTTTGCTGATGACATCTTACTAACTCTCACCCGCCCAGAATCCACCTTGCCTGTTTTACACGATATATTATCCTCCTTCAGCTCCATTTCGGGATTTAAAATCAACCAGTCGAAAACAGAAGCCCTTCCCATAAACATACCACCAGATGTACTCTCTTCCCTACAATCTACATATAAATATAGATGGTGCACATCCTCACTGAAATATCTAGGCATACACTTAACTCCTTCATACTCCTCCCTCTATCAGGCCAACTTTTCCCCCATGTTCTCGGAAATAACAAGACTTCTTAATCTCTGGTCCTCCATCCCTATATCGCTCCTTGGCAGGATCAATGTCCTCAAAATGACAATCCTTCCCAAACTGCTTTATCTGTTTGAAACCCTCCCAATCACAGTTCCAATGTCGCAGCTGAAAAACCTCCAGAGGAAATTCCTACAATTTATTTGGAATAATGCGTCCCATAGAATCGCTAAATCGGTGGTCTTTGCCCTCAGGTCTAAAGGTGGACTAGCTGCTCCAGACATCATTAAATATTACTATGCCTCACACCTTAGGGCAATGGCCACCTGGACCTCTAGAAAAGCCCCCAGCAGATGGGCCGAAATAGAAATGAGTATCACTGCCCCAGTACACCTGTGCTACCTACTATGGCCAGCTTCCAACAAATTTATGCCCCAACTGAGGTCCCTATGTCTAGCCCCGATGCTTTTTTCTCTATCCATCTGGAAGAAATGTGCCGAACGGTTTGCCTTATCCTCATTATGCTCCCCTTTACAGAATGTTCTATTTAACCCGGACATTCCAGATGGAATGTCTTATACACGCACCCTTCCATGGACGCAAGCAGGGGTCTTTCAGCTGCGACACTTGGTACACCCCGCATCCCGTAAACTCTACACCTTCAAGGAACTACAAAAGAAACACGACCTTCCCACTTCCCTAGAATACTCCTACCTACAATTCAAACACTATTTTCTCTCCAGCTCTCCCTCCCTCACTTTAGAAAAACCCACAGCTTTTGAAATGTTATGTGCTGACGGTCCATATGAAGCTAAACTAATATCTTCCATATACAAGATGCTGCACGAGACCCCCCCTTTAACAGATTTAACGCATAACTATATGAAGAAATGGTCTCGAGCATTAAACCACCCAATCTCACTAATAGACTGGGGTAAAATATGGGAATCCACCTCAAAAATATCACGATGCGTAACCCATAAAGAAACTGCCATCAAAATATTATTTTTCTGGTATAGAACCCCAGACATACTCCATGCTCAAAACTCATCTGTTCCCAATTTATGCTGGAGATGTAGACAGGCAGTAGGTACCCATATTCATATCTTTTGGGAATGCCCTATTCTTGACCCCTACTGGACTGAAGTTCACAAGATGTTACAATCGCTCCTTTCCAGTACGATACGGAGAACCCCTATACACTTTCTGCTAGGCCTTCCTTTCCCGGGAATCCCCAGACCATTACAAAAACTCGGATCTCTTATACTACTGGCAGCAAAGAGAGCCATCCCTAGACAATGGCTATCTCCCTCCCCACCCACTCTCCACCACCTCCTTACGATAACCACAGAAATACGCAGAATGGAACATATGACTGCAATGATCGATGATAAACTACCCCTGTTTGATAAGATCTGGAAGAATTGGGATGACTCAATATACTCCCTTGACTCGGACACCCCCCCCCCCCCCCCTAATACCCACTAGCGCCAAATACTGGACAGCCTGTCCCTCATAAATACATTATTTGCACTCTACTCAACCACTTTAATTTACGCGATAATAGGTAAATGTAATGGACATCCTACTTAAATGATCCACCTTTGGAAGCAGCGAACATTAAACCTTACATTTGCCGTTAAGGACTCTTAGATGTTCTTTTATGCCACCTGTTTTGTTTATGTTTCTCTTTGTGGCCTTGTTCTATTCCTTACATCCTCTTATTGTACCACCCGAAGTTAAAACGCCATATCCTATGTAAAATGTGATATACTACTCTGTAACTGTTGTATTATTATAAATAAACAATTAAAAAAAAAAAAAAAAAAAAAAAATCATATATAAAATATTTTAAAGTGCAATCAGTGCTTAGTGTGAACCAATCCTTGGTGAGCAATAAGTCCTTGCAAATATGGTTGATGACAATCTTATAATATCCGCGTGAACGATAAAGTGCCAAAGCGTGCTCCCATCTTATGTGCCCTCACTCACCAGCTCATAAACGATTAATCACCTGTGTTGAAATGGGATCTGTTGTTCCCCAAGCAATAGCTGTATAGCTTTTTTCCTGGTACTCCAGCTAGAGCTCCAGGAAAAAAGCTATACAGCTATTGCTCGGGGAACAACAGATCCCATTTCAACACAGGTGATTAATCTTTTATGAGCTGGTGAGTGAGGGCACATAAGAGGGGAGCACAGTTTGGCACTTTATCGATCACACGGATATTTGAAAATTGTCATCAACCATATTTGCAAGGACTTATTGCTCTCCAAAGATTTGGTTCACACTAAGCACTGATTGCACTTTAAAATATTTTATATATATATTTTTTTTGAATAGTTACCCAAACATTGTATGTATAATATGATTTAAACACCTTGTGACCACATCACAGAACTTTAAGTATAAATCATATCTAAGATTACAAATAGTGCTGGTTATATATACTTATATATATATATTTATATATATATATATATATATATATATATATATATATATATATATATATACTTATAAATACTCTATATTAGACCCAACATTAGGGGTCCAAAATGCTCATCAAGACACATGTATATCTCCTATGTGACTAGGTCCTATTAAGGTAGCACTGTATGCTGTAAACATGGCCCTGTTCAATGGCTGTAAATACCTGTCACATTGCTACTTATATCCTTATACTGTAGCTTGAAGGTAAGGAGAAAATATTCTCCTAAACCAACGCTAGAGGGCGCCACAGGGACACAATTCTCATATAATCAGTCACTGACATGGTCACTGATGCACATACCATTATTTAAATTCCAATGCCTTTTTTAAGATATGTCTATTGTGAAGAAAACACTCAATGCATTGCATTAATTACAAGTTTGTTTAATTCTTAAAAATGAAAGATACATATAATGCATATATAATATGCAGATAGAGAAGTAATTTCAAAGTCCACTTTGGAAGCAAAACACTTTCAATTACAATTAAGAATTTCAAAATGAAATACACAACAAGCTTTTCTGTTTCCCTTTACCATAAAGCATAGAGACAGAATTGTATAAAAAAATAGCAGACAGTAGAAATATTCTACATACTTTTTAAATTCCATATTAGGCTACATCTGATTACTGTATACAGTACAATAATATATTATATACTGTACATTACTGTACTGTATTATAAACTCCATCGCCAATATAAAATAAACATTGCTGGCTGAAAGAGGAGCCAGATGCAGCTCCCCAACTGCAGTGGAAATACAAATTCAGGCACTTCTTGATATACTGGAACTTGTAGTCCCACCACATTGGGGAAATCAAGGATCCCATATCTTAATCAAGCACAAAGCTTTTACATAGTCTCCTGAGACATATCTCATCCTCAGAATAATGTACAAAATACCACCTCCCTCTTTGCTAAAGGCTACATACTTCTTGTGTAGTTGAACTACATACATAGTTATAGCTGTAGCATAGTTCAATCACAGTTGGTAATCTTAAATTCAATCATTTTCACTAAAATAACACCTAAAATATTTGAAGACTAGACTGAAGGGAAGTGTCTGTGTTGCATGTAGGAAGCAGCTGTCTAATTTCGAGAAGAGTTAAAAAAACAAAAATCTGATTGGCTGCTATGGGCAACACCTCTCTCCCCCCCCCCCCCCCCTAGTTTTAGAAGTAAGATCCAATAAATGGGAACAGAAACTTCATATTAAAGTTATACCCTTTGCCACATTGTTGTGGCTTAATCTACTCCATGCAATGCAATACCAATGTTGCAATATACAATACATTTTAACAGAGTGCTGATATCTGGCTGCCTTGACAGCCACACCCCATTATAAGTACAAGATATATTATTGACCTCCAAATGCTAGAGGTCCAGGAAAATGTTCCCTACATTGTAGAGGACAGTAACTGAACAAGTCTCTAATGTCCTCTGAGTCATTGAGTCCATAGCAGGCCTACCAGGGCCTCCAGAGAGGGCTGCTGTTACTGGGGTCTGCATGCTTGGCCTGGTTGTATCTGGATGGAGGCATGGAGGAAACACTGACAGCTTCGTTTGGCTTGAAGTGGTTCATCAGTCTGATCTCAGTCGTTCTTTGCTTTGGCTGAAGTGACAGGAAGCCGAGAACTTCGTTGAAACAACTGGAGTAGCCATCTTTGAATTTCATATCTAAGTGATGATTGTGATGTACCATATCTAGGGGAGGGAGGAAAAAAAGAAAAGAATTTAGGAATTTGTACTGAAGAGAATAACTCTATATTCCTTCATAAAACAGCGCTTAATAAAATTATTTTTGCACATAAAAGACGACTTAATTTTAGAATTTTTTTCTATATGGTGTGCCATATTTGTTCAATACAAAGTTTAATAAACAAGTTTCATGTTAACCCTTAACTTTAAAGGTTGTGCTTTGCTAAAACTTTTACAATTTGCTCACAGCAACCAATAAAATTCTTGCTTTTTAAAAAAAAAAAAACGCAATGACAGCTGGATTCTAATTGGTTCCTTCAGATATATGTAGCCGTCTCCTTGATATGAAGCTAGACATTACATGTTTATAGCAGCTGGTATTGAACTACAAACCCCAGTTTGGTTTGACAGCTCATGTAAGTAAACATAATGAATTTCTGCCTAAGGCTGGCCATGCATTATACAATTTTCCTTTAGATATCCAAAACCATATAATATGAGGTCAAACCTAAACACTTTCAATTTGTATGCAATCCGGCAGGCCATTACACTACATAGTTGAAGGTAAATCTAAAGGAAATTGAATAAGAACATTGGCCAACTTAAAGCAATCAAAATATTTTCTATGAATATTAAATTACAAATCACTAATGTCCAACAGGAAACTATACTAATCTACACTCATATTAGCCTCCAATCAATCAAGTTGTACACCAAAAAATACTCACTGTTGATTGTGGGCAGAGCGTGTTGTTTCAGATAGGCGACAGCCATCTCCAAGATGTCAGCTTTTTCCAATTTTACGTTGGGCTGCTGCTTATTAAATTCCTTTTCCAACAGAACCTTCAGCTGTTCGATGCTGCTGTTGATTCTGTCTCTTCGCATCTTCTCCACAGCTGGCTTTCGCAACTGGTGAAATAAAAAAGTAGATGTAAATATAACACGTAAAAAAAAAAAGTATATCAACTAAAATTATATAATAATAATATTAATAATAATATTATAATAATAAAAATGTATTATATTAGCAAATAAAATCAGAATCCCTACCTTATGTTTTTCCTTGACGATCATCTTATGTTGCTCTAGAAGAACAGGGCTAGGTGCCATCTTTTAGAAGTGGTCAGGAGCTTGTGTAAATCCTTAAAAGCAGTGTGCTGGCTGTATTAGCCCCTGACTCTATTTATAGTCCTCAGACCTGCTAACGATATGTGGGTCTGAGGTTTGTTATAGTTTCCCACACTCAGGAGCCAATCAGATGAGGCCGGAGGACAATAGGAGAGGCATTCATTATGTCATGCTGCATTGATAATGAATGACTTGAGCATAATAAGCTGCTCTCAGAGGAGCAGGTGGGGAGTGTGTGAGAGGGGATACAGTGTACTGGGAATGATGTGACCTGTGCTGGGAAAAAGCTTCCTTTACGAGTGGTGGGCTACTGACTAATGCCCTGGATCAATAGCATTCTGGCAACACACACTTAGCGATTCATGAATGTGCCTGCATTTTAGTTTTGGCGGGAAGTAGCTAATCACTACAGACAGCTATGAGTAGGCTAATGCTCTAATCTCTGGTGACACACGTGCAGGCACACTCAATGAGAGTCACCATGTGGGCAATCATGGAGGCCTAATAAATAGAGATTAGATGAGAAAAAGAGATACTGTCTGTGAACTGACTGCCAGCGTGTTTCCATGCAGAATGGCTGCTTCTTTAGGTGACCCAAAGAAACATACCTTTGCTGCAGGGATAGCATGGTGATGTTAGAATGCTGCACACAATGCAATGTCTTTGCTTATTGTCCTTAGTGATTACCTACATCATACTATACAAATGGAAGGTTCTGATGAATATAACTCAGCCCAACTGAGGCACCGGGCAATATCCAGCGTCAGACAGGTACTCTTTAAGAATTGTGTATGCTTATATCAGAACCCCACAGCAACATATTTAGAGACATGCTGGGAACTTTCAAACTGCTCGTGAAGTCAGATGAAGGTTTTGAACAGGTTCAAAAGCTCTGGCAGGGGCTTCTCTTATAGCAATACTCTCTTCAACTGGCACTCGACAAAGCTAAAACCAAAGAAATACAGAAAGGAGTCCCATTGAATCCCAACTATGGCACTACCTGCACAGAGTTTGCATGTCCTCCATGTGCCTGCGTTGGTTTCCTCCAGATACTCCGGTTTCCTCTCACACTCCAAAGACATGCTGGTAGGTTGATTGGCTCCTGTCTAAATTGGCCTTAGTATGTGTATGTATGAATGTGAGATAGGGACCTTAGATTGTAAGCTACTTGAGGGCAGGGACGTATGTGAATGTGTGTGTGTGTGTGAGTACACCCCTCACATTTTTGTAAATATTTTATTATATCTTTTAATGTGACACACGGGGGAGATACACAGACAGCCCGCAGCTCGCCTCTCCCTGTCACAGCGCTGCTGCTCCATTTGCCAGAGGACTTGGCAGCAGCGCTGTGACAGGGAGAGGCGAGCTGCGGGCTGTCTGTGTATCTCCCCTGCTAAATTGGGTTTGCCGTGCCGCTTCCTGCCCGCTTTTTCCCTCCCCATGATTGGCCACAGCAGAGGGCCAATCAGAAGATACGGGGGGTATCATGGGAAATGTAGTCCCTGAAGATTGGCGGCCCCCGTGTGTCCACAGACACCATGCTACAGCCCCCAGCATGCATGCACTCTGATAAGGGGGGGAGGGCCTGGAAAAAGCAGAGCAATTAAGTGTTACAGGAGGAGAAACAGTACTGTGTACTGTGCTTGGGGAAGTCAGAGAAGGAGCCACACTGTACCCCTGTACCCGCACCACCAGAGAGAGAGCCACACTGTACCTGAACCACCAGAGAGAGCCACGCTGTTCCCGCACCACCACAAAGGGAGTAATGCTGAACCTGCACCACCAGAGAGCCACGCTGTACCTGCACCACCACAAAGGGAGCAATGCTGAACCTGCACCACCAGAGAGCCACGCTGTACCCACACCACCAGAGAGCCACGCTGTACCCACACCACCAGAGAGGGAGCCACGCTGTACCCGCACCACCAGAGAGAGAGAGAGACAGGCTGTACCCGCACCACCAGAGAGGGAGTCAGGCTGTACCCGCACCACCAGAGAGAGCCACCCTGTACCCGCACCACCAGAGAGAGAGCTACCCTGTACCCGCACCACCAGAGTGAGAGCTACCCTGTACCCGCACCACCAGAGAGAGAGCCACGCTGTACCCGCAGCACCAGAGAGGGAGCCACGATGTACCCGCACCACCAGAGAGAGAGCCACACTGTACCTGCACTACCAGAGAGGGAGCCACGCTGTACTCTCACCACCAAAGGGAGAGAAAGATGGAACCACTGCCAGGGTACAGACATGTCTAGAAAGGGGGGATTTGGGGACTTTAGATGAAGCACATGAAGCACATATGTGGTGTGCCTCCATCACTGGTTCAAGTAGATAAAGAAGGAAAATTGAATGAGGCTATTGACATTGTGGAGGTAATTGGTAAAAGGACATTTGTATTTTTTACATCTTTCTATGTTCAATAAATATCAATAATGGAAGACAAATAAAAAGATGTCATATATATTCACACACACATATTTGCGCATATAACATGGACATCAAGGATACATAGATATATATATACTTGGCACCACATGGTGATCTGGAATAATTGATTGGTACATTGAATACATTTATATATATACATATGTAAATTGGGCAGCACAATGCAAAGGAAATAAGAATGATATAAAAGCAGTAAAAACATGATTAATTTGTAGATGATGATCAGGATTGATTGTCTAGTACAGGCATATGTCTGCATCCTAAATATCTAACGCATTTCGTGTGTGAACACTCATCAGCGGCGGATGCTCAAGAATATCTATAAAGAATAAAGTATAATTAATCTAGTTGTAATTGGTCATAACGGGAAAAGGCAAACTAGCCCCTCCCTGAATATTTACATAAAGTCAAATGTGATGAGATGTAGTAATTATGGGGCCAGGGCAGAAGGGTTGTCTGTCCCGGGAGCTGAGGTAATCTGGAGCCGCGTGTCAGCAGGACGCACATACTGACCCCCCCAGAACACAGATTGCCAATGTTCATAGTGAAACAAAATGATAAACAGGTGGGGACTGCCAAAGAGTCTAAGATAAATAGATGCAGAATCAGTGAGTTACATAAAGTTAATAAGATACAGTGGAGATAATAAGTACCCAATTAAGGTAGCAAGAATAATCAGAATCACATGGAGCACATAGGATAACGACATAACCACAACCAAATTAACATAGAAGATAGTGTAGAAAGAAATATATAGAGACATCAAGGACAGTCCCGAATCACCAAGAACATTTAGAAGGAGAAAGTGGCTAACTGGCAAAGCAGTATGTGGAGTGAGATTGTAAATAACTTACATGTGTGCCAAAAAAGAGATGGAGTGCTGTTGTAGGATATAGGGGGTCTTCAATTGTGTGGCAAAAAGACTGTCCGAGGAGGCAGGGTATATACGCCCCACACGTATGCACGCTGACACCTACCAGCATCACGCTGGCACAGCATATGCAGGGAGGGGCTCTATAACAGGCTGTGAACACTGCCCACAGCAGACGCCCACATTCCCCAGCTATTTAGTCTGAGATGGAGAGACTCATGCTCCATGTCATGACGCCAAGATGACGTCACATGTGAGACATGGGTACAGACATGCTACACTACTACATGCTACACTACAGACATGCTACACTACACTACATGCAACCCAGAGTGAGCAAACGTCCAGCCGGAGGCCGGGTCAGGTGTCTGGTAAGAGGGCCTGTTGGCCATTATCCATTACTGTTCCCAGGGACTGAGCCATTAGGAAGTGCCTAACCTGATATCCTCTAGGCCTTATTGACCGCCACAATGAGCTCCAACACTGGGCCTCCGGTCCAAAAATAGGGGGGTGACAAAATTTTTACCGCACCAGATGACACCAACCCTAGTGACGCAACTGTCCCAGAGCCCAGTGCCACAACAAGTTCCACCACTGAGCTCTGGTAACTGGCCAGACAGGGGTGCGCTGATGTGGGCACCCAGGACATCTGCCGCCTGGGGTCCCACAAGTGGCGATTCCGTAGCAGCCGAAAATCTCCCCCACTGTCAGCCACACACACTCCTCTGCTCCAATGTTCTAATGTACACAGCCAGGAGGAGGAGGAGCCACAGAGGAGGAACACGACTTCAGTGCAAGAGCCTCGCTGCTGGTCTGAGGTCTGTGTATAGTTTACAGTGGAGGGGGACACAGTAACCAGGAAGGGGGGGGGGCAGATAACAGATGCACACATGGAGTGATGGGAGGGGGGTAAGGGGATACGTGTTGTGTGTTTTGGGAGGGGAGAGGATATGTGCTAGTGGAGGGGTCTGATCCTCCCCCCCACCACTAGCACATGTCCTCTACCCTCCCAAAGCACCCAGCACATATCCCCCTGAAAAGATGCCGCATCCCTCTCTGTCCGTCTCCTGCAGTTCCCTCTCTGTCCTGTTCCCGCGGCGTCCCTCTGTCCTGTTCCCGCGGCGTCCCTCTGTCCTGTTCCCATGAAGATGACAGGGTGGATTTTAAAAAGGAAGGGGTGTGGCCTTGACAGGAAGGGGTAGGTCATATTTAAATTAGGGAGTGCGCGAGTTTAGTCAGACTTAGGGCAGCACAAAACCTAAATACACCACTGTTTGCTACAATGTAAAGTAGTGAGTGTACAGCTTGTATAAAAGTGTCAATTTGCTGTCCCCTCAAAATAACTTAACACACAGCCATTCATTTCTAAACCGCTGGCAACAAAAGTGAGTACACCCCTAAGTGAAAATGTCCAAATTGAGCCCAATTAGCCATTTTCCCTCCTCGTGCCATGTGACTCGTTAGTTTTACAAGGTCTCAGGTGTGAATGGGGAGCAGGTCTGTTAAATTTGGTGTTATCGCTCTCACTCTCTCATACTGGTCACTGGAAGTTCAACATGGCACCTCATGGCAAAGAACTCTGTGAGGATCTTAAATTAATTGTTGCTCTACATAAAGATGGCCTAGGCTATAAGAAGATTGCCAAAACCCTGAAACTGAGCTGCAGCATGGTCGTCAAGACCATACAGCGGTTTAACAGGACAGGTTCCACTCAGAACAGGCCTCACAATGGTCGACCAAAGAGATTGAGTGCACCTGCTCAGCGTCATATCCAGAGGTTGTCTGGGAAATAGACGTATGAGTGCTGCCAGTATTGCTACAGAGGTTGAAGGGGTGGGGGATCAGCCTGTCAGTGCTCAGACCATACATCGCACACTGCATCAAATTGGTCTGCATGGCTGTCGTCCCAGAAGGAACCCTCTTCTAAAGATGATGCACAAGAAGCCCTGCAAACAGTTTGCTGAAGACAAGCAGACTAAGGACATGGATTACTGGAACCATGTCCTGTGGTCTGATGAGACCAAGATTAACTTATTTGGTTCAGATGGTGTCAAGCGTGTGTGGCGGCAACCAGGTGAGGAGTACAAAGACTAGTGTGTCTTGCCTACAGTCAAGCATGGTGGTGGGAGTGTCATGGTCTAGGGCTGCATGAATGCTGCCGGCACTGGGGAGCTACAGTTCATTGAGGGAACCATGAATGCCAACATATACTGTGACATACTGAAGCATGGTCTCCTCCCTTTGGAGCCTGAGCCACAGGGCAGGGATTCCAACATGATAACGACCCCAAACACACCTCCAAGATGACCACTTCCTTGCTAAAGAAGTGGAGGGTAAAGATGATGGACTGGCCAAGCATGTCTTCAGACCTAAACCCTATTAAGCATCTGTGGGGCATCCTCAAACAGAAGGTGGAGGAGCGCAGGGTCTCTAACATCCGTGATGTCATCATGGAGGAGTGGAAGAGGACCCCAGTGACAACATGTGAAGCTCTGGTGAACTCCATTGCCTTAACTCCAAGAGGGTTAAGGCAGTGCTGGAAAATAATGGCGGCCACACAAAATATTGAAACTTTTGGCCCAAAATGGACATTTTCACTTAGGGGTGTGCTCACTTTTGTTGCCAACGGTTTAGACATGGCTGAGTTTTGAGTTATTTTGAGGGGACAGCAAATTTACACTGTTATACAAACTGTACACTCAGTACTTTACATTGTAGCAAAGTGTAATCTTTTAGTAGTAACCTGACCATGGTTCTGGGCTCCACCCCGGCAGATAGGAAGTCTGAGTACCAGGAGTCAGGAGGGCTCCACGTAGGAGCCAGTGCAGCAAGAGGCTGCTAGCTATATGCACCAAGGTGGTTGGTGAAACAGTCTGTACGAGACAGACAAGGGCCTGGAGTGTAAGGCAAGAGCAGCAGTGCTGCAAGTAAGAGCCAACTAGGCTGAATGTCATTTTGTTGATGGAAAAAGGAATGCAGAAAACCCCTGCGAGGGAAACCTATGTTTGTTTGCTGAACTTGCTTTTAATAAAAATGGGCAAACAAAGC
Source organism: Lithobates sylvaticus (assembly GCA_028564925.1). Lineage (NCBI taxonomy): Eukaryota > Metazoa > Chordata > Amphibia > Anura > Ranidae > Lithobates > Lithobates sylvaticus. The sequence goes on along the minus strand of CM053035.1, from coordinate 150,449,692 downwards.
CCTTAAAAAGAAGAACCAGCGAGTGGCGGTGTCCTTAAAGCTCTACATTTGATGCTTGTCCTTTACAATACACACACAGTAAATATAGCGCAGCGTAAGTTGACGGTGCTATATAAGTACCTGTAATAAATAAATGCAAAAAATGAATTAAAAAGCCAAGATAATTCTAATTGTTGGTAAATAGGTCAAATAAAAAGCCAGCACATCTTGGTGACAACACTTCTCCCCCTTCATCAGGGCTAAACACAGGATAAACCTTGGATGGAGTTGAATGGAGAAAACAGTGACCTCACAGATCTATATTAAAATAGGTATTGAAGGTAAGTTCACCTTTGTATTAGCAGATTGCATGTGCAATCTCAGGCTCCTGCAGACTGTGTATCTGTCTGCTCGTACCTTGTAAGGGCAGGCAGTTACACAATGACAGAAAGCATTGATGAACTACCTAGAGTGCTCAGCAGTGCCCCTGGTAGTTCATTGAGAACTACAAACCTCCAGCCACAAAGGCTGTCTGTATTTGTAGTTCACCCATTCATAGAACTGAATAATTTATAATAAATAATAGAATAAATACATTTGAGCCTACTATTTTACAAAAGGTGAACTTATCCTTTAAGCTTTTTTTTATTCTATATCGGAACCCAGTCTGATAATGCTTTTACACACAAAGGGCAAAGCAAGCATTGGTTTATTTTTGCCTTAAGGAAATGGAACAATCTGTGTTACTTGTAAAGAGAATTTCCAGCATGCTGGAAGATTTGTGTGTGATAAGCATTTCTGGGTTTAAGGAAAAGTTGTCATTGCTGCATTACAATTTGCGAAAACCAACTGAAACATCAACTGAGGAGTCTGTTCCCCTTCTGTGCTAGAGAGATGAGTCACAAGTCAGAGAAAAAGATATGTTTCTGTTTGCTACCTTTATTACTAAGTTCTGCGCTGCCACTCCGCAGGACCATACCAAAAGATACCATGGGAAAGTGCCATGGGAAAGATCATATAGCATCTATGTTTTCACTGTGCAGTCACAGAATCTAATCAATCAAATAATCACATTTACAAGCATCCTTTGACCCTGGTTTGAGTCGCACCTAAGCCAGATAAAGGAGTAGGGAATGATTAAGAATGGGCTTAAGTTATTATTTAGGAAGTCACCTCTCTATCTCTATGCCTTGTGTCTTCACATTTAAGTTTGGGAAATTTTTGCCCACCCATACCTGATGGCTGTAGCGCTTGTTTTTTTTAGAAAGACACCTCCCCAGAGGCCCACAACTTTACCCTGGACTCTTCATGCAAACACACTCTCTTGGTTAATGAAACAGAAGCAAAAAAATATATAAATTGTCTTTACTTGAAAAAAAAGTATTTGGGGGCTACAGCTTGGTCAAAGCTGGTCAGGCAGTGTTGAAAAAAACACACGTCACTGCTAAAACTACCATACCAAAAAGTGATTTTTAACTGAAATAAATCAAACAACAGTAGACTGGAGTGCTGTCTATAAGCAATTGTAAAAATGCAAAAAAAAAAAATGCAAAAAGAAAAAGAGTAAAGACAAAAACGATATATCCAAGTACAATGTTGCTAATGTCCCTTATCACAATGCTGGTTCTGTAAAACCACACAGAACTTTACAGCAGCTCCCAAACCATGACTTTAAAGCCATCAAAGCCATATGAAAATGCCCTTCCCCCCACTATACTATTTTTGTTCTTTTTTGCATTACCAAAAATTTTCTACCAACTGCATTCAGTTCCCCATGCAATAATGTGCCTAGCATCCCTCCAAGTGAGCATTCAATTTCATCCCATTACTTTTAGTACAATTTTCTATGTTTGAGTTCAGCAATTTTTATTTAAGGCTCAAATTGTCAAAAATATACTGTAGTTGTGAAAACAAGCTGCAGGCACAATACATAATACCAACTTAAGCCCTGTACACATGTGCCAAATGTCAGGAGACAACGGCCGGTTAAAAAAAACTGCCGAGATTCGGCACGTGTGTGTATGTTGGTATGTCCTACAGAAGCCAGCCGTCCGGCTTCTGTCAGAGGTGGATGCTGGAAAATCAGCAGCCGACTGGCTCCCGATCAGGGCTCTCAGCCAATGGCAAAAAGGTCATAACTCACATGGATGGAAGCTCCCTGGCACACTGTAGGACACACAACTTGATTGTAGATCAAATGCAAAGCCACCCAAAAATTTCAGATTGTTCTTATATTAGGGGACAAGAGAACTTTCCAGGGCCGATTGACAGGACTTCCTCTGATGCCAAACTCCTTTTCACTTGTCACTCAAAAACCACATAAAAGGTGTCCCATACTCCACATTGTATGAACCAGATACCACAATTTTATTAAAAACTAGAAACTGCACAGGAAAAAGACAGGCACAGATCTGTATAATCACAGCATGAAGGACACAACCAGATCACAATGATGTCACGTGCGTATCCCTGCCTGGTTTCGTCACAACATCATTGTTTAGTGCAGCATGGTATTTTTAGTTATTTGTGGGTGACTAAGGTGATCTATAAACAATAGTTGGTTTCCTGATCCAGTGTAAAATGGACAAGTCAAAAGATTGCTATCTAATGTACATCTTACTAAAATTTTTGTTCTGTAAGCCCAGGAAGCTAAGCCATAAAAAAAAATTAACTGCTGAAAGATAATGACTACACAATGTGTGTCCGTTACAAGTATTGGTTTTCCAAAGATACGTACAAGGCATGCTTATTCTTACAGACTCGGTTCGCCAAGAATAACTAGAATAATAATGATGGAACATGGAAAAAGGTAACATATAGTCGTTGCCCTAGCAACCAGGATATTTATATTCTTTAACCTACACTGGGAAAACCTAATGTGGACTGTTTGCTCAGGGCAGCAGCCCCACCTGTCTTAGATCCGATATTCATAATTTTTCAGCTGATGTCTCTCTTCTTCTAATGAGTTGCACTGTGTGTTCTGTAGGCATCAAACTGCATGCAGTTCCTCCATAGCAACATGAAATATGGGACGTTTTCTCACTGGGCACGCAGGACAAACATGTAACTTGAGAAATAACAGTCCCATGAGTGTTCATTGGTGCCTTAAAAAAAAAAAAAAAATAATACTAATAAAAAATAAATAAAGTTGAGGTCTGTATAAACAATTTGATCTAGAGAAGGTGAAGCAAATTTGACAATATGGGTCTTGGAAACTGAGAAAATCTGCATGTTTGATTTAGGGAGGAGGGATGTTATGGCACCAGCCTATATAAGAAACAGATTAAGGCCCAATGATTGCTTTATCCTGTGAGAATTCTTAGTTCTGGGGTGTCGTCCAATGGAGGGAAAGGCCTACAGACATGAGATTGTTTCCTAAACAAACCGAAATCATCCAGATTAAAATAGCATTCTTTTATATCTGTAGGCACGGTAAAGGATCATAATCACACTAAAAATACAGTAATCTGATACCTGTATGCAACTGACATGATAGAATGCAGTGTATTAAAAAGAGAACATGAATGTGGGGATGCTGTGCCCAAAAATGGCAAACAGAGGGTAAAGGACTGGTCACTGGTATTGCCTGTGTTCATCCTGGCAGCTGATCTTTTCCCCATTGCTGACTAACAATGGTTTGCTCTACTGTGTGGAGATGACCACCTTGGTAGAGTAACAGGGATTTGCTTCCTCATGTTGGAACTTTCCCATAATGACTGGTGGAGGAATACTTAATAGGCATAAAGAGGATGATAGCAAGCACAAATTCACAGGTTAAATAAAGCAGAAACAGGTACAACTTTCTTTTCAGGGAAGTGTTGGCCATTGTGCAAATGAAGTTCTGAGGTGCATACAGATGCACAGGCCTGTGGGTGCTCATATTGCTGTACACAGGTGCATGCGCAGATATGTGCGCATCCGCCACTGACACTGGCACCAATTAGACTATATAAGTGCAGTAGCTGTACTAGTTAGTTGCTGTCTGGTCTTCAGCGTTCCCTGTGCTCCTGTGCCTGTATCTGACTCCTGTAATTGACCCGGCTTGTCTTGACCTTGCTTGAATGCCTTCTGTCCTGACCTCGGCTTGTCTCTGGATCCTGCTCTGTTCTTTTACTCATCTGCCTGCTCTGACAATGCTGACCCTGACCTGCACCCTGACCACTCTTCTGCCTGCTGTCTATGCATGATCTGACCGTCTAATACTGACCCGGTCCACCTGACCACGCATCCCGTTTTATCCGGCTGCTCAGCATCTCCTGACCCACACGCGGCCTACCTGGTCCCAGATAGTCATCTGCCAGCCAGTGCCTGTCAGCCTGTTCAGTACCCACAGACAGTCTTCTGTCAGCCTGCCATCTGTCAAGTCCAGGTTCCACTGCTCCTTCTTCCATCTGCTGTCTGGGCCATCTGATCCATTATTGCCAAAGCACCAGCCACGTACCTGTGCAGTCTGCTGGACACCCCACGGGCACTTGTACCTCACTGTCCTTTTGTGGCCACTGACTCACTACCAGTGGTACTTGAGCCAGAGCTGTAAGAAAGGCCTTCCTCATCACGTCAGGCTCTATAGCCAGATACGTGGTATTTTTTTCTACAAGAATCACACTAATGACATCTCAAAAATATCATTCTAAGGGCTCTTTCACACGGACGGACCGTATGTCCTTTTTCATCCATCCGTTTTCGGATGAAAAACGGACATACGTGTATCCCTATGGGATAGCAGGTGTCAGCGGATGAGCATCCGCTGACACCCGCTCTCGTCCGTGTCTGCTATGCTCCGTTTCTGCAGACGGAGGAAAACCCTATTTTTTCATCCGTCTGCAGAGCGGATCGGATGACGACGGACTCTACGGTCCATCGTCACCCGATCTCCCATAGGGGAGAGCGGCGCTCTGACAGGTCCGTCCCTGCGCTGTGTGCAGAGACGGACCTGTCATCTTCCTGCTCAGCGGAGATCGCTCCGGCGAACCCCGCTGAGCAAGCGGCTATCCACAGGGCGGATCAGCACTGATCCGCCTCGTGTGAAAGGACCCTAAATCTTGTGAGACATTCTCATTCACAGAAACCCTTGAAAAAACTTTTCAAAATCCACCAGCTTCGTGATGTCATCATGGAGGAGTGGAAGAGGACTCCAGTGGCAACCTGTAAAGCTCTAGTGAACTCCATGCCCAAGAGGGTTAAGGGAGTGCTGGAAAATAATGGTGGCCACACAAAATATTGACACGTTGTTCCCAATTTAAACATTTTCACTTAGGGGTGTACTCACTTTTGTTGCCAGCAGTATAGACATTAATGGCTGTGTGTTGAGTTATTTTGAAATTTTTTGATTACATTGTAGCAAAGTGTTATTTCTTTAGTGTTGTCACATGAAAAGATATAATACAATATTTACAAAAATGTGAGGGGTGTATTATTATTATTATTATTATACAGGATTTATATAGCCCCAACAGTTTATGCAGCGCTTTAAAATATAAAAAGGAGACAATACAGTTATAATACATTAAAATACAAGAGGATTAAGAGGGCCCTGCTAAGAAGAGCTTACAATCTAACAGGGTGGGGAAGGTGGTACAAAAGGTTGTAACTGTGGGGAATGAGCTGATGGAAGTGGTAGAAGATTAGTTGGAGACGTGATAGGCTTCCCTGAAGAGATGAGTTTTCAGGGATCGCCTGAAGGTAGCAAGAGTAGGGGATGGCCAGACAGGTGGAGGTAGCGAGTTCCAGAGGATGGGAGAGGCTCTGGAGAAATCCTGGAGACGAACATGGGAGGAGGAGATGAGAGAGTTTAGAGTTGGAGGTCTTGAGAAGAGCGGAGAGGATGGGTTGGGTGATATTTGGAGACAAGATTGGTGATGTAGCTCGGGGCAGAGTTGTGGATGGCTTTGTATGTTGTGGTTAGTATTTTGAATTTAATTTGCTGGGTGATTGGGAGCCAGTGTAGGGATTGGAGGAGAGGGTTGGCAGACACTGAACGGTTGGTAAGGTGGATAAGTCGGGCAGCAGCATTCATGATAGACTGAAGAGGGGATAGCCTATGGAGAGGCAGGCCAATGAGAAGGGAGTTGCAATAGTCAAGGCGAGAGATAACGAGGGAGTGAATGAGGAGCTTGGTGGTTTAATTTGTTAAAAAGGGGTGAATTTTTGAGATGTTACAGAGGTGAATTCTACAAACCTTTGACAACGATTGGACTTGGGGCTGAAATGACAAGTCAGAGTCTAGGATTACACCTAGTACCCTGGCGTGAGGGGAGGGACTGATAGTTGCATTGTTGATTTTGATGGAAAAGTCATGGAGGGGGGCACGGCGCGGGGGGGGGATATTAATAGCTCAGTTTTAGAGAGATTTTGTTTAAGGAAGTGGTGCGACATCCATGCTGATATGTCAGTTAGTAAGTTAGTAATGCGAGAGGAGACTGAAGGAGTGAGGAGAGGAGTAGACAGATAGATTTGGGTGTCATCAGCATATAAGTGGTATTGGAAGCCGTTGGCGGGTGTACTCACTTTTGTGAGATACTGTATATACATACACAAGAAATATATATGTATATATATATTATTGTCATGGACCATGTTATATAATCAATGTACTTATTGGGCTGTTTCTATGTGGGGAATTTTTATAGTGTCTTAGGACTATAATTATCCTGTGAAAAAAAGATATAATGGGAATTAATTAGCAAGCAACACTCATAATACCTAAAAGAGGATAAATAGAATAAGAACAGTTGGGAATAACTTTTCAAAACTACTATGTAAATTACATTATTAAAAAAGAGAACCCACTGTGGTAATGTTTTGTTATTTTTCGTATGAGGGGCATAAAGAATGTGCACATTTGCGCACAGGCACACGCACAGCCCAGGTTGGGATGTGGGTGTTCGTGAGCACAGACACACACCCAATGTAGACACACATCCCCACATAAGCAGATGAAATCTATATTTTGAAATCTATATTTTAAAGGAAGATGGAAATTTGGACAATTATTATGGTGATTGGGGGGGGGGGCGGGGGGGGGGGGGGGGGGGGGGTTGGGGGGGGGGGGCGGGGGGCTGGTTGGCGGCCACTATGTTGGCATGCTGTTTATGCAGACACAGGTGCAACAACTAATCTCAAATATAAAATACTGTGTTTAGTATTTCTGCCACTAGGTAGTGGAGTTAGGGTAATGCAGTGTTTGATGTTTGCATAACGTAATGTTTTTTTTTGTGTAAATACATGGTTATGATGTCATTTCCTGCCTCTGTGTTCCTGTTATTTTCCCAGTGAAAAGAAGGGCTGAGCCATGAGTCCAGCACCATCATGGTATGATTCCTATCTGCAGCAGCTTTCCAGCACCCTAGAATAGAAAGTGTTTTAATGGCAGGAAAATAAAATTTAAAAAAAGCCTATAAAAAAAAGAATACAGCCACCACATTTAAAGTGTATCTAAAGGTTGATTTTTCATTCCTTTAATATATTTCTTACCTTGCTGACTCTAATGTCCTTCCATTTCCCTCAAATAGATGTTGCCTCCTCTGCTCAAAATCTTCAACAATTATATGGCCCATCCTCCCTTCCTCATTCAAAGGAGCCCAAAAGCAGTTTAAAACATGCACCTAAAGCCATTTAGACACTGTTAGGTGCATCAAGCTTTTAGACATTCATTTTATTGGCCAGAATATGAATTTTTTTCAGGCCACTGAAATATATAAACGCTCAAGCAATAAATGCACCTAATGTTTAGGTGTGTTTACACACATTTAGATGCGTTCGTCATTTTTTGCCCAAGCGGGCAAATATGCGAGGTGCGTCTAGAGGCTGAAAGAAAGGCTAAAAAAAAAGTCAACCGCCTGTAAAAGTGGCGTTTTTTTTTATCTCCTGTGTGCATGAGGCATTTAGAGGTTTCACACACAAGCATAACCCCACAACATTTGTAGGTACAGCCTCCCTCTCAGTCAACCCTGCGTTATTCCGTTGAGTATTGGCTGATCCTCCGCTGTACTAACTGTGAGAGGGGGGGACAAGCAGATGTATGCACATTCGTACCTTGGCGCAATGCTTGCTGAGCAGTGTAGTCCAAACGACCAAATCCAACCTAGGCTCATGCGCTGGTGCAACAAGCAGGAAATAGCATGGCAATACTGTGTGGGGAACATTCTTTATAATTTCAAAAATTGTATTTGTGAAGCAATTTTGAAAAAAGAGTTGAGTGCTACAATTGAAGGGAAAACAATACTCTTATGCCCCGTACACACGAGCGGATTTTCCGTCGGAAAAAACTTTGATGGTTTTTCCGACGGAATTCCGCTCAAGCTTGGCTTGCATACACAAAAGTTCTCGGAACTTTTGACCACCAGGAACACGGTGACGTACACCACTACGACGTGCCGAGAAAATTACGTTTAATTCCTCCTGAGCATGCGTCGAATTGTTTCCGAGCATGCATAGGAATTTTGCGGAATTTGTACAGACGATCAGAACTTCCGATCTGAACTTTTTCCGACTGAAAAATTGAGAACATGCTCTCAATCTTTTGCCGGACGAAATTCCGCCAGCAAAAGTCCGATGGAGCATACACACAATCGCATTTTCGGACTTTTGCTGGCGGAATTTCCAATCGTGTGTACTGGGCATTCGTTTTATGGAAAGTTTGGTTTTACTTTAAAGAGTAACTCCATTTTGTTGAGAAAAAAACATTCACCTCTGGGTGATCAATGAACATTGCATGGATTTTAACAAAATCAGCTGCTGTACTTGCAGGGCTCTAATGAGGAAAGTGGCAGGGTCTGCGTCCCTTTAGATGTGATTTCCCTTTAGGAGCATGTCACCAAAAATTACATTTTGTTGCAGAGGATGCCTGAAATCTGATTTGTACCTTAGTGCAGACTTCTGGGAAAATCGGTAAGCCAATTGCACAAGCAGAAAATTACATTTCTGGGGGGTGTTCTATACACCATCTTTGTACCGGACGCCTTCAGGTTGCCATATTGCATTGCATTTTTCGGTACTGCAGATTGAAAATGCTAGGTCATTTTAAATAACATTCAATTACAATCGTATATGCTAGAATAATATTTTTAATTTGCTTTTCCCCAAAAAAGTGGGGTTACCCTTTAACCGCTTCCCGACCGGCCACTGCATATATACGTCAGCAGAATGGCACGGGCAGGCAGAATCACATACCGGTACGTGATCGTGCATGTGACTGCCCGTGGTCGCGCGCGCGCCGCTAGCGGCGCGCTCGCGACCCGGTCGGGAGCTCCGTGACCCCGGCCGCGGGACCAGCGGACCCGATCGCCGCTGGTGTCCCGCGATCGGGTTACGGAGCTGAAGAACGGGGAGAGGTCTATGTAAACAAACCTCCCCGCGCTTCCTACACTGACTGTCAGTGATCGGCGGTTCCCTGTCATCGGGAACGCCGATCAATGACGTCAGACGTACAGCCACGCCCCCCTACTGTAAAAAAAAAACACAACACGTCACACTGACTCCTCCCCGCCCCCTAGTGGTTAACCCCTAACTACAACTGTCATTTACATAGGAATCAGTGCTATTTAAATAGCAGTGATTGCTGTATAAATGACAAATGTCCCAAAAATGTGTCAAAAATGTCCGATGTGTCCGCCAAAATGTCGCAGTCACAATAAAAATCGCTGATCGCCGCCATTACTAATAAAAAAAAAAAATTAATAAAAATGCTATAAAACTATCCCCTATTTTGTAAACGCTATAACTTTTGCGCAAACTAATCAATAATCGCTAATTGCGATTTTTTTTACCAAAAATATGTAGAAGAATACGTATCGGCCTAAACTGAGGAAAAAAAATGTTTTTTTATATATTTTTTTGGGGATATTTATTATAGCAAAAAGTAAAAAATATTGCATTTTTTTCAAAATTGTCGCTCTATTTTTGTTTATAGCGCAAAAAATAAAAACCGCAGGGGCGATCAAATACCACCAAAAGAAAGCTCTATTTGTGGGAAAAAAAGGACGCCAATTTTGTTTTGGAGCCACGTCGCACGACCGCACAATTGTTAGTTAAAGCGACGCAGTGCCGAATTGCAAAAAGGGGCCTGGTCCTTTAGCTGCAAATTGGTCCGGGGCTGAAGTGGTTAAAGAGGAAATTCACAGTTTTTTAATAAAAAAATAAGTCAGCGGTTACAACTACTGTAGCTGCCGACTTTTAAGAATTATACACTTACCAGACTTACCAGACTGTGGAGTCCAGAGCTGTCTTCCACTAAGCCAATTCTTCCCTGGGCTTCAGCTCTATGAATATGGGAGCTGGCTGTGACTTTCTGAAGTCTCACAGCCAGATCCTCACTGCGCATGTACGAGGCACAGCAGCACTATGAGACTGGCCCGACATGTGACTTATCCCAGGAGACTGTGGCCAGAAAGCGAGGGGGGACCTATATGAGAATCGAGGAATTAGGAGCTGGTACCTGTCACAAATAGGTTTGTTAGAGGCGGAGAGGAGGAATGTTTTTGAGTGAATGTTCACTTTAAGGGCTGATAAGCTGCAATGTATTGCATTTTTTTATCCTTGGGTTTGATACGCTTCAATATTTATTGCCACTGTATATTTTTTTTGCATTCTTGAGTTTTCATCTTCCGTAGCCAGGTACGGTTATGAGAATACAACATTTACGATAGTGGTCCTATAGTGGCGGTGCTTGTCAATCAGTCTGGTCTGCAGGTACCTGATCAGCTTGAAGGTCAGGGGACATAAAACACATACAACAAAGGGAGGACCTAGGAGCTATAGAAATCAGATATTGATCTCATTTTTAAAGAAAAGGGTAAAAAAGCAAGTTCTTATTGTCTTTGTAGTAAATGATATATGAATATAAGGCTGTGACTTCCCCAGCCACACGGGGAAAAGCACGTTTACAGTTTCTGACCTACATGTAACCAAACCCAGGTAAGGCTTAAGCACACAAGTCTATTCTCCTCTCCTCATTTGTTATTAGGAGAATAAGATCAGCTCCTTTGTCTGCTAAAGCAGCTGTGGGGCTTTGAGTCCTTTTTGTGAACTTGTGGGAAAGTGGCTGTCACTCCTTCTCAGACTGGCTCTTAGAAACCGAAGATTAGCTCATTCTATCTGTAAAGGCAATATGCTCCACATAACAATCGTCCTTCTTTCTTCTGGACAACATATTTTTTTTCTTACCTCAGATGGTGGCCATTCAGGCCTCTAATGCCCAAAGGATTTAGAGCAATGCTCATTCAAAATCTTTATTGATAATCGCCATTCATAACACTCTGGGCTGTAATTCTTCTGGTATTAAAAGTATTTAACGCTAACTGTGAGAGAGTAAAATGGTCACACAGAATAGAGTCCCTTATGTTACCACTGGGACACAATAGAGAAAGAAACGTGAACCCTTTTCAAGTTTGATATTCCTGCTTTAAATTTCAGAATGGTCAGATCAAAGAGAATACTAAATAGTTACACAAGGGCCAATAACATGCTTAAAATATACCTATCCTGTGAGAAATATGGGGGCTGCCATTGCAGGTTTCCTTCTGAAAAAAGCTGGCTGTGTTAAGCGCCAGTAACAGACAGCAAATAAAAGCAGGAAAAGTCAGAATCCCTTACCTTGTTCTTCTTCCAAGTCATAAAGCCAAAGCATCAATATGACACACGCATTTAGCATTTTTAAAAAGAGAGGTAAGAAAGGACAGCCACCATATTTCTCTGATAACAGGTTTCTTTTAAATGCAGGTAAAATTGAGTAATAAACAGACTTTAGAAAGCTGAATTGCCCACTGTGATCTCACATTAACAGAGAGTCGAGACTGTGGCCTCTTTTCGAGGTCTTCCTGTCAGTTTTTCAGGTGGACCTAGGGTTGCCACCTTATCCCTTTAAACCCGAACACATATGAATTACACAGGTTCTGAGGCTAATTTATCTTTCAATGTTTTTTATTTTTCAAGTAACAAGACATTGTACAGTCAATAAACAATAAAGCCTATAAAAGCGAAACTGAGCATAAGCATCGGAATGTCCTTCCATTAAGATATTCATAAATATCACAACCTAGTTGGTGGAAATACCTTCTAAGGCTGATTTAATGCAGATAAAGCACTAAGTGAGTTTAATTACCACCTTAATGAGCCACAGAACCTGTGTAAATAATATGTGTATGTGTTTGGGTTAAACCACATGCCGACCGGGCCATAGCCGAAAGACGGCTCCCGCGCGCCCCCAGGAACATCCGTGACCCGTCGCATTACGGATCACGGTAAATGGGCGCTGATAGCGTCAGTTTACCACGTGATCGCTCTGTCAAATGACGGAGTGATCACTTGTAAACATACCGGCGTCATGTCATGATGCCGGTTCCTCCCTCCCCTCTCTGTACAGTGTGCGAGGAGAGAGGGAGAGGGGGACAGATCGTTTGTAGCGCTGTGGGCACTACAAATCCAGCCCACAGTGCTGCTCAGTGCCCATACTATGCCAGTACTCTGCCATACTGTGCAATACTCTGCAATACTCTGCAATACTATGTAATACTCGCCAAAACTCGCCAATACTCTGCCAAAACTCGCCAATACTCTGCCAATACTCTGCAATAAATGTAAACAGAAACAAAGAATTTTATTTTTTATTTTTTACTGAATTTTCAGTCTTCATTTATAGCGCAAAAAATAAAAAAACCATCGGTGATTAAATACCACCAAAAGAAAGCTCTATTTGTGTGAAAAAAAGGACAAACATTTCATATTTGTACAGTGTTGCATGAGTAATTGTCATTCAAAGTGTGAGAGCAACGAAAGCTGAGAATTGGTTAGGAAGGGGGTTTAAGTGCCCAGTGGGTAAGTGGTTAAAGGGATGAGGTGGCAACCCTAGGTGGACCTGATTGGTAGATCCTTGCAGGTCTATAAGCAGGTGGATGTAAAAGGACTTGTGTCCACTTACATCTGCCGTCCTCCGAGTTCATCCAGGTCTGGTTTCTGGACCTAAACACGATGGATTGTAGATAGCCTGATGTAAATGTAAACAGGTCTGCCACTGTCCGCTGTCAAAAAAACGGACAAAAACTGAACAGGCACAGATGTCACAAAACATCTGTCCTGTTCTGCTGTGATTTAGCAGGGGTTCTACTCACAGATCACCTGCTGAATAAAGCAGAACACAACCGTGAAAAGAGCCTTGGGCAGCCCATAGATGAGTCCGTTTTTTTGTTCGACCAGCATGTTGAACAAAAAAACTGACTCGATTTCCCATCCACACACTTGATGTGGATGGGAGAATTCTCCCTGCTGAGCCTTTGTATTCTGACTGCTGGGAGGTGCTGATTAAGCAGGGAAAATTTCGACAGGGCAGTTGTACAGAAGTCGATCAGGACAACCTCCTCGCCCAAACATGGATCGAAATTCAGCCGGTCCCTGTTAAACCGGCTGAATTTCGATCCATGGAAATGGATCAACCCAGTAAGTAGCTGTTTAGCCGGCCATACTAGCTCATTATGAAATATTTACCTTAGAACTAAGCCCCTGCAGCAGCGCCCGCACACCTCTGAGACGGCTGACATCTTCCCCAATGTTTCTTCTGGGTTTGTGGGCTCCGGTGCTGTGAGTGGCCAGAGCCACAATGATGTCACTCCCGAGCATGCGCGCGGGAGCCACTGGTCGCGGCACGTGGCTCTGAAGAAACAGCACAGGCGGCCATTTCTTCTAAGCGAATGCGCCGATGATGTAATCGGCAGAGTATACAGTAAATATCTCCTAAACGGTGCAAGTTTAGGAGATATTTACAGTACCTATAGGTAAGCCTTATTATAGGCTTACCTGTAGGTACAAACAAATAGACATGTGCAATTCGTTTAGTTACAAATTCGTTTTCCGTTAAAATTCGTTATATTCGTTAATTCGTAAGCATACGAATGAACGAATGGTTTACTAAAAATTCTAACGAAAAACTAACTATCAACAAGAACGAATATGGAAAACAACGAAAATATGAAATAATTAAATGAGAAACAACGAAACTACGAAAGAATGAAAATCCAAAAAACGAAAATACAGAACAAAGATTCAAAATAACGAAAATCAAAATGAACGAAAAATCTAAATTACGAATATTTGGAAAACGGAAATCAAAACAACGAAAATATGAAATAATTCTGCTGATCGAGAATTCGAAAGAACGAATGTTAGTTCTGATTCTGAAATATTCCATCCAGAGTCCAGATAGGGTGTGGTTGGGTCGGAGGCACTGTTTTGGTGGATTTTTGAGTTAAGTTCTGACTTGTGAGAGAGAAATTCTTTGTTTCTTAAACATATAAATAGCATACACATTACGTAAAATGATTAATTATGCTCCGATTACGAATCTACGATAACAATGTTACGAAAGTACGAATAAATGAGGCAGTCAATCTCACGAAAGTACGAATGGAATTAAATCTACGAAAATACGAATTTCGAATCAACGAAAATTAGATTTACGGAAATAGGAATCAACGAAAAAATAACTCTTAAGAAAATACGAACGAGTCCGAATACGAAAACCCACGTCTTACGAAATTATGAATCGTTACGAATCAACTGAAACTAACAGAAACAAAACTAAACTAAACAAATTTTTCTATTGTGCACATAAACGCAGGTCACTAGCAAAGTGGGTTTGCCTGCACCAGTTCATATGTTACAGAAGTACCATGCAATCCGGTTGCAGTGAGTTTCCAGTAGTGTAGGCACTACTTCAAAATGAATGGGCTCAAATCGCACTGCCCTGGACCACATTTGAATTGCACAGGAATGTGAAGTGTTTTCCTGTGCGATTCTTATTGTGAACCAGCCCACTAGTCACTAGCTCACTTTAATCCCAGCTTTAGCAACTCCTTATGTATTGAATGACGTGTGAGCACCATTCAGTCCAGGAGTGTTGCTAGCCCCAGCAGTGGGATTATGTAGCCCCAATTGGTGTATCAATGAAAGCCTGAACTCACGGGAAGTTTGATGAGTGATGCTGGGTGGTTTTTAACCCAGAAGAGACCATAACGCAAGATGAAGGAGGACATTCCTGGAGCATGGAAAGGGTCACTAGTATGTTTGATTTTTATTTTTTTTTAATACAGGAGAATGTGCGGGGGAGTTGGAGTTGCCCTTTATGTAAGCCTATAATTAATATAAACCTAAACCTGCAGAGCCTGTATGGAATAAGTCCACTAAAGCTAGCCATACATGGATCAAAAATTTAGGCTGATTCCCGCTGAATCATGGAAAATTAGTTCAGTAGGTGGCCCTGGTTGGCACCACCTGGAGAGACAAAATTTTATTTTTCATTCCAGTTTTTGAAGGAGCCAAAGAGTGCCTGCATCCAATCAGTTGCAGCAACTGTTCTGGTATTCTTACAGCTGCAGGTGTCAGCTGTGAGGACACAATAGCTGGCACTGCAGATTTTTTCATGCATGGATGTGGGGAATCCAGTGATTTTTCTCATTCAGTTTATGGGGCTGAACAAGAGAAATATTAACATGTATGGACAACTTAAGTGCTATCAAGCTTTATAAGTCTAGCAGTACATAATGTAAGGTACAGAGAGCAATAAAAACATTGAACAAAAAAAGCAAAGATGAGAAACTAATGGAAAATCCACTGGTTATTCAGGGAAGTGGAATCCAATACTATATTTAGCGCTGCTTTACCGTCATTTTAGCGGCGCTAGCGGGGCAGTTTTAACCCGGAAAAAGGGTTAAAACCACCCGCAAAGAGCCGCTGCAGCAGTGCTTTGCCAGCGGTATAGCCGCGCTGCACCATTGAGTTCAATGGGTAGGAGCGGTTTAGGAGCGGTGAGTTCACTGCTCCGTCACCGCTCCAAAGAAGCTGCTGGCAGGACTTTTTGTGATGCCCTGCCAGCGCCCCGCTCCAGTGTGAAAGCCCTCCGGCTTTCACACTGGAGTGAAAGGGGCCGTTTTTTTTTCAGGCGCTATACAGGCTCTAAGAAAAAAAAAAAAAAAAGAAAAACGCTGGGTTCATATGTGATTTGTGTGGTGTGGTAATGACTTTAGTGTATCCGTAAAAAATACTTAAAGATAGTGCGCAACAGCCCTCCTTACAAATGGATACAACACGGTATCAAATGTGAATGCCACATGGGGCTATGGAGTCACAAAGCCTATGATATAAACTACTTTCCCATCAGATGATATCCTAAATCAGGGATATGCAATTAGCGGACCTCCAGCTGTTGCAGAACTACAACTCCCATGAGGCATAGAAAAACTCTGACAGCCACAAGCATGACACCCAGAGGCAGAGGCATGATGGGACTTGTCGTTTTGCAACAGCTGGAGGTCCGATAATTGCATATACCTGTCCTAAATGTAAACATAGTACTTAAACTGGCCATCGATGGATCAAAATTTGTCTGGTTCAGCAGGGCCTGGCCAAATTTCAATCCATCTATGGCCATTCCGTTCCAGAGAATTCAATCTAATGATCGTCTTCTCACAAACTGACTTGCTGGAAAGTTGTTCTTTGATCACCACTGCAGAAATTGGCTGCAGCGCTGATCAGTGTATTCTAACAGCGGAGGAGTCCCTGCGGTCAGAATACAAGAACACAACAGAGAGGATTCCTCCATCTACCTTGCTTGTGTGGATGGGGAAATCCAGTTGTTTCGGATCCGCGCACTGGCTGATCGAAAAAACTGATCCACATATGGCCAGCTTTAGTTATTAGGGCAATGATGTCACATGTGGGACAGAGAAGGTACCATTACTCATATTAGGTCATACACATCACAAGAGACCATGATTCTTGTCTCATTACTCTCTGTGGCAACCAATGTTCCAGCTAAAATAGATTTTGTTGTGTATTGTGCAAAGTGAACTAAAGCTGGCCATACATTATACAATTCTCTTGTTCAATTTCCTTTAGATTTACCTTCAACTATGTAGTATAAGGGTCTGCCTGATTTCATACAAATTGAAACTGTTTAGGTTTGACCTCATATTATATGGTTTTGGTAAATCTAAAGGAAAATTGTACAAGACAATTGTATAATGTATGGACAGCCTAAAGCTTCTCACACACATTACAGTCTGATTGCAGAAACAAATTCAATGGATAGTCCAATGCTGTGTTCTGTTCAAACGTTTGTAGGAAATCATAAAGATGGAAAAATTGTTTGTCAGAGCTTTCGATGATGCCATCATTGAGTCAACTCATTTAGCTTGAAGGCTTATAAATATTTTGTGCAGAACTGTTACTTGAATAGAGTCCCAAATATATTAAACAGGCTTCTTTTATGGCTTATAAAATCAATTAAATAATGCAAAGCAGTTTATTTAAATGTATATGTACCATTCATTGTGCATTTAGAAGTAAATTTATATGTTAAATTTATATCGGACGATGGGATTGTTGAAGATATACTATATATATATATACACACACATACACTCACCGGCTACTTAATTAGGTACACCTTGCTAGTACTGGGTTGGAGCCACTTTTGCCTTCAGAACTGCCTTAATTCTTCATGGCATAGATTCAACAAGGTGCTGGAAACATTCCTCAGAGATTTTGGTCCATATTGACATGATAGTATCACGCAGTTGCTGCAGATTTATCAGCTGCACATCCATAATGCAAATCTTCCATTTCACCACATCCCAAAGGTGCTCTACTGGATTGAGATCTGGTGACTGTGGAGGCCATTGGAGTACAGTGACCTCATTGTCATGTTCAAGAAAACCAGTGGTGAGATGATTTGAGCTTTGTGACATGGTGCATTTTCCTGCTGGAAGGAGCCATCAGATGTGTACACTGTAATCATAAAGGGATGGACATGGTCAGCAACAATACTCAGTAGGCCGTGGCGTTTAAACAGTGGCGGCCCGTCCATAGGGGCGCCCGGCGCCGCCCCGCCCCCCCCTCCTTGCAGTTAAAACAAAAAAAAAATAAATGTTCAAAAAAAAAAAAAAAAATTATTTAAACATGTCCCTTTAAGGGCGCCATGTCCCTTTAAGGGCGCACAGTGCAGTATGCACCGCTCTATCACCAATAGATAGATTCATGCATTGCATGAATCTATCTATTGGTCACCTCTGCCGCCCCCTATTCAGGTGTCCGGCCCCTGATCGGGCGCCGGGCATCTGAATTACAGTGGGGGGGTGTTGCGGGAAGCGCCCCTATTAGAGCTGTAAGCTCTAATAGGGGACCCTATTAGAGCGTGTGCTCTAATAGGCTTCCCTAAGTGTAAACAGCGGGCGCACGCTGATTACACAGTATTGTGTTAGAGAAGCGAATACATCGCTTCCCTAACACAGACCCGCCTCTCAGCCAATCAGGTTGCCAGGTCTGTTACCTGTAACCTGATTGGCTGAAGTCACAGGCGCTGTAATTGGACGCTAGGCGTCCAATCATAGCAAAAGACAGGCGCGGGAGAAGAAGACCTCGGACGGACGATAGCAGAAGACAGGAGGAGCGCGGGAGAAGAAGACCTCGGATGATGAGACACCGCTCGCCGCCTGACACCATCACCAGCTGCACATCGAGACAAGGTAAGTGCAGAGGGCAAGCAGGGGGCACAGTGGCAGCACTTTTGGGGCACAATGGCAGCACTTTTGGGGCACAATGGCAGAACTTGGGGCACAATGGCAGCACTTAAGGGGCACAATGGCAGAACTTGGGGCACAGTGGCAGAACTCGGGGCACAGTGGCAGCACTTAAGGGGCACAATGGCAGAACTTGGGGCACAATGGCAGAACTTGGGGCACAATGGCAGAACTTGGGGCACAGTGGCAGCACTTGGGGCACAGTGGCAGCACTTGGGGCACAGTGGCAGAACTTGGGGCACAATGGCAGAACTTGGGGCACAGTGGCAGAACTTGGGGCACAATGGCAGAACTTGGGGCACAGTGGCAGAACTTGGGGCACAGTGGCAGAACTTGGGGCACAGTGGCAGAACTTGGGGCACAATGGCAGCGTTTGATGGGCACAGTGGCAGCGTTTGATGGGCACAGTGGCAGCACGTGGGGCACAGTGGCAGCGTTTAATGGGCACAGTGGCAGCGTTTAATGGGCACAGTGGCAGCGTTTAATGGGCACAGTGGCAGCGTTTAATGGGCACAGTGAGGCTGTTTGTTTGCGCCCCCCCAAAAATTTTGAGCACCAGCCGCCACTGCGTTTAAACGATGCTCAATTGATATTAAGGGGCCCAAAGTGTGCCAAGAAAATATGCCCCACACCATTACACCACCACCACCAGCCTGAACTGTTGATACAAGGCAGGATGCTTTCAAGTTGTTTAGCGCATATCACAATGTTCACTCTCCTGAGCTGTGCGGTAAGTCCCAACGTCTTATCAGACCCTGATCTTGACATGTTAGTATATGTGGATAATGCACACCTTGCTGCCTTCCAAAGACTGGGTTTCATGCTGTTTACACCAAATTCTGACCCTACCATCTGAATGTCGCAGCTTAACTACCTTAGACCCACGCTATAGCCAAATGACGGCTACAGCGCGGATCCATTGTGCCGGGACAACGTCTATTGACGTCATCCCGGACACGAGCTGCCTGCGCGCCCCCTGAAGGGTGCTCGCGGCACGCTCTGTGATCAGCGAGTCTGTGAGACTCGCTGGATCACAGATCCGAGTAAGGGGTCGATTCCGTCCCCTTACCACGTGATCAGCTGTCAGCCAATGACAGCTGATCATGTGACAACAGAGCCGGTAATCGGCTTTTTTTTCTCCTTGCGCTGACAGCGGCGGCAGTGAGAGGGGCATCAGTCCCTCTCACTGCAATGTGCCCAATCAATTGTGCCCACCTTTGCCCCATTAAAGTGCTGCCTACCAGTGCCCACACTGCCATCTCTCAGTGCCCACAGTGCCAGTGCTGCTCATCAGTGTCACCTGCCAGTGCTCATCTGTGTCACCTACCAGTGCTCATCTGTGTCACCTACCAGTGCCCATCAGTGCCCATCAGTGCCACCTATTAGGGCCCATCAGTGCCACCCATCAGTGCCACCCATCAGTGCCCATCAGTGTCATCCATCAGTGCCCGTCGGTGCTACCCATCTGTGCTACCCATCCGTGCCACCCATCCCTGCCACCCATCCGTGCCCATCAGTGCCATCTTTGCTGTCCCCATCAGTACCGACTTATCTGTCCCCACCAGTGCAGCCTATCAGTGCCCACCAGTGCAGCCTATCAGTGCCCACCATTGCAGCCTATCAGTGCCCACCTGTGCCGCCTCATCAGCGCATATCAATGAAGCAGAAAAATTACCTGTTTGCAAAATTTTATAACAAACTATTAAACATGATTTTTTTTTTTTTTTTTTTCCATCTTTTTTTGTTTGTTTAGCAAAAAATAAAAACCCCAGCTGTGATTAAATACCACCAAAAGAAAGCTCTATTTGTGGGAAAAAAATGATAAAAATTTCATTTGGGTACAGTGTTGTATGACCGCGCAATTGTCATTCAAAGTGCGTCAGCGCCAAAAGCTGAAAATTGGTCTGGTCACGAGGGGGGTTTAAGTGCAAAGTAATCAGGTGGTTAAATTGAGACACATCAGACCAAGCAATGTTTTTCCAATCTTCTATTGTCCAATTTTGGTAAACCTGTGCGAATTGTAGCCTCAGTTTCCTGTTCTTAGCTGACAAGAGTTGCACCTGGTGTGGGATGGTATTCTGCATACCTTGATTGTAACGAGTGGTTATTTGATGTACTGTAGCCTTTCTAGTATTTCAAACCTCTGCCCATTCTCTTCTGACCTCAACAAGTCATGTTCCTCCACATAACTGCCGCTCACTGTATATTTTCTCTTTTTTGGACCATTCTCTATAAACCCTAGAGATGGTTGTGCGTGACAATCCCAGTAGATCAGCAGTTTTTGAAATACTTAGACCAGCCTGTTTAGCACCAACAACCATGCCACGTTCAAAGTCACTTAACGCTGGGTTCACACTTTAGCCACATCACAGCAGTGTCCTCGCTCACCGCTTCAGGTCTGATTTTAGCCCATATTTTGGGCTGAATTCGGACCTGAAACGGACCAAAAGACACACAGGACTCCTGTGCAAGTTTGCACCAGAGCCGCAGCAGGGATATGTGAACCTGCTCCATAGAGAGCCGTTCAAAATCTCCTGCTATTGCGAATTGGATGCGGGGAACCCGCACCCAATTCGCAATAGTGTGAACCCAGCCTCAATCCCCTTTCTTCCCCATTCTGATGCTAGGTTTGAACTTCAGCAAGTCATCCTCACCACGTCTAGATGCCTAAATGCATTGAGTTGCTGCCATGTGATTGCCAGATTAGCAGGGTGTGTTACCAAGCAATTGAACAGGTGTACCTAATAAAGTGGCCGGTGAGTGTATACAATATACACAATTGTAAGACCAATTTTGCACACATAGAAACCTTTGTTTGTATTTGTTTTATACATTTCTACACCACACAAAAACATTTCAAGGAATAAGTGTTTGTGACCATGACATTACTTATTCTGGTACAGTGACCTAACTGAGGACCACACTAATGTCCCGTAAACATGGTCGGACATTCCGACCACAAAATCCGTTGGATTTTTTTCCGACTGATTTTGGCCGAAACAAAGTTGGTCGGACAAAGTTGTCGGAAAATCCGATCGTTCCGAATGAGGTGATGTATAAAACGTACAACGGGACTACGTAGAGGCCAGTAGCCAATAGCTTTCTTCTCCAAATTTCTTCTGAGCATCCATGGCACTTTGTGCGTCGGAATTCTCTACACACGATCGGAAAAAGTGAGATCGGATTATGTTGTCAGAAAATCCGATCGAGTGTGGGCTCTAGCGGGCTTTTTCCGTCGGAATTTCCGACGGAAAAAGCCTGCTAGAGCCCACACTAGATCGGATTTTCTGACAACATAAGCCGATCTCACTTTTTCCATCGGAACATCCGACTGTGTGTACGGGGCATAACAGTTATGCCGCTTACACACGAGTGGATTTTCCGTCAGAAAAATCTTGGATGGTTTTTCCAACGGAATTCCGCTCAAGCTTGGCTTGCATACACACAGTCACACAAAATTTCGCTGAACTTTAGACTGTCAATAACGCAGTGATGTACAATACTACGTCAAGCCGAGAATGAAGTTCAATGCATCCGAGCTTGCGTCAAATTGTTTCCAAGCATGCGTAGGAATTTTGGCGTCGGAATTGCTACAGACGATCGGAATTTCCGATTGGAACTTTTTCCGACCGAAAAATTGAGAACCCGCTCTCAATCTTTTGCTGCCAGCAAAAGTCCGATGGAGCATACACACGGTCGCATTTTCTGACCAAAAGCTCTCATCGGTCTTTTGCTGGCCGAATTTACGATCGTGTGTATGCGGCATTAGAATTTGTTCGTTCAGATAAGAAACAACAAAAAATTTCCATTCTTCACCTTAGATTTTTCTTGACCCTACGGATGAAAACGATCATCAGTTTGTCCCTATTAACCACTGAAAAATGTAGCAAATGTTTTAAAAAGAAACATTTCAAACAAAACCCTAGCTGTGTATGGCCAGCTTAAAGCGGTTCTGCACACATTTCATTTAGTAAATCTCTTTGCCTTCCAAATCAGGCAAAGAGTACTAAATGAAGTGTGTTTTTTTTTTTTTTTCCACTTACCTTGTAATCGATGACTTCCTGTCCTCTGTCTCTGCGGGGGTGGGCGGGGTCTCTGCGTCGATCGTCATCACACCGCACTGTCTCCTGGGATCTGGTGTCATTGATCCCAGGAGTCTGTGCGGGCATCTTCCGAAATCTCGCGAGATTTCGGACACATCTTCCGAAATCTCGCGAGATGTCGGCAGATGTGCCGACATCTCGCGAGATTTCGGAGAACGTGAGCTGCACTTTGCCGTTACTGCGCACGCGCGAGCTCGGCGCAGTAACGGCGGTGCATGCTGGGCCATCTAAAGTGCCTGTGGGGTTTCACATGCCCACAGGCAAGATGGCCCCCAGCAGAAAAGCATCATCTAAATAATTTTATTGGAGGAAAACCGGCTGCGATCGAGATGGAAGATGGAAAACGTGAGTCCCCAAATTTACCTCGTAATCCTAGGCATATTCCCCCCAAAAAAAAGAAAAAAAAAACCCAGTGCAGAACCGCTTTAATTCTGTCCTCCTAATACATACCTTTGCTAACTCTGAAAGGACATTGTACAGAGCTTGTTCTGTCAGGTTGTATAGAGCATGGTGCGTTTATGAAGAAGTCTTTTGGTGAAGAGAAGCATGGTTCAGTCAGTTCACCCAAACTTAAGTCGGCCATAGACCGATTTTCTTTCCTTCAACCACAGATTGAAATCCATTGATTTCCACATCAACACAGCCAGTGTTGATGGGGGAATCTTTCCTACGGTGCCATTGTGTTCTCCCGGTGGGGGGGTTAAACATAGTGATTAATGCTAGTGGCTGTAATAGTCTCTGGTAACAATCGCAGGGACTGGCCAAGATTTGAACAATGTATGGGAAGGCTGAATGTACCCAAGTTGAAGAATCAATCAACTTGGGTACAACCAGATTCTCTGATTTATGGCCTATGGCCGGCTTTACGCTTGCAGTAAATCAGTGTGGCCCTCAGTAAGATCTTACTTTTGCTATAAAGTTCTCTTTTTGCTAATTTTTGCTAATAGGAACAAAAATGGCAAATAAAATAGCATGGTTCTAATGCCCCGTACACACGGTCTGAAATTCAGACGGAAAATGTCCGATCGGATCATGTTGTCGGAAAATCCGGCCGTGTGTGGGCTCCATCTGACTTTTTTCGTCGGAATTTCCGACGGAAAAAATTTGAGATCCTGCTCTCAAATTTTCCCACAACAAAATCCGATCTGACTTTTTACAATCGTGTGTAGAGAATTCCGACGGACAAAGTGCCACGCATGCTCAGATCAAATTACGAGACCAAAGCTATTGGCTACTAGCCTCTATGTAGTTCCGTCGTACGCAACGAACGTCACCACGTTCAGAATGATCGGATTTTCCGACAACTTTGTCCAACCGTGTGTATGCAACACCAGTGTCGGACAAAATCCGTCGGAAAAATTCTGACGGATTTTGTGGTTGGAATTTCCGACCGGTTGTACGGGGCATAAGACTTCCCTGCTTCATCTATTTCTAAATAAAACGTTTTTTGTGTAACGCACTTTGATAAGTTGCTTTTTTCCACATCCTCTTTCTGTACTTTCCACTTCTCGCTTTGCCGTACTGAAATAGGCCAAAAACTTTCCATATTTCATATATTTTATATATATATATATATATATATATATATATACTCTTGTTCATTGTATATTGGATTAAATGTTCTAAAACCCTAAGCATTAAAGTTAGAACAGAGAATTAACTTGATTTGTAAATGATTCCTGTCTGGTTAAAATGATTACAATGTTTAAATGATCAAGTGAAATAAGTGGGGTCCATCTTATCATAGTAAAAGCTTTGACCCATTTTTGACCCCAATATTTCGGCTTAGCTTATGCTCACCCTGACCCGAACCCAAAGAGCTGATTTCTGGGTGAATAAGCAGAGCTCCTATTCATATCCTTTGAACCATGCCATAAAAGACGAAATGAAATAGCAACATATTCAGATCTAATACATAAAGAAAAAGAAAAATCACAGGTCTCCAGCTTTCTCCCAAAGCCTCAACTGGCCGTAATTTGGACAGATGTTAATTGTTTAGGTAAATATTAAGTGTTGAAAGAATTGTGGAAACTCCCAACTCTTCAAAGGCTAACTAACAGTCAGAAAGCCCCAAACATTGCCTGTGATGTCTGGATCCCAGATGGCTTTCTGACGCCTGGCTTTCCCACCAAACACAAAGTCAAGCACCATTGCTAATGGGTTTTGTTTGCTCGGCACACTTCTATTGTATCAGGATGGGTATGGATCATGGGGGAATAGTGTGAGAAAGCGAAGGGAGGGGAGATATTTTAGCTTATTAGCCTAATAAGACATAGTAGGTCAGGAAGGCTCAACAGACAAATGGATATAAGGAAATAAGTGGTGGCAGACTGAAAGCTCGGCGTGGTGTTGATGTGACAAACATGAGATATTCTATCCACTCAGCAGTACATAGACAGGCTGTCTTTGCTGCGGAAAATAATGCTCTGTTATATAAAGCCTTGCAATCTGCTTGATATTTAACAGTCAAGCTTTGATACACTTTTCATTATTGTTTATGTGTTATATCTTCCCCCACCCTTGTTATTCCATTGGGTATAATTATGGCACCTCATAACACATTCCTGACAATTTTCTGGTGGTAGTTCCTTTTAAAATTGCCTTCAATTAATTCAGATAAGCATTTGCACAAGTTTTGGTAACATTATGGACATGTGTGAAAAATCCAGTAAATTCTAATTACTGGCACTTCAAGAATCTAGCGCTATGGCAGCTACAGATTCTAAAAAATTACAGCTAGTTCACAGATTAGGAAACTGGCAGTAATTAGGACCAGCTTCGAGCTGGCATACAGATGTACACCAGTGCTCAGAGTGAGGCACCTCCATGCTGGGAAGCTATTATAGAGCTCTCACAGGGCTCTCTCCCTGGCCCATTTAGCTGTTGGGCTGGAATCCCCCGGCCGAAATCTAAATGTAAACAAAGAGGCTGGGGATAATAGAAATGTAATTTCCTAACTAAGGCAATGCCCATATTTGGAAAATGACAAGCTAACAGGTTGGTAAACCTGATGGGGAACTAGTCCCCAGGGGTGAACTGGCCTGGGGGGCAATTTCCCCCTGGGCCGCTCTGGTGCCCCATAAAAAGGCAGCAACACTTCTGCCGCAGACATGCATAAAGGCTTAATGGTGGAGAGGAGTAAAAAGTCCTCGCTGGTGTCCTACTGGGTATAGGATAAGGACAGTGCGCAGGATGGTGTATGCCGTGTCTAATCAAAGACTGGCTCCATGCTCCACTGGAGCCTATCCTCCCCCAGTCAGCCCCCCTGCTGGCCAGTTTGGGAACCTAGAGTCGGTGCAGCAGGCACTGTCCAGTGCAACCCGCCAGATGAGCAGAGAGTACCTGGAGTAAAGCGTCAGTCTGGGATAAGATCGGAAGGAGGCAGGGAAGAGGGAGAGGGGAAGGGGGGCCAAGTCGCTGGACCATGGGCCTTTGGGTTGTACTTGCCCCTAAGGCCAAAAGTTGCCAGTCAGCCCCTGCTAGTCTCCATGGCCGCAGTGCCTGTTGGGTAGGCAGAACCTGAAATATCAGTTCCCCATCAGGTCCGACTTACTTTTGAATTGATTATTTTTGATTGACTGTGGACGACAATAGGCAGATTTGAAAGCCACTGTTGTATAGAAAGCAGCTATGGATCTGTCCACTGCCATGCACTGTCAATAAAGAGCAAGGTAGCCCTGACGGAGAACTAGTCTCTCAGTTGCCTATTAGACTCTGCCCACCGCACTACAAAATTCCTCAGCCGCAGGCCTCTCAGTGTGATCGGTGCAGTGGTTGGGAAGAAGGGAGTGCACTGAGGAAGGAATGTCCAATATGGACACTCCAACCGCAGTTCTAGGCTGTGTTCCTTTCAGTGTTCAACCTTGGCAATACATGGGTGCTCATACTGACTGTAGCGGATGGTGCAGTGTAAATCACAGTAAAACAATGAGGTGTTACTAGCGCTTTGTTGCAAACATATACACTCATTTATTAGTGCAAAGTCACATTAGTTAAAAAAGCCAATGTTTCCGGGCTGCCTTGAGGATGGGACCCCGTGAAACCACAAAATGTTGGATTATTTCACTAATGTGACATCACACTAATAGAGGAATATATATGCTTGCAAAAAGCACGGTTGATGTCTCATTATTGTGAGATTCATGTACCTGCCTCTGACATGAAACTGAATCAGACACACGCACTGAAAATTTTGATGCGCCAAGCTGACAGAATTCTGAGGGATGTCTATGACGCTTTAAATCAAGGGTAGGCAACCTTAAAGAGGTGAAGATATACCTGAACAACACAGGAGAAGTCAAAGATCACCGGGCACAGTGTCGCCTCCTCACACCTGATTTAAACCTCTAATTTCCGTACTACCGTGTAGCAATTGCATGCATTGCATGGCATTGATGGGTTTAAATTAGGTGGTGAAGAAGCAACATATCGCCTCCTCACCACCTGTCAACACACAGTCGGATAACTTTTCAGAGGAGAAGCAGTGCCTGCTGCACTTGTGAATGAGCCCTTAGTTGCATTCAGCAGTGGCACCCTTAGGACTCTCTCATACTAAAGTTGGGGGGGTGGTAAAACAGCAGGATATAATAGAAGTCTATGGCTAAGTGCAGCAAACCCACAGGAAAGCTACAGGTACACTGAACCGCACCCGCTTTGTGGTTAAACCACAGGACATCAGTGTGAATGCAGCCCTATACTATTATGCCCAGTGTATTGCTTCACACTGACATGAAGATCTCTTCTTTCCTGCTGCTGGCACCATTCTGGAGACCACTAGCCAGGATAAGAGGTGGAGTGCAGTTGCTATCAATCCACATGGGACAGGAGCTGGCACTAAAGAGGAGGCATTCGCCTATGTGGCTCTTGCTCCCTTCTACAGATCCAACATTACAAGTAATTCCCTCTGCATTGCACTCTGTTTGATGCCCTGGAATGGCAGGTCAGCAAGTCCAGACCGGGATCTACCAGTCACATATCCATGATCTACTGGTAGATCACGATCTACAGAAGCCATTCTCAACCAGGGTTCCATGGAACCCTGGGGTTCCTCCAGAGGTTGCTAGGGGTTCCTTGAGCTGTGGCTGATGAACTACCTATTAGAGGAAGCCTTTCAGAGTTCAAGGTTCAACACCACTTAGCAAAGCCAGCAGCATGACACCAAATATCCTTTTAGCTGGGTGGCATTCTAAACACCACTTTAAGGGTGACATTCTTCCTATTGACCAATAATATAAGGAGCATTGTTCCTATTGAGCCCTGATGATTTGGTTTTAGTAAGGGTTCCTCGAGACATGAAAATAATTTTTGGGGTTCCTCTAGGGTTAAAAGGTTGAGAAAGCCTGATCTACAGGTTGCTGTCCCCCGCCTTAAATGAATACCTACTTTAATAATTATTGAATTCCCAACTATATTATATATATATAATTAAAAAAAAATACAAATAATGTGTCACTGCTCAGCTAGCAGGAGTTATTAATTTTTTAAAATTAATTATTTTTTAATAAAATGTGTAGCACAAGTGTAATTTTCATATGCATGTGCACCAGATGCACGTTTGTATTTTTATGGATATGTATGTGTAAAATTTTTGAGCGAGTGTTTAATTATGTTATTCAACTTGTTATTTATTTAACTTTTTTTACTTTATTACTTTAATGCCATTACATAGGGGGCTATATATATATATAATTTGATTTTAAAACATGGATGGAAATAAAGTTGAATGGAAACAATTGAAGTTTGCCTTTAGACACAAGGTGAATTGAACCTGTGGTAGGTAAATAAAGCTCCCACTGTCCTGACAGATGTAGCTGTTCCCTCTCTTTTCATGGCAGACACTTTCCCGCTCTCTCAGGCAGATGTTAAGCCCGTGACAGGATTTGGTTACAAGCCTCTGACTCTGTGAGTTCCAAGTAGGTCTGAGTTTCCCACACTTTTGCTGTATTCAGCTCATTCATTGACAGAACAAAAGAAGTGTGCCGGGCTACATGCTGAATTAGCAATGGTATTTAACTTTGTTTTGTGTTCTCTGGGTATCACAGAACACAGGCCGGCCATCTGGAGGCAACTGTGTCCTGACAGCGACATTGATCAAGGCTTGTCAGCTCCTGTTTCTTCTACACAGCGAGAGGATTATTTTCTTGTGTACATTTTTTATGAAAATGCGTACAGTAATAGTACAACAAAAAATGAACATAATAATAATAAAAAAAGACACAATAAATGAAATACCCCAATGCCATCAATAGCTCATAAATAACATCAGGGCATTTAGAGTGGAATGCCAGACGTAATTTTCTTTCCGTTTTAGGGCCTTTTCACACTGATCAGTTTTTTATCAGTTTTTCATTTTAACAAAAACAGAAGAAATATGCATGAAAATTGCATTTC
Source organism: Lithobates sylvaticus (assembly GCA_028564925.1). Classification (NCBI taxonomy): domain Eukaryota; kingdom Metazoa; phylum Chordata; class Amphibia; order Anura; family Ranidae; genus Lithobates; species Lithobates sylvaticus. The sequence continues at coordinate 150,420,654 of CM053035.1, read as the reverse complement.
TTTAAGAAACTCTTTACACTGGTCAGTTGCATTTTTAAAAATCCTGCTTGCTGCATCCTTGGTGCATGTTTCAAAACTGCACTAAAAACACAATTCCCCATTGAAATGAAGAGAAAACAGGTCAAAAACACATCAAAAATGCACAGTGGTTGCGTTATAAGTGCGTTTTTTGAGTCACATGTCAATAGGTGCATGCTGGGAGTCAGGCAACCAGAAAACACACTGGAAATGCACCAAAAAATGTATATGCATTTATTTATTTTATATATATATATATATATATATGCATTTTGATACTTTTCTTTTTCAACTGAGCAGTGTGAAAGCAGCCTTAGATAAAGCAGGAAAGAGTTAGAACCTCTGTCAAGTATTTATTTTCTGTTGGGGAGATTTCCTCATATGGCAGGTATTGGTGGCAATTTAAGCCTCATTTACAAGGGCGCTGAGGCCCATAGTCCATGAATGGGCATTGTGTTTATGTGGTTTAAGCTGCCAGATTTTGTATGCAGGTTGCCCATTCAAGTCCATAGGGACACAGTAGATCAACCCAATTTGAGAGGCGTGCAGGTGAGAGGACCTGAAAGCACACTGCCTGCGTTTGGGGCCACTCACGCACACGCCCCACAAATTAGGCCAAGCAGCTGTGTCTGTGCAGTCACTGCGTCTCTAAAGACTTATGGCCCACTCACACCAGAACGTGAGGAGAAAGGGCACATTTCTGTGAGCATTTCCATCTATGCAAGGGAATGTGCTGCCTTTGCTAGACGCACATGGCTGCCATTCATTTTTAATGGCACCCAAATGAATATATTAAAATCAGCACATTAGTAGCCACCAAACTGCATGGCACTGCAGTGCCATGGGGGGTTACAGTATTGGTTCACTTTTTTTTTTCTAAAAGTGACGCTTTAAATGGGGTGACTGCATGTAGTGCCTGGTGGCTTAAGCCTCATAAACACTACCCATACATGGACTATGGGCCTCAGTACCCATGTGAATGAGGCCTTAGGATTTTAGGCTAAAATTCTAATTAGCAGGGTATGAAAACGTGTGGTAAAGAGGGACATGATCAAACATGTCACATATCTATCAGAAATCAAGAGTGAAAAGCTGTTAAAATTAATTACCGTAAGTACCATTTGAATATCGTGAAGTCCCATTTACCACTAATGCCTTGTACACACGGTCGGACATTCCGACCACAAAATCAATTGGATTTTTTCAGACGGATTGTGGCCAAAACTTGTGTTGCACACACACAGTCGGACAAAGTTGTCGGAAAATCCGATCGTTCCGAACGAGGTGACATACAAAACGTACGACCGGACTACGTAGAGGCCAGTAGCCAATAGCTTTAGTCTCCAAATTTCTTCTGAGCATGCGTGGCACTTTGTGCGTCGGAATTCTCTACACACAATCAGAAAAAGTCTGATCGGATTTTGTTGTTGGAAAATTTGAGATCCTGCTCTCAAATTTTTTCTCCCTTGAGCCCACACGCGATCGAATTTTCCATCGGAATATCCGACCATGTGTACGGGGCATAACACACTGTGGTAACCTGTATGCATTACTGTGCTGCAGTGCTATTAATTTTCAGTGGACGCCCAAAGCATTAGGAGAATGCACCTGCTTTACTGCATGCCATACTACATGGTAATGCATAGTATGTTGCATTACAAAAAAAGGGTCAAGTCTGATTTTCAGAATGTTGGGGTGCGTTGGCAGCCCATTCATTTTATTGGGCTGCCAACGAACATTATTGTACCATATAATGCACTGCAAAGGCCTTATTCACACTGGCACTGTCCAAACCATGCATTTGGAGCACATTCATAAACGCATTTAAAGGCAGGTAATGATTTTTCAATTGCGCCATTCACACTGTGGTGTTTACCTGCATTTGGGTGTGATCAGTTTAGCTGCGTTTGGAGAAACTAGAATTCTCTGCATTCAGGATCTGATTAGACCCTTTAAATGCAACTTACAGCATCTAGCAGGAACATCTAGACAAAGAAAAAAAGTGATCTAGGAGGCATAAAAGTTGTTTATTGTTCCTAAATAACTTTGGTGGCCTGATTTACCCAAATAGACATGGCAAACGTTATGCTAAAGTGTCTTTATTGGCCCAGTGGGCAGGCAATTGTGGAAAGAGTATGTGTTTGGATGGCCTATTGTTTTTATATCATTATTTGATTCACAAGCTGACAAATTTGTGGCCAAATTTCAATCCATGTGTGGCTGTCTCCACTTGACAGTGTAGCGATGTCTACTGTCAGAATACACTGTCCTTTCAGGGAGGATTTCTCCATCGACCTTATTTATTTGGATGGAGGAATTTGTTCATATTCATGGAGAGGACCACAGCTCTGGAACCAAGGTGAGGAGGGTAGGTATGCAGGGTTTTACTGTAGTTTACCTTAAAGTGGCTCTAAACCTCAGACATTAAATACCGTATGAACAAAGCATATACATCTATAGTTTGTCTCAATCCAAAGTGTTATTTGCTTCGTTCCTCTGCTATCAGCATGGATCGTTTCTGACAAGTTTTTCTTGACACCAAGAAACAAATGGTGTCAGGGGAGGGACCACTTATAGAGAAGTACATCTGCAATTTATGGAAATTCTGTACTGAAAATATAGGCTTCTATTGCTGAACTCTCCTTTACAAAAATGCTAATTACCTGGCTGATCAGGAGCTATGACTTTCCCCTTGACTTCACTAGCCAGATGCTTGGCAGGGTCAGTACATTCAAAAAGTACTGAGACTGGAGACAGCCAGGCAACTTGCATTTTCAGCACTGGGAACCTCCATATTTCTCTTCGTATAGGTTCACCTATAGTCCTATACAACCTCCCTGCAATGCCCATATGTGATGTATGATGTCACATGACCTAACTTAGTTCATAAAGCCAATTGTGTAGAACTTCAGGAAACGACACCAGCTCTCCAGGGATGTCCTGGCTGTACTGGGATTCTAATAAGTCACTGGTTGTAATTGAAAGCACCCAATCAATACATAATAAATGAAAATCGTGCCATACAAATGTATTCAGCAATGTCCATCATTGTCCAATGATCCCAGCTGCACATTGATAACAGGCCAACAAAGGGAGGTTGTGCTAGTCTGAGTCTGCTGGGAAATCAGAGACAGGAAGCATCATTGTATGTCCTTTTTAAATACACCCAGGGACATTAAAAAACACATTTCCATATGTTTCTATTAGCCATAATAAAGGCAAATTATCATGTAGAGAGTCACTGCAATTCTCTGTCTCCAAAGGCACATGCCGGGCTATCATTAGGATTGACGAAACGTGCCAAGACACAAAGAAGATTGTTGGGTGAATTATATAAATAAATAAAGAATATGTAATGCATGAACTCAAAGGACAGATTTTTCCTCTGTTTTATGCAACTTAAGGATGTTTTGGGCAGACAATTTCACAACAACAGGGGCCATTTTTTAGATTGTAATTGTCCCGTATTCTAAATGAATTTTGAAAATGCATTTTAATCAATATTTCCAATACAGTAAAACCTTGGATTTGTAAGACCAGCAAACATTTTTTATAAAGTTTCACATCACAGCAGAGTATAAAAGAGAAGAGAGGCGCCTCTAAGTGTAGCAATATAATAATCATTATAATGGCCAACAATAAGTTCATATAAATTCATATTGATTAATTAAACACTTCCCGACTGGAGGCCGTCATATGAGGCCTCCACTTTGCGGGGGTATATCTGAATGATGCCTGTAGCTACAGACATCATTCAGATATTGCCGTTTTCAGCCGGCGATTCCCTGCACCATAAGAACGATCATAGCGGCTGTTCCGCCGCTTGATCGTTCTTATGGGCGGCGGGAGGGGACGCCCCCCCTCCCGCCGCCCTCCGGTGCTTCTACCGACTCACCGCTTCCATCGGTGAGTCGGACACAGGATCCGCCGGCCCCCGGATGATCACTATAGAGATCTATCTCTATCTCGATCTATCCATCTGGTCCGCCGGAGTCTCTATGATCGTTTGGAGGCCGGGCGCGATGTTATGACGTCACGCCCGGCCTCTGCATTCAAATAACGGTGCCGCCTCCGCTGGGAATCGGTGATCGTTTTTTTTTTTTTTTTAATTTTAGGTTTTCCAGCCTAGAGGTGAGATGTGGGGTCTTATTGACCCCATATCTCACTGTTAATAGGTCCGATCATGTAATATTCCTATTACAAGGGATTTTTACATTCCTTGTAATAGGAATAAAAGTAATCAATTTTTTTTTTTTTTTTTTTAACTGTCAAACTCAAAAAATAATAGTCAAATTAACAATAATAAAAAAAAAAATTTTTTTTAAAGCGCCCCTGTCCCCGTGAGCTCGTACGCAGAAGTGAACGCATACGTAAGCCCCGCCCACATATGAAAACGGTGTTCAAACCACACATGTGAGGTATCGCCGCGAACGTTAGAGCGAGAGCAATAATTCTAGCCCTAGACCTACTCTGTAACTCAAAACATGTAACCAGTAAAAAAATTAAAGCGTCGCCTATGGGGATTTTTAAATACCAAAGTTTGGCGCCATTCCACGAGCGCGTGCAATTTTGAAGCGTGACATGTTGGGTACCTATTTACTAGGCGTATCTTCATCTTTCACATTATGCAAAAAAAATTGGGCTAACTTTACTGTTTTGTTTTTTTTTAAGCATGAAATTGTTTTTTTTCTGAAAAAAACGTGTTTGAAAAATTGCTGCGCAAATACCGTGCGAGATAAAAAGTTGCAACGAGCGTCATTGTATTCTCTAGGGTCTTTGCTAAAAAAACATATATAATGTTTGGGGGTTCTATGTAATTTTCGAGCAAAAAAATTATGAATTTTACATGTAGGAGAGAAATGTCAGAATTGGCCTGGATGCGAAGTGGTTAAAAAGTCGAATATATATATATATATTTTTTTTTTTTTTTACTTTTTATTTGCTAGCCATTTGTGGTTTTCGGCCAAGTGCATACTGCATTTTCTGTTTCGGTACCAATCTTTCCATTCGGTGCACCTCTAACATAAACATGGTTTTCAGTACATACTGTACATGCAATTGCATTTCTTAGTGTAAGCTAAAGCAATAATTTGTGCCAAATTTGCCAAGTTATATTGTTCCCTCTAGTAAACTTTAGTTAAGCCGGCTTAATAATCAATCCATATATATGCAGCACACATCATAAAGTTTGTGAGTTCAGACCAAACTTTACTTCTTGACATCCAGCATCAGCTTGTTCAAGCCTGGGGTCAGATTGCCTCCAGATAATCACACATGACTCCAGACCTCTGTCTATTGTCCAGCACACTTGTGGCATTCATGTGCAAAATAACTTTAATTGCTGTCCTGTTTAACCCTGTCTGCACAAAGCCAGGCCAGCAATGGTTTGTTTAGGGTAATCAATGTGACTTTTTGTCATTCTTACCCATAAATAAATATTAATTGCATGATAGTTTTTATTTTTTATATATACTTTATTTAAAGTGAACTTCTGTTCAATTTTAAACTTTTAAAAGTAAGTCCTACTTATGGGCTGACATCAAAAAAATGCCTGCTATTGCTAATATGACCTTTGTTAGACAAGCTTCTTTAACCACTTCAGCCCCGGAAGGAATTACCCCCTTCCTGACCAGAGCACTTTTTGCGATTCGGCACTGTGTCCCTTTTAACTGACAATTACGCGGTCGTGCGACGTGGCTCGCAAACAAAATTGACATAGTTTTTTTTCCCACAAGTAGAGCTTTCTTTTGGTGGTATTTAATCACCTCTGCGGTTTTTATTTTTTACGCTATAAACAAAAGCATTATTAAAAAAAAATAAAAAAAGTCAAGTTGAGAGGTGCGCCCGTTCAACTTATGCAAATGCATTTACGTTGCTATACATTTACTAAGATTTTGCCGGCGCAGTGAACCAAAGCATTTGAACAAGCGCAAATGCCGCTTGCGCATGCGCAGTGCATAAATTGACTTTGCGCAGTTTTAAGTGTATTTGCAGGCGCAGCAGGCTTGTTCAGAGAAAGTCACTTTCTCATTCTATTTTGGGCATATTTGTTACTTGGACAGTTATAACTATACTTCCTCACATCACCCCACATCACCCCCATAATATTGGCCCTTCCAGCTTCTTTAAATTCTGAGTTGAAGATGCTGTGCGCCATGTCTATAGTGGCGCACCGATCGCCACCTCCCGTGCGCTGAGAATATATTAGTAAATGGGGAATTGCACTTTGTTACAGGCGCAAATATTTTGTAAATATGAAAACGGCCGTTGCACATCACCGTGCTCCGCAACTCATGGGGCAAACTGTTCGTAAATCAATTCCTAAAGCAACCAATCACCAGCTTGCTAATATGAAAAGTCACTCTGCCAGCTCCTGCCTCCTGTCCAACTATGCAGCCTCCCTGTCTCTGCTGTGGAAACAGGTAGGACACTATGTGCTATGGGAGGGGAGGGGATGAAAGAGGTTACTGCTATAGGGGAAAGGGGGGGGTGTGGGCAGATGACACCACTGTGTGTGTGGGGGGGAGGGGGTGATGTGAAGGGGCAGAGGACACTGTTATGGGCAGGGTCACCCCCACCCTGTTCTCTACCACCCTTCACATCACCCCCCCCCCACCTTCCCCCCCATCCCTGCATTCGCAGTCCACTTCTAAACCATGCATTCTGAGCACAACGCACCCCTAAACCCTGCATTCTGAGCACAACACACTCCTGATCCCCTGCATTCTGAGCGCAATGCGCTCCTGATCTCTGAATTCTGAGCACAACCCACCCCTAAACCCTGCATTCTGAGCGCAACGCACCCCCAAAACCTGCATTCTGAGCGCTACACACTCCTAAATCCTGCATTCTGAGCGCAACGCACACCTAAACCCTGAATTCTGAGTGCACTGCACTCCTGATCCCCTGCATTCTGAGCGCAATGCACTCCTGAAGTCTGCATTTTGAGCGTAATGCACTCCCGATCCCTGCATTCTGAGCGCAACTCACTCCTGATCCCTGCATTCTGAGCGCAACTCACTCCTGATCCCTGCATTCTGATTGCAACGCACACCTAATCCCTGCATTCTGAGCGCAATGCACCCCTAAACCCTGAATTCTGAGTGCACTGCACTCCTGATCCCCTGCATTCTGAGCGCAATGCACTCCTGAAACTTGCATTCTGAGCGCAATGCACTCCTGAAACTTGCATTCTGAGCGCAATGCACTCCTGAAACTTGCATTCTGAGCGTATTGCACTCCTGATCCCTGCATTCTGAGCGCAACTCACTCCTGATCCCTGCATTCTGATTGCAACGCACACCTAATCCCTGCATTCTGAGCGCAATGCACCCCTAAACCCTGAATTCTGAGTGCACTGCACTCCTGATCCCCTGCATTCTGAGCGCAATGCACTCCTGAAACTTGCATTCTGAGCGCAATGCACTCCTGAAACTTGCATTCTGAGCGTATTGCACTCCTGATCCCTACATTCTGACAACAATTCACTCCTGAATCCTGCATTCTGACCACAATTCACTCCTGAACCCTGCATTCTGAGCATAACGCACTCCTGAAACATGCATTCTGACCACAACACACTCCTGAACCCTGCATTCTGACCACAACACACTCCTGAACCCTGCATTCTGAGTGCAATGCACTCCTAAACCCTGCATTCTGAGCGTAACGCACTCCTGAATCCTGCATTCTAAGTGCAGTCCACTCCTGATCCCTGCATTCTGAGCGTAATACATTGGTGAACCCTGCATTCTCTGCATAACGCACTCCCAAACCCTGCACTCACTTGTAATACTTATTTTTGTTCGGAGTAAAAATATTTTATCAAAAAAAAAACGGAAACGGAAACTGTGCCCAGTGATCTTTGACTTCATTAGTGTTGTTCAAGTAGATCTCCATCTCTCAAAGGTTGCCTACCCCTGATATAATATATAAAATTGATTATGTTGATGACCTGGTGGTGTGGTGATATCATTCTCTCAGTCATGTGACAGAGTAGCCAGTGACAAGCCCGGGCACCATCACAGGGGGCAGGTCACATGCTGCTCCATACATGGAAGTGTTGCTGGCTTGTTGGGAGCAAGGAGCTACCAGAGAGTGATGGCAAGATAAGTATATGGGGGGTCGAGAGATGCACTTCCCAAAGATACTGTCAATTTGCCCTGCATGAAAAAGGTGACCGTAGCTCTTGCTCAGGAAAGAACTTTGAAAAAAAAATGCCTGATTTGTCTTAATGTGCAAACATTCTTTGTCTGCATATGGCATATGTTTGCTCTGGGCCTTGCCTGGGGCTCCTCAGCTGGTCTCCCACACACTATATCAGGCCCAGAGACAGAATATTTCATCTGATCTTAAATCTGCACAATCTTTTTAACATTTTCGAAGTCCCTCTTGAAGTTTCTTCACCTTTAATTATGCTTACCACAGAAATTGTTTGCAGATATTTTTTGAAAAAACAATTTCACTTGACAACAGTGACGGGAATCATTTCTGTGGCTTTATGTTATTTACCTTATCGCATCAGTCAGCCTGTAAATCAGGGATCTCAAACTGGCGGCCCTCCAGCTGTTGTGTAACTACAAGTCCCATGAGGCATTGCAAGGCTGACAGTTACAAGCATGGCTGCCTCAGGCAGAGACATGATGGGACTTGTAGTTCTGCAACACCTGGAGGGCCAGTTTGAGACCTCTGCTGTAAATGTATTTCAATGCTTAATATTTAAGTCAATAAATGATAACTGTATCACCAGGCCTGTCAAGTCATTCTGATTAACCTGTGTCTTAATGAGCTCATAGACCTAGGATGACAGCCTGCCAGGTTGGCAATACAAGAGTTCTAATGTTTGTAGGGTACCAGCAGACACCCCCAACTGAATCCTGTTTGGGAGCGGTAGCAATCACACCATTTTATTTTCTTCCAAGAGGGGATTTTAAGAAAAAAAGATTTTTAAAAATGTATAAAATAAGGCCCCTTCCACACGGGGTGGACTGGCAAGGAGTCCGCTTGCTCAGCAGGGGATCTGTCCGCTGACACAGACACAGCCTGCTCTCCTCTATGGGCTTTCGGATGGAAAGGGACTGCCTATCCATTTACACCCAACTGCCATCCGATTCGCTAGACAGAAAGGGGAACCCCATCTGTTGGTTTTGAATGTAGGCGCATGGAAATGAGCACATGTCTGCTTTCACCCGCTGCTCCATAGAGGAGAATGTCGACTCATGTGAAAGGGGCCTAACTGTGTCACCCAAAGAAGCAAAATCATCATTCTCCACCAATTCAAGTAAAATTGTCAGTCAGGGCTACATTGCAAAATCATTAAAGTGCACTTGAGCCTTCACTTTAAAGTAGTAGTTCAACCTAAAATTACTGACTTCTGTTCATGCTCTGGTTTGTCAACAATCAGCATTGAAAACTGCCAGCCATTTACCAGTGGCACCATGCAACCATGCACCATGCCCCCTTCATTCTACCTACATCTTTGACAGCATCAGGACACAGAGGAAACGTTTCTCACTCAGTCTTTGCAAGAAGATGTAATTAACATGGAGACTGAGTGGCATCATGAGTTGCATGGTGTCACTGGTAAATGGCCAGCAGTTTACAATACTGATTGCTTATGGAGCATGAATGGCAGACAAATATGTATATTTGTTTATCAAAATTAATGAGTTGTATAGTTGTTTAATGTTCATAGAGGAATTGTAGGGTGAACATCCACTTTTTAATCAGCTACATACATTCCAGGGTGCATCAAAACAAAAGGTTTACAAAGTCTTGCTGTTTTCTTTCTAAAACAGGTGCAGCCTAATGCCGCGTACACACACCTGGACTTTCCGTCAGAAAAGGTCAGACGGAATGATTCCGTCGGATAATCCGATCGTGTGTAGGATAATCCAAACGTTTTTCTTCAAAAAATTCCGATGGACCTAGAAATAGAACACGTTTCAAATCTTTCCGACGGAATCAATTCCTATCGGGAAAGCCGTTCATCTATATGCTGGTCCGACGGACCAAATACGATGCAAGGGCAGCTATTGGCTACTGAACTTCCTTTTCTAGTCCCGTCGTATGTCATCACGTTCAAAATGAACTGACTTTGGTCTGTTCGTGTGTGGGCAAGTCCGTTCGTTTTGAACACAGCGATCACAGAGTAATTACTTTCAAAGTATATCATAAGAAAAGGAAATATGAGGGAACTACAAGAACACTAAATTTCAAAAGAGCCAACTTTACTAAGCTGTGCTCCAAATGACATGACGTCGGTTTTGTGGTTGTTGGGAAACTCCATGGTGCAGGTTTGAACCCTAATGGATGGGCCAGCCTTGTGAATAGAGCTCCTGCAGGCTTGTTTTCTCTTCCTTCGCCTTCCCTCCCTCCCCCCTTACTGCTTGGGGATCTACCCACATCTAGCCATTTTTCGCCAGTCCCCAGGCCTCTCACAACGCTGTGTCAACTCATCAACACTGTGCTATGCAACACTATTTTTGCCCTGATCTCCTAAAGAAGCTCCTTTTGAAACGCATTGGGCGTATTTTTTGCTGTAGACTTACCTCACCTTTGTGAAATTTACAATTTATGATATTGTGTATATACTGACCCGTGATATGCTAATAGAGTGTGTATACTTGTAAGACATGTGAGGTTGATGGTGGGAGTTACGTTTATGCCCATTTATCTGTTGCATATTCTTTTTTTAACAAGAAAAATCTGTTGCATATTCTTAGTGTATTTTTATATACTATGCGCTAACAAATTTAAAATCATGTATAATAAGTATTTTTGTTCGTAAATATGAAGTATGTGCACCTTTTTGAAACTCCAATCTTTTTGGTCTATGTTTTGTGTTATGTTATATTGACAGAGATCAGGTGTATTTCATACTAACCAACACCACATTCTTTCATAAGACTGTTGTTAGTAACATAGAACGGAATGTACCATTGTGGCTAACAGAAGCCAGGCTTGAAAAACTTAATATGAATAAATCACCATGACCTAATGGCTTACACCCGAGAGTCCTCAAAGAACTTATCTATGTTATAGCCAGCCCATTATTATTAAAAGGACAGCTTACAGACTAGAATGGTACCAGCTGATTGCCGAAGGTGCTAACGTGGTACCAATATTCAAAAAAGAGCAAAGATATATACTTGCCAACTACAGACTTCTCAACCTAAAATCAATAGTATGTAAACTATTAAAGAGAATAATAAGAGACCAGATTCAAGAACCTGCTGATAAAAACAGAATTCTAAGTAGTAACCAGCATGGATTTATGAAAGATCCTTTTTGCCAAACCAACCTGTTAACATTTTATGAGGAAGGGAGCTGTAATTTAGATAAAGGAAGGCCTGTGGATGTGGTGTATCTGGATTTTGCCAAAGCATTCAATACAGTTCCCCAAAAACACTTAATTTACAAACTGAGGTCTGCATTGATGATATTGTATGTACCTGAATAGAAAACTGGTTACAAGAGTGCGTCTGGATAGTGGTGACAAATAGGGTATACAGTATTCTGAATAGTCTGGAGTTTTAAGTGGGGTACCCCAAGGCTCTGTTCTAGGACCAAATTTGTATAATTTGTTCATAAATTATATAAAGGTTGGTATAAATATGTTCAACCTAAGTGTTTGCTGATGATGCAAAGCTAAGCAGGGTAATTACTTCACAAAAGGATATGAAAACGTTACAGAAAGACCACAATAAAATGGGGGGAAGGATGGGCAACTACATAGCAAATGAGATTTAATATAAAAAAAATGTACGGTAATGCACTCAAGGGCTAAAAATCTGAACACAAGTTACTCGCTAGGGGGGTGAACCTCTCTGGAATCGAGGATGGAAAACGATCTGGGGGTCCTAGTAGATCACAGGCTCAGCAATAGCATGCAATGCCAAGCTAGCAGACTGTGATCATGCATTGGATAATTCTGAGTGTATTATAAGGCCTACATACACTGGACTGGATACTATTAGTTTATGTATAATCATGCATTAAACAGAGTATTTACAGAGTATAATTCTACTATGCCATCCAGTTCTGGTCACCAGGGAAGGGCAACAAATCTTACATGGGGGGTGGAGGACCTCAGCTATAAGGAATGACTACAAGCATTAAACTTGCTCTCCCTGGAGAAGAGACGCTAAGGAGGAGATATAATCGCAATATACAAATATCTCAATGGTGATTCTAGCATAGGAAAAAAACTTTTCAGTGTCGGGTCGCTTAAGAGGACACGCAGCCACTCAGTGAAGTTGTACGAGAACTACATAGGGGGTTCTTTTCTGTCAGAGCGTTAAAGATGTGGAACTCTATTCCACAGTTAGCGGTGTCAGCAGGGAGTGTCGATGATTTAAAAAAAGGTTTAGATGGGCGTCTTAGTGAACACAATATACAGTGATATGGGAAATCACAATAACATAAAAACACACACCCACACACACTCTGGATGCACTGGTATCGGTTTTCAACCTTACCAACTATGTAACTTAATGCTGATCTCCCGATTTCATTTAACTTTAGTTTATTTGAACCAGCTTAGTCCAAACTAATGATTTAAAGTTAAATGAAACCAGGAGATCAGCTTTAATATTGTCTGAGGGTCTTGAGGTATTCAGCACTAGCATCTTCTGGAGCAGCCTTTATTTTTACAGCAGTACATCAAAGGCAATGTTTGATAGAAATGCTTCACTCCTGATAATCCTAAAATCACGGAAAAATAATTCTCTATTGAAAATCACTCCAAACAACTAGTTCAGAATTATGGCAGGCAGAATATCTATGTAATTCTGCTACTACAGACCATTTGTAATCATAAATAATAAGTGATATCTATTGTACTGTAATGTATGACCAGAGGTATATATGCAGCCAAGTGACAATGACAGCTGTCTAATGTGTAATGAAGAATAATAGCAAAATGTAATTAAAAAAAGACTAAATAATAAAAAGGTACCCCATTTTTTTTAAATATGGGGTTACAAAGGAATCACAATTTTTTTTTTAAATTTTTTTTTTAAAAATATTTTTTTAATTTTTACCTGAATAATCAATGGTTTTTGATTATTAAAGTGTTATGCCGCATAGACACGATCGGACTTGCAACGGTATAACCTCCGTCGGTATTTCCGACAGAAAAATTTAGAACATGTTCTCTATCTAAGTCCGTCGGAAATGCCAAAAGAAAAAGTGCGATGGGGCATATACACGGATGGAATATCCGACCAAAAGCTCCCATCTGACTTTTTCTGTCGGAAATTCCGACCGTGTGTACGCGGCATTACTAAATCCAGGACCCTGCATTCACTATATCTGGTCTACCACAGTACACAAATGCAATTATTTTAGTAAATATAAACGGCTAAATAACTTTTCTCATCAGCAGTATATAGCAGTCTTGTGACATCTATCTGTGCCAGGTTAAAGCTTGTAGGTGGAGTTGTCCTATCAGGATGCAGGATCCCTGACCCTCTGTCTGGACAGTGCTGATTGGCCCTTTGCTTTTTTCAAGAAGAAAAAAAAAACTCTCTAGCAATACACCCCAAACTGAGCATGTGCAGACTGATTCCACTAATGCCCCGTACACACGGTCGGAAATTCCGACCACAAAATCTGTCGGATTTTTTCCGACGGATTTTGTCCGACACTGGTGTTGCATACACACGGTCGGACAAAGTTGTTGGAAAATCCGATCATCCTGAACGTGGTGACGTTCGTTGCGTACGACGGGACTACGTAGAGGCTAGTAGCCAATAGCTTTGGTCTTGTAATGTGATCTGAGCATACGTGGCACTTTGTCCGTCGGAATTCGCTACACACGATCGGAAAAAGTCCGATAGGACTTTGTTGTCGGAAAATTTGAGAGCAGGAGATAAAACTTTGTCCGTCGGAAAATCCGACGGAAAAAGTCCAATGGAGCCTACACACGGTCGGAATTTCCGACAACATTGTCCGATAGGACATTTTCCGTCGGAAAATCCGACCGTGTGTATGGGGCATTAGTCTGTCTCATGTTTGGGGGCAATGCAAGAAGAGGAGGATCTGTGCAACAACCTTTTTACACAATGCAGATGATTAACCCCTTAGGTTCCTCAGTGAGTATAACAAATTTGCTTTACTGCATATACAGACTGATTTTACTGTTGTGGGTTTAGGAACACTTTAAGTATGTAAAAGTAATAAGTCATGATGAAAATGCCTTTGAAAAGTGCTACCAATTAGACACTGAACACTGCACACTGAAATATTTTGTTTCGGAATTTCGTTTTCCTCGGAAAAATGAATTTATTTAGTTACTCCCGAAATTCGTTTTTATTTATTTTGTTTTTCGTTAAAAATTGCATTAGTCCGAAAATCCAAATGAATTAAGGTCGAATCTGTCATTGAAGGCTTATGGTGTCTGTCGAATGTTCAAAGAAGATTTGACGGAGCAGCTAAACTGTATGACTCTGTATAGTTTAGCTGCAATTCCACCCAATTCCAGCAGAAATCTTTTCTCTCTACGTCGAATCTTCTCTACGTCTAATCTTTTCTCTCTACATCGAATCTTTCCTCTCTACGTCGAATCTTTCCTCTCTACGTCGAATCTTAACTCTCTACGTCAAATCTTTTCTCTCTATGTAGAATAATCTTGGACTAATAGAGTTAAGGTTAGGCACATTCGACCACAGGTTCGATGGACACAGATTGTTATTGTCAGCATCGAATCTCCTATCTATATCGAACTGTTGTCACAATGAAAATGAAAATAATGCATTTGTTTATGTCGGATCTTTCGTTTTTCGGATTCTGCACTTTCGTTATCGTTTGTTAAAACGATAACGAAAATACCTGAAATTCGGACGAAAATGCATTCGGACGAAAACGAATGCACATGTCTACTACCAATTCCTTCTTTTGTGTGCAGAAAGGAGAATGTATTTTTGTATGGTGAAAAGGGAATGAGACTATAACTTAGGTGTGCCACATTTGTTTGCCTTGAGAGTTGTGGAACACATTGGAACTGGTCAGAGAAGTGTAGTGATTCAGGAAGGGATCGGAAAATTTCTTAAATTGGCCTATATGTTAGAATTCTAATGTTCAACCCCCTGTAGATTAATAAACAGATATAAAATGCAAGGATCCACCTTATTGTATATAAAATGAAATGGCTTGTAAAGGTTGCCCTTTGCACTTTATAGGTTTTGATAAAGCGTAAAGCGGTAGGTGATTGAGCAGATGTTGTACAATCAGATTGTGACATTCATGGTCAGTTTTTCTGCCCATACTTCTCAGTGAGACATCTGCCTGTCTTTTGACAGCCTAACACACTGGAAGTGTGCCAGGACTTTCAATTTTCTGACAAAGCCTAATTTGAAAGATAATGAAAATAAATTGGTATATGGAGTGGCGTTCTTTAATTTAGAAAAAAAATCAATGTTTTCACATGAGTACATGAGTAAGTGTTTATCTGGCATGGCTATCTGAACAGAAGAACATTAACAGCCTTCAACCCCTCTGTTGGTAAATAAAGAGCCCTGAGAAAATGCACCACAGCTTGTAGTGTCCATGTGCTCTTCAATACAAGGGCCATCCAATAAAGCCTGGGAGTTCATGGTTTATGGACATAATAGCAATCTGACAACAGAGTTATTAGCATCAGACTGTGGACATTTGAGCTTCCTCCACTTTCCCACAGTCTCTCCGTCCCAGCAATTGATGACATCTTTGCCTAGCACAATAGAAGTGTGTCTTCCTACTAGTACTCGCATTAGTGCTGCTGTTTGATTTGAATGAATGGAGGGGAAATCTTACTCCACAAAGACCATCTGGCTATCAGTTCTCATACAGTAAGAACCGCTCTTTCCCATGGCCTGGAGAATTGGCAGGGGATGCCCTGTGGGTCTTTTCGAAGAAGCCGCTTACCTGTTGACTGCCTAATTAAATTACATTTAAGTAACTTTCCATACATAGGCTCTACACACTATAAACGTGCTTCCCTCCATCTGTTGAGGAACTACAAGTCCAGTAGCCGAAGGTCTAAATTCTTGTTGTCTTTACTATTTCTTAAAGGGAATATACAATGTACAGCAATGTATATACAGTGTACAGTATATAATTTTTTTTTTACGCATGCTCTGTACTAAAACATAAAAGTGGGGCCTATTTATGTTTTCACTTAGGATAAAAAATGGGATCCATTTATGAATGTTTTTACCCAAGATTTCCACATCTTTTGAGAAAATGTGTAAATCTTGGCATAAAACACTGATAAATAGACCCCACTTATATGTTTTAGTACAGAGCATACTTAAAAAAATAATATATATACAGTAATACAGTATGTATAAATACTGTGTGTGTGTATGTATATATATATATATATATATATATATATATATATATATATATATATATATACATTGCATACATTTAAATAATAGATAAATGCATAGTACCATTTTTTTTGTTCATCCTCATTTGATTTGTATGCAGTGATCCCCCCCTGCTGTGTCATTGTATTCTGACAGCGGGACTCCCTATCCATTACAATACACAAATCAGTGCTGCATCATGTACTGATTGAGCAAAAATTATCAAGCAGGTCCGTTCATGAGAAGTCGCCCGATAGATTGACTTTTTATGAATGGGAACGGCCATACATGGATCAATTAAAATTTGTCCAGTTCTGCAGGAACTAACTAAATTTTGATCACTGTATGGCCAGCGTTAGACTGTAATTCAGTCCCATCAACATGTAAGTTTAACTGTAGGTCTCCAGGAATCGTTTCCTAAGGAAACCTGATTGCTGACCTCCAGAATGGAGTGTAGCAGCTTCTGTGTTGGAAGGTGGGTATTTATTTTTATTTTTTATACAAAACAGGTTCAGAAAATAAACTAACCCTTTAAATATAAATATGTCATATGAATATTTCAAATGTTCTACTTATGGAAAGCAGGTGACTCTAGGCTGTTTTCATGTTTTTACTAGGCTATTCTTGTTGTTTACAGAACACAATAGCTGAGGCTGAGATTATAAACATATCATAAATTAAACCCATGATGCAACACCACAAGGAAAGAGTGCAAACCACTTGTCTACCCCAATGCTAAACAGATGATTGGGTGCAAACTGTTTTAACATTTACATTTTTTCTTTCAAATGATGCAGCCCCAAGAATACATGGTTAGTAGCAAGTGAATGTTTTGCTTTAAGCACCCCAAACCTAGAAAAGGCCTTAACATAAAATAAAAAAATCTAAATGAAAAGGAAAACTTCAACATACTACCTCTAAAACAAAAGTCCACTTTTTTTTTTTTTTAAGCAGAGTCAAAAACTCTCTCAAACAACATTCTTATGCTGGTAGCATTAGTAAATATATAGGAAGGTATAATACGTTGGATATTTACTTGTTTTAAATTTATTTTTTTACATTTCTTTATGTGGCCTAGGCCGGAGCCGCGTGACGTCACTCCCAAGTCACTCCCGCGCATGCGCACGGGAGCCGCGATTAACGGCACAGGCTAGGGAAGAAGCGGCACTTAGTTTGTTTCTTCCCCGCGCATACGCCGTTGGAATTTTCGGCGGACTACAAGTGAAATATCTTCTAAATGGCACACATTTAGGAGATATTTCCACTACCTATAGGTAAGCCTTATTCTAGGCTTACCTATAGGTAGAAGTTCAAAAAGTGGGTTTACAACCACTTTAAAGCCCCATACACACGGTCGGATTTTTGCATGGATTCTGTCCGATCGGACAATGTTGTCGAAAAATCCGACCGTGTGTATGCACCATCGGACAGTGTATGTCGGATTGTCCGACGGACAAAGTCCTATCTCCTGCTGGATAGATTTTTTGACAACAAGGTCCGATCACACCAAATCCGATCGTGTGTATGGTAGTCCGACGGACAAAGTGCTACGCATGCTCAGATCACATTACAAGACCAAAGCTATTGGCTACTAGCCTCTACGTAGTCCCGTCGTAGGCAACAAACGTCACCACGTTCAGAATGATCGGATTTTCCGACAACTTTGTCCGACCGTGTGTACGCAAAACCAACATCGGACAAAGTACGACGGACATGATCCGACGGACCTGGTCCTCGGATAATCCGCGTGTGTGTATGGGGCTTAAGGCTGGCCATACACTGATGGATAAAATGTCTCCATCCATGCTATGCGGTTGTCATAATGCCCAGACAGTATTCTTAATTTTTTTTATTTAATGATGCAGAGCTAGAAGAGGCCAACGGGGGTGTCAATTAATTTTGCCCGGTTCATCAGGAACTGACTGAAATTTGCACAGTGTGTGGCCAGCTTAAGGCTCGATTCACATCTATGCATGTTGCTTTTGAGCATTTCTGCAGTGCTTTTTGTGCTTTTTTTTTTTGCTATGCTTTTTTACTGTGATTTTGCTTCGATTTGCATTTTTGGTGCTTTTTGAGGGGGGGGGGGGGGGCAGATTTAAAAATGCAAATTGTGGCAAAATCGCTGCAAAAACGCGGTAAAAACACAATACGTGCTTTTCTGCAGCTTCTTCATTGAAGTCCATTGAACCAAAAATGCAAAAAAAAGCACTGTTCTGCATTTAAAAAAGTCCCTGACCCTTTCCAAAAACGCTGAGGCATAAAAATACATTGATGTGAACATGTTCCACAGGAACCCATGTTCAAAAAAGTCTTGCGTTTCTGCAAAAAGCATAAAAAACGCATTGGTGTGAATGGAGCCTTAGAAGGGATTTTGCCTCACTGTGGAGAGATATTTTCTGATTTCCTCTTGTAGTTCTGGGACAAAATGTAAAGTGAAATCTCCACAAAAAAACACAGATTGAAAAAATACATACTGCATAAACAACTAAGGAAGCAAATTTTGGCTCTAGATTAACTTTTACATTTTAACTTAAAATTCACTGAATCTGACCCACAGTATCTCACAAAAGTGAGTACACCCCTCACATTTCTGTAAATATTTTATTATATCTTTTCATGTGACAACACTGAAGAAATTACACTTTGCTACAATGTAAAGTAGTGAGTAGGGATGAGCCGAACACCCCCCGTTCGGCTCGCACCAGAACCCGCGAACGGACCTAAAGTCCGTGCGAGCTTTAGAACCCTATTAGTCATAATGGATGCGAACGTTCGAAATTAAAAGTGCTAATTTTAAAGGCTAATATGCATGTTAATGTCATAAAACGTGTTTGGGGACCTGGGTCCTGCCCCAGGGGACATGTATCAATGCAAAATTTTTTTTTTAAAAACGGACGTTTTTTCAGGAGCAGTGATTTTAATAATGCTTAAATTGAAACAATAAAAGTGTAATATTCCTTTAAATTTCGTACCTGGGGGGTGTCTATAGTATGCCTGTGAAGGGGCGCATGTTTCCCGTGTTTAGAACTGTCTCTGCGCAAAGTGTCATTTTTGAAAGTAAAAAAGCTATTTAAAATCACTCGCGGCTAATGTTAATTCACGGCTCCCGTAATACAGAGAACAGTCATTCATTGAAACTCATTTATAAAAAAAAGTCATTGATAAAAAATAAAAAAAATGAAAAAAAAAAAGCGTAGGGGTCCCCCCAAATTCAATAACCAGGCCCTTCAGGTCTGGGATGGATATTAAGGGGAACCCCAGCCAAAAAAAAAAAAAAAAATGGCGTAGGGTCCCCCTCAAAATCCATACCAGACCCTTGAGGTCTGGTATGGATTTTAAGGGGAACCCTAGCCAAAAAAAATGGCGTGGGGTCCCCCTCAAAATCCATACCAGACCCTTATCCGAGCACGCAACCTGGCAGGCCGCAGGAAAAGAGGGGGGGACGAGAGCGGCCCCCCCTCCCGCCTGAACCGTACCAGGCCACATGCCCTCAACATTGGGAGGATGCTTTGGGGGTCTAAGACCCCCAAAGCACCTTGTCCCCATGTTGATGAGGACAAGGGCCTCTTCCCCACAACCCTGGCCATTGGTTGTGGGGGTCTGCGGGCGGGGGGCTTATCGGAATCTGGAAGCCCCCTTTAACAAGGGGACCCCCAGATCCCGCCCCCCCCCCCTGTGTGAAATGGTAAGGGGGTACAAATGTACCCCTACCATTTCACCAAAAAAGTGGCAAAAATTGTAAAAATGACAGGAGACAGTCTTTGACAATTCCTTTATTAAAATCTTCTTTCTTCTTTCTTCATCCTTCGGTTTCTTCATCATCTTCTCCTTCCGTCATCTTCTTCCATCTTCTTCTTCCATTTTCTTCTTCCTCCGATCCGCTTCTTCTTGCGCTGGTCTTCTCGTCCTTCTCGTCCGGCATCTTCTTCCGTTGGCGTCGGTGTCGGTGTCTTCTTGGGCCGCTCCGCGCAATGGGAGGCTCCCGCTGTGTGAGGCTCCGCTCCATCTGACAGGTCTTTTAAAACGGAGGGCACCTGGTGACCCCGCCCCCCTCTGACATCATGGGGAAAGCCATCATGGAATTCCCCATGACGTCCCTGTGCGTCAGAGGGGGCGGGGTCACCAGGTGCCCTCCATTATAAAAGACCTGTCAGACGGAGCGGAGCCTCACACAACGGGAGCCTCCCATTGCGCGGAGCGGCCCAAGAAGAGACAGAGACACCGACACCGATGCCGACGCCAATGGAAGAAGATGCTGGACGAGAAGGACGAGAAGACCAGCGCAAGAAGAAGCGGATCGGAGGAAGAAGAAAATGGAAGACTGTCTCCTGTCATTTTTACCATTTTTTCCACTTTTTTGGTGAAATGGTAGGGGTACATTTGTACCCCCTTACCATTTCACACGGGGGGGGGGGGGGGGGGTCCCCTTGTTAAAGGGGGCTTCCAGATTCCGATAAGCCCCCCGCCCGCAGACCCCCACAACCAATAGCCAGGGTTGTGGGGAAGAGGCCCTTGTCCTCATCAACATGGGGACAAGGTGCTTTGGGGGTCTTAGACCCCCAAAGCATCCTCCCAATGTTGAGGGCATGTGGCCTGGTACGGTTCAGGCGGGAGGGGGGCCGCTCTCGTCCCCCCCTCTTTTCCTGCGGCCTGCCAGGTTGCGTGCTCGGATAAGGGTCTGGTATGGATTTTGAGGGGGACCCCACGCCATTTTTTTGGGCTAGGGTTCCCCTTAAAATCCATACCAGACCTCAAGGGTCTGGTATGGATTTTGAGGGGGACCCTACGCCATTTTTTTTTTTTTTTTTGGCTGGGGTTCCCCTTAATATCCATCCCAGACCTGAAGGGCCTGGTTATTGAATTTGGGGGGACCCCTACGCTTTTTTTTTGTTTTTTATTAATGAATGACAGTTCTCTGTGTTACAGGAGCCATCAATTCATTAGCCGCGAGTGTTTTTAAATAGCTTTTTTCCTGCAAAAATGACACTTTTTTGCAGGGAAAGTTCTAAGCACAGGAAACCTGCCCCCTTCACAGGCCACCTATAGACACCCCCCAGATGTGATACTGCAATGCTGTTCTAACAGCATGCACACACAAATCCCCAGAAATAGAGCATATCTTGTCAGCAGCACACTGACACGCTGACACTGACTGAAACATAATATGCGAGGCCGCCGGCACTCCTCGCTGCCGGCGCTGTGATTGGCCAAGCATGCGGGGTCACAGTGCATGCTTGGCCAATCATCAGCCAGCATTGCACTGCGCGGGCCGCAATGCATTGCGGGGCCGCTCGCATCACACGAATTTGATGCGAGCGGCCCCAATAGTTCTGGGCTCGCTGAGCGAGCGAACGCCCGGTGCTCGATTCGAACATGGGTTCGAATCGAACACCGGGCCCATCCTTAGTAGTGAGTATACAGCTTGTATAACAGTGCACATTTGCTGTTCCCTCAAAATACCTCAACACACAGCCATTAATGTCTAAACCGCTGGCAACAAAAGTGAGTACACCCCTAAGTGAAAATGTCCAAATTGGGCCCAAAGTGTCAATATTTTGTGTGGCCACCATTATTTTCCCACACTGCCTTAACCCTCTTGGGCATGGAGTTCACCAGAGCTTCACAGGTTGCCACTGGATACAAAAACATATTTGAGAAGCACACCCTAATGCGTTTAGATTCAAGATAGTGCTGCCATAAGACCAACAAACAATAGCGAACATATTACAGCGCACACATTCAAGAATGACATTTCCTGCAGGGCTAGTTAAAAACACCTGAACATATTCAAAAAATACGGGGGTTTGGTCACACTATATGGTCATATAGTGCTAAGCCCACTTACTGCGACAAAGTACCCCGAATTAGTGGGTCCTACCCTAGTAATGGAATGAAAGGTCCTGCGTCTCAACCATGAGAGCCAAACTCTATGTGGGAGAACTGAAGGGATTCCTCCTATACACTGGTGGCCACTAAATAAAATCTAATGAAGAGGGAGAGGGGTGCTCTAAAGTAGTAGAGTGTACAACTTGTATAACAGTGTACGTTTGCTGTTCCCTCAAAATACCTCAACACACAGCCATTAATGTCTAAACTGCTGGCAACAAAAGTGAGTACACCCCTAAGTGAAAATGTCCAAATTGGGCTCAAAGTGTCAATATTTTGTGTGGCCACCATTATTTTCCAGCACTGCCTTAACCCTCTTGGGCATGGAGTTCACCAGAGCTTCACAGGTTGCCACTGGAGTCCTCTTCCACTCCCCCATGACAACATCACAGAGCTGGTGGATGTTAGAGACTTGCGCTCCTCCACCTTCTGTGATGCTCAATAGGGTTTAGGTCTGGAGAAATGCTTGGCCAGTCCATCACCTTTACCCTCAGCTTCTTTAGCAAGGCAGTGGTCGTCTTGAAAGTGTGTTTGGGGTCATTATCATGTTGGAATACTGCCCTGTGGCCCAGTTTCCGAAGGGAGGGGATCATGCTCTGCTTCAGTATGTCACAGTACATGTTGGCATTCATGGTTCCCTCAATGAACTGTAGCTCCCCAGTGCCGGAAGCACTCATGCAGTCCCAGACCATGACACTCTGTAGGCAAGACACACTTGTCTTTGTACTCCTCACCTGGTTGCCGCCACACACGCTTGACACCATCTGAACCAAATAAGTTTATCTTGGTCTCATCAGACTACAGGACATGGTTCCAGTAATCCATGTCCTTAGTCTGCTTGTCTCTGTTTGCGGGCATTTTTGTGACCAATTTGATGCAGTGTGTGCCGTATGGTCTGAGCACTGACAGGCTGACCTCCCACCCCTTCAACCTCTGCAGCAATGCTGGCAGCACTCATACGCAGTGATGTAAGTAACTCAGTTAAAATAAACTGAGTTACTTAACACAGTTACTTTAGAGGGTAACGAGTAATCTAACTGATTATTCTTCCCCTCATGGTAACGCCGTTCCCATTACTTGGGCGGCGTTACCGCAATTACATCTACTGCCCGGGAGGCCCGCCGTGGGGAGGGGGGCTTTCGCCCGCTGAGCTGAGAAGAGGCTGAGACTCAGAGAGACTGTCTGGACCTCCCCATCCCGCCCCGCCTATCCAGAGGGAGAGAATGTAGGGAGGCAGGGCGGACACTGAAAAATGAAGTCAGCTGACACCAATCGAGTGAAGGGGAGGGTCTCTCTCTCTCCCCACGAGGAAAGGCATCCCTGGAGGCATTCAAGTAAGTGACTGTCTGACGATTCGAATTGCAGTGCAATCGATCCATCCCAAGTCCTCTACCACCTCTGCTTTTTATTGATCCCATTCCTACCCACCCACCATCACTTCTACAACAGAGGTGATGGGTGGGATAGGGTAGGGATGAGATCAGTGGTGGTGGGGGATGGGATCAGTAAGAGGCAGAGGTAGTGGTGGGAGAGGATGGCACCACCAACGCTGCCACCCCCCCAAGTACCACCGCTGCCTGCCACCCCCCCAAGTAGACCACCGCTGCCACCCCCCAAGTACCACCGCTGCCTGCCACCCCCCCAAGTACACCACCGCTGCCACCCCCCAAAGTACCACCGCTGCAACCCCCCAAGTACTGTACACCACCACCACTGCCACCCCCCCAAGTACCACCGCTGCCACCCCTCAAGTACCACCGCTGCCACCCCCTTAAGTACCACCACTGCCACCTCTGTCACAGTTACTTTGCTGAGTAACTTATTACTTTTACAATGTAGTAACCGAGTTACTAACGCAATTACTTTTTGGGAGAAGTAATTTGTAACTTAACTAATTACTTTTTTTAAGTAAGATGACCAACACTGCTCATACGTCTATTTCCCAAAGACAACCTCTGGATATGACGCTGAGCATGTGCACTCAACTTCTTTCGTCGACCATGGCGAGGACTGTTCTGAGTGGAACCTGTCCCGTTAAACTGCTGTTTGGTCTTGGCCACTGTGCTGCAACTCAGTTTCAGGGTCTTGGCAATCTTCTTATAGCCTAGGCCATCTTTATGTAGAGCAATAATAATTTTTTTCAGATCCTCAGAGTTTTTTGCCATGAGGTGCCATGTTGAACTTTGTCAGGGCTGGGCTCAGCCCTTCCTTCCCTGGGCTTGCCACTCAGCTGTCGGCTAATTGCCAGCTCCTATCTCTCCACAGCCACGCACCTGTTGATGATATCCTGCTTGTCAGTCCTGCCTACTTATGCCGTCCAGCCCAGAGGATCTCTGCCTTCGCCTTGGTCAACATCACAGAGACTATCTCCTGCATTCCTGTTAAAAAATTGCTTGGCTGACATCCCTTCTGGCTCCAGATCCTGCTTGCTGTTTTACTACGCTCATCTCTGGCTCCCTGACGTTTGGCTTTTCTGACTATACGTTACGGTTCCTGAACTCTGGCTATGTTTTGACTACGTTTACCTTTTTTTTATATTATATATTTTTTTTTATATTATTAAATATTAAATTATTTAGGTGTACTTCTGTCTCAGTCTGATTCATGGTTTCTGACAAACCAGTGACCAGCATGAGAGAGTAAGAGCGATAACACTATATTATACACCTGCTCCCCATTCACACTTGAGACCTTGTTAGAAGTTGAGGGTAAAGGTGATGGACTGGCCAAGCATGTTTCCAGACCTAAACCCTATTGAGCATCTGTGGGGCATCCTCAAATGAAAGGTGGAGGAGCGCAAGGTCTCTAACATCCACCAGCCCCATGATGTCGTCATGGAAGAGTGGAAGAGGACACCAGTGGCAACCTGTAAATCTCTGGTGAACTCCGTGCCCAAGAGGGTTAAGGCAGTGCTGGAAAATAATGGTGGCCACACAAAATATTGACACTTTGGGCCTAATTTGGACATACTCACTTTTGTTGCCAGCGGTTTAGACATTAATGGCTGTGTGTTGAGTTATTTTGAGGGGAAAGCAAATTCACACTGTTATACAAGCTGTACACTCACTACTTTACATTTTAGCAAAGTGTAATTTTGTGTTGTCACATGAAAAGATATAATAAAATATTTACAAAAATGTGAGAGGTGTACTCCCTTTTGTGAGATACTGTATATGGTCATGCTGCTCTAACTAACAACTGTTTCTGCCCCTCTTTATTTATTGAGGTATTTATTTCTAGGAAGGTCAGTCAGTCTGTAAAGGTAGTTTAAAAAGAAAACCACCACAAAACATCTTGGTGTGAACACTACTACCCTAGACATGTCTGGTTTATTTATATGGCACATACAGTTCTGTCCCATGGCGATACCAGACTTTTTTAGGAGGGGTTAAGCATCATTTGGAGGTCACTTCCACTTCTTCCTTGATCTTCAGCTCCACAGTTCGCACAGCAATAATAAGTATTGTTAATTGGGCTTCACTCAGTTGCAGTTGAGTTTGGCTGCAAGTTGTTAGTCATTGGCCGCCCAAACTCTGAGAAACTTGAGCCCTGAATGGGATGTGAATTTTCCCAGAGTCCCCCACAGTTTTCCGTCTATTTGTAACTTTCAGAATAGAGGACAAAAGAAGTGTGTCGAACAAGAAGCAAATTACTGATGATGTTTAACTTGCCATTGTGTCCACCAGCAATTCCTGTCCCCATAGGCCATCTGGATCTCACTTTTCCCAAGGAATACATTGATCCTTCAGTATTGTCACAGCCATCTAAGACCTGGGAATGCAATGCCCCTTGACACTAGAATGAGCTGGAGAGAGGTGAAAAGGTTTGAGTTTAAGTACTGGTAAAGAATAGGGAAAATCTGAAAAGGTCCCTTTTTCCTATCCGCCATTCTGTCCTGACAGCATCATTGTGTACCTTTTTCACAATTATCATTTTTCTTACTGGGACATCCTAAGAAAACAGTTTAAATCAGGGTGAGCACATTTCATCCTTTTACCCAGAGCTTTCTGCAAGGTCTTCAATGCACTAAACAAATCTTATTGTCTAAAGTACAAAAGGCTACCAAAGAAAATTAAGAAGATATTAAGTGATAATTACAAAGCCATACAATCTTTCCCACGAACTGATAAAAATAATACAGTTTAGAAAAGGAAATAAAATAAGTATAAAATAATGATGTTATAGTTAAGTTGATCATATTTTTCATTTTACAAACTTCAAATTGATATATCTTATTAAGACATGTAAAGAGCACTTTTATACAAAGAAACAAGCCAGTAAGGAATCTCCCTCTTGTTCTGCTAATTTTTGACAAAACAAAAAAAAACAAAAAAACTAAACTAAATTTTGACTAAAGAATAAAAACACAATTGCTGTCAGTTACTGTCAAACCTAAATTTCACATGTGAAATGGTATTAAGCTCAAAACCAAAAATGTAATATAATATATTTCCATAACACCCACCATTTAATTCTCTAGAGCCCCTGCTTAAATATATATATATAATGTTTTGGGATTCTAGGTAATTTTCTAGCAAAAAAGGTAAATTTTTACATGTACGAGAGAAGTGTCAGAACAGGCCTGGTGTTGAAGTGGTTAATAAGAGTAAGCTTAAAATAATTGAAGTACAATGTGGAAAAGAATATATGAATTTACATTTTGGCCATAGATACACTTTAACAGTCATCCCTAAACCTTGCACAAGGCAAAGCAAAAGCCATGTGAAAATAAACACAAACAAATGCATTTTTATAGCAATGACTGGTTGGGTGAGTCAGGAGCCATAAATGCCTCATATGCCAGCTTCTAGTTGGCAAGTTAAATACAAAAATGATTACCGGTATATTATGGCTGTTTGATCCAATGCTAATCAAGTGTGCTTAGCTGTAACTTTGCAGACATCTATGTAATGGTTTTGAAAGGCCAGTGGACCACCTTGAGGTTTTCTTTGGTATGCAGAGTTCCATCACCGTGCCTGAGAAAGCATGGCGCAGCTCTTGCTTTATAGAATGAACTGGCATAGCTATTAAAGGATGCAGCCAAAACGAAGATCTAATGTCTAGAAATGAGTTCACATACCAGAGGGCTCACAAGATGTTTTCTAAGTGCGTGGGAACTGAAACTCAGACTTCAGTCTTATCTAATGAATGTTAAGGTGCTTGTAATCACACCCCAGTGCCAAGCATGTTCCATGAAGTTTGGATGTACTCGAGGGTTGGATAGCTTATTAACGTGGCATTGTTAAAGGAAAGTACAAGGGTCTGTTTGATGTACCATGGTAATGCAAATTAGCGTAGGCTTATGGGAATGTCACAATAAAGACCCCGTTTATCTGTTGGTGGTTCCCACATTCTGCCTTTGATTTCCAATAAGGTCATTTTTATCCAAAATTTTAGCTGCATTGGTACAAATGAGTTGTCTGAATGAATTTTGTGGATTGAACTGCAATTTTTGTCAGGTTGAAGATAATTTGACACGATAGACACAAAAATACTAGTGCTCATTTTACCATCAAAGACAGGTGATTCCAAAAGATAAATGGCAGTTGGAAATTTTGGAAATGATGGTGGTTATATACTACACATGCATGTATGCAAAACAGACTGATACTCCAGGTGACACCATTATTATATCTCTCAAAAGAAGAACAGTATATTGTGCAAAGTTTTCCACCATGACCAGTATACGTCTCTTCTGAAAATGTCAGCTTGAATATATTATATATGATGCCACACAGACATCCCAGTCTGCTGATCTTACATCCAAGCATTGGATGATGTCAGATATCTATTTCCAAGCACCTTGGCTGGCCACAAATGTTACATTCCTAGGCTCCATGCACACTGGCTTAAAAATCGCTGTTTCTACAGGAGTTTTGTGTTTTGTCTGTAGAAACAGCTCAATGTTATCCTATGTGTCCATGCACATTAGGACGTTTAGAGGCATATTGAAAGCCCAGCGTTTAGAGGCCGAAAAAACACCCCTTATGGTTCGTGTTTTTGAGAGCAGTTTTCTGGCAGAAAAAAAATGGTAAACACTTCTAAATGCACAAAAATGCTCTATATAATTTTTTTCTGCCAAAGGAACTGGGTTTTATTTAGGAGCATGGACCCTAAGTATACAATCCCCCTAGTGTCACACAGTGTTGACCACACTCACTAAAAACTGCAAAAGGACCTACCTGACTAGATTTGCAGAGGAATGCGTATACCCTCACACTACATCATTTTTGGTATATCTAAAGATGATTGTACAATAAATCAATTGTTGAGTGACTGAGCTACAAATCGCTGTAAAGTCAGCCAGTTAGTGATTTTATAGAAAATAACTATGATTCCCTTAGCAGGAATTCACTTTAAAAAAAAAAAAAAAAGGTGAATCCCTACGAATAAATCTACTGTCCATGGCCTATTCACACCTAAATGTTCTGTTGTGGTGCGTTAATTTGTTTTAAGGTGGCCCAATTATTATGAGGACACAATTTAAAGAGGAGCTCCAGTCATTTTTGTGTTTATTAAAAGTTAGCAGCTACAAAAAGTGTAGCTGCTGACTGTTAATAAACAAATACTCACCTATCCAAGGATCCAGTGATATGGTCACCTGAACCTTCGATTCTCTCCCTCTCTTCTCCTCTCCCCAGCACTGGCATTTCAACTGTGGACACCTGGCTGTGACAGCTGTGCCGGGTGCACAGTGCACATGCCTCCTGCTGAATGGTCCGGCAGTCTGCCGGGACCAGAGATGTGTCCCAGAAGTCTGCAGGGAGAGAGAAGAAAAGGAGAATTTCTGCTCGGTTCGCCTAGGTGATCCGAGTGAAAGTTGGAGTGGGCACCTGTCAAAACTAGGTACCCGCTTTCTACAAAAAAAAATGACATGCAAAATATGGCAGGGATGGATGCTCCACTTTAATCACACAGTGCAACAATTAGTCACATATCTATATAAAATGCAAAAATCTGCATAAATATAAATACTGTACATTAATCCTAAAGTGCAGTATAATATCACAATAAAAATAAAGTATATATGTATAAAAGTGCATAAAGTGCAGATAACGTTGTCAGGGCTGGGCTCAGCACTTCCTTCTCTGAGCTGACTGCTCAGCTGTCAGCTAATTGCCAGCTCCTATCTCTCCACAGTTACTCAGCTGTTGATGATATCCTGCTCATCAGTCCTGCCTAGTTAAGCCGCCCAGTCCAGAGGATCTCTGCCTTCCCCTTGGTCTGTTTAACTACGTTGATCCCTGACTTCTGGCTTGGCTGACTATACATTCCGGTTACTGAACTTTGGCTATGTTTTGACTACATTTGTTCTTTTTACTTTTATTATTAAACAACTGTGATTTAACTATACTTCTGTCTCGGTCTGATTTCATGGTTTCTGACAAACATGCAAAAAAGTCCTCTATAGGCCAAACAACAAATGCATACAATATATGTGTAGCACATTTTCTAGTGAGTGTTCATTTCATGAGGTGGTAGCTGTTGCTTCTCTACACTGAGAAGAGTCTGGCAACAATCTGAGTTGTTGGTGGAGGAATTATAACTTTTATACAAATATACTTTTTTTTATTGTGATATTATACTGCACTTTAGAATTAATGTATTAATATTTATGTGGATTTATCCACTTTATAAAGCTATGTGATCTTGTAATTAATTGTTGCACTCTGATTGTATGGCACTGCAGATGATTATATTTATGGTTCCTTAAGGTTTTTCTATATATCAACCTTTCTGCTAGCAGGCTCCTTTATCACAGCGCGGACCTTATATTAGATATTTGGATTATGGGGACAGGAAGCAAGGAGAATTCTCTCCATTGGGACCCACACACAATAAAAAAAATAATTTGAGAGGCTCTGAAAGTTTTTGCTTGAATCACACATTAACACGTGTATTAAAACCTTTCTTCATGTGAGCACTTTTACTCTTATTATGTTACTACATATCAAAGAAGGCAGTATAATGTAGCAAAGTACCAGAACTTGGAAGCAGCTGCTGATGTATATTGCAGGCAGTGAACATGAAAGTGTATTGGCAGATATCCTTATCACAGGCCTCATAATTGTGACTATTAAACATTGATTGATATGGACTCTGATCTTGAACAGTTGTATTGGACAATAATTTTCTGGCAAGGACATTTCTTTGTATAGAACATTGGTTGTAGCAGAATTTTTTTCAATGAATGCACTAATTCCATAGGAGCTGTGCGTTAATCTAGAACAATTTATTTGAATTCCTTTTTTCACTGGTCCAACTGATTTGTGGCTTTCTGCAACAATTCCTAATTGAAGACACTTGTAATTATTTTTTATAGGTGATGTGAATCACAGGATGATGAACAAAGATGTGCGCCCAGGTCGACAACATCTGGTTTCGCATACGTGTGTGACAGGCACACTTCAAAAAGAGCAGCATGCTGCCCCCTCCATGTTCTCATTGGGAATCAGTTTGATTACAGTGATGGGAAGCTCTTTCCCACATTCTCCCACCTCATTCTAAAGCTTGTCCCTATTGTCTAACACACTCTCCACCTGCTCCGCTGGGAGCATGGTATTATCCTCAGGCAATTCACAGTCAATTTACCATGCTGTAATAGATGCCTCTCCTATTGTGCTGCTGAATGCGTGTATTGGCTATACGAGTGTGGGAAAGTCTGACAAGTTTGGGACTCAGGCATTTGTATGCAAGCTCTGGGGTATAAATAGGGGAGAACTGGCTGTAGATCTCACATCGCTCCTAGCTCATCACTAGAGCAGTCGCAGCTACTCATATACTTTAGACCATGGCTCCTACAAGCATTCCTGTGGACCACCTTTCCCCAAAGGAAAAAAACAAAGTAAGTTTAATTTCTGATAACCAATGGCAAACAGCATGACAGTAATTTTTAGCAGCCAATCAACATGACTGCCTGCTCTCCATGTATTGGGAATGGTTAATTAATGTATTTTTCTTATTTATTTTCCTAGCTAAGAAAACCCATTGTGGAGAAGATGCGTAGAGACAGAATCAACAGCAGCATTGAACATCTGAAGGTTCTCTTGGAAAAGGAGTTCCACAAACAGCAACCCAATGTCAAGCTAGAGAAAGCTGATATACTGGAGATGGCAGTCAATTACTTACAACAACAAAAAAGTAAGTTTCATTCTTTTATTTACACTCCTAACACATGTCCCATCTAATGATGCTGCTTTTGAGTAAAACCTCTTGCACATAAGTCTAATGGATTGTATTATTATTATTCTAGATCAACATCAAACAATCAGCGTGGAACGTTTACAACGGGATTACAACCAAGGATATTCCTGGTGTGTTACAGAAGCGTTGCAGTTCCTGTGCCATTATCCAGAAAGTGGAGAGGCCCAGAAAAAGTTGCTTAACCACTTGACCGTGCCTCAAAAGGTTCCTGTCTTTCCTTATCTCGCGTCTTCCAGCGATTCAAAGCAAGCCACAGCAGCAAACAGCCCAGTCAAGATATGGAGACCATGGTGATGTGGTCTGAACTCTGCAACCAAAGAGGGACAGATATGACTTGAAATAAGTCACGTGGACCTCTGTCGGTATGGAACTGTGTTCATTTTTCATCAGTATGCTTGGATACAGCAGCAACAACTTAACAGCAGCAAAGACTGTAAAGCATCAGGTTATCCCTTGGGATTACAGTATAACATCTCTCTTTGAAGAGAGAGACGTCTCTGTAACTTAAAAAGGACTCAGAGACGTTAACCTTTGCAAGGTCTTTTCAATATGTATTATTTGTGATAATGTTCATGCTATTTGATTCCTCTGTACTAAGTACTGAGGTTCTATAATATGTGTAGATGTGGTTTATATAATGAAGGGCTCTATATCAATATAATATAGGGGAGCAATTATACAACGTAAGAAGCATCATCTGCTCCATCTCCTTCATTAGGAAAAAGTAACTTCTAAGAAGTTAAGTTGACAGTGAACAAAAGTTATTTTTTCTATAATATTTGTAGATTTCTTATTCTTATTTGTAGTAATCCTAATGGGAAAAACAAGTATTGTAAATGACTTTTTTCGTCTGTTCTCAATGCATTTGTTTAACAAGTGCTTTACCTTATATTTCCTCAAGAAATGCCCAGGTATATAGCAATGCTATTGGCATTTAGCCAAGAAGGACTTTATTCTGTGGATCATTGATTTTAGTCTCCTGTAGTCTACAGAATGAAGTCCTAAATTAGTATGGAGCAAGCTTGCTCTGGAAGCTCTTGTGGAACTACAAGAATCAGCCTGCCATGCTAGAAGTTGTAGTTTCACAACAGTAAAAGGAGGCAAAGTGTACTTGTCTCCTAACATTAACTTTTATAAAGTTGATATGTATTAACTGTAATGTCTTCTGGATGCAGAAGACAAAATGTTGTAATAACACTGATGTTATTTTACATCAACTGTGCCTTGTTCACATTGTGTCTTTTGTAAAGATGCTTTTAGGTATAAAAAGGATTTGTAAAAAATATTTTTTGTATTGTAGCTGCAGATGCAGTTTCATATGTTACATTGTATTTCTCATTCTTAAAGAATATTGTTGTGTGTGTTATATACACAGGCACTGTGAAACAGTCCAAAAAGACTCAAGGAATATTTAAATCAGAATAAAATATTCCCTAAACTAAAATCACTGACTTCTGGTCTGCGTTATTTTACATTTCAAAAAATGATATATGTGGTTACCTGGAATAAAGTCTGCAGCTCAGGGAAAAAAGGGTGGAAAAAAAAGCTGCAGTTACAGAGGAGACAATGAAGTGGTATTGTTATAAAGGGCTGATGGTGGAGATGGGTTTTGCTGTGTGCTGGTACCAGGTCACGGCCCCCAGTATCACAGTACTAAGGGGTGAGCAGGACAAGGAAGGCTATGATGTGGAGACCATTACACTAGGGGATCTACAAGAGTATGGTCAGCTACTGGCAGGGGTTGAGGCAGTTGGCAATCAAAAGTTAGGTCCAGGTTGGGGGTAGGACAGGCAGCAAACAAGTGTAGTCAGGTGAATCCAGATCAGCATAAAAATAGCCAATCAGAAGGATAATACAGCTCTTTTACACAAACAGGGTAACTGGCAAGGAGACATAGCACCAGCCACTTCTAGGGCTGATACCTAAATATCCTTTGGGTAATAAAGACATGCCCAGAAATGTTTCAGAAGAAAAATATGGGGAACCTACCGGCAATAAAACAACCCAAACCACATCCCAAATGAGTCAGAAAAGAGAAAAGAAAATGCCCCAGGGATTGTATGGGTGAGGGTTGGGTATATAACAACAAGTAAAGAAGTAAAGAAAAAATGACTACATTTTATTCAAAATGTATAAAATACATAATAATATGTATTTTATACATTTTGAATAAAATGTTGTTATTTTTTCTTCTTTACTTGTTGTTATAAACCCAACCCTCACCCATCCCTGGGCATTTTCTTTTCTCTTCTCAGAATTGTTTCAGAGAGCACTGGTAGTCCTGGCAAGGATTCTGTGAGCACCACTGTAAAACTGCCCATACATATACAATTTTCATGTTAATTTTCCTTAACCTCCCTGGCGGTATTCCCGAGTCTGGCTTGGGGTGGTATTCCAGTACCATAAGCGGTAACCCCGAGCCAGACTCGGGATCGCATTGCAGGATACAGGGGAAGTTACTTACCTTGTCCCCTGGATCCTGCGACGTCTCCCCGCTGTGTGTGCGAGCTCCTCCGCTCCATTCACACAGTACCCGAGTGTCGCTGAGCTCCGTTCCCTGCGACGTTACGACGTACGGGAGCGGAGATCAGCGCCAAATTCAAAAAAGTTAAAACACACAATACACATAAAGTACTGTAATCTTACAGATTGCAGTACTGTATAAAAAAATTACACATCCCCTCTGTCCCGAGTGGTCTGTCCAGTGCCCTGCATGTAGTTTTATATTATAAATACAGCTTTTTCTGCCTGGAATTTGGAGATTGTCCATAGCAACAACAAAGTGTCCCTTAATGTCAAAAGTGGTTTTAGACCAGCTAGAAAACAGCGATAATAAATTAGAATCACAATTCGTCATCAAATACTAAATCTAATGACAGCGACAATTCTGCAACTGAGCAAATTTCAGTGTTTTTGATTTGATTACATTATTGTATAATTTTTATAGTTATTTATTATATTATAATTTATGATTTTGTGTTTCAAACTTTATCATACCCGGGATGTCTACTAGACTCTGGTTTGGACAGATTTAAATGAGTTATTCCTAAGAATTGCATGTCTACAATATAAAACGCCAAATTTCCATGCAAAATAATTGTACCGCTTTTGGTATAAAATTCCTGACATAATCATACCGCCAGGGAGCTTAAGCCCTGGTTCCCACTGGTGCAATTTGACATGTCAAATCGGCGGCAATGGCACCGCCCCAATCGGTGCGACACCGCACAGATTTCAAAAAGTAGTTTCTGTACTACTTTTTGCGATTTCAGGTTGCGATTTCCATTGACATCTGTGCAGAAACCTGCACAGATGTCTATGAAATCGCTGCTGAAATCGGGACTGACATGCAGGAGTGAAATTGTGTGAGTTCAGCTGAACTCGCACGGCTTCATTCCCGCAGCTCAGTGTGAACCTGGGCTTAGATTTTCCTTCAACTATGTCGTGCAAGGGCCTGCCTGCATACACATTTAATTTGTTTAGGTTTGACCTCGTATTATATGGTCTTGGTAAGTCAAAAGGAAAATTGTACAAGAAAATTGTATAATGTATGGCCAGCCTAAGGCCCCTTTCACACTGGGGCGTTTTTCAGGCGGTACAGCGCTAAAAATAGCGCCTGTACACCACCTGAAAAAACCGGCCCCATTCACTCCAGTGTGAAAGCCGGCGTTCTTTCACACTGGAGCGGTGCGCTAGCAGGACGGTAAAAAAAGTCCTGCTAGCAGCATCTTTGGAGCGGTATAGGAGCGGTGTGTTCACCGCTCCTATACCGCTCCTTCCCATTGATCTTAATGGGACACCGCGGTAATACCACGGCAATACCGCTGCAAAGCGCCGCTACGGATTTTAAGCGGCCGAATACCGCGGCTAAAACGACGGTAAAGCAGCGCTAAATATAGCGCTGCCTTACCGTCGCTGCGGCTCCCGCCCCAGTGTGAAAGGGGCCTAAGGCTCGATTCACATCTATGCATTTTGCTTTTGAGCGTTTTTGCAGTGCTTTTTGCGGTGCTTGCCGCGTTTTTGGACACGCGTTTTTACCGCGATTTGCGTTTTTGTATTTTTTTATTTTTATTTACATTTTTTTTTTACACTGTGGTTGCTTAGCAACCAGGTATATACAGTGTAAAAAAAAAACGTTAACGCAAAACGTAAATCGTGGCAAAATCGCGGTAAAAACGCGGCACTTGCGTTTTGGATGCGGGTCCATTGACTTCTATTACATGCAAAACGCTGCATTTTGCATGACAAAAAGTCCCTAACCCATTCCAAAAACGCAGAGGCACAAAAATGCATTGATGTGAACATGTTCCATAGGAACCCATGTTAAAAAATTTCCCTGCATTTCTGCAAAATGCAAAATGTATCAAAAAACGCGCTAGTGTGAATGGAGCCTTAGTACTGGAAATGATAATGAAGTCCTGGTAGGGATTCAGCAAGTGCTATTGGAAGTACTGGCAGGAATTGTGGAAGTCCCAGGAATCCTGGAAATGCAGAAATAAGAGGTGTAGGAGCATCGCTTAGTATCTTGTTACCAATAAATAGATATTCCTGGATGCACCAATATTACTGCTAGAGTATTAGCACCTTTTATTAGATGTGCAGACTAGAACAGATGTACCTCAATACAGCAGTGCATAAGGGCTACCATCCAGGAATTTCTTTTTAATGGGAACACAGGGGTTGATTTACAAAAACTGGAGTGTGTGAAAACTGGTGCAGCTGTGCATGGTAGCCAATCAGTTTCTAACTTCAGCTTGTTCAATTAGACAAAAAAAAAAAACCAAAAAAATGGAAGTTGTTTGTTTTATATTCAGTGCTGCAGCAGATTTTGCAGTTTTAGTAAATCATCCCCACAATGCTAACTGGAAAACAGGCAGTACCCAGGGTGAGAAGAGTGACCTCTTGTGGCCATTTTTGAGAACATATCTAACTATCTGATACATAGTGTACCACTCAATACTCTTTGTAGCTAACCTCCTTGTTCTTGGTGCGGTGTCTTGGGAAAGGCATGTAGAAGAATCTAATTTGGGCTTTCACCATTAATTAGACTTACCTTGCTTTGTAGATATCACCTCTCAACATCTGATGAAAAAGTGAAAGCCAGTGTATGAAACTTGAGAAGTAGCACTCTCCGTTCACACCAATGCTGTAATAAAAGTCATGTCTATTAACAATTGAACAACCTATACTTATGTTATTGGATGATATACATCCTTTAAATAATGTATAGACACTCATTACAGATTGGGTAGGGGAGAATTTAGGGAGGTGTACTTTGACTGCACCCAGAAACAGGGTTTCTATTTAATGCCAACTCCAATAAAGTTGGGCGCTGAGTAAACTCTACATAAGAACAGAATGAAATGATTTGCAAATCTAATATTTTATTCACAATAGAAAATGTATCAAAAGTTTAAACTGAGAAAATATACAATTTTAAGAAAAAAAATAAGGTAACACAACTCTAAAAATCCCCCTTACATCAGGTATCTCCATCAGAGCACTCCCATCAGATCAGATGTCCCCATCAAAGCACCCCCTTACATTGGTTGTCCCCATCAGAATATTCCCTTACATCAGTTGTCCCCATCAGAGCATCCCAATATCAGAGTGCCACCTTATAACAGATGTCACCATCAGAGTGCCACCTTACAACAGGTGTCCCGATCAGAGTACCCCCTTACATCAGGTGTCCCTATTAGAGTACCCCTTTAGATCAGATGTCCCCATCAAAGCACCCCTTTACATCAGTTGTCCCCAGAGGGGGGTCCCTTTTAATCATAACATCCCCTTACATCAGGTGTCTCCATCAGAGTACCCCTTTATATCAGGTGTCCCCATCAGAGTGCCACCTTACAACATGTGTCCCAATCATAGTACCCCCTTTGCAGCAGGTGTCCCCATTAGAGTACCCCCTTACATTAGATGTCCCCATTAGATTACCCCCTTACATCAGGTGTCCCCATCAGGGTGTTCCACTACAACAGGTGTCCCCATCATAGCACCCCCTTACATCAGCTGTCCCCATCGGAGCACCCTCTTTAGATCAGATATCCCCATCAGAGCACCCCTTTTAGATCAGCTGTCCCAGTCAGAGTGCCCCTTGCATCAGGTGTCTCCATCAGAGTACCCCCTTACTTTAGATGTCCCCATCAAAGTACTCCCTTACAACAGGTGTCTCCATCAGAGCACCCCCTTTAGATCAGATTTCCCCATTAGAGTAACGCCTTACATCAGGTGTCCCCTTCAGAGCTCTCCCTTTAGATCAGATGTGCTCATCAGACCACTCTCTTAAAACAGGTGTCCCCGTCAGAGCACCACCTTTAGATCAGATGTCCCCATAACATTGTCCCCTTACATGAGCTATGTGGTATATTCCTCCCACACACCATACTGGAATAGCCTGTATAATTAAAAGGTTGTTGCAATGGCTCTGGACTGGTCACAGTGTACAACACGGAAAAAAAATATTTCCATGGCAAGTTTAATTTCGAAGTGCAAAGCTCCAGTCCTTATTCTTGTATGATCACTAGAGCATGGCTGAACACCCCCCAGTTTGGTTCGCACCAGAACTCCCAAACAAAGAATAGGTTCGGACCCGAGCTGCAAACTCTATTAAAGTCTATGGGACCCCAACATGAAAAATCAAAAGTCCCCATTTTGAAGTCTTATATGCAAGTTATTGGCCATAAAAAGAGTATGTGGACCCGGGTACTGGCCTGGGGGACATGTATCAATTCAAAAAATGTTTTTTGAAAAAGATTGTTTTTACAGGAGCAGAGTTTTTAATGATTCTTAAAGTGAAACAATAAAAATTAAAAATTCCTTTAAATATAGTGCCTGTGGGGTCCCCTTATGCCGCGTACACACGATCAGACTATCCGACTATCCGGCGGACTTGGTCTAGAGTCCACTGGACAATCCGATCGCGTGTGGGCTCCGGCTGACTTTTTCTTCCCAAAAGTCCGGCAGAAAGAAGTTTTGACTCAAAATTATCCGCTGGACTCGGCAGTCTGGCGGAAGATCCGGCCGTCTGTGTGCTAGTCCGCGGGACTTTTGAAATGAACGGACTTGCCGACACATGGAGTAAAGTCCGTTCATTGTGAACGTGACTCCAGGTAGACGGGACTAGCAAAGGAAGTCAATGCCGCCGCCTCGATCGGCGAGATTGACACCTCGCTAGCCCCGTCGCCTGGTATGGATTTAAAGGGGAATCCCTACGCCGAAAAAATGGCGTGGGGGTCCCCCCCAAATCCATATCAGACCCTTATCCGAGCACGCAGCCTGGCCGGTCAGGAAAGGGGGTGGGGACGAGTGAGCGCCCCCCCTCCTGAGCCGTACCAGGCCGCGTGCCCTCAACATGGGGTAGTGCTTTGGGGAAGGGGGTGCCCTGCGGCCTCCCCACCCCAAAGCACCTTGTCCCCATGTTGATGAGGACAAGGGCCTCTCCCCGACAACCCTGGCCATTGGTTGTCGGGGTCTGCGGGCGGGGGGCTTATCAAGGGGCCCCCAGATTCCGGCCCCCCACCCTATGTGAATGAGTATTAGGGTACCATGTACCCCTACCCATTCACCTGGGGAAAAAAAAGTGTACATAAAAAAACGCAACACAAGTTTTTAAAATACTTTATTACACAGCTCCGGGGTCTTCTCTTCTTCCGTCTTCGGGTGTCCTCTCTCCAGAATCCTCCGCTATCTTCTGCTCTTTTACTAGCGGAGGAGCCCGGCTTTCTCCTTCGTCGCCGTCTGGGGGTTTTCTTCCGACTTCGGGGGTCTTGTCCTGCTCTTCGGTTCTTCTTGCCGGGCCTCCGCTTTCTTCTTCCAGCTCTTTTACTAGTGTTGGCCCGGTCTTCTGCTTCGTCGCTGTTGTCGATGCCGCCGCTGCCTTCTGCTTCTTCTTCTTCTTTATATAGGGACAAGGGGCGAGGTCACCGGCTCATGTCACATGGTGACCTGCCCCTTATGATGTCACAGTCCCAGCATCCTCCGGGACTGTGACATGTTGAGGGCACGCGGCCTCCCCATGTTGAGGGCACACGGCCTGGTACGGCTCAGGAGGGGCGGGGTGCTCGATCGTCCCCACCGCTTGGATAAGGGTCTGATATGGATTTGGGGGGACCCCCACGCAGTTTTTTCGGCGTAGGGACTCCCCTTTAAATCTATACCAGGCGACAGGGCTAGCAAGGTGTCAACCTCACATTGACTTCCTTCACTAGTCCCATCTACCTGGAGTCACGTTCTAAATGAACGGACTTTACTCCGTGTGTGGAAAAGTCCGTTCATTTCAAAAGTCCGGCGGACCTCAGCCAAAACTCCGGCGGATTGTCCGTCGGATCTAGTCCTAGAAAAGTCCGGGCGTGTGTGGGCAAGTCAGCGCGTTCGGAAAGTCCAGCGGAACTCCGCTGGAAAGTCTGGCGGATTGTCCCCTGGATTAGGTCCGCTTGATAGTCTGGCCGAATAGTCCGATCCTGTGTACACGGCATAAGTCTGTCTGTAAGGTGATGCATCTGTACCGTGTATAGAACCTTCTGCATCAAAGCTGACCTATGTAAAAAAAAAAATAATCCATTTAAATTGATACACGGTTGCAAGTTATTGCTGGCAATACAACATAAAAAAACTGTGTGGGGTCCCCTACTGAAAACATACCAGACCC
The DNA here is from genome assembly GCA_028564925.1 of Lithobates sylvaticus. Classification (NCBI taxonomy): domain Eukaryota; kingdom Metazoa; phylum Chordata; class Amphibia; order Anura; family Ranidae; genus Lithobates; species Lithobates sylvaticus. The sequence continues at coordinate 150,380,535 of CM053035.1, read as the reverse complement.
TTATCAGAGCACGCAGCCTGGCAGGCCAGGAAGGGGGGGGGGGGCAAGTGAGAACCCCGCTCCTGAACCATACCAGGCCACATGCCTTCAACATGGGGGTTTGCTTTGGAGTGTTGGGGCTCTGCCCCCCACTTTAAAGCACCTTGTGCCCATTTTGATGGGGACAAGGACCTCTTCCCTACAACCCTGGGCAGTGGTTGTGGGGGTCTGTGGGCAGGGGGCTTATCGGAATCTGAAAGCTCCCCAGATCCCAGCGCCCCCCTATGTAAGTGAGTATGGGGTACATTGTACCCCTACTCATTAACCAAAAAAGTGTCAAAAATAAATGAAGACAGGAGCCCGTTTTTGACAATTCCTTTATTAAAAAAATAAAACAATGTCCCCCCAAAGTAGATCCATCGTCAATCATGACACCCACCGGACCTGAAGAAAAATAAAAAACGCTCTGGCCGCGATGAAGGCTAACCCCTTGTGAAGTCACCGACCGGTGCATGCTGGGCTGGTGATGTCACAAGGGGCAGTGCCACCAGGTGACGTCGCCCCTTACATATTTAAGAACTATCCGATGGAGGAGCAGGCATTCGGCAGTTTACCTTCATTGCAAGCAGAACGTTTTTTGTGTTTTCAGGTGTGCCCCAAAGCACCCCCCTGTGTTGAGGGATTGTGGCCTGGTATGGTTCACTCATCCTTCCGCCTTTCCTGGCTTGACAGGCTGTGTGCTCGGATAAGGGTCTGGTATGGATTTAGTAGTGGACCCCACACCGTTTTTTTTTTTTTTGTATTTCCGGCAATAACTTGCAACCACGAATCAATTAAAATTTTATTTTTTGGGGAATTTTGTCGGGGACCCCAATTTTTTTTCATTCAGCTGTCAGCCAGAAAGCCCGCGGACAGTTGATGACTCATCCATTGTCAAGGATGCAGCGGCTAGCTTCCCGGCGCCGCTCCTTAAAAATCTATTAACTGTGCACTCGGCAGGCAAAGATCCCGAACCGATCACCCATCCCTAATGATAACATGGAAATGCAATGTTTCAGGACCGAGCAGAAACCTTTCTCAGAGATGAGATCATAAAAGTATACAGAGATTTGCACTTTAACTAGTTGCAGACTTTGGGTGTGCTACATATGAAAAAAAAAAACATCACCTTGTACACAGGGTGTAGGGATGAGCCGAACACCCCCGGGTTCGGTTCGCACCAGAACCTGCGAACGGACCGAAAGTTTGCGCGAACGTTAGAACTCTATTAGTTACAATGGACGCGAACGTTTGAAATCTAAAGTGCTAATTATAACGGCCAATATGCATATTATTGTCATAAAAAAGGTTTGGGGACTCGGGTCCTGCCCCAAGGGACATGTATCAATGCAAAAAGAAGTTTCAAAAATGGACGTTTTTTCTGGAGCAGTCATTTTAATGATGCATAAAGTGAAAAAAAAAAAAGTGAAATATTCCTTTAAATGTGGTACCTGGGGGGGTGTCTTCACATGCCTGTGAAGTGGCATGTGTTTCCCGTGTTTAGAACTGTCCCTGTACAAAATAACATTTGTAAAGGAAAAAAAAGAAGCCATTTAAAACTGCTTGCGGCTTTAATGTCAAGTCTTGTCCTGGCAATATGGATGAAAATATTTGAGAAAAATGGCATGGCTACCCCATCACCTAACCCCCCCCCCCCCCCCCCCAGCCCATTACCAGCCCCTTTGGGTCTTGAATGGATATTAAGGGGAACCCCGCACCCAAAATAAAACCCTATACCTACAACCATATATACTCTGAACAGCAGTATACAGGCGGTGCAAACAAGACAGGGACTGTAGGTTTGTTCTTAAGTAGAATCTGTTTGTAATTTTGAACAGGTACATTTTTAAGTGTAGCTCCATCCATGGAGAACATAGGGAAGGGTTATCACCCCTGTAACATTTGTTTTGCTGTCTGTGCACCTGTTCAGAACATTTCACCTCACTTTCCGTCCCAATGACAAATGTTTTTGGAAAAGTGGGGTTTTTATTGAAACAAAGATTGGTGATAAAGCATCAGTAGAGAGGAGATACCTTTTTCCCAAATTAAATCTAACAGGATAGAATTTCCCTTCCTAGGGGTAGATTTCCTCTCACTTCCTGTTTTCTCCTTCCGTTTGCAAGTAGGAGTCGTTTCTAAGTTGGATGTTTGAAAGTAGGGGCCTGTCGTATATACTCTGCAGAAATTTGCCCCATTAGATGTTGGTGTTGCCACAACACTGTAAGCCCTCACAGATACTCTTGGTGGGCACTGGAATGCCCTGCTGTGAATTATTAGATCAAGATTTGTAATTACACGCCCCTGTTAAACAGGGGCTGAAAAATTGGGCCTTGGGCACTGGTGCTGGTGCCCACAACACTGCAACCCCTCACAGATACTGTACTTGGAGCACAGCAATGAGACCTGTTGCAAAGCATTGCATAAAAAATTGTAATTACACGCCCCTGTTAAACAGGGGCTGAAAAATTGGGCCTTAGGCACTGGTGCTGGTGCCACAACACTGCAACCCCTCACAGATACTGTACTTGGAGCACAGCAATGAGACCTGTTGCAAAGCATTGCATAAAAAATTGTAATTACACGCCCCTGTTAAACAGGGGCTGAAAAATTGGGACCCAAAAACAAAAATGTTCTTCCAAGCTATCATCAGGATCATTTAGAAGGAAGAGGATAGTCAGTCAACATAACAGGACAGTCACTCAGCATCAGCATAGGCAGTCTTGAAGGGATGTGGCAGTTCAAAATAAATTATTCTGTTATATCAGCTTCAGGTGCCTGGTAGCTGGTGGTGATCCAAGACTGATTCATCTTTATGAAGGTCAGTCGATCAACCGAGTCGGTGGACAGGCGCACCCTGTGATCGGTGACAAAGCCTCCAGCAGCACTGAATGTACGTTCCGAAAGGACGCTGGATGCAGGACAGGCCAGTAGCTCAATTGCATACTATGCAAGCTCTGGCCAGTGATCCATCCTCAAGACCCAGTAAGCCAGAGGATTTTCGGTGGAAAAGGTGTCCAAGTCTGACCTTGCCCCTAGGTATTCCCGCACCATGTATATCAGACGCTGGCGATGGTTGCTGGAACCGATCATACCTTGGGGCTGCGGACTAAAAAATTGTCTGAACGCATCGGTCAGACGTCCACCTTACCCACCGCTCCTTCTGCTACTGACCGAAGCCTCAGCAACTCGTCGTCCAGGACCAGGAGTTTGTAACCTCCCAGTCTCTGGGAACGTGTTGCACAGACCTTTCTGCAAGGCCTCCCGGAGATGTCTCATCCTCTGCTCCCTCTGCGACGGCAAGATAAGGTCCGCAACCTTACCCTTGTACCGTGGATCAAGGAGAGTGGCCAGCCAGTAATGGTCCCTCTCCTTGATCCAAAGAATACGAGGATCCTTCCGCAGGCTTTGCAGGATCAGGGAGGCCATGCAACGTAGGTTAGTTGAGGCATTCAGTCCGGAGTCTTCTGGGTCACTGAGGACGACATGATCCGCAGCCACCTCCTCCCAGCCACGTACAAGTCCACCGGTTTTTTGGGACTGTAAATCATCCCTAAAAGACTGCTGCTGCGGATGCTGAGTGCCAGGCTCCACCTCCATGCTGACACAATCCTCCTCCTCCTCTTCCTGTGTGATGGGTGGGAGAGAAGGAACACTGTCTGGATAAAAGGGGCCTTGAGAGGCAAGGAAGTCCTCCTCTTCCTGCCTCTAGTGCCCTGTCCATTATTCCACGCAGCGTATGCTCCAACAGGTGGACAAGAGGTACAGTGTCACTGATGTATGCACTGTCACTGCTCACCATCCTCGCGGCCTCCTCAAATGGTGACAGGACAGTGCATGCATCCCTGATCATGCTCCACTGGCGTGGTGAAAAAAATCAGAGCTCCCCTGACCCTGTCCTGGTGCCGTAGTCGCACAGGTACTCATTGATGGCCCTCTGCTGCGTGTGCAGTCGCTGCAGCATGGCCAACGTTGAGTTCCACCTGGTGGGCATGTCACATATAAGGCGGTTCTTGGGAAGGTTCAACTCCTTTTGCAGCTCAGTCAGCTGGCATTATAGGATCAGCAGAATTGCACACAGACTTTCCTGGCCTGCCTCAGGACATCCTGTAAGCCTGGGTACCTGCCCAAGAACCGCTGCACCACCAGGATAAGGACGTGAGACATACAGGGCACATGGGTCAGCTGTCCCTGTCGCAGGGCAGAGAGAAGGTTGGTGCCATTGTCACAAACCACCATTCCTGGCTTAAGCTGGCGTGGCGTCAACCTCCTCTCGGCCTGCCCCTGCAGAGCTGACAGAACCTCTGCCCCAGTGTGGCTCCTGTCCCCCAAACACACCAGCGCAAGCACGGCATGGCATCTTTTTGCCTGCGTACTTGCGTAGCCCCTTGGATGCCTACGGAGCACCACTGGTTCCGAGGACAGAGCACTCGAAGAGGCCATGGAGGAAGAAGAGGAGGGGGTGGAGGAGAGAGGTGTGTCACAACCAGTAGTAGTATTTTGGAGGCGTGGTGGCGGAACAACCTCCAACACTACTGCACCTTGTCCTGCATCCTTCCCAGCTGCCAAAAGAGTGACCCAATGGGCCGTGAAAGATAGGTAACGCCCCTGTCCATGCCTGCTGGACCATGAGTCAGCGGTAATATGCACCTTACCACTGACCGCCCTGTCCAGCGAGGCCAAGACATTGCCTTCAACATGCCGGTAGAGAGCCGGAATCGCCTTCCGTGAGAAAAAGTGGCGTTGGGGAACCTGCCACTGAGGAACCGCACATTGCACAAACTCACGGAAGGGGGCAGAGTCTACCAACTGAAAAGGTAGCAGTTGAAGTGCTAGCAATTTAGCCAAGCTAGCATTCAACCGCTGGGCATGTGGATGGCTGGGAGTGAACTTCTTTCGACGGTCCAGCAGCTGGGGCAGGGAAATTTGCCTGATACAATCGGACATCAGTGTACTGCTAGCAGAGTGCCCGCAAGTACTTGGCTGTGACACACCTAATTCTACACCTTCATTCCTCTCAGTGCAGCTTTCAGAGAGGACTGAAGGTATAGTGGGGTATAGTGGGGTTGGAGATCCCAGCTGATGAGGAGCAAGGAGAGGTCCGCTTTGTTCTTTGGTGTGGGTCTTTAAGGTGCGCTTGCCAACGAGCTGCATGGCAGGTCAACATATGTCTGGTCATGCTTGTGGTGCCCAAGCGGCTGATGTTTTGGCCACGCGAGATACGCTTTTGACATATCTTGCAAATAGCAGCGGTGCGATCTGATGCACTCGTCTCAAAAAAGGCCCACACCAAAGAACTTTCGTAATAAAGCGCAGAGGCCGCACCCTGCATAGGCAGAGCTCTGCGGTGTGATTCAGTTGGTGTGCTGCCCTCAAGCTGGCCCCCGGAGGGCATCCTGCCTCGTTGGAGATGTGCCGCTGCCTCCTCCTCCTCCTCTCTCCGTTCAGGCACCCGCGTGGAGTCAGTGACCTCATCATCCCCTCCCTCTTCACCCCTGGAGAAAACCTGGCAGTAAGCTGCAGCTGGTGGAACATGACTGCCAGATTCATTCCATAATGTATTGGATTAGTTGTGACCTTCGTGGGGGTGTTTTTAAAACAAAAAACAGGCTGGAACTTGGTGTACTCAGGGAAGAAGTTGGCAGCTCTAGCTGACAAAAAATCAGTCTGAATCAATGTTTATAAACAACAAGGATCTAGACTGATTATTCAAGGATACAAAGTAATATAATGTTACATTTGTATCTTTCCGTTTATTCATCTGCGGATCTAAGGCATGAACTAAGATCTGCAGATCATGTCAGTTAAAACAACCTGACATAAATAAAATGTTCCTCTGTTTAAAGTGGTTGTAAACCCCCCCCCCCCCCCCCCCCCCCCCCCCCCCCCCCCCCCGAGACATTTTTACATATCGGAAAGCCTATAATAAGGCTTACCTACATGTACTGAAAATATCTCCTAAACGTGTGCCGTTTAGGAGATATTTACCTTGTAGTGCGCCGATGAGGTCATCAGCGCATGCGCAGTCTTCCCCAGCGTGTGCCATGACTGGCGGCTCCCACGCTGGTGTGCGGGAGTGACGTCACGTGGCTCCGACCAGTCACAGAGCTGGTGTCCTCGGTCCCGGAAGGAAGAGGGGCAAAGATGCATGCTTCCACCAGCGGGGACATCGCAGGCTTTGTTTGCAGGTAAGTGCCACATAATGGGCTAGTATGCGATGCTGCTTTTACTTTGCAGGGGAATAAAAAGAAAGTAAAACCCATCAGGGTTTACTTCCTCTTTAACACCTTATGTATCCTTAGTTTACTCTAACCAGCCCTAATTAACTTCCTATTCTCTTTTCTTTATCTATCATTTTCCTGATGATCTTTTTTGGTTTGTTTCTATTTTATTAACTATTAGGGCACTTTCACCCTGGGGCGGGCGGGCGTCGGTGGTAAAGTGGCGCTTTACCATAGTTTTTGCTAACGGCCGAAAAGGGTTAAAACCGCCCGCAAAGCGGGCTCCTACAGTGCCGCAAAGATGCTGCTTGCAGGACTTGCCAGCACACGGCTTCAGTGTGAAAGCACTCAGACTCCTCAGTGTGAAAGTATCCCTAATATTTAAACCTTTTTTGTTTTTGTTGAGTTTGTTAATATTTTCACATTTCCCATTTTAAAAAGTGCAACACTGAAAAAAAACCACAATTTCCTTTGTAAATAAGTTTGCAATACTTTGTACCAGAATCATAATTTCTGCAAAGAAAGGGACTGATAAATCTATTTCTTCAGTCACTTTCGGCCGGGGAAGGGGGCCCCGTATGGGGCCCCATGATTTCTAACAGCAGCCCTGAGTAAGGCCCCATACAACCTATTAGATTCTCTGCAGATTTTTGTCTTCAGATTTACCAAAACCATGTAGTGCAAGGGCCTGCCTGATTGCATACAAATTGAAACTCTAAAGCCTCATACACACGATTGGATTTTCCGCAGACAAAACCGCAGACTTTTGTCCGAAGGGCGTTGGCCAAGAACTTGTCTTGCATTCAAACGGCCTCCAAATCTTGGCCAACAAACATGAACGTAGTGATGTACCATGTGGTTTTTCAGCTCTTCAGCACCACCCTTTTGGCTCCTTCTGCAAATTCCGTGTTAGTAGAAGTTTGGGGAGTGTTGATTCGCTCTTTTCATTTCACGCTTTTCATTTTGCGCTTTTCAATTCGTTTCTGAACGGCCGTTCGTCAACCAGCCATGTTGCGGAATCGGAGGAGATAACATGTTATTTATTATTCGCCTTGGAGTTATTGCTAAAATTGGTTGCTTTATTAATTTTGACCAATTATGTCATATGCCTTTGCTGCGGGAGCTCCAGGAGAATAATCCAGATGATTTTTGGAATTATCTCCGGATAACGGACCCCTGCTTTCACCAACTCTTGGCATTGTTGACCTCCTATATTAAAGTGGTTGTAAACCCTTACAAACCACTTTGACCTACAGGTAAGCCTAGATTAAGGCTTACCTGTAGGTCCAATAAATATCTCCTAAACCTACATGTCTAAGAGATATTTAGAAAAAAAGAGGCATCGCTGTCTGCGCTGCACTGCACATGCCGAGATCACGGCGATATGCCGCTCTCGTGTGCATGCGCGGGAGTGACGTCATCACCGCTCCAGCGAATGACAGCGCTGGATCGGCGAGACCCGGAAGTCACTCCGGGATTGATGGCGGCGGCGGAGGTCATGGACGAGGGTCGCTTCGGGGGCTTCGTTCTCAGGTAAGTTATTCATAATGAGCTAGTATGCTATGCATACTAGCTCATTATGCCTTTGCCTTGCAGGTTCCGTTTTTTTTTTTTTTTTAAAAGGAGGCTTTACTTCCTCTTTAAGAAGCAGGACACATGCATGAGGCTTTTATTTTATTTTTTGGTTGAATAATTTGATTTGGTATATTTTCTATATTTTTGGATGCATAGAATGCACTTTTTGATTAAGTTCTATTGGCAGATAGCATGTCTAATTTTTATTTTTTAATGCACAATAAAAATATTGTGGAGAATAATACTTGGCTATGTGTCTTACTTCAAATGACAGTTTGGTAGTAGGCAGTTACATTTAAAAAAATACAATGTAAAATTGACACCAACATAGTTGTATCTTTGATCTTAAAAACTACGGGATAATGGTGTTGTGGTAACTTGCACAAAAAATAAAAAAAATAACAAGCACTAGAAAAAAAAAACCTTTGAAAATTAGTTTGCAATAACTCCATCAGTATCACCAGCAAAGCAGCTTCATTATTATCCCATTAAAGAAGAAGAGAATTGTGCACTGCATTTCTAGATTTCATAATTTGCCACGTCACGAATGTTAATTCTCCATTACGAACGCGAGTTTACAAGACTGATTGCTTCTGGCTCGTCCTTGCTTCCGAGCATGCGTACTTTGGAGTTTTGTCCGACGGACTTGTGTACACACGATCGGAAAATCCGACAACAGACGCAGAAAATTTTAAAGCCTGCTATCCAACATTTGTCCGTGGAAAATCCAACAATTGTCCGATGGAGCGTACAAACGGTCGGATTTTCCACCAAAAGCCTGTCATCACACATTTCCCATCGGCAAATCCGATCGTGTGTACGGGGCTTTAGGCTGCTTTCACACTGGAGTGGGCGGGCGTTGACGGTAAAACGCTGCGAGTTTTAGCAGCGCTATTCGGCCACAATCATAGGTGTGCGCAGCCTATTGCATTAGGGTGTGCACCCCAAATGTAATAAAACATGGATGGTGTCAGTAGGGCAGATTTGTTTTTATTATTTTTTACAATGTTTTTTGGAGCCCCATTGGGGGGTCTTTGGTGAAATATCAGCAGTGCGAATACGCGCCCCTTGGGGTGATTCTGTTGTTCCCAGACACGCCCCCTGTGCACACCTATGCTCACAATTAATAATGTCTTTAAGTGGAGGGGGATCCAATGAAATATCATCATGGAAAAATAATGATCCAGCATGGACAGACAGTCATGTCGCCCACATACAGCAGGCGATATACACACACACGTGCCCTTTCCATGTGTGGACAGCCCCGCCCCCTCATTATCATACTCCATACAGAGCAGAGCTGGAGAACGAACATGGCGGCCAGCGGAGGCAGAGAGAAGAGTGGAGCCAGCATGGACAAGAGCATCACTCTGCCGCCCGACGAGATATTCCGCAACCTGGAGAACGCCAAGCGCTTCGCCATTGACATAGGTGAGCGGCCCGGTGACCCCCCCCACCCTGACCCGCACACCGGGGAGAATGCCCTCAGCCGTGCAGTTATCACAAGTTGGTGTCGGATGCTGCTGTTGCCTTTAGCGCACAGCCTGCTGGGAAGTGTAGTCCTTCCCCGCCCCCCTTCTGCAGTGGCTCCATTCATTGAGGAAGGTGCCGAACTACAATCCGCGAAGTGAGCTCGGGCGAGGGGCATTGTGGGAGTCGTAGTTCCCATTGGAGGCAAGGTTACTTGGAAAGGATAAGCTGAGCGTGTCCGGGGGACTCCAATTCCCAGCATGCCTCACTGGTGCTCTACAGGGACTAGAAGTGGAAAGTAAACAACCTGCTGGAGCAGAGCTCTGGGTGATAGATGGGAGAGGGGCGTCATTGTAGAATGTCAGAGTGATGAGTGCTGTCATGTACACAGGGGGTGTGCTGTCTGGATGGTGAATGAGGAACACTTCACCTTCAGCCATGGAAATGCGTTTCTTCCTTCTGGCTGCTCCCTCCACCACGATTGGTAGAATATTACCAGTCTGGCCTCTGCCCAGTGTACCTGCGGTTTCTCCTGAGGGTTACCCATGCTTGCCAATTGACTTTTAATCCGGCATTTTGGTGCGTTTTCTGAAAGTGCACCAGAGATGCAGCTTGAAGCACTTTTAGTATGCTTTCAGTAAACGCACAAAAAACGCCCAATTTAATAGACGTCTATGAGAGTAGAGTATGGGTAACCTGTATGAATACTGCGGGTACACTGCACTGAGGCCGAACGACAGGGTGAAAGGGTCTTTAATAGGGATGAGCTCTGGCACGTTCGAATGCTCCACATTCAGAGCCCGCCAGGAAGTCGGCGCTGCGCTAATCACAGGCAGTGAGACATTGCCCTATCTCTGCAGCCGCGCATCGGGGCAATGTCTCACTGCCTGTGATTAGCGCAGCGCTGCACTGACTTCCTGGCGGGCTCTGCACGTGGAGCATGCAAACACGCTGGAGCTCATCCCTAGTCTTTAAGTGCCGATTTACACATATGTGATCACAGACATCGCGTGTGGTTCGCACTGCAGTGCAAATCACATGCGATGTCTGTGCGATGCAAATTCAGCCATACAGATTGCATGGCTGAATTTGCATCGCATTAGGACCAAAATCACGCAGGACCCCTTTTTTTTTTTTTTCTCATTCCTGTCCAAATTCACAGTTCGCACTGCGATATGTGCACCGATCTGGGGGTGTTATTTACTTTGTGTTAACACCCCCACCAGTCTGCAGAGGGTAATGTGAATTGTATGCAATGCGGGAAACCTGCACTGGTTCCCGCATTGCATATGTGTGAACCGGCACTAAATGGGAAATTTGTGGTTTATGAAAAAGCATCCACATTCGCCTCTATGCTACAGCTGTCCCCCCACCAGCTCTAAAACCGAGAACCAAGTGATCACATGACCACTGATCACTCAATTCTTCATCTGCTCGGCGCTGAGAGCAGTGACTGTCAGTCGTCGCTCTCTTCTCCTCCAGCACTCACAAGAGTTGCAGGCACAGCTTGCTGCGGCTCACTGAGAGGCCGAGCCAGCCTTCAATCAGGCAGCTGGGTGGATCCCAACATTTTGGCTGGGATTTTTCCAGTCTGGACCTGTTCTGTAACATCAGCAGACTTTAGTCTGCTGTCAGCTGGTTCTGGGTCACAGGAGAGCAAAAGTAAGTGCACTCCTGTGACCCACAAGATCCTTCCAGACAATCTCAACAATAATGCCTATTATGCACCGCTACTTAATTCTGACAATCTAAACATTTCTTTGTTATTTAACCCTATTAAAATTATTAATATACATGTATTATTGATACTCCCTATTAAACATATTAACAGCTTCAGCCCCGGAAGAATTTACCCCCTTCCTGACCAGAGCACTTTTTGCGATTTGGCACTGCGGCGCTTTAACTGACAATTGTGCGGTCGTGCGACGTGGCTCCCAAACAAAATTGACGTCCTTTTTGAAAAAACACATTATTTTTTACTTTTTGCTATAATATATATCCCCCAAAAATATATTTAAAAAAAAGGCCGATACGTATTCTTCTACATATTTTTGGTAAAAAAAATCTCAATGAGCGATTATTGATTGGTTCGCTCAAAAGTTATAGCGTTTACAAAACGGGATAGTTTTATGGTATTTTTATTTATAATTATTTATTTTTTTTTATCGTGACTGCGACATTATGGCGGACACATCGGACATTTTTGACACATTTTTGGGACCATTGTCATTTATACAGCGATCAGTGCTATACAAATGCACTGATTCCTGTGTAAATGACTCTGGCGGATAAGGGATTAACCACTAGGTGGCAGTGTATGGGGTTAAGGGGGATGTTTCTAATTGTGGGGGGCGTGGCTGTGTGTGACAAGCCCCTGATCTCTGCTCCGATCACACGGAGCAGAGATCAGTGACACTATCACTAGGCAGAACGGGGAGATGCTTGTTTACACTAGCATCTCCCCGTTCTTCCTCTCCGTAAGGCGATCGCGGGTATCCCCGCGGCGATCAAGTCCGCAGGACTCGCGACCCGTCTCGCAGAGCTTCCCTCAGGCCGCCTCTTAAAGAGCAGCGTACAGGTACGTGATTCTGCCTGTACGTGCCCTTCTGCCGCAGTATATATGCGTGAGGCGGTCGGGAAGCGGTTAAGAACCTTGAAAAAAACTATAAATAACGAATTATTGAACACTTAATGGACCACATACAACGTGCAACACTGTACTTCTTGTTTTCAAATCTTTTTATTGTTTTTAAGAAATAATAAAGACAACACTTAACAAAGAAATATTTCAGTTTCCAAAAAGTTCCAAAGCTTTTCCTATAAAAATACAATCGTATACATGACATATTTACATAACAAGCCATTATACATTTAACATTCCTGAAATGTAAACTTCTACTCCTAGATTTTCCACTCCCTACATTAAAATCTATATCATTCCTGCCTTAAAGAACGAAAAAATAAATAAAATACAGAAGCAAAACAGCAGGGGGAAATAGGAAAGGGGGAGGACATAGAAGAGGAAAAGGGGCTCATCCATAAAGTTCCTAAACCTATTATCTCAGTGCTTCTATAATACATTTTTAAATGAATCATTTTATAATCGGTGGAACAATGGGGGATTTGGCTTTCGACTACTTCACCCCGTCCACCCTATTTACCATGTATTGCGCTTACCCTAAAACGTCAAATCTTATCGTAACCCTATGTTTGTTACTAATAGTGACTAAAGTTTATAATATATCCCTCATCCCCTAATACCTCAAGGAGAAAAAAAAAAAAGGGAAGGGGGGAAAACAACCCCCTCACACTCCCATAAAGTTCCAATATGCTTCTGTTTGTTTAACCGCTTGCCGACCACCTCATGCTGATATACGCCAGCAGAAGGGCACGTACAGGCAGAATCACGTACCTGTACGTTGCCCTTCAAGCGCCCGTGGCAAGCTCCGTGAGTCGGGTCGCAGGTCTCGCGGACTCGATCGCCGCAGGGGTACCTGCGATCGTCTCACGGAGAGGACGAACAGGGAGATGCTAATGTAAACAAGCATCTCCCGGTTCTGCCTAGTGTCAGTGTCGCTGATCTCTGTAACCTGGAGCAGAGATCAGAGACGTGTCACACACAGCTACGCCCCAGGACACACTTAACCCCTACACTGGCACCTAGTGGTTAACCCCTTCACTGCCAGTGTCATTTACACAGGAATCCGTGCATTTGTATAGCACTGATTGCTGTATAAATGACAATGGTCCCAAAAATGTCTGATGTGTCCGTCATAATGTCGCAGTCACGATAAAAATCGATGATCGCCGCCATTACTGGTAAAAAAAATAATTATTAATAAAAATGCCATAAAACTGTCCCCTATTTTGTAACCGCTATAACTTTTGTGCAAACCAATCAATAATCGCTTATTACGATTATTTTTTTTACCAAAAATATGTAGAAGAATACATATCGGCCTAAACTGAGGGAAAAAAAAAAGTTTTTTTTTTTATATATTTTTGGGGGATATATATTATAGCAAAATGTAAAAAATAATGCTTTTTTTTTTTTTTTTTTTTAAATTGTCACTTTTTTTCGTTTATAGCGCAAAAAATAAAAACCGCAGGGATGGTCAAATACCACCAAAAGATAGCTCTATTTGTGGAAAAAAGGATTTGTTTGGGAGCCACGTTGCACGACCGCGCAATTGTCAGTTAAAGCGACGCAGTGCCGAATCGCAAAAAGTGCTCTGGTCAGGAAGGGGGTAAATTCTTCTGGGGCTGAAGTGGTTAAAGCCCTGCCATTCTTTCCAGATTCTATGGAATCTTTGTCTAGAGTAATTATGTAGACATATCAGTTCTTCCATCAATCTGATTTTTATCTACTACTCTAAACCAATCCTTAATTGACGGGGCTTTATTTATTTTCCATTGTTTTGGTATTAGAGCTTTTGCTGCATTTAATAGATATGGTACTACTGCCGTTCTATATTTCTTCCTCTACCCCAGTAATCTTTTTAATCATTTTCTATATCTCTTTCCACTGCCACCATATATGGGCATGTGTACCCTCCAATCCACATTCCGTCCAGCATAGTGGTGATATCTCTGGATTCATTTTGTGAAGTTTTGTTGGGACATAGTACCATTTTGTTAATAATTTATAGTTCATTTCTTTTATTCTCATATCTATTGATGTTGAGTGTACTTAATCTATAATTTTATGTTTCATTTGCTCTGGTATAGTTTGCTCGAATTTCAACTCTCTAAGAAGCGTATCTCTATTTTATTGTATTATTATTTTCTACTAACGGGGATATGTTAATCCTAATATTAATCTTTGTTTTTTATAATTTAATGATATTCTCCTTGTATTATCTGAGACTTCTATTTCTACCTATGGCAGGGAATATATAGTTATCCCCATTAATATTAAAATCAATAATAATAACTTCCACTGCCTTCAGAGGGGTCAATAATCTGCTACCATCAATTATTTATTTCTGATGAAGCAGTTCAGGTCAAAGTCAACGTCCCTGGGTGCCAAGACCTTAGTCTCGTATACCCAGAAAGACTCACGCTGACTAAGAGCTCTGATGTAGTTACCCTCTCCAATGATGTTTCACCTTTTCCACCCCCCAGAATTTCAAACACTACCATGGACCTCTCTACGGCCTCATGCACACGGACGTTTTTACAGCGGCTTTTTGAGCTTTTTTTGCTGCTTAAGAAGGCAACTCCATGTTATTCAATGGGCTCATACACACAATGGCGTTTTTGAGCTGTAACAGGCATGGTCGTTTTTAAGCTCCAAAAAAAAACAAGGACCAGCGCCTTCAGAGGCTCTAGCGCTAGAGCTGTTTTGATGCTGACGCCGAAAAAAGCTCAAAAACGTGCATTAACTCTATACCAACGTCTTTTAGCGTCAGCGTTTTTAAGCTGTAAAAATGTTTATGTGGGTAATTTTGAGAGTGGAAAATAGCAGAAGGATGTTTTTTTTTTTTTTTTTTAAAAGCGCCTTAGCGTTAACGCTTAAAAACGACGTTAAACGCACATCGACATCAAAACGCTAAAAAAATCGTGTTTTTAACGCTGCTTTTTTTCCAGGTGTTGTTACTAGATTTACAGTCCGTTTTTTTTTTTTTTTTAAATGTCTGTGTGTATGAGGCCTAAAGTGTTTGGGGACACTATGATCTTTCTTTCCTTTTTTAATATGGGTTGTGTTCTCGTACCCTCACCAACAGTGGTCTGGAAGTACGTCCCATATACTGGAGCTTGCACGGGCACTCCAATACATAAACAGCCCCCTCTGAGGAACATGTGATGAATTATTTTATCTTATGGGTTCTTCATGTGGTTGTGGCCAAAAAATCTTTACGCTTTTTTCACATTGGCTTGTAAGACTACAAAAGGAAGTAAACGCCTACCACATGAATAGAAGCCGGGTTAAAAGAAGGTGTAAGTGTTTCCTGTCTCTTTTTATTAGGCGGGTCCAGTACACCGGGAGCTAAAATATTTCTTGCATTTAGGGCCTTTTTGTAAACAAATTTAGGTGCAGGTGGAAGTGCCCCCCCCAGAACCTTATCCCTCAACAGTATCTCCCAATATTTTTTTTTTTTTTTTTTATATTTTCTACTTTATGCCTTTTGGATGTTATAGCCCAACAATATCCTGAACTCCTGTTTTGGCTTTACCTCCTGTTTTTTCTTTATTTACTAATAATTCCTTTCTATCCATATTCTTAACTTCTTCTAATTCCTTTTTTATAAACTTCTCCTCCATAACCTTTCTGTAGGAAAAAAAAATAAAAATCATGAATGTTCCTAAAAAAAAAAAAAAAAAGTTTGTTTCCATTTTTTTTTTTTTTTAACTCGTCTCTAAATGGCTGTTGCTAGGGGGGCCCTCGTAGTCTGCCTTCTTCAGTGCCTGGGCTGGTGACATTGTTTCCCCTCGGCGCAGGAAGAGCTCAGGCTCTGCCCCTCCCTCTTGTCAATCATCTGGGACACGTGACAGGTCCCAGATGATTGCGTGGCCGCTCGCGCATGCGCAGTGGGTGCCTGGCTGTGAAGCCACAGCCGGGCGCCCACAGTTACAATGGTGGCGCCGCCGGATGGAGGGGGAGACGAGCGGGGTTTCGATCACCCCACCTAGCTGGACCCTGGGACAGGTACCGTATATACTCGCGTATAAGCCGAGTTTTTCAGCACATTTTATTGTGCTGAAAGTGCCCCCCTCGGCTTATACTCGAGTCAATCACTTTTCTGCAGCAGAAAATTAAATTTTCCGACCCGACTTTGGGGCCCCGTATCTCGGGGCCACTTAGTGCTAGGAACCTCAAATTTGGTATGCAAACTCTAAACATATGGCAATACAACATATCCATGGGGTTCCTAGCACTAAGTGGCCCCGAGATACGGGGCCCCAAAGTCGGTTCAGAAAATGTCATTCTCTGCTGCAGAAAAGTGCTTGACATTTTCTGAACCGATTTTTGGGGCCCCGTATCTCGGAGTCACTTGGTAATAGGAACCCCATATTTTGATATGTTGTAGTGCCATATGTTGTGAGTTTGCATACCAAATTCCTAGCACCAAGTGGCCCAAAGATACAGGGCCCCAAAATCGGTCAACTGTGTCTATCTGCAGCAATGTTATTTCAGGACCCTTTGGGTCCAGAGACCCCAAATGTTGGCTGCAGATAGGGGGCATGTAGGAACCCTTAACTACCAAGTTTGAAGTTTGGGGGACCTATGGCTGTAAATGGGCACAGTGAGGCATGCAAATGGGCATTGTTGACCCTCTTTTCCATTTACAGTAGCTGTGCATTTCTCACCCTAGGCTTATACACGAGTCAATACGTTTTTCCATTTTTTTGTGGTAAAATTAGGTGCCTCGGCTTATATTAGGGTCGGCCTATACTCGAGTATATACGGTAAGTGCTTTATTAAAAGTCAGGAGCGGCAGTATTTGTAGCTGCTGACTTTTAATAATTTTTTTTTTAAATGGCAACACTGCTTTTATCACACAAATTGACCCCTTGGTATATTACGTAACCATGGCCTATGATGACAGCTGTCAATAGCTATGTAACCATTTCTATCTGTGGGTTTGCAGTAATTCCTGGTGCATATCCCTTCCCCTTGTATATACATCTCTACATCCAAAAATGCCATACTCAGCTGATCATACTTCCAGGTTAACACAATGGGGGTTATTTACTAAAGACAAATCCACACTACAAGTGCACTGGGAAGTAAAGTTGCTTTAGATGCGAGGGGGACATGCAAGGAAAATAAAAAACAGCTTGCACATGATTGGATGATAAAATCAGCAGAGCTTCCCCTCATTTGAGATGTACCCCTTAGATTTAGAGCGACTGCACTTTCAAGTGCACTTGTAGTGCAAAGTGTATTTGCCTTTTGTAAATAACTCAACGATTTTATTGTTGAGATTGTCTGTCTAATCTGTACATCGGGCTGTCTCCACGGTAGTGATGCAGAAACGTTTTTAGTCAAATTGCATTCAGATGCTATGATTGTAGTATTGCATCTGTTTTTGTGTGATCTGGCTTAAGGGAAAGTGAGTTCCGGGGCCTGCAGGAAGTGGGCGTATCTTGAGTCACTCGAAACTGCCTGGCAGGTTGCCATAACAATGGTCTTCCTCAGCAGATGGGTAGGACCAATCAGAGGGCGATATGCGTGCAGAGGGGAGGAACTGAGCCTGTGATGTCAAGCAGCCACGGTGGTGAGCGCCCGATCGAACGCTCTTATTATACACACATGCGATTGTTTGTCCTTTTATCTTGTAAGTGTCCTCTTTTAAGCAGTGGTGTTTTTTTTATAAATTTGAAAAATAGAGAGCACTATGTTTGCTGTATTTTTGATTACATGACACTGGAAACGAGTACCTAGGAGTGGAAGAGAGGCTTTTTGTATGGGAGATCAATTGGTAGTAGCTGATACTGCAAAAGGGAGGATGGTGAACAGCTGATCCACAGTAGAAGGGAGAGATCATTGAAGAGTGAAAGATAAACATATCTCTTTGACTCATTCTTGAGGCGAGCAGGTAAAATATCTGGTGGAGGTGTACACATACATTAAGCGGTGGTGAAAGATTATCACTGCAATCAAGACTTGTGTTTATAAAAAGGGCTTTTATGTTGTTTGATATTGCAATGATTTGATTATTTTAATTATATATTTGCACAAGGTGTGGTATTAGTTATAGAGTAGCGATGTCCTTTTTTATTGCTGCACCAGAGCGCTTCCTTTCTTTCCTAGGCAAGACTAATCTAGTGCCCCCCCCCCCCCCCATGGCCTCTTGGGATGCCCATGTAGCGCATCCCAGGAGGCAGTTTTTCTGACATGCATGAGATTACATTCCTGCACTGATGCGGCACAGGTCTTTGGGAACCAGGAATGCTCTTCAGTGTGGGCGGGGCCTATTTCTGTACAATCATTAATGCCCGGGACTAGGTGGGGCTGCGGACATGTGAACTCAACATTAAAGGGAAACCCCAGATTGGAAGTAAGCCGTACAGCTGTGAAGCAACATGCAGATCCCTTCTGTATAACACTCCCATTTCGCTGCACACTTTGTCTCTCAAAATGTAGCTAGGTTCATGGGGTCTCTGTACCGTATGTTCTGTCTTGACTGCATTTGGGGAACCGACTGCTAGGGAGGGAGCCAGGACACTGACCCCCTCGCTACCAGAGGACCTGTCGCCCATGCCTAGTACTATTCTTCTCTTGTCTGGCTGCTATTACATCAGTTTATGGTTACCCATGGCAACTAATTTCCTCCCGTCAACTCCTCCTATAGTTAACCTTTCATGGTGGCTTTTCAATTTTAAGCTTTACCCCATGTGTGCTTTAGGCCTTTCATTTTTTTCCACTTGCTCAGCAGGGGATTTCTCTGCTGAGCGGGCAGATGACAGGTCTGTTTTTGCTCATGGAGACTAACACAGTCCCGCTCTCTTCTATGGGTATATTGGATAAAAATGGACCGCCTGTCTGTTTTTCATCCCAATGCGATCTGTTCTGCCAGACAGATGGAAAATAAGATCACCATCCGTCTGGATTTGACGGGCGGGATTGGATAGCAGCGGGGGTCAGCGGACATGTCACCGCTGCTCCATAGGGGTGAATGGATGGTCCAATCAGGTCCACCGGAAAAACCGTCAGGAGGACCTTACAGGCCCTGTTCCTCAGATAGGCCATGTACCTACATCCATCCCTGGAACTTTTCAGCAATACAGTCCACAGTTTCTCCCTAACTATTTACTCCTGGCTAAAGTAGAAAAGATGTAGCTGGATAGCCGCACTCCAAATAATTCAACTTTATTTCAAAAATATAATTAAAATCATAGCATCTAGGCTTGTGTACAGACTAACTGCACAGCCTGTACACAAGCCTAGATGCTATGATTTTAATTATATTTTTGAAATAAAGTTGAATAATTTGGAGTGCGGCTATCCAGCTACATCTTTTCTACTTCAGTTCCTGTTGCAAACCGAGCCCTGTGGGATTGTGGAGACAGCTGTTTTGGGAGAAGTCATTACCTTGGAGCTGTAATTCTCCGTATTTACTCCTGGCTTCTCGGTGCATAATTTCCCAAGTCCAATGGTAGAGTCCTGGTCAGGCAGTTCCCAGCAGTGTACTCCAGTGTTGCTGGTGTGTACATCTTTTGGCTTTACCTCCCCATTCTTCTCATGCCGGCCCTCTAGGCTGAGCTTTCCCACTATTTATTAACTGCACAGGGTGGAGGGCAGAGTCCAGAAGAGCCTGGTGAAATGATTAGCTTAACCCCTTCCCACGCGGGTAGCCTGCAAAACTTAAGCTGCCTTAAACCCAACACTTGTAAGCACCAGGGGGTTCTCCCACAGATGTCAAGATTCCAGTTACCAGAGTCTGTGTGAGTTGGCATTACCCCCCCCCCCCCTTGTGCATGTAAAGATGTGCCGCAGATCTCTCCTGAGTCCCAAAAACAGAGCTGAGACCTTTGGCACACGCACCAGATATTCAAAGATGGCAGTGCAGGAGAAAAGGAACGGGACTAGTACTGTATATCGGGGGGACTGAAGCTCCTCTTTAAATCTGAACTCTTGAGAATGAGACCAAATCTACCCATTGTCATTACTCCGTGGTGGCAGAATAATGTATAAGTACTTTGTTCCTTGGTCCAGTGCAACCAACTGCCCCCCCCCCCCCCACAGCCTGCTCCTGAGTCTCTCCTGGTCGTAGTCACCCCCACTATATACAGTACAGGGTTAATAGCCTTGCATTGTACATAATGATGCTTAGGGACCTCCTGGAGCTCAAGGAGAGAACGGAGCCAGCCATTGTGGGGAAATTAGAAGTAATCTTGCCAGTTTCCCTACCCCCTAGGGAAACATTAGTGGTTCAGGGGGAGGGGCATGTTGGGCAACATTCTTCAGATTGATCTGTCATTTTTGCATGTGATTTCCATTCCATTCACAGCAGGACATTCAATCTCTTGCTTTGAGTTGTTACCATGGCATGAAAGACTCCTAGTGGTAAGATGGAGTGATGTTATTACTCTTGAACCCCCTAACTCCTGAGGAAGTAAGCTCTGTCTTGTGAAATGCGTAGAGTGGGGAAATACAACATGTTTTGTAATGCTTCCTGATTGTGTTTAATGCTATGATGCCTTTACCTGCCTACTTTTACTGGCCGTTAATCATGCCCATCGTGGCAGTAGACCTGTAGAAACAAGGGGGTGTAAAAAAAGTTCAGGTTTTTCTGCAGTTTAATGTGTTTTTGTAGCCCAAATTTTTCTTCAGTTTTGAAATGAAAGAAAAGGGAAGAGTTGGAACCTCTTCCAGTGAGGACACTTGTTCCCATGACAACTGTCTGGGGATTTTCTCATTGCTTTGGGAAAATGTCCTCCCACATCTGTTGTGATTTTGGGACAGGAAGTGGAAGCAAATCTTCTCAGGGCTCAGGCACTTCCTGTTACAGGGTGAGGACTGTCCTCATTTGTGTCGCATGCTGTTCTGATGGAGACTACAAGTGGCGTGCCATTGTCATTATTGGGAAGCTGGTTCAAAACAGCGACACTGGAGTGAGTGCATGTAGATGGGAAGTGACTAAAAGAAGCTGGAGGTGATCAGCAGCACTGGGATATAGAAAAAGGTAAAGACAGTGTTTTTTGAAAAACAATTTGTGGAGTTTAGGAATCTTCACTGTAAAGACTTATCCACAGCTGTGGTCCTTGATATGGTTTACTTGGTGAGCAGTTACATTTTTATTTATTTTTGAGCCCTGACAACCTGCCAAAACAACCACCCGGTTGGAAAAATGTTGGCTCAGTACAAATGGCATTTGGAAAGAGCATTGCATGCAAGTTTAGGCTTAACTAGCCATTGTGCCGTGATGTACCTCTCATTTTTAGTGTAAACATTTATGTGGCAAGCACACACAAGTACCCTGTCCTCCTAACTAGCACTCGTGTTTTGAAATGAAGCCATCCATTGTATACAACTGTCATGTGACCTGCTGTGATTGGTTGCAGCAGTCAAATGGTACCAGCAGTGGGCCGGTACAGTGATCAGTTAGGCCCCTTTCACACTGGGGCAGTTTTCAGGCGGTACAGCGCTAAAAATAGCGCCTGTACACCGCCTGAAAAAAACGGCTCTATTCACTCCAGTGTGAAAGCCGGCGGGCTTTCACACTGGAGCGGTGCGCTAGCAGGACGGTAAAAAAAGTCCTGCTAGCAGCATCTTTGGAGCGGTATATGAGCGGTGTATTCACCACTCCTATACCTCTCCTACCCATTGATTTCAATGGGACACCGCGGCAATACCGCCGCAAAGCGCTGCTACGCGGGGGATTTTAACCCTTTTTCGGCCGCTTGCGGGGTGGGGGAACTGCCCCACGAGCGGCCGAATATAGCGCTGCTTTACCGTCACCACAGCTCCCGCCCCTGTGTGAAAGGGGCCTTAATGTATGTGTCCAGTGGCAGACCATTGATCTATGCCCAGGTCGACGAGAGGTTTTTGCCTGCATCATTCCCCAATAGGTCAGGTGGGAGTCGGGTAAAATAGTTTCGAGTTTTTGTCCCTTGAGTTCAGCTGTTAAGTACGGTAGGCACAAATAGAGAAGCAGAGTTGGTCCAGGATGCCAGCACCTAAAAATGTATCATTGGTATGTTAGAAGAATATAATTGTAGGTAAATGTAAGTAGCTACCAACTGATATAGTAAAATATACAAAGTTTGTATAGATGGTGCGCAAAATCAACCTTATTGATGTAATAGATCGAAATTATAAGTATGCCGATGTTAATGCATCCAATGCATACTGTGCATATACACAATTGCCAGCAGGTCCAAAGTGGTCAATAATATATGAAGAAAATATATATAGTCTAAGTGGATAGGTGATCCAAGTGACTGAATAAAATATGCGTATAAAAACGGTGAATAAATAAAATATATCAAACGTGCAGAAAATACTCCAAAAAATGACACTAGGCAGCTTAATGTCATTAATATGTGTGGTGAAAAGATGTGCTCAAAGGTGAACAAACCAGTATTAAAATGTTTGATACAATAATAAATAAATTGATCAATCAATATTGGTTACTTCCTTTAAACGATAAAGGATTGGATGTGTGTGTGTGTGCTCCGTGAATGAAGAGCAGCTGGTGATTAGTAACAAAAGGCCCTGTTACTTCCTTAAAACAATGAGTGAGTAAAAACAGCTGATGTGTAGTCTGCAGACAATCAGCTAAACATATACTAAGGGCTCTTTCACACGGACGGACCGTATGTCCGTTTTTCATCCTTCCGTTTTCGGATGAAAAACGGACATACAGGTATCCCTATGGGATAGCGGGTGTCAGCGGATGAGCATCCGCTGACACCCGCCCTCGTCCGTGCCCGCTATGCTCCGTTTCTGCAGACGGAGGAAAACCCTATTTTTTCATCCGTCTGCAGAGCGGATCGGGTGACGACGGACTCTACGGTCCGTCGTCACCCGATCTCCCATAGGGGAGAGCGGCGCTCTGACAGGTCCGTCCCTGCACGGAGTGCAGAGACGGACCTGTCATCTTCTGCTCAGCGGAGATCGCTCCGGCGATCCCCGCTCAGCAAGCGGCTATCCACGGGGCGGATCTGCACTGATCCGCCCCGTGTGAAAGAGCCCTTAGTAACAAAAACAATTATATGTATCACATTAATTCCCACAATGTTACTATGTATCATTTATGCAGTTAATGCAAGCAGTGGGGAATGTTGCTGCTATACATCTAAATAGGGATAAATAAAAAGGAAACAGGTAAAACTTCCCTTTACTTTTCCTGATTTTTGTTGTGGGTATGTTCTTCTGAAAAAAGGATTATTTTTCAAGTGCTGAAAAAAAGAAAATACAAAAAAAACCATTGCGCAGCCTCCCTGAACTGAATAAAACATGAAGTGCCTGTGTATGTTGTTGCACTCACGTGTACCCAAGAAATCAGATCGCGGTTAGCTGTATTCAATGGTCAGGCTTCTTAGCTGGGGCTGTCCGCCCTTCTCCTCCTCCTAGCTGAGATCCGTGTCTTACACGGGGTCACTTTAGGCTCCTCCTCCCGACATGTTGCATCACAGGACACGTGACTTTTTCACTTTGGACCTGCTGGCAATTGTGTATATGCACAGTATGCATTGGATGCATTAACATCGTCATACTTATAATTTCGATCTATTACATCAATAAGGTTGATTTTTGCGCACCATCTATACAAACTTTGTATATTTTACTATATCTTTTTAAGTGTGGGAACACTTTTTGTTGGGAGCTGCATTTCATTTAGCCATCTTATTTGATTTTATCAGGTTTTATGGTCTTTTTATACATACCAGCGCTTTAGTATCTTTTTTTTTACAGCTACCAAATGATATTAACCACTTCAGCCCTGGAAGATTTGGCTGCTCAATGACCAGGCCATTTTTTGCAATACGGCACTGCGTTGCTTTAACTGACAATTACGCGGTTGTGCAACGCTGTACCCAAAACAATTTTTTTCCCCCCGCAAATAGAGCTTTCTTTTGGTGGTATTTGATCATCTCTGCGGTTTTTATTTTTTGCGCTGTAAACAAAAAAGAAAATTTTGAAAAAAACTATTTTGTACTTTTTGCTATAATATCCCCAATTTAGCTTTTTAATAAATCTCCCCCCCCCCCCCATTTTTGGCCGATTATGTATTCTTCTACATATTTTTGGTAATAAAAATTGCAATAAGCGTATATTGATTGGTTTGCGGAAAATTTATAGCGCCTTCAAAATATTGGAAAGATTTGTGGTATTATTTATAATACTATTTTTTACTAGTAAAGGCGGTGATCAGCGATTTGTATCGGGACTGCGACATTATGGCGGACAGATTGGACACTATTGATGCATTTTTGGGATCATTGACAATTCTACAGTGATCAGTGCTATAAAAATGCACTGATTACTGTGTTTAAGACCTCATACACACGGATGTTTTTACGGCAGCGTTTTTAGCTTTTTTTTTTTTTTTTTGCAGCTTCAAAACACCACTCCATGTTATTCAATTGCCTCATACACACCATGGCGTTTTTGCGCTGTATTGGCATTGGTGTTTTTAAGCTCCAAAAAAAACCAGCACGCTCTGGGGCTGTAAAAAAGTAAAAGGTGTTAAGTGAGGCTTAACTCCAAAACGTTAAGCCTCGTCCGGCGTTTCTCTGCCTCTATTAAAAATCGATGGTTCCCTATGGGAGTCCATTGATTTGAAGTCGGATCAAGATGATCCGACTTGCGTTGCGACTTGTGTGCTGAGAATCTTGAAGGGGAACCCCGCCAGAAATGTAAAAAATTTTTTTTTGTGTGAGCCCCCCCTCCAAGATGATACCAGACCCTTATCCGAGCTCGCAGCCCGGAAGTTGAGGAAAGGGGGGGTGAGAAATATTTCTCGATTTAAGCAAAGCTGAACTCCAGACACGTACACTAATTATGGCAGCTCTGTATTTATTACTGCATCAAATCTATTTTTGTAAATGCAAGGAGTGTAACTACCTGAATCCAATTTTAACATCAGCCTTTTTGAAGTCTCCAATACAGCAGAGCTCAGACTTGAGGGAGCAGCACAAGGGGCACTGTAGTGCCAATGAGGGGCAGGCAGATTGGAGAAGAGAGCAGAAAGGTGATCAGTCTGCTGCTTTTCTTTTCACTGTACAGTTTGAGGAATAAACGAGACCTGTGCTGCCTAACAGTAACCGAAAAAATAGCGCCGCTTTCCCTGCAAAGCAGGGTTGTGCTGTATGGCATGGCTGTGTAATTCTCAACTGGATGCCAATTCCTTTGGCAGGTACACCGCTTCGTGGTATGTACTTTATTTCTTTCATTGTTTGTCTGGAGTTCAGCTTTAGGTCTCATGTAACGTACCTATTAATACACAAGACCGTTTTTGCCTGCACGGGATGCACTGGTGTTGTGTGCATCTGCATTCGGGCTATCCTATTTATGTCTGTTGGGATGCAGCAGCTGTATGGACACAGCCGCTGGTCTGAATGTGACAGCCATGCAAGGTGTTTTTTTTTTTTTTTTTTTTTTATTTTTTTTACTCCATTGCATAGAGCAGTGGTCTTCAAATGGATGCGGCCCTTTGCTTGCTTTTATTCAGCCCTTGCGGGTGTTATTCCTCCCACTGTCAGCAACAGGCATAGTAAATGTGTCACTAGTGTCTGATCATGCAAAGTTACTGGCAATGGGGTACTATTCCTGCCACTGACACCAATGATGGGGGTACTATTACTCCCCCTAATGCCAATGATGGAGCATTGTTTACTCCCACTGATGCCAGGGCATTTTCTGCTCCCACTGGCCACAGTATGTCCCCCCCCAAAGTTTGAAGGACAGTAAACTGGCCCTTTTGTTTATAAAGTTTGGAGACCCCTGGCATAGAGGGGGACACACCTGCGGACCTGTCAGATTGTGACCAGCTGCTGCGTTCATGCTGCTGCTTCCCAGAAGACGTGTGTGTGTGTGTGTGTGTGTGTGTGTGTGTGTGTGTGTGACCTGTGAATCCCATGCAGGCTTTGCATGTGTGTACGGATAGCCCAAGTGAATGGGGCCTCCAAGTTACATTGAAGGTATCTGCCATATTTACGTTGCCTTTTTCCATGTGCAGATTTAGAGACTGAAACAAGACCTCTGACACATGGTACAATTGTTGGCCAACCGAGCATCTGATTTTTGGCAAAAGGGCGTGTACTAGGATCTTGTCTTGCATACTAATGGGACACAATTGTCGTGCCACAAACCCGAACGTAGTGATGTACTACAAAGAATTTCAGCTCTTGAGCGCCACCCTTTGGGTCCCTTCTGCTAATTTCGTGTTTGGTGAGCATTGATTCCGAGCATGCGTGTTTGTACTTTTGACTTTTGTGTGATGGATTTGTGTACTGACCATACGAATATATGACGCCAAACTGTTGTCTGCTGAAAATTTACCAGCCTGTCATCCAACATTTGTTGGCCGAAAGTTGGACAACGATTTTCAAAAGGAGCGTACGAACTTTAAGATTTTTAGGACAACAGACAATCCCCTGCCAACAATCGTACCGTGTGTACGAGGCTTTAGTAAGCATAAAATCTTCAGCTAGTGAATGATAAATGGGTAGCAGCCAACTTCTGATGACTTGTCATATGCTGCTGCCTATTTTGTGCATGAAGTGTCTAATAGTAGCCAGTGCACACGAAGTAAACATATATATATTATGATACATTGCATGACTTTGTTGCAAATTGCATATTAAATGGCACTTTGCAGTGACTTTTTTTTTTTTTTTTTTTTTTTTTTTTAAATGAGCTGACTGCTTGTAGTGTCTGGTGGCTCAAGCCTCATAAACGGACTACCCGAACATGTCACATATCTATTAGAAATTGTCCTGGAAATTTATAGATAGGCAACTCCTATCTTCATATTGATTAGTGGTTCCAAATTAATAATAACTACTGCAGTAGGGAACAGACACAAAAGATACACTCAGCATCTTTCCAAATAACCGTTCTCCTTTATTATGACGCAATTCAGGGGTTTTATACACATGATTACGTAGGTATCACATTAATATTACAATTGTTCATTTATGGTAACAAGGGGCGTATCATAGGCAGGCTTATTCTAATCAGGACTCAAAAGAATGTAAACATGTACTGAAAACATTATTAGTGCCGTGTGCACAGTGAGGGCAGTGTGCAATACATACAAAATAGAATACAATTATATACAGAACTTACAAATTTCCATTACAGTCTCCCCTCTTTTGATCAATATTTTGATCACTAACCATACCTGCTATCACCTTTAACCTGGAACCTCCACACACTTAGGTGGAGGTAGTCCTGGCCAAAGAGGCAAAAACTCCATTGTGGAGAAAATAATAGCTGAGCAGCTTTTTTCATTACAAAATGACTTTTCATTGTGAAAAACAAATGATTGATAAGACATATTTACAGAGTACTGGCTGTACACTCCTGTGGCCAGAATGGCCTTCTAGCTTAATGTTGGTATGCTGACTTATCAGCAATATGTAAACACAGACAATTCTACAAAAAATGGAAGAGGTACAAAAGACAAATATGACTTCAACATGGCTAAACTACTTTTCAAATATATATATCCCTTACAATTAAAGTAATTGAATCAATAAAGTACCCTAGACTGTTATTGCAAGAGGGAAACAAATCAAACTCAGAGATTTCTTTAATTTAGTCATTTTTGCAGTGTCTGGTGTGGATCCAGGTGACTTTTCCTTCAAGTTTTGCAAAACTGTACATGAAATAGATGCTGTATTGAGTCTCCAAACATTTCCTTATATATATAAATGTCTCTTAACAATCCACAAGTCACCTGGCTTTAGTTTTAGATCCTTCCAAACTTTTAGGATCTGGAATTGGGGAGAAAACACATAAATGAGTTTGTCAAAAACCTTTAAAAGATCAGCAACATTCTCTGTGAGATCCAAATGGAGGACTTCAGCTGCTGAGACAAAATATAAGCAAGTGAGTAACACACTCCCAAACCAAATCCCATAGGGAAAGAGTCCAACATCCCCTTAGGGGCTTGATAAATTATAAGAAAACACTCAGGCAAAAGTTTTCTTACTCTACTTTGTCCGCTACATTGTAGACAGTAGGGAGTGTAAAAATAAAACCTCAAAACTTCTAGTAAGGACTCTTCTATAAAAAATGATTTCCTCTGTTACTCTCTGTACTTACAAACTACTTCTGATAACACTTTTTACTGTGGCCTTTGCAGTAGCATTGGCCACTGGACATCCAAAAAACATGTCCATACAGACAAAATGCATACTCATAAGATCCTGACTTGGGAAACTGGATATATCTTTTTGTAATCTCTGGAAGGGATGTTCAGCTTTTGGTAACACCTTTGGTAACAGGTAAAACAAGAAGTGGTATGTTATAAAAACAACTGTGGTGAACCCTGGCTCTATCCCACGCTCATTTACTAAGGCAGCCATAACTGCTTGTGACTGATGACACGGTCCATGTGTCAAGCTGGAGGGAAAAGAGTGGCTGGCAGACATAAATGATCACCTTTTCCAATGTCCTGTTTCATAAGAAGTTGCCCACTGTGGACCACTTGTTCTTCTCGTTCTGGGGTCCTTAAAGTTGAATTATTAATCCCAGCTATACTGGGCCAGAACTAGGGTGGAATCTGTGAGTTGCACAGACCCAGCAAGTGTCCGGGGCTGTAAATGCAGCATCCTTAGTCGGTCTGCTTCCATGTGTGAGTTTTAATGTTAGTATGGCTACCTCAGCAAGAACCGGGAAGGCTGAAAACAGCCGATCAAATTAACTTAGTATGCTTGATTGGTTTACCTGCCGAAGTAAAAACAAACTTCTGGCCCTTCAAATGGAACCAAAAGCTCTCTAATTCTCTACTATCTATATAAATATATACTCTTTTTATAGCTCACAGGCTTTGCTAAAACATGGAGCTCTGCTTCTTGAGCTGGGGAAAAGGGATCCAATGACTCTATATACAGAGTATCCTTCTGGGTGATAAACTGCATACTCAGTATAAAACCGGGAATAACTCTACAAAAAATATAAATATCTGGGTCTTCAGGGAGTGTGTCCTGCACTGGGCTCACAGCAGCTGATTCCTATGACATGTAACACATGTGGTCTCCCCCGTCTACAGCCTCCTCCAATAGGGGCAATAAGGTGTCTGGATTAAAATGTACACATTTTTCATTGTTAGATTTGTACACAAACAAACTAAACAAACTCCTATTTTAAACCTTTCATTAGACAAACATTTAGTTGGCTGTATATTTGCTGCGCAAAATGTCGGACCATTAAAAATTTAATATTTGACCAAAATAATGTCTAACTTTGTCTAATAGCACCTTTGCATAAAGGTACAGCTCTGATATATCGGGGTGAACCCTTCATTACCGGGTCCAGCTTGCATAACTATATTACAATGGCTTGTTTTCTATCACGCTGTTTGTGTAAGAACTCCAGTTCAAGTTCATGTTTCAAAAAGACAACTTTTTCCTGGCAATATTATAATAAATGATAACAATACTCTGCGGTCATGGAGAGATGTCCGTAAATCCAAAATATTCTTCTGCTTATACCCACTGCACTTACGAGGAAAAGGGGCACATCATATCACAATCCACACATTCTGCTTTGGATTCAAAAATAAAAATAAATAAAAACAAACAGAAAGCGCTCAGCCACATCAAAAACTATAAAACAACTGGCTGCAGGTGGGCTCTATCCTAACAGGGTGTGTGGACTTGATGTGATGGGTCTGTCATATTTAAATATTATTTATTATTACTCTCACATCATGGGCCGCACATCAATTTATCAGACTTTAAGATTTCATTTTTGTAGAAAAACTTCTTATGTATCCCATCCATCTTGGCTTTGTTAAACATTATGGCAGCTGTATTCCAATTAACAACCTCATCTTAATCTTTTTTCTTTCCACTCAATAAATGTAAAATTACAAAATTGTTATCTTAAACTAAACTAATACCATTTTTATAAATTCCCCATTAAACTGGATTTCATTTCCAACCAAAGGTTGTCTAAACCAGTTTCAATATATCTATATTGTTAATAAAAATTTTTAAACTCCAATTAGAAATTAATACTCAAATGATAATTTCAATATCACACCCTAATATATATATATATCCACAGATAACGTTCCTTAAAGGGGGACATATTACTTAATTTTACTTAATTCCCTATTAAATGCACTCTTTCCACTATCAAAGGATATTCAATTTGTGTAATACACGGTTAAATGTAACCTTCATTTTACCATGTTTGGAAAACAGATTCAAAAATAATTGTGATCACATTGTTTCTCATTAGATTCGTTAACCCGGCACATAAAGTTATAAATGTTTTGTCTAAAAACTGAAATTGGCATGGTGTCCTTCCAGCTTATCACCAACCTCTCATCCCAGCTACATTCTTTCAGGAGAGCACAAAGGAGGGGGTCACATCTGCGTACATGACACACACAAGCGATAGAACTAAAGGTTCCAGCATTCACACACATACACAAATATCTCTCTAAAATCGCTTACATTTTTCCCATTTGTACACAACACATGCATATCATTCTCTCACATTCTTTTAACTCTTTTAAATACTTCCTTGATAAATTTCTGCTTTCCTTATTTTGTTCTGATATCCTTTGCATCCAATGTATTGTAATACCATACTTCACATACTGTACCTTCTATGATCAGACGGGCAGCCATAGTGCTCATCCCATCTTTCCTCTCTGACAACATATAAAATATTTTGGTTTAACTCTAATTTCTCTGTTTCTTGACTAGTTGTAGTGCCTGACCCCAAATTCATCCCACAACTTAACATGAAAATGTCCCTTTCTGTCTAGTGTTAATTGTCACCCTTGATTCATCCTGCTCACATAGATAGCTGTTTCTCTAGCTGTGTACTCTGCATGATTCTTAGTCCCTGTGGACTTCGGTGGTAACCCAGTTACCCATTGTGGATCCATGTCCACTTTGACCATTAATCTAGGGGCTCAGTATAGGCAGAACCGCACCTTCGGTTCATATATAGCGCTCCTCTTGCGCTGGGCATTTTTGAGGGTCTCTTACCCTTCATTCCCTTACTTAATTTAATGCCCATAATGACTGGCCAGTCTTCTCTACGTGTGCCTATACCCTCTTGCCTCTAAACTACTTTTTCTAACAGATGTACTACATATACCTGTGAACAGCACTATTCTTCCCTTTCTTATCTATAACACTCCGATGGACAGTAGACAGTGATAACATAACATATAACCACTAATCAATACAGTTCGATTAAGGGGAGTAAGATAGGTACCCTTTGTCCCGAAAATGCCTTACCGATCAAGGAAGTCTGATAACTCAAATGTAAGCAAAAGGCTTACCTCAGCCGGCTGATTATCAGAAATTCCCGGATCGTCTCAAGCTCCTCGTTTCGGATACTCAGGGTCACCTTTTAACCCCTCCTGGGAAAAGCTCGCCACCTGTCCTGGAAATTTATAGATAGGCAACTCCTATCTTCATATTGATTAGTGGTTCCAAATTAATAATAACTACTGCAGTAGGGAACAGACACAAAAGATACACTCAGCATCTTTCCAAATAACCGTTCTCCTTTATTATGACGCAATTCAGGGGTTTTATACACATGATTACGTAGGTATCACATTAATATTACAATTGTTCATTTATGGTAACAAGGGGCGTATCATAGGCAGGCTTATTCTAATCAGGACTCAAAAGAATGTAAACATGTACTGAAAACATTATTAGTGCCGTGTGCACAGTGAGGGCAGTGTGCAATACATACAAAATAGAATACAATTATATACAGAACTTACAAATTTCCATTACAAAATCAAGAGTAAAAAGCGGTACCATTTGAATATCATGAAGTCCCATTTACCACTAACACACTGTGGTAACCTGCATGCATTACTGTGCTGCAGTGCTATTCATTTTGAGTGGACGCCCAAAGCATTAGGAGAATGCACCTGCTTTTCTGCACGTCACACTACATGGTAATGCATAGTATGTTGCATTAGAAAAAAAAAGTCTGGTCAGAATGTTGGGGTGCGTTGGCAGCCCATTAATTTCAATGGTCTACCTTTTTAATGCAACAACCATTATTGTACTATATAATGCACTGCAAAGGCCTTATTCACACTGGCACTGTCAAACCATGCATTTGGAGCATGTTTATAAACGCATTTAAAAGCAGGTAATGATTTTTCAATTGAGCCATTCACACTGTGGTGTTTTGTGTTCAGATTAAACCTCAAACGTGTAGTGTAATCAAATATTTGAAGAAAATAATCCAGTGGCGCAAATATAAAAAAAATGTAAGTATAAAATAAAAAATATATATATATAAACCAAACCTAAAAAATAACACTAATGAAATAATGAAACGCCACATGAAATAGTGCAACGATGAATAAACAAATCGTCCTTTTGATCTCTGTGATGAAAATAATCTTCAAAACATATTCAATCTTCAAAAAAATGTTTGAAATTCTTCCACCACACCAACGTGCCTCGTGATCCCGCTCCCAAATGAGATCGCATTAACCAGATGGTGTTGCCGCCCACTCTCGTGGTTGGCACACAAGCTGTTTAACCACAACTGGGTCAATGCTCCGATCACATCAGAAACGTATACCTCCATATGTGAAAATAAAAAGTGAACAGTGCTCCACATAGCGTGATTCTGTTTCAAAACGTTTATTCAACCATATCATACACGCACACTTCAATAGTCAAATTCGCATGTTAAAAGTGAAAAAACAGCAAAATCTCCGCAAATTATTCCACAGCAAACTATGAATTGAAGAAATGGCTTGGAAGTACGCCCAAATGGTCACATAGGGGTTTAATCTGAACACAATTCATCATATTATTTTAAAGTGGCAGCTATTTCACTTCACGAGCTTATTGTTATATATATTTTGTGTATACACAATATTAGTAGTATTATTTTTGGAAGATTTGGCGCAGTGGAGGTACAATATTTCAGCAGGCGGACATATAGAGTACCATTAGATCAAAACACTGTGGTGTTTACCTACATTTGGGTGTGGTCAGTTTAGCTGTGTTTGAAGAAAATGGAATTCTCTGCATCCAGGATCTGATTAGACCCTCTAAATGCAACTTGCAGCATCTGAATGAAGGAATAACTTGTATAGCGCTACATATGCGAACTAAATCGCTGCAGGAACATCTAAACAAAGAAAAAAAAGTGATCTAGGAGGCATAAAAGTTGTTTATTTTTCCTAAAAACCTTTTGGTGGCCTGATTTACCCATATAGACATGGCAAACGTTATGCTAAAGTGGCTTTATTGACGCAAAGCGCAGGCAATTGTGGAAAGAGTATGTGTGTTGATGGCCTATTGTTGTTTTTATATCATTATTTGATTCACAAGTTGACAAATTTGTGTCCGAATTTCGACCCATGTGTGGCTGTCTCCACTTGACAGTGTAGCAAAGTCTACTGTCAGAATACACTGTCCTTTTCAGGAAGGATTTCTCCATCGACCTTATTTATGCAGATGGAGAAATCTAAAGGGGGGGCTCTGATTGTGACATCTGCTGTGAAGGGGGGGGGGGGGGGGGGCTCTGATGAGGACACCTTTTATGTTAAGTGGTTTTATTTTCTTTATTTAAAAGGTGGATGTAATGGGCACAGTGAGGCTGCAATTGATGGGCACAGTTTTATCCAGCATTAATGATGCATAATCACCTGATAAATGGCTATTTACAGTCCTGCATTACTAACAGTTACATTTTTCCGTTTGTTTTGCACCCCTCCCCAAAAAATTTGGAGCATCAGCTGCCACTGCCACTTTGAAAAGCTATCCTTTTAACCTAGTATATGTGTTGCAAATGGCACTCCAATTGTCACTGTCCTTGTGAATCCAGCCTATGTGATTTCACCTTCAATGCCCTGGTACTGAGACGGATCAGGACTGTGAGAGGCAGGTAGCTTCAGCTAATCTTTCTAAATGTGGTGATCTTTATTTAGATTTATAGGAGATGTCCTCGAAGCTATATATGCAATGCTCGCTAAATGCTTTATATAGATCCGTCCTTTCTGTAAATAGCTGTAATGACCATGTAGCAGTTTATTTCCCAGCAATTGCTTTCCCTTCAAAACAGTTTTTGTTCATTGGCTGGAGTCTGTGTGTTCATACTGGTTAATGGCACAAAATACAGTAATACCTTGGACTGCGAGTAACTTGGTTTATGAGTTTGCGAGCGTTGTCTGGCAAGACGAGCAGGATTCAAGCTGGTGTCGATCAGAAACACTTTGTTTCACTTTGTTCTCCAAGTGTCTCGCATGCTCGGAAGCATTGGACTTAATTTTCATAGCTCGTCGTAGTGTTGTACGTCACCATGTTCTTGAAGGTCGGAAGTTCAGAGAACTTTTGTGTGGCCGTGTGTATGCAAGATGAGCTTGAGCGGAATTCCGTCGGAAAAAACATCCAAGATTTTTCGGACGGAAATTCTGCTCGTGTGTACGTGGCATTAGTAAATCCAGACTAGGAGTGGATGGGTTGTCTCAGCCAATTGGCAGGTGTTTCTTTGCCCTTGGCCTCCTGGTTGAGCCTATTTATTTGGGGGGGGGGGGTGGTCAGGTGATGGTGCCACC
Organism: Lithobates sylvaticus; assembly: GCA_028564925.1. Taxonomy (NCBI): domain Eukaryota; kingdom Metazoa; phylum Chordata; class Amphibia; order Anura; family Ranidae; genus Lithobates; species Lithobates sylvaticus. The sequence continues at coordinate 150,346,058 of CM053035.1, read as the reverse complement.
TTGATGGCTGTCTGGGTGGAAGTGTGTTGAAAAGCTCCTGGCTGCTAGGCCAGAAGTCTGAGGCCTATCCAGGAGTACCTGCCTGCTAGGCGGTCGGAGGCCTATCCAGGTTGGAGCAAACAGAGTGGGGTTGGGGCTTCAGGCTTCGAGCCCAACCAAGTTGCTGGGGGTTCTTCTGACTGGAGAACCAAGTAGTTGCCACAGGTGAACGGAAAGCAGTTGCCCTCAGAGATGACCACTCCTGTCGCCAGAGGCAAGTGAGAACCAGAGTCGGAGGTAAAGGGGACACAGTCACCAGCAAGGGACAATCTCTCCTGTTATCAGAGGTCAGGTTCTGTGGAGACTGACGTACCAGAGCAGCCCTTTTCACTAGCCGAGGACGGTGAAGAAGTTGGGAAAGCTTCAGCAGAGTCAAGCTAGGGACCCAGCAGGACAGTGTGGGTGATGCTTGTAGAGTATTCAGCAGGTTAGCTGAAGAGCCAAGTTAGGGACCCAGCGGGACAGTGTGGGTGACACTTGGAAGCCACAGTGGGATAGTTGTGATGGAGCTCAAGGGATCCAGTGGTGGCTGAGAGTGAGAGACTGGGAGCTCAGTGAGAGGATCTACAACGGGATACTGTGAATTGTGATCTGTATTGAAGTCACCAGATCACTTGCTATAGAAGACAGTGGTCTACAGTAGGGATGGGCCCGGTGCTCGATGCGAACCCACGTTCGCATCGAGCACCGGGCGTTCGCTCGCTCGGGGAGCCCAGAACTATTTGGGCCGTTCGCATCACATTCGTGTTATGCGAGCGGCCCCGCAATGCATTGCGGCCGGCGCAGTGCATTGCTGGCTGATGATTGGCCAAGCATGCACTGTGACCCCGCATGCTTGGCCAATCACAGCGCCGGAAACTCGGAGAGCAATAATTGGCTACAGGCAGGATGCCTGTAGCCAATTAAAGCTCAGGGGCTTTAGTACACGCCCCACCATTTAAAAGGCCGCCACGCCGTCGGCGCCGGTCACATGAGTTCCGGCTTTAGGAGAGATCAGTCTGCTGATTCTGTGTCTTAGCTTGATTCATTGCTACAGAAAGATTTGCTCTTCTTTGCTAAACCATTGGCTATTTCTTTGCTAAACCATTGCTACCTAAGTCATTGATCGTTCATTGCTGCTGATTGCACAGTTAGTGTGTTATTAGCTGCTGCTGGGGATTAGTCTGGTGCGTGTTTTACTGTTAGTACAGTATTTCAGTAGTACCAACCGCAGTGCTGTTAGCACAGCATTGCACCCCAACAGCACCCATAGGACTTCTAGTGTGTTAGTGGCATCACACAGAGCTCCTATATTTTCTTCCCAGAAGCACCCATAGGACTTCTAGTGTGTTAGTGGCATCACACAGAGCTCCCATATTTTCTTCCCAGAAGCACCCATAGGACTTCTAGTGTGTTAGTGGCAGCAAACAGAGCTCCTATATTTTCTTCCCAGAAGCACCCATAGGGCTTCTAGTGTGTTAGTGGCATCACACAGAGCTCCTATATTTTCTTCTCAGCAGCACCCACAGGACTTCTAGTGTGTTAGTGGCATCACACAGAGCTCCTATATTTTCTTCCCAGAAGCACCCATAGGACTTCTAGTGTGTTAGTGGCATCACACAGAGCTCCCATATTTTCTTCCCAGAAGCACCCATAGGACTTCTAGTGTGTTAGTGGCAGCAAACAGAGCTCCTATATTTTCTTCCCAGAAGCACCCATAGGGCTTCTAGTGTGTTAGTGGCATCACACAGAGCTCCTATATTTTCTTCTCAGCAGCACCCAGAGGACTTCTAGTGTGTTAGTGGCATCACACAGAGCTCCTATATTTTCTTCCCAGAAGCACCCATAGGACTTCTAGTGTGTTAGTGGCATCACACAGAGTTCCTATATTTTCTTCTTTTCTTTTCTTTGGGTGCGGGGTCCCCCTTAATATCCATACAAGACCCAAAGGGGCTGGGGTGGGGGGGGGGGGGTGATGGGGTAGCCATGCCATTTTTCTCAAGGATTTTCAGCCATATGGCGGCCAGGACAAGACATGACATTAAAGCCGCAAGTGGTTTTAAATGGCTTCTTTTTTTCCTTTTACAAATGTCATTTTGTGCAAGGACAGTTCTAAACACGGGAAACACATGCCACTTCACAGGCATACTTTAGACACCCCCAGGTACCATATTTAAAGGAAAATTTCACTTTTTTTTTTTCACTTTATGCATCATTAAAATGACTGCTCCCGAAAAAACGTTAGTTTTTAAAAGTTCTTTTTGCATTGATATATGTCCCCTGGGGCAGGACCCGGTCCCCAAACCCGTTTTATGACATTAACATGCATATTGGCCGTTGTAATTAGCAATTTTGAACGTTCGCGTCCATTATAATGAATAGGGTTCGAAAATTCACGCGACCTTTCGGTCCATTCGAAGGTTCTGGTGCGAACCGAACCCGGGGGTGTTCGGCTCATCCTTAGTCTACAGATAGTTTGCTGCAATTCAGCTTAAAGACCCTTGAACTGTATAGCTGTTCTATTTTTGTCTAAGAGTCTGCCAAGTATTTTGCATCTGCCTAAGGGTGTTCATGCCCTAACCCTCTGTCCTCAGTTTTGTTAAGAGACAAAGTCTCTTTTTGCATTCTCTAAGTGTCTGGCGCCCAACTTACTTTATCTGCACCACATCCACTATGCCTAGTAACCCACACTGAAGATGAATGTCTGCTCTCCCTGACTCTGGAGGTCACCATTAGGCTTTTAGGGGTCGGGCCATGGCTACACTTACCTGAGCCCCATCTAGATCCAGCGATGTTTCAGCAGTATCTCGGCTGCCTGGGATTCCCCTCCTCATTGGCCGAAACAGTAGTGCAGCACTATTGGCTCCCGCTGCTGTCTAAGTCAACCAATTAGGAGAGAGAGGGGGTGGGGCCAGGCTGCTGCTTTGTGCCTGAATGGACACACAGAGCTGTGGCTTGGCTTAAGTGCCCCCCATAGCAAGCTGATTGCTGTGGGGACACTCAGCAGGAGGAAGGGGCCAGGAGGCTCCAGGCTGCTCTGTGCAAAACTACTGCACAGAGCCTGTAAGTCCTTTTAAAAAAAAAAAAAAAAAAGACTTTACAATCACTTTAAAGAGGAAGTAAACCCTGATGGGTTTACTTCCTTTGTTTCCCTGCAAAGGTAAAGCATAATGGACTACTGTGAATCGCATAGTAGCCCATTATGTGTCACTTACCTGACACAGGAGCCGGCAATGTCACCGCTGTCCCCTGTTCCGCAGAGCGTTCCTTTTCTTCCGGGTATCGCTGCTCCAGCACTGTGAGTGGCCGGAGCAGCGATGACGTCACTCTGGCGCATGCGCACGGGAGCCGTAAGTGGCGCCATGTTTGCCTTCACTTGCAGCGTGCCCAGTGCACCTGCGCCGTTGTCTACGGTGCACATGCGCTGTAGACAGCGGTGCCCTATTTTTGTAAAATATCTCCTAAACCGTGTAGGAGATATTTCTTGGACCTACAGGTAAGCCTTAATCTAGGCTTACCTGTAGGTCAAAGTGGTTTGTAATTGTTTACAACCACTTTAACACAGACCGTTACAGTGATTGTCAGCTTCCCCAACAGCCCCCGGGTATGAAATATGCACACGATACTTATGTTTGAACATCTGCATTGTTGGACGTAATGGCAGAAGTTTATGTTGGACATATTTGCACGTAGTCCTATTCTCGTGTTTACCAGCTCCCAGTATGTTGTTGTTGTATTCAAGACCATACAGGCGCAACATACTGACTGGAAATGCAGACTTTTCTATCGTTTTAGGCCCCTTTCACACATGCGGACCGTATGTCCGTTTTTCATCCATCCGTTTTGGATGAAAAACAGACATACATACATGTCTATGGGATAGCGGGTTTTAGCGGATGAGCATCCGCTGACACCCGCTATCGTCCGCCTCTGCTATTGTCCGATTCTGCAGACGGAGGATAACCCTATTTTTTCATCCGTCTGCAGAGCGGATCGGATGAACACGGACAGACGGTCCGTGCTCATCCGATCCCCCATAGAGGAGTGCGGAGAACTGACAGGGCGGTCCCTGCACAGTGTGCAGGGACCGCCCTGTCATCAGCCGGCTCAGCGAGGATCAGCTGTGCGATCCCCGCTGAGCAGCGGATCTTCACGGGGCGGATCAATATGGATCCGCCCCGTGTGAAAGGGGCCTTACTGATGAATATGCAGCGCTTGTTTACACACCAAAAAATAAATGGAAAATAAAAAGCTTTATTGAGCTTTTTCAGGCTGCAATGTGCAACAGTCCTTACACTGGTCCAAGCTAGACCAATGCAAGTATAAAATAAAGATCATAACTGCAATTCTGATTTAAAGCCCAACCCAAGGAATTTGACAAAATCTAACTTAGCAGTTGAACCTTGGCTTGTCCACCAAGCAAGTCATTAATCTGGTCCAGCTTAGACCAATATAACATTGCATATACCATACCTGCGGAATCTCTCTAGAACGTCCTTGGTCCAGTGTCTACTACACTGTTACTCTAGTGATCTCCACTAGCTTCTGATTCCTGGGCCAAGTGGCTGCCCTGCTGTATTCTGAAAACAGGGGTTCAGTAGCTTGGCAGGGGCACCAAAGAATGCTTTGCATTCTCCCAATGAATACAGAACTTTCTCCGATTGGACCCCATGACAAGCTGCCAACCTCCTGTGAATGCAGCAAGGCAGCCACTCGGCACAGGACTCCTAAGCTAGTGGAAATTACTGAAGTAGCGATGTTTACTGGCGATTTCCAGCTTCTAGAGCAGGGATCTACAAACTTTCTAAGCAAAGGGCCAATTTAGTGTCCTTAAAGTGGTTGTAAACCCTTTACAACCACTTTAACATACAGGTAATCCTAGATTAAGGCTTACCTGTAGGTGCTTGAAATCTCTCCTAGACCTGCACGGTCTAGGAGATATTTGAAAATCGCCAAAGAGGGATTTCTTCTGCACATGTGCCGGAGTTAGAAAGGGCACGCTGTGCCGTTTCTAGCTCGGGTCATGCCGTTAAAGGCGGCTCCGGCGCGCATGTGACTCCGGCCAGTCACAGAGCCGAAGTTCGCGGCCCCGGAAGGAAGAGGGGTGAAGAATGGACACTCGCTACTAGCGGGGACATCGCGGGCTTCTCCTGCAGGCAAGTGTCACATAATTGGGCATAGTAGCTAGAGGTCGACCAATATATCGGCCGATATTTGGCGTTTTTTTATTTAATCGGCATTGGCCGATTGTGCTGATAAAAAAGGCCGATTATAACTTCAGCTGCGACTTGCAAAAGACTTCTGTAATAGAAGTCAATGCAAGTTGCCTCAGTCCTCCCCTGAAGCGACTTGTCTCCTCTCTGGGCAGTCTGCCAAGAAAAGACCAAAGAGATACAAGGTTTTTATCAATAGACTGAACTCCTGGAGAAGTTCTCAGTTTAACCATTTAAAGACTAAATCTTTTCTGACACTTGTTGCTTACAAGTAAAAATCCTGTATTTTCTGCTAGAAAATCACTTGGAACCCCCAAAAATTCTATATATATTTTTAGCATAGACCCTAGGGAATAAAATAGCGGTTGTTGCAATATTTTATGTCACACGGTATTTGTGCAGCGGTCTTTCAAACGCAATTTTTTTTTGGAAAAAATACACTAATGATTTAATTAAAAAAAAAAAAAAAAAAAAAAACAGTAAAATTAGCCCTCCCTTTTTTTTTTGTCCAAAAGTTTTGATTACCTGTTTTTGTGTATTTAATATTTAAGATATCGTTTTTTTTTTTTAATCTAAATTATACATACTAGTGAACTGATTGGAGGTCTGTTTTGTTTAATAAAATGGAAGAAATTTTCTGTATCACTTATTACTTAAAGCAGAGCTCCACCCTAAAGTGGAACTTCCGCTTATCGTATTCCCCCCCCCCCCCTCCGGTGCCACGATTGGCACCTTTCAGGGGGGAGGGGGTGCAGATACCTGTATAATACAGGTATCTGCACCCACTTCCAGGACTAGCTGCCCCTATCCGATGCCCGCCCATATCCGAGGGTTCCCGTTGTGTCCTGTGTGTTTTCCAAGACACAACGGGGACCAATAAAGACGCGCAACAGGGAACCGGGCAGTGAATCACTTCCTGATTCCCTGACAGAGGATGGCGGCGGGGCAGCCGAGAGACGAGCGATTGCTTGTCATCTTCTGCCGACATCGCTGGAACCTGGAACAGGTAAGTGTTCATTTATTAAGTCAGCAGATGCCATATTTGTAGCTGCTGACTTAAAAAAAATCGGGTGGACCACCTCTTTAACCACTTCCCATTCCGCCCATAGTCATATGACGCCCAGAAGGTGGATCTCCCGTCCTGGGTGGGCGTCATATGATGTCCTCCCATTCCCGGCCGCCTGGGGGGCGCGCGCGCGCCGCTGGCGTCGCTCGGGACCAGGTGCGCGTGCCCGGCGGCCGTTATGTTTGCCGGGCCCCCGCGATTGCCCGTGAAAACAACGGGACCGTGCGGGACCGTGGAGCTGTGTGTGTAAACGCACAGCTCCACGTCCTGTCAGTGGAGACCGATCATGTGATCCCGGTACGGAGGAACACCGATCGGTCTCTTTCCCTTGCGAGTCCCCCCCCACAGTTAGAATCACTACCTTAGGAAACACAACCCCTGCAGCGCCCCCTAGTGTAAACCCCTTCTCTGCCAGTCACATTTACACAGCATTCACTGCAATTTTATAGCAACGATCGCTGTGTAAATGTGAATGGTCCCAAAAATGTGTCAAGTGTCCGAAGTGTCCGCCGCAATGTCGCAGTCACGAAAAAAAATCGCAGATCGCCGCCATTACTCGTAAAAAAAAAAAAAAATGCAATAAATCTATCCCCTATTTTGTAGACGCTATAACTTTTGCGCAAACCGATCTATATACGCTTATTGCGATTTTTTTTTTTTTATTTATTTTTTTTTTTTTTAACCAAAAATATGTATAAGAATACGTATCTGCCTAAACTGAGTAAAAAAAATAGTGTTTTTTTTTTAAAAAAAATGGGATATTTATTATAGCAAAAAGTAAAAAATATTGTGTTTTTTTTTTTTTTTTTTCAAAATTGTCGCTCTTCTTTTGTTTATAGCGCAAAAAATAAAAACCGCAGAGGTGATCAAATACCACCAAAAGAAAGCTCTATTTGCGACGCAGTGCCGAATCGCATAAAGTGCTCTGGTAAGGAAGGGGGTAAAATGGCCCGGTGCTGAAGTGGTTAAGGCTGCTTACACACTGGAGCGGGCAGGCATTGACGGTAAAACACTGCTAGTTTTAGTGGCGATTTACTGTCATTCTAGCTGCGCTATTCAGCCGCTAGCAGGGCGCTTATAACCCAGCTAGCGGCCAAGGAAGGGGTTAAATGCGCCCATGAAACGCATTTAAAATCGCATTGCAGGCGCTTTGGCAGTGGTGCCCATTCATTTCAATGTGCAGGAGTGGCGTAGGAGCGGTATACACCGCTCCAAAGATGCTGTTTGCAGGACTTTTTTTTTTAACGTCCTGCCAGCGCATCACCTCAGTGTGAAAACCTGAGTGCTTTCACACAGATTGCAGGGGAGCCGTTTTGCAGGCACTTTACAGGCGCCATTTTTAGCCCAAAAGCGCCTGAAAAAAGTCCCAGTGTGAAAGGTTTTAACTGTTAGATTTTATGAGATGAAGACCAAAAAAAAAAAATCGGCCTAAAAAAATCGGCATCATATATCGGCCATCGGCTGCCCCAATTTCTAAATATCGGCATCGGCCAGAGAAAAACCCATATCGGTCGACCTCTAATAGTAGTCCATTATGCTTTACCTTTGCAGGGAAACAGAGGAAGAAACACCCATCAGGGTTTACTTCCTCTTTAATACAGTTGTATCTGTGATCTTGCAGGTCCTGTTAAGCGGATTCCCCTTTGCACACTTGCAGATATGTCACCTCCTCACCGCCTACTTTAACCCTATATATGCCGAACAACCACTCCCAATTGCATGCATAGCACATGGTTGCATTGCAGACCCGTAGACTTGCATGGGTTGAGTTTGGCATCAGTACCACATGCCAATTGTGATATGCTGTTTAATTTATATTGCACATGTGAAGCACAGCATCATGGCCATGACGTGTACGGCCCTGAGTGGCACACGCTCACATTTCAGACTTAGTGCAGCTGTGTCATTCATTTACAGCCCTCTGTAAATGCATAAACTACAACTCCCATCTGCTACTGTGGCAGATAGTATGTAGTTCTCAATGAAGTGCTGAGCACCCTTGTAGTTCATTGACACTTCTTCCAGCTTGCCAACAGAAAGTTTGCATGGAGCTACGGGCAAGAAAGTTGGAGTAGGTATCGGCAGGAGCCTGACATTGCACCTATGATCCCCTGATTGTGGGTGCAATGCTTTTTAAGCTCCTTTTGGGGTAAAAAGAACTGCACTTCTTCCTTTTTTTTTTTTTTTTCTGCAAAAATATGTGCATTTTATTAGGTTTTCCCCAAAACTTTTAATGTATTTAAAGGTTTCAGACATGTTCCCTTCTTTCCTCCAGACTGTACATGTGCTCCTAAAGTCAACTTTTTTTTTTTTTTTTTTTTTACACCTTAGTGCAGTCCACCAATCCAGCCATGTCCTGGCTGCAATACCGCTTCCTGGACTCACAGGAGACACAGGCGGCAGCAAGAGCCAGTCTACCTCCTGGGAGCAGAGGAGTGGGTCACTGTCAGTCTGAGTGTGTCTATAGATGCACACAGCCCGACTCAGGAGCGTACCTGCTTAATACACGGCTTTCTGTGGGGGAACACCTGGAGGAAGGAGGAGCAGAGCGCTGATGGGGGACGTAGTAAGAGATCGCTCTTTGCAATATTGTTGCACAGAGTAGGTAAGTATAACATATTTTTTTTATTATTTTCATTTGAGGGCAAAATAATTGCATTTAGTATCACTTTGAGTTCCTGCAGTCCTTCCTGATATGTTTTATCCCCCAGACCTTTCCTCATTTTTGCTGCCCATCTCTGGACTTTCTCTAACCTATTCATATACATTTTGTAAATGAGGAAGCCACAACTGGACACAGGATTTTCAATGAGGTCTAACTAAAGAAACCTTGAACTGCAGTATCCACTGCTTTGACCAATCTTCCAGCCATGGCAACTCATGTTCCTTGTTACAGACGCCTCCAGGAATATCAGTCGTATAGCACACCTTTGTGTCGTCAGCAAAAAGACATGCCTTACCCACTAATGATTTGTCAGCTTCACAGTGGTCCATGTATAGTTGTAGTGTACAGTCAGGTGTGGTGTAAAAAGTTTATTCATTCAAGATTGTTTGTTTCACTTCACTAAGGACTAACTTATCAAGCAACTTTATCTTGGTTTTCTTCCCTGGTTCTTGAAGTTGGCCCCCTGATGACATAATGCATGTGCAGCTGTAAGAGATTGCCTCCTGGGATGCATGGCATGAGTATCTCAGGAGGCTGCAGGTGGCTGGGGACTGTCATCTAGGCGAGAATGGTAAACGTGATTTGCTGATTAGAAAAAAAATTAAGAAATTGTGTGAAAGGAGGTAGAAAGGAGCAATTATATGGACAGTAGAAAAGGAGGGTGAAGGTCCACTTTAATTGGTTATGTTAAAGTTTCTTTGTCTGTTAATGTGGCCTTGTTTCTGTATGGTTAGAAAAGCAATACAGGGGGTCCCCGGGTTACAAACATGATAGGGTCTGTAGGTTTGTTCTTAAGTTGACTCTAAGTCGGAACAGGTACATTTTTTAAGTGTAGTTCCAGACAGAAAAACTATTTTTAAGCTTTTTGGATAGCATAGGGAAGGGTTAACACCCCTGTAATGTTTGTTTTGCTGTCTGTGCCCCTGTTCAGAAGATTTCACCTCACTTCCTGTCCCAATATTAATTGGATTTTGAAAATTTTGGGTTGTTGTGGAAACAAGCCTTGATAAAAAAAGCATCAGTGGAGGTACCTTTTTCCCATAATAACTCTTACAGGAGTGAATTTCCCTTCCTAGGGGTAGATTTCCTCTCACTTCCTGTTGTCTCCCTCCGTTTGTAAGTAGGAGTCGTTTGTAAGTCGGATGTTTGTAACTAGGGGACCCCCTGTACCTATACAAAGAAGAGACACTATCATTAGAGTTCCAGTGACCCCTGTCTTGCAGATAAGCTGCGTTGCTGCTGAAAATATTCAATTTGGCCCTGTAAGTCACTGTACCCATTTTTCCTGTTGTACGCAGTGGTTCCTTCCGCTGTCTATGTAGTGACGTATGAGGCTGCCAAAGGAACCACTGCATGCGGTGAGGGTAGCAGGAATTCAGACACCTGGAAGTGCTGTGCTGGGGAGCAACATAACGGCAGCGTTTCAAAACATTGAAGATCTTGTCACCAGCATATACAGTATGTCACAAAAGTGAGTACACCCCTCACATTTTTGTAAATATTTTATTATATCTTTCCAACAACACTGAAGAAATTACACTTTGCTACAATGTAAGGTAGTGATTGTACAGCTTGTATAACAGTGTAAATTTGCTGTCCCCTCAAAATAACTCAACACACAGCCATTAATGTCTAAACTGCTGGCAACAAAGTGAGTACACCCCTAAGTGAAAATGTCCAAATTGGGCCCAATTAGCCATTTTCCCTCCCCAGTGTCATGTGACCCGTTAGTGTTACAAGGTCTCAGGTGTGAATTGGGAGCAGGTGTGTTTAAATATGGTGTTATCGCTCTCACTCTCTCATACTGGTCACTGGAAGTTCAACATGGCACCTCATGGCAAAGAACTCTCTGAGGATCTGAGAAAAAGAAATGTTGCTCTACATAAAGATGGCCTAGGCTATAAGAAGATTGCCAAGACCCTGAAACTGAGCTGTAGCTGTAGACAATACAGCGGTTTAACAGGACAGGTTCTACTCGGAATAGGCCTCGTCATGATCGACCAAAGAAGTTGAGTACGTCATATCCCAGAGGTTGTCTTTGGAAAATAGACGTATGAGTGCTGCCAGCATTGCTGCAGAAGTTGAAGCGGTGGGGGGTCAGCCTGTCAGTGCTCAGACCATACGCCACACTCTGCATCAAATTGGTCTGCATGGCTGTCATCCCAGAAGGAAGCCTCTTCTAAAGATGATGCACAAGAAAGCCTGCAAACAGTTTGCTGAAGACAAGCAGACTAAGGACATGGATTACTGGAACCATGTCCTGTGGTCTGATGAGACCAAGATAAACTTATTTGGTTCAGATGGTGTCAAGTGTGTGTGGCCCCAACCAGGTGAGGAGTACAAAGACAAGTGTGTCTTGTCTATAGTCAAGCATGGTGGTGGGAGTGTCATGGTCTGGGGCTGCATGAGTGCTGCCGGCACTGGGCAACTACAGTTCATTGAGGGGAAACATGAATGCCAACATGTACTGTGACCTACTGAAGCAGAGCATGATCCCCTCTCTTCGGACACTAGGCTGCTGGGCAGTATTCCAACATAACGACCCCAAACACACCTCCCAAGATGACCCCTGCCTTGCTAAAGAAGTTGACCCTATTGAGCATCTGTGGAATCCTCAAATGTAAGGTGGAGGAGCGTAAGGTCTCAAACATCCACCAGCTTCGTGATGTCATCATGGAGGAGTGGAAGAGGACTCCAGTGGCAACCTGTGAAGCTCTGGTGAGCTCCATGCCCAAGAGAGTTAAGGCAGTGCTGGAAAATAATGGTGGCCACACAAAATATCAGCACTTTGGGCCCAATTTGGAAATTTTCACATGGGGTGTACTCACTTTTGTCGCCAGCGATTTAGACATTAATGCCTGTGTGTTGAGTTATTTTGAGGGGACAGCAAATTTTACACTGTTATACAAGCTGTACACTCACTCCTTTACATAGTAGCAGTGTGTCATTTCTTCAGTGTTGTCACATGAAAAGATATAATAAATGTACAAAAATGTGAGGGGTGTACTCATTTATGTGAGATACTGTCATTTTGTGATTTGAAAATAAGCCTATTTGCTGGCCCATTGGATCACCATTTAAAATGCAGAAGGTGCTATAACAAATAGTGTATTCCTATATAATAGGCTTCATTTCTGAGCTTAATGCTCATTGAGTATTTACTGTGTGCAGGAAACATTGCTCATTGTACTTTCCGCACGTGCCTGTTGACTCAAGCAGAAAATAGCTTGAATAATTCTCATGAGTCCCATTGTTCTGCAGTGTGTACTGCTGTTGCATTGCAAAATGTTCTAAGTGTACAGTCTCTATTGTCTATAGCTCCATGTAAGCAATTCTGATCTGTAGGGACTGCTACAATCTAAGGGCTCAACACTCCCAGATAATTACATGGGTATATTAACCACAATTTGCAGCCAAAAGACCAGGCCCCTTTTTGCGATTCGGCACTGCGTCGCTTTAACCGACATATGCGTGGTCGTGCGACGTGGCTCCCAAACAAAATTGGCATCCTTTTTTTCCCACAAATAGAGCTTTCTTTTGGTGGTATTTGATCCCCTCTGGTTTATTTTTTGCGCTATAAACTAAACAAAAATAGAGCGCCAATTTTTAAAAAAACATCGCAACAGCCGATCAGTGACAGCGTCACTAGGAAGCACGGGGGAGAGGTTTGTTTACACATACCTCTCCCCGTTCTTCAGCTCTGTGACCCGATCGCGGGACACCAGCGGCGATCGGGTCCGCTGGTCCCGCGGCCGCGGGGCGTGCGCGACCCACGGCTGGGCTCCTAAAGGGCCACGTACAGGTACGTGATTGTGCCCAGCCGTGCCATTCTTCCGACGTATATCGGCGTTAGGCAGTCCTTAAGCGGTTAAGAAGTAACATTTCAAAATGCCTACCTAATCATTTCACAGGTAATTGTACCAAGAGAATGGGAAAATATGCACTGTGGGGAATTGGTAAAAAAATAACCTAAAGTGAACCTGTACCCCGACTATGCACAAAGTATTTACATATTCTGATATACTTGGATTTTGCAAAAGCGTTTGACACAGTTCCCTACACACAACTAATGTGTAAGGTAAAGTCTACAGGCTTGGAAAGATCAATTTTGTAAATGGATGGAAAACTGGATAAAAGACCGAATTCGGAGAGTAGTGGTTAATGATTCTTACTCTGAATGGTCTAAGGTTATCAGTGGTGTACCCCAAGTTTCATTGTTGGGACCCTTTTTTAATACCTTTTTATAAATGATATTGGGTCTGGAATTAAAAGTACCATTTCTGTCTATGACACTAAGCTTTGCAGTGGAAAAATGTCCTTGCAGGATGTTTCCAATTTACAAGCCAACCTCAATGCTCTGTCTAATTGGGCAACTAAGTGGCAAATGAGGTTTAATGTTGATAAATGTAAAGTTATGCACTGGGGGCTAAGAATATGCATGCGTCTTACATACTAGGGAGAGTACAACTGGGGGAGTCCTTAGTGGAGAAGGATCTGGGGGTCTTGGTAGATCATAAGCTCAATAATGGCATGCAATGCCAAGCTGCGGTTTCCAAAGTGAGAAAAGTCCTTTCTTGTATTGAGAGGTATGGACTCCAGAGAGAGAGAGATATCATTTTGTCCCTGTACAAATCATTAGTAAGACCTCATCTGGAATATGCAGTTCAGTTTTGGGCACCAGTTCTCAAAAAGGATATCAGGGGAACTGGAGAAAGTGCAGAGAAGGGCAACCAAACTGATAAATGATGAAGAGGCATGGCGGAGCTCAGCTATGAGGATAGCTTCGAGCAGGGTTCTCCAAACCCCGGCCCGCTTGTGTGTTTTTGTCCGGCCCACAGCTCAGCAAGGCTCTGCCAACACGGCATTACTGATCTGCTGGCTTTTAAAAGCAGCTGCTGTTATCGGTAGTGTGTCTGGCAGGTACTGGAAACATAACTGCCCCCCTCCATACCCTCCCACGCTGTGCTGATGATTGGCTGCTGGGACCACCGGCGTCGCAGCACCTCCCGGCTTCCCGCCCGCTGTTTGTATCAGAGATCCCTCCACTTACAGTTTGCGTGTGTAGCAGCGGGCAGGTATCGGAAGGTGCAGGAGAGCTGAAGTCTGCTGGTAGCGTGATTAGAGGCAAATGGGCATAAATGTGCTACAAATATACATCTACAGGGTACTCTGCTGGGGGACACTGATTACAAAAACTATCCATGTATAATATTTTAATTTCATTCATTTGAACAGAATTGTTTTTTTTTTTCGGTCCCCGAATACTTGTAAAATCTACAATGTGGCCCTCGTGTTAAAGTTTGGAGACCCCTGGATTAGAGGAACTGTATTTATTCTCTCTTGAGAAGAGGAAATTAAGGGGGGAAATGACCAACATGTAAAAAATACATAAGTGGTCCATATAATGAACTTGGTGTTGAGTTATTTACTTTAAGGTCATCAGAGGACAAGGGGGCACTCTTTACGTCTAGAGGGAAAAAGATTTCATCTCCAAATACGGAAAGATTTCTTCACAGTATGGGCTGTGAAAATGTGGAATAGACTCCCTGCAGAGGTGGTTCTGGCCAGCTCCGTAGATTGTTTGTTTGTTTTAAAAAAAGGCCTGGATTCTTTTCTAAATGTACATAATATAACTGGGTACAAACATTTTATAGGTAAAGTTGATCCTGGGAAAATCCAATTGCCTCTCGGTGTATCAGGATGGAATTTTTTTTTTTTTCCCCCTGCTGTAGCAAATTGGAGCATGCTTTGCTGGGGTTTTTCACCTTCCTCGGGATCAACTGTGGGTAAAGAATTGTGTATATGGGATTATGTACCCTTTTTTTTCTTTTTTTTTTTCTTTTTCTCTTTCTCTTTCTTCTCTAGATGGACTTGTCTCTTTTTTTTTTTTCAATCTAACTATGGTAGCTATATTCTGAACAAGCAGTAAAAGCACCTTTTTTATAATCCTAACTTTAGGGAATGATTGCCTGCTGAAATACTCTGAAGATAATGTTCTTCTTTCTTAGAAACCCATTGCTCTCATGCAAGCATACCGTCATGGCGAGATAATGTCAGATAATGCTCCACCTCGCCCAGAAAACTGTTGCAATCACAAATGTTTAGGCATTCTCACGTTTATTTCTTTTGTTTGCATTGCAATGACACAAAGTTGAGAAACAAAAAGCCAAATCTTACACATTCCATGCAAAACTCCAAAAATGGACTGGACCGGCATCCTTAATTTAATATTTGGTAGCACACCCATTGGAAAAAATAACTGAAATCAGTCGCTTCCTGTAACCATCAATGAGTTTTACACCTCTCTACTGATATTTTGGACCACTCTTCTTTAACCTGCATTCTTTAAGCTGTACTTTCTTGTGTGACTCTGTGCTTTTACAAGTATGGTCCTCGTAGTTTTGAATCTTGTATACAGCCACTTTTGTTTGTCACATTTATTGCAGATGTTGTCGTGTGTTTGTTTTTTTTTTTTTTCCTGATATTGCAAATTCGATTTTTGAACAATAAAAATACAAGGCTTCTCCTGAACGGCGGAGAAGCACTCAGCCTTCCCCTTTTTTAATTCTGGCAGCAGATGGGAAGTCGTCTATACCACTGCCTGAACACAGTACTGCTTACTGTATGTAGCTAACTCTTCTACAGAATATTAAAGCACACACAGCAGCCACGTCCTTTAACCACTTGCTTACTGGGCACTTAAACCCCCCTCCTGCCCAGACCAATTTTCAGCTTTCGGTGCTGATGCACTTTGAATGACAATTGCGTGGTCATACAACACTGTATCCAAATGAAATTTTTATCATTTTTTTTTTCCCCCACAAATAGAGCTTTCTTTTGGTGGTATTTAACCACTTACCCACTGGGCACTTAAACCCCCTTCCTAACCAGACCAATTTTCAGCTTTTGGTGCTCTCACACGTTGAATGACAATTACTCAGTCATGCAACACTGTACCCAAATTAATTTTTGGTACTTTTTTTTCCCACAAATAGAGCTTTCTTTTGGTGGTATTTGATCACCTCTGGGTTTTTTAATTTTTGCGATATGAATCAAAATATACAGAAAATTCGGTAATAAAAATAAAAAAAATCTTTGTTTCTATTAAAATTTATTGGCAGAGTGTTGGCAGAGTATCTGTCACTGACCAGCGCTGTGGGCACTACACATCCAGCCCACAGCGCTGGTCCCATCTCCCCCCCCCCCTTTCTGCTTCTCCCTTCTCACTGTACCGATGGGTACAGAGAGGGGAGGGAGGAACCGGCGTCATGACGTGACGCCGGTTTGTGTACATGTGATCGCTCCGTCATTTGACGGAGCGATCACGTGGTAAACGGCCGCTATCAGCGCCCGTTTACCGCGATCCGTGATGCTCCCAAGGACCCGGCGGTCACGGATGTTCCCGAGTGCGCGCCCCAGGGGGCGCGTGGGAGCAAGTTTCTGGGAGGACGTCCGTAGGACGTCCACTCAGGATAAGCCGACCGCGCTGTAGCCGTCTTTCGGCTATGGCCCGGTCGGCATGTGGTTAATCACAGCTGGGGTTTTTATTTTTTGCTAAACAAACAAAAAAAGATGGAAAATTTTTGAAAAATAAATAAAAATAAATCATGTTTAATAGTTTGTTATAAAATTTTGCAAACAGGTAATTTTTCTGCTTCATTGATATGCGCTGATGAGGCTGCACTGGTGGGCACAGATAAGGTGGCACTGATGGGGACAGATAAGATGGCACGGATGGGCACTAATAGGTGGCACTGGTAGGTGACACTGATGGGCACTGGTAGGTGACACTGGGCACTGGTAGGTGACACTGATGTGCAGCACTGTTCAGGCACTTATTGTGGGCACTGACAGGTGGCACTGACAGGTGGCACTGTGGGCACTGACAGGTGGAGCTGGTGGGCACTGGTAGGCGGCACTTGTAGGGGGGCAGAGGTGGGCACGGTGGAGCCGGGGCACATCGCAGTGATCGGGACTAATGTCCCTCTCACTGCCCCCGGTGATTGTTTTTTTTTTTTTTTTTTTTCTCCTTGTGCTGTCAGTGCGAGGAGGAAAAATAGCCGATTATGAGCTCTGTTGATATCACATGATCAGCTGTCATTGGCTGACAGCTGATCATGTGGTAAGGGGTCGGGATCGACCCCCTTACTCGGATCTGTGATCAAGTGAGTCTCACAGACTCGCTGATCACAGAGTGCGCCACACGCAGGCCGCCCATGCACGGGACAACGTCATAGGACGTAGTCCCGGCAATGTAGATCCGCGCTGTAGCGCGGATCTCAGGAGGTTAATACTCATATATCATCATATATCATATATCATATCATATATCATATCATAATATTAATCGAAACCTGGAATACTGTTTTTTGAATGTCCCTGAAAATTCTGCGTAAATGGAGAAAAAAAGTTTCTGCACCAAGTTCACCCACAATGGAAAAAATCAGCTACACCTCAAAACATGACCCCCCCCCCCCCCCCCCCAACAATGCTGCTTACCAGATGTAGCAACCTTAACAATTAAAAGGGATAGAAAGCACTTTTTGTATATTTTTGTATTAAACCATCCAATAAAAGCTTGGGGTCCTTCAGAGATCACCCTGCTCATTTAGCCTCCAAATGAATTACGCCTGCTGGCCTCAGATGGCTAGACTTCAGGAATAGATGCACTCACAATGAAGTTGGAGAGTGAACAGCATGCTCAACTTTGTGCAGAGCAATAAAGTTTATGAGAAGTTAAAAATATATATACAGTGATGGGGGGGGGGGGGGGGGGGTGGGTGGGGGGGGGGGGGGGGGGGGGGGGGGGGGGGGGAAGAGTATTTGATCCCCTGCTGATTTTGTCTATTTGCCCACGGACAAAAAAATGATCAGTCTAATTACTGTGGTAGGTTTATTTTAAAGCGGAAGTAAACCCATCGATTTAACAGTCTACAAAAAAAAAGGCATGACGTGAATGCTAACTGCACATTGGCTGTGCTCTCAACCAAACAGTCAAAGCATCCAATGGCTGGTGTCATAACAGATCACATGTGCAGCACTGTGGCAGTTGAAGATTAAACAGAGGCAAAGATGGCAGCTTCCTTGGCTGAAAACGATAGGGGGGGTTTACTTCCACTTTTAACAGTGAGAGACAGAATAACAAATAAATTGTGAAAAACGTCTTTTAAAAAAGTTGTACATTTGATTTGCATTTTAATGAGTGAAAAAATTTATTTGATCCTCTATCAATCAGCAAGCTTTCTGGCTCCCAGGTGTCTTCTATATGGTTAACAAGCTGAGATTAGGAGCACTCTCTTAAAAGGGAGTGCTCCTAATCTCAGCTTGTTACCTCTATAAAATACGCAGAAGCAATCAATCCGATTCCAATCTCTCCACCATGGCTAAGACCAAAGAGCTGTCCATGGATGTCGGGGACAAAGTTGTAGACCTACACAAGGCTGCAATGGGCTACAAAACCATTGCCATGCAGCTTGGTGAGAGGGTGACAACAGTTGGTGCGATTATTCGCAAATGGAAGAAACCCAAAATAACTGTCAATCTCCCTCTGTCTGGGGCTCTATGCAAGATCTCACCTCATGGAGTTTTGATGATCATGAGAATGGTGAGGAATCGAGTGCTCAAGAAAGCACATGTACAGGCCTGTCTGAAGTTTGCTAATGAACTTCTGAATGATTCGGAGGAGAACTGGATGAAAGTGTTGTGGTCAGACGAGACAAAAATCTAGCTCTTTGGCATCAACCCAACTCGCTGTTTTTGGAGAAGGAAGAGGAATGCCCAAGTACACCATCCCCACCCCCAAACATGGAGGTGGAAACTTTATGCTTTGGGGTGTTTTTCTGCTTAGCGGATAGGACAACTTCACCTCATCAAAGGGACAATGGACGGGGCCGTGTACTGTCAAATCTTGGGTGAGAACCTCCTTCCCTCAGCCAGGACATTGAAAATGCGTTGTGGATGGGTATTCCAGCATGAGGCTAAAAACAGGTTTGAGGAGGCCTAGAAACTCATGTTGTAAGTTTAAATAGTGATGTCTGTCATATGGACAAAAATAGTCCCAAACGGGGGGCAAGAGGGGGGAAAAAAAAATTGAAATGACAGAAAACACATCACAGATGAAGTAAAGTATGAACACTTTATTGTTAATTATAAAACATGGTGGTTAACTATGGTTACTAGTTTCGGACTTGCTCATGAGTGTTGTAGCTAGTCACAATGGACTGGCCAAACATTTACAAATGCATGTGGGACATATACAACCTAAAACAAATTCACAAAGATGTCTGGACACCAGGTATATTGGTGCAGGTTGTGCTCACTCGGACAATGCCGGGTGCTCAGCAAATGCTGTGAGTAAAACAACCAAGCGCCAACCCCCTGGAGGTTTGAGCCTTAGGGAAGGAGGGATGAGAGAAGGGCCATAAATGCCGGTCAGTCCAGGATCCTATAGTGAGACTATGGTTTGATCAAAGACACGCAAAGCAAAGTCTATGGTATCAATTACTTGAATAAGCTTGATTATGGATATATCCTTGTATGACAAACCCTAATATAGAGTTAACCTAGCAGCACGGTTGGTGAACGTCTGATGGAAATACGTTGGAGACTTTAGTATGTCCTATCAATCATCCATTACCGCTCCGGTTAGGGACTCTGATCAGATCAATATAATTGGTCTTCCAAGTAGTGCAGCTCAAAAATATCCGTGTCCCCTTATCTCAGGAGATTCTTTACTGATTGGGTGTCATCTGAGGGATCAGTGCTTTCATGCCATATAGCCTCCGCTTCTCCCCATTTAGGGGCTGGTGTAGGTCTGTGGATATCAATCCTTCACTGCCTTCCCTCTGCCCATTGAGTGGGAAAAATTTCACATCTGTTTCCCGAGAGTTTCGCTAACACAGCGGGTGATGCCATCGTAATGTGGCATCCGGGCAGAAATTACGTCAACGCGCTTCACAATGCTATTGCG
Organism: Lithobates sylvaticus; assembly: GCA_028564925.1. NCBI lineage: Eukaryota > Metazoa > Chordata > Amphibia > Anura > Ranidae > Lithobates > Lithobates sylvaticus. The sequence goes on along the minus strand of CM053035.1, from coordinate 150,326,127 downwards.
TAGCTTCGTCTGGATGTTAAAAGGAGCCCTCATACGCCGCTCAAACATTATCCACCCCTCAAATGTACCCGCCCTTACCGAAGAACGATTTTAAAGGAGATACACATGTAGTGCAAAGCAATTTGGATTTGTGTCTTTTGAACTCCAAACATTCTAACAGTTCCTTTTTTAAAGGATTTTTAGTCTCTTGGTATGTGGTGTCCGGTGGGTATTATCCATGTCAGTGTTTCTCAACTCCAGTCCTCAAGGCGCCCCAACAGGTCATGTTTTCAGGCTTTCCATTATTTTTCACAGGTGATTTGATCAGTTTCACTGCCTTAGTAATTACCACAGCCGTTTCATCTGAGGGAAACCCTGAAAACATGACCTGTTGGGGCGCCTTGAGGACCGGAGTTGAGAAACACTGATCCATGTGTCCATATCAATATCAGATGTCCAATTATTCAAAATAACTTTTATTTTATTGTTTCATCGTCAGAAGATCTGGATACTTAGAGATAATAGATATATAATCTATTATATATAGGGAAAATGGGATCATGATTTCACAAAGACACATAGGTCCCCACAGACCACATACAGAACAGGAAAAACATTAATTAAATAGTCAATAGAGATAATGCATATCAATATTGGGATCCAAGAATCAATATCATAGGTCTCAAAAAAGGGCTGTAAATTCAGTTCATTGAGGCCCAGAGGCAAGAGGGAACCCATACTATAAATCCACTATTTTTATTTCTGGAGCAGGATCTGGCCAAAATCACCCCCTCCTTGGTGGAAGGTTAAAGTGGTGTTGCCACCCAAAAAAAAAATTTGGCTTAAAAATCCTAAAAAAAAAAAAAATTTGGCTGGGTGCCCACATTAAGAATGCTGCGCCGCGAGCGGAGCGGGAAACGAGGGGGGGTCTCGTTCCCCGCATCGCTGGACCCTGGGACAGGTAAGTGTCCGATTTATTAAAAGTCAGCAGCTGCAGTATTTGTAGCTGCTGACTTTTAATTTTTTTTTTTTTTTTGTGGGCCCTCCTCTAAGTGAAAAAATATATACTCTTGACCTTCATGCCTGTCGGGTTGCCTTTATGGAATTGGGCAAAGTGTCTTGACACGGGTTTATCAGGGTTATTTTCAATAATTTCCCTCATGTTCACCCATTCTCAACTGGCTTTTTTTTTTTTTTTTCCAATCTAGATTTTATTACAGGGACATGTTAGCATGTAGATGACTTTAGTTGTAGCACAGTTGATAAGATCCCTAATCTGTAAACTGTTTAATTTGTGAGTCATGGAAAGTTGCTGTTCTGTGAACATACAGGTAAACCTGACAGTGCCCACAGGGGAACATCCCCTTGCTTCTTGGGTATTCATAGTCAAGTTGTTTTTGTGTATTCAGAATGTATTAGGGTGTCGCCATTTTGGGGATTGGTCCCACTATTTGCGCTATTCCTGGTGTACTGGTAAGTATCCCCCAATGCTATTGGAGTATACCCCTGATGGTATCCCATTGCGCCCTGTATTGCGTTTATTATTCTTAAGGGGCCCAGTTCTTGCACTACAGTTTTGGGTGACTTGGGTGACTGCATATGTCCCACATGTATGTGTAAATGTTTGGCCTGTCCATTGTGACTAGCTACAACACTCATAAGCAAGTCTGGAACTAGTAACCATAGTTAACCACCATGTTTTATATTTAAGAATAAAGTGTTCATACTTTACTTCATCTGTGATGTGTTTTTCTGTCATTCTATAAGCCCTTGCTTTTTTTTCTTTTTATCCCCCCCCCCCGCCCCCCTTCCATGTTTGGTATTCCAGCATGACCATCACTGAAAACACACAGCCAAGGCATCAAAGGAGTGCCTCAAGAAGAAGCACTACAGTGGCCTAGCCAGTCTCCAGACCTTAATCCCATAAAAAATATGTGGAGGGAGCTGAAGGTTCGAGTTGCCAAATGTCAGCCTCAAAACCTTAATGACTTGGAGACGATCTGCAAAGAGGAGTGGGCCAAAATCCTTCCTGAGATGTGTGCAAACCTGGTGGCCAATTACAAGAAACGTCTGACCTCTGTGATTGCCAACAAGGAATTTGCCACAAAGTACTAAAGGTTGTCTTGCAAAGGGGTCAAATACTTATTTCACTCATTAAAATGAAAATCAATTTATAACTTTTTTGAAATGCTTTTTTTTTTTTTTTTTTAAATAAACTGATACTGTATAGACTGATCATTTCTTTGTCAGTGGGAAAACATACAAATCATCAGGGGATCAAATACTTTTTTTTTTTTTTCTCTCACTGTGTAAATTATTATTTATAAAACCTTAAAGTGGAACTACACTGCATCTAGCACCACAAACCAAAACCGCTTTTCAACTCCTTTTGCTTTTCAAAGCAAACTCCCCCATTCATCCATGTCCCCATAATTCATGTTACTGAGAAATCAATTTGTAAAACCCCCCTAGCATTTCTGGCCATGGCCATCTTGGGTAAGGGCAGAAGATTCATGCAGCATTTACTTCCTGTAATCAATCCATCTGCCCTTAGCTCCAACATGCAAGCAGGAGGGCGTGCCTAGCTATGAAAACCCCCTTTCCAAAGACCTTATTAAGCTTTTGGCCTATACAATGTCTGCTTGTTGATGACTTTTGCTAAAATTCCCAAATAACTTCTTTGAAGAGGCATGTGTTTTTTTGTGGGCCTTCTGCAAGTATCCAGTTGGTTGATGTATTTTATTAATGTGCGCTTTTCCTCCCCAGGTGGCTCCCTTACAAAGTTGGCATACTATTCTACTGTTCAGCATAGGGTAGCCAAGGTCAGGTCTTTTGATCACACAGGAAAGGTAAGCAATTTTCTTGTTTCTTTTCCACATTTTGTTATTATTGAGCTGCATGTTTTTTCCCTAGGTATACTTGTATTGTTGCGTGTGCGCACACACACACACACACACACACACACACACACACACACACACACACACACACACACACACACACACACACACACACACACACACACACACACACACCTTATGCATCAGCCAGATAAGATCAGCGCCTCTCAACATTTTTTAACACAGAGAAAACCTTGAAATGTCTCAGAAAACCCTGGCTTATGATTACTATAGCTGCAGCTCGCAGTGCATTTTGAGGCTTACAAATAGAAAATAAGACCTGCACCTTACATGGGTAGTCAGTTTAAAGAATGTTCCTTACACTAGTGGTCGATAGGAAGAATGTCCCTTCTCTCACATAGAGTAGCAAGATCATTGGTGTCGCTGGTTACTTATCTGGGAGTCAGAAATTGCTCAATGCTCAAGGAACTCCTAGTAACTTCTGGAGGAACCCTGGTTGAGAGGCTGGATTAGCTTTTATTTCCTATTCTGTCCTTTTTGCAGGAGCTGGGAAAAATGTAGCCCTTTTTTATTTATTTATTTTTTTTCTTTTAATTTTTTTTTCTTCTGATACAGAACCGCAAGTAAACGGCTAACCACTCTATATTCAGTATATGATCACTTATTTAGTGACTTTTAAATGGTGTTCAGGAGTATTGTGATTCACCCAGCCATGCTGTGGAGCCAGGAAGATGACTGTTGTCCAATTCCAAATTTCAACTTTTTATGTCACCTGTCTGTATATTTGTTTAAAAAAAAAAAAATATATATTAGGTATGCAAAATCATTACTGAGCAGGCTGGAGGTGAAAATGTGACCTGGGAATCTGCAAATCTGAAGCAGGAAATTTAACCCATGCAATTAAAATGTAGTGTACAGTATGTGTTTGACAGTGTATGTGTTTTCGGATGTCCATGCAAAGCACAATGGTTTTATTTCAACGAGGCACACGCTCGTCTCCCTCACGAGCTTGTGCCTTTTTGAAATAAAAACGCTATTGTGCATTCACCTTTCAAGACCTGTTAGTGCCACTCTTTTTTTTTTTTTTTGGGTTTATATGCACTACAGTATTCGCTGTGCACCTAGGCCCATATTATTATTTAATTTTTTTATGGCTGATGTGTGTGTGTGTGTATGTATATGTGTGTGTGTGTGTGTGTGTGTATATGTATATATATATATATATATATATATATATATATATATGTATATATATAAATATATATATATATATATATATATATATATATATATATATATATGTTTGTGTGTGTGTGTGTGTTTGTTTTTTAGGATGACTACAATGCTACTATTAGAAAATTTCCTGGCAGTTTTTTTTTTTTTGTATTTTTTATTTTGGTATAGATTAACTTTTAACAGTTTTTCGTTATCCATCTGGCTTTTCTGTGTGTGACAGGGCTGTGTAAATCTGAAGACTGGATGAATACAAATCCTTTTTACAGGTAAAATATTTGCCTGCAGTTATTCTGCAAGTCTATGGCTGTAAATGTGTTTTTTTTTTTTTTTTTTTTTTTTTTTTTTTCCCCCTCAAAGGATGCAGATCGAAAATTGTTATATGAAATTTCGGAGCAGGAAGAAATTACAGCTCGACTCCATTTCATTAAATTTGAAAACACATACATAGAAACCTGCCTGAACTTTATTAAAGATCATTTAGTGAATACAGACACAAAAGTTATCAAGGCAACAGGCGGAGGAGCCTACAAGTTCAAAGACCTCATAGAGAAAAAATTGGGGTTAAAGTGAGTATTGCTGCATAGCAAAGGAACGTCTTCTGTTGAATTTTCTGGTTTACAGACAATGCCTTGTGTTCTGCTTTTTTATTTATTTATTTTTTAATAGAGCAAAGTGCTTGAGAAATTCAGTACAGATAAGCAGATTTATAACAGTGACAGTAGTTGGCAATGAACAGACTCCATGTTTACAAGCGTCTTGTATAATCGTCAGCCTTTAACTTCATAATAACGTGTTTGGCTTTAGGTTCACCTTGTTCTTTGACCTGGAAGCAACTGGCTGAGTTGATTATATGCTTTATGAATGCACAGTCAACAGATTATGCCAATCCTATCACAGAAGGTATTTGGTGACCACAAGGTCATACAACTATGGCTAGTGCCAGTAGCTGAAGTCTAAAGAGCTCCGATCCGAAAAAGTGTGACGGAGGAAAAACCTACTTTTCCATCCGTCATCGGATCGAGTGACGACGGACTCTGCGGTTCGTCGTCATCCGATCTCCCATAGGGGAGAGCGGCGCTCTGACAGGTCCGTCACTGCACAGTGTACAGAGACGGACCTGTCATCTTCCTGCTCAGCGGGGATCGACGGAGCCATCCCCGATGAGCAAGCGGATGTTCACGGGGCGGATCATCACGGATCCGTCCCGTGTGAAAGAGGCCTAAGTTGGTAATTTCAGCTCTTGCATATCTATATTGACAGGCTACTTTTAAAAGCTGAATTTTGGGCACAAAAAATATATTTCTCATTAGCCATAAAGGATATAAATCTTTCTGTGCATGTAATGCATTTTGTACCCAAATATTACCTTGTAAAAGTTGTTGTGGTACATAGCCTGTGCATAGCTGTAGGAAGGGCATAGCGGGTCCACCTACTTCAGGCTGCCTGCAGAAAACTATAGAATGGGACAGATATGAGACCAGTCACCCTGCATAAGGAATGAGAGTGACTGGTCTTTATTTCAGGATCTCCAGCACAGGATTCACACTTTGATTACTACACACATCTGGAAGAAAAACACAAAACCCACCAGTATTTGGAAAATATTTGCTTATCTTGGAGTTGCACACTTCCCTTTCCTTTTCCTTTCCCTTTCCCTTTTCCTTTTCCTTTCCTTTCCTTCTCTTCATTTTTGATGCTTTAGTTGTTTGTAGAACATCTTAGCACTTCATAAGGGGAAGCTATATAAACGAGTATAAAATCAAATTATGCCTAATGGGTTTGTAGCTTTGTACATTTATAGATTTGTTGCCAAGGAGTATTGACTTATTTTTCTCTTCTTCTAGAGTGGATAAGGAGGATGAAATGACCTGTCTTATAAAGGGCTGTAATTTTGTACTGAAAAATATACCTCATGAAGCTTTTGTCTATGTAAGGCATGCAGATCCTGAATTTCGATTTCAAACCACTCATCCCAACATCTTCCCATATTTATTAGTTAATATAGGTTCTGGGGTATCCATAGTCAAGGTGAGTTTTTTTTTTTTTACTTATTTTATTAGTAGCAAAATTGTAAAATTTCTTGGTCCAATGCAAGAAAGATTTCCATAAAATAAATCCTATATGATGTATTAATTACTTTCTAAATCGGATTCTCCCTTTTTGGATTTTGAAAATCAAAGTGGGAAATCAATTGACTTGGGGTTCAAGACACTGTTACCTACTTTATTTTTTTAAAATGTCTATCCCATGGCAACATACCGTCTTTTATTAACATTATTCTGAAATGTCTTCTTCTTTTTTGTGTCAGGTAGAAACGGAGGACAAGTTTGAGCGGATTGGAGGAAGTTCAATAGGTGGGGGTACTTTCTGGGGACTTGGCGCTTTGCTCACAAAGACAAAGGTCAGACATTGTAAAAGAGTCCATTTTCTTTTGTTAAGATTTTTTTGCTCTTTTAAACCTTATTCCACAATTCCTGTATAGCACTTCTTGAGGCATTTTTCTTTTTAATTACTTCTCTCTAAAATAAACATATTTATCACCAACAGAAGTTTGATGAATTATTACAACTAGCTGCAAAGGGACAACATACGAATGTTGACATGCTGGTGAAAGATATATATGGAGGAGCGTACCAAATACTCGGGTTAACGGGAGACCTGATTGCCAGCAGCTTTGGCAAGTCAGCCACAACAGACAAAGGTATGAGATGTAAACAAATCTGTTGCTTAGGGTTAGAAGGGAGGGTTATATCCTTGCAACTACTGGGGGGTCAGTTGTTGAAGGAAGAGTTTGATTACCCTAGTGTCCAGTCATTTGAATGTATGCACTTTTGAGACCAAAGGTTGTCGTATTACCATGTAAACACAGGGGTATCAAACTCCATTTTATCTAGGGCCACAGGAGCAGTATAGACACCCTCAAAAGGCCGGTTGTATCTGGGGTGCATTAAAGTACATACATAGTGCAGGGCTCAGGAGTGTGTGTACAGAGTGCAGGGCTTAGGAGTTCCCCCAAAGCTTGCTCATATCTCTACTTTCTTCTACCTGGCCCATCCCTAGTACAGTACTTCCCTATGTGGATGATTCCACTACCCGTGTATTTGGTTCTAGTACCTCCCCTGTGTAGACAGCTCTGCCATGCCTTGCAGGTTGATTGTCCATCTTTCTCTTTCTGCCCTGGTTGCATACAGGGTTCTGTTAGATCCAGGAGCCTCTGAGAGCAAAACTGTCCCTTGTAAACAAATCGACAGTGAGGGATCAGGAGCTGAGGGTAAGAGCCAGAGGTCAATGAATGAAGTTCTGCCACGTTCCAGCTGCGAAACTGAGTGTGATGGACTACATGACAAGGCCTGCTGGTCGTACTCGACCTGTGAGCCTTGTGTTCAACGTATGTGATGCAACATGTTTTCCAGCAGCTGTAAGGTACCCCTGACACCATTGTACATCAAATGGCAGTGTTGTCCACATACAGTCTACCATTGATGTATGTTGGCCAACATAACCCATTATTCTTAATTTCCCTCTGTGTGGCTTGTCAACAAGATACATAGGAAAAAGAAAGGCAATTTGATACAATTAAGGTCAATGTTGGGCCCAATGGTTATGGTTTGGACAAGTGGGTGTTGGGGATAGCAGAAGCTGGATCTGAGAAGACCAATGGTAGAAATTCTGAGTGTGCATTACCACTGAGATAGTTGCTCCCAGTCTAGTCGTTGCCAGCAGACAGCAAAGGACTTTCTAGAGCAACTTGAAAAGCGAGCATGTACCACTTACTGCTCAGCCACAAGACAGGGTGCAGGTCCGGTTCATGCCAGAGATACTGCAAATGATAGGAATGAATGACGGCACACCTCAAATCCATAACTAAAAATCCATTCTCTTTATTTCCATCAGTTAAAAACTGGAAATCAGCAGAACATCATATCACACAGGCAGCGAGGTTGACGCCTTTCACGTCTCACTGACACTTAATCGTAACTCGCTGTGTCTGTGTGCAGGTAGTCTATATATCAAATCAGTAATCGGCAGTCCAGGGTTAACGCTTTCTACACATCCCCCACAGATAAATGATACTGTACAAATAAAAACAATAAATAACAATCATTTAAACCCTCCATCGTTGAAACAATATAATGAACTCAACATTTTGTAAATAAACTGACTAACAAGGTTGGCATTGTAGAAAGGAAACAAAGAACAACATCAATAATACAGTGGGAACCGTGTCAGGCAAAGTAAGCAGCCAGGCTAACTCATGTACGCATCATTAACTTAGTTCCAGGCTAACTCATGTAGGCATTATCCACGATTTCTGATAAAAAGTTCCATCCTATTTATAATTTAAACCTAGTGGTATCCTAGTAGACAAATTGTAAATCTAAAAAAATCTCACGCCTGCATAAAATCCTGAAACCATCGCCTCCAACGTGCTGAACACCTGACACCCTCAATAGCTTGAATCCTAAGGGCTGATGCATCCCCACCATGGAACCCATGGAACCCATGGAACCCATTAAAGTGGTATGTAACAATTTGTGGAATAGTTCTTTGCAATGTCACACAATGTGGTCTTGTATGCAGTCCCACAGGTGCCTTGTCATACAGCCTACGTATTGGACCAAGCATGCTTAACAAATCACATATTTGGTGTTACAAAAGGACTTTCCAGTTTCGGTGATTAAAGTTAACATATGTTAATGTGAGAAAAAATAATGGCAAAGGGCATGGTGTTCACATCAAAACTCTTCCTATCTATTTTGTGATTTATGTCCGCATAAGGTATTATGCAAAAGATGACATCGTTATGTAATAAACCAGGTTAAAGACACACCCAACTGAAAACCCATAAGGTTTTCTTGTTTATCGGCCACATGAGCAAAACTCATGGACAACACCTTCAGTTTTTCTGTTTCATGTTTTTCTTTGCCCCCTTTCCACAGTTTTGGTATTCTGCAAATTCTACATTTCTGATATTTTCTATTAAGTGTATCCTTTTGATGATGAGAACCTTTCTGAAGCCTAGGCAAAGCTAATTCTAGTCAAAATACTTGGGTATAGTTTTTGGTTCCCTGGAGAATAGGAGGATTCTAAGTCTGCAAAGAGCAGTTTCCTCTTTGGACTAAACAGTCTGCCTACATTCCAGTCTAAGACACAGCTGGAACGTTAAGCAGTAAAGATAAAATTATTGCAAAATAATATACATAACTTGGTTTACTAAATGGGGTTGGGTTATTTTAGATGGCTGAGATGCAACTTCTCAGAGCTGTAGAATTGTGATACTCCAGACAGAGGAATATCTAGAATGACTAACTTATGCTGTCGTACAGTGTTAAAGTGCAGTATTATTCAAAAGTTAAAGTGCAGTAATATTAATCTCCATTGTGTACTTAAAACCTATACAAATTATTTTTGAAGCATGCTAAATAAATCGGTAAAAGAGAATCGGACAGCGCAAAACCAATCCTAACAATATGCAGCTGGACACTGAAAAGCAATATAAAACAATCCTTCAGTCAAACATAAATAAAAAAGCAGTGCAGCGCTCAGGTGAAACTACTAATTACACAAAAAGCAACAGAGTCCCAGAGTGTGGAGTTTCTGAAGCAAAGAAATGTCATCAGCTGATAGGCCAACAGAAAGAAAGAAGACGCCTTGATAGTGAACACTGTGCATCCAATTCAGTGTTTTCCACCACCAGAGGTACAAGCCGCTCACCTTAATGAATAGACCTCTGAACTAACAGACAGGTCATTCATGCAGTCCCTTAGCAAGGGTAAAAAAAAGGTGAGGGCTGACTTCCTGTATGGTCCTCCCAATCGATCTCCATATTTATTCGATAACCCAATGTCGCACTCTTATGCCCCGCACATACGGTCCGAAATTCAGACGGAAAATGTCCGATCGGACCATGTTGTCGGAAAATCCGGCCGTGTGTGTGCTCCATCTGACTTTTTCCGACGGAAAAAATTTGAGATCCTGCTCTCAAATTTTCCGACAACAAAATCCGATCGGACTTTTTCCGATCATGTGTCGAATTCTGACGGTCAAAGTGCCACGCATGCTCAGATCAAATTACAAGACTAAAGCTATTGGCTACTAGCCTCTACGTAGTTCCGTCGTACGCAACGAACGTCACCACGCTCAGAATGATCAGATTTTCCGACAACTTTGTCCGACCGTCTGTATGCAACACCAGTGTCGGACAAAATCCATCGGAAAAATTCCGACGTATTTTGTGGTTGGAATTTCCGACCGTGTGTACGGGGGCTAAGACATGCATTGTTCATGTAAAATTCAAATAAAAGAAATATAGCGCTCTCCGTTTGTATAAAAGATACTAATTAATGAATATAATGCTACTCGCAAAAGCGGCACTGAATCCCACTGAAACGATGTGCGTGACGTCAGTAAAGCCACCTACCTGGTTTTATGCATCTTATGTTTTGTATCTAAGCACTGGGATTCAGTGCCGCCATTGTGAGTAGCATTTTATTCATTAAATTAGAAATAGTTCACTTTTATCTTTACAGCGGCTTTACAAATGCTTGCAAAAGCTCAGTGGTCTGCTCAAACTACCATAGTCCGATTCAAGAATAATTCTCTCTCTCCTTTTCTCTCTCTCTCTTTTCTCTTTCTCTTTTTTTTTTCTTTTTTTTTTTTTTCCTCTAATTTCCCCACTGTATTTATTTATTTAAATTTTGCTCCCCAGATTTTTGACCTCTTTACGTGCTATGATCCTGGGAGCATCCTCTTTATGACACACTTCCAGCAGTATCTGATCCTGGTCACCCATTTCTTCCACTGTCCCCTATGCCACTGGAGGATGTGCTAGTAAAATAGGAGCAGAAGGAACCACATCTCCGACACTTTTAGAAAGGTGTCAAAGGGAATTCTCCAAGGACTGTAGGTCATAAAAAATGCAAAAATAGGCAGCGGAACAGGTAACTGCAATGTGTCTTCTTTACAGGGGTACATGTGAAAAGGGTTGGGACTTTGAATGAGGTAAGTATATTGTGGTTAGTCAAATGGGTCAATATGAGAGATATATATATATATATATTGTGACATTGGGGTGTTTAACTCAAGTGGATAGATTCGTTTTTGGTGCAGTGAGTCCACATCAGACAGGCATTTATGTTTAAGGGCCTGGTAGCCCACGTTTATTAAAGGGAAAAAACAAAACAAAAGTCCATCCAGGAATCCCACGCAGGGGTCAAAGCTCCAATCAAATACACAAAATCCAAATGAAAATGCTAGCCCACCTGGCTACTCTTCAACAGTACTGCTGCTATAGGGTACTTGCCTCTCAAACAAGCTGTTTGGATGCACACAGTCTTAGGCACCTTGGAAGTTGGCCACACACAGCTTCAAGCCCCTCAATGCACACAGCTTTGAGCTTCTTAGACGCACACAGCATCTATCCTCACACAGAGACACTCAGTAGCAGCCACTGCTCCACCTTCCTTTCCCCCTTCTGCTCTCACCAGACCCTCGTTATATAGGCTGTGTGCACCTGGGCACACACCCTGCTGACTGTCCACAAGACCCGGACACAGGGTTGGAGATCTCGCCCCACCCAAGACTCTGAAAGATCTCCAAACTACAGAACCCCTTCCAGAAGTAGCAAGATCCGGAGAAAACTGCCAGAGCAGTTTTCTCTGTTTCAAATCTACGCTCTGTAGTTCTGCACTCAGCTGATATGCAGACTCTGTGTCCACTTTAACCCCACTTTAACCCCATTTTCAAAGGGACAGAGCCTTGCTCTGCCACAATATATATATATATATAAATATATATATATATATATATATATATATATATATATATATATATATATATATATATATATATATATATATATATATATATATATATATAATGTCTGCCATAGCATTATAAGTACATCACAATCAGTACATACAAATGAAAGGACACATAAATGACATGTTGCAAATCATGGTAAAGACCTGAGATGGGAAAACAGAAGGAGACTGATTTCCATAGCGTTTTCCACTATGGAGGATAATCAATTGTACATTGAAAACTGAATTAGTAGAACCGTCTGGCATAAACATTTTTCATCTATGTAAGCCCGACGTGTTTCATGGACTTACTCCAATCTTTAGGGGCGTATGCATCATGAATCTATAAGAAGACATGGACATGTCAAAGTGGACCAGTCATAAACCAAAAATGAGAAAATATTAATTGGTGAAGGGAAGGTAATGATACCCATCCCTTTGAAACTCGCATGTCTGCTGTATGTAGAGCATGTGCTGCCAGAGAGCTTTGGCCATGGAAAACGTCTGCTCCGGAAGCTGTGGTAACAGTGCCAGTAGAAGGGCAGGGAGCTTATGTGTATTCCCCAAAAGAGTCTGAAACAATGGAGGAAGTGGACTCCATTCTGTGGATCAATACAATTTAATAAATGACGACAAATGTTTACTATCAACAAGTGAGGGGGGGCACAGATGACATGTAAGGCAGCAAGTTTCCCCAAGGAATCTTTACAAAAAGGATCCAAAACGCATAGAAATTTAGATGAGTGTCATATGATTGCCTAGCTAACATGAAACTGGGTCAAGGAATGGGAAGTGCAGCGTGCACTGGATGTATTCAACAAAAGGACTTGCTGCCAATATAAGAGAATGTTAAATGCTCCAAGCATATCCAACAGGCCCCGCCTAGCGTCATACAGGTATGACGTTAAGGGGAGAGGTCTGAGCTAGGACGGCAGGCGCCGCTCACTAAAACTCGGGAAGACCTCCCAATGTCAGCCAAGGTGGTAATGAAAGCACGCACAGGCAGATCGATGCCGGAGAATGTCGAATGCACGGGTGGCAGCGTACCAAGAGGAAACGGACACAGTCTGGCCCAGCAGTCAAACGATATTGTTCTACATAAAGCAGACATGCAAGTTTTAAGGGGATGGGTATCATTACCTTCCCTTTACCCATTTAAAGTGGAAGTAAACCCTTCCACATGACTTTGGCCTACAGGTAAGCCTAGATTAAGGCTTACCTGTAGGTCAATAAATATCTCCTAAACCTACATGGTTTAGGAGATATTTAGCGATGAAAAGGCATCGCTGTCTACGGCGCATGCGCCGTAGACAGCGGCGCGCAGGCGCACTGAGGGCGCACTGCATATGCCGCTCTCACGGCAATATGCCGATCTCGTGCGCATGCGCGGGAGTGACGTCATCGCCGCTCCAGCGAATGATTGCGCTGGAGCGGCGAGACCCGGAAGTCACTCCGGCCCTGCATGGCGGCGAGGAAGATGGAAGATAAGGACGGCTTCGGGGGCTTCGTTTTCAGGTAAGTTTTTCATAATGAGCTAGTATGCTATGCATACTAGCTCATTATGCCTTTGCCTTGCAGGGTGTCTTTTTTTTTTTTTTTTTTTTTTACAGAGGCTTTACTTCCTCTTTAATATTTTCTCATTTTTGGTTTATGACTGGTCCATTTTGACATGTTCATGACGCATACCCCCTGAAGATTTAGTCCATGAAATGTGTCGGGCTTACACAGATTCAATATGTTTATGCCAGACGCTTCTACTAATTCAGTTTTCAATGTACAATTGATTGATTTCCATAGCGTTTTTCACTATGGAGGATAGTCTCCTTTTTGTTTTCCCATCTCTTATTCGTCATTGTACAATTTTACATGGTTTTTACCATGTCAATATTTTTGATGCATGATTTGCAACGTGTCATTTTATGCGTCCTTTCATTTGTATGCACTGATTGTGATGTACTTATAATGCTATGGCAGACCATAAATATATGTAATCATATTGACCCATTTGACTAACCACAATATACTTGCCTCATTCAAAGTTCCAACCCCTTTCTTCTGTATTACATGCATTGATGGAGATGCATGTTATCATGCGTCTCATATAAAGTCCCAAACCTCCCCCATTTGCATCTTTGCAGGGGTATTTATTTACTTTTTATTCCCTATCTTTTCTTTAATGAGGCACAGTGTTTCTTTAAAGGGGACTGTTCAGTTCTGTAAATTTCATTTTCAGAATTGGTGCTTTCAGCATATACCTTGACTGTCTACCACTAAACCTCACTTGTCTGGAAGCTTTGGTACTAAGAGGATCTATGTTCCTCTTGGGTTAATGTTTAGGATCCTTTCAGATGAAGCGTGTCATCTGGGAAGTTGAAAACACTGAACCAGACTTCCCCGTAATTCTCCTTCCAGGAATCTTCCACAATGACTCCTGGCATACAGTAATTCTTTCCAAATAATATTTATGCCCTTCTATTGCATCAATGCTTCTTTATTAAACCTTGAGGAATTGCAGCTGGTTACAGCTTTTTAAACTCCCCACTTGTCCCTTTTGAGGAAGTGGGAATCTTCTCTCAGATGTAAACCTCCTTAGAAACGTGGGCAGTTCTTGCTGAGAAAATGGTGAAAGAAATGCCTAAAAGTGTAACAATAATCAATCAAGAGATACTGGCACCTGACATTGTATTAAAATGTTACTCCAACGCCCCCAAGAGTTGTCATGGGAACAAGTGCCCCATTCGAATATTTCTCCCATATTACTGTTCTGGTGGTAATAAAAAAAAAAAAAATTGGATTTATCCTCACTTTCTTTTCAGAATCCCAAAAACCCTCCAGCGCTCAGTGCAAGATGCTCCTAAGGACACTTGGGTGCATAATGTTTCCTCAGGTGCAGCCCTCCACAGATCGGGGAATCTTCAGTAAACTGAAAAAAACACACACAAGAGAGTGCAAGCTTCGGTACCACCAAACAAATTACTAAAACCCTATAGTCAAATAGATACTCGCAAGTGTAAAAGTAAAACCGACATGTAACAAAGCTGCTTTAGCCACAGACGATACATCCCATTATTAGACTGTCTGGTTTGGCGAGCTCACGCGTTTCGGGAGACTCGCTCCCTTCCTCAGAGCTGAACCAACAGTGACCGTTAGAATGGTACTTTGGCTGCAAAGGTTGTGTGACTATAGGGCCCTGCCCACTGACTTGCCAGATGGTGGGAAGGCTTCTGGTCCTGGACCATTTAAAGAGTGATGTGACACTGTGTTGGTTCACCTCTGAGGAAGGGAGTGAGCCTTGGGGCTGGTAATGCACTAGAAGCTTGCGCCCTCTTGCGTGATTTTTGTCATTTCACTTTCGTTTTCTGGTAACCTTGGAGGGCAGGGCAATTGGGGAGACCAAACTTCCCTAATGGGGACACAGACCTCAATAAAATGCATGACATGGGCTCTATCCCCTCACCAGTCTAGCTAAAAAAAAAAAGTTTTGCATTTAAGTATAGGTTAAGGTGTCAGCTGTGGAAGATTCTTGGAAAGGGAATTGTTGGTAAGTCTAATTCAATATTTCTCTTATGTACCCTAGAGTTCTCCAAAGAAGACATGGCAAAGAGCTTACTGCACATGATCAGCAATGACATTGGCCAGTTGGCGTGTCTGTATGCCAAACAGCACAACCTATCTCAGGTGTATTTCGGAGGCTTCTTCATTCGAGGTCATCCTGTCACAATGCACACCATCACCTACAGTATCAACTTCTTCTCTAAGGTGGGACTTACACTATAAAGGGCTATAAAGAGCAATATTCTAGGCTGTCCATGTGGTCCAATTATTGGTGTGATGAGAATGATTTGAGCATCATTATCCACAATTTGGCACTGTCGGGTGAATTATTTTGTATGAGTGGTAAAAGAATTTTCCGCCATTCTCAATCTCTTGACATGCTCGGAAGTCTTTTTAAAATGAAACTCCAAACTGATGTAAAGGGCACCTATAAATACAGCTCTGTATTTAAATACATTATTATTCGTGGATTTTTAAAAGCAGCTAGTGAAAGTACTGAACTTTGGCTTGCTATCAGGCTCTTGCAACTCCCTATACAGCAGCACCCAGACTTTGAGAGGAAGGGGTTAGGACTGGGAGCCAATCAGGTGTGCTAATGTGCTAACAAAGAGCAGACTGATATGATTCTGATGGAAAGTAAAATGAGCAGAATGATGACCACATCGGTCCACTGTTGATCTTTCACAGTCCAGGCAGTAGGTTGGGGACAGAGGACACCACTGTGTCCCTTCCACAGTCTATTCCAATAGCAGAAAAAGTGTCATCAAATAAAATTATATATTCACACACTAACAAAAGTGAGTACACCCCTCACATTTTTGTCAATATTTATTATCTTTTCATGTGACAACACTGCAGAAATTACACTTTGCTAAAATGTAAAGTAGACAGTGTACAGCTTGTATAACAACAATGTAAATTTGCTGTCCCCTCAAAATAACTCAACACACAGCCATTAATGTCTAAACCACTGGCAACAAAAGTGAGTACACCCCTAAGTGAAAATTAGGCCCAAAGTGTCAATATTGTGTGTATATGTATATATGTATGTATGTATGTATATATATATATATATATATATATATATATTATATATATATATATATATATATATATATATATATATATATATATATATATATATATATATATATATATATATATATATATTATATATATAAAAAATTCTCATGTTTAATTCACATACCGTATTTATTTTACCTTAAAATCGGGGGGAAAGTCGTGGGTGCGTGTTATACGCCGATCACCCCCAAAAAAGTGACAAAAATAGCGAGCGCCGCCAAAAAGACCGAAGCGCCGCCGAAAAAGACCGAGCCGACTGTTCGGCTCCGCTCGTAGTCCCGCCTCCCTGCGCTCACTCCCGAAACAGCAGGGAGGCGGGACTGCGAGCAGAGCCGAACAGTCGGCTCGGTCTTTTTCGGCGGCGCTCGGTCTTTTTCGGCGGCGCTCGCGCGGTCTGTCTCGAAATGTAAACGTGGGCAAGGCTGCAAATGACACGTAAATGTAAGTGTGGTCCTCCTCTTTAACTACATAAAAACCTACAAAAAACACCTCTACCCCTCTTTCTGCAGTTGCCTGTAGAGAAAATATCCCACTGATCTCCATGTCAACATGTTATGTAGGGCTGCAACTAACGATTATTTTCATAATTGATTAGTTAGCCAATTTTATTGTTTCGATTAATTGGTTAATAACCTTTTTAAAAACAAAAAAAAAGTGTGGTGTATATGTAGTTAAAGAGGAGGTCCACCTGAATTTTTTTTTTTTTTAAAGTCAGCAGCTACAAATACTGCAGCTGCTGACTTTTAATAAATGGACACTTACCTGTTCCAGGTTCCAGTGGTGTCGGCAGAAGATGACGAGCGATCTCTCGGCTGCCCCCGCCGCCATCCGATGTCAGGGAATTGGGAAGCGAAGCTTGCGGCTTCACTGCCCGCTTCCCTACTGCGCATGCGCGAGTCGCGCTGCGTGTCGTTATTGGTCCCCGTTGTGTCCTGGGAACTGTTTCCCAAGACACAACGGGACATCCTCTGATATGGGCGGGGCAGCTCCGGGCAATCTCGTCCCGTAAGTGGGTGCAGATACCTGTATTATAGAGGTATCTGCACCCCCCTGAAAGGTGCCAATTGTGGCACCGGGGGGGGGGGGGGGGAGGAATCCGATAAGCGGAAGTTCCACTTTAGGGTGGAGCTCCGCTTTCATATGTAAAGTTTAAAAAAAGGCAATTTATTCTTGAATATCTCTATGCAGTGGTAAATAAATAACTATATGGTTAGGGAGCAAAATATCTAATCCACTCTGAGAATAACAGACAAGATATGTACTATTAGAGGCGATATATATTGTATATACTATTAAAGGGTGAATCTGGTAAATATCAGACTCAGATCAAATTTTTTTTTTTTATTAAAAAAAACAAACGAATAAATGTTATTTTAAGAATGTTCGCTCGATTTTTTCTAATTGTTAGTGGGGGTCAAATCGACCTTCGTTTTCAACCACAGTGACGGGAAAATTTGGAAATGGAAAAGTTCTTGGTCAAAGGAATTTTCAGACACTGTATGTGGTTTTCGTTCAGAAATTACATTCATTTTAAAAACAAGTGAAAATTTCAAACATTCTTTTAGCGAATGTACAAAGATTTTTCGTCTGAATATTCTCATCTGAAAATTGATCTGTGTGGCCAGCATAAGGCTTGGTAGACCGTTTGGTTTTTGATCTGCTTTTGCAGTGCTTTTTGCTGTGCGTTTTTTTGATTTTTGCACACGTAATTTTGCTGTGATTTACATTTTTTTATTTTTGGCCAATTTGTTGGGCAGATAAAAAAAACACAAATTGCTGCAAAAACGCATTACATGCTTCTCCATTGAAATATTATGAACCAAAAAAGTACTGTTTTTTTTTATTTATTTTTTTTTATTTTTTTTTTTACACAAAAGTCCCTGACCCTTTCCAAATACACAGTGGCTGAGTAAAGCATAAATGTGAACGTGTCTCATAGGAAACCGTGTTAACCACTTTCCGACCGGCGCACGACGATGTACGTCCCTTTTTTGAAGAGGGATATCTCGGTAACGGCAGCAGCTGCTGCCACAACCGAGATATCCATCTCTTCAGGCGTCGGTCGGCTGTCCGATTAATGGTGGTCATCGCGGCGGATTCGCCGCGAGATCACCGTTATCGGCGGCGGGAGAGGTGCCCCCCCCTCCCGCCGCTCTCCCGCGCCTTCTGCCGCTTACCGGAACCGTCGGCAGCGGCGGAGGCGATCGGGTCCTTTCCCCTCCTGTGCATAGAGATGAGTGACGCTAAGATGGCCGCCACTCATCTCTATACCATAGGAGGGCGGAAGCGACGTCAAAAACGTCACTTCCGCCCATACCTCTTAAAGAGGAATTTTCAAATGTCATTTTTTTTAAATGACATTTTTTTTTTTTTTCATTGAAGTCCAAATATGAGATCTGAGGACTTTTTGACCCCAGATCTCATATTTAAGAGGACCTGTCATGCTTTTTTCTATTACAAGGAATGTTTACATTCCTTGTAATAGGAATAAAAGTGAGCCAATTAAATTTTTTTTTACAAACCGTGTAAAAATAAATAAAATCAAGAAAACTAAATAAGAAAAACAAAAAAAATTTTTTTTAAAGCGCCCCGTCCCGACGAGCTCGTGCGCAGAAGCGAACGCATACGTGAGTAGCGCCCGCATATGAAAACGGTGGTCAAACCACACATGTGAGGTATCGCTGCGATCGGTAGAGCGAGAGCAATAATTATAGCCGTAGACCTCCTCTGTAACGCAAAATATGCAGCCTGTAGAATTTTTTAAACGTCACCTATGGAGATTTTTGAGGGTAAAAGTTTGATGCCATTCCACGAGCGGGCGCAATTTTGAGGCGTGACATGTTGGGTATCAATTTACTCGGCGTAACATTATCTTTCACAATATATAAAAAAATTGGACTAACTTTACTGTTGTCTTATTTTTTTATTCAAAAAAGTGAATTTTTTCCAAAAAAAAGTGCGCTTGCAAGACCGCTGCGCAAATACGGTGTGAAAAAAAGTATTGCAACGACCGCCATTTTATTCTCTAGGGTGTTAGAAAAAAAACAATATATAATGTTTGGGGGTTCTAAGTTTTTTTTTTTTTTTTTTTTCTAGCAAAAAAAACTGTTTTAAACATGTAAACACCTAAAATCCAAAACGAGGCTGGTCTTAAAGTGGTTAATGAACTGTAGTGCGTTTCTGCAAACAGCACCAAAAAACACACAGATGTGAACCTGGTCTAAGACGTTTAGTAACATACTGGGGTTAAAAAAAAACTAAAATTAGCCCTTTTATACTACAAAAAAAAAAGCAGGTAATCCCTACTATAAGGGTTTCATTTTTTTTTTTTTTTTTACTGTAGAACTGTGCAAGTAATATTTACAGTAGCGATTATTTGCTCTTTTTGTACTATAAATGGCTCATTTTGGTGTGTGTGTGTGTGTATATGTATATATGTATGTGTGTGTATATATGTATGTGTGTATATATATATATATATATATATATATATATATATATATATATATATATATAATATATATATATATATATATATATATATATATATATATATATATATATATATAAAATTATTTTTTTATTTTTTAAACCCCATTGTGTTACTGGCCGATTAATCAATTATGAAAATAGTAATAGATTATGAAATTATTAGATTAGTTGTTTCAGCTCCAATGTTATGTGCAATCACATGATGAAACCAGTTTTGCACAATTCTATGAACAATTTGATTCCAAGGCCAAATACATTTTCTGTGTATACAATATACATAATATATGAAATAGTAAGATGTTACTTCCCTTATTCTACTTTGTTCCAATAGAAAAGGAAATCCGCTTTCCTTGAACAGTGCCTGTACAAGGATAGCAGACTTCCTTTCCTGTTAAAACTGAGCGTTATGCTTATTGGTGTATAAGAGAGTAAATTTTATTTTAGCGTTGCATAAGTGTACTAAATTCACACAGCTAAAAAAATACACCTTATGAATATGTTAAATAACTCAACAAAAAAAAGACAAAATAGAAATAAGTAAAAATTTGTTGAACATCCAGATACAGGAAACTAGACCTTCTTTTTTAGTAGATCTATAAGAAACTAGACAAATGCCAAAGACAGGAATGTGGACAGCAAGGTGAAAGCGGAAGCAATTCTCCTGAGGAAATGTCCCTAGCTGCCATAAACCCTTAACGTAAACCAGGGCAGAAAGCTCATCCTAGAGACTGCTGTCCTGTGTTTGAAGTCGTGTTGCAGAGATTTCCCCTCTCTTCCCTTGTTCTGTCTGACAACCATTCCGTTAACAGTAAGACACCTGTAATCTGGAAGAATAGCACAGGCACCCTATGATTATCTTGTATAGGTATTTTAGTAGTAGTTTGAGCTGCTTAAACCCATTGCACACAGACTTGGTGCTTCAATCCTTGCCCAGTTTAACTACTTTATGCTTTGCATCCAGTCCAATATATATTTATTTGAAGCCCTGATGAATTTGAGTGTCTTCTGACCCCCAAAATGCATTTGATGTGTGATAAATTCTTTGTGTGGGTGTCAGCCTGGAGGAGTGAATGCATGCAGCCCGCATGTGATACTGTTTGTTTGCAAAAGCTAAATAAAATTCAGTCAATGGAAAGGGTAGGAAAAGACTAGATGATGCTGGATGTCCTCCAGCTTGAAAATGACAGGTTTCATATGGCTTGCTGCAGCTTATAATGTACACCGTGAGAAGGGCACAGTGTGCAGTGAAATCGTAGTAAGCTTTTTTAGTACAGGAGTGAGCTCTGTACAGCACTGCAAGACTTGAAGGTAAAGCTGGGGTTCAACTTAACTTTAGCTAACCCTATTCATGATGAAATGTGCAGTTTGTGGCCAGCCCCAAAAATGTTGCAATATAGAAGGGAGTCTGTGCAATGTGTGGTAAACCACCAGTTGGGTGTCAGTGACTTGGTGGATTGTGAAATGTTTTCACTTTCCTTTTTCTAACCACTTCACTTATATCTCCATGAAGGAAGCTCACCCTGGCATTTGACTGGAAATTTTAGCAATGCTAAATGTTGGGTAGCTAACAGGATGTGGTTTCCTTTTCTGCTATCAGGGAGGAGGAAAGGTTCTTGCTGCAGTTCTGCCCTTCCACCCTTCCACCCTTCCTTTACACTAGAATCATCTTGTGTACTATACTAAGATTATTGCCATTTTGGTAACTGGTTCAGACAGGTTAGTCTGGCAAACTATTCTTTTTTTTTTTTTTTTTATTTATAACAGGAAACGGGACCCATGCGGGCCGATACAGCACAAAGTAATACAGGTGTCAAGACAAACAACTTATTCAGAACAGTCAGAACATTTTTTTTTTTCTTTTTTAAAAACATGGTCTTAATGTAGAAAGAGAGAGAAAGACAGGGTTTGACCATATCTGAGTGTGGACGGACTGGGAGAGGTCCCTCTCCAGGCGTGTTGTCACTTATTGTGTTTGAGCTAATGTTAGTTTTCTTTGTGCCCTCTGATGCCTTTAATTCTATTTCAGTGACTTGTTCTTTCCCAGGTGTCTAGTTCTGGCTGTTGGTTCTCTTTACTCCGTCAGGGTATTTGTGCTTGGGGTTGTCATGTCGTGCTGTACCGGGGGCATGTGCCCAGCTCCTCGGTTTTTCCTGTTTATGTTGAAAGAGAAGAAGAGAGAAGAGGAGAGAAGAGAAGAGAGAAAAAAAAAAAAAAAAGGGGGTGGGAGATAAAGATAGAGAAAATCCCCCCCCAGGTTAGGGTGGGATTAGTTAGAATTAGAACATTTGAGTAGGGTGTGGAAAGAGAAAAAGAAGAGGGGAAAGGGAGCTGTAGTAGGTAGATGGGTTGGGTGTTGGGGGGAGGAGGATAGAGAGGGTATAGGGGTGTCGGGATCCATGAACATGGGTCATTAGTAATTCAGACATGTGTGTCAGATGGGTCATTAGTGGCGGAGTGTTTCTCCGTAGATCTGTTGTGGTTCCCTTCAGCGCCTGGCCCTCTGCCGAGTAGATGAAGATGATCCACAACTGCCAGGTGTTAGAGATGTTAGAGAATGTTTCTTGTCTATGCTGAGCTGTGAGGACGAGGTCCTCCATACATCTTATTTCCTCCACTCTAGCTATCCATGATGCTATAGTAGGTGGACTCGTGGATTTCCACATTATCGGTATGCAGGCCTTGGCCGCATCTAGCAGGTGTCTGATTACCGACTTTTTGTATATTTTTTCCGGAGTGTCGGATGCGTGGAGTAGGAAGAAAGCGGGATCTGCCGGTATGGGGCGGTCTGTGAATTTTTGTATGACTTCTCGAACCACTTTCCAAAAGTGGTTTAGTAAGGGACAGGACCAGAATATGTGCAGCAGTGTTCCCTTTTCTGCTCGACATCGCCAGCAAAATTCCGGCGTCGTCGGGAAGAATCTGTGGAGCAGTTCTGGGGTCCTGTACCATCTTGACAGAAGCTTATAGTTGGTCTCCTGGATTTTGGCGCATATTGAGGATTTGTGTGTATATTTAATTATTCGTTGTTTCTTAGCCGCGCTGAAGTGGCAATTCAATTCTGATTCCCATTTAGTCAATCCTGGCGGGGTGAAATCTGTTTGTGGTATGTTTAGCAGGCTGTAGGTTTGTGAAAGCGTGTGTGTTATGGTACCTGATGTGTTGCAGAGTTCTTCCAGTGTTGTGAGGGGAAGGGGTGCTGTCGGTGGGGGTTTCAGTGAGTGTAGGAAGTGGCTCAGTTGGCTGGCTCTCAAGAAGTCTAGCCGATATGGTCCTGTGGTGTTGGAGAGTTCTGTTAATGTGGGCCAGCGACCATTAGTACCGAAGTGGGAGGCCTGGTGCATGCCCGTGTCTCTCAGTCTTTTAAATTCCGTGTCGTATAATCCCGGTGCAAATTCGGGGTTTCCCAAAATGGGGAAAAGGGGTGAGTTAGGGGACGATATGGGGGTCGTCGAGAGGAGACGTGCGCAGACCTGTGTTGTGGTTCCTATTAGCGGGTGCCGTTTGATTTCTGCTGGCAGAGACGGGTAGCACCAGGGAGCTCTACTAAGTGGGGTTTCGCTTTGATGTTGCTCCAGTTGTGTCCAGAGCTTAGTCTCCTGGTGACGGCACCAGTCTATAAGCCTGCCCAGGTGTACTGCTTGGTAGTATGTACGGATATTCGGTAATGCAAGTCCCCCATATTGTTTAGGCAGTACTAAGAGTTTATAAGAAAGTTGTGGTCTTTTCTTAGCCCATACAAAGTCAGTGAACATGGTTTGCACTTGTTTGAAGTAGGGTGTAGGGATGCGAGTAGGTATTGCTTGCATGAGGTAGAGGAATTTTGGGAGTATCATCATTTTGAGGATGTTGCAGCGACCAATCCACGAATGTAGGCCGGTTTGCCATTTTTTTAGTATCATTTTGATTGATTTCAGGAGAGGTGGGAAGTTAAGCTCATATATTCGTGGGAGTGTGCGGGGGATGTATGTACATAGGTATTTCAAGGCTGTCTGTGTCCATTTCAGCTGGAAACTGGATTGTAAGTGTGTAAGTTGTGTGGGTTGTAGGCCTACTCCCATCGCCTCTGACTTAGTGAAATTAATTTTTAAGTTAGAGAGGGCTCCATATGTCTTAAATTCTTGTAGGAGGTTGGGCAGGGAGGTTGATGGGGTAGTAAGTGTGAACATGAGGTCATCGGCGTACGCCGACACCTTATGTTGCGTTTGGTGTACTTTCACTCCTGTGATATCAGGGTTCTGTCTTATGTGGCATAGGAATGGTTCCAGAGTGAGGGCAAATAGAAGGGGGGACAACGGACACCCCTGCCTTGTCCCGTTGGTAATCGGGAAAGGATCTGAGAGCACTCCATTCGCCCTCACCCTGGCGGATGGTTTTTCATAGGTTGCGGCTATCCATTTTAGCATGTTGTCTCCCAGTCCTATGTGTCGTAACGTAGCAAACATGAAGGCCCAGCTAACCCGGTCAAACGCCTTTTCAGCGTCAGTGCTTATGAAAACACTGGGCGTTTGGTTGCGGGTGACTGTATGTAATAGGTTTAAGACCTTGGTGGTGTTGTCCCTTGCCTCTCTCGTGGGGACAAAACCCACTTGGTCTAAGTGTATGAGGTGGGGCAGGTGGGTCTGTATTCTGGTCGCTATTATCTTGGTAAATAGTTTAAGGTCCGAATTAAGTAGGGAGATAGGCCTGTAGCTCCCACAGTTGGTCAGGTCTTTGCCTTCTTTCGGGATAACGGATATTTGTGCTTGTAACGTGGTGGCATGTAATTTCCCTCCTTTAGTGATACCGTTAAGTACATTAACTAGGTGTCCGCCTAATACCGGGAGTAGTGTCTTGTAGTAGTACGGAGTGAGTCCGTCCGGTCCTGGGGCTTTTCCGACCTTAGTACTTTTCAGCGCTAGTTGTACCTCCGATAGTGTGATAGGGGCTTCTAACAGATCCCGGGCGTCACTGGAGAGGGTGGGCATATGGGAGGTGGTAATATAGTCCGTTATGTGTTCTAAGGGCGGTGGCGTGTTGGACAGGTTGTAGAGCGATTCATAGTAGGATTTAAATTCCTGTGTTATATGTTGTGGTAAGGTTATCTTCTGTCACGATGGTGAGCGTATGGAAGGTATGTATGATGCAGTTCTTTGGTCTCGCAATGATTGTGCTAGTAGTCTGCCGCATTTGTTGCCCGATTCATAGATCCTTTTACGCGTTATTTGTAGTGCTGTCTTTGCTTTATAATTTAACAGGTCAGTGACTTGCGTGCGTAATGCGTCCAGTTCGTTCCCTAGCTGGCCAGTCGGGGTTTGCTTGTGTCTGGTTTCTAGTGTTTGAAGTCTGCTAAGGAGGGAAGTCAGTTGGGCTGTTCTTTGTTTTTTGAGTCTTGCGCCGTGTTTTATAAGTATTCCGCGAATTACCGCTTTGTGTGCTTCCCAGACTAGGCCTTCGTCACTTTCTGAGTCGCTATTGGTCTGAAAGTAATTTGGTTATTTCCCTTGTCACCTCCGCTAGTGTGTCTGGGTCTGTCAGAAGGCTTTCATTAAGCCTCCACGGTTTCCTTTGATTTTTTTGGGAGTCCGTCAGGGCATAACTCAGGGTAGCTGGGGCGTGATCTGACCAGGTAATTGATCCTAGTGAGGTTTTCCTAACGGCGTGAAGTTGATTGTGTGGTATCAGCATGTAGTCAATGCGCGAGTATGTGTTGTGAGGGCGTGAGTAGAATGTATAATCTCGTTCACCTGGATGAAAGAGGCGCCATGTGTCTATTAACTGTGATCTCTGAAGTGCTCTGTGGATGGCCTTGCGTGCGTTTCTCGGGGTTGAGGAACTCCCTGTTGAAGTATCCTCCTCGGGTATTAGGGGGATATTCAGGTCTCCTCCCACTATTAGTTGCCCCTCAGTAAAGTGTTGTAGTTTGATCAAATGTCTTGTAAGGAACGTATCTTGTTGGGTGTTCGGGGCGTAGAGGTTTGCGAGTGTTATTTTGATGTCGCCAATTTGGCCCTTGATGAATAGAAACCTTCCCATTGGGTCTGTCAGTATGTCTGTCAGGGACCATGGGATTTTGGCTGAAATTAATATTGAAACTCCCCGTGATTTGGATTCTTTGTAGGTCGAATGATACGCCGTCGGGAAGTATCTATTCTTGAGGATTGGGAGTGTGTTTTCTCGGAAGTGTGTCTCTTGCAAGAGAACAATGTCTGCCTTTAGGTGTCTCATGTCATTAAGTAGCATTCTCCTTTTCTCGGGGACGTTGAGTCCCTTCGCATTTAAAGTGACAATAGTAATGTCATCCATGTTCGTGGGGGTGGGGGTGGGGGGGGGTGGGAAGTGTGGTTGGGGAGGTACAGCAAAGAGTTAGAGAGATGTATAGAGTAGAAATGAAGATGTAGTATGAGGGTAGGTGTAGTCTACCAGTACTAAAAGGGTATAAAGTGCGCCCGCCGGTAGCCTAGTGCCTATAGCGGTTGCCTACCAATTTAGCTGGTTTTTCTAATAAGTGCAAAATATTTGCAAAGACGCTCTCCAGGTAGCCTGGGTATCGTGCGTCGTCCTATGTGGGGGTGGGTTCAGCAAGGGTCCTTGAGGGTCTCCCGGTCTCCCCCCGACCCCCCGGCCTCTGCTTACATAAGAGTGTGTGGGCATGTATGCTCTATGGTGTGTCATAAAATGACTTGTACATTTCAAGCTATAATATATAGTGCAATATAAGGACTATTATATTCAATATTTACTCATTTTCTAGTCATCAAAAACAAGAAAAAACTTAAACCAGAAAAATAATATCAAGAAAACAACATCAGCTTAAATGCATAGGTTACATTTGTCAAACAATCGTCCCCTCCATATGAGCCAGCCCCCCCACCCGAATAGCCACGCCAGAGAATTCCCTACAAAAAAAAAAAAAAAAAAAAATTGTAGGGTCCGGAGCAATTTGGTACGGCTCTATTATCCCCCCCAATTAGGTCTCCCCTTTCTGTCATGTATCACGTAAAGGGCATCTCTCCTGGTGGGAGTCTTGGTTTACAGTATGCAGAGTGTTGGGGAAGGAGGGGGTGAGCGTGGAGTGCTGCTCCGTGGCGGTCCGTTCTCTCCCTTCAGTTCCTAAGGCGTGGGGGCGGCCCGGTCAAAGAGCCGGACCCCCGGCTAGCGGGGGGGCCAAGACACAAGGGGGAACTTCAAGGCGAGTTCAATGGCCTATGCGTAGCAAACAGTGGGTACAGGGATAGGCAGTTCTGCAGTGATCAGGACTCGCGTGTACCATCGACGATGGCAGCGCTGGAGCGGGGTCTGCCTCGGTTCCTCTGCGAGCGTGGTGGCTGGTTGTATCTTCCTGTTGCCGGACCCGAGCGGCCCGGGGCCCTCGGTAGCCTCATTAGCCAGTTGGGAACTTGGACTGGATCGGTGCCTATGAAGGTGAAGAATCCTGGTAAGTCTGCTGGTGTTCTCAGGGTGAAGGAGGTCTGCGCCGTTCGGAGGATGACTGCCAGGGGGTATCCCCAACGGTAAGTGTAGCCGCGTCTCCTCGCCGATTCCAATGCTGGCTTCAGCATAGCCCGGCGCTGTAGGGTTGCCCTGGAGAGGTCAGGTAAGATCTGGATATTGGCCCCATCAAATTCAATATCGCCTGCTTCCCAGGCCTTCCGCAGTATGCTCTCTTTAACTGTGAAGCGGTGGAGACGGCATAGGACATCACGTGGCCTGGCTGGGTCGGCGGATCTGGGGCCCAGTGTGCGGTGCACCCTGTCGATTTCAAGCGTCGGCGGGGGGGTTTCCAGCAGCCTATGAAATATTGCGGTCACTGTCTCCACTAGGTCTTCCTGGCCCGTAGCTTCAGGTATCCCCCGCAGCCGCAGATTGTTACGGCGGCTGCGGTCCTCCATCTCCTCCAGGTGGAGCTGCATTTCCTGGGACTCTGCCGTGTGTGATGCTTGAGCTTGCTCCAGGGCCTGTATGCGTGTCTCCAGTGTAGACACTCGCGTCTCTCCAGAGGTCACTCGGTCCGACACAGTATGCAGCTCAGCTTTCACCTCCTGGATATCCCTGCTGTGCGCCTCCTCTATCCTTAGTATCAGCGCTTCTATGTCGGCTCTCGTTGGCAAGGCCTCAATGTCGGCTCTGGTGGGGAGGGCCCGCAGCATGTCGCGGAGATCGGCGTCTAATCGGCCTTGCGAAGTGTCCGACATTTCTGTGCGGAATGCAGCTGGCGTCTCTTCAAGGCAATCTTGGTCTTCTGGTTGTGCTGGTGAATTGCTTTGGAGCAGGCCCGGGGACTGTTCCATGCGTGGCCCACGTGGCGCGGCTCCAGTGGCACCTGCTGTCTGTCTCGGCGTGCTTCCAAAAAAGTTGTGGATGCTGGTTTGCGAGTTTTGGGACCTGGTCCCTCTTGAGGTCGAGCGTGTCCTATACTGATTTGGGGTGCTCATGCCGTGCCCACATGAGATGAGGGTTCAGGCCGGGGGGTCATGTGGAGACCAGTCTCACTCGGCCATGTCTAGTCTATGTCCCTCAGGGGGGTCTTTTTGTGGGGTCTGGGACGTTGGAATGGGGCCTGGGTCAGGCTTTGAGGGATGGGAAGGCCTCGGGTGGCTGATGAGGTGTACCAAGATGGCCGCCGTATTTCACCTGCAATTCACAGTGGGCCCCTGCTCAGTGTCCCTTGTGGATCGTCCTCTGTGGCAGGCTTTGGCAGTGTCCCAGGCCTTAGTCAGGGCCTGGGGGGCCTGTAAGGCAGGTGTGGCGATGTGGAGCGGCAGCCTGCACCACCGATGCACGCCGGACCGTCCGCGGTGACTCCCGGCGGGGAAGCAGCCTCAGGAAAGGCCGGGGATCCACAGGCCTCACTAGGCCGGACCGGGCCGCGGCGTCCTCTGAGCTCGGCGAGGCCTCCGGACCGTGCCAGGTAGGTCGCTGGGTAGGTGTGTGGACAGATGAGGGTCTCTTACCTCCAGATCTGTCCAGATCAAGATTCCCCTGGGAGGTCTTGGAGCAGCAAGATGGCGGCGGCCGCGGGGGTCCAGAGGCTATCTCCTCCTGCTGATTTCAGGCCGAGTCACTGGGGGATAATGGTCTAGGGCACTGCAGGGGAGCCTAGGCATACAGTCCGGCAGGTTTTTGTCTCTTTGTGGGTTTTTAATTACTCAGATGGCGGCAGATTAAAATCAGGCACCCGGAGCTCCCTGTAAAGACGTCCGTCGCCGCTCTCATCCGGACACGCCCCCCTGGCAAACTATTCTATCTATACATCCGCATTCCACAGTGATACAGAGAGAACCCTGCTTGCCTACATGCTATGGGGTCTGTATACTACTGGAAGGTTTAAGTGCAATTCACCAAGTCATAACCTAGGTGTAATTTTCAGCTCATACTGGGTGCCATTGCTTCCAAACTGGACCTGTTTATTAAAGGAAATCTGCTTGCAGAGAAATATGTAGGTAGCCAGTGCTAGCCTCTGATTGTTAAAAGCAAGCTACTTGGCTGTTACGGTAATCTTTGCTTCAATACAACATGAGTCACGTACGCAAAACAAGTATGCAGATAAAGAGTGCTGCCTTCAATTACTGTTTATTCCAGGTCAATGCTAAAGACAGGGAGGGCCAGGTTACATGCATTTTCAGAAGATCAGTTTTGGCTGCCTACATATTTCCCAGCACAAGTTTTCTTGAGAGAAGTACAGCCAAACCTCATTTGGCTGTACTTCTCCTGTAGATCGCACTCCTGTGACCTGTTTTCAGCAGACAGCAGCTGAAGCCTGCTGTCGGTCGACCTCACAGAGCCTGTCCAAGCAAAATCGCAACAATGAAGTCTGGACCGGCACTGAGCCACTGAGAACCAGAGACAGTCACTCCTGCCGCCTCCACAGCCCAGTGCTCCGGTGAGTTGGGGGGGGGGGGGGGGGCAGAGCAGAGAGCCAGTGACTGACATTCACCAGCTCTCTGCTAAGGGAGCTCTGAGAACCAAGCAATCGGTGGGGTTTGCATGGTTCTCAGTGTTGGAGCCGGTGGAGACAGATGCAGCATCGCACCAATGCTGCATCCACCTAGGTAAATATGATTCTAAAAAAAATGTAATCCCCATACTTCTTCTCTTTTTCTGTTTCAATGAATTTATTGGTTTTATAATTCAGTGTAAAAGATCCAGTGCAATCATATAAATCGCCCACGAAGGGGCTAAAGGTTGATCAAATAGTAGAAAAGATTCTGTAAAACAATTGCAAACATAGCAAAAAATGCTGATGGAAAAAAAAGGTCATGGTTCACAGCCTATTTACAGTTGTCCCTGGGGTGGCACGACTTCTGCCATCAGTGTTTGTATAAACAAACAGGAGGAGTTGCCAGAGAGAAGGTAGACGACAGAAAAGGAGGAGAAATAAGATCCAGAGAGGAAGAAACGAGAGGAAGAATCTCGGACTCAGAAGTTGTGCCAGTGGCAATCAGATAAGGCCAGAACAAGTCAGTTGAAGAGAGGGAAATTCATATGGGATCCACGGTTCCCAGAACTTGAGAAATTTGGAATGGGAATCATTCACAATACTGGATATCTGCTCATGGAGCATTAGAGCAGTCATACGTGACTTCACCCCTTGGAAGGCAACGCGTGGGGTCTTCCAGGCCTGTGCTATGGTCCGTTTGGCAGAGATAAAAGGGTGAGTGGCCAGCTTCTGCTGGGGCGCATATAAGCCAGGTATCGGGCAATGCAAAAGGGCCATCTTAACGTCTCTGCAGACCATTGGATGGAACGGGGTCTGGAGTAGGCCAAAGAATTGGGTTCAAAACCCCACCAGTCTGGGACAGGACCACCAGGTATGGAGGAAATCCCCCCCCCCCCCCCCCCCCTTTGTCCACAGTTGTGAAAGCATCTGTCACCACTTCCTGGGTAGGCATGAGCAAGTCAAGCAGGAACTCGGTACCTTCTGAAAAGGACCTTATACGCAGCTTTAAGCGTATTTGTATTAAAGGAACATTTTGAAACCGGTCCGCCAGATCATTTGGGGACTGGAGGTCCCGCTCCCATTGAGACATGTAGGAGAGAGGTACTGATAACTGGCATCCATTCAAGGATGCATAAATGGCAGAATTTACATTAGCCCTGATTGCTGCCACCAATGGTTCTAGAGCCAAAATAAAAAGCGCTGGGGATAGGGAACATCCCAGCCAAGTACCCCAGTAAATGAAGAATAGGTAGGAAAAAAATCCTGCATACTTCACGGAGGCCGACGGGAACGAGTATAGAGCTTGAATCCAGGATAAAAAGTGCCATACTTTTATCTAAAAGTACAATTAAAGTGTTACTAAACCCAGTAATATGAAAATAGTTCATCCATCCCCCCCCCCCCCCACAGTGCCCACAGCTTATAAAACTTATTTTTACTCTAAAATACTGCCACTATATACCTTTTTAGATAATCTGTATACCACGGTTACATGATAGAGTGCTTAGAGTTCGGGAAGGAGATTTCCAATGCAGCCTGTATACACGCCCAGATGTGATGTCAATATCATGTGACCTGGCTATCTTCGAACAAGTAACTGTTCTCTCCAGTATAAAAGACACAACTGAGCATGTGCAGGTCGGCTACTCTGCCTGTGTTAGCTGGCCTTCCCCAGATAGACGGTGCAGGAGTGGGAGGATCTATGCATACAGGATAAAACAGCCTTTTTACACAAGAAGATTAACCCCTTAAGTTCCAAAGTGTGTATAACAAGCATGCTATGCTGCATACACAGACTTATTTTACTGTTGTGGGTTTAGTAACACTTTAAAGGTAACATATTAATGTTTTTCTTCTTTTTTTATTTTTGGCTAGTGGAGAGGGATTAGAACACCTGTCAGGTTTCTATTGCCCAGGAAAGGAATATAGGGTAAATCATCTAAAGGCATCACAGGTTTTGGTGACAACCAGGGATTCCCTTGCTTTTGAGGGATTTCCTCTCACTTCCTGTTTTTGCTATGGGAGAGAAAGTGAAGGCAAATCTTCCCAATATATTAGACGGCAAAACAGTTCTGATGGGTTATACCCAGCCTTACTCGATCTGAAATTAAAAAGTTTTGCCTTTTAGTTCTACTAAAAATGAAACTTGTCTTGAGACCCTGTAATAGATCTGTCCAATGCAGAATCACCAAGCGAATTGCCAGCAGCTCCAACACATTGATGAGCAACAAACTCTCCTGTGGGGACCATGTTCCCTGTATTGAAAGATGATCCAACATGCCTCCCCATCCTGACAGACTGCCATCTTTCGATATTACGTTCCAAGAAATTGCTTTCCTATCCCCACTGTTCACGTCAACATCCACCACTGCAGTGACCGCTAGACTTAGATGCATTCCTGAGTCCAAAGACTGAGGTCTCCTGTTACCAGGCTGACAGAACATTCAGCTTCAGAGGCCTTGAGTAAAATTTGAGCGAAAGGCACTGCCTTGAATGAGACCACCATCTTCACTAGAACCATCATACCAAAAGGAATTAAGGGATTCCTGATTTTCCTTGAGTGAAGCAATCTGCCCCCCAAGGACAGAAATGTTTCTGGGGAAGAAAAACCCTTGCCTGAACTATATCCTAGATCAGGCCCAAATATACCAGCCTCTGGATTGGAAGTAACCCTGACTTCCGAAGGTTGAGAATCCAACCAAACCTCTCAAATGTTCTTAACCGTGAGGTCCACATTGTGTTGCAGCAAGAACTGTTCCCTGATCAGCAGGTCATCCAAGTATCCAAGAATGGACACCCACTGTATCCTTAAGAGGCCTAGAACAGGAGTCAGAACCTGTAAAGAGCTGCGGGGCCAGACCGAATGGCAACACCACAAACTGATAATGCTGGTCTTCTATGGAAAACTGGAGACATGATACTTTCATCAGAAATATCAAGCCCATTACAAAAAAAAACTACCTCCTCTAAGTAGGGATGTAATGGAAAAAATTGTGCACCCTGTGGAGGCCTCCAGGAACCCAGCACCACAAACACTTTGGAACTGTAGACCCCGCCAGAGGCAAATCCAAATTCAAGTGCACCATGTCTGCCAAATTACTCACAAGGATCTTCTGTACCTGCGACAGTCTGGTCCTGAAAATCCTCAGGTTCTGACTCCTCAGAAGCGGCATCCTGTATCTGACCCTCTTCGGGTTTCACCTCCTCTGGCTCTTCCTCAACTTCCACCCATTCTGCTTTAAACACTGGAGGGGAATCCACGATTTTCCTCCCTGCGTCAATGAAGTGAACATATTAACAAGCTTGTTCTCTAAGCTTTCCAATGCGGACACCAAATCCTGCTTGGTCGCATAAGACGTCTCTCTCAGTAGCCACTAGACCGGATAAACGCAGGAGCTTTGAACCACCCACCAAACCTGGATCCTCAAGGGAAACCACATAGGTGGGACTCTGTCCAGCGTCCTCCAGACCTGACTGTGGCGGCCGAAAGCTCATCCCACCCGTGCTCCCTTCCTCTCGCTTTCTATTGGACATAGTAGCTCATAACCTGGAATTAAAAACTCTACGTGTTACAACTGACTTAGTCTTGATTTAAAGTGTTTGTAACCCTAACCGTTACATACACTGCCAGCCCCTCACTTGTATGAATCCATGTACTGTATACGTTTTTGTTAAAATCGATGCCTCTAAATGCCTTGTAGTGTAGTGTAATTGAACTGCAGATGGGTCATGTATCTAGAGGCATGGCAATCTTGAAGTCTGTAATGGGCCAGTCATTTTTATATCTGCCACCACCAGCTTCAGGATGGGATTTGCTGACCCAGCTGATGTACCAGCAGGATGACAGCCTTATCTTTTAGATCTATTATATTCATGGAAAGGGTTTTTACAAACTTTATTTCAGATTCTTACCTGCTTGTGCGCCGCTCTCCCTGTTGGATTATTAATATATTAACATGACGCATGTAGCTGGAGGTGCTGAGCAGAAATGCGTAAATGCCAATTTTGGTAGGGAGATCTCACTGTTGTCCAAGACGTTTAAGAAACTGTCTGCAAAGACTAACCAGGCTTCACCTAAAATAACTGTAGAAACAATTTCACAATTGCAGACCTGTAGTCTCAACATGTAGTTCCATGACTTGCACATTAGTTCTATTTTCTGTTTACAGTGATGCAGTTTTGTAAATTCAAACTCATGGCTTTCTGTTTTATTATAGGGGGAAGTCCAGGCACTTTTTCTCAGGCATGAAGGCTACCTTGGTGCAATTGGGGCATTTCTGAAAGGAGCTGAGCAAGACAGTGAGTATAGAAAAATGTAACATTTGAAGTGTTTTAAGCTTGGGCCTTCAAGAGAACCAACATGAGTATGCCTTTGTAAGGCCCATCTGATTTTCCACCTTTGGTGTAACAGCATGTCTTAGGCCTGATTCACACCTAGGCATTTTTAGTGCTTTTTGCAGATTTGCACTACATCCATTTAACATGGTTTCCAATGGAACATGTTCTGTAGAGCAAATATGAAAAAAGTACTAAAAATGCATAGGTGTGAATCAGGCCTTAGAGATGGGTGTTCAAGCTGTAATATAATTTAGGTGTATTCTCTCACTGTCTGAGCAGACCCTGCAAGTACAGAAAAATAAATGTGCAATAGCCAAGGAAAAAATGATTCTGTGTGTATCCCAAAGAATCGCACAAACGAAGAGAAGAGCGCACAGACTTTGATGCAATACCTTTTATTTTTTATTAAAAACGAAGTACAAATGCAATGATGAATCAGAACTTATTAACATCTCCCCACCACGGTACTGTGCATCAACATCCTTTAATAGCCCTTGATAGGAGCTCCAGCTGACAATCTGAATATGGCAGCAGTCCTGAACCCAATGCAGCCACTGCTATGTTTGACCATATACGCCCTGACCGTAAACATACACAAGAAGCCTCCCCAGCGGCCGGACAAGCCAGTACCATGCTTGGGGTTTGCGTAATGTGAGCAGATGGATGCTGTTGGGGTTTGTGAGCTGTTGCTATGACAACATGTTTTGGCAAGTCCTTTATCAAGTCCTTGCTTGCATCATGTGACACCAGTAATCTAACAAAGAAACCAGACAGGCTGGTTGTACTGAAGTGATCGACTTCAGTACAACCAGCCTGTCCTTAACTGGATCAAAATTTGTCTGGCTCCTGCTTAGGGGTAGCAAACAAGGATAAGTAATCGTTAGCGTTTACATACACTTTAATGTATTAGCCTTCTTGATATTGCAGTGTTTACTAGTGAGCTAGGCAAATCACCAACCTTCTTTTCATTGCATACATCTAGATCCAAATATGTACAGCTGGGGAGAAAATTATGCTGGCAGTTCTGGGCTTATGAGCACGTCACCAGATGTTTACCCCATGCAGCGATCCCGGAGTGGGACGGTAAGTTTTGTTAATGACCGCAGCTCACAGACCTGGATCCATTCACAGGTTTATTAAGTCAATAAATTACTACCTTCTCTATGTGAGCTTTGGGCAGAGTTCCTGTCCGTTTTCTTGAAGATCACTTTTCTATAGATGTACAGATTGTCCATCCTTCTTTTTTTTTTTTTTTTTTTTTGAGACCGAGAATGGGACTGAAGATGGTCCTTTTTTTTCTCTGCAGCACTTTACTTGAATGAATGAGGAATCTGTATAGAGATTTCTCATTCATTCCATAAAATTACAGTCTGATATATAGTAACCGCAAGTGTTACTATGTATCAGCTGTCAGTGGATATAGGAGCGATCGCTGCCTATATCCACTGTACTACAGCGGGGGACTTGGTAAACGCATGTTTACCAAGCCCCAAACTTGCCTCCACCCGCAACGGAGGAGTACGGATGGAGGTAAGTTTGGGGCTTGGTAAACATGCGTTTACCAAGCTCCCTGCTGTAGTACAGTGGATATAGGCAGCGATCGCTCCTATATCCACTGATAGCTGATACATGGTAACACTCGCGGTTACTTTATATTAGACTAACTTTATGGAATGAATGAGACATCTCTATACAGATTCCTCAGTCATTGAAGTGACCATAAGCTTATAGGAGAGGGAGAAATGAGGTCCGTACAGACTTGGCCTACTGCAGTGATTTAGAGCTTCCAAGAAGGCCGATCAGGTATCGCCAATGCATACTTACATTATTATTATACAGGATTTATATAGCGCCAACAGTTTGCGCAGCGCTTTACAACACGAGGGCAGACAGTACATGTACAATACAAATCAATACAGGAGGGATCAGAGTGCCCTGCTCGTTAGAGCTTACAATCTAGAAGGGAGGGTCAAGTTGAAACAAAAAGGTAATAACTGTGGGGGATGAGCTGATGGAGAAAATTAAAATACAGTTGTTGTTAGGTGTGGGTAGGATAGGCTTCTCTGAAGAGAAGGGTTTTCAGGGATTGTCTAAAAGCTAATAAAGTAGGAGATAGGTGGACAGATTGGGGTAAGGCATTCCATAGGATTGGAGAGGCTCTGGCAAAGTCCTAGAGGTGAGCATGGGAGGAGGTGACGAGGGAGCTAGAGAGCAGGAGGTCTTGAGAGGAACGAGTAGGTAGGTATTTAGAGACTAAGCTAGTGATGTAGTTGGGGTCTAAATTGTGGATGGCTTTGTATGTAGTTGTTAGTATTTTGAATTTAATTCTTTGGCCAAGCGGAAGCCAGTGGAGGGATTGACAGAGAGGAGTGGCAGACACAGAGCGATTGGTAAAGTGGATGAGTCTAGCAGCAAAATTCATGATGGATTGAAGAGGTGATAGACTATGTAGAGGTAAGCCAATGAGAAGGATTGGACATTGGACCAAGCTGGCTTAAATGTAAATATGCAGAATACATCATCCTTGCAGTTCAGTTTAAAATTTACTGGACCAACATACTAGCCAGGAAACTAGAATTCTCTGGAGGTCAGCAATTTAACAAATATTTTGAAAGCAATATATGCTGAAAAGAACAAGTGGGTTGCATTGCAGACTCCAGAATTATGAGAGAGAGAGAGAGAGAGAGAGAGAGAATCCCTGATGCCGCACATCCACGTAGGTGTTGGTGGTGAAATGACGACCTCAGCCTGGGCTCCTGCCAGGCCACGTCTCAATTTCCAGAATAAGGTTACTAGTAGTAGTGTTCATCCTTCTCTCAGTGCAAGTTTCTTATAATTTAAAGATGTTTTACAGGTTATACAGTCATCTCTGTAATCAGAAAAAGTAAGATCATAGAGGAAGTTGAATATAATAAATCTTATCAGAGATACAGAAGTCACATGTAGTTACACGTTTTATCTTTCTTTCTGTAATCTGTGTTGTTTTCTTACTTAATCATTTCACTGCTTTGATTTCTGCACATTCTTATTCCTTTTTTTTTTTTTCTTTCCTCTCATCACTCTTAACATCAGTTTTCAGTAAGTAATTTTACATGTCAGTGCTTGTAGAATTGCATTATGTGTCGCTGTTTTAGTTGCAGTGAAAGTCAATTGCTGGTCAGGTTGGCAGTCTGTTTTACAATGTACACAGAGCTACTACAAATAGTGGGGGCAGGGGTATTGTAGTGCCAAGTTCTGATCACAGTAGGGAACCATGACTGCTAATACAGCCAGCCATTTCTTAGGAAATTTTTTATAGAATTGGTCCGCTTTGTTCTCATTGATCTTTTTTGGCAAACCAATATTTACTTTCTCTGTGTATCAATCATTTTAGCTGCCACCGTCTGCCCTGCCATTTGTACAAAGTTTGTGTTTCAGATGCAACTAGTAGCATGTTTTTGGATCCTTTTGAATTTATCGGTTATTGCTGCAAATATTCCTTATTCCAAGATAAATATTCCAAGTTGAACTTTGCAACTTAAAGCTGAGCAGTCTTGCCCAGATCTACAGGCGTCTCTCCTGTACTGAAATTACTTGATTACTCTAATTTCCCTGCACTACAGTAACAGCTAGAGCAAGTTGGACAGAGCCTGTCTCATGTCCTGTCTGGAAGACATCCTACATTCTTTTATTATCCGTATCATCTTTTATTCCCAGCCATACTGTCCCTGGCCCACTCCTCTCATTCATTGGGCTTTAGTTCTTTAAATCATGGAAGTTCAGCAACATATATATGGGGGTTACCAGAGCTTTCTGTTTTCAGGAAGACCTGTACAGCACCCTGCTGATCCCTCCTGCCAGCTATGGTCTGCCTTCATTGCATAGATAAGTACAAAGACCTAGTAATGAGGTCACTGTTGTATAAAAAAAAAAAAAAAAACAATTCAATAGCATTTTGATGAGCGGAAGGGGAGGAATACTTGAATATAAGCACATTAAACTTCAGATTTAAATATGGCATTGGTTGTAAGGGATTTACAACCACTTTAAGTCTGCAGTCCACTCAGTAGGCATGAAGAGGTGATACTATGCTGTCAGGCAGCTTATGGGTTATACACAAGGCTGCTGTAAAAAATATCGGGGAAGCCCCCACAACCTTCCTGACAGGCCCCCATATAAAATCTTGCAGTGCATTGATGGTCTCGCTGTTTATTATGGCGCGTTTCCTGCAAACGCCCCATAATGTTCGCTATTCGGCGAACCCCCGATATTCGAGCCGAACTTACGTTCGACTCGAACATTGGGCTCATCCCTAACCCACACCTGTCAAACAAGGGCCTGCGGCTGCATTCGTACAGCTGCTGCTGCATCCCCTTAGAGCAGTGATGGTGAACCTTGGCACCCCAGATATTTTGAAACTACAGTTCCCATGATGCTCATGCACTTTGCAGTGTATTTGAGCATCATGGGAAATGTGGTTCCAAAACATCTGGGGTGCCAAGGTTTGCCATCACTTCTTTAGAGTAACGGGCAGCTCTAGCCGCATGAACAATTCAGTCGGAGTAACACTGTGAATGAGTCCTTGGGGTTAATTCACACATGAGGTTGGGGAGTGGTAAAACCCCATGTTTAAGCTGCAGTTTTACCAGCCACCAGTTGCTACCCCTTTCAACAGAGGCAGTGGCTAGGGGTGTACAAACTCCACAGCTGCGATGCTGTTTCACGAACAATGAAAGAAATTGTACCCCATCGAACAAGGCCTATTCAAGTAGATAGCTTTGCTGTGCAAGTGCAAAGCACATGGTTGCGGCATACTGGTGCAGAATTAAAGCGGAGGGTAAGGAGGCAATATAATCTCTCGCCAGTTGTTAAATGCTATGTAAAAGGATAGTGCCAAAAATTGCCGCCCTCTGGGACTATCGCTCCGCGCTCCTGGATTGTGCGTACTTAAATATGGTAGATCAAACACGTGTAAATATCCAGTAATGACTATTAGATATCACTCAAGCGGCTACTATAGAATACAGTACAAATCGGTAAAAAGGCAATATTAAAGTCCAGGTAAAAACCCAATCCTGTAAAAGAAAGGTGCTTATCCCATTAAATATTGCAGCAGCGCTAAAATCCAGTCTTTTAAAATTAAGAGAGTTCATAAAACATCATGGTGACCCGGAATACAGTCTGTATTGGTGCAGTGAACCCAAACTTCTGGAAACATAGTGATACACCTTCCACCGGATAATCAATTTTTCACCGCGTGCAGGTCACACTCCCCTTTGGGGATGCACTCAAAAGAAATGTAATAAATATCAGCATTTCAATCAAAGCCATAGGTAACTGCCATCTCCTCAGCACGACCACCTCTTCATCATCTGCCAACACCAGAGCGGATCCACTCCAACCCAGCATATGTATATGAAGAAAAAATGTGCGGATAGCGTAGTACAGTTTGAACCAAACAGCTTTATTAAACATCCAATATTCCCCCCTTGTTAAAAACTGCATAC
The DNA here is from genome assembly GCA_028564925.1 of Lithobates sylvaticus. Classification (NCBI taxonomy): domain Eukaryota; kingdom Metazoa; phylum Chordata; class Amphibia; order Anura; family Ranidae; genus Lithobates; species Lithobates sylvaticus. The sequence goes on along the minus strand of CM053035.1, from coordinate 150,286,379 downwards.
CAAAAAGGTAGGGAAGGGTCGTGACCTCGCAGGAAGTGACGCATGCGCTCCAGGGTGCGCTCCAGCCACCAAGCGAACCAGGAAGTGGAGGAAAACCAACTCTACACATCGCTTTGGCGCCCGATTTCCGGAAGACGGAGGGGCAGAGCAGGCAGAGTGCACTCTTATTACTTTTAAGGCTGTTTTATCATATGATTTTGGTACGCAGTTTTTAACAAGGGGGGAATATTGGATGTTTAATAAAGCTGTTTGGTTCAAACTGTACTACGCTATCCGCACATTTTTTCTTCATATACATATGCTGGGTTGGAGTGGATCCGCTCTGGTGTTGGCAGATGATGAAGAGGTGGTCGTGCTGAGGAGATGGCAGTTACCTATGGCTTTGATTGAAATGCTGATATTTATTACATTTCTGGTGAGTGCATCCCCAAAGGGGAGTGTGACCTGCACGCGGTGAAAAATTGATTATCCGGTGGAAGGTGTATCACTATATTTCCAGAAGTTTGGGTTCACTGCACCAATACAGACTGTATTCCGGGTCACCATGATGTTTTATGAACTCTCTTAATTAATTTTAAAAGACTGGATTTTAGCGCTGCTGCAGTTGTTAAATGCTCTTTGAAGAGTGATCCAAATACTGACGCCTCTTCAGAAAGCAAAGCACGTTTGATTTGAACAAGCCCTTCATTTTGCTTTAATTATTTTTTTGAATCTTTAGTTTATATTTTAACAGTCCTGTTTGGGGGGCTTACCGGACACTTTTCTGCTCTCCATCCTGCAACCGTGTACCTGCAACAGTTGCCGTGGGAGAGGAGGGAAGCTGCAGGTGGGTACCCAGGGGGGCCTAGACAGCAAAGGGGTGGGCACACAGATACCAAACCCCCCTGCAGCGCAGCCGGAGGGAGAAAGGTGGGAGAAGCCAGCAGCGGAACCGCAAGAGGCGCAATAAGGCAGTACAGCTTTCCCTCCTACTTGGCTAGTGCCTGGGCCCCACTCCTGAACTAATGGGGCCGGGGCCAGGTACTGGAGGGATGGCTGTACTGCCTTATTAGCAGCCCTGCTTTATACACTTTGGTTAAATAAATGAGAATGAAAGAATCGTTACCTCCTCCAGTGGCTTCCAAATGGCAACCTGTGGGCCAGATGTGGCCCTTTGCCATCAAACAATGGGGCCATAATTCCTCCCAGTGACATCAGTAATGGGGCACAATTTGTCCCAGTGACACCAATATGAGGGCATAATTCCTCCCAACAGTAGGGTATAATGCCTTCCTCTGACACCAACAATGGGGCACTATTCCTGCCACTGCAACTGGACATATTTCGTCCCACTGATACCAATGAAGGGGCATAAATCCTCCTGATGACAACCATTAATAGGGCATAATTCCTTCCACTGACACCAGTGATGGGGCATCCTGCTGACCACATGCAATTTTTATTTTTATTTTTTATTCCCACTGACCACCAACCCTGGAGCATTGTTTACTCCCACTTACATTGCAGCATTTAGTACTCCTACTGGCCACCTTTAGAGCATGAAGGAAAGCCTGAGGACCCCTGACTTCTAACTTCTAGCAATATATTTATCCATGTGAAAGGGGGATGCATTTGTACCTTTACCAGCTCAATACTCTGTATTCTAGAACCCAGTGCTTTCTGTTGCTCTCCAAAGATTTTTTTTTTCTTTTTTAATCTGTCTGAAACTAAAACTGTCTGGTGCCTGTTGTGGTTTCACAGACCTAAGGAGCGTAAAACAGTATATTATGGGCAGCACAGATAGTTGTTTCATACATTAAATCCATAGTCTTCTATGCTTTGACCAGACTTTGGTACCGTCTCAAATGTAGACTCTGTTGTGTTCTGCAGTTTGACATGTTGGAGATGGACCGGCTGGAGCGTCAACTAGTAAACCTCCCTCTGCTCTTTGACCCATCTTCCTATGTTCCTGATACAATGGATCTTACAGAAGATGCATTGGCTCGGCAGTACTGGCTCACCTGCTTCGAAGATGCTTTAGAAGGAGTGAGTATATTTTCTTGTGCCTACAGTCCCAAAGAAAAGCATTGTATTGGTGAAACCTATTAATAGATGAGAATCTAAGATCCATCTGCAGTGAATTATACCAACAGTTCAAAAATAAAAAATTCAAAACCGAGTTTGAATTTGAGTTTGAAAAAGCATCACCCCCTTGTCAGTATTTTGTTGGACCACCTTTTTGCTTTAATTACAGCCTTTAATCTGTTGGGATATGTCTCCACTAACTTTGCACATCTAGACTTTGCAATATTTGGCTACTCTTCTCTGCAGAACTGCTCAAGTTCAGTTAAATTTGATGGTGACCGTTTGTGGACTGCTACCTTTCCACAAATTTAAAATGGGGTTTAAAGTGATACTAAAGCCTCCTATCTTAACGACGAAAAAAAAAGAAAAAAAAAAGCAAAACATGTTGTTATACTTGCCTGCTGTGTGCAGTGGTTTTGCAAAGAGCAGCCCTGATCCTCCTCGTCTTGGGTCCCTCTTAGGTGCTCCTGGACCCTCCCTCATGTTGAGTGCCCCCCACAGCAAGCAGCTTGTAAGTATGGGGGGCTGCTGCACACAAGGCTTTTTATCTGCATAGAATGCATCAAGATATTAAAAAAAAAAACGTTTGCCTTTACAACCACTTTAAGTCTGGGCTCTGACTAGGCCATGCAAGGACATTTTTCCTTTTTCTCCTTCAACCACTGTGTTGTCATTTTTGCTGTGTACTGGGTCATTGTCATGTTGGAAGGTAAACCTTTCTCCTATTTGACAACTTTCCGCCCAAGGGCAGCAGATTTTCCTCAATTTTTTTTTCTCCATTCATTTTTGATTCTATCGTGACAGGTGCTCCAGTCCCTGCTGCAGAGAAATGCCCCCATAAAAGGATATTACCACCTCCATGCTTTACTGTAGGAATGGTGTTATTTGGATGGTGACCTGTATTGGATTTCCGCCAGACATATAGTTTGGTGTTGAGGCCAAATAATTTCTAACCACTTGTAGACAAAGCCCTTTCCTTTTTTGTCTCATCTGACCAGATCTTTTTTTTTTTCCAACACATTTTTTCCACGTGGCCTCAGCAATAGCAGTGACAGGTACTCTTTTTTTGAAAAAAAAGGTGTGTTTTTTTAAAGGATGATAAGACTCGATATATTGATCTCAAATTTTATTATTTGGATGGAAGCTATTTATGAACCTATATAAACATGGCGGTTACCTAAAAAAAAAAAATGGTTACCTAGCGACAGCAGTGACACTAATACAGCGATCAGAAAAAAAAATCGCTTAGTGACACTGGCAAAAGGGGGTGAAAGGGTTACCTGGGGGGCAATCTTGCTGCCCTCTGCCAGAAAGTTGACAATGGGAAGAATGGGCGTTTGTATGGGGTTGATGGAGTATAATGGGGGGGGGTGATGGGAGATGGAGTGTAGTGATGTGAATGAACATTTGAGATTAATGACAGTTTATGATGCTTGGAGTCGAAAATGTGATGTTGAATTAGAGGTGTGGATGAAAATGAAGTGAAAGATGACCAGTGATTGAACACCCCATTATTGGAAAGTAGACACCCCAAGCTATAGTGCTGAGACATAGTTGACCCATTGTAATATTTTTTTTTTAGTCCCAAGTGATTGAATGAAGGCCATAAAAATGCCAAAATAGCACAAAACCCCCCCCAAATGACCCCCATTTGGAAGTAGACAATTTTCAAAACTTTGTGACAAAAAGCGACATCTGCAAATACTCACAATACCTCTCAGCAAATAGCTTGGGGTGTCTACTTTCCAAAATGGGGTCATTTTGGGGGGGTTTTATGCCATCTGGGCATTCCATGGCCTCCGAAACTGTGATTGGCAGTGAGAAGTGAAATAAAAAATTACACCCTAGAAAAGCCTGAAGGCGGTGATTGGTTTTTTGGGTTCCGTACGCAGCTAGGCTCCCAAAAAGTCCCACACATGTTGGTATCCCCGTACTCAGGAGAAGCAACAGAATGTATTTTGGGGTGTATTTCTACATATGCCCATGACATGTTTGAGCAATATATCATTTAGTGACAACTTTTTGTAAAAAAAATATATATATTTTTTTTTTTTCATTATTCAATCTCTTGGGACAAAAAAAAAAAATATTTAATGGGCTCAACATTGCTCTCATCAAATAGCTTGGGGTGTCTACTTTCCAAAATGGGGTCATTTGGGGGGGTTTGAACTGTCCTGGCATTTTATGCACAACATTTAGAAGCCTATGTCACACGTCACCCACTCTTCTAACCACTTGTAGACAAAGCCCTTTCTGACACTTTTGTTTACATGAAAACTATATTTTTTTTTGCAAGAAAATTACGTTGAACCCCCAAACACTATATATAATGTTAAAGCAAAGGCCCTACAGATTAAAATGGTGGTGTTGCATTTTTTTTTTCCACACAGTATTTGCGCAGCGATTTTTCAAACGCATTTTTTGTGGAAAAAATACACTTTTTTTTTTTTTAATGCACTAAAAACACACTATATTGCTCAAATTTTTGATGAAATAAAAATATGATCTTAGGCCGAGTACATGGATACCAAACACGACATGCTTTAAAATTGCGCACAAACACGCAGTGGCGACAAAACTACATACATTTTTAAAAGCCTTTAAAAAGCCTTTACATGATACCACATTAGATTCACGGAGGAGGTCTACTGCTAAAATTACTGCCCTCGATCTGACCTTCGCGGTGATACCTCACATGCATGGTGCAATTGCTGTTTACATATGACGCCAGACCAACGCTTGTGTACGCCTTTGCGCAAGAGAAGGGGGGGCAGGGGTGCTTTTTTTTTTTTTTTTTTTTTTTTTTTTTTATTTATTTTTTTTTATTTTATTTTTAAACTGTTCCTTCCATTTTTTTTCTTTGTTATGATTTTTTTTTTATCTGGTTTATCTTTCAAGATGGCAATGACCCAAAGCACACAGCAAAAATGACCACACAGCGGTTGGAGTAAAAGATGAATGTCCTTGCATGGCCTAGTCAGAGCCCAGACTTAAACCACATTGAAAATCTGTGGAATGACTTGACGACTGCAGTCCAAACAGTTCTCCAAAAAGAATGGCCAAATATTGTAATGTCTAGATGTGCAAAGTTAGGAGAGACCAATCCCAACAGACTAAAGTTCGTACTTTAAGCAAAATGTGGTCCAACAAAATACTGACATAAGGGGGTGATCCTTTTTCCAACTTTGCGATTCTGTTTTTGATTTTTGTATTCTTTTTTGAAATGTATGTGCAATATCTTTTGCTTGGATGATATAAGTTGCACTAGTAAATACAGCTGGATAAAACAAAAACTGTGTCTTAAAATATATTTTATATTATATTTTTTGTGTATGACAATCCTGACTTGGCGGTCTCCTTCTCAGGAGATGTAGTTTGGTGCCATCAAGTGGGGATTTTGTTTATGACATTTGCTTTTTTTTTTCTTTTATTATTATTTCTGTAGTTAACATAACTACTGTACTTTGAAAACAATAGTAGCACATTGTGTGAAATCTGGTGCATAGATAAAGTACAAGAGATAATTGTAAAGTACAAGAGACCTATAGTGACCAGCTATTTGTACCTTGCATGTATTATATATATATATATATATATATATATATATATATATATATATATATATATATATATATATATAATAAACTTGTATCTATTTTTTTGCATAGTTGGTGGAAGTCTTAGATCTGTTTTAATTGTATTTGGCATAGATCCGTTTTTAAACTGTCAATTTTAACGGCAATTGAAGCATATCTAGGGCCAAAACCTGATAGAATTATCTATTATATGTTTAGCCATATCATTAGGTAAGCTTTCAGCATTGGGTCCCACCACCCCATCCTTCTCAGTAGTGCGTTTATACATTTTTTTTATTTTTATTTTTGAATTATGCATACCTGTTCAATAAAGTCTATAAGCGATGATATCATTATACTGTGAGCAAGCAAGGCGCTCTGGTAATTGCCCCCTCAGAGAGCATGCCCATGACTCCCTTCACTTACAGAATGGCCTCCAGGTAAATTATGTTGGGTATCATGCCACCTGGAAAACTGAGGACATTTTGTTGTGAAAAGAGGTAGTACTGTGGGGGCACAGCATCAAGGGGGAGGTGAGTATTGCAGCCTGGGGGGAAAAAATGAACACAATGTTTGGCATTAACAATTTTACAGAAGACCAGAGAAGGCACCTCTAAGTGCAGAATTTCAGCAGTTTATTATCCAACACAGTTTAAAAACACTTACAAGAAGTAGGTGTTAAAAAGACTTATTGTGATGTCATATTCCTGGTGCTCCATCTCCTTGTGTCGACCAGCAGCTGTAGGGGTAGACTGGATCGTTGAGTAAAGGGTTTTTTTTTTTTTTTTAACTGCATTGAAAGGAAACCTGCAAATTAACCCCTTTCTTACACCTTCTTTTATTAATAAGGTTGCTAAACGTGCTGTTGCCAGTCAGCTGGATGCCAGGGATGCAGTGGAGCGGGCAGAAAAGTTTCAGCAGAAGTACTGGAACAAATTACAGACTCTCAGGCACCAGCCCTTGTGAGTATGTTGGTGCCTCTAGAAGGTATAGATTGATTGTGTATAAGATCACTAGAGCTGTACTGGTTACTTTATAGAGCCATGGTAACATGTTTGAATTTGTATTCTAATTGCTTTGGCCCCATATTGCCACTAAATACACACCTGTTCTGTTTTGTAACTTTGTAGCCATGGATAACCATGAATGTAAAAAATGTAGTATGTAACACATTCAAACAGGCATGAGTGCACAATTAAAGCAAAGTTCCACCCAAAAGTGGAACTTCCGCTTATCTGATTCCCCCCCCCCCTTTCCGGTGCCACATTTGGCACCTTTCGGGGGGCGGATACCCCGTCCCCTCTTCCGGGAGACCAGGCTGCGGCGAAGTACATCAGCAGCTTGGCCTGACCTGGCCATGAAGCCGAAAGGCTACTCTGCCAGGTTCCCTTACCAGCAATGGCGGCAACATCCGACCAGCGGATGTCAATATCCCTGGACTCCAGGACAGGTAGGTGTCCTAATGTTAAAAGTCAGCCACATGTACTGTATATGTGCTTCCTGTGATACTCCTACTCATGAATGATTAGATAGATAGATAGAGATATCTATCTATCTATCGGCAAAAGTTCTCGTCCTTTAGTCACTGTCCTCCTCTTCCCTGTGATTGGACCGATATCTTGCCATTAAGGAAATTTGGAGAAATTAACTAAACTACTGACTTGAAACAAGCATGTAAATAAGTTTTAAAGCTAAATGCCTGTATGAATGCCAGGCATTTAGCATTTTCAGGAGGAGAGGATGGCCTTTCTATTTTCTTTCTTTCATGCCCCATGACATTATTTCTCTGAAATAGTGCAATGTGATGTTATGTTCCCTACTAACATAAAGTTTGAAATATAATAATGGGACAAGTAGTCTAATACAGAAGGCTGTATTTGGTAAAGAACATGCTTTCTTTCAATACTTTGTTCCTTCCTCATATAACATTTATGCAATCTTTTCCAGTGCTTATGGATCGCTGACAGTCCGCAGTTTACTAGACACTCGGGAGCACTGTTTAAATGAATTCAATTTTCCAGACCCCTACTCAAAGGTGAGCCCCAATTTCTGCATTATACAGTTCTCCTTGTCAGCCAGATTCTCTGCAAGTAGTGATAGAGGTAAGTTGCACTCTTATGGATCACAATAGTATCTGGTTGTCTGGCTTATTACTGATATAATGTACAGCACATAATCCAGTGTGAAGCTGCACTGAACCACGGTCCTCACTTTAATTTGAGAAAGGAAGTAAAAGCGGTGTATAGCCCATTCACCTTGTACTATATACTAATAATGGAAACCTTCATCTCTGTGGGTCTGGACATGCATGGAAGTTTGCATTTTTATGTCCACTCTAGTGTTAGAGTTCAGGCTGCTATATGTGTAGTCTTGGCATCGTTCCTAAATTGACCAGCTGTATTTCTATGAATGGCTTACTTTTGCATGGAGCTTTACCTATAGAGGAGGGTTGTACAGAACACCAAGAGAATACAGTCTTGCTCAGATGCCGTGTGAGAGCCCTACTAAATCTGACTGTGAGAGATCATGGAAAATTTTTCAAAACTACAGATGGGCAAATTGAAAAAAATGTTTTGTTGGTCACCATTTTTTACTGAATGGCATTATCAGCCTGTAGAATGTTGTTTGTGGCTTGTTCCTAAAGGAACTGGTAGACCGAGAAATATAGAAGAAAAAATAAGTCTTCTAACTGTAGCAGGGATAAAAGACTTGTAGTTTTTGGTGCATGCATAATATCAGAGGCAGTTTATTTTTGTATCTTGAGATTTATAATTATATGTATTTGACTATAATGGTGCTATTGCACCTGTATAGAAACACAACAAGCCAGTGATGCAGGTGTACAGATTAGTGCGTCATTTCGAGTAGCAAATTAACATTGAGTGAGTTGTAGCTACCAGATCTGGGTAACAGCTTGTATTATACTTCACACCTCAGTGTATAAAGCGTCACCTGTGTTCATTTAAATATCATGTTAGCAACATTTCAGGATCCTGATGCCTGTGAATATGTAATGATGTAATTAGCATTTATTCTCTTGCATGCCACTAGTATTGTCAGTGTACCTGACAAGCTCCTCTGCCTTTTTTAGCAACATGGTAAAGCTGAGTTCATATAAAAATTCCACTTCTAATAAATATATTGCAAGGTTTTATTTCAAAGTCATAAATTCTTGTCACAAGTCTTGTATATGTAATTAACTGAATATTTTACTGTGATTTCTAAACATCATGACCTTAAGTTGTAGCCACCCTGTCAGGTATATTAAAATTGCCACACAGTATATCCAACAAAAAGTGTATACTTACCCTTCACATCTCCCACTCCACCAAATTGTTCATTCTAGAGGAATCGCCCACTGAAGGTTTTCTGCAGACATGCTACTAATGCTTCGGTGGGCGATTGAGAAAAGATCACGCAAAAAAAGTGCTTGACTGCATTGCTCTTTGCTAGTGGTGCAAATGTACATACAGTATATAATAAATACATTAAACAGCTGGTAATTTTATATAGCATCAAATCACTAACTCTTATTTTGGACAATCGATATCATCGAGTGGTCAGTGCTTTTAATTAAAATTATGCAAAATGCCACTATGCACCTGTAGGTAGCCTTAATCAAGGTGTAAATTATCTAAAATATGGTCAGTATGCCATTTACTGAGAATCTTTTTCATTGATTAGATAAGACACGAGGTTTGTACATGTGCCTTTAAACACGCATGTTTCTTTATTGTATGTCTTTTGAATTCGAGAGATGTCCACTCAATGGGTTAATGTGGAGACGGTTAAAATACTTTCTGTCACACCGTATTTGCGCAGCGGGCTTACAAGCGCACTTTTTTGGGAAAAAATTATTTTTTTAATTAAAAAATAAGACAAACAGTAAAGTTAGTCCAATTTTTTTTTTATATTGTGAAAGATAATGTTCCGGCGAGTAAATTGATACCAAACATGTCACGCTTCAAAATTGTGCCCGTTCGTGGAATGGCGACACAACTTTTACCCTTTAAAATCTCCATAGGCGACGTCTAAAAAAATTCTACAGGTTGCATGTTTTGAGTTAGAGGAGATCTAGGGCTAGAATTATTGCATTACCGATCACGGCAATACCTCACATGTGTGGTTTGAACACTGATTTCATATGCGGGCGCTACTCACGTATGCGTTTGCTTCTGCAAACAAGCTCGGCGGGACGGGGCACGTTTAAAATTATTTTTTTTTTTTCTTATTTATTTTAACTAACTTTTATATTTTTAATTTTTTCACTGTCCTTTTGAAAAAAATATTGTCATTTTTATTCCTATTACAAGGAATGTAAACACCCCTTGTAATAGAAAAAAGCATGACAGGGTTAAAAGGACTGTGGTGTGTAAGTACACAAAAAATGTAATTATGGGACTTTGAGTGAGGCAGGCTGTAACACAATGTAGAAGTTTTATTAACAAGGTTAAAAAGAATACATAGCAATGTACATGAAGGGTAAATGCTCAAAACATTTGTAACAAAATAAGTATCGAGTAAACTAAACTTGAAAAATAGTACATAAAATAAGACTATGGTATAAACATTGGTACCATAAAATGGGAGAAAATAAACAAAATACATGAATGTGATGAAATGAAACCATGTTGTACAGAAATAAGGTGTCGGTAAGACCAATTCTAAAAAATGGGGACTGCATCCTTTGAAGCTTGATGCATTTCATCGATAATCCGACTCACCAGGAGTCTGTAAAAAAAATGGAAGATGGTCTAAATAACTTTCCCACAACATGGGTTCTTATGTACAATAAATATATAGATGGTCTAATCCACAAACTTACATCCCATTAAAAGTTCAACCTGAGTGATACTGGTATGCAAGAGTCGCCATACAAGTCTCCCTGCAAGCTGAGGTGTTTGGATCCATCGGAACATCGGGCCCACACATGAGCGCCCCCAGCATATTAGGAGTGTACATATTGTAGGGAGTATTGTGCCAATATTTGGCGACAAAGAATCTGTAAAATAAATATAACATAGTATATGTAGCAAGCCAGGTAGCACTGTCGCAAAATGGCGTGAAAGAAACCATGTCCAATAGGAGTGCATACAAGCCCAAAGGTTGGGGTAAATAGAGAAAATTCCGTGATAAAAGTATCAGGTGATAGCCTGAACTTCACGTTCAGGCTTAAAAAGCCTGCATAATGATAAACGTAAGGATCTGAAAAAGAGAGATAACGAGAAGATAAAGAGAAAGTGAAGGTGAAAATGAGTGAAAACAACTGTGACACATAAGGTTATCTTCTGGTGGCAGATGCAGTGTGTGATGTGTAGTGAGTCAGACAGTGCAACCAGATCGCCTGGTAAGCTACAAATGGGGACGTCCGGGTGGGCACGATATATGGCGCTGGCATGATAACAAGTGGGAGGCGTCCACCGCCAATTGGCACCAAAACTTATTCCGTCATACGCATCAGCAAAGGTGGAAGAGCCGCAGGGACTAGGCAGCGCCCAAAAAGGACGTCTAGTACAGCATGTGCATGGCGCTGATGCGTAGGAGACCACGCGCCCCCCATCCCTCACCAAAAGGGCACCAGGGGGAGACTGGGGGCGGTGTCTGGTGCGCATCGCAGTTCCGGGGAGAAGACAACAGGGCAGCCCAAGCAAAACAGACCTGTGGGAACAAAAAACAGGGATGCAAGGGCTGTAAAAATAGAGTAGGTGTAAAAGAGTCGCAGTGCATACGTACCGCACGTACAAAGACATCCAAAACTGTAAACGCACCATGTGTCCAAAGGGTGGGGACCCAAACAAAGTCCCACCCAACCCACAGACATGCATGTGAGCATTCAAAAAGTAGCTAAGAGCTACCTGATAGTAGAGCTGCATGATAAATCGTTAAAAGAAAATTGCGATCTTGATTCAACCCCCCTCACGATCTCTATGCAGAATTTCTTGATTCATTCATGTAACAAGTGTAGAGTGTCAAAAGGAAAAAAAACGTGCAGTCTGCCAAGTTTTTCACAACATTGTCAGTGCTAGTAGAGAACTATAAACATTGTAAATTTTCCTTCTTAGATCAAAGGAGTGAACTTCGGTCTGTAAATGAGGGAAGTTTAACCACTTAAAATCTAAACCTTTTTCTGACACTTGTTTCTTACAAAATCTAGTAATTTTTTTTGCTAGAAAATTACTTGGAGCCCCCAAACATTTATATATATTTTTTAGCAGAGACCATAGGGAATAAAATGGCGATTGTTGCAATATTTTTTTACACTTTACTTGTGCAGTGTTCTTTCAAACACAATTTTTGGGGAAAAAAAATACACTTCAATGAATAAAAAAAAAAAATAAAAAAAAAAAAACCTAAACAGTAAAATTAGCCCAATTTTTTTGTATAATGTGAAAGATTATGTTAGGCCGCGAGAATCGTGAGAGAATTGTCATCTTCTATTCTAAGCAAAAAAATTGTGTTTCTCATTTTTTAGCCAGAATCATGCAGCTCTACCTGATAGGTTAGAGCTCTGCCTCCATCCCTGGTTCATTCCTACAGGGAAAGGGGGAATGTATATCTACATATACTGGGACTTTAAACGAAGTGCACAAAGAGGTGCCCTAATCTGGATACAAAAAAAAAAAAAAAGTATGAGACTTTTGAGTGAGGCAGGCTGTAACACAATGTAGAAGTATATCCATTTATTAACACGGGTAAAAAGATGCATAGCAATGTACATGAAGGGTAAATGCTCAAAGCATGCAAAACCACATGAGTAAACTAAACTTGAAAAATAGTACATAAATAAGACCATGGTATAAACATTGGTACCATAACATGGGAGCAAATATACAAATTGTATATTTGCTCCCAATTTACCCTTCATGTACATTGCTATGCATCCTTTTCCCCCTTGTTCATAAATGGATATACTTCTACATTGTGTTAGTCTGCCTCACTCCAAGTCCTATACTTTTATTTTTTTGTATCCAGATTAGGGATGGAGGTGCACCTCATTCAAAGTCCCAGTATAAATAGCTATACATTTGCCTCCTTTCCTCACTTCTAAAGAGAACTTATCAAGGTAGTTATATAGAACTTGCTGTTGTTGTGCATGCCTCAAAGCAAGGATAACAATGATGGCCCTGGAACATGAACTTTGAAAACAAGTTATTAATTGTAAGTCCTGCTCTGGATACTTGTTCCAGGACTCTGTATTGAAGACAGAACATAACAGGACATTGGCAGTCTATCCTATGACTGGTTCCCTTTTTAAATGTTCTCTTTTTTTCATTGTGTAGACATCTCTTCCAATTCACTTGATGTACAGTGTGTGATGTCTGGTAAATCGGTGTATGTAATTGTATTCTATATGTGCCATTTTAGTGTACTTTTCTTAGCACCCCCGTGTAACTGTTGTTCATATCAGCATGCTGGTAACAGTGACTTGTTGGTCCAATAGAGGCCATCAGCGTAAGAGGAGAATGTCCGGATGGGGTCTTGGAACAAGCGATCCAAGCCTGGGTAAGATCTTCTTCCTTTTGTAAAATCCAGTCTCTCATGTTTTTCTTCCAGGTAAAGCAGAAAGAGAATGACATAGCGTTAAAATGTTATCAGAAAGTTATCAGATCTTTGGATTCATTGGGCTGGGAGGACAAACAGTTTGCTCTGGTGAAAGGACTGTTAGCAGGCAATGTCTTTGACTGGGGAGCAAAAGCAGTCTCTGAGTAGGTGTTCCATGTCTTACAACCACCATGTTTTATGTAGCTAATCTCCGCTTTCTAGTCTTGCAGTGCAGTGTTACCCTGAAATATGTAGGAGCCTTCACATGTCAGGATGCTTGCTGCTGTTTTAGTTATTGAACCCCTTTTTTCTTTCCCTTAGCATTGATCTTAAAATTTACCCGTTCTCCTAGTAGTAAGCATAAATATGTAAAGGAGGGTGGGGGATGTAGGCAGTGTTCTTGGTTCTTCCAGTAATGAAGGTTTTGGCTTATTATGTAAATAACCTATCAACGTGAACCTTTACAAGACTACCGTTTGAGAGAAGTGCTGCCTGACTTCCATGCTGATTCTCATGCTTCAGTACCAACTCAACAGAATGCAGGGCTAGTTTGCAGATAACTTCGGTCTCTAACTTTCTCAATCTTAATACTTGTTCCAGGTCAGTCATTAAGTCATTGTTTTTAAACCAATATGTCCACATAATAACCAGGCAATTAGGTCAATAATGGGAGGCCTTCATATTTCTCTTTGGAAATGTTTACTTTACCAACTATGATGCTTTTTCCAGGCACCTAGAGGTTCCACTGTGCTCAAGCACCATAGATCTGGTAATCTGATATGTAGATAGTGACCCCGTAAACTGTTTGAGCTTTTTCCTGCCTTCCTCATTGTTGGCCCATAGGTATGCTGCGCAGCCTCATGTGTTTAGTAAAGAGTTGTAGTTTTAACTTAGGTTCAGGAATTCACTATTTGTGCAGAACAGTGGTCTCCAAATGGCAGTCCAGGGGCCAGATGCTGCCCTTTGCTTGCCTTTATCCGGCACCTGGAGCACTATTCCTTCCACTGGAGACACTATTCTGCCAACTGACACCAAAAATGGGGGGGGGGGGGGGGGGCATTTCTTCTCCTGAGACACCAACATTCCTCCGCCTAATGCCAAATGTGGTGATGTTTACTCCCACTGGTGCCAGGAAAATTTCCACACCTGCTGGAAATTCAGCCCCTCTAAAGTCTGAGAGACCATAAACTAGCTCTTTGTTTAGAAAGTTTGAAGACCCCTGGTTTAGAATATCTGCGGGCTTTAGGGCTACTGGAGCTCTGCAACAGGTGTACGTCAAGATGCTTTCTTGCCACCAATCGAGTGCTTTTTAAGTGATCAGTCACTTTAAATGTACCTTCATTTCTACTGTTTAGTCTCCTTCTGTTTGTACCATGGCCACACTGGGAAAGTTTAGGTGTAACCTGTACCCTTACCAATACTCAGGAAAGAGGAATGAAAGAAAATGATTTGCTATCTGATTATAGCAATGGCCTCTTTAATCTGCAGTTCAATTTTGGCAACCATCCACCAACCCTCTAAAATACCCACTCTACAATGCATAGATGGGGGGGATGCATATTGCTGATATGTGAAGCTTGTCTGGACATAATCCTTACAAAATGTTCATAAACCTTCATAGCTGGAAAAACAAAGACCTCTTCTCGTTCTACCTTTCATTTGCATCATATTGTGTAAAATTTGCTGCATGTATTCTGTGTGGGTGTTTGTTAAATCTCCTATTCCATGGTAAACTGATGATAAAGTACAAAATATTCTGTATGAATTGTTTTATGAAACATTTATGTAAAAGTTGCATAAAGAAGTCACGAGTACGAGATTGGTGACATGACCTTTTATATTAAGCAGGTACACTGATCCTTAACGTTATTACCACCCACCTAGTATTGGGTAGTTCCTCCTTTTGCCATCAAAACAACTCTGATGCCACTTGACCTTCTGAAGGTATGCTGTGGTATCTGGCATCAAGCCGTCAGTAGCAAATCCTTTAAGTCCTGTAAGTTGCGAGGTGGGGGCTCCATAGATTTTCACTTGTTTTTCCAGCACATTCTACAGACCCCCAAATAGATTAAGATCTGGAGAATTTTGGAGGCTAAGTCAACAACTCAAACCTTTTGTTGAATCCCTCAAACCATTCTTTAAGCATTTTTGCAGTGTGGCAGGGTACATTCTCCTGCTAAAAAGAGGCCATTGCCATCAGGAAATAGTGTTTCCATGAAGGGGTGTATTTTGGTCAATAACGATGTTTAGATAGGTGGTACATGTCAAACATTCACATGAATGGCAGGACCCAAGGTTTCCCAGCAGAGCATTGCCCAAAGCATCACACTGCCTTTGTCAGCGTGCTTGCTTTCTTCCCATACCGCATCTTGGTACCATCTCTTCCTCAAGTAACGTGACACCATGTTTACTTGCTGTCTAATAGGGTTTCTCAACTCCAGTCCTCAAGGTGCCCCAACAGGTCATGTTTTCAGGATCATTTGATCAGTTTCACTGCCTTAGTAATTACCATGGCCTATTCATCTGAGGGAAATCCTGAAAACGTGACCTGTTGGGGCGCCTTGAGAACTGGATTTGAGAAACACTGGTCTAATATACCCCACCAACTTTTAGATGCCATTGTAACAAGATAATCCAATGTTATTCACTAAACCTGTCAGTCCTAATGTTATTGATTATCTGTGTGATCTACCAGTGAAAGTGAAGTCCTTTGAGGACTCACCTCAAGCACTGATATTGTTCAAGGTTCCTACCTGATGATTTCTACAAATTCTCAGCAGCCCACTATGGGAAATGATTAGATCCTGACAAGATTGCGATATTTCTGAGATAGATCCTTGCCGGTATAAACTTCTGGATCTTAAGCCCGGATTCACACCAGTGCTGTGCAAATTCCAGCTACATTTTCTCTGTGAAGAGAAAATGTAGCTGTTCAGCGGTGCTGCTCCGTTCTATGAGCGCATCAGCTGAGCAGGGGGAGGTGTAGTGAAAACAAGGAGCGATCCCTTGTTCAGAACGGAAGGCATCTGCGAATCAGATGCGTGCCCATAGAAGATAATGGGCCTGAATTCCCACCCGAGCCGGACCGCACTGCCCAAAAAACGCACACGTTTTTTATGCAATGCGCAGTGCGAATGCACCGCAGATATGTGAACCAGCCTCCTTAAAATTGAATGCATTTTGAAATGTCCTGCGAATTGGATGCGGTGTAAGCCGCATCTAATTTGCATAGGTGTGAACGGGGGCTAAAAGCTCTCTTGTAACACCTTTTCATGCTGGATTTACACTGTTCCCATGTGCGTGCAAGCAGGCGTGATAATGTACACATGTAGGTGGGATTTGGCCTATAGTTTCCCTTTCTTTACCACTAATCTGCAGCACATAGACGTGGAGCTGTCACATAGGACATAATGGAATGTCTACTTGACATGCAGCATAGTGCAGGGTTAAATCCTCTTGGTTTTTTACTCCTGTTCCACTGCTCTCCAACGGGGACAGACTTTTTTTTTTTCCTTTTTTTTGTTTAAAGGTTTGAACCTTTTATATAAGATGCTTTATTGCCTTCTGTGGCTTCATGTCATCATAACCATTTATTTTCCTCTGGCCATTTTCCTGAGGCCAGATTAATCCATTCCCTTTACATCCTGGAGCTCAGGGTATGTCTCCAAGAACATGTGACAGTGCACATCTCTGGAGAAAAAAAATGCCTTTCCCCTGAGATCTTGTAGTTTTACATACAAGATTTCCCAGAAAAGCACTGGTGATATAGTCTTCCCAGGATGCAACTGTGAGGCCGGGGCTACCTCATCAGTGTCTCACTCAGCCAGTAATTAGAAACCATTTGTAAGCATAGGCAAACATGTTTAATGACAAAAAAGAAACACAACAATAGTCTTTGCGCTAAACGTATGGAGTCCAAACCAGGAACACACTGACCAAGAAATTCATCAATGGAAAGAGTAAATGTGAAAGTCTATCCGACACCACACTCCTTACAGCTCAGTGATCAACGGGAGACTGATTGCTGTGAAAATATAAGGGAATACCAGCGCACAGGCGCTTGGTGCATATAATGTCTGTTTATTGTAATAAAAAAGATAAAACTAAAACACTCACAAGCGTAGGTGAATCTAATGAAGAACCCTGAACAGGGTCACATTCCAGCGCCGGGGTAGACGAGATATCCACAAGATGGATGGATAGGTTGGCTCCACAGACATTGGCTTATCAAGCAGCTGCCGATTAGGCTGCAAGCGAGCCGCTCACTGACTCTTTGAAGGCCGGTCAGGAGAGCGCTATGGATGCCTCCAACACTTGGCCCAGGGAGCTCAGTTGGAGCAACGTGACGGAATGCTGTGTGGTTGCCAGGGCAACACGTTTCAGAATTTAATGAACATAACATAAGATGATATCGGCTTACAGGGCTGCATTCTGATGTGATTTTTAGTGAATGGAGAAAAAGGTCCGCTGTAAAGAATACATTGGGTTAGATTAATAAAACGGGTGCACTCAGAATCTGGTGCAGCTGTGAATGGTAGCCAATCGGCTTCTAATTTCAGCTTGTTCAATTAATCTTTGGCAATAAAAACTGGAGCTGATTGGTTTCTACGCAGAGTTGCTGACGATTTTACAATCTCCAATTTTAGTAAAACCCCATTATGTCAATACTTTGGGCTTTTACTACAATGTATGATGAGTATTTAGGCAATTGTAGTTTAAAAACTAAAGCCATCAAAATATTCCATACCTTCTCAAACTGTCATACCAAATGAGTTGTTCTGTCTCCCCTCCTGCTTAATGCAGGTGTCTTCGTACAGAAGGTAGTGAAGTACATAACCATTCTTTTTATTACTGAATTGCGGTATAATATGTTATTTAAAGGCTGCTGGAAATTGTAACATGATGCTGTTTTCTCATGTTTAATTCAGCGTCTTGGAGTCTGAGCCCGAGTTTGGATTTGAAGAAGCAAAGACAAAATTACAAGGTTGGCTTGATGAAAATGCAGATATTTGCATAAGGTGTTTTTTTTTTTTTTTAAGGGATTTTATGCAAACCTGTGAGAGAAAGGCAAGGATCGGCTGTCCGACCGCATTTAGCGTCAGTACAGAACTTTACTGCACATCCATTCTGTGTTTTAAGAGCACCCTAACTGTACTTCTAATGTCTGCCTTTCATCCTCCAATAGAATACCTGGGGCCCACCTGACCCATTGGAAGTTCTGGGTACTATTATTTGGGTGTGGGAGGCATTCTTGTGTTTGTCAATCCCTATTTGCATAGGGGCTTTGGCAACGCAGTCAGAAGTGAAGGGGTGACTGTGAAGGCAAGTGCTATGTTTGTTTACATCTATATAATTTTTTTGTTGGCTGCCTAGTACACCCCCCCCCCCCCCATTTTTTTTTTTTTTTATCCTCCTTCTTTTTTTTTTTTTTTTTTTTTTTGCGCTGCTTTTTGGTCTGATAACACAAAATGCTTTCAAATGGTATATTTATCTGTCCAGCTAGTGAACAAAATACCTTTTTAAGCTTGGCAGAAATCTGAGCGGACAACTTCCTGTCTCTAGTGCTTCTGCACTGTTATTAGATTTTTTTTTTTTTGGGACACCTTCCCACTGGTTATGAAGTTGACAAAGAGAAGTTCTATAGTCCTATTGCACTTCCTGTCCTAGGGTGACATCACTGTGTCTCCATAGATAAAATAAAGGGAGTATTTTCACCGTAGGACAGGAAGTGTGTTATTGGTAGGATCATCAGGTGAAAATTAAAGAGGGGGGAAAAAAAAACCTGAAAAGACAACTAATACAGCCACCATATCGGAGTATAGGTGAGCTGCATTATATTACATTATTATTTTTGAGTTCCAATACACTTTTTAATGCCATATTGGATCATGTCTGATGGCGAAACACCGTAAACCCTGACAACCAATCAGACTGAAAAATCTTTTCTGGTTAGGTGCTAGGAGTTGCTGCACTTTAAGAATTGTTTACTAATTAACTGTTATAGATTATTGCACTGTTCATTATTTTGTGCCTTTTATATAAACCTTAATGTAATACTAAATTCTTCCTAATGAATGCAGTGGATTAATTCCAGGTTATGTTTCATGATTTCCATTTTCTATTTCCAACAGCAAGACCATGGCTTGTGGACTCCTACTGTGAATGGATCAAAAGATTAAAGGTAGTGTTGTTTGACATTTACAGCTTGACAAAATTACTGTTCTGATTTCCCCCAAAAAATTTGTAAGGTCTTCTTTGATGTTTGGGTGTTGAACCTAAGGTTCTGAAAGGAACGGTACATCTGGATTGGTGCAACCTTGGTAAAACCATGGCAACAGTATGCTGTGGGGATGGCCTGTAATGATGCTTTGGATCCTGCATGAGGGCTCACCTTGGTACTTAATGCAATGCTTTGTAGTCAGCTTAGCGTGCTATACAGGTCCAGGGCCGCAGTCCATTGCTATAGAACCCAGACCCTAAAGACCCTTTCAGGGGTAGGCGGCCCGCCGTAACCATTCTTACATACATTCTAGACTTGTGGGTAGGTAAGACAGGGTTAGGGGGGCAGTCCCCTTATCAGAACACAACAGCTCAGCGGGGAGATTTCTGTCCTAGCGTCACATAGTAAGTACAGCGAGCTGCTCAGGTGTTTTGTTTTTTTACCAAGTTTTTTTTCATTCAGCCTGCTGGGTTGAATGAAAAATAAACTCATGCCTTGTTCCGCTTTGGCTTTACCACAATTCGTATTCTTCACCTAGCAAAAGCTAAAAAAAAAAAAAGGTTTATACTGATGGCTGTCTAGAGTCGGGTAACCTACCTTGGTTTTAAAGACCTCCCAAGTCCACTTATTAAAAAAAAAATTATTCCTGACCTGATGGCTGTCTAGAGTCAGGGTAACCTAATCAGCGAGAGGTTGAGGTGAGATTTAAATCCGAAAAACTCATTGCAAGTTAACAGTGCAATATTAATGTAAAAAGCAAACGAGCCCATCTTGTACAGTAACTGGCCTCACCTACTGAGGACGGTTTTATTCAGAAAAGGAAAGACCTGTGGTTGACCTTGCCATTCTTGCTTTAACAAGACCTTTAACCACTTGCTTACTGGGCACTTAAACACCCTTCCTGCCCAGACCAATTTTCAGCTTTCGGTGCTCTCACACTTTGAATGACAATTACTCAGTCATGCAATACTGTACCCAAATTAATTTTTTGTCCTTTTTCCCACAAATAGAGCTTTCTTTTGGTGTATTTGATCACCTCTGGGTTTTTTATTTTTTGCGCAATAAATGAAAAAAGACCGAAAAATGTGAAAAAAAAAAAACACATTTTTCTTTGTTTCGGTGATAAAATTTAGCAAATTATTAATTTTTCTGCATAAATTTTGGCCACAATTTATACTGCCACATATCTTTGGTAAAAATAACCCAAATTAGTGGATATTATTTGGTCTTTGTGAAAGTTACAGACTCTACAATCTGTGGTGCGAATTATACAAAATTGATCACATCTGATGTACTGGTGACCTATATCATTTCTTGTCACCCGAACAAGCCAGGAAAGTACAAATACCCCAAATGACCCCTTTTTTTGAAAGTAGACATTCCAAGGTATTTAGTAAGAGGCATGGTGAGCTTTTTGATGTTGTCATTTTTTTCCCCACAATTCTTTGCAAAATGAATTATTTTTTTTATTTTTTTCCACAAAATTGTCATTGTAATAGGTTATTTCTCTCACATGGCATGTGCATACCACAAATGACACCCCAAAATAAATTCTGCTACTCCTCCTGAGTATTACGATACATGTGTGGGACTTTTACACAGCCTGGCCACTTAGAGAGGCCCAAAATGCAGGGAGCGCCATCACGTGTTCTAGGAGCATAAATTACACATCTAACTTGTTGACTACCTAGTACACTTTTGAAGGCCCTGGAGCACCAGGACAATGACACGTGACACTGACGTGGCACTGATGACAGATGGCACTAGTATGGGGCACTGATATCATGTGGCACTGATATCATGTGGCACTAATACGTGACACTGATGACAGATGGCACTGACACGTGACACTGATGACCGATGGTACTGATACGTGGCATTGATGACACGTGACACTGATGACAGATGGCACTGACACTGACAGGTGGCACTGATGACAGATGGCACTAATATGTGGCACTGATGACACGTGACACTGATATGGCACTGATGACAGATGGCACTTATGGCACTGGCAGATGGCACTGGCGCTGGGGACAGGTGGCACTAGGGACAGGTGGATGGGGACACGGATTGGGGACAGGTGATTGGGGACACAGATGGGGACACTTGGATGGGGACACAGGTGGACACGGATGGGGGACAGACGGATGGGGACACAGGTGGGGACAGGTGACGGATGGGGACACAGGTGGGGACAGGTGACGGATGGGGACACAGGTGGGGACACGGGTGGATGGGGACACAGGTGGACACAGACGGATGGGGACAGGTGACGGATGGGGACAAAACGGTCAGGATTTTTTTGGAATTTTGCCCTGTATCTCATTGGGTGGGGGGTTCCTTCACTTCCTGTCACATAGCCAGAACAGGAAGTGTGAGGGGAATCGCAGGGTGTCATCGGAACTAGTGTCCCCACTGGAAGATTTCCTCTCTATTCCTGTTCTGGCAACCACACAATATTTGTGATTTTCACTTTTGATGTTACCAATAAACGGGACTAATGGAGTGGATGGATCTTCCTAAGGAGGGTACAGACGGCAATAAAAACCTGAATGGTGTTCTAATCCATCTCCATACAATTTTGCCTTTCATTGTCTTTTCCTGTGAAAGATGACCCTGTTTTCAAGGACCTGGTGGACTTTACTATAATTAAAAAAATAAAAATAAAAAAATGTGCAAATCAAAATAATGAAACATAGAATAGTGCCAAACACAAGTATCACAAAAGTAGGAAAATGTCCATCAAAGGTTCAGCAAAAATTGTCCATATATCAATATATAGACTTAAGTGCTGCATTTGACCTGTACTTTGATCACTTTAAGACCCCTTACACACGGCAGGCTCCATTGGAGTTCACCTGCTCGGCAAAGGAATCTGCCTGCTGATCCCCTCTGAGCAGGCAGATGGCTCGTCTGTGTCTGCTCTGCTTATGCAGAGCAGACACAGCCCACTCTCTATGGGTGGTCAGAGGTAAATGGACCACTTGTCTGTTTACACCCGACTGCCATTCACTTTGATCTGCCAGACAGATAGGGAACGTGTCCCCATCTGTTTTTTTTTTTAGCGGACAGGATCAGATTGGATGTTGGCAGGTGTTAACAGACATGCCGGTTGACACCCGTCGCTCCATAGAGACGGAAGTGTCTGTTAAAGTGGAAGTAAACCCCCCTATCGTTTTCAGCCAAGGAAGCTGCCATCTTTGCCTCTGTTTAATCTTCAACTGCCACGGTGCTGCACATGTGATCCGTTATGACACCAGCCATTGGATGGTTTGACTGTTTGGTTGAGAGCACAGCCAATGTGCAGTTAGCATTCACGGCATGCCTTTTTTTTTTAGACTGTTAAATTGATGGGTTTACTTCCGCTTTAAGGTCTGTCTGAAAAACTAACAGGTAGACTTGAATCTTTCCGTCCACATGAAAGGGGCCTAAAAGTGAAATGATAATAAAATGATCCAAGCCCCTGAAGATGTTTCA
Organism: Lithobates sylvaticus; assembly: GCA_028564925.1. Taxonomy (NCBI): domain Eukaryota; kingdom Metazoa; phylum Chordata; class Amphibia; order Anura; family Ranidae; genus Lithobates; species Lithobates sylvaticus. The sequence goes on along the minus strand of CM053035.1, from coordinate 150,263,498 downwards.
TTGGACAAAACATGTAGGATGGAATTGGTGCCTGTTGACATCACAGGCTGCTGCCAAGATAGGCAGCGGTGTTTCTGTAAGTGTATTTCTGGCTTTTGTATGTTTTTATTTATTGGGCTTTAATAAAAAGCTTTTACATACTAAAGTAGAAGAGTTACTTTCCCGGTCCGATTTGTTGTGGCACGGGACGATTTACATATGCGGTTTTCCTCTGATTGGGGCTATACATTTTGGTAACTGCTATACTGGCCTCTAATTGATGGGTGTTGTATTCCTGTCTCCTACAGATTTGGGTTATAGAAGCACCCTTCACTCAAATTGCTTGATCAGCGGATAAATTCGTATTACTGTGATTGACAATCTCTTTGAAATTTTTGATGGGTGTTTTTTTTCTTACTTTCTTGATACTTGTGTTTAGTAAAATTTATTGTGTGTGTTTATGATTTATTTTATGATGGTGTATTTTGGGTTGCACCTATTCTTTTTTTTTTATTTGCACTATACATTATTTTATCATTTTTTCTTTTAGGCACTGTAAGTAATAACATAAGCTTTCAGCAGTATTTTTTTTTTCTTTTTAGGGTCCTCCGCATAATTGTGCCTTAATTTTTGTGGACAACAGTGGCATAGACATCATTCTAGGAGTGTTTCCCTTTGTACGGGAGCTGATCTCCAGAGGTACTGAGGTACAGTAATACTAACATCTTTCCACTCTCTGTATAGTCCTATAATACATTAGCTGAGCAATGCTTGCATCCCATTACCTGTGTTTAAAGTAATTCTAAAGGAATAATAAAAAAAAAAAAAGTACTACCCTGCTCCTGTGGTTTTGCACACAGCAGCCCTGATTTTGCGCCCCCCCCCCTCAAGTGCTCCCATAGCAAGGCCTCTATTGACCCACACAATGCGGTTCGGTCCATGCGTGTCTGACACACAATGCTTCCCGGCTCATGCTCTCTCCTCACTGGCTGTGAATGACCTCAGCAGCCAATGTCTCCTGCTGCTCACCATTGAGGAGAGAGCCACTGCTCTTGGACACAGTGCAGGATTAAGGCCGGCCACAGGTAACTATAAGGGGGGCCCGGGGGAGCTGCAGACAGGTTTTTTACCTTCATGCAGAGAATGCATTAAGTTGAAGAAAAAAAAACTACCTTTTAGAACCACTTTAGGAAAAAAGAGGGAAACTACTAAGTGCTATAAGCATGCATGTTCCTCTTGCTAATGGAATCACTATGTAACTGCCACATACAATATAGTTATCACTTGCTGTAAGGTGATAGAAGGAATGCAACACCTTACATGAAGAATTTACATGCTAACAGGCTTTGTGATGTAAATGGGAACAAAAAACTTTCAATTCATGCTTTTTAGTCATTTGTATTACTTATTTTTGTCAGGGTGTGACTGCAGACTGTTACCTTTTTACAGGTCATCCTGGCATGTAATTCAGGACCTGCTCTCAATGATGTGACGTATAACGAGTCGCTAATTGTAGTTGAACGTATAGCAGAGATGGATTCAATCATACAGTAAGTATATAAAAACCTAGATTTTACTAGATCTGTTGGAGCTGTAGATGGACGAGTATAGTGTCCACTGGAGCCTCTGCTCTTTATAGACTGAACTGTTGTTTTCTACCTATCCTACTCCTCGTTGTCTGGCTTTCTGTTGGTCCACCAGTGCTTTACAGGTCACAGTTTCAAGCATTTGTTCTCTGTTTTCTGGCACCTGTATACTGTGTGTCCATCAGAACTAATGGCTCCTGCATCTCAAGCTGGGTGTAAATAACAAGTACGGCTTCACAAGAATGTGCACCAACCATCCATTGTAAGTGTAGTGAAGAAAATCTGGAGCTGCATGCCACTGTGTAGAGTGAGGTATGATGGTTGTGTGCAATAGTGAAGAGCAGGGTCTAGGGAGATAGAACCGTAACTGCCAAGTCAACCTATCCTGCCAGCATTTCAATCCCTGCAGCTACATGTCTACGGCTTGTTTTAAAGCTATTCACTGCTTAAAAATATTTAAATACTTAACTGTTCATAGTTTGGGCACAGGTGCACCAATTCCCTTTCTCGGCAGCTTAGCTTGCCTCAATGTCCATCACAGCAGTGACTTGACCACCTTCCATTCTCTTAAAGCTGATCTCCCCTTTTTGATGTTCCTTTAAAATAATTTGTTTGGACCAAGCTGGCCCAAACGTATGTTTTACTGCACTAACAGGTACGTTTGGGCTTGCATGTATTTACTGTATGTAGCTTCTACTACATACAGTATACAGCATGGTGTTCATGCAGTGGGACTTCTGGGACAAATGAGGTTTAATGTAGAAAAATGTAAATGCATGCATTTGGGTGGCAAAAATATGAATGCAATCTATACACTGGGGGGGAGAGCCTCTGGGGAAATCTAGGATGGAAAAGGACCTGGGGGTCCTGGTAGATGATAGGCTCAGCAATGGCATGCAATGCCAAGCTGCTGCTAACAAAGCAATCCGAGTATTGGCATGCATTAAAAAGGGAATCCACTCCAGAGATAAAATAATTCTCCCACTCTACAAGACTCTGGTCCGGCCGCACCTAGAGTATTCTGTCTAGTTCTGGGCTCCAGTCCTCAGGAAGGATGTACTGGAAAAGGAACAAGTACAAAGAAGGGCAACAAAGCTAATAAAGGGTCTGGAGGATATTGGTTATGAGGAAAGGTTGCGAGCTCTGAACTTATTCTCTCTGGAGAAGAGACTTGAGAGGGGACATGATTTCACTTTACAAATACCATACTGGTGACCCCACAATAAGGATAAAACTTTTTAGTGGAAGGGAGTTTAACAAGACGCGTGGCCACTTCTTAAAATTAGAAGAAAATAGGTTTAACCTTAAACTGCGTAGAGGGTTCTTTACTGTAAGAGCAGCAAGAACGTGGAATTTCCTTCCACAGGCGGTGGTCTCAGCGGGGAGCATCGATAGTTTCAAAAAACGATTAGATAAGCACCTGAACGACCACAATATACAGGGATATACAATGTAATACTGACATATAGTCACACACATAGGATGGACTTGTGTCTTTTTCAACCTCACCTACTATGTAACTATATTTAACTTCCGAACAAAATGGTCAGGCTAATGCCGCATACACACGTTCGGACTTTGTCCGCCGGACCTAGTCCGGCGGATTGTCCGCCGGACCTAGTCCGGCGGGACTTCGCCATACACGCCCGGACTTCCGAGTGTGTGTGTGTGACTTGCCCACACACGCCCGGACTTCTCCGGCGGACAATCCGCTGGAAAAAGTCCGGGATTGAATGAGCGGCAAGTCCGTTCATTTCAAAAGTCCGGCCTACTAACGACGGGATTGTCCGCCGGACAATTTTAAAACAAAACTTAAAACCTAGTCTGCCGGATTTTTGGCGCCAAATAGTCCGCCGGCGCCCACACACGAGGGGATTGTCCTGGGGACTTGAGTCCAGCGGACAATCCTGCGGGATAGTCCCTTCGTGTGTACGCGGCATAAGTGCTACTAAACCATTCACTGGAATCTTTGTATTTTTTTTTTTGCATGAATACAAAGCTTCCTCTGGCTGAGGTGGAGATTGTGATGTAATCTGCTCACCTCTCCACCTCAGCCACCTGGAGGAAGCTTTGTATTTTATTTTTATTTATTACAGGTACTTGTATAGGGCCGTCAATTTACACAGCAGTTTTACACCTATATTGTACATTCACATCAGTCCCTGCCCTGAAGGCGCTTACAATCAAAGGTCTCCAACTCGCATTCATATACATACTAGGACCAGTTTAGCCAGGAGCCAATTAATATATCAGCATATCTTTGGAGTGTGGGAGGAAACCCATGCAGGCACAGAGAGAACATGTAAACTCCATGCAGGTAGTGCCATGGTTGGGACTCGAACCAATGACCCTAGCAAGGGCTGATAGGTGAAGTGCTAACTACAGTACTTGGCCACTAGTCATTCATAGCATACAAAGCTTCCCGTTAATGGCTCAGCGGCACTCAGCCCAACGTTGTTTGGGTTCAGGAGTGGAACACATCACTGTATGTAGGCTACAATACAGTTAATACAGCGCACCCAACAGGCACACCTGGCAGTGCTGTAAATGGCTCATTTGGGCCAGCTTGGCCTAAACAAACTATTTAAAGGCACATTAAAGGTGGAGATCCCATTTTAATGTCTAATGTAAACACAGATCCGATGCCCCAGTAGGGTAAGGAGAGATGCTTAGAGAACTTGAAAACTCTGCTGTGAACTTGTGAGGATTAATTGCTACAGACGTCAGCGAGGGCTCATTTTTTAAAGTTCATCAACTTTTTGTTAGGCATGTGAAAAATTGAATATCCAAAGCTTCCCCACAGATTCACTTTGAAACAAGTAAGCAATGGCGGCCTCTACATTTCTGACTGACTTCCTTTCAAAAGAATAGGCAGAAGTCCTAGATTTGGCCTGTTTTACAGCTAACAGATATTGCAATCCTATTGTTTTTGATAAAAAAATCTGCATTCTACTGCATAAACTAAATCGTTTTATTTAATTTTTTGTTTTTGTTTTTTTTTTCAGTTCTGCTCTACAGAGTGAGAGGTTAATTCTGGTACAGACGGGTTCCAGTTCTCCTTGCCTTGATCTTAGGTGAGCTCTTATGGACCTTTTTTTAGGGTTGATTTACTAAAACTGGAGAGTGAAAAATCTGATGCAGCTGTGCATGGTAGCCAATCAGCTTCCGACTTCAGCTTGTTCATCGGCCGGTTTAAAAAAAAAAAAAAGCGGCCCATGTGTATGCCACCCTGTCTGACAAAAGCCAGCCAAGCATGCTGGAAAACCAGCAGCTGACCGACTCCTGATCAGTGCTCTCAGCCAATGGCATCCCCCTGTCGGAACACAACAGCTCGGAGGGGGAGATCGCTATACGAACGCCGCATAGTTAGTACAGCAGCTCCAACCAGAGCTGACAGGTTTTTTTTTTTTTTTTGGTCAATAAAAAAATCTGGAAGCTTATTGGTTTCTTTGCAGAGCTACACCAGACTTTGAACTCTCCAGTTTTAGTAAAGCAACCCTTTTGCATCAGTGTCTTAACTAGACAAAATCGGTGATCATGCCTCATTATGTCCAGATAAGATACTGACACAAAGTGGGAGATTTACTGAAACTGGTGCACACAGCATCTCGTGCAGCTGTGCATAGTAACCAATTGCCTTCCAGGTTTTATTGTCAAAGCTTAATTGAACAAGCTGAAGTTTGAAGTTGGTTGGTTACTATGCACAGCTGCACCAGTTTTAGTAAATCTCCCCCAAAGTATCAGTTTGTATATTTTTAGGACCAAACCAGTTAAAGTAAATCGAGGCTCATGTGTGACACAACAAGATGACCATTCCACCAAAAACTAATATTTCAGTTTTGGCCAAATGGCGACAGGTTGAGTTACCTGATGGCTGCTTCTTGAGGACTCTACAAGTGCCAAGCTCTGCCCACTCATATAAGAGGCACTGCCGAGAGGCTACCTGTAATGCCGCGTACACACGTCGGATTTTCCAAATGTTGGATGTGAGCTTGTTGGCTGAAAGTCCGACCGTGTGTATTCTCCGTCGGACTTTCCGCCAACAAATGTTGGCTAGCAGGTTCTCAAATTTTCCGCCAACAAAATGTTGTCGGAAAGTCCGAATGTGTGTACACAAGTCCGTCGCATAAAAGTTCACGCATGCTCGGAATCAAGCAGGAGCCACACTGGCTATTGAACTTCCTTTTTCTCGGCTCGTGCTACGTCACCGCGTTCCCATGTTCGTAATTGTTGGCCAACATTTGTGTGACCGTGTGTATGCAAGACAAGTTGGAGCCAACAACCTTCGAACAAAAATCCACGGTTTTGTTGTCGGAAAGTCCGATCGTGTGTACGGGGCATTAGAGTTCCAAAGGGATGAAAAGTCACTGGATGATTTTTATCTCAACGGTGTTAGAACAAATTTGAGTTATCAGTGAGTTGACCTTGTAACTTGAACTTTTTTCTTGACTTCTTTTTTTTTTTTTTTTTAACGCTAGATTGGCCAAGTTTATCCTTTTTGTAGTTCTCAAGATGTACAGTACATGGTACAACCTTCTGCATGCTCCTTTTTATTTTTACTCCGTCACAGCTTGTAATCCGGGTTACACAAACCCAAAACCCTATTGATCTTGGTACAATCCTTTTTCTGAAACTGCATTTATTTCTGCTTACAGCCGCTTAGACAAAGGCCTAGCCATGCTGGTGAAGGAGAGAAACACAGACCTGGTCATTATCGAAGGCATGGGCCGAGCTATCCACACCAACTACTATGCTGTGCTTCAGTGTGAGAGTCTGAAGCTGGCTGTCATCAAAAACTCCTGGCTGGCAGAAAGACTGGGGGGCAAAATCTTTAGCGTTGTTTTCAAATATGAGACTCCACCCAAGTGAGACCACTAGTGCACCACTGCTCTCCATTCCTCAGCACTCGTTTTATTCTTCCGTTGTAAAGAATGTATTTTTATTACAGGGATGGGGGTAACAATTGCTGTATTTATATTGTGCTTTTTGTGCTGAACTGAAAATGGACAATATGCATCGATATAAATAAATTTAAATTATATATTACATTTTGCTTCTTAGGTTTTGCTTTGTTTAACCCTTTCATGACCAGAGTTCATTTCTACTTGGATGCCTAATCCAAACTTTGCAGTATCCATATATGTTGGTTAAGTTAACTTAGCTTTATTTGTCTACCTAAATCATTTTTATATGGCAAGAAGTGTTTTATTCGGTACAAGTCAAGTGCACCTGTCAATTCTGAATGATTTTAGAAGTATATAAAATTGATGCCATTGACACAAGCCCAAAATCTGCCGACACAGGCCGTGAATGATTTAATTTGCTAACAGATGGAAGTTAGGGTAGGCCATAGATTATGCAATTTTCTTTCCTTCCACCGGTTGCTCAGTTCCCCCATCAACGCAATCAGTGCTAATGGAAGAATCCCTCCCACAGCGCTATTGTGTTCTGCCAGTGTGGAGCCCTCCCTGCTGGCAGAACACAATGATTAGTGTTGCAGGCTATTGCCAGTGGCACTAATTGTTTGGCAAAAACCCAACAGACACAAGACGATTGATAGGTCAACTTGTGCACAACCAGGGTTGCCCATACATGGCTCTAACTTCAGCTGGTCAAATTCTGATCCATGTATGGCTGGCTTTATGCATTCAGTTCTTTGTCTTGGATATCAGAATAAGTGTGTATTTTCTAACTTTAGGAAAATCAGAGATGCAATCTGATCTTGGGCATCGCCAATGTTATAAAAAAACTTGTAATCTTTGTCTAGAAAAGATAAAGCACTCTGATTTTGTTGTAGTCCATGTTTATTAAAGAAGTCGTCCTTACCACATCCATTAATACAGGTTAGAAAACCTATTTTTTTTTGCCATACAAACCTCATAAATGAGCACATGGGCTTTTGTTACATCTGTTAACATTTATTCATTGATTTTAAAAACACACAGCACAGTCACAGTTTTTAAACAGAATCGCAGGCCAATTTCTCATAATTGTCTGGATAGAATAAAACAATACAAAGTCTTTTTAGCTCTAACATTAGTAGCTGCCTTTGTCTTGCATACTGTATGAAATATTACATTTGTAGACAAAACACCTGACATCTGTAAATGCATGACTGCATGACTTTTTTGCTAATTCCCGTATTTACCAGTGTGTTCTAAAATCTAAGACGGGAAAGTAATCTTATTAGGAATAGGCAAATCTATTGTACTACAATGTCTCTGTGCCAATTCAACAATTAACAGAGAATTTATGCAGTTCATTAATCCCAGCGGTCAAGATTTTGCATGTTACATGGAATGTATAGTGTTTTTGTATATATCTTTTTACTATAGTAACCTTACTAACTATAATTGCCTTGCTATAAAATATAGCTGAAGCTCAAATTCCACACACAGCTGCGTCAGGTCAGATAACTGATTTACTCCCCTGTTCATTTAAAATGTCTGTATGGTGTTTTAAATTGGAGGGATACTGGAGTGAAGCTACTACTATACAGTGGAACCTTGGATTGCGATTAACTAGTGTTTCGCAATACGAGCTGCTATTTTTATTTTTTTAAATCCTGACTCGGTTAGAGAGTGTTGTCTCGCAAAACGAGCAGCCTTCAAGCCTCTGCGGTGTGCAGTACCACATTTGACCAGTAGTGCAATGGCACTGGTGACACTCGGAGCAGTTCGGAAATACTTGGAAGCACTCAAATTCTATGTTTCCGAGCGATCTCCGAGTATTTCTGAGTCTTTCCAGCACCCCCCACCTCTGGCCACATGCGGTATACCATGCAATTGAAGTCAATTTGGAACGAATTATCTTCTTTTTTTTTTTTTTTCCATTGACTTCTATGGGGAAACTCGCTTTGATATGCGAGTGCTTTGGATTACAAGCATTCTCCTGGACCGGATTATGCTCGTAATCAAAGGATCCACTGTACTTTCTCTTTAGAAATGCAAATGTGTTGTGCAAAACCAGTTTCATGGGGGCAGCTGTACTGAATATTTTGTAATTCTTCATCTAAAATCTTTATGCTATAAACAGGTTTTATTAAACCAATATGTTGTCAGCTGACAGTGTCCCATTATTGACATGTTTAATCTAGGCTGGTCATATGAATCTACACTATATTACCAAAAGTATTGGGATGCCTGCCTTTACACACACATGAACTTTAATAGCGTCCCAGTCCTAGTCCATAGGGTTCAATATTGTGTTGGCCTACTCTTTGCAGCTATAACAGCTTCAACTCTTCTGGGAAGGCTGTCCACAAGGTTTAGGAGGGTGTCTATGGGAATGTTTGACCATTCTTCCAGAAGAGCATTTGTGAGGTCAGGCACTGATGCTGGACAAGAAGGACTAGGTTGCTGTCCTTTCTAATTCCTCCCAAAAGTGTTCCATCAGGTTGAGGTGCAGGCCAGTCAAGTTCTTTCTTGTAAATCGGTGCCTGACCTGTGGCTTAGTTTTTACAAAGGTGAATGCACCTTTTTCCTGTGGGAAATGCAGGCACAGCAGCTCATTAAAATGTATGAGATGCCGTGCCCGTGTAAACATGGCCCGCACTAGTGTGAACCAAGCCTTACGTTGGCAGTGATTGTCCTGAGCAAATGCAGTTCAAAGATCTGCTCTGACTGGCTACCCTAAGAAGCAGCAAGCTCTTCCTGCGTTGATTTTATTTTGTACTTAGAAAAAAATTATCTAGTGACGAGTTTTTCTGCTACGTACAGATGCATATAATAGTGTAGGTGGGGGAAAAAAAACCCCACAAACACTTTCGCTAAAATGTGATAAATTGGTGGCCGTGAAATTTTGATCACATGGTTTAGTTAATGAACAAAACCACACGATTGTGGTCAGGTGCTCTATTAATAAACAAAGCTGTGCCCTTGCCATTAAGCTGCCAGGGAATTTTAGCAGGATTAGCTCACTGCTGGCCTCACAAAGATAAGTAAATCAGTCCCTTGTCAAAACCTGGTCACTGGCGGCCACTAATACTGCTCTGGTTTATCCAGATCCATGCCAATACTATGCTCTGTAAAGGAAACTGGCTAGTGGATTACTCACAACACCTATAGTAAAATAGTAAGGCTGATGGTTGTTTGATGTCTAAAACTGTGATACAAAGGCAGAACATTTGTTACAATTACATTTTTTCCTCTTTTGTACTTTGAAAATGTAAACGGTTTGCTTGAATGCTTGTAATCTTCATGTATACACCAAGGTAAGTGGTCTGAGCTTCGTGGGTCTATGCCTTCACTTCATCACAGCTGTTCGAAGTAGGAGATTTCTGTTGAACCAGATATTATGGTGATATAAACATTGTATTTACTGTAGATGAAACATAAACATTGTGCTGGGCTACAGAGATTTAACACCATGAATGTAAGGGCATCTCCTTACTCTGCAAAGGATAGAAGTTTAGCTATGAGTTAAAGGGTTTGCTTGCCTTTACCAAAAAACTGCTTATGACATTAAGGGGCGCTTATAGATAGATTGTGTTTTATCTACAGATGCCCCTACCTACATAGGCAGTTTTCTAAAAAAAAGATGAACTAACCCCTTTGAGCTGGTCATACTCAGGATTGTCATTCATATGAAAATTCTGAAAGTTTGTTCATCAGAACAGTCTTTCTTGCTGTGACGGGAGGGCACATGGAACCCAGAATCCCTTGGAAAGGTTGGGGAACCCATGTTTCAGCTCCCTATACAACTCTTATGTCTAAGTCACCCTGTGCCATCCTGGTACAGGGTGAGTGAGGAAATATATCTTGGATTACTTAAAATGTAAGTAAGTAATATTTATCCACAGTATCTCCCAGGATATATAAAGACTATTCTTAGGTTGTTAATTTTGAACAATACACAATCCTTGAAAGAGCTGATCCGGAGACGGACGGTCTGGTCACCTAGGCTGCCTTAAGTGCTGGGTTAATTAACATGTTAATTATGTCATTGTCTTTTAAGTTGTTGCTTTAGGGGAGGGGGGGGGGGAGTATCCATGAGCAGCCCTACCTCATTATCTAACCCCTTGTGTTAAAAGTGTATAAAAAGGCTGTATTCTGTCCAATAAATCAGTTCAAGATTCTACAAGCTATTTTCGGCTAGACTTGTATTCAATGCAGCTATGATAATATATCTCTCTGATAGTCAGATTGGAGGAAGCGGGATGTACTGACAGAAGCACTCAATCTGAGTGTGGGATCGGATCCGTCACACTTGACATCATTGAATCAACTTGAAAGCCCTTAACAATTTTTTTTTTTCCAAGCCTGTTATTAGAATGGAAATTCAGTTGTAATAATTAGGTTTCATTATAATTCAGATTTTTACCAAAACCATGTTCACAAGTAGAATTTATTTAATTTAAGAAAAAATTCCATTCTGCTCCTTAGACATTTATTTTCAACTATAATGAAGAAAATTCACTTTGACCCCCACTAAACCATTAGAAAATAGAACGAATGTTCCAAAAAAATAAATTTTACTGTTGTATGGCCAGCTTTAGACATCAGTTGCTTATTAAGAGCCTTTTGGTGTAGTCACCATTTGCATTCTGGATGGATGTTTAACACTGTTCACTGCAGCAAAGGGACATGTTATTACACAAAACTGGGTCCAGTTTTGTGTAGAAGTTAAGCAGCCTACATTTGGGTACGTGTTCCAAGAGCCGTGTGGATGGGAATTCAAGAGTGAGCCCAAGTGATTCTCTGCTATTCAGGAGAATCCTTGTATCTTTATCAGTGAATGAAAGAATTTCTCTGATTTGGCTGAGGTGGAAATCGTGACGCTAACCTCTCCACCTTCGCTAATTACAGGTGGTGTCCCTTTATGTATTTGATGCTACTACTGTATATTTCAATACACAAAGCAGTAACCTAGTTATATAATGGAAATAGTTTGTCTGGCCCAAACAAACTTTAAATCTGAATTCTAGCTTTCATTTCACTTTATAAACTACAAGCCAAGACACCTGATCTGTGTTTAAAGCAGAACTTCACCCATAAGGGTAAGTTCTGCTTGATTGTATTCTCCTTCTCTTTAACAAGTGGCACTTTTTTGGGGTAGGGTGTAACTGGTTTTGACAGGTACCTTCTCCCACTTCCGGTCGGATCAGCACGGAAGTCCCCCCCCGCCACAGCTTTCTGGGAAATATCACAGGTCCCAGAAGACTGACTATTCACAAAGTGCAGTGCAGCACATTTAATGCATGCACAGTGGGCAGCCAGCTGTGAAGCATTGCTGCTGGTTTCCTTTTAGTCATGATGCTGGTGCCTGGACCCAAAGCCGATTGAAGAATCGGCTCAGGTGAGACCAGCATTGGATATAGTCTCACACAGCTGCAATGCTTTACTGCCTGTTTCCTGGACCTAAAGCCAAGTGAAGAATCTGCTCCAGTAGGCACAGCGCTGGATCCCTGGACAGGTAAGTGTCCTTATATTAAAAGTCAGCAGCTACAGTATTTGGGGGGAGACTAGAGCTCTTCTTTAAAGTGGAAGTCTAGGCAAAAACAAACTAACTCTATACCACATTCTAAGACTAACCTATCTAGCCCTGTAACGCAAAAATCACTGTACTTACCTGTTCTACAGCTAGTCCCATGCTGAGCTGTCTGCGGTGGCTTCAGAAGAGGCAGCCGACAATGGAAGCCTCATAGGAACGCTATGGGTGACGTCACTTCCCAGTCATTGTCGGTTCTCTCCTGCAGACAGCAACCGCCGCTGGAGACCGGACTGGATCGGCTTCAGAATGGGTACGTTCTTGCTTGATACGGCTAGATAGATTAGTCCTAGAATGTGGCAGTTTTTGCCTAAACTTCCACTTTAACATCCTCAAACTAGAGTTGAAACTTACTTCAACAAACCGGGACAAAGCTTGCTGTATGTACTGCTTCTGTACAAGGCATTCCTTAAAGGACAATTCCACTCAAAACTCATTTCAGTTTTGGAAGAGGGGATGTTGGTCGGCTGAATTTGAATTGGCATCTTTAAAGCAGAACTAAACCCATTATTTAATGGTTTCGAAAAACGGGTGCATGCCGGCAATAAAAACTTCACATTGCGCTCAACCAAACTGTCAAACCATTAACCAGCAGCTGGTGTCAGCTTCCTTGGCTGAAAAGAAGGGTTTAGTTCCACTTTAAACACTTGGGGACAGTTGCAGGTGACTTAGTTTAGCTGGCTCAGCCCACTAAAAATGGGACAAGTAATTTTTTGCATGGACTATTTATTTTTTTGCTCATTGTCAGAGAAGACAGAACTTTTAGAGCACCATAGTTACAACTGGTAAAGTCACTATTACAGAGAGGCACCACGACAGGTAACTATTAATGATTCTTAGTTGTATAAACAAATATTTTCAGTCTAGTAGAATTCCAAACCTATGGTTGTACCTTTTCCAGACCCTCCTGATTTTGTGTTTTTCCAAAGCGCTGAGCGATCTCCTCTGAGAATGCAGAGCAGCAGGACTTCTGTACAATAAAAATGTAATAATTAGTGTATTTAAAATATATACTTTGGCATCTTTACACAAGATAAACTTAAAAATAAAAGCAGTTCATAAGATCATATCTCACTAATTCTCCTCCTAATTTTTTTTAGAAGCTCTACCAAACTGGTAATTTAGGCAAATCGACTTTGATTGTCCCAACATCGTGGCTATGCAGTTGTGGGGGGCCCCTGATAGTACATGGGCTAGTTGGGGTTGTTAAAGTGGAAGTAAATTCCACTTTTTAAATTGTACCCTTATAGGTAAGCCTATAAGGCGGCTTACCTGTATGTATAGTGAGCATCTCTTAAACCAACATGGTTTAGGAGATATTCATACAGCTGATATCACCAGTGCATGCGCTCTGAAGAGACAGCATACCCGTACTATAACTTCAGAGCTTTGTGCCAGGGCCCCACCCATTCATACTGCCAGAGTCCGCCAACCCCAAAGAAAGACCGGATGAAGGAGGAAGCTCCGGTGAGTCATGACAGCAGTGTACTGTAGGGCTTGGTGTCCAGGCAAGTCTGTCATAATGTGCTAGTATGCAGTGCAGGGGGGCCCTTTTTTTTTTTTTTTTCTAGCGGTTTAATACTGCTTTAAACAAGAGTATTCTCAAAAATGTAATTTTGATCTTTAGCAATGCCCCACCCTAAAGGCATCCCTATTCTTTTGGGGTTTTCCTTTGTTATCTGCATAATGTGATCTTTTGAAATATAATATTACTTTAACCACTTTAAGACCGGGCCTATTTTTCAGACTTGTCATTTACAAGTTAAAATCATTTATTTTTTTGCTAGAAAATTACTTAAAAAAAAAAATTTATATATATAATGTTTGGGGGTTCTAACACCCTAGAGAATAAAATGGCGGTCGTTTCAATACTTTTTGTCACACCGTATTTGCGCAGCAGTCTTACAAGCAATTTGATACCGAACATGTCATGCTTCAAAATTGTGCCCTCGTGGAATAGCGACAAACTTTTATCCTTAAAAATCTCCATAGGCAACGTTTAACATTTTTTACTGGTTACATGTTTTGAGTTAGAGGCGGTATAGGGCTATAATTATTGCTCTAACTATCACGATGATACCTCACGTGTGGTTTAAACACCGTTTTCATATGTGGGCGCTACTCACGCATGTGTTTGCTTCTGCACGCGAGCTCTGCGGGACGGGGCGCGTTAAATTTTATTTTTTTATTTTTACACCGTTCTTTAAAAAAAAAATTGTTTCACTTTTATTCCCATTACAAGGAATGTAAACATCCCTTGTAAAAGCATGCCAGGACCTCTTAAATATGAGATCTGGGGTCAAAAAGACCTCAGATCTCATATTTACACTAAAATGCAATAAAAAAAAAAGTAGTTTTTGGAAAAAAAATAAAATAAAAATGTCTTTAAGAGCTATGGGCGCAAGTGACATTTTGACATCGCTTCCGCCCTGCAATTGTATGGAGTTGAGCAGGGGGCCAGCTTCCCCCTCACTCAGCTCCATACCAAGCAGGGGAGAGGACGCGATCACCTCCGATAAGCTGTGGAGGGCACCGGAGAGCAGTGGGAGGGGGAGGAGGGGCCCCTCTCCCACCACCGATAAAAGTGATCTTGCTGCAAATCCATTTTTATCTGAAAGCCGACCGACGGCTGAAGAAGTGGATACTGGGGTTGTGGCAGCTAGCTGTTGCCATAATAACCACTTTAAATTACTGCCGTATAATGACGGCGGGCGGTCCGTAAGTGGTTAAATCAATGGTTGAGTCACAATAGCAAGAATTGTGGAAATTATAACCAGAGGTGTTCGATTCTAGTTTCCCAAGGACTACTTCTTGATTCGAACAGGTGACAAAAGCCTTGTAAACGTGGGCTAAAAATTGGACAAAATCAGTTGGTTCGGGAGGAACCAGCCAACTTTTTGTCCCGCGTATACAGCTGTCTGTTCTACAGAAGTCAGTCTCTCAACTGGCTTCTGTCAAAAGGGCATGCTGGAAAATCAGCACCCAAGCCACATCTGATCGGTCAGTCCCCCTATCGGAACACAAATGCACCGCGTGTGAGATTGCGGAACTAACAATGCATGTGTTAGTACAGCGATCTGTCAGGCTCTTTCGTTCAGCTTGCTAGGTTGAAAAAAATGTAATAAATGCGTGCATCAGGCTAAACTCTACCACTTTTGACAAGTGATTATAATACAGGACAATGGGAATATTTGAGGTCATTTAATTCCTGTATTTTTCTGTAGCACTAAAATACTATAAGGAGCCTTTATAACTTGAAGGCCTTGGGGCTCATTCACACCAGCAGCTGTGCTGAATGTACAACTGCTGGTGTATGCAGAGAGGAACAATGCCATGGTGATGAATCTGACATCGTTCGTTAAAACACTTTTAGAACTTTATTGAATTGATCCAGTTTGATTCACTGCAGCGCCTTTGCAAAGTGATGCTTTGCATCGCAACATGTGGCGCTAAAAAAAAAAAAATACTGCATGCAGTACGTTTGTAGCATACACCGCCACAACACACTGACTTGTTTTGTGAATTGCCTTGTTTTTGCATTAGGACTGCACTGGGCAAGATTGGTCAGTGCAGCTTGAGATGAATATTGTGAATGGGCCCTTGAAGTATAGCAAGAGCCAACCCTTTATTTTCACTCTGGATAGAGTAGGGAAAGGTTAAAACCACGGTCAGCTTTTTTTTTACTATCTGCCTCATTAGGGAGACTTTCATTAACTTCCTGTTCTGCAATCTCAACAGGAAATGAGAGGATCTCAAACAGTTGTCACAAGAATGTGTCCACATTGGAAGCTTCACCTTCTGGCAATTTAAAAGTAAAATTTATGCTCCATTTCATTTCCGATGGCTTTGGTGATCAGGACAATTACAGAGAGTAAATCTCTAAAATAAATATATTAATAAGTAAAATAAAAATATAAAAAGTAAAATAACTTTCTTTGTAGTGTAGTCTTTAAGCCCATATACGATATGTGAATGATTGATTTTTTATTCTTGAAAATGCCTTAAAGCCCTGTTCACATGGGTGGTGTCTCTTCCTATTGTGAATATGTGTGTCCCTTGCGCTGCTGTGAGTAAATAGGACTGTCTATTAGTGTATACTGTTAGAAAACTGCTGCAAAATTTAAAGCGTTCACAATAACACAGAAAAGTGAAATAAATATATAAATAATTTTGCGCAATAATAAATAACTGGTGGTGAAACCACTGATAAATAAAGTGCAATACTGTAGGATTCCAGCAGGTGGTGCTGGTAATCAAAATATCTGAAAGCTAAAATCAAGTGCCAGTGGTAATAACTATATAAAGTGACTGGTGTCTAAAATATATAAAGTGACAAGTGCATACAAAATGACAATAATATAAATGGTGTCAAAAATTATGAAAATGGTGACAATAATGTGCCAAGTGCATAAATGAATGGAGTAAAGTTCATGGGGATGGGAATCTTAAATGTTAGAAACCACAACAGAGTAAAAAATAATAAATAAATATGTAAAGGTAAGAATAAGTTGATTATAGAGGTAGTATAGGACAGTCCCAGAGACTGTAAATAAATGATAGTCCGAATAATATGCTCCAAATCTTATTGGTATAATAGCATCAAATGAATATTGTTTAAACATTTGATGGCAATGTGATGCTATTATCCCAATAAGATTTGGAGCATATTATTTGGACTATCATTTATTTACAGTCTCTGGAACTGTCCTATACTACCTCTAGCATCAACTTATTTTTACCTTTACATATTTATTTATTTTTTTTACTCTGTTGTGGTTTCTAACATTTAAGATTCCCATCCCCATGAACTTTACTCCATTCATTTATGCACTTGGCACATTATTGTCACCCTTTTCATATTTTTTTTACACCATTTATATTATTGTCATTTTGTATGCACTTGTCACTTTATATACAAGTTATTACCACTGGCACTTTAGCGGTCTTACATTTGATTTTAGCTTTCAGATATTTTGATTACCAGCACCACCTGCTGGAATCTTACAGTATTGCACTTTATTCATTTTATCAGTGGTTTCAGCACCAGTTCTTATTTATTATTACGCAAAATTATTTATATATTTTTATTCGTCTGTTCCTATTACCAGGAGATCCAAGACAGATTCCCTGTTAAAGCAGAGCAGAATCTAACATATGTCACTTTTTTGATACATGTTCAGTTTTTTCCTGCATCTTGTAATGGGCCCCATGTTGCTTCCATGGGCAGGCATGCATTCATAAACAGACACCACCAATCTATCACATTTAGGTCTGTAAAAACAAACGCGTGCAAACATTTTCCATTTTTTTCTCCAGACATAATTGGACTCTGAGATAATCGGATATAAATGGATGCATGATGCAGCTACCTGCCCTTAGACTAACATTGTTCCAGATTGCAGAACAATGCCCCTTCCTCTAATAATGCTGACTCCTGCCCTTCCACTGCAGTGTTATATGCTGGTATAGCTGAGAAATAGCTACAGTACACGTCTTTACCCCAAGTGCCACTTGTATTGCAGATGAAGAGAGGGTGGTGTTTGGCCAGATCTGTTACCGAGTGATGATTACTGAGATCACTGGGTCTAACTCTGCTGCCTTTTAGACTGCACAGTCATTTTAGTTGTAAGCAGGGATTGCTTTTCAGCAGCAACGCAGTTCCAGCACTCTATGTATGCAATGGCAAAGAGTGCTGGGGGATCTATTCTTGCTGTGGGGGGGGGGGGCAACTGTTGAGGGAGGGGTTTATTGATGCTGACTGTGGGGGGGATCTGTTGTTGCTGCTGCGAGTTTATTTATTGTTCCGGGTGGATCTATTGTTGCTAGGGGAGAGGGTCTATTGATCCTGGCTGCAGATTAACAATTTTTACTGCTTTCCTTGTTATCAAAGTCCATACGAATTACTTAGCACCACCAAAATGATACTTGGTTCTGTATCCTCTAAAAGGGGTGGTACTGGGAGGTGGGAGGCAAGAAACATGCTCACAGGTGGGTAAAGGGGGGAAACAGGGGTGACTCAGAAGGGGGGGGGGTCCTGCACCTATTCTTGGAGAAAAAAAAAGCCCTGATTGTAAGACACCATCTATATATGCTTGAATATTTATTTATTTACTTGCCTTCAATTGAGATTTAAGCCTATATACAGCTCAAAAACTGCATTTAAAGTGGTTGTAAACCCTTACAGACCACTTTTTGCTACAGGTAAGCCTATAATTAGGCTTACCCGTAGCTACCCAGGATATCCCCTACACCTGCATGGTTTAGGAGATATCCCCTGTATTTGCATGTCCCAACGCCAGTGGCACATGCGCACTGAAGCAATGGCATGTACGTTACCGACATCGCACCCCTGGACAATCACAGCGCTTGAGCCGTGATACCCGGAAGTAACCCCCGGGAGAGATGACTTTTTCTCAAAAGTGGGTTTACAACCACTTTAAGAACATGGAGAATATCTCGTACTCCTAGAGATTTGCAATCCCTGATCAAACCCAGCCAAATTAATAGGCCAATAGTAGAAAGTCAAACACTGATCTTCTTCATGAGAGGCAAACAAATCCAAAAGGAGTCAAAGACCTAGAACTAGAACTATTCCAATTAATCTTTACTCCTGAAAGATCTTAGATTGAATGTATGTGTGTCATATAACTATCTAGGATCCAATAGGTTGAATGTGGGAGCAAAACATCGTTTATTTTTTTATAGGAAACCTACCCATAAATAGGGTAAATAAACGTCATGCAGATATTGTTGCCGATATTGTTGTTAAAATGTTTAACTCCTTTCACTGGGTAGTGAAACAGACTGCTACATTGTACCAGAGCATATGGAGATATAAAGTACATCCAGTTATGAAAAAACATTCACATGCATTATGGAATTGCACATACCTTCTGTTGATCCGCATTGCGCCTTGATTTACACACGAGCTCCATGAAGGAGACAATCAACCCTAGAGCCAAGCCAATACCCAGGATAAGAAAGATGCCACCCAAAGTGTAAGGTTGTACAGGCACCCAACCTGTCTGGTCTTGTGTAGGGCAGGTGTTTTCCCACCACTTCTGACGCAGGTACTCCAGCTTTCCGGACTCAAACAGCTCCAAAATGGCGATAGTCAAAGGTCTGATGAGGGGAGAGTCTAAAAAAAACATGACAGGTCTATATACATCACTGTACATCTTTTATGCAACAGAAAATTCAAGACCCACATAGCAGGGTGTTATGATGATGATTTCTCTAACAGCACTGGCACAGTACCTCTTTCTAAAGAGCCAATTACATCATGCTTGAATTAGTAGAATGGGCTGAAAATCATCATCACACCTTCTGTGATGTTCTCTTGAGTTAAGCTGGCCATAGATTAGTTAAAATTGGTTCGGTTCAGCAGGGACCTGTCCAAATTTCAGTCCATGCATGTTGTATAAAAGTCAATCTTTAGATCAATTTCTGTTTCCTTCATCCACCTCAATTGCATTGATCGAGGAAGGATTCTACTATGGCCAGCTTTACTGGTAAGAAAATTGATGGAGCTGGTGAAGGATAGTAATCTATGGGGGTGGGTTTTCACACCCTGTGCCTGAATCAGCTGTATCACAAGCTTGAAATATTTTTTTTATTTATTTATTGTAATTATTTAAAAAGCAGCGCTTTACATTGTGACTATTCACATCAATCCCTGCCCCCAAGGATCTTACAATTTAAGGTCCCTATGTTACATGCATGCATAAACTTACTAGGGCCAATTTAGACAGGGGCCAATTAACCTACCTGTGACTGTTGAAAAATAAAAAAATAAAAGCAATAAAAACCCTGACAAAGGTTGTAACTTTTCCCCCATTTTATCCAAAACTAAATAAGGCTGGGTTCACACTTACGCAAATTGGATGAGGGTTTCCCCGCATCCAATAAGCATGGCAGGAGATTGTGACTGACTCTTAATGGAGCTGGTTCACACTTCTCTGGGGCGGCTGTGGAGAGGATTGCACAGGGTTCCTCTGTGTCTTTGGCTCTGTTTCAGATACGAATTTAGGCAAAAATGTGGGCCCGATACATCCCTGAAATGGAGAACAGGAATGCAGCAGACCCCTGCTGTGAGCCACATCTGTATTAGGTGTGATCTCGTATTTATCGGCGTATAACACGCACTTTTTCCCCCTTAAAATCGGGGGAAAGACGTGGGTGCGTGTTATACGCCGATACCCCAAAAAAAAAGTGCCCAAAAAAATCAAACGGCGCCGAAAAACAGCGACCGCCGCCGAAAAAAAAAAACGAGCGCCGCCGAAAAAGACCGATCTGTCTGTTCGGCTCCGCTCGCAGTCACGCCTCCCTGCGCTCGCTTCCGAAACAGCAGGGAGGCGGGACTGCGAGCGGAGCCGAACAGACGGCTCGGGCTTTTCCGCCGGTGCTCGGTCTTTTCCGGCGGCGCAGTCTTTCTAGGCGGCAATTTTAAATGTGGGACATGACGCTGGCAAGCTGCATTATCACACTGGGCAAAGCTGCATTATCACACTGGGCAAGCTGCAAATGACGCTTAAATGTAAGTGTTTTTTTTCCCCTAAACTTCCCTCCTAAAACTTTTTTTCCTTAAAATGCCCATCCTAAACTTGGGGTGCGTGTTATACGCAGATAAATACGGTAATTCAGCTAAATACACTAGAAGTGCATAAAAACAAAAAGGTGTTTAGAGAAATGCCTGTCATCTGCCACCATGCCACCGACATGTTATTTTTTTTTTTTTGACTGCTTGTGCAGATGCTGCTGGCTAGGAATCCTAATCCAGCAATGATCTTCTCTGCACAGATTCAAACAGGAAAACCTTACTCAAGGTTCTCATTTTTAACTGACGCCCTAATGAAGGGGGGGGGGGGGGGGGGTACCTTTGATCCGTCAAAACTTGTTGGCTGTCTTTTAAGACAATATCAATAAATTAATTTGGACTCTTATGTTTTGGTCTGGCGCTCCTTCAATATACTGTATGCACATCTTTTTTTGGTAATCTGTCAACATGTAACAGAGAAAGACCCTTGCTGTCGATTGATGAAATAGTGGTCTCCCTGCGGAGGCCTGACATTTTTGGTGTTGAAGACATGTCTTTTTTTTTTTTTTTAGGACTATAATTCCTGATTCAAAACCCTTTTTTCATTTAATAATTTTGGTGTGATAAATCATTAATATGGCTTTAGTTTTATACCTGCCAGAAACAGGTAAACATTACTTATTGGATGGCCTGCTGTAGTTCTGTTACATTTTCAATAACACTACATGGTCAATGCAAAAAAAAAAAAAAAAAGTACTGTAACCAAAGGTTCAGCATAACAGCCAAGAATCTAAGATTTGCAGAAGGTCAGGAATGGCGGCCCTCATGCGTCTCTCATGACAGCTCTACTATAAATTCTCTCACACAGAAATACCTAATTCTGCTGCAATGCCATATCCTCTGCCTCCAATCATTTCTGGGGCGCGAATAAGGTCACAGTGTTTGGCCACCACAAAGTCTTGGCTGATGGACTCTCCCAGGAAGGCATAGTTTGACTCTCGGACTCTCTGTACTCCTTCAGAAAAAGTTTTCATAAGTACACGGTCCTTCCTCTTGTCCATGTACTCATAGATCATTTGGAATGTTGGATTCTTAGAATACTGCATTGGGGAGGCAAATATATGCAAGAGAAATACAGTTATTGCCGTAAACAGACATGCAAGTCATATGCATTACACAATAATTTCACCTACAGTAAAATGTAGGTGTCAAAAAGTCGTATTTGGGGAATGCTCAAACATTTGCATTCTCATTTGGAATATGCAGTTGAGTTAGCCCACTTAAAGTGGAAGTAAACCCTCCTATCGTTTTCAGCCATGGAAGCTACCATTTTTGACCTTGTTGAATCTTCAACTGCCATGGTGCTGCACATGTGATCAGTTATGACACCAGCCATTGGATGGTTTGACAGTTTGACTGAGAGCACAACCAATGTGCAGTTAGCATTCCTGGCATGCCGGGAATGTAACTGTTTTTTGAAACTGTTAAATTGATGGGTTTACTTCCACTTTAAGTGTTCAGACCTCTGATTCTGTAGGTGACTGGCAGTGTGTGAACGCTCCACAGAGCCTTCAAGGTTTGAGATGTGGCATTACTTAAAAGACCCTTTCACCAGATTAACATACATATTTTTATAAGATTATATGTGCGTTTAATGTATTTTATGCATGTTATTTTCCTTTGTAAAGCCTCCCTTGTGTAGACATCCAAAAGTCCTGAGATTGCTGTTGGGTACTATCATCTTGAATGTGATGTCAGCAGCCTCATAGATATCACTCAAGTGATACTCTAGTATTCCTCTCCCCCAACTGTTACATAAAAGATTACATAGGAAGGTGACGGGAAGTGCAGAGGAGCTAGGTCAGCAAACACACCTAATTGGACACTCCCAGAAGAAGAAAGAACTTTGACATGCTAGGAGAGAGGGGGCTGTGCTACTGAATTGACTCTTCTGGAGTAGTCACATTTTCTAGCAAGTTCAAAGGCACAATAAAGTGAATAAACAATCATTATGGAAAGATAAAACATCACAAGTGTAAGCATTTAGGCTCTATGCACACAAGTGTTTTTTTTTCTGCTCCTAGAAGCTAAATAGTGTTATCCTACGTGTCCATGCACACTACTTTAGGCTATTCATGTTCAAGTTTCAGCAGCAGAAAAAAAGTTTTTGGAGCGTTTTTTCCAGCAAAAAAAAAGATATGCTAAATGCTTCTAAACACTAGTAAAATACTCCCAAAAGCTTTTTTCTAAAACTTTTTTTTTATGCATTGTAAAAATGCTAATAAAATTAGACATGTGCATGATGAAAATTTGTTTCCTTTTGTTTCGATTCGTTAATCTAGTTATTTTGTTTCGTTAAATTTGGTTGATTCATTCAGTTCATATTCAGGAATTCTCTGTTTTAAATACTCTTCAAATTCACAGATTTTTTTAGATTCGAAATGTTCGAATTGATACATTTTGAATCGACCGAATCAAAGACTTTTGATTTTTTTTCTTTTTATCGATTGGAATGTGGCAAAGTGAACAAACAAAAGAAAAATCTTCATCAAATGATTACAATGACTCTTTATTAAATCACCTTTGGCTTTACTAAAACAGCATTATTTTGAAATGGTATTCTTTGATTTCAGAAACATGTTTACAGTTCAAATTTGATGTAAAATTTGATTCAAATTTCAATTCGCATTTTGGAAATTCGGACAAATTTTGTTCGTTATTCGGAGCATTCAGTAAACTTCATTTATACTGTAATTCGGGTATTCGGATATATCCGAATCTCCAAATAATGAAAAATTCATCCGAATATTTATATTCGAAACGAACCACACATGTCTAAATAAAAGGCTAATGCCCCTAAACAGCATTTTTTTGAGCTTATAAAAAATGCTAGTGTGCATGGAGCCTTAAAGAAAGAAGGCAGGTTACGCATAACTGACTTCAAGAAGCAGACACACCCATCACTCATTGAGTAAGTCCGTTTCACACGGGCTTTCCGATCAGGTCCGCCTGTCATATTTTCCGGCGGACCTGATTGGAACCCTATGGATCGACGGATGTCAGCGGTGACATGTCCGCTGCTATGCACCATACACCTGCTGCTATGCAATCCGATCCTTCAAAACCAGACGGATGGTGACCCTATTTTCCATCTGTCTGGCGGATCGGATGAAAACGGACAGGCGGTCCGTTAATTTTCCGATCTCCCCATAGAGGAGAGCGGGGCTCTGACAGGTCTGTCTCCACACAGTGAGCAGAGACGGACCTGTCATCTGCCTGCTCAGCAGGGATCAACAGAGCGATCCCCCGCTGAGCAAAGCAGAGTCCGCCAAGCGGACCGCCTATGTGAAAGGACCCCAACACTGTGAAATGTGGCTGAAATGAAGTCCAGAGAAATATACTGAATTACTTTTGACTTTAGCACAGTTGCAGTTGGGCTGTATAGTATAAATGGTTCACCGATTGTTTTTATTAGCTGATTGGAATTGCTTTGAGGTTATGGGCATATGTCAATGGGCTTTTGTTCCCTACAAGCGGGTTTTATATTCATATACAAGTCTATGGCAATACCTGCTTGAACTGAGTTGAATGCAGGTTGGAAGGAGATCTCAGAAGCATCTGAAAGTGATGTCAATGACACAGGCCCTGTAACAGGCAACACCCCAGACTGCCTTAACCGCTTGCCGACTGCCGCACACACATATACGTCGGCAGAATGGCACAAGCAGGCAAATGGGCGTACAGGTACGTCCCTTTAAATTTGCCACCCACTGCACGCCGCGGGAGTGTGCCCGTGGGTCCCGGGACCTCGATGTTCACCTGCGGCCCGTGATTGCAGTGTGGAGAGGTAGAACGGGGAGATGCCTATGTAAACAAGGCATTTCCATGTTCTACCTTGTGTCATGACAGAGATCTACTGCTCACTGTCATCGGAAGTAGTGATTGCTGTCATGTCAGTGGTAGCCCCTCCCCCCAGTTAAAATCACTCCCAGGACACACTTAACACCCCTTCATTGCCCCCTAGTGTCTAACCCCTTCCTTGCCAGTGTCATTTACACAGTAATCAGTGCATTTTTATAGCACTGATCTCTGTAAAAATGACAATGGTCCCAAAATAGTGTCAAAAGTGTCTGATGTGCCTACCATAATGTCGCAGTCATGATAAAAATCGCAGATCACCGCCATTACTAATAAAAAAAATGAATAATAATGCCATAAAACTATCCCCTATTTTGTAGACACTATAACTATTGCGCAAACCAATCAATATACGCTTATTGCGGTTTTTTTTACCAAAAATATGTAGAAGAATACATATCAGCATAAACTGAGGAAAAAAATTGCTTTTTTATGTATTTTTGAGGGATATTTATTATAGCAAAAAGTAAAGAGGTGATCAAATACCACCAAAAGAAAGCTCTTTGTGGGGAAAAAAAAAGGATGTCAATTTTGTTTGGGTACAACGTCGCATGACCACGCAATTGTCAGTTAAAGTGATGCAGTGCCGAATCGCAAAAAGGGCTCTGGTCAGGAAGGGGGTAAAATCTTCCGGGGCTGAAGTGGTTAATCCATAAATCCCTCTAGTTGCCTAAAATGCAGACGTTATACCTATTATCCAAAAAAAAAATGCTTTGAGAAAAACATGAAAGTCAAACTTACGAAAAAAGGAAGGGCAAGTATGAGCAAACAGGTTGTGCTACAATGTAAAAGAAATGTTGCACTGGTCATCTGGATTTTAGTAAAAGTTTTACAAATCTTGCCCCCAAACAACAGCTTTGATTTCCCAATGAAACTACTGGAAAGAATGGACAACCTCTTAAAGACTCCCACCCTGCAAAGCCAGGCGCACACATTTTCCACAGCACACTGTAGTCAGAAAACAGTCCTTGCAGCTTTGTTTTTGTATTAAGGGACCTTGAACTTTGATGGGGTTGAGGGTGACATGGGATGCCCACTTGATCAAACTCAGAACTCTTCAGGGACACAAACTGTATACAGCCTGTATATACACTTCTCCTTCTACCTCCAGCTAAATCTTACTTGTGGAACAACAACTCCCAGGACCAGCTGGCACTGTTTAAAAGGTCTAACAAAGGCTCCGTTAGACTTGTTGCAAATGCCATTTGCAGGCAGGGACCACAGGCCCCTTTGTTTGTGTAGCAAAAAGAAGTCCTAGTGCTCAGCTGTCCTACTCCTGTGGCTACTGATCCCAGCACCACCTCTTCAGGCACTGCCAGCTCACCTGGCTGCAGCTTCCCCTTTCACTAGCCCTCCTGGCTAAGCCTCCATAGTCCTTCCAGGCTGACTTTGCATCCATCCCAGACTGCTTGCACCCAGTTCTCTCAGGCATGCCTCTCAGACTGTACACTCACCAGCCCTCCTGGCTGTCTTCCTTCCTGGAGCTTTGTCCAGTAGTGTTCTTCTGCTATCCTCAACCTTGCTCCCATGCCTCCTGGTCAGGACACCTCTGTGTGTCATGAAGAGAGTCCCTTCCGCACTTGAGCCCCAGCCTGAGGTCACCACCCCCAGACTAGGGGGCGCCTACAAGGGCCAGTGGGCCACCGACAACCTAACACCCCATCTCCATCTTCCACCTGAACTCCACAGCCCATCTCCATCTTCCACCAGAACTCCACTGCCCCAGCTGGGCTGACCGTGAGTGTTTGAAGGGATCTGTTGGGGATTGGTCAAGGCCCTCATGAATACTACAGGCAGCTCCTCCTTACCTCCCTTCTCTTTCTTCTGGAAGTTTCTAGTAAATTTGAGAAGTGGGGGGGGGGGGGGGTCTCTGCGAGTCATCCAGCCCTCCCTGGATCTCTGCCCAACCCAGGAAAAAGCAACACAGGCTTGGCTGCCAGCCAAGCCTGGCAATTTACCTACTCTGTACAAAAAAACTATTTACACCATGGATTGTCTTTCCATATCCCAGAGGTTTCTTTTTGCAGTACTTATCAAGCTATTTCTAAATCTTTTACTTAGAAGGCTTGTCAGGACTCACCTTAAAGAAATTTAAAGTGGAAGAGTTGCTCAATGTCCCAAAGTCAAGTTTATCTTGTTTCAGCAAATCCTCCACAGACTGAATATTTGGAATGTGGTTGGTGTTGCTGTTAATGTATGAAGCAAAGCTTCCGATGTAGGCAGCCAGGAGGGTGATGGAAAATACCCACCAAATGACAGCGATGATCCGGGCAGACAAGGCTTTAGGCTGAGGTTCGGCACCTACAAAATTAAGTAAGAAAATCATCATCACAGTTTAACAATAAAGTTTTCACAGCCAATAAGGAAAGCAAGATACAAAAAGCAGCTACAGGACCTATTCTATTTTATCTGGCTTTCTAGGCCACCAACCAGGTAAAAATACACTTATACAAGGTATGTGTGTAGTATAATATGTTTACCATAGCTGCATTGGATCTACACATTCATGCAACTGAGATTTCCAGACACAAAGTGCAAGTTGAATGAATCCAAAATATGTCTTAATATATCTCTGTTGGACTGTACAGTCAGGCCATATGAGTATGTGTTAGGTTGATACTTTATGTTTGGACATCTTGTATTCATAAGGGATGGATGTTTTGGTATAGGGGAGACATTGTTAACTGATGTCATCAAATCAGAAGACAGACGGGTTGTGGGTAGAACAATAGGGTGCAGGTATCTGGAAAGTGCAGACAAACTATGTACAGTGGAATGTCTCAATCTTAAGGTTGCAGTGCGTAATTCAAGCCTTGGTGGATCCCCCAGAGGGAGAACTATGGGAGCAGCATAGATAGTAAGCTGTTATGCTTCCCTACTTATGCCTAGTAGATCCAGAGAGAGAGATGGATTCCTTCACTGGAATTAGAACTTATAATTCATCCCTACAAATATTGGAACTCTGCACTCTGGGCAATAGAGCAGATACTGCTTAAGAGCATTTCTATGAATTTAAGTACCATAATAAAAAGTTCACCCAGTAGTGATTCCGCCTTGATGGAAGGGTAATTTTGGTTCCCAGAAAAACTTTGGCATCACCTACCAATTTTGTTGAAACAACTTTAGTAGAATAAAACATTTTAGGACCTTAACCTTTGGTCGTGGCACTCCTGTTCCTCGCTCTCACCCCAACTCCACCCTGAACTGGCTTTGGAAGCCCTTCTGTAGGAAAGAGCTGCCTACCCAATGTTGTAGATCCTGACATGGTTCTTGATCCATGATAAAAGGACCACAATTCTTAAGCATAAAATACTTAAATAGGAGCAGATATGAATCCCATAGGTAGAACACTAACTTTTTTAAGGAGTGGATTTGAAGTGGATTATTCCTATGACTGGCCCCCATGGTACTGCTTGCTGCTAAAGATTCAGTCTCTGGCCTTCTCCCTACTCCTAGTCGTGACAGGGATCAACGCCTTGCCCACCTAGATTTTTTTCCCCACCTTGACTATTCTTTAAACCTGTTTCTCACTACACCCCCAACCACGATCTACCATATAGCTCCTGCTCTATGGTCATGTGCTAAGTAGCCCATTTCCATGGCAACAAGCAGAGCTATACACAACCATAACACCATCTTACTATTCCTACAGGCACTACTAGCACCACCGCTGCACAGGAACCTCACTCTTCAGTATCAAAGAAAACCTCTGTCAAACTCAACTACTACTAGGAAAAGCTATGTACTTAAGTGTTTATTACCCCAACATTTCATATTCCTGATATATACTTGTATGAAAAACTATCCTGTTCTCTTTGTATTGCTTCCTGGAACTGGTGTTCCTGCCAGTCCCTCTGCTTTCCTATTCAAAACTGACCACACTAAGCAGGAGAGCACAGTGTGGTCAGTTCTCTAGCCATGCTGGGAACTCAGCCTGCTCTCCTCCAATGATCAGACTTGTCCTGACACACCCCTGCTGCACAGCCTTTCACTGGGTAGATCAGTGTACTGTTGCGTCTCCTTCCCCCAGCTCCTTATGCAGCTGAGGACAGAGGGAACAGAGAGAATGGGATCACTAAAAAAAAAAAAAAAAAAAATGGGGAAAAAAGGATTTATAATTTTATTTTTTATATATATATTTTTTTTACACAAATGTTTTGCCTTTTCATATTAAATTGAATGGTTGTTTTACAAGGTGATCGTTTACAATCACTTAAATTTTCTGTCTTTGGCTTCCACCCAAAGCAAGGAAAAAAGACTAATAAAGAATGGCAGATTGGTTTTAGCTTTGAAGGGATTGGGAAATCTGTGAGGGCTGCGGAAAATTTGAATTATTGTTGGGTTATTTGACCTGTTTTTTGTTGTAAGTCTATCCTAAAAATGAAAAGCAGCTCCCATTTCCTATCGTATCTATTAATAACAGTTACAGATACCGGTACATTAAATTTTCTGCAGATTATTTGAATTTAGGACAAGAAGATGAGTTTATTACACTGGTAGAAATAATGCACAGATGGATCTGACCCCTGACTGCATTGAATGAGTGTTCTCAGAGGAAAAAGTCCTTTAATGGGTTGAAAAGCCTTGTTTGATGTTATTATTGCCTTCAAGATAGGTAGGAGACTCCCTTTTTCCTCCTTCATATCCTACACAGTAATGCTCATGGAGTTTCGAGAGTTACTGGTAATTGCACATGGTGGACCCAGAGACATTGTTAGATGGATAGATTGTACATATCCCTCTATTCACTTATAACTATGTCCAGTTTTAGACAGACAAGATATCCTCCCCCCAAGATAATGGCGATAATATATTAATATATGAAAGTAAACTGCATTTGGTCATAACTATATATATATATATATATATATATATATATATATATATATATATAACACACACACACACACACACACACACACTATATTGTTACAAGTATTGTGACATCTGCCTTTACACACAAACTTTAATGCCATCTCAGTCATAGTGCGTAGGAATCAATATTGAGTTGGCCCACCCTTTACACTTATAACAGCTTCAACTCTTCTGGGAAGGCTGTCCACAAGGTTTAGTAGTGTGTCTATGGGAATGTTTGACTATTTTTCCAGAAGAGCATTTGTGAGGTCAGGAACTGATGTTGGACGAGAAGGCCTGGCTCGCAGTCTCAGCTCTCATTCTTTTAGCTGCAAAGGGTGGGCCACCTCAATATTGAACCCTTTGGACTAAGACTGGGATGCCATTAAACATCATGTGCGTGTAAAGGCAGGTTTTCCAATACGTTTGACAATATATATATATATATACTTATTAACTACATTTTATATGCTCATGCAGTATTAAAGAGGTTTTGTTCACTTTCAGTAGAAGAGTCACCCATTACTTTACCTTGCAGTGTTAATGCTCCAAATCCATACCAAAGGCTGTTCAATAGAGTGAATTGATTCTGTTCACTGGCGGGTTCAGTCCATTCACAGGGACTT
Organism: Lithobates sylvaticus; assembly: GCA_028564925.1. Taxonomy (NCBI): domain Eukaryota; kingdom Metazoa; phylum Chordata; class Amphibia; order Anura; family Ranidae; genus Lithobates; species Lithobates sylvaticus. The sequence goes on along the minus strand of CM053035.1, from coordinate 150,233,511 downwards.
AACCTGAAACAACAAATCAAAATCATTGGTAGATCACCCAGCCCAGATATGTAATCTGAATATTATTTGCTATGTCTTGTGGGCGGTTCAACCTTAAACTGAAATTGTGGTGAAAATGACAAAACCAAACAGGCAGCTGACAGCAAAAACTCTTTTTGCAAATCCTCTAAGACAAGGACCACTCATTGCTCTCCTGAACTATGCAAACTTTAACTTTCCCAAAGTTTCATGAATGTGGGCACCACCCCCTTTCTTTGTCTAGCGCATGACAGTGATGTGGTTCTGTGTGACAGCTTGTGCAGTCAGCTACTTAAAGGAGAATTAGGGCCAATGCTTCTTTGGCCCTACATCTCCTATGGATCACAGCAGTGCAGTTTATTCTGCACTCTTGTGATTCGTTTTCAGCAGACTTTAAAGTTGGGTTCCACCCAGATGCCTGTAACGGAAGCTGGCTCAGCCTCTCAGTGTGCCGCTGACAGCTTGAACCAGCCACTCCCAACCCCTCCACAGCCCAGCGCTCCAGAGAGAACTGGAGGGCCAGAGAAGAGAGGTGCTGACTGACAGTCACCAGCCCTCTGCTCATTGTAGACTGAGAACTAAGCAATCAGTGGTCTTTGATCACTCACTTCTCATTCTTAGAGGCGGTGGGGGAAAGATGCAGCATTTGATCAAGGCGAGTAAAACCTTTCTTTTGGAAACCACATACTTCTCTTTTAAGAACAGCATAGCAGTGTTAATACACCCTCTAATATGTCTAAACTACACACATATAAATGAAAGTGGGCCCCATCCTTATCCGAAGGTGCCACCCCCTTCCACAATTATCTTACAGAAACTTTCTTATGTTCTATCAGATAAACACAAAATGTGAATAAGGGCTCACTCAGGCTAGCACTACTCATGCCACCTGGAGCAGCCACAGAAGCAAGAGGAGCAGCCTCTCACGAGCCAGGTGATAGTGACATTCTTGTTCCAAACCGCTTGCAGTATCCGCGGAGGTTGGGATGGTGAGACTACTCGAGCAGGAGTTCCCTGCAACATCCACAGACGATCCAAGGCCTCAAATGCGTTCCCAAACTGGAACACTTCCGGCAGATCAGTCCCAAGGCCTCATGGCCTCCAGCCGTGTACAGGGCAAGACTACCTGGAGGCCGGAGACGCACTCCGATGTCAGTCAGAACACCTTTTGGCTCGCTCAGTCCAAAGCCAATACCCGGAGCATACATCTCCCAATCCCCCATCGCACTTCCAAACTGCTCCATCTTCTCCAATCCACAACCAGGCACACGTGGCAGCACTTCCTTATCCTCTGTAAAGCGGGGGCTCCTCCCCCTGCCAACAGATTGGTGCAAATACTTTCTGGAATCTTCAGCGCCCACCTCTTTTCCTTTGTGGTGCGCCAAAACTTTAATGGAGTTCATTTTAACCCTTTCAGCACTGGTGTAAAGTGTCAAAAGACCAGGCTGATACTCTACCATGAGCAATGAGACACGCTGGTTCTTCCCCACGTTGTTGGAATGCACAATAACACAGTCTATACAAAGTAAAGAGGTCTCTAGACTTCAGATCCACTAGCCACTGGATCCCCTAAGCTCTTTCACTGTAGCACTCAGTATCTTCCTCAAGCGTCACCCCCCACTTTCCTGCTGGGTCCCTAGCATGGCACTCACAGATACTCTTCAAGCTTCACCCCTGCGGACACGTTAGGTCCCTGGCTTGGTACTCCACAAGTGTCACCTCTGCTGTCCCGCCTGATCCCTTACTTGGCACTTGCTGAAGTTTTCCAACTTCTTCACTGTCCCCGGCTGGCGAGAAGTCTGCTCTGATACTGGCCTCAGCTTACTCCCCTTTACTTCTAGTTGGACTACAAGCTCACAGTCCCGAGTCTACGCTGCTTTCCTGCTTCTGGATAGGCCCTCAGACAGCCAAGCAGCCAGATGTCCCTGGGATAGGCCTTAGGTTTCTGGCCTAGCAGCCTGGGGAAATACAACACATGTCCACCCAGACAGCTGTCCAGGTGGCACAGAACCCTGATCATCTGACTCCACCAAAATAAGTAGGTTCTCCCAGCAGGCCAAGGGACCCAAGTAAATCCCTGCCCATTGGCTGAGACACCCCATTCATTCCTAATCTGTCCTTGCAATGCCCTTGTCTTATCAAATGTCACCAGATACCCGGCCATCTAGCAACAGAAGAGAGAAGTGCAGCTATTCCAGAATTTAGGGCAAAATCAATTGACCTCCTAACAAATGAAAACAAAGGAAACAATCGCTTGGCAAATACATTTAATATCAACCCTACCTAAACATCAGGGTGCTACATCAGTATTTGATCTCATTTTGTATGTATGGACGCTGCACAGTACTACTTCTCTTGTTCTATATGCTGGGTGTCATTCTCAGTATTTGTTCTCATTTTGTATGTATACACTGATGTATACAGGGATTCTATATGGTACCACTTCTCTTATAACCGGGAACTGATTATTAATTCGCTAAATGCACTGCACGACTTAAATACTATTTTATAGTGTGCATGCATGAGTCCTGATATTATGGTGCATATTAAGCCACTCCCAGCTTTTAGCCAAACCCAGTGTATGCAATTTCTTTACCCTTTAACCACTTCTGGACCAGCCGCCGCGTTTAAGACGCCTCCGGCGGAGCGCATGTCAACGGAGCCGATGCGAGTGCCCAGCAAGCACAATGACCCCCGGGCACCTGCGATTGCTCGTTACAGAACGAGAATGGGGATGTGTGTGTAAGCACACAAATCCCGGTTCTTTTAGGGGAGTAGAGACAGATTGTGTGTTCATACTAAGTATGAACACTGATCTCTCTCGTCCCCTAGTCAGTCCCCTCCCCCCTACAGTTAGAACACACACTAGGGAACACAGTTAACCTCTTGATAGTCCCCTAGTGTTAACCCCTTCCATGCCAGTGTCATTTATACAGTAATCAGTCCATTTTTATAGCACTGATCGCTTTATAAATGTCACTGATCTCAAAAATGTGTCAAAAGTGGCCAATTTGTCCGCCGCAATATCGCAGTCCCAAAAAAAAACAAAAAAAAAAAATCGCTGATCGCCGCCATTACTAGTAAAAAAAAAAAAAAAAAAAAAAAAATGTCATAAATCTATACCCTATTTTGTAGACGCTATAACTTTTGCGCAAACCAATCAATATACGCTTATTGCGATTTTTTTTATCTAATGTGTAGAAGAATACATATCGGCCTAAACTGAGGAAAACTTTTTTTTTTTTTTTTTTTTTTAATTTGGGGTATTTATTATATTACTAAATGCAAATCCACTTTTCACTACAAGAGCACTTGGAATTGCAGTCGCTTTAGATCTGAGGGGAAGCTCTGCTGATTTTATCATCTAATTGTGTGCAAGCAAAAATGCTGTTTTTCATTTTCATTGCATTTCCCCCTCGGATCTACAGCGACTGCACTTCCAAGTGCACTTGTAGTGCAAAGTGGATTTACCTTTAGTAAATAAACCCCATTGTGTTTTTCTTCATAATTTTCGCTATTCCTTTGTTTATAAGGCAAAAAATAAAAACCGCAGAGGTGATCAAATACCACCAAAAGAGAGCTTTATTTATGGTAAAAAAAGGACATCAATTGTGTTTGGGTACAGTGTCGCGCGACCGTGCAATTGTCAGTTAAAGCCGTATCGCAAAAAGTGCTCTGGTCATTGAGCAGCCAAATCTTCCGGGGCTGAAGTAGCTCAACTACTATAAAATTAAAAATTCTCCCTTGCAGTGGAGCTGTATGGGTTAAACATTCATTTGGGTCTAGTGGTCTGTGGAAAAAGCAGTTTGTGGACTGTTCCTCAGTGTCCTCCCTGTTTTTATCTCCACTTTCAGCCCTCTACATCTCTAATTTACATACATGTAAATACATTACTCATCATTGAATTTTAATACAGCATTGACATTACAGCTAGGGACAGAAGTATGAGCTAAATGGGAATACATCATTTGCACCTCGGAAAATCTGTAAAAATATAAGAGAACTGCAGGCAATCAGTTATTAGTCATTTTGATCTTAATGCATAAGTAATGTAGTTCAAGTAACTTAAAGCGGTTCTGCACACATTTCATTTAGTAAATCTCTTTGCCTTCCAAATCAGGCAAAGAGTACTAAATGAAATGTTTTATTTTTATTTTTTTTTTACTTACCTTGTAATTGATGACTTCCGGTCTTCTCTCTCTTCGGCGGCGGGCGGGGTCTCTGCGTCGATCGTCGTCACGCCGCACTGTCTCCTGGGATCTGGTGTCATTGATCCCAGGAGTCAGTGCGGGCATCTTCCGAAATCTCGCGAGATTTCGGCCACATCTTCCGAAATCTCCCGAGATTTCGGCCACATCTGCCGAAATCTCGTGAGATGTCGGCAGATGTGCCGTTACTGCGCACGCGCGAGTAACGGCGGTGCATGCTGGGCCATCTAAAGTGCCTGTGGGGTTTCACATGCCCACAGGCAAGATGGACCCCAGCAGACAAGAAGAAGACAAGAAGAAGATGAAGATGAAAACCGGCGGCGATCGAGATGGAAGATGGAACAGGTAAGTCCCCCAATTGAGCTATATGCCCTTGGCATATAGCCCAAAAAAAAAAAAAAGAGTGCAGAACCGCTTTAATGTTACATTTTCTATATAAAGGGGACCTATCAAAAGGAAAACCTGCTATATGAAACATTGGCTGACACCGCTGGACTGATCAACATGTATTGCCATTTTGGCAAACAAAAATATATTTTGTATCAAGAACTACCTAAAGTATGTTTAACCACTTGCCTACCAGGCACCAACACCCCCTTCCTGACCAAGCCATTTTTCAGCTTTCAGCGCTGTTGCATTTTGAATGACAATTGCGCGGTCATGCAACGATGTACCCAAATAAAATTGTTATCATTTTTTCCCCACAAATAGAGCTTTCTTTTGGTGGTATTTTATCACCTCTGCGGTTTTTATTTCTTGCGCTATATACAAAAGAAGAGGGACAAGTTTGAAAAAAAAACAATATTTTTTACTATTTACTATAATAAATATCCAATTTTTTTTTTAAATAAAATTTCCTCAGTTTAGGCCGATACGTATTCTTCTACATATTTTTGTTAAAAAAAAAAAAATCGCAATAAGCGTATATTGATTGGTTTGCACAAAAGTTATAGCGTCTACAAAATAGATAGATTTTGGGGATAGGGGATAGATTTATAGCATTTTTATTATCTTTTTTTTTTTTTTTTCCAATAATGGCGGCGACCTGCAATTTTTATCGTGACTGCGACATTGCGGCGGACACATCGGACACTTTTGACACATTTTTGGGACCATTAACATTTATACAGCGATCCGTGCTATAAAAATGCATTGATTACTGTATAAATGTGACTGGCAGGGAAGGGGTTATCACTAGGGGGTGCTGTAGGGGTTAATATGTTCCCTATGTGAGTTATTTTAACTGTGGGGGGAGGGGACTGACTGGGGGAGGAGACCGATCGGTGTCCCTATGTACAAGGGACACACCATCGGTCTCCTCTCCTGACAGGACGTGGATCTGTGTGTTTACACACACAGATCCACGTCCTGCTCAGTTACTGGGCAATCGCGGGTGCCCGGCAGACATCGTGGCCGCCGGGCACGCACGCGCGCTCCCTAGTGGCCGCAAAGTTAGTGCCGTCATATGACAGCGGCCCGGAACAACAGATGTTTCTTGCTGCCGTCATATGACTGTGGGCGGTCAGATAGTGGTTAAAGTGAACCTGTAATCTGTATGTTCTGCATAAGAGTATATAGCCCTGCGTTTACCCTCATTAGCCTTAAAAACTGTTTCTGTGTGTCCACCTTTAACCCTCTGTTCACCAACATAGTTTTGACATAAATGGTGCAGCATACAAGTCGTTATTAAAGTAAATTTTCTTCTACATCAGACAAAAATAACATATTTTACATGCATATATTTTTTAGCTACTCCAACCCATTCTTACCTTCCAACAAGAAACAGGCAGAGGCTGGTGATCACATAGGATATGATGATTCCTATCCACAATTCCTTGCTGAAAGGGTTCAGAAAACCGAACATGTATGAGCTCTGAGCGGCTGTATCTTTCTTTAAAAGTATACCAATCCCAGTCTGCATGAAGGGTTTGGTGAAGGATATGGCATTCTCCCTCACAGATGTAATGGTTAAAGGGGCTATGGCCAAATCAGCTTCCTAGAAGAAGAAAATGCATCACGTCATGGGTATAAACTGCTAGCAGGATTTCAAAACTGGCATACAGATATGCCCGAACATAGCTTCAAAAGTGGCCTGGGAGTCATGAAAGCTGTAGTACTCCATTATGCACATACCACCTTTAACCAGGAAGATGGCCCTTGGCCCCCTCCACCTCCCACTGCCTAGCTCAATGACAGGCCAGTAAAATGGTTTGGGAGCCCTTTTAGTGCTAGTTCACACCAGACGTAGTTCCATGCGCTTTTTTTCTGCACTAAAAATGCATGCCCTGTGTTTTCCATGTATTCCAATGACTTTAGTTCACACCATGCAGTCAGTTTCCGGTGCAGAAAATGACCGGAAACTGACTGCATGGTGTGAACTAGAGTCATTGGAATACATGAAAAACACTGGACATGCATTTTGTGCATAAAAAAAGCGCACGGAACTGACCGGAACTGCATCTGGTGTGAACTAGCACTAAAACCCAATGGCAATATGTTATGCATACCTCCCAACTTTTTGAGATGGGAATGAGGGACACCTATCAGAAAAAGTATGCAGGCATAGGACACACCCCTTGCCACGCCCCCTTAAAGGAGAATTGGACAAAAAAACAAGACAATGACAAATGCAGCAATTTAGAAATCAAATCAAAGGTTGAAAACACTTTTTGATAGATAACAAGTCAATTTTACATACAGATATATAGATCAGACCAAAATGAGAGACAAATGAAAAGGAAAGAGGGACATTGCTCCAAATCAGGGTCAGTTGGGAGATATGGTTACAGGTAGGTTCGTTTTAGTAGTGCTCAGATGAGTCCTTTTTGGAAATTCTATATTTTGTTGAGTCTAAAACATTTTGAAAGAAAAAAAACAAAACAAGTAAGAATAGGCATGTGGAAGTACTGTAGATTGCGACAAAGGAACCCTGTGATACAATGCATATTGGACTCCATAGGTGTGCGCAAACTTTTGCATTCGAGAGCACCCCAAAGTTCAAACACACATGCATGTGTGTGTATATATATATATATATATATATATATATATACACATACACATATACAGACATATACACACACACACACACTTTTTTAAATAAATGTAAACAAATATTTTTAAATGTATTTTTCAATGTTTTAATAGATTTTACATCTTATTGCAGAACTGGTCAGAGGGAGGGAGAAGGGATGTGAGAGATAAAAAGGGGTGAGAGAGAAAGAGGGGGAGATTTAGAGGGGGTGAGGGTGAAAAAGCATGCGAGTGAAGGGTAGAGCGGCGGCGGGTGGGTTCAGTATACCTGCTACTCACAATCATGGCCCCAGGCTGGTCTCACCTAGGCTCTCAGTCAGCCAGGATCTAGAGTTGCTGTATGCTGTATATTTAAATATATAAATCTGCCTCCATTACAAACCCTTTCACAGTAGCGTGAACAAGTCAGGGGGTGGAGTGTGGGGCGGGGCAGACATAGCAGGGATAGGATGGGAGGCAGAGCAGATTCCGCCTCCTCCGTCCTCTTTATACAGCACACTGCACTGGACACAGCACAGTGCTCCCTCCCCCAGCTCACAGGCACCCCCCCCCCACACCCACGTGGCCGAAACAAGGGAGGGGAGGGGTTGATGCAGCAGATCCAGTGCTGCTGGTAAAATATAATTGATTAATTGCAGTGTGTAGCGCATTACAGGGCACAGTCACAGTGGGTCCCCCTTCCATTGGGATTGTGTGCCACACACTTCTGTACACTGGCGTCCATGTTGATTATGGTGTGCCCAGGCACACCCGACAACCCCCCCTGCACACACCTATGTTGGACACCTAGATGTTGCACAATGGCTCAGTTGCCACCCCCTCATGCTGACATCATCAACCCTACATTGTAATCAGTGCAGGATCATTTAAATGAATTCCGGCCAAGCAAATTGTCAACATCCACATCCTCATAATCTGCTTCAACTACACTCCCTACAGTATAGTGCTGAAGATCAGAGAAGCATGACCCTGGACTGGGGCTTAGAGCAAGTAAAAATGGATCATAGAAACATTTTGCTGGTGTTCATCTATAAAGACCAGCGATATCTTGATTTTGTCATCCAATATTTCAAAAAGGGGTTACGTGAATTAGTTTAAAGGTCAGTTAACTCAAAGATGACATTTTCTTTCGTAGATACAGGAGACTTAAACCACCTGATTTTTACAGCTCGTAGGATATCTATGCTACTTTCAGGGTGTGCATGCTTCCCCACTTTTACGATTCTATTTTTTTACTTATTTTTACTTCTTTTATGTAAAAGAGAAAACAATTGAAAGTTCTAGAACACATCAAGGTGAGCCAGCACACCCAAAACCCCCAGGTGGATAAAAAAGAGTTGGGAATTATGGAGGGAGATATCACGGTTTGTTTATTATTGTTACAGGTACTTATATAGCACTGCCAATTTATGTAGCACTTTACATATATACAGTATATTCACACCAGTCCCATTGTAAGGAGCTTACAATCTAAGGTCCCTAACTCACATTCATACAAACACATACTAGGGCCAATTTAGACAGGAACCAATTAACCTACCAGCATGTCTTTGGAGTGTAGGAGGAATCCAAAGTACCTGGAGGAAACCCACGCAGACACAGAGAGAACATGCAAACTCCAGGCAGGTAGTACCGCGGTTGAGATTCGAACCAACAACCCTAGTGCTACTAGGCGGAAGTGCTAACCAATTAGCCACTGTGCTGCCCATTTATCCAAGACATATAAGAGGGGAAAAGCTAACTCAGCCTATTAGGCTTCACCTGTAACTAAAATTTTATTTTTGGATGGTCTTAATAGCACCCCAAACCTTTCCTGTTTTTACAGGGTATGTTTTACTTAAAAACAATTGATGTCTCCATCTGTTTGAGACATCAATTGTTTTTTTGAATATAGCTTTAGGGGTTGGACTGCAAGTGCCAGCATAGGGCATATATCTATTCCTGTATTGAAACAAGCCTCTTTTTCCTATATATTTTTCCATATGTTTTACTTAAACATGCAAGATGGTAACTTATTATAAATATATGGTATGAGACACAGACCTATCTTAAGCCCTTTAAATTTCTCACACTGTATATATCAAACACATAAACTAAGATAAGGTGATTGGAAATTTTCACGCAGGAATTCCTCTGCTCATGTTGTGCTATGCTTTTGTCAGTCTGGAGTTTGGAGGGGTGAACCTTGCTGCTGAAGACATTATAAAACTTTTATATAGCCCCCCCCCCCCCCCCCATTGTTCTAGGAGACTGTGTTCCCCAAGAGACGGCTCATGATGAAATTTGATTCTCAGGGACATAATTATCAGGCATAGCTGTCTGATCACAGTATAGAAATGTCAAGAAGCATCTGGGTCTGTAGCAGCAAATACTCCTAGGAAGCTGTGAAATACATCTGTCACTGTGACAATTGCCTGTGTATAAGGCCCCGCTGGCTACAGAGCCTCACAAACTTGCCAGCTCACCTTTTAACCCCCATTAGTTAATAGGAAATGCCAAGGTTTCCAAACATTGTGCTGCATTGAAAGACAGACCAAGGACTTGTGATGGACGGTGTTCATAAAAAAGAAATGCATTGCTAACAATGTATACAACATTTTAAAGAATTAAAGGGATTCTCCAACTTAGATAAAATATTACTTTTCCCATTGTGTCACCCCTGTTATATAACAAGAGTAAAGTCCTTTAAAGCGGAAGTAAACCCATCGATTTAACAGTTAACAAAAAAAAGTGCTTGTAGGCAGGTTGCCTACTATGTTAATGCTTGCTAGACTAGTATGGCTGCCCAGCTTGGGGGGAGAAAGAGTTAAATCTGTTATGTTCAACTGCTTGCAGGCTTTTGGGGTCCAGCCTCCTGTCCTGTGATATATAAAAGGTAGAGGGTTCAGATCTCAAGGGCGTTGGGTCAGTGAACAAAAGGACAGGATTGTACAGGACATGTGGAAACTTGCAGTTCTTCTATGGAGCACCGGCTTTCAACTGTAACAGTTCTAGTAACATCTCAGAAGGTTAACTGCAACCAGTATGCTGACTGGTGTAGTGGACATAAGCTCTGCATGTCTCTCCTAATGCATCACATACACCTGTACAATTGTGTAGCATATGGAACCATGTCCTCTGCAAGGACTTCACATAACACGGTACAAAAGTGGCTCATCTTGGAGTTGGAGGACTGCTTTAATCTTTGACTTTTCAATGACCACAGCCCTTGTCGGGTCCTGGCAATGAGTATGCCCTCGGCAAGCTGTTAACCTGTCGTTACAACATATAATCCTTCTGGTTGCCTGAAGTAACCCAGAAGAACTCACCCTGGGGTAGGCCTCCTAAAAGACCCTTACACTTGACACCCAATGAGTTAATGGTGAACACGTGGAATGGATGTCAACTGTCCATCACAAGATGCCCTCTACGCTTACACAATTTTTGTTTGTACTAGGAGCTGTGTTTTTTAGCATTTACCTACAGGGTCACAGGATTTAAGGGGGGGGGGCAGTCTGTGGCCATTGGGAGTAGAAAATGCCCCAGTGTCAGTTTGAGTAAACAATGCTTAGGCTTTGTGGTGTGTGGGGATAAAAAAAAAAAATGCCTCATCATTGGTACTGTATTAGTGGGAGGAATAGCGCCCCATCGTTGGTGTCAGTGGAAGGAATAGTGCCCCCTTTTTTTTATATATCATTGGGAGCAATAGTCATCCATCATTTTAATCAGTGGGGGAGAATTATGCCCCATTTATGGTGCCAGTTGGAGGAATTGTGCCCTATGGTTGGGGTCAGTGCCTCATCAGTGGTGTCAGTGGAAGGAACAATTCACCAGGATTCTGATAAAGGCAAGCAAAGGCCTGCAGTTTGGACACCACCTTGCTAGACCACGGTAAGATTGGAAACATATAAAAAAAAAAAAATAATTTTATCAAGATTGCTTAGAAATTATTTAATCTTGTTTAATAACAGATCAATGGATTGGAGCATCTTTGCCAAATCAAATCCTAAAAAGTTTTTTTTAAATGATTAAAGCAGTGGGAAGGGTGGGGGCTCACTTTTTGTTTTTGTCGTCCAGCATTGACTCACCTTTCGGATGATTTCTCCCACCATTCCACTCCAGTTTCCTTCCTGGTCTTTGGATCCATATTTTCCATCCTTCACTATATGCAATGTATAATTGAATCCCAGAGACTGAGTGAGTTCAGAGAGAAGATCAATGGCATAGCCTTCCAAGGCATCTGATTCAGTCTTCATCGCAAAAGGCTTTTCCTGTATTCCAAAAAAATACCAAATGTGAAAAGTTTTAGATTTCCAGTCTCGGCAAAAATGCATAAAGTGATAAAAATTTAAGCAAAATCAAAAACATGACATCATAAAACAAACATAAAAAAAAATCTGGCTACACCAAAACATAACCATAAACACATAATAAACACATAAAAAAAATACTTCAATATTTCTTTGTTTTGCTTCAAATACAAACTGAAAAAGAATCAATGATTAAGGAACGTAATAGGTTACCAAAATTGTGGTGACAGTCAGAGTTTTTGGAATTTGACGTTTTGTTCTTTCCTATAATTTAAAAAAGATGACATAATCACAAGAAATGAATAATACATTGAAACGTTGGTATGATTTGACTTAAAAACTAATGGGGAAGATGTCTGGCCATGCACACTAGTTATTACTGCAGCAATCCATTGGGAGATATATGGGCTTGTGGTGAATAAGAAGAAATCTTCCCAAATGTGATGCAAGAGTAAAGAGTAAAGACCCAAAAAGAGTTCTAACCCTGGCCCCCCACGACCCAAACCAACACATTTTGTCTGGGGTTGTACTTTAAAAAGTATTTATTTTTAAACATACCTTTAACAAAGCTCCGGCATTTTCTTTACCATCTTTAAAAACAATCAAAAAATGTAATGTTATTTAAAATTGAAGACAGAAACATTTTAAGTCTTTTAAAGAGACACAGATATAATAGATATAAGGGCACTGGTTTACCTACCAAAGGATTTGCATTTCTGTGCCTTCAGTTCTGAAATTCACACATACCTGCCACACAGCACAGTTCTCTCGGGCAAGGCAGGGGACTTGATTTTTCTCAGCTGCAGGGAAGTAACACTGACAGGTCTTGTCCTTCCCCCAACCAGTGACCTGATAGCAGCCCAATGATGAGCACACCCCTCTATCACTCTTCTCTCTCCTCCTATCAGCATACATTGGTTCTTGTTACCACAGCAGCACTTCTGATTGGCTCTCTGTTCTTCTCCTCCCATTCTCAGTCTGAACTCTGTTGCAACCCCCCCTTTTCCCTTATAATGCTGCTTTAGGGACCTATCTTCTGTCCTACAGATTACACTGTGTTGCAGAACAACAAATGGCTGGATGATGAGGTAGTCTTGCTGTGTGTGTAAATACCTCTGAGTAGATGGGCAGCAAAGGTTAAGGTTTCCCTTTCTTTTTCCCATACAGGCAAAGTAAAAGCTTCATTTTAACTCTACCCATCTGTAGAAGTATATCTGCCCCTTTCATTATTCTCGTGTCACGCCATTCAGCTGCCAGGACTGGTGGAAGAAAGCCCTGTGTAAGAACCAAACTGGCCTGTTGGAACTTACAATAGGCTATGGATTCCTTGCTTGCCATCATGTGACAGAGCTGGTCTAATCGTGAGACATCAGCACTGTCACATGATGGGGGGGGGGGGGGGGTTACATGCTTGCTCATATCAAGAAATGCCAGGTATTTCATCTGGTTTCTGGTGGCTGAATAAAGCTGTGAGAGAACAAAGCAAAGTTGCAGCTGGGGAAGAGCTAAGTGACCCTTTTACTTTCTCCTACATAGGATGAGAAAGGGCCACTTTAAGACAGTCAACAGGTTTGACTGTGCTCTTTAGCCCATAGGTCACTTTTCCTATTTTTTCCAGTTATGGGGGTCAGAGACCCAAAAGTCATAACTCTGGAATCACTTTTTGCAGCTTCAATGCTGTCAAAGGGTAACGTGCTTCAAGGGGCCTCTCTAGTCCTGATAGCTCCAGGGCCCCACTGCAATAGAAGGGTCATCAGGAAGCCACAACACTTGATCATATGTCTTGGATCAGAAGAAGGAAGAAGGAAGACCCAAATACTCCACACTGCAGCAAGGTGGCTTGTTAACAGACCAACTACCTCTTTCTCAGGCAATGCGCAACCACGTATCTATACTTCCAAGCAGATCAACTACCTATTTCTCAGGTAAAGCCCAATCACTTATCTATACTGTACTTCCAAGCAGATCAACTACCTCTTTCTCAGGTAAAGCTCAATCACTTATCTATACTGTACTTCCAAGCAGATCAACTACCTCTTTCTCAGGTAAAGCTCAATCACTTATCTATGCTTCCAAGCAGACCAACTACCTCTTTCTCAGGTAAAGCTCAATCACTTATCTATGCTTCCAAGCAGACCAACTACCTCTTTCTCAGGCAAAGCCCAATCACTTACAGTATCTATACTTCCAAGTTTAAGTGTAACTGCTAATTTCAACAAACTCCAGGGAAACCCAATGTCCACAGTGTTGGGGTTGTACAGTCTCTTTCTCTACACACTCTGAAGTGGGAGATTAATTCTTGAGCTACTCACAGTCACAGATAGATATAGAGTTCTCTAAAAAAACAAAGGTCCTTCTCTCACGGGTACCTTCCAGAAACACAACCATCACCTCTCCATTAAATCCTCCCAACTAAGGGGTTTATATAGCATTTAAGCTACCAGTAACCACAGGACCAGACTTACACTAAAAGAGCCCTACACAGAGAAAGTACAAATAAACACCCAAAAAAGGTATAAAAAAAATAAAAATAAAACTTACATGACATATACAAATCTACTTGAGACCCTGCGATTACAGTAAACATTACTATTACAGACATCTCCTGAAAACGCTAGCTTCGTCAACCACTTTCAAGTACAATCTACTATTGCTTGTCTTTACAAACCTAGCCTACCTAGCCTAGTTAGTTTAGCTTCACATAATACTTCGTTACCTGCGAACATTTTAATTCAAGATTTTAAAATCTATCTGATAAACAATCCCGAAATGTGCAATTCTTAACCAGCAAGATGGCCACACCAATCCCTGGAGAAGGACTTTCTGCACAATAAAGAAAAGGCTGCATTGTTTTCATTATGTAATATTTTAAAACAACACCATAAGAAAACGATTTACAACTTCATTTGTATTGGCCTCATTTTCTTTCAAAGTTCTCTTTCATGAAATCTTTGGCTTGCCTTGGAAGCAGTGTAAAACAAGGCCGTTTTCTGCGTCTCAGCTGGAGATGACCATTCAGTGAATGCACCGTTTTGTTACACTTTTTCAAAGTGCTCTATTGCAGAAAAGGCCTTTTCAAGACAAGCTGAATTCCATCTGGATCTTCTTCCAGGAAAACTAGTATCTCTATTTAAGTTTTTAGATCTCCCATGGCCTCTCAGGATGAAGATGGCAAAACTTTTATCAGTTTTTTTATTCCAGCTGTCACCCTTTATAGTTCCATAAATTATTGGGAGGTATTAGAAAATATTACACTGCTGTAGGATAGTTTACTGGTGCAAGCTTTCACCACGCACCTTAGTGGTTCCATTCAGGGAACCTTGGAAATGACTATAATGATGTCACCCTAATTAATGAAGGAAGAGCAGTGAAAGATCATGTCATCTTTTCCGTTTGTATTGTCTTACAGAAAAAGTCTAATGGATACATTCAATGGAAAGACAAGGATATATACATAACATAAAAGAGTTAAATATACAGCTAGGCAGAAAGATATATAAAATGACCCACTCTTGATTTTCTCTGCTCAAATAAATGTCATATCTAGTACTCACCAGTCCCCCCACCCATGACTCCAAACTTTGCTCTCTTGACTCCAATCTTTGCTCGCAGATGCAGAGCTACAGTCACCACTACAGTCACCACAAGCATCTTCAGCATCCAACATTTCTGGATGGGTTGGATACCTGCACCTCCTCCTATGCGTTGTGGATCTCCATGCTGGCATCTACATCACTAGAGTGTCCTGGCAGAGGTCCAGAACAACACTAGTCCCTAAATAATGTTCATATTCCTGATATGTGCCTGTTATACCACATACTAGTGTTAACAAGTATCCTGTTTTCTTTGTATTGCTTCCTTTTTTTTAAATTCCTGGTTTTCCTGCCAGACCCTCTGCTTTCCTATTTCAAACCGACCACGCTAGGCTTCTAGCTGTGCAGGGAGCACAGTCTGCCTGTCCTCCAGTGACCAAGACTTGTACTGATTCGCACCCCTGCACAACCATTCACTGGGACAATGTACTGCTGCTTCTCCACTTGTCTGAGCTCCCTATGCAGCTGAGAACAGAGAATACAGTGCCTTGAAAAAGTATTCATACCCCTTGAAATTTTCCACATTTTCTCATGTTACAACCAAAAACATAAATGTATTTTATTGGGATTTTAAGTGGTAGACCAACACGAAGTGGCACATAATTGTGAAGTGGAAGGAAAATTATAAATGGTTTTCCAATTTTTTACAAATAATTATGTGAAAAGTGTGGCATGCATTTGTATTCAGCCCCCTTGAGTCAATACTTTGTAGAACCACCTTTCACTGCAATTACAGCTGCAAGTCTTTTTGGGTATGTCTCTACCAGCTTTTCACATCTAGAGAGTGACATTTCTGCTAATTCTTCTTTGCAAAATAGGTCAAGATCTGTCAGATTGAATGGAGACTGTCTGTGAACAGCAGTTTTCAAGTCTTTCCACAGATTCTCAATTGGATTTAGGTCTGGACTTTGACTGGGCCATTCTAACACATGATTATGCTTTGATCTAAACCATTCCATTGTAGCTCTGGCTGTATGTTTACGGTCGTTGTCCTGCTTGAAGGTGAACCTCCACCCCAGTCTTAAGTATTTTGACTCCAACAGGTTTTTTTCTAAGATTGCCCTGTATTCCATCTTCCAAACAACTCTGACAAGCTTCCCTGTCCATGCTGAAGAAAAGCATTCCCACAACATGATGCTGCCACCACTATGTTTCACGGTGGGGATGATGTGTTCAGGGTGATGTGCAGTGTTAGTTTTCTGCCACACATAACATTTTGCTTTTAGGCCAAAAAGTTAAATTTTTTTGACCAGAGCACCTTCTTGCACATGTTTGCTGTGTCCCCCGCATGGCTTCTCACAAAACTGCAAACAGGACTTCCTATGGCTTTCTTCTTGCCACTATTCCATAAAGGCCAGATTTGTGGAGTGCACGACTAATAGTTGTCCTGTGGACAGATTCTCCCACCTGAGCTGTGAAACTCTGCAGCTCCTCCAGACTTGCCATGGGCTTCTTGGCTGCTTCTCTGATTAATGCTCTTCTTGCCTGGCCTGTCAGTTTAGGTGGACGGCCATGTCATGGCAGGATTGCAGTTGTGTCATACTCTTTCCATTTTCGGATGATGGATTGCACAGTGCTCCGTGAGATGTTCAAAGCTTGGGATATTTTGTTTATAACCTAACCCTGCTTTAAACTTCTCCACAACTTTATCCCTGACCTCTCTGGTGTGTGCCTTGGCCTTCATGATGCTGTTTGTTCACTAAGGTTCTTTAGCAAACCTCTGAGGGCTTCACAGGACAGCTGTATTTATACTGAGATAAAATTACACACAGGTGGAATCTATTTACAAATTTAGGTGATTTCTGAAGGCAATTGGTACCACTAGATTTCAGTTAGGGGTATCAGAGTGAAGAGGGCTGAATACAATTGCATGCCACACTTTTCAGATATTTGTAAAAAAAAAAAATTGAAAACCATTTATCATTTTCCTTCCACTTAACAATTATGTGCCACTTTAGACCAACACGGTCTATCACATAAAATCCCAATAAAATACATTTACGTTTTTGGTTGTAAAATGACAAAATGTGGAACATTTCAAGGAGTATGAATACCTTTTCAAGGCACTGTATAGATCAGGTATAAAAAAAAAAAAAAAAGGAAAAAGGATAAGGGTATTTATACTTTTAAATATATATTATATACACACAAATGTTTTGCCTTTCATTTTTATATTAAACTGTATGGGTTGTTTTACAAGGTAAGGGTTTATTTATACTTTAAGAGCCAGGGGGAGTGCACATATGCAGGCATCTGAAATACCTAAAAGTGTCACATGATAAAGATGTTAGTGGTGGCCGTAGCTGGAAGACTAGAGTCATGGGCAGAAGTCTGATAAATTTTAGTACCTTTGTCTTTTATTTATTTTTTGGCGATGGAGTTGCTTTAATGGGAATATAGTCTTTTTATTTCTAATTATATGTAATTGGGAAAGCCCTGTTTACATATTACACGCACAGGCTCTGATTTCTGCTTTGCAGTGCTACACAATGGTTGTGCTTTAGTGCCCCTTTTCACAATGCAAGTCTATTGATCAGATGACTTATTGGAAACAATAGTGTTCAATCAACACATCACCATATTTACAGAGCAACAAAAAGCCTGAATAGCTAGCCTGAAAAAATTATAGCTACATTAATTATAAGGTAAACCCAGCTATAACACAAAAACATGCTTCTTAAAAATACACTATACCATCTCTTGTGTTATTGAATTTCTTGGTCTTGTTAGTGAACTCGTAAAAAAAAAAAAAAACTCATCAATTATGCACCTACCAGCTAGTCATACATTGATGACTAACTTGCCATTTCTTTTATTGATGCACAAAACTGTAACAAAAGGTAAAACTAAGTTATGACATCATATTTCCCTGAAAGAAGGGTTCAAGCACACAGATATTTGCAAATGTCCTCTAGCGTAAAATAGGATTTTTTCCGTCATACTTACCTGTAAAATCCTTTTTTTTGAGTACATCATGGGACACAGAGTCAGGCTAATATTCATTACCTGCTGGGTTATACTTTATCTCCAGGTGAATGGACACTGGTAGACCAAAGGTCTTTAGACAGGAAGTACTTCAGTTTTGTAGCAAGCACTGAATCCTCAAAAAAAGGGGAGCGACTTCTGTGTCCCATGATGTACTCAAAGAAAATGATTTTACAAGTAAATATGAGGAAAACATCCTATTTTCTTTTTCATACATCATGGGTGTCAAGGCTGGGGTCAGCCCTTCCTTCTCTAAGCTGACCGCTCAGTCTGATCCTCGGATCTCCACAGATCTAGACAAATAAACCTTGACTGCAAGGACAACGTCCAAGGAATGCAGTCATTTCTCTTCTGCTTAATGAGGCTGAGAGAAAAAAGACACCACTTTTGGCAAAAAGGATGTAACAGGTCGTAACACGGCCCTGTCGTGGTGAAGGATCAAGTATGGTTCCCTGCGCGAAAAGGGCCAACTCCGACACCCTTCTAGCTGAGGTGATGGCCATCAGAAAGGCTAGCTTGCGTGACAGCAAGTCTAATGGAATTTTATTGATAGGCTCAAATGGTGGTTTCTGTAACACAGACAGCACCAATTTCAAGTTCCAAGGACACATAGGTGACCTAATGGGGGGAAGCAAGCCAGTTGCTCCCTGCATAAAGGTTTGGATCAGTGAATGAGAGGCTAAAGGCCTTTGGAAGACTACAGATAGGGCCGAAACTTGACCTCTGATTGTACTGAAAGCCAATTTGATTTCCACAGTCGACTGTAGAAAAGAGAATTCTCCCAATTCTCCCGAGGATGCCAATTTATGGCTTCACACCAAGCAATATAAGTCTTCCAGACCTTATGATAGATCTTCCTAGTGACAGCTTTTCTAGCATTCACTAAGGTAGACACAACTGGTCCCGAGATGCCACGGTCCTTTAACACCCTGGCTTCAATAGCCATGCCATCAAATTTGGAGACTGTAAATTGGGATGGAATATAGGACCTTGAGACAGTAGATCGGGGCAATGTGGAAGCGCCCATGGCCCGTCTATTGTCAATCTCACAATCTCCGGGAACCAGGGCCTTCTGGGCCAGGTTGGTGCCACCAGAATGACTGGAACTCCCTCTCTCCGAATCCTGCGAGTACTGACTCCATGGAACTAGCAGAGCATCTGCTCCAATTGCCAGAGGATCTCTTGTTCAGGACACAAACTGCTGTAGCTTGTTGTTGAACCTGGATGCCAGTAGGTCATCCTCTGGCCATCTCCAACATTAGCAAATTTCCTGGAACACCCCTGGGTGTAGGGACCATTCCCCCAGGCAGATCTGCTGGCGGCTGAGATAATCTGCCTTCCAGTTCTCTACTTCCGGGATATGGACTGCCGATAGAATCAGCACATGTCCCTCTGCCCAGGCTAGTATGTGGTTCACCTCCTTTAGAGCTGAATGACTCCTGGTCCCGCCTTGGTTTATATAGGCCACTGCAGTGACATTGTCGAACTGAACCCTGATAGGGCAGTCCTGAAGCTCCGCCATCCAGGACTGTAGGGCTAGACGTACTGCCCGTAATTCCAGGACTTTGATAGGCAGGATCTGTTCTGTCCCTGACCATTTCCCCAGAGCTATGAGCCCTTCTAGGGTCACTCCCCAGTCTGAGAGACTGGTATCTGTAGTCAGTACTCTCCAAGTTACCAGAAGGAAGGATCTTCCCTTTCGCAGGTTCTGATCCTGCAGCCACCAGTTTAGGCTTTAGTGTGCCTGAGGAGATAAGAACATTGGATAATCCAGGGCTTGTCCTCTCCTGTTCCAAGCCAACAAGATGTCTTGTTGTAGAGGCCTGGAATGGAACTGGGCATAGGGCACCGCCTCAAATGAGGCTACCATCCTCCCTAGAAGACTCATACAGAGCCGAATGGAGGGTTGTCTGGTGCCCCTTATCTGATGCACCCGATCCTTCAGGGCACAGATCCTTGCGGGTGGCAAGAATACTCTTGCTTGGATCGCATCTAGGATCAGACCTAAATACTTTAGACTTAGAGCTGGTTGACTTTTCGGTATTTATGATCCAGCCTAAGCTTTTCAAATACCGCACTGTGCATGTTATGCTCTGTTCTAGAGCCTGTAGTGAGTGATCTCTGAGCAGGAGGTCATCCAGATACCCGAGCACCAGGATCCCTTGGGCCCTTAAAAGACCCAGTACTGGTGCTAGGACCTTTGTGAACACACGGGGAGCTGTAGCAAGCCCGAAGGGTAGAGCCACAAACTGAAAATGACGTTCCTCTACTTCAAATCGCAGGAACCTCCGATGAGGCTGAAAGATAGGTACGTGTAAATACACATCCTTTATATCGATGGAGGCTAGAAAGTCTACAATCTGGAGTGAGGCTACTACTGAGAGGACAGACTCCATCCGAAAGGGCTGGATCAGTAGATACTGGTTCAGGGATCTTAGGTCCAAAATGGGTCCCCGTTTGTTTTTTGAACTGTAAATGTGTTTGAGTAAAACAGGTACAGGAACCTTTACAATCTACGGCTTGGTGCTGGGTTTAGAAGAATTCTGGACCCAGGGCTTTTTCTGGCCCTGGCCTTGCGGCTTGCCCCTAGCCCTATCACCCTGTTGGTGGCGGAACTGCCTTGGCTCTGAGACTGTCAGGGAAATTCCCAGAATGGATCCAATAGTGGGGACCCTGGGGTGCGCCTGTGTCTGTGTGTGCAGGTGCGCCTGCGCGCGTCGGCGCGCGCACGGCGCCAACCAGCCTACTTAGCATCCTCATGCACTGTGCTCGGTGCTGTCCGATCTGCAGCTCCTTAGCACCCATTACCTTGTCTGACTACCCCTGACTACCTGGCTTGCCCTTGGATTTCCCTGTCTTCTGCCTGCATCTGACCCCAGCTTGTCTTTGACCTTGAACCTGCCTGCTCCTCTGTACCACGCTGCCCGCCTGTTGCCAACCCTGCTTGTGACCTGGACTCTGAACCTTCCTGCTCCTCTGTACCACGCTGACCGCCTGTTGCAAACCCTGCTTGTGACCCGGACTGTGAACTTGCCTGCTCCTCGGTACTGCACCGCCCACCTGTTGCCGACTGTGCCTGTGATTGGACTTGCCTGCTCAGCTCCTGCCCTGCATCCAGCTGTCCAGTGATCACCACTCCACCTGCACCGGGACCTTTGGGCTTCTCCTTCTGCAGTTACCCGCCAGGCCCTCATACCACTCTGTGCTCCCGTGCGTCCTGTCTATGCTACCAGGGGCCGCAAACCAGACACGTGAGGGAGGCCTTCCCCTGCTATATCGGGCTCATCAGTCAGGTACGTGAAGTCTGACAGAGACATTTGAGGAAGCAGTCCCTTAGGTTTTAAACGAGGGACGCCTGCGCTTTTCTTCACAGGAAGTAGAGAACTCTTCCCTCTGGAAGTCTTTTGGATATATTTGTCCAAATGATCACCAAATAAACGTTCCCCATGAAAGGGGAAACCTGCCAATAACTTTTTACAAGGAAGCTTGGCTGGCCAGTTCTTAAGCCACAAAAGTCTGCCATGCCACCTGCCACATTGCCTGTCACCAGATGCGGAATATCTGCCTTATTTTCAGGCAGATCATCCTCCTGTTAGGCCATCTGACCAATTTCTGCAACAGTTGGCTGAATAGCTTAACTGGCCAAAGAAAAGGAAGCCTTTAATAATGATTCCAATTTCTTGTCAACAGGGTCTTTCAAGCCCTGTGCGTTATCTACCGGACAAGTCAAGTTCTTGTTTAAGGAAGAGACTGCTGCATCTACTGCTGGCATGCTCCACTTCTTAACAAACTTTTCATCCATGGGATATAAGAGGGAAAACCTCTTGGAAGGAACAAAAATCCTGTCGGGATGTTCCCAATCAGCATTCACTGCCTGTTCCAACAGAGGGTGTAAGGGGAAAGCCTGTGTGGCCTGAAGAGGCGTTGGGGATCCCAAAGAGGACCAGGGAGGCTCAGTAACCTCTGCAAGAGCCAACTTAAAGGCAGAACGAACCATTTTGGTAAGAGTCAGGATCAAAAGCCTCTGTGATTAAGAGGCAGACACCAACTGGATATCTTCTTGTCCAGATTGCTCGGAAGCAGACTCATCCGCCAGGCCATCCACAGAATCCTGAGCTTTAAGCTCTTCCCCATCCTCAACCCATTCCTGCTCCAGACTAGGAGGCTCCAGGGAAGGGGCTCTGTCACGCTTCTTGCCACCCTGTGGGATAGAGGCAATCATGTCAGTTCATCCTTAGTGATAAAGGGTGAAGCAGCAGCGTTGACTGTAGGCACAATCCCAGATAGGCGCAGCACTCAGATTGCCGGGAAGCTTATGGTCCTTCAGAGGATACAAAACTAGGGATACGACTAGGTTCATCAGGAACTACTGATGACATAGGTGTGCCCTTCCTTGTAGTGTTAGTCCCGCTCCTCTTTTTTAAAGACATTTGCTAGCCACAAAAAAGGGAGTACCTGGGTATATTATTAACACACCTCAGAAGGGAGACAATTTAATAGGGCTCACTGTAAGAGTCCGGGGCTTACTACGCATGCACCAATGGCGCGTTGCTGCAAGAGGAAATCTGTGCCAACTGAGCATGCGCCAAAGATGCTTCAGGGCGCCAACCCGCACCATGCGCATTAGACTTAAAGGAAAAGAGCAGGAAAATGCCCAGGACGCGCACAGGAAGTGACCTCAACCTGATGAAAAAAGGCAGGAAAATACCCAGGAGGTGCACAAGAAGTAACATCCACCTAATGGAAAAAGGAGGGAAAATGCCCAGGAGGCCCACAGGAAGTGTCCTCAAACTTCTCTATATAAGCCCAGCCCAGACACTGCCAAATTGATGGAATTATCTTCAGTCCCCCCTTGTTCATGTGCTATTGTGTGATCTGTCTGAACCTGTTGTGACCTGGAAACCTATTTGACTACTCTTGATTGCGGCTTGCCATTGACCTCCAATTTGTACCTTAACCATTCTACTTCTTTGCCCCTTTTGTACTCGGCTGCCAGATTGGCTTGGATTTCGACCATTCTTCTTCTGATTAACCCTTTTATGCTTCGTTGCCCAACTGGACTTGACCTCGGCTAGGATTTCGGACTAAGGCTTGCATGGTGCTCCGCACCCCTGGCACCCGGTGTCCATCAAGTCTCTGTCTTTATCTCCAGAGGCTTTAAGGACCCGAGGTGCAAGGGAGGCCTCCCAACTACTTCGGTCTCACATCAGGTACCAGTGTTGCCAACCGTCAGTATTTTTACTGGCAGCCAGTAAAAAAACAGGCAATTTTCTCCTGCCAGTAAATGCCAGTAAAAAGAAAAGGTTGCCAGTAAAAAATATGGCTCTGAGGCTCGGCCTTGTGCCAGCCAAGACCATACGAGTGCCTGCTACAGTGTGTTCGGGTGGCTCTGGCGGTGGCGGTTCCTGAGCATGTCTTGTGATGTCATGGTGCAAGGGAGCCAAGCAGAGCGGCCAGAGCCTTGTGTGTGGGTCTGCGGAATGGGAGCAAGGCAGGCCAGGAGCGGGACCATCAGTGCTGTTTGGACTGGAGGGACCACCTGGCTTGGAGAGAGACTGTCGCTGTGACTTAGGAGTCAGGAGGGGATGTGTCGTGTCGGTAATCTGTACTACTGCACGCTGCTGTCAGTATCACTGTGAGAGTCAATTTCATGTGTGTGCTGCCCATTCTAATTTCTTGCCCTCCTGAGTCCTGTTCCTGAGCTACTTACTACATCGAAAATAAAATAAGGAATATGTTTTTTGCCTTATTATCTAGCTTAAATCACCCTGTTAATTACATATTGTACTTGTTTGTAGCCTAAATAGTGAAATTTGTACTTAAAACTGTAAATTTGTAACTTTTAGAAATGCCAGTAAAAACTTGGCTGTGCCAGGAAATTTTGGGTGTCGTGCCAGGAAATTTCAATCTGTTAGGTTGGCAACACTGTCAGGTACATGGCCCTAGTGGCACTTACCAAGCCCATATGCAACAATCCTGCTAAGCACCTTTAGCCTGCAAGCAACACCTGGTGACTCAAGTGACCTGGGTAAAGAGAAATGAACCACTGCAAGTGCCTGGTTAAGAGCCTGCTCTGTGTTGCACAGCTGCCTTCTGGAAGCACAGCATTGCTTGGCATACACAGCTTAAATAAGCTGGCTGTGCGCTGGAACGTTCTGCGCATGTGTGCACACGGACGTGGTCCCAGAGAACGGCCATATCCACGTATGATGCAAATCTTCGTGCGCCCAGATAAAGGCTACGATGCATGTGCGGCGAAGCTGCGTGCGCCATGGCTGCCAAGCAAATTACTGAGCCCAGTGTCGATTTTGCGAACGCACGTGCATAATAGCGAACCAAGGCAAAATAGTGCATCGTTGTGCGCCATTATACAGGTACAAAACAGCCGGACACAAGCAAAAAAAACACAGCTAGCCCAAAAAACTCCCCCGTATGGTCACTGCACACAGGTGTTCAGCCTCTAGCCAGCTTGACTGATTGTTATAATCACTGGGACACTCCACAATAATAATTAAGGGGTTTCACTCATCTAGGCGCAGGGCCGCTTAGAAACTAAGAGCCCAATCTTCACCCTTCACGATGGGTTCCTGTCACTTGAGGACCTACAAGGACTGGGTACCATTTTCAGGTTTAGGGTCCACTCCCTTGGACCTGTCCTGTACAGCACCCTGCAGGAATGTATTAGAGCTGTGGTGTCCAGGATTCCACTTCTCAGGGTCCATCGCCCGGAGGCCGCATTACAGGCAAAACCTTGCAGGATCTTGAGTCTTCTTTGAGGGTACCATTTATCTAAGCATATAAAGCCTGTGTCAAATGGATCCGATCGGTCAATCCCTTGATTCATTAAAGAACCGCTTGTGGGATTAGAGACCTGGAGCTCAGAGAGCTCAAACAACCATGCCACCCACCTTGCAGACACTGGTAAAAAACTGAAGTACTTCCTGTATGGGAGGGGTTATATAGGGGATAATTTCCTGTCTAAAGACCTTTGGTCTACCAGTGTCCATTCACCTGGAGATGAAGTATAACCCAGAAGTTAATGAATATTAGCCTAACTGTGTCCCATGATGTATAAATAGAAAATTCCCTACATTTTCCCACTCCTGGGGAGCTGCAGGTGACATGGACAGCCAACCATAGAAGTGCATGGCTGTACACATGTTTATTCATCTAACTGCTGAGGCTCTGTCACATTGGCATTTACCTGCACATGTGCCTAGGACATATTTCTCTTTTTTCTCTTTCAGGAAATATGCTATATCTGCAGGTAAACACAGATGCCAAACAGCATCAGCATTTGCACAAGTACAAGAATGTACAGTCATACACTTCTATGGCTGGCCACCTGCAGCTCCTTGGGCATGGAAAACTGCTGAGAAGTTTTCTCTAGCATTCCTTGTCACCTCTCATCACCCGTATGCATGTACCCTTACCATTAAAGAGGAAGTAAACCCTGCTGGGTTTACTTCCTCTTTGTTTCCCTGCACAGGTAAAGCATAATGGACTACTATGCATCGTATAGTAGTCCATTATGCGTCACTTACCTGACACAGGAGCCAGCAAAGTCACCGCTGTCCCCTTGAGTACGGAGCCTCCATCTTCTTGGTGGGCCTTGCTGCTCCGGTGCTGTCATTCGACGGAGCCGCAATGACGTCACTCCCGTGCATGCACACGGGAGCCACCACTCGCGGCATATCGCCGTGAATAGCGGCGCGCTCAGTGCGCTTGCGCGCCGCTGTCTACGGCACATGCGCCGTAGACAGCGGTGCCTGTCTTTTGGCAAATGTCTCCTAAACCGGGTAGGTTTAGGAGATATTTCTTGGACCTACAGGTAAGCCTTAATCTAGGCTTACATGTAGGTCAAAGTGGTTTGTAAGGGTTTACAACCACTTTAAACATTGTCTGTGAAGGTCCTCATTTATCCAGGTCATCACATTTAACTGGACTTGTTTTGTAAGTCTAAAGATGTTTTACCATTTTTTGGATCAAATTTTGGAACTGAAGAATCCATTTAGATGAGTGGTGAGGCTAATTCAACATTACAAATCAAGAATGTAACTAACTGCTACTAGCTATATCAGTCATAAAAAAAAAAAAATGTAATAATGATATTTGCCTCCCCTGTTGTTACAGAAAAAAAAAGAATAACTAAAAGGCATTTGTGCTTAAGAACATCTTGTTGTCTAAACCTGTAATGCTGAACTGCGGAATAGGTCACACTCGGTTACTAAGACCAGTTAATACTGCCTAGCAACTGCTGTAGGTGAATGTCAGTGTTTGCATTAAGTTAAACGCAAATGTATTTATTTTTCCCATTTAAATTGCAACATGTAAATGTAACTTTATATGTATTTTATATACAATATTAACTTATTAACTGGTGTACAGGAGGCCAGGGATTGGTCCTGGACAGCAAGACTATTTCCCTGCTATTTGGGTTGTGGCCCATTTGAGGGTGACAGTTTGAACACATTGTTGAGTACTCAGGGGTTATCAACCATACAGGGTAGTATGGCTGGAGAGGACTGATTTTCATTACTCTCTGGACAGGTAAGTCCTCATTAGGGACCTGGAATTTCAGAGGTTTGAAGAGTTTTGGGAGGAAAGAACTTCCAAACCCTAATCACGGGAACTTTGGTCGAGAAGGGGCTAACCTGTCTGCATCAGAGTTCATAAAAGGAAGAGGAAACAGCCAGCACCTGTCTGAGTTTATTGTCCAAACAGATAGCTCCAGGGGAGGGCTTAGGAACGGTTCTCTCCCATGGGGAGAACCACTCCATAGTCTTTCTTAGTAGAAAGTTGACAGCCACCAAGGGAAATTACGTCAAAGTGGAGCAGGAGTGCCTGGAGATTAAATTGGCTCTGGACTCCTTGGCAGGAAGTTTCACATGGCATTGGACCATGCCCCACAGACCTGGATGAGACAGAACAGACACACGAACCCCAGGGTAACCAGATGGTTCTTAGCATTTTAAGAGTTCAAGTTCAAGGCAAAAAATAGGCCTAGAAAACACTACCAAAATGCGGATGCCCACATTGCCTCCCACACCTCTGTGTTGAAGAGGTGATGGTGGTAGGGGCACCTCATGGCAATGAATTCTCGGAAAATCTGAAAAAAAGAATTGTAGCTCTACATAAAGATGGCCTAGGCTATAAGAAGATCGAAAAGACCTTGAAATCGAGCTGCAGCACGGTGGCCAAGACCATACAGTGGTTTATAGCAACTTAAACCGGTCTTATAAGGGCATATTGAACGTATTGTTAATTGAGGCTAATATAAAGATTATGTCTAAATGGTATTTCGTTTCTCCCTGGCCGTCAAAGCTTTATCCCAATGTGTCAACCTTTTGCTTAAGAGGTTTCCAAATGTTGGGGACAATGCTTTATATCTGGTGGGAATGCCCTAGACTTCGGGCTTTTGGAACAGAGATTTTGCTCTTGCTCGACAAGTCACTGGGGTCAATATTCCACAACCCACACAAGTGTTTTTTTTTTTTAATGATCCACTGGAGATGGTTTATCGATCCACTCAGAGGCTGGCCTTCTTTATTTTCTTTGCGGTCAAAATAACTATTGCTGGATCATGGAAGAAGACCTCAGTTCCAGTCTACCGAGTATGGCAAAAAGTATAATGGATCATGTCTCATGAGAGAATTACGAGTATTATTCAGGACTCATATAGCCGCTTTGAAAGAGTTTGGGGCCCATGGGCACATTATATGCATATTGACCTTTAAACTGGAACTATTTGGGCTACCTTGTACATTGTCTTTGCAGTCCCTGGGCTCCTTCTTTTTCCTCCTTTCCTTTCTTTTCTCTCCTTCTCTTCCCCTGCTTTCCTCTTTTATTTATTATTTTTTTTCTAGGATAGTGCTGTAGATAATTGTACTGTCTAGCCCTGCCAATGAGTTCCCCTGGTAAGGATAGGGGCCTTCTTTGGATCCTTATGACTTCATATTGGTAACATACAGTATGTATCGCCACGGTCTCCTTGCTATGTTTAGTGGCTGGGTTATTTTGCTATACTGTCTTACTGCTTTCCTGGGCTAATGTTGAGTAACCATCTGGCTATCGGTGTATGATGATCTCCTTTATGTTGGATGACTATATAACATTTTTTCAATAAAAATTGAAAGAAAAAAAAAAATGCTGTCAAGTGCTTCAGCATTCACACAGCTGTCACGAACAAATGCCTGTAACGTGTCTAATAAGTGTATTGCCTACGATTGCAGCCCCATCTAGTGGTCATAATGCAGTATTTTTCTGATTGCAAGATCTTGGCAAAATACTGCATCATGGTCACTAGATGGAAATACATGTATTAGACACAGTATAAGGATTAATCATGACAGCTGTTCAAATGCCCCATAACCTGTTATTTTATAAACAGCTGCAAATTATATTGTACAATGCAGAAGAAAGAAAATTACTTCACTATATAACCTTTTCATGAAAAGAATACTTCAAAAATGTCAAGAACCTAATGCCTCCCAATTAACTGCTGCCTAATGGAACACGTTTATAGACTGGGCTCTGTGTATTCTGTACTATGGACAAAAGAGACAACATTGGAGAGGTGTGATACAGCAGACATCATAAGGTGCCTTTTCTTACCATCACTGAGCTCCCCACCATCTGATTGAATATCATATGTGAATACCAGCTTTCTGAAAGTTACTTGCCTAGAGCTCTGCATGGCATCTCTTATGTGACCATGACATGAACTGGCAATAGGTTATTCAAACAGCAAACTCTGTGGCAGGAGGAGAAGGGGTGTGCTTGTTTCCCCATACTCAGAAGTTTGGATTTTTTACTGTGCCCAGTGGATGCCCACTGATGCTGTAACTTTCATTCATGTGAGCTGTTATATTATCCTAGCAGTCAGCTGAATTCTCAGCATGTCATAAATACCAAGTGTGTAAACTGCACATTTGGCATGTTTTTTCTTGGCATACAAAGTCTGTTCTACCAAAAAGTGCCTATGTTGTTTATGAGTTGAGGTGCATTTGCAGGGTGCCTGGAGGTATCATTACTTGAGTTGAAGTGTTTGCAAGGTAAGGCACCTTGCAAACACTTGTATGTATCATTAAATAATTTGAGGTCCATTTGCAGGATGCGTTTGGGTACCATTTCTTGAGTGGAGATGCATTTGCAAGGTGCCTTGGGGTACTATTACTTGAGTTAGGGTACGTTTGCAAGGTGCCCTTAAGGTGCCATTCAAACCAAATGGCATCACGTTTAGTTATGCGGTACTTTGCAGCAAAATACATAACTTACCACATGTTACCTCAACACAATGGTTTAAATCAAGTCCAAATTACTATCTTCATGGTAATAAAGGCATTTAGAAACAGTTTCCTTTCTAGTGCTGGCCATACATTATACAATTTCCTTCTATAGATTTCCTATAGATTTACCAAAACCATATAATATAAGGTCAAACCTAAACACTTTCAATTTGTGTGCATGCAATCAGACAGGCCTTTGTACTACACAGTTGAAGGTAAATCTAAAGGAAATTGAATAAGAAAATTGTATGGTCAGCTTAAGACTTCATAGACACAATTACATGTGTTATATACAGTATGCATGTGGAGAGAGGTGTCATTTTGTAAAACAATGGAAAACACAGTTTGTAATGAGCAAGACTCTATGGGACCTTTAGGCACAATCAATGCTATCAATCTATGAACACAAATCTTATTTTCTTATTCCCTCTTGAACAGTGATGTACAATGCATTCCTTAGTATAAGAAAGGGTCTTGTTCTTTTAGACAGTAAAACATATGGTTCTAGTTTACTTAGAACTGTGAAGGTACAGTCTGTACATTGTTGCACTGATAGATGCTATGTATGTATATATATATATATATATATATATATATATATATATATATATATATATATACACACACACACACACACACACACACACACACACACACACACACACACACAGTGTATATATACATAGATACACACACATATACAGCAGGTAAAATAAGTATTGAAAACTTCACCATTTTTCAGGTGTTATTGACATTAAACTTTCACCACATGTCGGTAACAACCCATGCAATCCATACATACAAGGAAACCAAAACAAATAAGTTCAGAACTGTATTATGTGTAATAAAATGGAATAACACAGGGGAAAAGTATTTAACACATGAAGAAAGGGAGGTGCAACAAAAGCATAGAAAGCCAAGACACCAGCTGAAATCTATCAGTAATTAGAAAGCAATCCTACCCCTTGTCAGTGCAAATTAATATGAGCTGGTTCAGCCTCAACTGGCGGCCTATAAAAGGGTGTCTCATTACCAAGGTGTCACACAAAAAACATCTTATGATGGGTAAAAGCAAAGAGCTCTCTCAAGACCTTTGCAACCTTTTTGTTGCAAAACATACTGATGGCATTGATTACAGAAGGATTTCTAAACTTCTAAATGTTCCAGTGAGCACTGTTGGGGCCATAATCCGCAAGTGGAAACAACATAATTTCACCATAAAACGGTTATGACCAGGTGCTCCTCGCAAGATTTCTGACACAGGAGTGAAAAGAATTATTAGAAGAGTTGTCCAAGAGCCAGGGGCAACTTGTGGAGAGCTTCAGTAAGAACTGGAATTAGATACAATTGTTTCAAAGAAAACAATAAGTAATGCATTCAACCGCCATGGCCTGTATGCACGCTGACCACGCAAGACTCTGTTGCTGAAGAAAAAGCATGTTGAAGCTCGTTTAAAGGTTGCTGCACAACATTTAGACAAGCCTGTGAAATAGTGGGAGAATATAGTCTGGTCAGATGAGACCAAAATTGAACTCTTTGGATGCCATAATACACACCATGTTTGGAGGTCAAATGGCACATCACCACAAAAACACCATACCAACAGTGAATTTTGGAGGTGGGAACATCATGGTGTGGGGCTGTTTTTTAGCATACGGTACTGGCAAACTTCATGTCGTTGAAGGAAGGATGAATGGAAAAATGTACCAAGACATTCTTGATAAAAATCTGCTGCCATCTACCAGGATGATGAAGATGAAAGGAGGATAGACATTTCAGCAAGATAATGATCCCAAACACAAAGCCAAGGAAACTCTCAATTGGTCTCAAAGAAAGAAATTAAAGCTTCTAGAATGGCCCAGCCAATCACCTGACTTGAATCCAATAGAAAATCTATGGAAAGAACTAAAGATCAAAGATCATAGAAGAGGCCCAGGTAACCTTCAAGATTTGAAGACACATTTGATCACACCTAACACCCAAGCAATGCATGCAACGTAGCTGTCATTACCAACAAAGGGTTTTGTACGAAGTATTAAATAAATTTCAGTTAGCGTGTTCAATACCTTTTCCCTGTGTAATTCCATTTTTATTACATATAACTTAATTTCTCAACTTATTTTTTCTTTGTATGTATGGATTGCATGGGTTGTTACTGACATGTGGTGAAAATTTCATGTCAATAGCACGTTTAGAAATATATTTACAGAGAAAAATTGTGACGTGTTCCATACTTATGTGTATATATATATATATATATATATATATATATATATATATATATATATATATATATATATATATATATATATATATATTGGAGTGGAATGAATACAGGTTGACTGGTCCTGTCAGACTCTTATGCCTGCATCAGCTGTCAATCACCTATCTAGAACCAGGTTGCAAGGCATACCTGCCCGAGACGTGGGAAGAAGCATAGAACAGAGCATGCATTGGATAAGCAAAGCTTTTTGGTGGAGGGAATGTGAGCATGCGCATGGTGGTGGCAACTCTGTTGAGACTAGATGTGCTTGCACAGCGCTGCCTCCAGCAGCAAGGAAGTGAAGCTACCTGGCAGTATCACTGGATATTTTCTTTTTGCACAAAGACTTATAGAGATATAGATATGTAATCATTTTATATAGGGAGCAGCAACAACAGTAGAATGTAGTCTGATGCACCCTATTTGTATCTACTTTATATAGGAAGCCTTTGATGCAAAAAAAAAATTTTGTGTTTACTGACACTTTGAATCTTAAAACTTTGCTTATTTTAATGGAACAAATCAAAGGACATACAGTAAATGGGCTCATCTAAAACTATATATGACTAGAGCCTACTGCTAACTTATATTTGATAGGGTTGTACATCAAAGTGTAACAGTCGGAAGTCTTATTTGCAATTTCTCCATCTAGAATGGCCTTGGGAATGCTTGAAGCATTTAATATAATTAGTAAAGCTTTTTTTTACAATTATAATTTTTACATTTACCAACATTTCCAATAAATTTCTCATCATTCCATAATATTTGTATTCCTTCATTGTATTGTGATGCAGAATTTATCTTTGCAGGGCTGAAAGCGGACTCATGGTATGTTAGATGAAAATTCATAAAAAAAAAAAAAAAAAAACACGTTTTCTATGAACAAAATATTATACATACCTGTGTGACCCAAGGAGATGAGGGCAACTGCCAGAAGCAGCATTAGGACTTTCTCCATGGCTGTCTCTGCAAAGGAGGAAAAAATAGAAATCTGAATTACATGTACATTTCAGCATTTTGCATTTTGTTACCAAGGAAGGATATCTTTTACGCTGGTTACTAGGTATGTCTTATTTTTATCTTACACATCTAGCAATTAGCACTTCCAATTTCAGACAGTGACTACAATCTCACACTACAGACTGGATAAAAAGAACTTTTAGGGTCCATTGACTCATTCTTTGCAGCACATGTGGTAATGCAGATGCATAGGTGTGGATAGGCCCATGTAGTTTTCCTTCAGAGATACCATTACCTTGTTTGTACAGGACACAGTGACAATGTATCTGGGCATCTATGGACCTCATATTCTTATCTTACCTGCTCTGCCCTGCAGCCCCTTGCTCTTGGACAATGTACAATGAACAATGTACAAGATCTCCCCACAGTTCCTCTATCTAGACAAAGACAAACCCCAAGCATCATATGCATTTACATTAGAAAAGGGAGAAGACCCAGGCTAAAAGTACAGCAATTAACAAATATCAATACTGGAGAGTGCAAAATCCGGTGCATCTCTGCATAGAACCCAATCGGCTTCCAGGTTTTATTGTCAAAGCTTAATTGAACAAGCTGAAGTGTGAAGCTGATTGGCTACCATGCTCCAGAGTCTGAGTGCTCCAGTTTTAGTAAATCTCCCCCTAAGGATCAGGCAGAGGTGGGAATCTCAACATTTCAGAGCACAAACCCCATTTCTTAAAGCAGGCTTCCACTGCCTAAAAATTTGGGGGGATAATGAAGAGCACTAAGTATTTAAATGTTAGTACTCACTTGCTGCATTTTTTAAGTCATTCTGATGTGACTTTTCTAAGGAAAAAAATAATTAGATTCTGTCTTCTCGACAGGTGTCATCTTCCCTGTGGGCATGTGAAGCCCACAGGCATCCTCTTCCAGGATACAGTGTCGTAGATGTACCAGGATGCACTGCGCATTGTATCCCGATCTCGCGCATGCGCCGTACATCGTTTTGGGAGCACCGTCAACAGCTCAGGTTGCCATTGCAACAGGCGGCGGCATAGGAAGTCCCACCCCGTTGAGATGGCAACCTAGCTCTCGAGATTCTAAATCTCGAGATAACTCGCGCCAGGTCGCCGCACTGACTCCTGGGAACTATGACACAAGCTCCCCCCAGGAGACAGTGCGGATAGGGGATATTGCGAAATAGCCGCAATATCCCCGCCCATATCCGCAATCACATACACAGGAAGTACAGCAGGTCACCTGAAAAAAAAAAGGTACTGTAAAAAAAAAATAAAAAAAATACCATTTGGGATAGCTCGGGTGGAGCTCCGCTTTAAGCTTTACGATTTAAGTGAGATCCAATTGAGAAATGGGTTTGTACTCAAAAACATTGTGATTACCACCTCTGCCCATGTGTACTGAAGTATTTTAATTGCTATACTTTTAGCCTGGATCTCCTCCCTGTTCTAATGTAAATGCATATGATGTATGTAGCTTGCACTTTGTCTAGATAGAGGAACTGTTGGGAAATCTTGTGCACGTACTCCAAAGTACTGTTATTTCTCTGTGTGTTGCTTTATTTCCTAAATATATGGTCACTGGGAGGAGGTCACATCTGAATTAATCAAAGCTGGGGCTCCCAAAATAACACATGGTAGCTAACCGACATGGTAGAACTTGACCACTTATCCACCAAAGTCTCATCACCACCACAATGTTCGTCCCACTCTTCTCCACACACAGGATCTCCTCTCTAGAGATTATCTGAAATAAAGGAATGTCCAGATCCAGGACATTTGCTTAAACAAGTTTGCTTTACTAAGCTTAAAGCATTGAATATGCAACCTTCCTAAAAGACAGGTTATCAACATTCAATTCGGCTTTAGTCCAACCCCTTACTATTGTGGTGTGCATTCTTGAGCCTGAGACTGACGAGGAGCTTCCTTGTACCCGAGGGCAGGACACCCACCTATAATATTATCCATGGGAGGATTTCGGCTCTCTGTAGTACCATACAATCCTTCTCTAAAACCAGGTCACATGATTGGCTAGAAAAGAGAGACCCAATGGGGAGTGATTTCTACAGAAGCTTAAAGTGGACTTTGCCCCTTTTCACCAAAAAAATCACATTAGCATGCAGCTCTGCATGCTGATATGAAATCATCTTATGTTCAATAGTTAAACAAGAAGTTTTTGCTTTTAC
The DNA here is from genome assembly GCA_028564925.1 of Lithobates sylvaticus. Taxonomy (NCBI): domain Eukaryota; kingdom Metazoa; phylum Chordata; class Amphibia; order Anura; family Ranidae; genus Lithobates; species Lithobates sylvaticus. Next base: position 150,198,671 of record CM053035.1, on the reverse strand, counting down.
TTACAATAACTGTTTTCCACTTCCTGGTTGAGTGAGGCACTGGTGATGTAACTCCAGTCTAACAGTATGCACCCTAGAAAGGCTACATCAGAAGTGCGTTTCCCCATAAGATGATTTATTTATTTATTTCAAGTACTTTTATAGCGCTGTCAATTTACGCAGCGCTTTACATATACATTGTACATTCACATCGGTCCCTGCCCTCAAGGAGCTTAAGATGATTTGCACTGTTCCAGGAGGCAGACCCAGAGTTTCATAAAGTAAAGGAAGATTTAATAATCTTTCCTTAAGCCTGTTACACACTATGAGCTTTTTTCCGTTCACCTTCAGTCGGATACGTTAGTACAGTGCTCTCCCCAGCTGAGCCTTTGTGTTCTGACAGGGGGCCGGCCCGATCAGCACTCTCAGCCATTGGCCAAGAGTGGTGATCGGGAGCCGGTCGGCTGCTGCTTTTCCAGCATGTTCGTCTGACAGAAGCCAGCTAAACGGTCAGCTTCTGTCAGACCAACTCTCATACACACATGCCCAATGTCGGACGTTTTTTATTGGACCTGCTCATGTCGTCCCAGAATTTGGCCCATGTGTACGGGGTTTACAGAATATGGCCACCATGGGATGAATGGGTAGGAAAAGGAAAAAAAAGGTATGTAAAGAATCTAAGGCCTAGTTGGCCATTACTTAAAGTGATTCTAAACCACAACGTTTTCAAAGAGAGGCTGAGAATTGGCTCCCAAATCAAGTGATAAAGCAAAGTATTAAAAAAGAGCATCCACAATACCTTTTATTCCTTCCTTTACTTCCAGGTCACATGACTGGTTTGAACTTTTTGGAGCCAAAAGGACCAGGCAGTGGGCAGACCAGCCTACCCTTCTGAAAAAGTCAATGATAGGAGGAGCCTCTGTCAATCACTCTTACCCACCCCATCAGGCTCCCAGCTGCCTATGTCACCAGCAGCACCTGCACCGCCTGATGGGGCAGGTAAGAGTTTTTGATCGACAGCATCTTCTCTAGTCATAGCAATTCGTGAAAGGGCAGGCTGGTCCCACCCACCATACTAAAAAGTTGTCCACTGCCCTCACCTATAACTGCCCCTTACAGCAAGAAACATTGGAAGTCAACGCATAACAAAAAAGGACCAAGGAAAATTCCAAGCTCTACTACCCGACCAGCCTGCGACCAACCAGATTAACCTGTCTAACAGTATACGTTTAAAATAGGGGTTTAGTTGCACAAATTTGCAAATGCATGCATAAGCTACAGAGCCCCGCCAAGGCACCCTGGTATCTGTAGTCCAGACTCGAACAGTCCCACCCACCACTTGGGTGTTTTCGAGTCTGAATAGAGCAAAGGCAGAGTAAGCCATAGACACAGCTTATGGCGCATGCACACATGAGGTGGCAACACTGCAGAGGGTAGATAGCCCTACAAATTGCTGTCACCACTAATAGCAAGGCCATTGTCAACAGGTATTTTTGTTAAAAATCTATTTACTGAGGAAAAAAAAAGAAAAAGAAAGGGCACAAAATTATATAGAAATGTATTGCAGAAACTATAATTGCTTTAACACGTTAACATTTCTAAAGAATATTGTAATTTTTTAGTTAATAGTGATGTTCCACATCACACTTAGCCCAGCCCTTATCAATGATGTCATATGTCTTCTCATGAATAAGGACACACAAGCATCCTCATTCATTAGAGTGCTCTGGCAGGAGGAACAGGAGGAAGAAGACACGCCCACCAGCTGTATGAACGCAGAGGCATTGCAGTCATGTGACTACAATCTATTAAAATGAAAAAAAAAATACAAACGGACAAATTTTAAAAAATTGTACACATAGCAGTGGACTTATATTGTTTAACGGATTGTGGGGAGTTAATTGACCACAAGCCTTTTTTCTACTTTAAAACAGAACTTAACTCTTTTTAAATCCTTATGCAGTAAATAGTTAGGAAATATATCATGTTTACTTGTTTTAAACATTTTTTTATATTTCTTCAGCTACTTCCTGGTCCCATGCCTTGGCAAATGATGTCAAACTTCCCAGGAGTCTTCAGAAGGGAGGAGGATTTTTTTCAGCTAAGCATACCCGCCTGCCAGCATGCTTGAGCTAAGGGCAGATGGATTTCAAGAAGTAAATGCTACATGAATAATCTACCCTCACTCAAGAAGGCCATGGACAGAAATGCCAGGGGTGTTTTTCAAAGTGATTTCTCAGAAAAATAAAACATGAAGACATGGCTGGAGGGATGAGTTTTCTTTGGATATTAAAAATTATTTAAATAGCGTTTTTGGTTTGTGGTGCTCAGATGCATTGAAGTTCTGCTGTGATTCTTTTTTTTTTATTATTCATTGAGGTTGCTTATCTTAGTAAGGAATAGCATAATAAAAAGAAATCTAAACAAACTCATGTTGAGTTATAATAGTAGAATTAATGAGGTCTAAACAACCTACGTAGGCGATGGTCTTCAGAATGTCCTGGGACGACCGTAATTACAGAGAGCATCTATTAGACCATTACTGTACATGTCTAAATCACGTGGGGTGCCCGAACATCCAGGGGTTGAGGGTAAAACTTGTGTTAATGAGTATAATTGGAGAAAGAATCATCTTCTCCAGCCATGCGTGACATCACTGTTATAATTGTTTAATGTTGAAGTGAATGTAAAACATCAAAGACCAAACATTCATAGCGGCTTAACGAAAAAAAAAACTGAACTGATTGACCCATCAACACACTCGAGGTGGATGGGAGAATCCTCCTCACTGCGTTATTGTATTTTGACAGTGGGGAGACTCCCCTGCTGTCAGAATACACAGACAGCATTGCAGCTAATGATTGCAGTCGCTAATTGAGCAGTTTTCATCTGACAGGGCGGTCGAACAGTGGATCACCTTCTGTTTAACTGAAGTGGCCACGCATGGATCGAAATTTGACCGGTTCAGCAGGGGTTCATCCATGACTACCTTAAAGTACTTGTAAACCCTTATATTACCAAAAGTATTGGGACACCTGCCTTTAAACGCACATGAACTTTAATGGCATCCCAGTCTTAGGGTTCAATATTGAGTTGGCCCACCCTTTGCAGCTATAACGGCTTCAACTCTTCTGGGAAGGCTGTCCACAAGATTTAGGAGTGTGTCTATGGGAATGGTTGACAATTTTTCCAGAAGCGCATTTGTGAGGTCATGTACTGATGTTGGACGACAAGGCCTGGCTCACAGTGTTCTATTGGGTTGAGGTCAGGTGCAGGCCAGTCAAGTTGCTCTACCCCAACCTCGCTCATCTATGTCTTTATGGACCTTGCTTTGTGCACTGGTGTGCAGTCATGTTGGAACATGAAGGGGTCATCGCCAAACTGTTCCCACAAAGTTGGGAGCATGACATTTTCCAAAATGTCTTGGTATGCTGATGCCATAAGAGTTTCCCTCACTGGAACTAAGGGGCCAAGCACAACCCCTGAAAAACAACCCCACACCATAACCCCCCTCAACCAAATGATTTGGACCAGGGCACAAAGCAAGGTCCATAAAGACATGAATTAGCGAGAACCTGATAGAACACCTTTTGGGATAAATTAGAGCAGAGACTACGAGCCAGTTCTCCTCCACATCAGTGCCTGACCTCACAAATGCACTTCTGGAAGAATGGTCAAACATTCCCATAGACTCATTACTAAACCTTGTGGACAGCCTTTCCAGAAGAGTTGAAGCTGTTATAGCTGCAAAGGGTGGGCCAACTCAATATTGAACCCTATGGACTAAGACTGGGATGCCATTAAAGTTTATGTGGGTATAAGGGCAGGCGTCCCAATACTTTTTGGTAATAAAGTGTATACCCAATGAAGTGACTGGCCTCAACTGATAAACAGAGCTGAAACAAATCCTCCTACATAAGTTCTTTAGGGATGGAGATCGTGCTGGACTGACTCAATCAGAAGTAGGTCAATGGAAAGGTGATGATGGAGTTAGGAGGAGTTCTCTTCCAATTATTTATGCCCAGCTTAAAAAGAAGGTGGCCGTGAGCCCTTTTTGGAGGCTTGAGCTGCTACTTTTGGGTACGACCTCAAGGTAATTTCTGCATATAATGGTAGTTAAAAAGGAGTGCCTGATATCCAGTGAATACAAGTTGGAAGGTGAATTTGTAATCGTTTATTGGAAGCAACAAGTAATCAAGCCAATGTGTTTTCGGGGGAACAAATACTTCCTCAGGGCTGTTGCTGCATGCTAATAATAAATGGGACAGGATCCCTAACAGGTGTGTCTGTAACGCCAAGATCAGAAAGAAGCTTGAGTGCTGCCTCTGTAAACACAGCCAACATCTATCTTTCCGATCTTGGTGTTACAAACATACCTGATTGTGATCCTTCCCCTATTTATTAATAGCATGCAGCAGTAGACCTGAGAAAGGGGTAGTCTTTGTTGCCCTGAAACTCGTTGGCTTTAACACTTGTTGTTACTTTCAATAAATTATTACAAATTCACCTTCCAACTTGCATTCACTGGATATTGGGCACTCCTACACAAGTTGTACTTGTTTATCTGCAGCCTACTCCTCTCTACAGCGCCAAAGTCCATAATTTATAAAGCCGTTAGAAAAAAAGGGTGGAGAGCTGAAATAACACTTGGTGAGGAGAGCTCTGAGAGCTGATTGGAAGAGAAGTGACACACCCCCTTCACACAGCACAAAGGAACAGAACTGAGACTGTCAATCAGCTGGAGTTCCCTCCCCTGTCACCTTTTTTTTCTTGGTGCCAGAAAAACTTGTCAGAAGTGATTGATACTGATAGCAGAGGAACAAAGCAGCAGACAGAAATTTCACTTTAAACACTATAGAGGCTATGCTTTGTTCATATTTCATGTTTGAGGTTTGCAATCACTTTACAACCACTTTAACCACTTTCCGCCCAACAATGTCATATGTGGTTGTGGACTTTAAGTGGGGATATCTGAATGATATAACAAAAAAGAGAGGGAAGGGAACCAATAAAGTAGGGTACATCACAGTACCAACCGGTATTTATCCACACACTCAGTATGAGCGGGACGTAGTGACCAAAAAAGCATGTGAAAAAATTTGCACGGTCAGAAAGAAGACACAGTACTAGGTGCCACATAGGTGAGCCCTGGGAAATAATTACCAGAATAGCATAATGGTGAATTTAATATAATTTTATTGAAAAAAGACCAATTGTTAAAAATACAGCAATTCAACACCTAACACTATAAATAGACATAAGGTCTGGGGACAAGGACAAACAACAAACACACACAAGACAAACGATAGACACCACCAAATAAAGTATTGTCACCAATATTGTACTGTGTATACAGATTGAGGTAACCGCATCACCAACCAAGCCTATATCAAATATAAAAAAAAAATGCAAAAGGGTATATACCGGTCCGTGGCTAAATGGAGGGGCTGTGTGACGGGATCAGTCCAAGGGGTGGCAGAGAAAAGGAGGTAAGGACAGAAAAGCTGCCTGCTGCTCTGCCATCTGACAGTACTTAAATAATTAGGGGCTGGTGACCTATGCCCCTGGCTGACGTCACAGGGGGCGGGGTTACCTGTTTATGTCACTGGATGGCCGCGCTTATTAGTTCATTTTTTTCCCGATTTTGTTTATTGCCGGCAATTCTTTTTTTTTTTTTCATTCAGCTGTCAGCAGGGAACCCTGCTGACAGCTGACTCATACGTTGTTAAGGATGCGGCGGCCAGCTTCCCGGCTCGCTCCTTAACAACCAATTCACAGTTTGTTAACCACTTCAATACAGGGCACTTTCACCCCCTTCAGCGCTGTCGTATTTGAATGATAATTACGCAGTCGTGCAACGATGTATCCAAGTTATGTTTTTATATTTTTTTCCCCACAAATAGAGCTTTATTTTGGTGGTATTTAATCACCACTGGGGTTTTTTTTTTTGCTAAACAAATGAAAAAAGACTGACATTTTTGGAAAAAAAAAAAGTTTTTTTTGTTTCTGTTATAAAATGTTGTTTCCTCCTTTACTGACAGGCACTGATGAGGCTGCACTAGCGGGCAATGATGAGGTGGCACTGATGAGGAGGCACTAATATGTAGCACTGATATGCAGCACTGATGGGCACTGATAGGCAGCACTAATGGGCACTAATAGGTGGTACTGATAGGCACTGATAGGTGGCACTGGTGGGCACTAATAGATGGCACTGATGAGGAGACGCTGGCAGGCATTACCAGTGTTGGTCATCTTACTTTAAAAAAGTAATTAGTTAAGTTACAAATTACTTCTCCCAAAAAGTAAGTGCGTTAGTAACTCAGTTACTACATTGGAAAAGTAATTAGTTACGCAGCAAAGTAACTGACTTTTTTTTAAAATATTCTATACGTGTAACTAAGGGGCGGGTCTAGATTTACTGTAACCAAGGGGCGCATTTATTATTATTGTTATATATCGTGTAACCAAGGGGCTGCTCTATTATTACTCTAACCAAGGGGCAGATCTGTTATAGCGTGTAAGCAAGGGGCGGGTCTATTATTATTATTATATCGTGTAAGGGGCAGATGGCTACAGAAGAGGGCAAATGTTAAATTAATGGGCAGAGCTCGATATATAACAATAATAATAAATGCGCCCCTTGGTTACAGTAATACTAGACCCGCCCCTTACTTACACGATAGACGCCCCTTGTAGAGTAGCGCGAGCATCAGGAGCGTGCGGCATCGCCTTGTACAATTACATGTTAACTGCACCTGCGCGGTGTAGAGTTCACTCCGAGCTGTTTAGGTTCGGCAATTTCCGGAAGCTCCGTAGTCCTTCGTACTGCGCAAGCCTGCGCCTGCGCAGTACAGGGGGTCCTTATCCAGCGGGGGAACTTTTTCGGCAGGACACCGGAATTACACTACTGCCATCTAGTGGCGGTAGATGTAATTGGGGTAACTAAGCCAAAGTAATGGGAACTGAGTTACCATGAGGGGAAAAGTAATCAGTTAGATTACTCGTTACCCTCTAAAGTAACTGCGTTATGTAACTCAGTTTATTTTAACTAAGTTACTTACATCACTGGGCATTACTGATGGGGACTGATTGACATCTGTGATGGGGACCTCTGATGGGGGCTGTTTTGATAATCAATGTAGCGGATTATCAGTGAAGACCCCCCTGTCAGGAAAGCTGCCGATTGGCTCTCCTCTGCTTAGCGCGAAGAGGAGAGACAATTACCTACACTTTCTGGTTACCACTGTGATTGGTCACAGCTGATCACGTGGTAAAGAGCCTATGCCATAGGCTCTTTACCAGGATCGTAAATGGTGTGTGACAGAGCAAAAAAACGCAAGACTGATCGCTGCTCTGCGTGCCCCCATTGGCTAATCCTGCTGGATGGCATATGACGCCCAGTCAGGATAACTGAGCCACCTTGCAGACATCATTTCGCAATAGGCGGGCAGGGAAGTGGTTAAAGAGAAATAAAACGCTAAACGCATGAAAACTGCCTGCAAAAACCGCGGGTTCAAAAACGCGCTGGAAAAACGCATTAACCAGAGCTGCGTAGATGTGAACCTAGGGTAAAATTTGAATTTGTGCTCATACACCTAAACGTTAAAAGCATAGGAACTTCATAACCCATATTTCTTTTTTTTTTTTTTTTACATGGGGGAAAAGAGTTCAGTCCTATTTGCGAAATCTGATTGATACTATTTGGAAGAAACCAGGTGGGTTCCAGGCCTTCAGTCAAACAAGCTCATCTTTGTTTTATAGCGGACATATGTTCTGCTAAACAATCTGGCAGTGATCTGCATTCATATTTGATTAACTAATGTGATTCATAGCCCTCACTGTTTGCTTTCAAGATGGACAGACTAGCTGCTAAGAAAGGCTTGGCTTGCATAACTCCTGATTCCCTGGAGATGGTCGCGGAGGAAAAATAGTCTGAAGGAAACCGTTACAGTCTTAAAACTTTTCAATAAAATGAATATTTGATAAAAAGCAATGTGGCTGAAAAATCCACCCAGGGGAACAGGAATTGGCTGTGCATCAAAAGGACTTGAAGAAAAATATTCACATTGCATGCAATGTCTGGCCAGGTCTACCATAGAGGGGTGAATTATATATATCTCTACCCACTCCCTGAGACAGCAGATGGAGCAAAAAATACAGAGGTGGAATTTAAAAGCAGAGTTAAGCCAAGTTGTTTCTCACTGTGCTACAACACTTTGGCTTACAGGTTATAAAGTATATTGATCAGTAAATGGTTGTATAGGGATTCATGAAATACTGTTTTCAGGCTCTCTTTCCTTTATTTTTCCCCTGGTGATCTTGCTGGTAACACATAGTGCCGAAGGTTAATCAATACCACTAGAAGCTTGTTTAAAATGACCGTCAGCTTTCCCAATAAAATCTGTGTTTAACATGGCAGAACTGGAGCAAAATGGTACAATTAAGGTTTCTTCAAAGCTTGCAATTCTGCAAATGCTTGGTAAAACCTTACCATACATACCACTCATATACAAGCTGAAACCCATAGAAAAAAGACCTTTCTATACTAGGGTGACAATGCTCACTTACTGTACTGCATTCTATGGAGCAGCAGCATTGTCACCCTAGCCCAAGAAGTTATTAGGACTTCAGAACTAATTTTCCCTCTCATCTCAGTAACATAAAGAGAAGGAAAAGTTGTTGTTTTTTGGACCCCCTATATAGGGCGGGATTTTAAGGGCACTAGTCCATATATAGTAAAAATATATAAAGTTTATTCCAAAAATATGTTTTTAAAAAAAAAAAAAAACAACACTTTCATTAAAACAGAACTTGTTCATCAATCCATAGGTATTACGAACAAGCGAGCACCCAGACTGGAGGGATGGAACAGGGGGATCCACACAGTTATGTAATATATGAAGACCTCTATAAAGGGTTAAAGGCCACCTATTGACATGCTAGCAGGACCATTGCTAAAATGTTTTGTATGGCATATGCTATAATGCAACAGATATTCAGGGTGGCACAGTGGTGTAGTGGTTAGCACTCTCACCTAGCAGTAAGAAGGGTCGCTGGTTCAAATCCCAACCACGACACTACCTGCCTGGAGTTTGCATGTTCTCCCTGTGCCTGCGTGGGTTTCCTCTGGGTACTCCGGTTTCCTCCCACAATCCAAAGACATGCAGGTAGGTTAATTGGCTTCTGTCCAAAAATTGGCCCTAGTATATGAATGGGGACCTTGGATTGTAGGCTCCTTGAGGGTAGGGACTGATGTGAGTGTGCAATGTACAGGGATAGGGACAATTGTAGACACTCACTCAGGTTGAACTGGATGGACTGATGTCTTTATTCAACCTTACTAACTATGAAACTACTATGAAACTATATTACCTTATATATAGACCAATATACCATAAAAACACTTTTTAGAGTTCTTCATATAATACATATCTGTGTGGATCCCCCTGTTCATCCCTCCAGTCTGGGTGCTCGCTTGTTCATCCCCTATGGGTTATTGATATGACTCTCCCCACCCCATCCAATGAAGTATTACATGTTCCGCTGGTAATCTCCTGATGAAGTGGACCAAAGTCTAAGAAACGCGTTGAGTTTGGCAGAGATGTTGATATAAAATATATACTGCTTAAAACTCACAACTGGACATAAGTCTGTATGCTGTAATGGCGTGTTTGATGTAATACCCCTATGGATTGACAAACAAGTTCTGTTTTAATGAAATGTTTATATTTTTAGAAAAAATATTTTTGTAAAAAAATGTTGTATATTTTAACTATACAGTATATGGAATAGTGCCATATTAAAGCCAACCAAGTCATTTATTCATCTCAGTAACATAGGTGGAGGTGTTCTGTAGTCTACAGAATTCATTTGGGCAGGGCTGTTAACAATGTTTGACAAAACACTGCAGAGTACACAATGTAGCACTGGATTTCTGGTAGGATCAACAGGTATTTTTTTTTGCACAACAGATATATGAAAATGTTTTAATAGTACATATAACACACTTACAAAGAATAAATAAGAAAAGTGGATTTTCATGGTTTACATACACTTCAATGAATGAATGAATGAGTGACTTGTATAGCGCTACCTATGCAAACTGAATTTCCTCAGGGCTTCAAAGTGGAACCTTAGCAAAAATACAAAATTTGCGAGCTGGAAGTTTTTTTTATTTTATTACAGAAGAGACATAGGTATGTCTCTTCTTCAATAAATGATTTTTACCCTCCTAACAAACTTGTCTAAAGTGTATGCTGAGCTGTGCACGCACAACTCAGTGTACAGCCTGAGCATTTTCCATGTACTCCACCCAGGAGCATGTACAGGAGTTACATCATCTCGGCTTGGCTAATCAAGATGGTCGAAGATTTTGAACAGAAGAAAAGATTAAGATGTCAGTGGTGGTGAGGAATATTCAAACAACAAATTAAATTGTGGCACAAACAAATGCTAAAGCACCAGCCACATAAGTTAGCCTCTACCGCCATAGATAAATATAAAGAGTAGCTTTATGAACTACCTACATAAAAAGGAGTTCATAAAAATCCCATAGGAAGGGTGTTGTACTTCAGTAGGCAGCTCCACCTGAGACAAGAACGGATCACTGAAATTAGAAAAAGGAACACAAGGGGGCGCCAGCTAAGCACAGTATCAATGGGTTTATTACGATTAAAAAGCCAAGCGCAAACTCACAGAAATATAAAAGCAAAGAGCTTATCTGCAACCATACAACATTGGATGGAAACCCTCCACCGGAAGTGAGAACACACTGTTTGCTGTCACAAGCGGCTCTTCCATCCAATGAGGCATGGCTGCAGAAACCCTCTTTGCTTTTATATTTACAGGTGCATCTCAAAAAATGTAGAGGCTCCGGAAACCTTTTCAGGTGTTTTGAGTTAATTAGCTAATTAGAGTATGACACCATAAGTCTACCAAATTGAACTTTTTCACAATATTCTAATTTTCTAAGATACTGAATTTTGGGGTTTCACTAGCTATAAGCCATAATCATCCAAATTAAAAATAAAGAAATGCTTGAAATATACCGTATTACTTTGTGTGTAATGAATCTATAAAATATATGAGTTTCACGTTTTGAATTGAATTACTGAAATAAATTAACTTTTTAATGATATTCAAATTTTTTGAGATGCACCTCTATGTGAGTTTGCACTTGGCTCTAATAAACCCATTGATGCTGCGCTTAGCTGGCGCCCCCTTGTGTTCCTTGTTGTAGTGGCAAGGAATCTTGCAGACATCACATTGATGAAGTGGTGGCGAGTATTTTTGGGCTTTCATTGATCTACTGGACCTAGCCCTCCAGATAAGGCATATGAACTGCAATTCTGATAGAAACAGAGCTGTGACCATCTCGATAAAATGATGCCAGATCTGCAGTATCAGGCTGGTGAATCTTGTTGCACCCATTTCAAAAAACTTTCCACAACTCCCTACAGCGAAGCAAGGTCATTTTTTTTATAACTCATACTGTGATGGGGGGATAGATTGCTACACAGAAGGGTCCTTAACAGAAAAAAAAATTCTCAATTTTCCTTTTAACACATAAAATGTTTGTTAAAGTAAAATTACAGGCTCATTATAAAATTAGATAAGTTACACAGCCCAAAGCATCAGAAATACTGCCCTTTCTGGTTTCACATAAACCCTTGCACTGTTATGTGTTTCCTGTTGATCCTGCCAGTAGAACCACTGGGTTTTCACTTCCTGCTTTAAGGTGACAACACTAAGCTTGTCCTAACAAATTCACAGCTCAGTTGTCATGTTACAACCGCTATTTCCACAATTACAGAGGTACAAGCTGATCCATGCCATGGGCATGGCTTGCAGCATTGCCGCTACTACTATACTAAGCCTGTAGATCAGGGATATGCAATTAGCGGACATCCAGCTGTTGCAAAACTACAAGTCCCATCATGCCTCTGCCTCTGGGTGTCATGCTTGTGCCTGTCAGAGTCTTGCTATGCCTCATGGGAGTTGTAGTTCTGCCACAGCTGGAGGTCCGCTAATTGCATATCCCTGCTGTAGATTGTCAATTAGCGCTTGGTCATACCAAGGTCCACCTTCCTACTCACTGATCACAAGGCACTTATACGCCTCCTTTTATATATGGAAGATGTAGTTTGCGGAGTAGCTTTGTTCAGCCCCTCCCACTTTGTCTGTTGGTAAATCATAATATAACCATGTGCTGATCACATCAAAACAAACGTCAAAAACGAATTCTAGAAATTCAAAACAAATTCAGAAAGCATTATTTTACTGAAAGGATAGTTGATGCTTGGCATAAAATTCAAGCAGAGATAGTAAGACAGTCAATAGTAAACAGCTTCAAACATGCTTGGGAAAACATAAATCAATACTAAGGCCCCTTTCACACTGGGGCGGTGAGCCGCGGTGACGGTAAAGCAGCGCTATATTTAGCGCTGCTTTACCGTCGTTTTCACCGCGGTTTTCGGCCGCTCGCGGTGCGGTTTTACCCCCCGCGAGCGGCCGAAAAAAAGGGTTAAACACCCCCCCGCAGAGCGCCGCCGTAGCCGCGGTATTACCGCGGTAACCGCGGTATTGCCGCGGTTTTACGGCGGTCTCCCATTGTAATCAATGGGAAGGAGCGGTATAGGAGCGGTGAACACACCGCTCCTATCCCGCTCCAAAGATGCTGCTAGCAGGACTTTTTTTACCGTCCTGCTAGCGCACCGCTCCAGTGTGAAAGCCCGCCGGCTTTCACACTGGAGTGAATGGGGCCGGATTTTTTCATGCGGTGAACAGGCGCTATTTTTAGCGCCGCACCGCATGAAAAACGCCCCAGTGTGAAAGGGGCCTTAGACAAAAAGTTAACAAAACAAAACAAAAACACAAAAAAAAGAAAAACAACAACAACAAAAAAAAAAAACTGGCATACTCAATGAACTACTCAGTCTTTTTTCTGCCATGACTTTTCTAGGATTCTAACAACTGCATAAAAGGTAAAAAAAATGCTTGTTTTCAAGTAATTTTATTGAGAGTAATTTTACTTCAGCCAATTGGGCACCTATTATATTTTAATTTCATACAAAAAAACGCCTTTACATAGGACTTAGACATCAGGTCCTTACAAATCCAAACCATAAGAGGGTTATTCCTTATTTAGAGGGAAAATCCATGCAAATAATTCCTGCTTGCCCCTGGGCCATACACGGATTTAAAGCACAGAAAGAGTGGAAGACAGTCTGGCCAGGACTGGCAAATTTAACATGTGTACCATTTACATGATGGACTGGTTAGTCAACGGGAGGAGAAGCTGCAACTGTACTGGAGTCTGACCTGTGTTTAGAAAGCTCATTGTAGTTTGTACACCTTCTGCATTTGTCCACCACAAACCCGCATAAGTAGTAGTCCATTCTAGATTTCTAGGGATACATATATTAAAGCGGAGCCCCACCCAAAAGGGGAAGTTCCGCTTGTTTGCACCCTCTACTGCCACAATTGGTACTTTTTGGGGGGCAGGTGCCTGGTTTTGACAAGTAACCGCTCTCACTTCCAGCTCAGATCAGCACCCCTTCTTCACCCGCAGTCTTCTGGGACACATCACAGGTCCCAGAAGACTACGGGACCATTCGCAAGGCACAGGCGCAGTAGAAAACTGGCTGTGAAGCTGCAAGGCTTCAGTTCCTGTTTCCCTTACTTCAAATGCCAGCGCCTGCACCAAAAGTCGATTAAAGAGCTGGCTCGGGTGAGGACATTGCTGGATCCCTGGACAGGTAAGTGTCCTTATATTATAAGTCAGCAGCTACAGTATTTGTATCTTCTGACTTTGAATTGTTTGGTGGGGGAGCCTGGATCTCCTCTCACCACAGGTAGTTTTATCGGCACAGTTCTACAAGTCATGGAAATTAAAATCTGTCAAAGTCACATGACTTGCTTCTTCTCTTATCACAACATGTTTTCTACAGCATTAGGCACAGAACATTCCAACGGACATCATAGGCTTTATACCACAGCCTGCATTTTATGAATGGCACATAAAATGCAACACTGCAGTGCACGTTGGAAAGAAGACAGAGGTATCTGCTCTATGCTATAAACAGCTCCCTCCCTCATCCTTTAAAACTTCAGACAATGAGGGAAGGGGTAATGCCCTGTAGAAGGTTAAAACCAGGTAGATTTCAGCTGGTGCCACTGAGCTCTGAGCTTTTAAAAAGAGAGGCTAAGCAGCTCTTAAAATACTTGAGCAGAGAGCTTAGAAAACCACTAAGAATGCGAGCGCAGATATGTATTGTAAATAACTGTTTGGTAATGTGTTTTACAATGGTAGTTTTAATGTTTCTTGCTAAAACATATTTTTTCTTCAGGTTTTATAAGTTGATGTTGGTTAATTTTACATTAATTATTTTGTGATACTTTGTTTGCAGGATAGAAAGCCCAGCACTAGCTCTGCATTAGTTGACTGGGAATTCAAATGGGCAATGCACCATTAGGAGAGATGGAGAGGCTGTATCCCTGCTCTGAGCTATTCAACTATATGTATAATATTACATACTGTTAGCTAGGCATACTCGCAATATTAGTATAACAGCAGTATTTTAGCTTTGTAATTAGATCTGCTCAAGCCTACTGCTTGCTGTAAGAGATATAGCATATGCAATATTTCATAGGTTTACACACTCACATTCCCTTTGTGGCCAGGTTCACATATGTGCGAATTGGAGTTTTTCGCATCCAATTCGCATGAGTGTGACCGGCTCTGAATGGAACCCGGTTCATACATGTCCAGGGCGGCCATGGTCCGCATTCCAAAAGGCTCCTGTGCATGTTTGGGTCTGGTTCAGGTGCAAATTCAGGCAAAAATTTGGACCTGATTCACACCTGAACTGGTGAACAGAAACGCGCTCGATCCCATGCTGGGAACCGCGGCCGGACATATGTGAATCTGGCCTGAAAGTCTGTTCAATGGATGTTGTAAACACACAGATATCTATAGAATGCAACAAGACCTTTGCAATTATTGATGAAATCCAGGGTAGTCAGGTTCTATTCATGCGTTACCTGAAGTGTAGGCAGATGTCAGAATTAGTGATCCAAAGTCTACAGACAGCAGGTTCTGAAAAAAGACTTGTGGCAACATTTCTGCTGTACAGTGGTGTAACAGTGTTGTGGGAGCATCACAAGTATCTACTTTACAATTATTTTGGGGCAGATAAAACTGTTAAGTATCGGTTTCAAATTCATGTGCTGGCTCCAAGGAGAAAACTAAACAAGTAGCAGGCTGTACACACATACCTTTGACGTATAAATACATATTTAATAAATGACAAAGGATTTCCAGAACACTATGGGTTAGCTAAAGCTGAGTGGTTGTATTAGAAAGTAGTCATTGCAATGAGTCATTTACTTGTTTATTGTATGTACATTCAGTTTGAATGACTAAGCTATATAAATATCAAGAATTTTTTGGGAACACGGTGGCAAAGAGATAGAAACAAAATGTGAATTGGAACTTTTTTGGTAAAAAAAAAGCTAATTGTGTAACGTCATTAATTACTTGTATAACATCTGGATTTTAGCATTAAATATTTAATACAGGGTACTATATGATACTATGCTCACAGAGCATTCTGGGATTTCTAATAAAGCTGCCAAGTAGCAGCTGCTCACTTGTGGACTGTCTCTCTGTAACTGAAAACCATATACAGTTGTATGAACGGGAGACAGGGAGAGGATGTGTCACTTCCCTGACTCATTCATCTGTGTGTGTTCTGAATAGAATCGAACAGAGGGAGATACAAAATACTCTTTACAGCACAGAAGCGTATATCATGTTTGCAGAACAAAAAAATACACATTTTAATTTTCTGTCATCAATGTGGTAAAGAAAATTTTACAAAATCAATAGGAACTGCCTTCAGGGGCAACACAACAATCACAAGATGTTTTCTTGCCCATCAATTTTAGAAATTCTCAGCGACCTTAGAAAACGTCAGCTTGTTCACAACTATGCATCAGGTGTTCTCACACTGTCTGCATGCTTATTGCAGGTCAATGATTCGGTGCAGGATAAGGATGATGGCTCTGGAACATGCTCTTTAAAAAACAAGTCAGTACTGGCAGCTCCCATATTCCTATCCTGATAGATTCCTTAAAGAACAGAGATAAGCCAGAGCCATGGCTAGTGATATGGGGAGATCGATAGACATGCAATGTGATGTCTATATACAGGGAATATATGCATACGAGTAAAAAAAACAATGTTTCGAGCATCAATCAAAGCTTGCATCTTTTCAAAAACCCCACGTCAAACAAAGTATAAAATATTAAAGGACCCAAGAAGAAAAGCTTTAAAAGGTGCAACCATATAAGAATTACATATGCAATAGATTATATTTAAATTTCTCACCTACAGAATTTTAATAGCTAAGCCAATGTGTCTGAAATTTGCATTGAAAAACGTTGGGTTTCATTTTCTTATGTAAGATTTTGTGTTTATATAAAACATATGTGTTTATATGTAGGTGATCCCCCTCCCAAGTATTAGGGAGTAGGCAGCAATCTGGATAAAGCCATTGGCTACTTCTCACAAATTCACAAGATTTTTTTTTTTCAAATTAATAAAATTCCCATCTTTGGTATGCGAGCTATCATAGATTTCTGATGCGTTGCTAGGTAATTGAATCAGTACCACATTGACTAAAAATAGCATGCTTGTTTTTTTTTTTCCCACCTTAACCTGCTCTGTTTCTGAATGGACATTCACAGAATTATCGTAGAAACCTACAATAGGATACAGGGGCTCTGCTTTGTCTTAATTACTAAATAATTCTAATTTTAGACTGATAGTAAACTTCTCAAAACTTTCACTGTGATCTCAAAATAACATTTCTGCTAAAAATACAAAATTTTCTAATTTTTTTCTAGCAAATAACAATATATACATTATTTGGTAAATATATATATTTTTTTGCATTAACATTCCACTTTTCTGTTCAGTAGCTTCACCTATCATGAAAAAACTAAGCATCTGTTGGATAAACACATGATTAAAAAAAAAAGGTGAACATTAAAAATGACCATAAATGCATGTTTATTCTAGAAAAGTCAACAAAGCAGAAAGAAAAAAATATATATAAAAAAAATATTCTAAATGTAGTATAGTAAAAAGGAAAAAAAAGAAAAAAGCACAATAGATAAATTGAAAAAAATCTTGCACTTACAATTTTTTTCCAGCAGTGTTTGAGCCTCCTCCGTCTCTTACTCACTCCTGAACAGCAATGCAAGAGGAGAGATCTGCTCAAGAAAAAGCTGCAAAGCTTTCGGTTCAATAGGAGATGTTGAGGATTCAGGAAGGAGGAGCGAGCAAGATTTATGGCTTAGTGGCCCCTTATTGGAATGTGAGTATTACTGCTTCTGTTGTTCACAGTGATTGACTGGAGGATAATTATTTGCTCCCTTTGGGAGAATAATAATATAGAGTAATATTAGACAACCAGACTGTGTTGGGTGAAGCACTCATAAACTCATAGGGGAAAGAAAATAAGATTTGAAAAGCATTGGATTCTGTGCAATTACAGCACAACGTGTGTGGAAGTGGTTTTTGCCTCGCATATAGCAAAATATAGTATATTTACATAGAACACCCACACACACTCTGATCTCAATCTCTCTATTATAGCTGTAAAAAATATTATCATAATGTGGCAAAATGTGAGAAAAGTTTACATGCCAAATAAAAATCTGTTAGAATACATTTATAGAAAATCCTGTATAATATTAGACTTGTTATGATTTTAGAATTATCTTTTTTTTTTTTTTTTTTTTTTTTAAGCATTCCACTGGTATTGTACTAGTAAGCATTGATCACATTCCAAAAACTGCCATATTTAGGAGAGTTCTATGGTCACAGTATTATTATTATTATTATACAGGATTTATATAGCGCCAACAGTTTGCACAGCGCTTTACAGCGCAGACAGTATACACATTCATTTTACTACATCAGAACTGTACTGGTAATACTAACAATGATAAGCTTACTTGAAAAATCTATTTTCATGTTGTGAGTGCTGCCTGTCTGTTGGTCATCTCTTTCCACAATCTCCTGAGTTCCCTGCATCCTTAGCAGGTTCTCCTCTGCTGTTTATTTTACATTTTTAAGGACTACACATCCCATGGTACCTTGCTGCCTGCAAACAGCGATTCCTGTACTGACCCCGCCTCCTGAAACTCCTCCTCTTAGCACCTCTGTAGTTCAGAAGGCAGGCCCTGTGAAATGTGTGACACAGCAGTGGCTACCCACAGGGCATAGTGAATACATACAAGTAAATGTGTGAAGGGCTTCACAAAGTAAGCTTACATAATTCAAGAATGTTCAGAATAACAGGAGTAGGCTAGAAATAATTGAAATACAATGTGGAAAAGAATTTATGATTTTGACCATAGATACATTTTAAAGTGATTATAAAGGTTTACATTTTATTTTTCAAAAATAACAAACATGTTATACTTACCTGCTCTGGGCAATAGTTTTGCACAGAGCAGCCCAGGTCATCCTCTTCATGGGTCCCCTGCCAGTGCTCCTGGCTCCTCCCACCCAAGTGCCCCCATAACAATCGGCTTGCTACGGGGGCATTCGTGCGCGTGTAAGCGGGTTGAAAGTTACCCCAGTTAGGTGCTGTCCCAGACAGGAGGAGGAGGGCAACAGTTAATACTTATCTCTAGGTCCGACTCACTAATCCTGTGTTATAAGAGGTACAATGGTCAGGAACAGAGAGCCCTAGGCCTGAGAGCCCCTTACAGGGGTGTGCAAGAGAGCCCAGAGGGAGAGAGAAAGAAAGAATCAGAGAACAGCACACAGGAGGAGCAAAAGAATGTTGCTTACTACTGCCGAGATTTAAAGGAGAAGTCCAGCCTGACCTTGTTTGGCTGGGCTTTTCCTATGGGTCACAGAAGTGCAATTCGTTTTTCACTCCTGTGACCCATTTTCAGCAGAGAGCGGACTGAAGTCCGCTCTCTGCTGACATCACAGGAGTCAGTCCAGGCACCGTGTCATCGCGACAATAAAGTCTGGGTCCGTCAAGTGCCTGGACTGACACCCTTCTCAGCCTCTCAGCTCCCAGCTGAGAGGCTGTGACGGCTGCTACCCGCCCCTCCACAGCTCAGCACTCCAGTGAGCATGGAGGAGCAGAGAGGAGAGATGCTGATTCACAGTCAGCAGCTCTCTGCTCGAGGAGCTGTGAGAACCAAGCCATCGGCAATGTTCGAACGCTCGGTTCTCAGTGTAGAGGAGCCCAGGGACAGATGCAGCATCGACCCAGGTAGGTATGATGAGGGAAAAAATACCCAAACCCATACTTCTCTTTTAAAAGTCATCAAAAACTTGGGGTTCACCCCGAAGACACCAGTTAATGGAGTATGCCCCTGATGGACTCTGTATTATACATGCAGGTATGCCAAGTCAGCACATAGCCTGAGGTAGGGTTAGGGACATAGGAAGGAAGAATGTTTATGTATGTTGGACTTGTAATGCCTTTTGCACTTTTTCAAGTAAAGTTTGAAACCTTGTTCCCGCTTGGTCTGAAGTTACTGAAAGGGGTTTAATTCAAGTAACTGGCACCCTTCCATAGATCCGGTCAATAAGGCTTTTTGGGGTTATGAAGATATTGGTACAAGAGTAATACAGTGTGAAGACACAAGGATAACAGAAGGTAGTGGTGGTATGCTGGACAGGTGTATGTGGACAAGGCTCAGCGTGTACCTTCTACATGCAATTTACAGAGAAGGTGTACATTGTCACAGGGACTTGAGAGTTTACTGGAGAACAGTTACAGTGCAAGTGTACATGGTGTAATGGTCATCTCCAAAACCAGAGGTCCGCCTTAGGCATTTCCCCACAGCAGCCTCAGCCTTGGCCTCAGCCTTGTCCCAGGGCATTGATGATTACGGTACTTAAGTAAAGGTACCCCATGTGAAGTAAAGTGATCCTGTTACAGGTGTCTAGTGTATCCTAGAAAAACCCAGGGGGTAGGCCTTCCATGTGACCCACATGAGCAGAGACGTTTGGAGGGAGGTATTAGCCACCTACACCCCCTCTCTTAAACATGCTCACTCCCGAGCCCCCCCTCCGCTCCCTCCACACTGGCTGTGACTGATGCTAATGGCTTCCCCTGTTGTGTCTGATCCAATGTGGAGGGAGAGAGCCGCAGAGCCTCGTACACATCACTGGATCGATATCGAGCTCAGGTAAGTATAAAGATGGGGATGGGGGGGGGGAGGTGCATGCAGGAAGTTTTACCTTAATGCATAGAACCACTTTAAGTCTGCTGTTGTACTTACTGAGTAACCTCACCAAAAATTCACTTTTAGGTGGGTTTTGACTTCTTGAATTCTGTGATTTGGTCTGTATCATTTAACTGGCATATTATATATATATGTATATATATATAATCAGGAAACTAGACGAACACAAATCACTTGAAACGTTTGATTTGCCCAGTCCACCCTATTCTTACCAATATGTTAAGTACCCATTAAAGTGTATCTATACCCAAAACTTTCCTTTTTTTTGTTTTTGGATATAATGGGAAAAGGAGAACCCCTGTCAGGTTTTACTGCTATCCAGGTCTCCGTTGGAAAGATTTCCCCTCACTTTCTCTTCTGGGGATTATGTTTCACTAAACAGGAAGTGTGGGTAAAATCAGCAACAGGAACACAGCAAACAGTAAAAAGCAGGTTCAAGTATTCCTCTACTCAACTTTAAAAAAAATGTTTTTTTTTGTACTTACTGTAAACTTCTTTTCTCTGTGTTCACTGGAGGACACAGCTTCTACTTTTGATCACCTAATGGGATATAGTGCCACCTGCAGGTGTAGGGTGATAGGTACAATTAAAAACTAAAGACGAGGGTGGACCCAGCTGATGAGCAAAATCCCCCACACTCTGGAACGACTTAAATGGCATAGCAGTGCAAACCAAACAAAGTACAGTATTTATACACACAGGCAGCATAACGTTAGAAGGTACGTGCTGTGTTCTTCAATAAATGCAGAAAAAAGGATTTCCCTGTGAATGCTATTTTTTTTTTTTTCTTTTAACTGGAGGACACAGTTTCTACTTTTAGATCATCACTTACTGGGACAGTGTTACAACAGAGGGGGCAAAAATAAATCCAGACTGAAAGTCTTAAAAGAAAGGTATACAGGCCAACTGAACCTTCACCTGCAAAACTTTACACCCAAATCTGGCATCAGCTGATGGTGCCACATCCACTTTTCAAAACTTGTTAAACATAAACTGAAAATCATGTCAAACTGCTTTAAAAAACCTCTGAAATTATGGGTAAGTGACAGAAAGACCAGGATGCTCTTGCTACTCACATAGAATGCGCTGTAACTGGGAACAGTGTTCCTCTATGCTAGATAACATATTATAGCTTATGGCAATTGGACAATACCTTGCCAGACCTAGCGTGACATAGTAGCAGTCAACGCTGCAGTGGTCCTACATGGATCTTCTATAATCACAAACAAGAAATCTGACCTATGAAACCCAGACATGACATTCAAATACACCCTAACTGACCTGACAATATCCAGAGAATGTAAGTCAGCTACCATAGGGTATACTGGTTTGGAAAGAGGTGGAAGTACAATGTCTTCATTCAAGTGGAAAGTTGATATCGCTCTAGGCAGGGAAAAGTCTTGGACATAAGAGGACCTTGTCCTTATGAAGGACCAAAAATGTAGACTTGCAAGACTTAGGATACCAATTTGCAAACCCATTTGACTAACATATGGGCTAACCCATAGTTTGCAAACATTAGAAGTTGTCCTCTAAACTTTAGTTTATCAGGTAGTGACAACATTTCTTGTGGAGGAGGTCTTTGCTGGCTTGGTCTGCCATGCATGCTTACCCACTGCAAAAGTAGACAGCTTAGAGGACTTAGGGGGTTAATTCACTAATAAAAGAGCAAATTCATCCAAATAAAATATCAAAATTGTGATAAATATCACTAATTCCATAAATATGTGCAGTAAATGCCACAAAAATGTACGGAAATCATAAAAGTAAATGAACTAAAAAAACACATTAGTTATTTCTCATGGCTTGGGCCAAGTGCATTGAATTCAAATTCACGAAGGTTCGCTCAGTAAAATTTTCTTCCAGCAGCGGTCCAAATTTCCATATTTGATCTTTCACAGCCCCAATTTAACACACAGTACCCCCTTTTAGGGCTTGTCATACTGGCCTGCACAGTAAAATGCAAGCTTTTACTGTGCAGGCACCTGTCATTGAAAGGTCTTGGAAAGGGGCTTTTAAGCACATCACACTGTGAATTTATTTTCATTCAATTTTATTAAAATATCAAAATTACATTTTATTAATTTCTATGCACCGCAGCTTGGCAGTGATGTGAAGAAACAAACAGTACATGGAGCTTTCTGGTGAGTTCTGGTTCATTGCTGAAAACTGCATATAGTCTGCACATTGCCATGCAGGGCCGCTGATATAAATCATGGGGCCCCGTACAGCCTAACTGACGGGGCCCCCTTTAGCCCCACCCTGGTCCTGCCCCTGGCCCCTCCTTCAGTCCCACCCTGGCCATGCCCCTGGTCCCTCCTTCAGCCTCACCCCTGGCGACCTCCCCAGATGGTCAGAGACTGCAGACATAGTGCAGGAGATAATCAGAGACTGCAGACATTATACAGGTGATGATCAGAGTACAGGAGATGGTCAGAGACTGCAGACATAGTACAGGCGATGATCAGAGACTGCAGACATGATACAGGAGATGATCAGAGTACAGGAGATAATCAGAGACTGCAGACATGATACAGGAGATGATCAGAGTACAGGAGATGGTCAGAGACTGCAGACATAGTACAGGAGATGGTCAGAGACTGCAGACATAGTACAGGAGATGGTCAGAGACTGCAGACATAGTACAGGAGATGGTCAGAGACTGCAGACATAGTACAGGAGATGATCAGAGACTGCAGACATACTACAGGAGATGATCAGAAACTGCAGATATACCACAGGAGATGGTCAGAGACTGCAGACATACCACAGGAGATGGTCAGAGACTGCAGACATAGTACAGGAGATGGTCAGAGACTGCAGACATAGTACAGGAGATGGTCAGAGACTGCAGACATAGTACAGGAGATGGTCAGAGACTGCAGACATAGTACAGGAGATGGTCAGAGACTGCAGACATAGTACAGGAGATGGTCAGAGACTGCAGACATACCACAGGAGATGGTCAGAGACTGCAGATATGGTACAGGAGTTGATCAGAGACTGCAGATATAGTACAGGAGATAATCAGAGACTGCAGACATACCACAGGAGATGGTCAGAGACTGCAGATATGGTACAGGAGATGATCAGAGACTGCAGACATACCACAGGAGATGATCAGAGACTGCAGACATAGTACAGGAGATGATCAGAGACTGCAGACGTGATACAGGAGATGATCAGAGTACAGGAGATGGTCAGAGACTGCAGACATAGTAAAGGAGATGATCAGAGACTGCAGACGTGATACAGGAGATGATCAGAGTACAGGAGATGGTCAGAGACTGCAGACATAGTAAAGGAGATAATCAGAGACTGCAGACATGATTGATTCAGGAGATGGTCAGATACTTCATTTATGGCTGAACCCAGTGTACAAGTATATAGTATCACAGGGCTCCCTGTATGGGCTAGTATTTAAACCAGCTCTGCAAAATAAAGTCAGTGATTTTCCTTTAAAAGAACAACCAAGTGACAGAAGACAGCATCACATCCAATTTCCAAAATACTAATTTTCTTACAAACAGTGAACTGGTCAGGATTAGTTGAGGACAATTGCCAGTTAATAGGTCTGTGAAGATTCTAGACTAAACCAGCAGTAAATCCTCCAAAAAAATAAAAATCAAACAATCTGTGCAGCACACACAGAGCTCTGACTAAATAGCTGATTATAAGTTGAAATGGTTAACAGCTGCTGCAGAGTCTTCCAGAGACCGTATCAGTGTGATCAGACAAGGTTAGGCAGATAAAAGATAAAAAAGTAACCAGCAAGACTAGAGGGAGGGGAGGCTGATTGGTAACCTGCACACTGCCTGATCACATAGATATCTGGAAGACACTGCAGCCGGCCAGCAACATGTTACTGTGCTCCCGACGATCCTAATGTTTCTATGCAGCCACAGAACTTGTATTGCTGTAGTCATACCTCCTTGTGTCTCCCTCCTTGCTCCCCCATTCAGCTCACTCCAGCACTGTTTACACTCAAATGTGAGCGGGCTGGAGAAGGGGAGGGCTACACTTTTTTTTTATTACTTTGCATTCTTTCATTCCCTGTTTACAGTATATTGCCCGGGCCCCCCCTGCTGACTGGGCCCGGTACTACAGGGCCAGTTGTACTGGCTTATCAGCGGCCCTGTTGCCATGCTGCACTGCTTGGCACCCAGGGGCTCCATTGCAGTGTGAACAGAGCACATAGAAAACAATTGTATTCTATGTGCCCTTTCAGAGACCTGTGTTTTTCTAGTGTAGAGAAATTCAGGTCACTTCACAAGTTTGAAATAGCTCTTACATCAGTGTCCACAGTCCCCCCTTCACACCAGTGTCCTCAAGTTTCCTCTTCCCATCACAGCCCCCTCCTTTACATCACAATCCCTCTTTACATCTGTGTCCTCAGTTTCATATCAAAGCTCCTACCCTCCTTAGAGCACAGTCCTCCCTTTATATTATATTCAACCCTCCCCATATTATAGCCCCGCTTCTTGCATCACAGTCCCCCTTTTATAGCACGTTAACCCCCCTTCCCCTTACATCATCATAGTCCTCCTTTATAACACACTCTCCTCCCCCCCCTTACATCACAGTACTACTTTTATATTCCTGCCCCCCCCCCCCCCCCCCCCCCGTTTCCTTTACATCACAAGCCTACCTACACTATATTACCAAAAGTATTGGGACACTTGCACGCACGTGCACTTTAATGGCATCCTAGTCTTAGTCCATAGGGTGCAATATTATGTTGGCCCTCCCTTTGCAGCTATAACAGCTACAACTCTTCTGGGAAGGCTGTCCACAAGGTTTAGGAGTGTGTCTAGGGGAATGTTTGACCGTTCTTCCAGAAGCGTATTTGTGAGGTCAGGCACTGATGTTGGACAAGAAGGTCTGGCTCACAGTCTCTGCTCTAATTCATCCCAAAGGTGTTCTGTCGGGTTGAGGCCAGTCAAGCTCCTCCACCCCAAACTTGCTCATCCATGTCTTTATGGACCTTGCTTTGTGCACTGGTGGGCAGTCATGTTGGAACAGGAAAGGACCACTGCAGGGGTCCCAATACTTTTGACAATATAGTGTACATCAAGGGACATTTAAAAAAAAAAAATCAATAAAAAAACTTGTCCAAAACTCTGTGTTTTTTATATTTACTTGCTATTTTTTTGTGAATGAGTGGGATATTATGTACCCCTTTACTCATTCACATGGGGGAGGTGGTATCTGAGGGGCCACCCTTATTCTTAAATTGGGCTTCTAGATTCTGATAAGCCCCTTACCTACAGACCCCACAACCACCAGGCTAGGGTGTGGGGAACAGACCCTTAACAGACCCTTAACCTGTGGTATCCTCCATGTTGAGGGCATGTCCCTTGGTAATGGTTCAAGGTGTGGGGGTTCACACTCTTGAGCTCCCTTTCCAGGTCTGCCAGGCTGCATGTTCAGATAGGGGGCTAGTATGGATTTAAGGAGGGGACCTCACACCATTTGTTTTGTTTTTTTTGGATCCCCCTTCAAATTCATACCAGACCTAAAAGGGCCTGACATAGTTTGTAGAGGAATCCACATGCCATTTTTTTTTAAATAATTTTACCTGTACAGGGCTCCTTTATTTACATTCACCTGCCAGCTGAGAATCCCTGGCTGACTGCTAAATGAGCAGGACTGGGATGAGTCACTGGTTGTTAGGAAGCTGGCTCCATAGCAATCAGCGGCTCTGAGCTGAAACTGTCACATTAGCAGTGGTAGGAATACCACCGCTAAAGTGAATTAACTAGTCTCCTTCCCCTACAAAAAAAAAAAGGCAGCAGCATGAAAAACACGTCAAAAACAATGTCGTACTACAAAATCGCACTGAAAATCGGTTTAAGTCACAGCTGCACTAGTGTAAATTTAGCCTTAGTGAAATCCGGTAAAAGTGGTTGATATTTTAGTAATGTACACAATAAGGGCTCATGCACACTGTGCCTTAAAAAATACAGCTTTAACAGGTGTTTACAGCCTGAAAAACCCCACCGGTGTGTCTACAGGCTAAAAAATAACATCAAAAATAAAACAAAGTTGTGCTACCATCAACAAAAAATGTAATATAAAAATTAATAATAAGTGCAGCCAGCATCAACAATGATTTCAATTGTGAAAAAGTGCAAGAAATAAATAATGCAGGGCTAAAAGGAACATGCCAACCCCAAAAACACTTTTGGGGAGAATATTCACCAAGTGAACTTGTGAATGTAAAACTATGAGTCAACATGTTAGAACGTATTCATAACGTTTGACAAAAAAGAAAAAAGAAAAGAGGAATCTATGTGAGCATATCACAGTCACACATACTAAGAAAACACAAGAAAGTCCATCAAGTGTATAATTCAGGTAAGTCAACTCGATAGTTCAGCATATAATGAAGTTTCTAGATGTTTCATAGAAGTAATCAATATAGTCTCTTAACCACTTTCAAACCTGACCATTTTGCTGGCCAAAGACCAGACCACTCTTTCCTGCAACATTGCTTCTAAACAAAATTGACGTCCCTTTTTCCCCACAAATAGAGCTTTCTTTTGGTGGTATTTGATCAGCCCTGCGTTTTTTATTTTTTGCGCTATAAACAAAAGAAAGAGCGACAATTTTGAAAAAAAAAAAAAACGCATTATTTTTTACATTTTGCTATAATAAATATCCCCCAAAAATGTCTAAAAAATTTATTTTTTTCCTCAGAATAGGTCGATACGTATTCTTCTACATATTTTTGGTAAAAAAAAAATCGCAATAAGCGATTATTGATTGGTTTGCTCAAAAGTTATAGCGATTACAAAATAGGGTTTTATGGCATTTTTATTAATAATTTTTTTTTTTTTTACTAGTAATGGCGGCGATCATCGATTTTTATCGTGACTGCGACATTATGGCGGACACATCGGACATTTTAGGGACCATTGTCATTCATACAGCAATCAGTGCTAGGGGCGTGTTTCTAACTATGGGGGGCATGGCTGCTTGTGACACGTCACTGATCACAGGGAGCAGAGATCAGTGACACTGTCACTAGGCAGAACGGGAAGATGCTTGTTTACATTAGCATCTCCCCGTTTTTCCTCCCCGCTAAACGATTGCGGGTATCCCAGCGGCGATCGAGTCCGCGGGACCCGAAATCCAACTCAAGGAGGTCCCCACCAGCATGCACGCGATGGCACGGCGGCAAATTTAAAGGGACGTACCTGTACGCCCATTTGCCTGTCCGTGCCATTCTGCTGACATACATCTGTGTGCGACGATCAGGAAGAGGTTAAGGGCACAAATAACAGGTATCATAGTAGGTATGACTTTGCATGTGATTGTTATAGATGTACATCAATCATCAAGGAAAGGCAATGGGTACTCTTACCCCAGGGTGTGGACCCACACACCAACGGTGGTGAGTCGTTTAAGCATAAAACGATCCTCCACGATAAATCATCCAACCAGGATCTCTGCGGACGGGGTGGTGCGTAACGACATCAACTTCCAGAAGATCTCATGAGAAGTAGTCACCATCCGAACATCAGAGAGAAGGTGAATTAGTACCTCCACCCGGCGAGGTAAATCATGGGAAAGGAAAAAATAAAAAGGCCTCCACATAGAGCAGATCACTCCGGTATAAAAAAATTATTTAAATAAAATGAGAATTTTTTTTTTACAAAACATCCCTCACGATGTGTACAAGCATGATCACAGACAAGAATAAAAAAACGTGTTTCGTACTAAACATACTTCAACTGGAGCATAAACCTGCCATTGAATACCACGCCATAAATACTGATCCTTAATAAAATACACATCAGCTGGTGTTTCCGTTTGGCATCGAACTAATCGTCCAATGACAAACCACAAACGCTCTGCAACTCTTTTCACACAGCATATATTGCGGACACTAAAGTCTGATAGCCAATCAGAAAAAAAACATCAAAAGTGCGTTCAGGAGAAGAAAAGCACAGAAAAAACCTGAACATGCCTAAACATGGTTAAAAGCTAGATGCGCTTAGATGCATTTGCGCGTTAATGCACTCCAATGGGCAGAATAAATTAATATTAACCTAAGCGTGTCTCAACGCTTGTGCAATAGTTGGCTTTTAGGCACGTTTTTTTGAAGATATTTTCTCCTGCAGGAGTTCTGACCTTGAGCCTGGGTTCACACTATAGCGAAAAGCAGACATCGCATGTGATTCGCACGCACACTGCAGCGCCGATCGGATTCGATGTTTGTGCAATGCGAGTTTGGCCATACAGCTGTATGGCTGAACTCGCATTGGATTCGCATAAAAAAGGGGCAGGGACTTTTTTTCTCCCCGCACTGGAATCGGATCGCATGGCAAAACTGTGGACTGTGTAACAAGTCAGTGTGTGCATGGCTGTGAGGATAGGCCAAGGGTTGAAACGTAAATCTTGCTGAGACAAGAGAAAGAGCGCTATGACTAGAGAGGATCTTACCGCCCGAGCAAGCCCCACCCAGGCCACAAAATCCCCTGGCGTTTAAGCCAGATGGTTCAAACCAGCTGTGTTAACCCCAGTTAAAGGAGTGCTAGTGGTTGTCCCTAGCAACATGCTTCCAGGTGTGCCTCAGAGTGGGAAAAGAAAAGCTGGATTAGGCAAAGATGCCTGTATGGTGTTTTTGTTGTAGCGAGTGGGGACATGCTGTTGCTCAATGTCCCTTGCCCTTGTGAGCAGCACGAGAAACTGATAGGGAGCAAAGGCAGAATGTGGACTTCTGTGGCAACAACATTAAGACCAGTTGGGATGTTTGTAGAGTCTGAGATTCACCTGCCAAGGGTTGTGACAAATAGCATGGCTGAAAGAATGTTGGCGCAGAGTAATGTGACAAGTGTACTGTATTTTCTGTTAAATCCCAGTGTCCATATGTAACAATGGGGTGGAGATAACAGCTGCTATTTCCACATTGACCCCTGCAGAGTCTGGTCCACTCCAGTCGCAAGGACTGGATAAGGGTGTATGCATGGCAGATGTGTTATCCACAGCCCAACAGACAAATAATGGAAAGTGTAAAAGTGACAATGTGACTGGCTATAATTTGCTATGGTTCACTGTTGCTGAAAGAGAGGAATGAGTATGTAGGCAGGTTGCCTGCTCTGGTTTAGTGAGTGAGTCTACCTGGCTGCCCAGGTTGGCATAGCCCAAAGAGGTAGGCCTCCTATGTGACCCACACTTGGCACCCGACGAGTTAATGGGGAACCTATGGAGGAGGTTTCATCTGCCTACTACACATGCACCCTACTAGCCTCTTTTAAATGTGTCAACTTCTGAAGCTTCAGTGGATGAGCCCCTCTATGTCTGAAAAAGGAGAAGCCCCTAAAAATGTTGTGTAATGTATTAAGAGAAGACATTACTGTAATTGCTTGAAGTTGTAAAAGCACACACCTGGGTGTCTCCAACACAGTCAGTGGAGCCAGGTAGCACAGGCAATACTAAGCAGTATTGGTCAAAAATGGAACTGGTTAGTACAATGCTG
Source organism: Lithobates sylvaticus (assembly GCA_028564925.1). NCBI lineage: Eukaryota > Metazoa > Chordata > Amphibia > Anura > Ranidae > Lithobates > Lithobates sylvaticus. The sequence goes on along the minus strand of CM053035.1, from coordinate 150,168,919 downwards.
GTTAACGCTGTAAAAAGTGGTCTCACAGTTTCCTGCAAGGGTGATTCCAGATACCAGTTTGTATAGAGGATGCTCAGGAGGTTTGCTTGAGACAGCAGAAATAATTAGTAGGGTATCATCCATGGGTGCAATGTGTCTGAGGGGGGCTGGTGCCCACTGTGACCTCACCAGTGTTGGTCATCTTACTTTAAAAAAGTAATTAGTTAAGTTACAAATTACTTCTCCCAAAAAGTAATTGCGTTAGTAACTCAGTTACTACATTGGAAAAGTAATTAGTTACGTAGCAAAGTAACTGACTTTTTTAAAAAATATTCTATACGTGTAACTAAGGGGCGGGTCTAGTATTACTGTAACCAAGGGGCGCATTTATTATTATTGTTATATATCGTGTAACCAAGGGGGCTGCTCTATTATTACTCTAACCAAGGGGCAGATCTGTTATAGCGTGTAAGCAAGGGGCGGGTCTATTATTATTATATCGTGTAAGGGGGGGGTGGCTACAGAAGAGGGCGAATATTAAATTAATGGGCAGAGCTCGATATATAACAATAATAATAAATGCGCCCCTTGGTTACAGTAATACTAGACCCGCCCCTTACTTACACGATAGACGCCCCTTGCAGAGTAGCATGAGCATCAGGAGCGTGCGGCATCGCCTTGTACAATTACATAACTGCACCTGCGCGGTGTAGAGTTCACTCAGAGCTGTTTAGGTTCGGCAATTTTCGGAAGCTCCGTAGTCCTTCGTACTGCGCAAGCCCTGCGCCTGCGCAGTACAGGGGGTCCTTATCCGACGGGGGAACTTTTTCGGCAGGACACCGGAATTACACTACTGCCATCTAGTGGCGGTAGATGTAATTGGGGTAACTAAGCCAAAGTAATGGGAACTGAGTTACTATGAGGGGAAAAGTAATCAGTTAGATTACTAGTTACCCTCTAAAAGTAACTGCGTTAGGTAACTCAGTTTATTTTAACTCAGTTACTTACATCACTGGACCTCACACATTGCACCAATTGAGAACTGCTGCAGCTCCATCTGTCCTTTAATATGCCCCCCCTCTTATACACACATATATATATATATATATATATATATATATATTGTAACCTGGGGGACAGGTAGCAGGTACAAAGCTCCCTGGGATGAGCTGTTTATTTAGGCACAGATACCAAATCCACTGAGGTAGTGAAAACAGTATTGGAAAAAGTACAAATATACGGCTTGACAGATAGAATGATTTTAGGTTGTGTCCGCCCGGTATTTGTAGCAGCGCTATATGGTATTTTCACAGATTAATGTGAATAAATTATTAGAGAGAGTGCATATTTGAAAAATTCATATCTGATAAATAATGTGGAATACTTATTGCAGAATAATAAATATTTGAATAAAAAATTATAAAAATTATAATATATTACATTAAAATAATATATTAAAAGTGCACGTGAATAAAAATTATATAAATAATTAAATTAAATTATGTAAAAGGGTTGAATCAATAAATAAATATATGGATAAAACCAACGTGTCTCAAAAACAACAAAGTGCTACAAAGTCCACGTGTTCCACAAGATCATCCAATCACGTAAGTATGAGCAATAATTTGTGACAGTTCTAAAGTTATAAATTCTTGTGCTGAGATTCCGTGACTTCCACCATAGATTTCACCGTGTGGGAAGGCTGTCCCCTTTTGGGGGTACACTCACCAGAAATATACTTTATATGCGCCTGTAGTAAAAATTTGTATGGACCTTCTCCTCCAACATCAGCAAATAAAACCTTGCGGGTAAATATAACCAGGTACCAGCCTTTTCCTCCAGTATCAGTCAGTCATATCATCCTCAGCGTGGTTTGTTTATATGTACATGTGTGGAGACAAATATTGGGCCACATAGCGTAATATTGCTTAAAATATTTATTGAAATAATTTCCCTTTAATTTGTAAAAGTTATATAGTATCTATACAAATCCCCCCTAGTGGGTTCTGCGTACCGAAAATAAGATAAAAAACAGCATTCAAGAATAAGTATAGCGGTGTACTGTGCCTGCTCTGGCCGGATGTGGAGTTTTTCTGTGCCTTCAGCGAGGCAAACAGCGTCCTTCCTGTCCGGATAGCCGTGGAGCGCACCGTGGACCGCAAATACGTCTGACGTCACTTCCTGTTGACCTACGCCCTGACGCGTTTCGTCATTTCCGACTTCTTCTCGACTTCTTCCCGACTTCTTCTCTTCAGCCCTCGAGAAGAAGTCGGAAATGACGAAACGCGTCAGGGCGTAGGTCAACAGGAAGTGACGTCAGACGTATTTGCGGTCCACGGTGCGCTCCACGGCTATCCGGACAGGAAGGACGCTGTTTGCCTCGCTGAAGGCACAGAAAAACTCCACATCCGGCCAGAGCAGGCACAGTACACCGCTATACTTATTCTTGAATGCTGTTTTTTATCTTATTTTCGGTACGCAGAACCCACTAGGGGGGATTTGTATAGATACTATATAACTTTTACAAATTAAAGGGAAATTATTTCAATAAATATTTTAAGCAATATTACGCTATGTGGCCCAATATTTGTCTCCACACATGTACATATAAACAAACCACGCTGAGGATGATATGACTGACTGATACTGGAGGAAAAGGCTGGTACCTGGTTATATTTACCCGCAAGGTTTTATTTGCTGATGTTGGAGGAGAAGGTCCATACAAATTTTTACTACAGGCGCATATAAAGTATATTTCTGGTGAGTGTACCCCCAAAAGGGGACAGCCTTCCCACACGGTGAAATCTATGGTGGAAGTCACGGAATCTCAGCACAAGAATTTATAACTTTAGAACTGTCACAAATTATTGCTCATACTTACGTGATTGGATGATCTTGTGGAACACGTGGACTTTGTAGCACTTTGTTGTTTTTGAGACACGTTGGTTTTATCCATATATTTATTTATTGATTCAACCCTTTTACATAATTTAATTTAATTATTTATATAATTTTTATTCACGTGCACTTTTAATATATTATTTTAATGTAATATATTATAATTTTTATAATTTTTTATTCAAATATTTATTATTCTGCAATAAGTATTCCACATTATTTATCAGATATGAATTTTTCGAATATGCACTCTCTCTAATAATTTATTCACATTAATCTGTGAAAATACCATATAGCGCTGCTACAAATACCGGGCGGACACAACCTAAAATCATTCTATCTGTCAAGCCGTATATTTGTACTTTTTCCAATACTCTTGTTTACATAAGCAGCTGCTTCAAAATGTGTATATAGATCTTCTATACTCTCACATTTTTATTTGAATTGTCCTTCACAGACAACCTTAGTATTCGATTTTATCACACACACACACACCTTTGATATTCATTTATTTAATTATATTTTAATATACACAGGTTTTTCACTAGAATATATATTTTCATTTATCTATATATTTATTATCACATATTATATATATTTATTTATTTATTTATATATATGAGCACTTCTTTGGGATTTTGATCACCCACCATCCCAAATACTAGTACACAAACCCAAGGAGCGCAGAGCGGTGTTTTAAATAGGAGGGCAGAAAATATAAACACCCCTTTCTTAGTGAAAACAGTGCTGGGTTTATTTAAATACAAGTCCATACACAGGTGCTGCACAGTCTTCCAGAAAACACATCAAAACAGAAATAACCAAACAAAAGTCCTAGCCGTGTCTCGGCTCTAACTATAACATACACCGTCTCTAACTATCAGGCTGAGCAAGCCTACCGCTTGTCAGTTTTCTGTAAAGAGTTTTAAAGGGTTTTGCCAACCTTTTGGCTCCTCACAAACCATCCCTGTTTGTGTGTCCCAGGCAGAGAGCAAAGGCTGTTTGCTCAGGTGAGCTTAAATTAGCCTGGAGAGGAGGACTAAGATCCGAACTGGATCATGTCTCAGAGACCTCTGAACGTGTATGAGAGGAGCCTGGGAGATGTATAAACCCCGAACAGGACTTCTCCTGGCTCTCTCTGGGACTCTCTGCTACAATATATATATATATATATACACATATACACACACACACATACACCTGTGTGTACTGCGCCCCCCCCCCCTCCCAGTGCAGCACCGATCCTCAGCTTTCCCATAGGTGTCAGCTTGGGAGCAGCAACGGTGTCTGTGCAGCTGCTGTGTCCCAATTAACATGAATGGGACTGCCTGCACATGGATGCACAGAACAGCTGTGCATTACCATGCACATAAACATGGGCCTCACACGGGTGTACACTTTAGAATTTACCAGGAATTGTGTATGTTATGTGTTTATATGCACGAATAATGATTTTTTTTTTTGTGAAAACAGTGATTTGCACAACTGCCATTACAAGGATTGTACTGGAGTCAGTTAATGTCCCAGTACCATCCCAGAGTGACCTGGGGGAATTATACTGGGGACAGTTCGACCCAGGGGGGATTATACTGGGGGACAGACTGACCTGGGGGGAATTATACTGGGCGACAGATTGAACTGGGGTATTGTACTAGGGAACAGATTGACCTAGGTAGGAGAGATTATACTGGGGGCCAGATTATACTGGGGAACAGACTGGCCTGGGGGGAGAAGGATTATACTGGGAGACAGAATGACCTGGAGGGGGGGTGATTTTACTGGGGAACAGACTGACCTGGGGGAGGGATTATACCGGGGGACAGACTGAATTCCCCTGGGGGGAATTATACTGGGGGACAGACTGATCTGGGTGGTTTATACTGGGAGGAATTGTTTTATTGAACCTTGCCCCTTAAACCTCTCCCACCATTAACACAGTTTGGCCACACCCACTGTTTGCTCTTCTGCTGGTGTGCCCAAAGGTGCCCCAGGTCTAGCAACACCCCTAGCACTACGGAAACCATACCCGTTCTTCGCTATGGCATACTAAGTGCACCACATTTTTGAAATAATGAAACAATGGGGCACAACATATGATCCTGCACACATTGCCACTGATTTCATAAAACGACCAGTGGCAGAACTACCAGCGTTGCAGCAGTCACACTTGCGAATGGGCCCTGGTGTTCTGCCACTGTGGGGGGCTCCAGGACCCGGCATCTCCTCTTGCATGTTCGGGTGTCAGTTCATTATGCAGTGGAGGCTAGGGAGGGGGCAATCAGCAGCTCTGCAGTGCCCGTGAGGCACGAGGTCTCCCTTCGGCTATCAGGTCACTTTCCTCTACAGTGGTAAGGGGAGGGGCCTCCGTAGTTGCCAACTGTTCCCATCTAGGGAGATCCCAAACTCCTCTCCAGCAGCGGATAAGGTGTAAGGTGGCGCTCGGGTTCTACTCCTGCAGAACATGGCCGAGGCGGAGCCTGCTGAGGCTTGCATTTTGATTGGGCTGGACTTAGGGAGGGGTTTTTTCCAGCCTCAAAAGGTGATGGCGCTTGGTCCGCCTTCTGGTGCAGATGCAAGCTTCATTGAAAGACCCAAGGAGAGAGTGGAGCAGACGGTGGAGCATTCCAAGTTGTAAATGTGCACCAGGTTAAGCTTCTCCTAAATCAACAGATCTGGTAAGCAGCAAAGTGTGACCTTATGGAGACGCTGGGGTTCAGTTAAGGGTGGACATCTGTGTGCATGCACACACACCTCCACCCTTAACTAAAATAGAGGGAACCTCTGTGTCTCCACCGCCAGCCAGTGTATGTTGTCAGTGATCAAGTTTACAGATTTCATTGTTATTGTCACCAGGGAAATCCCACAGCTCGCAATAGGAGTAAAGGGCCCTGGATGAGTGGCAAGGGCCACAAGATGGGGTCAGGGGGGCCCTTCATGGTTTCTAGCACCGGGGGCCCATTAGGTTCTAGTTACACCTCTGTAAACGACTCTAGAAATAACAGATATGTTAGAGGTCTCTCTGCCTGCTGGTGCATTCCAAGGTGCGACTGAGCAGTAGTTGGCAGTTGGTCTCACTCACTGGAACTCATGAGAAGGAAGGGTGGAAAATAGACGCAGCCATGGTAGAGATTCCAGGCGTCAACCACAAAGAGGTATAGGTTAAGGTACCCGGAGACGCTCTAGAAGGGAGTGCCAACAGTGCTGGTCACAGTAACCGTGAAATATGTGAACCATTATTGAATGTTTCTGTGAATAAGGTTTTAGTTGCTATCATGGGTAACCACAAAAGGGTTGATAAAAATTACTGACGCTGAGTAAAGTTGGTAAATGTGTCAGGAAAGTCAGAGTACCCCTGGAAAGAAATAATAAGGCCAGAAATCCCATGAGAAGAGGGAGAAAGCTTAGTGTAAGAAATAGTGGGACCCATTGAGATTCAGGGTAGGGTGTACATGGAAGCACACCCCCCCAAAAAATGGCTGGGCCTACATGGTTAACAGCTGGCACTTGCCAAAATGTAAGTGGTATTTTACCCACTTACCTCCAATAAATTGAACTTAGTTTGGGTTCCCCTCTGGGATAAAAAGAGAAAGGCTGATCCATACTGTATGATATTCTAAGACCTATGTCACAGTGAGGACCCTGTGAACTCACCATCAGCAGTATCGTTTTGGAGGACACAACAGGGAATGAAAACTTGCTTTGTGTGTTGATCCCTCGCTATCTGGAGAAGCAAGTACTCCCTCAATTGCGACTCAGATTTTGCATCAGATTTTGTCAAAAAAGAAAACAATTCCTCCTAGACGGAACAGATGAGTGAGCGGCAAATAGGTAACCTCTCAACATTTTCTAGTGATCCTGATGAAGTCCCACTAGTGACATGGGCCTTACAGTTAGATCTGCCCACTGTAATTCCTGACTCTCTCCCTGTCCACCTGTGCGTTTTGGGTTTTGGGTTCGTACTTTATTTGCGCCAGCACCTCCTATAGCAGTTTTAGAATAATGTGAATATTAACCAAGGATTGGTGCCCTGGGGATGAATACAAAAAAGTAGCTGCCCCTTTAAAGTGAATGAATCACCAGTGGTAAAGTATTGTGTGAAACAATAATGAAAAAAACATATATATAATGTCATTGGCATATAACACTGCAGAGTGAATCAAATACAAAATAAACATGTAGCAAGCTTAGAGTCTGTGCATGATAATAGTCCCAACACGGATACAAATTGCTCTTAAAAAAACTTCTAGTTCTTCCACCACGAGTGCCCAATGGGAAGGTGGCAACTCACCAAAAGGTGTTTCACCCCTTTTCACAGGATGGTCAAAATGCGCATTTGGAATACCAAATTGATTCCACTCTCAGCACCACTCCACTCCAATGACCCCTCAGGATAAAGCTAGGATGTGAAAAATAACTCCACAGGAGACATAGATGAAAGTCTTATAGTGTAGTAACTTTTAATGAAAGTTTAAAAGCAGTAGTAATTACAGATTGCACTCACATGTAAAAGTGCCTGGCACTAGGTGTAAGCAGCATGTGCAGATATGGCTAATCCTCCAGCGGTGGCGTGTAATCCACGTCTCGCTCTGGATAGTAAAGCCTGTGTGGGGAATCAAAAGGGACCCGGAAGTTAGCCGAGGATCATTAAAAGTTTCTACTATGAGAGTTTCATCTATGTCTCCTATGGAGTCATTTTTCACATCCTAGCTTTATCCTGAGGGGCCATTGGAGTGGAATGGTTTTATAAGCATACAGAAATAATTCTAACAGCAAGAGTGGAAACCATTCATAATGACTACAGAACCTGGAATTCAGCCTAGAGATCATTCTGGACAAAGATCACATTTAGGTTCAAGTTGCATTGTAGGGGTCTAATAAGATATTTCCCTAGTTTTGGAGAGATTTGTTCTTACTTCTTGTGTCTATAGGACAGAAAGTGAAGGGTAATCTCCCCAATGGGACACAAGTACAGCGTTAATATAGTAGATGAAAATATTTTCAGCAACAAAATGAACACTATTTTAGTCGACTAAAATACAACTAAAACAATTCAGATGACTAAAATACGACTAAAACTAAAACTTAATTTTAGTCAAAAGACTGACTAAAACAAATTTTGACGTAAAAATTAACACTGCACAATTGGTAACAAAACCAACAGATTTGTTACCTACTATATTTAAAATAAAAACAAATCTTTTGATTTTAGATATGCTCTGTCACTTGTTAAAAAGAAAAGAAAAAAAAAAACACAGGCTGAAAAGCTTTCTGCATCTGACCAGGGCCATCTTTAATGCGGGGCAAAAGGGGCAGCTACCCTGGGCCCAGTCATTGTTGTGGGGCCCAAAGCAGCTGCCCCTCAAGCCAATGCTGTTAAGTGGATTTGGCTATCATGTATGAAGTTTTCTCCTAGTAACTTTGTATCCTGCCCGAGCCTGGGTTAATTGTCCAGGCAGTGTCCCATCTACTGACCCCACCCCCTCCTGGGCTGGCCCCGACCCTCCCCCTTAGCTGAGTTTAAGTCTCTTTTTTTTGCCAAGTAGTGTGTGTGTCCCTCAGTGACAGCATGTCCTGCCCTGAGCCACCTCTGGAAACTTTCCCTGAGCGTCCCAGCTGCTGCAGAACTTCTTGAAGTGGGGATGGCATGGCTGCTAGGTGGTGTAGTGCGGGGCAGTGATTGGTAGCTGTGGGGTTCCCAAACCCTGAATATCCCCCTTCCCATCCTCCCTTCCTGCCCCCCATCTACTCGACTCTCAACAAATAACGCCCACCTCCTAATCCTCACCAATAACCCCCCAATCTCTCCACCTCAACAAATAACTCATCACCTCTCGTCCCTCAACAATAACCTCCCACCTTTCCCCCCTCAACATATCACCTCTCTGCCCTCAACAAATCACCCCTCCCGCCTCTCCACCTTTCAACAATAACCCCCCTCCGGTCTCTCCACCCTCAACAATAACCTGTGTAATGATGGGGGGGGGGGGGGGGTCCTGTGTAATATTGGGGGTAGTGTGGGGAGAGTGTCCTGTGTAATTATGGCGGGGGGTGAAAAGGCATGGAGGGGCCCAAGAAAATGTTTGCCCAATCAATATTAAAGACAACACTACATCTGACACTTGTGCATGTGTGCTGGGTACCTGGTCCTCTGCTGTGTGCAGTGTTCATCTTGCTGGCCTCTGCATCATTACCGTGTCCTGCAGCGATGTAGGTATCTCTCCTTGTAGTCATTTTTTAAAGGTTTGCAGCACCACTGCAAACCTTGTGATGTGTGAATGCCATTCTGTGCAGAAGTGTACTGTGAGCCCAAACTATATGATGACCCAGAAGATAACAGGTGACCAATGACCATTTCCAAGGTTTGATAACTTTAGTCATCTTGTCATGATTAAAGTGACTCCGTCATTATCCTAAAAAAAATCAGTGAGAAGCACCCTATAAAAAAATTGGTTGAATATTTACCTCTTTCAGCCATCTGCAAGGGAAATCATTACTCACTCCAAGAGCGGAAGACGTCGCTGCTATCTGATACTTCTGGGTGGGTCAGATGGTGTGTCCTTCCCACACAGTGTGGTTCCTCCTGCCAGCTCCTAATTCACTACATGACCCAGTAGTGAAATAAGGGGTGGCAGGAGGAACCACAGCACCCAGCTGGGGACATGCTGACACAAATGTTAGATAACAGCAGAGCCTATACTGTAGCTATACTCTAATGAACAATGATTGCCCTTACTACCTGCTATAAAGGTAAATACACAGATTATTTGCCTTTTATTGGAGTTGATTTACTAAAGACTAATAGGAAGTTCACTTTGCAAGGGAAATTGCACTTTGCATGGGAATTTTCCCCAAAGATTAGTAATCAAGGCAAAATGTCACATTGCAAAGAATACCCAAATGCTAAGAAATAAAAAAGAAAAAATGCATTTCAGTTTTTTGCTTGCACATGTGTTATTGTAAAAAACTTTGAATCTGAGTCTACAGGGCTCATAGAGATACAATTGGTTTTACACCCTTGTCATTTAAACGTTATGCTAAAAAGTGAGCGTGTCACTATATTTACAGTATAAAACTCAATGGGGTTGATTGACAAAAGGCTATTCGCTTTGCAAGGGATATTGCACTTTGCATGGGAATTTTTTCAAAAATTGTCCTAGCATTTGATTGGGTATTCTTTGCAACATGAAATTTCACCACATTTACTAAGCTCTAAGAAAAATTCCAATGCAAAGTGCAACTTCCCTTGCAAAGTAAATAACCTTTACTAATTTAACCCCATTGAGTCTTATAAATATAGTGACGCGGTCACTTTAAGCTTAACAACATAGGACCATCAGGCTTGGAAAGGAAGTTTGGATAGCAGGGGTGTAAAAACCAATTGTATCTCTATCCCCATAGATCCAAATTAGAAGGTTATACAGTAACAAAGGAAGCTGTAGAAATACATTGATAAGGTATATATATATATATATATATATATATATATATATATATATATATATATATATATATATATATATATATATATACATATACATACATACATACATATATACATACAGAGAAATAGAGAAATAAAAGCTATTTTTAAAAAACTGCTATGTTCATCAATACAACTTAATTAAGTGAATATATGACCTGGCCTGGGAGAGTGACTTTTTCAATGTACGATCGAAGAAGCACAGTGATTACTAATTGACAGAGTAGTTAACATAATTCTTGTTGTCATTTCCTTTTTTTTTTCCATGGCTGTTCAATGTATTGACTGAATACTAAATAGGATGATGCAGTGTTTTAGCCTTTAATGCATCATAAATGAGCGTAGACAGCGTAATTAAAGAAGAAATATAGCACAATTCTTGTAGTTTTTAGTGAAAGGAGATTGGGTTTTAATCACTTGTTTTCCAGGGATGAGGCCCTGTCCTCTCTAGGGAGGCATCTTATAGGGTGATAATGTGGTAATGCACCGAACTACATTGATACCAAACCTCTACACCATCTCCCAACTCTCTCTGTTACAAATCAATAAAGGCTTTTCATTATTCGGACATCTGTTGTAATGTAATGTATGCAGTTACCTTGGTGCAGTTGACTTGTCAGATTTTTCCAGTTTTGGCAAAATGCAAAACCTCTATTTGATTAGTCGATCTGTACAGTAATATGGAGGAGTCCTAACTTACAAATAGAGCATTGGTAGCGACCTCCTCTATTATATTGGATTGAGTGGTTTTATTACAATTTTTTAAAAATAAAAAACAAAATCAAAGAATAATTTGGGCAGCTGAGTTGACGTGCAGCAGCCTTCCATGTTTGATCTAGCTAATAGGGCGGGCTTAAATGTAAGTCTGTTTGTTTATTATGTTATTTAACCCTTTGATTTCTACGGGGGGGCTGAATTAATAAGAAAAATGTATTTATTTGACGTCAGGCTGGCGAGCATTGGAGGCTCTTATGCCTGTTTTAGCAGCGCCATCTCCATACATTGGGGGTGCAGAAAACAGTATGCCACCCCCCGGTCGATCGGTCCATCGATGGCACTTACCCCATCGCTGTCGGCTTCCCCTGCTTGGCGGCGCCCTCCTGTTCTCCTGCTCTCCACGGGTCGCCACAGCGATGGCTTCCATTTTCTACCTCCTCCTCAGCGGCCAATCGGGAGTCTTCTCTTTCCGGCCAATCGGAAAAAAGGTCCCACACCCACTTCTGATTGGCCGGATCAGTGTTACAACAGCAAATATTCATTCGTTGTTGTAACACACATGGGTGGGCTCTGATTACATTCTCTGCGACCCAAGCCCACCCTATTGGTGCCCCCCCCAAAAGGGGCCAGACTCATGAATAGGGGGTGGCCGCGGCGGCCGTGAATAGATTCATGCTATGCATGAATCTATCCATTGCATATAGGGGGTGTCCTGGAGAGAGGGGGCAAGGCCCCGGGCGCCCCTAATGAACGGGCCGCCGCTGGTGAATACATTATCATTATTAAGTATAGTTTTGAAACTGAAGGGTTTCCTATCAGACTCCAAAGGGATGCTGGTAGAGTAATTGGCTTCTGTCTAAATTTGCCCTAGTATGTGTGTATGAATGTGTGTTAGGGACCTTAGTTTGCAAGCTCCATGAGGGCAGAGATTGATGTGGATGTTCAATAAATATGTAAAGCGCTGCGTAACTTGATGGTGTTATATACTGTAAGTAATATTGTTCTATATTATGTTGTTTACTTATTCATCCCCTAGTGCATTAGGCTCCCCTGAAGCAATCCCCATTTTGTGAAACGCGTTGGGACCTTTGGATGCTTCTCTCCACAATACATATCTATTTCACATCCTTTAACCGCTTCCCGACCGGCCACTGCATATATACGTCAGCAGAATGGCTCGGGCAGGCAGAATCACGTACCTGTACGTGATCATGCATGTGCCTGCCCGTGGGTCGCGCGCGCGCCGCTAGCGGCGCGCTCGCGACCCAGTCGGGAGCTCCGTGACCCCGGCCGCGGGACCAGCGGACCCGATCGCCGCTGGTATCCCGCGATCGGGTTACGGAGCGGAAGAACGGGGAGAGGTCTATGTAAACAAACCTCTCCCCGCGCTTCCTACACTGACTGTCAGTGATCGGCGGTTCCCTGTCATCGGGAACGCCGATCAATGACGTCACACGTACAGCCACGCCCCCCTACTGTAAAAAAAACACACACACGTCACACTGACTCCTCCCCGCCCCCTAGTGGTTAACCCCCTAACTACAACTGTCATTTACATAGGAATCAGTGCTATTTAAATAGCACTGATTGCTGTATAAATGACAAATGTCCCAAAAATGTCCGATGTGTCCGCCAAAATGTCGCAGTCACAATAAAAATCGCTGATCGCCGCCATTACTAATAAAAAAAAAATATTAATAAAAATGCTATAAAACTATCCCCTATTTTGTAAACGCTATAACTTTTGCACAAACTAATCAATAATCGCTAATTGCGATTTTTTTTACCAAAAATATGTAGAAGAATACGTATCGGCCTAAACTGAGGAAAAAAAAATGTTTTTTTATATATTTTTTGGGGATATTTATTATAGCAAAAAGTAAAAAATATTGCATTTTTTTTCAAAATTGTCGCTCTATTTTTGTTTATAGCGCAAAAAATAAAAACCGCAGGGGCGATCAAATACCACCAAAAGAAAGCTCTATTTGTGGGAAAAAAAAGGACGCCAATTTTGTTTTGGAACCACGTCGCATGACCGCGCAATTGTTAGTTAAAGCGACGCAGTGCCGAATTGCAAAAAGGGGCCTGGTCCTTTAGCTGCAAATTGGTCCGGGGCTGAAGTGGTTAACACAGCATATTGAATATTCCTAATTGTTTATTGTTCTTATTGTTTATTGTTCTATTCATGACTGCCTAGGAGGTGCAGTCTTTGTAGCAAGGTAGTGGAATAATGGGGGGTAATTTAAGCCATTCTTGTTTTTAATAGAATGATCTTATTACTTTGTATTTAAAAAAAAAAACAGTTTTTATATAAAAGTTGTATGTGGTTCCTTAACCACCTCAATACAGGGCACTTTCACCCCCTTCCTGCCCAGGCCAATTTCCAGCATTCAGCGCTATTGCGCTTTGAATGACAATTGTGTGGTCATGCAACAATGCACCCATATGAAATCTTTATAATTTTTTCACACAATTCAAGCTTTCTTTTGGTGGTATTTAATCACTACTGGGCTTTTTATTTTTTGCTAAACAGATACCAAACATTTTGACAAAAAAAACAAACAAAAAAAAAAAACGCTTTTTCTAGTTTGTTATAATATTTAGCAAATAATATTATTTATTCATATGTTTAGGCCAAACTGTATTCTGCTACGTTTCTTTGGTGAAAAGAACTTGAATCAGTGTTTATTTATTATTTCATTTGTAGGAAAGCTATAGTGTCCACAAACTATGGTATATACAGTATATCTGAAAATCGACCAATCCTGATGTACTGATGGCTAATTTCTTAAAGAGGAGGTCCACCTGAAATTTTGTTTTTAAAAGTCAGCAGCTACAAATACTGCAGCTACCTGTTCCAGCGGTGTCGGCAGAAGATGATGAGCGATCGCTCATCTCTCGGCTGCCCCCGCCGCCATCCTCGGTCAGGGAATCAGGAAGTGAAGCTTGCGGCTTCACTGCCCGGTTCCCTACTGCGCATGCGTGAGTCGCGCTGCGCGTCTTTATTGGTCCCCGTTGTGTCCTGGGAACTGTGTGTTTCCCAAGACACAATGGGGCATCTTCGGATATGGGCGGGCATTTACGAATAGGGGCGGGACAGCTGCGGCTAGCTAGTCCCGGAAGTGGGTGCAGATACCTGTATTATACAGGTATCTGCACCCCCCTCCCCCCTGAAATTGTGGCACCGGAGGGGGGGAGGAATCCGATAAGTGGAAGTTCCGCTTTAGGGTGGAGCTCCGCTTTATGGCTTGAAAATGCCAGGACAGTACAAATACCCTCAAATGACCCCTTTTTGGAAAATAGACAGTGCAAGGTATTTAGTAAGCGGCATGGCAAGATTTTTGAAGTTGTAAATCTGTAATATTTGGGGCTGATGACATTACATTTGGAGAAGCCTGAGGACTGTAAAGTGGGGGGGGGGGCTGAGGACTGTGACGTGGGGGCGCCTGAGGACTGTGACGTGGGGGGGAGCAGAGGACTGTAATGTGGGGGAGGAGGAGGACATGGGGGGTGGGGGGGAGCAGAGGACTGTGACGTGGGGGGGAGCAGAGGACTGTAAAGTGGGGGGAGCAGAGGACTGTGACGTGGGGGGGAGCAGAGGACTGTGACGTGGGGGGGAGCAGAGGACTGTGACGTGGGGGGGAGCAGAGGACTGTGACGTGGGGGGGAGCAGAGGACTGTGACGTGGGGGGGAGCAGAGGACTGTGACGTGGGGGGGGGGACTGTGACGTGGGGGGGAGCAGAGGACTGTGACGTGGGGGGAAGCAGAGGACTGTGACGTGGGGGGGAGCAGAGGACTGTGACGTGGGGGGGAGCAGAGGACTGTGACGTGGGGGGGAGCAGAGGACTGTGACGTGGGGGGGAGCAGAGGACTGTGAAGTGGGGAGAGCAGAGGACTGTGAAGTGGGGAGAGCAGAGGACTGTGAAGTGGGGAGAGCAGAGGACTGTGAAGTGGGGAGAGCAGAGGACTGTGATGTGGGGGAGAGCAGAGGACTGTGAAGTGGGGAGAGCAGAGGACTGTGAAGTGGGGGAGCAGAGGACTGTGAAGTGGGGAGAGCAGAGGACTGTGAAGTGGGGAGAGCAGAGGACTGTGAAGTGGGGAGAGCAGAGGACTGTGAAGTGGGGGGAGCAGAGGACTGTGAAGTGGGGGGAGCTGAGGACATTGAAGTGGGGGGGGGCTGAGGACTGTAAAGTGGGGGGGACTGAGGACTGCAGTGGGGCGGACTGAGGACTGAAGTGGGGGGACTGAGGACTGAAGTGGGGGGGACTGAGGACTGAAGTGGGGGGGGAGCAGAGGACTGTGAAGTGGGGGGGAGCAGAGGACTGTGAAGTGGGGGGGGAGCAGAGGACTGTGAAGTGGGGGGAGCAGAGGACTGTGAAGTGGGGGGAGCAGAGGACTGTGAAGTGGGGGAGCAGAGGCCTGTGAAGTGGGGGGAGCTAAGGACATTGAAGTGGGAGGCTAAGGACTGTGATGCGGTGGGTTGAGGACTGTAAAGTGGGGGGGTTGAGGACTGTAAAGTGGGGGGAGCTGAGGACTGTAAAGTGGGGGGGCTGAGGACTGTAAAGTGGGGGGGCTGAGGACTGTAAAGTGGGGGGAGCTGAGGACTGGGAAGTGGGGGGGGAAAGTGGGGGGAGCTGAGGACATTGAAGTGGGGGGAGCCAAGGACATTGAAGTGGGGGGAGCCAAGGACATTGAAGTGGGGGGAGCCGAGGATATTGAAGTGGGGGAGCTGAGGATATTGAAGTGGGGGAAGCGGAAAACATTGAAGTGGATGGGCTGAGGACTGTGAAGTGAGGGAGCTGAGGACATTGAAGTGGGGGAGTTGAGGACATTGAAGTGGGGGACTGAGGACTGTAATGTGGGGGAGGGGCTGAGGACATTATAGGGGGGAAGCTGAAGACATTAAAGTGGGGGCTGAGGACTGTAATGAGGGGGGACTGATGATTACAATGTGGAGGGAGCTGATGACTGTAATGTGTGGGGGGGGGGCTGAGGATTGTAATTTGGGGGGACTGACAACTGTAAAGTGGTGGGGCTGAGGACTGTAATGTGGGGGGGGGGGGGTGGGCTGAGGACATAAATTGGAGGAGCATGAGGACTGTGATGTGGGGAGCAATGAGGATAGTAATGTGTGGTGGCTGAGGACTGAAATGTGGGTGGATAATGTAAATAGGGGCAGATGACAGTAATGGTGGGGGGGGGGGGTGATGTCAAGGCAGTGTGAGAACACTACTGAGAAAAGGGTGGAGGGGGATGATGTAAAGGGGGAGCTGAGGACACTCATCAAGAGGGGATCTTGATGTAAAGGGGGAGGGGATTATGATGTGCATTTGGGAACTGAGGACACTGATGCAAGAATGGGTTCAGATCTGTGCATGTGCATTAGGTGCACATGTTGTGGGTATGTCAGCCCATTTTAATGGGCTGCACTAACTGCAAGAAACACGGAGAAAGAAGTCGTTGACCTTTTTTTTCCCAAAATCATGGCGCACCAAGCCGCATGGTGCTGCAGGAACATGCAGTTTGGCACATGCGAATATGCGCCATGGGTACCGATATGATGCAAACATGCAGTTTGACACATGCGAAAATGTGCCCACGGGTACCGATAGGATATTCTGACCTCTTCTGGAAGAAACTTTTACTTACTGAATTTTAATTCAATACCCCTGTAAAAGACCAACACAAAGTGGCACATAATTATGATGTGGAAGGAAAATTATAAATGGTTTTCAATTTTTTTTACATATTCATATATGAAAAGTGTGGTGTGCCTCCCCAGTCCTCCCGACTGTGCTTCACTCACCAGCCCTCCAGGCTGATACCAGTTGTCCTCCCTGGAGTCTCTTAGCAGTGTTCTCTCCCGCTGTCCTCTCCTTGCTCTCTTTTATATGCATCTCCTCCAGGATCTCTTCTCTCCTCCTGGATGCATCCGAGCTCCAGCCCAAGGTCACCCTCCCCCTTGACTGGGGAGCTCCCCGTGGGCCATGACAGCCTCCACAATCTCACACCAGCGCTTCCACTCAACAATTCCTCCCCAGCTTAGCTGACCCAAGGTATTTAAGGAGGCCTGCCCCCTGCCAATCCAAGCTGGGGATTGGTCAAGGCTCTTAAAAATACCCCAGGCAGCTCCACCTATCCTCACCTCCTCTCTTTCTAGCACCTTCTAGAAAGAAGAGGGAGGGGACAGTGATGCTGTGAGTCACCCAGCCCTGCCCTGAGCCACTCCCAGCCCAAACTGAAAACAAAGGCCTAGCCACCAGATAGGCCTGCTTAAAATTTCCTACTCCGCTAAAAATTCCTCACTATAGCCCCTACCTAACTAGAGGGTGCTACATCAGTATAAATACAGTTAAAGAACTTTAATGAACAAATAGCATCATGAAGGCCAAGGAACACACCAGACAGGTCAGGGATAAAGTTGTGGAGAAGTTTAAAGCAGGGTTAGATTATAAAAAAAATATCCCAAGCTTTAAACATCTCACGGAGCACTGTTCAATCCATCATCAGAAACGGGAAAGAGTGTGGCACAAGTGCAAACCTACCAAGACATGGCCGTCCACCTAAACTGACAGGCCGGGCAAGGAGAGCATTAATCAGAAAAGCAGCCAAGAGGCCCATGGTAACTTTGGAGACGCTGCAGAGATCCACAGCTCAGGTAGGAGAATCTGTCCACAGGACAACTATTAGTCATACACTCCACAAATATGGCCTTTATGGAATAGTGGCAAGAAGAAAGCCATTGTTGAAAGAAAGCCATAGGAAGTCCCATTTGCAGTTTGCGAGAAGCCATGTGGGGGACACAGCAAACATGCGGAAGAAGGTGCTCTGGTCAGATGAGACCAAAATGTGGCTTAAAAGCAAAATGCTCTGTGTGGCAGAGAACTAACACTGAACATCACCCTGAACACACCACCATGAAACATGGTGACAGCATCATGTTGTGCGGATGATTTTCTTCAGCAGGGACAGGGAAGCTGGTCAAAGTTGATGGTAAGATGGATGGAGCCAAATACAGGGCAATCTTAGAAGAAAACCTGTTAGAGTCTACAAAAGACTTGAGACTGGGGAGAAGGTTAGCCTTCCAGCAGGACAATGACCGTAAACATACAGCCAAAGCTACAATGGAATGGTTTAGATCAAAGCATATTCATTTGTTAGAATGGCCCAGATCCAATTGAGAATCTGTTGCATGAATTTCACTCTCTAGTGCTCTCTGTGCAAAGCAGGTAAAGACATACCCAAAAAAACTTGCAGCTGTAATTGCAGCGAAAGGTGGTTCTACAAAGTATTGACTCAGGGGCTGAATACAGAGGCACCCCACACTTTCCACATATTTGTAAAAAATTTGGAAAACCATTTATCATTCTCCAATTATGTTTTTGGTTGTAACATGACAAAACGGGGAAAATTTATAAGGGTATGAATACTTTTTCAAGGCACTGTAAAGACAGTGGCTTGTGAACATTTTCAGAACCTAAAGTTACTGGCAGCTGTTCCCTGCAGAAGATCCAACATACTCCTAAAATACTAGTTGTCAATTTCGTATATGAGGTGAATTTGTCATAGTGGAGGTGTTTCTCTACAGTGAGTCATCTACCAGTTGATAGACCTGAGCTATTTTGAGTGTTCTCTTTGAAAAACAAGGAAGCTCTCTATTAAACCTCCCACAGCAGCTGTGAGTCTCTTACAAAATAATGGATGCAGCTGTATAATTTGAGATACAGCATGAACCATGCCAATGCATTGTTTGACGATTAAGCTTCTCTCCCAAGTCCAGCATATGTATCTATTTACAAGATACTAAAGTAAAAATGTTTTCGGGATGGCTTCTGGAGTATTAGACTCTTGGTACCAGATATATGCTTGGTTCCACATATGACAATGGTGTTATGCTGGCACAGGGGTTCACAAAGCTATTATAATATGCAAACTATTATGGAAAGGCACCATTATTTGCAAACTAGAGGCTGAAATCTCCAAATACACAGCAACGGTACACAGGCTACACACATCAATGCAATTTAGAAAGAGTCAAAGCTGGGTCACATTTGGTCTTCAGCCCTAAGATCCGATGCCCTTTTCTTAGTTTAGGATGGGGAAAATTTAAAGTTCAAATGAGAATTGAAAAAAACATTTTATTGCTTTGGTTTGTGCTTGCTTTAGAGTGGGGAAAGATAGAAAACTGCTGCCTGTTTTTTTACTGTTATCCGCAGCACTGTTAGAGAAATTTCCTCTTGATTCCTTGTCCTGCTGACTATGGCTGTTATGTCCGTCTGTGCTGCGCTCAAATAATTCCCCCTAGCTTTCTGTCTAGTAAAATGTCAGTAGGAAAGGAAATAAGAGGAAATCTAACAGGGCCCAGTTAACAATCACACAAAGTTTCTAACCCTTCCCCCACTCTATCCAAAAAACGAAACTCATTTTGAGCCTCCATTTCATTTCGAGTCTCCAGTTAGAGAGACGTCAATGGGTTTCATTTTACATTTTGTAGTTTAATAAGTTTATATATTTTTTGCCCATATATTTATATTTAAAATAAGGATTAATGCAAATAGCACACGTTAATACAGGTAAGATTTAAGTCTTTGTTGTGTGCAGTGAATGTTAGACTGACTAATAAGAGAGCCCAGCAATAGCTTTGCACAACAAAGCCTTATGCTGCGTACACACGATCGGAATTCTCATCTGAAAAAACTCTGATGGTTTTCCTGTCGGAATTCCAACTGTCTTGCCTACACACGGTCACACCAAATTCCGACGGTCAATAACACTGTGACATACAACACGTTCGACTGCACTATAAATGGAAAGTTTAATGCTTCTTTACATGTGTTGAATTGTCTCTGAGCATGCATCGGAATTTTGCGTGTCGGAATTGCATACACACGATCGGAATTTCCAAAAGAAAGTTTTTCCGTCTGAAAAATTGAGAACATGCTCTCAAATTTTTGCTGGCGGGAATTTGGCCAGCAAAATTCCGATGGAGCCTACACACGGTCGCATTTTCCGATGAAAAGGTCTCATCGGTCTTTTGCTAGCCGAAATTCCGATCGTGTGTATGCGGTATAAGATTTGCTTAGGTCTGTACAGCACAGCAGTAAACCAGGTATCTAAAAACCTTGGGACTTGGGAGTATCCAGTAGTGGCATTGAATGCGCACTGGTGGTATAATATCTGAAATAAACACTTCAGTAATAGCAATAATAATTAGAAAATCATTTTATGCTCCACTTTACTTTTTCTTTGATAGGCTCTGGAAGGATATTTGGTAAGCCACCAAACCCATGTGAAGTGCAAAATCCAAAAACAGTGAGTCAGACTTTGACACACTCTAATGTGACCCTGATCAAAAGTTTACATACCCTGGTGATTTTGGCCTGATGACATGCACACAAGCTGACACAAAGGGGTTTTATTAAGTATTAAAGCGGAGCTGCACCCGCACAAAAAATATTAAAAGTCAGCAGCTACAAATACTGCAGCTGCTGACTTTTTAATAAATGGACACTCACCTGTTCCTGGTTCCAGTGGTGTAGGCAGAATGTGACGAGAGACCGATCGTCTCTCGCTGCCCCGCCGCCATCCTCTGTCAGGGAATCAGGAAGTGAATACGCAACGTCTTCACTGCCCAGTTCCCTACTGCGCATGCGCGCCTCTATTGGTCCCCGCTGTGTCCTGGGAACTGTGTGTTTCCCAAGACACAACGGGAACCCTTGGATATGGGCGGGTATCCTTGGATATGGGTGGGGCAGATACCTGTATCATACAGGTATCTTCCCCCCCTCCCCCCTGAAAGGTGCCAATCGTGGCACCGGAGGGGGGGAGGAATCCGATAAGTGGAAGTTCCACTTTAGGGTGGAACTCCGCTTTAAAAAGGTAACCATCCTTACCTGTGATCTGGTTGCTTGTAATTAGTGTGTGTATAAAAGGTCAAAGAGTTTCTGAACTCCTGACAGACCCTTGCATCTTTCATCCAGTGCTGCACTGACATTTCTAGATTCTGAGTCATGGGGAAAGCAAAAGAATTGTCAAAGGATCTGCGGGAAAATGTAGTTGAACTGTATAAAACAGGAAAGGGATATAAAAATATATCAAAGGAATTGAGAATGCTAATCAGCAGTGTTCAAACTCTAATCAAGAAGTGGAAAATGAGGGGTTCTGTTGAAACCAAACCAGGGTCAGGTAGACCAACTAAAATTTCAGCCACAACTGCCAGGAAAATTGTTCGGGATGCAAAGAAAAACCCACAAATAACTTCAAATGAAATACAGGACTCTCTGAAAACATGACCCTTTAAGAAAGATGGGCTGCATGGTCGAGTCGCCAGAAGAAAGCCATTTACTATGCAAATGCCACAAAGTATCCCGCTTACAATACACCAAACAGCACAGGGACAAGCCTCAAACCTTCTGGCACAAAGTCAATTGGAGTGATGAGACCAAAATTTAGCTTTTTGGCAACAACCATAAAGACTACATTTGGAGAGGATTCAACAAGGCCAATGATGAAAGGTACACCATTCCTACTGTGAAACACGGAGGTGGATCGCTAATGTTGTGGGGATGTGTGAGCTACCAAGGCACAGGAAATTTGGTCAAACATGATGGCAAGATGAATGCAGTCAGTTATAAAAAAAATACTGGAGAAACATTTGCATTCACCAGCCAGGAAGCTGCGCATGGGACATACTTGGACATACCAACATGACAAGGATCCAAAACACAAGGTCAAGTTGACCTGTCATTAGCTACAGCAGAATAAAGTGAAGGTTCTGGAAAGACCATCTCAGTCTCCTGACCTCAATATCATTGAGCCACTCTGGGGAGATTTCAAACATGCAGTTCATGCAAGACAGCCCAAGAATTTACAGGAACTGGAGGCTTTTTGCCAAGAGGAATGGGGAGCTTTACCATCTGAGAAGATAAAGAGCCTCATCCACAAATACCACAAAAGACTTCAAGCTGCCATCGATGTTAAAGGGGGCAATACACGGTAGTAAGAACTGGGGTATGCAAAATTTTGACTAGGGTAATTTGGGTAAATTCTATTGTCATTATGATTTAAAAATAGTAAACACAGTTGATTGGTAATAAATGGCTTCACCTAAACGCTAACCATGAGTGAAAGAAAAGTTTTTGTGCTATCAAAGCAGTATGTAAAAGTATGTAAATTTATGAGCAGAACTGTGTGTATATATATATGTACACACACACACACACATCATATATATATAGCACTGACCCCCAAAGGAGCTGCTGGTTTGAATTGGGCCTGCACTCTACCAAGAAACCCCAGTAACTTTGCTCTATCCCCTTGGCACAGCTGTGGTGCAATGTAATACAATACAATATAAGACAATGCAAAGTACCTATATTGTACCCTCAGGATCCACTGGCTCCACCTGGTGGGGAAAAACAGCACGCCACACAACTAGATACTTAACCAGAAATATTTTAACTGCAAAATATTTAAACAGGTGATTACAGAAATTCTGCCGTCATCCCAACATAGGATGACAGCAAAATGAATTTCAGTATGAACAATTTAAAACAATATGTAAAACAATATATGTAGTATCTATACCTGGGAGCTCCCCCTACTTTAAAGATCTCACTTAAAAGTACCTTATCCGGGATCTTCTTTCTTCACTAGCTAAAGTAACTCCTTTGAAATTTGTAATCCAAAGTATATGGGAAGTTAAGTTGAATTGCTCCTGGTGTAACTCCAATAACTAATTTACAATGATTGATGCGCCAGAGCAGGTAGGCCTCAAGCCTGCTCAGTGTCAGTTGCTCTGTTACTCCTCCGTGGAACTACAGATTCCAGTGAGGCCTCTATATGTGAGCCTAACTGCGTGCAAAAAGTTAACAAACGGTGGGCCGTAACCCGCTCACCAACAGGATCGGAGTTCCATGTGGTCACTTTGGTCCGGTGACTGCAGCTTGATTCTGTGTCAGCTGGGCCAGACGCTCTGTACCGCTCCACTGGATGAATCCAGTCCTCCGATGCTCTGATGAGTGTCTCTGGGCCTTGTCAATCCGGTCACCATCTCTCAGGCTCCGTCAGGTCACTTCACAAACACGCAGGTTTGCGCTCCGTAGTGACTGTCTGCTGCTGTCTCTGGGAAGCCTCCTCACAGATCCGCACAGGCAGGCAACGTGATCCCAAAAAATGGCCGCTCGGGTTCCTTTTATCACCTACCCAGCGTGCACTGCATAAAGAGTGTTCATGGGTAGGTCACACAGACTCCTGGGTAACAAGGTCAACCTTCTGAATCAAAACAACATATAAGTCTCTTTGGGTTGTTTAGAGGTAATAATATACAAGTGCATTACCCATATTTGGTCACTAGATGGCTCTAGATACGGAACCACAGCAATGTCCATCAACCTTACACTAAAGTATGCATAACCACATCAATAGACAAGACTGTCAGTGCTACATATCTATATCTATATATATATATATATATATATATATATATAAACACATACATATATATATTCTATATATCTATATATATATATATATATATATATATATATACACACACATACACACACACACATACACATATATATATATATATATATATATATATATATATATATATATATATATACACACACACACACACACAGGGCTTTTTTTCTCAGAGAATTGGTGCAGGAACTCCCCCTTTCTGAGCCACCCCTTTTCTCCACCCATACCCACCTCCGAGCACCGTTCCTTGGTTCTATCCCCTACTCACCTCCCAGTACTGCCCTTTTAGACAATACAGAACCAAGTATCAATTTGTAGTGCTAAGTAATCCGTAAGATATTTGGTAATTATAACAAGAAAAGCAGTAACATTAATCCCCTGCAGCCAGTAACAAAAGAGCCCCCTGCCAGCAACAGCAAAGCCCTGCCAGCAACAATAGACCACCCCATCACAAAAAAATTCTCCCTAGCAGCAACAGCAGATCTCCCCACAGCCAGCATCAATAGATTCTCCAGCAACCAGCAACAATAGACCCTCCTCCCTCAACAGTAGATCTCTCCCAACAACTGACCCCCTAGCAATATAAGACCCACCCCCAGCAACAGTAGGTCTCCCACCAATAGACTTGCTCAGAAACAATAGACCTCAGTGCAAAAATAGTTGTTTTCTGGACGTTTGTTTTTCTGGCATCTCTGGTGACAAGAGAGTGTTGCATCTGTGGTGACAAGTGACACAAGCTTCATCTGGTGTGACAAGTGAGCCAAGCTCCATCTGATGACAAGTGATGTGGCAGGGGCACGTTGCGTCTGGTGGCAGGGGATGTGTCAAGTGACAGGCTGCATCTTGAGGCAGGCAACGGTGGCAAGTGACAGGCTGCATCTGGTGGAAGGCGATGGTGGCAAGTGACACTCTCAGGGCTCCCACTGATTCTGCATTATAGTAAGTTGAACTATTTCATTTTATATTACAATTTAATATAAGAAATAATGTGCTTCAATCATCCTGACATCATAACAACCATGGTGCCGTGATGATTGAAGCTCTAACACCAGGCATGTGGATTACCTTTATTTACCGATTGTTAAACTTTCCGGAATACATATATTTCTATTGTGGTGTGTAGAATCAGGGTCTACTGTCCCTCCATCCCCTTTCTTTCCTTCTACTTCTCTCACTTTCTATTTCTCTTTCTTTCTCTCACCCTCCCTTTTCTCCCTCCATCCCTCTCTTCCTTCTCTCTCCATCCCCCTTTCATCTCAGACTCTAACCACACCCCTTTAAACCACGCCCACAAGTTCGTTTAGACCAGGCCACTTTCTCGACGTGGCGCACATTTTTTTCCACCCCCCTGCTATACCACACCTACATATAAATGCCCCCTAATTATAATAAGACTCCGTCTACAGACAAAAAAATGTCCATATACATTTTTTAAGACTGTTGTCAGCTATGCCTTTATATTACTTTTGTTTACTACTACATTTTTAGACCCTATGATATGTATTTTTAACAATACTCAGAGCAGAAGTATGCCCAGACATCTTCAAAGGAATTCCAGTGTGTTCAGACACACACTAGAAGTTACATAGTTAGGTTGAAAAGAAGTTTATCCAGTTCAACCATAAAAAAATAAATAAAATAAAAAATACAAACAAGTCTTGAGCTGCCTATATATATATATATATATATATATATATATATATATATAGTCTGTTGCTTTACCTTTAAGTTGAGCCTGGTCTCTGCTTGTGCATTGCTATACTGTATAAGTCCCATAGCTGAGTGCTAGGGGCCACATTTATCAGTGGTGGCTTGACACGGCAGTGTGGTTCCATATGTAAAAGCTCTGTTAGTAGAGTAGTTAAAACAGATACATTTTTGTATCTTGAATATGCAAACTGCAACCTGCATAGGTGTGATTCAAGCCTTAATATGCCTTACATTCACCCCTTTAGAGACTTCAGACCAGGCAGATTAGATGAATAAAGATTTTTTATGGAAGTAGTTAGAGGTAACAAGTAAACTGTTCTCAAATACATATTCCACACACTTTGCTGTACACAGTTCATTAAGTGCCACAGAGCAGTGCCCCATGCGGTAGACATGAAATAGGCAGCAAGTCCATATAGAGAGTCCTTTTCAATGCAAGAGTTTATAATTGGCAGAAATTCCATAACTTACAGTAATCCACATGAGGTAGCAATAATGCATGACAGGCAGGAAATCCATGACTGGCAGCATTCATAAATCCATAGGTTCCATACCCCAGTGGGAACCCTGACTGTGCTTTACCCCAAAGGGTGCACACCCCAACAGCATAACAGCTATATCTTGGCAATCCTTCCCCTCGCTGACCTCTTTAGGGCCCTAATGATCCCCTGTTTATATATATGGTGTGACCTGTAGGGGGCAGTAACCATTCTGAAAAGAGCAGGAAAATCTGACTAGCAGCATTAACCATTCCTTCTTAGGAGCCACTAGCCCAACAGGTCAACCCAGGGCACAGTGCAATAGACTGCAAATGACAAATGGCTTATACATATAAAACATAGTTGAAAGGATCAAACTCAGGGCATATACATAGCAGCAGAAAAACCTTTAACACACCGAACCAAGTTTAAAAAAAAAGCAAATGAACCCCAAAATAAAATAAAAAATTAATAAGCTCCCAATAAGAAAAACAAAAAAGAGGCAGCATATGGGTTGATTGCCCAAAGGTAAACAAAATTGTCTGCATACCTTCGCTGATCCAACAGGTTTATTGAACATGTAAAGACTGCCACTAGGACACAGAACTGCCACCAGGACCAGGACACAGACATAAAGGAGGTGACGCGTTTCACACTGACATTGTGCTTCTTCAAAATACTAAAGGAAATACTAAATCACCAAGCCTTTAAAAGAAACACCCCCACCTAACACAGGTGTCAGGTGTTGTGATTAGCTTCCCAAAAATCTTGACAAATAAAAAAATATACACATCATAAGTATAAACCACCTAGTGAATAATAACACATGTTTAAACAACATTATAATATGCTGAACAAAAAGGGAGGCATTTATGAAAAAATAAAGAAAAAAATTAATCAATGGATACACAACATAATATGCTTAAACCTCAATAAAAATAATGTTTTTTTGGGGGGAAAAATGATAATTATGAACTAATATCACAAAACAAAAAAAGAAAAGAACTAAGAAAAACAGGGGGGCAAAAAGCACCTCAATATCTGTCCCACAAAAAGGAACAAAATCAAAAACAAACATATGTATCAACATTAAATGATACAAAATAACAGCAATACATTACATATAATAAAAGAATGAGAAGGTAAACCTGAACAACATATCAGGAGATTCGAGTTTGGCCAGAATGTAACAATGAAGTAAAATCAACTGAAATGGGATACAGAGACCACTAAATAATAAACTTGTTTACTAGCCAATCATGATCCCAGAGTATGTGGAATTCGTACATGTGGATAAACAATGAAATGATTGTCCCACCAGGGTAACAACCCCTCTGTGGCTGGATGAGCCAGTACAATCGGGTCTCGCTCGACCCATTTCTGAAATCAGTGATTGCTGAATCAGAAAAATAAGAAAGAGGATATACATATCAGCAAGTTAACGCTTTCCACCACCGTCAGCACAGAGTTCACCCAGATAAAGGAGATCAAACATTTAACTATTCCTGGTTTGAATGAAGCCTGACATTCTAAAACATGGGGTGAATATAGTTCCCAGAATAGCGCCCACTGTAGGCCAGTCATTCTACCCCAGTTTCTTTAGCCACAACTAGAAGGTGCAATCACTCACCTGGCTGCACTTCAAAAGGAATTTCAAATGTGGAACATTGGACTGTTCATATCCTGTGGGGGGGGGGGGTGGGGGAATGAATAAGCCTCAGCCACTCAGAGTTTGAAATTCAATCATTTTTTAGCTATAACACCACACCAGCTAGGTGGTCTACTAGATTACTTACAGCCTGTGGCACATACAATATGTAGGCAGGACTACAAGACAATTAAGGGATCGTTTCTATGAACACATCTATAGTGTACAGAAAAATAAAACTACCAATGTAGCTAAACATTTTAGAGGGTGTCATGCTGGGAATAACTCTGCCATGAAGGTTCAGGTTATTGAAAAAATACTTGCCCCCAAGAGAGGTGGACCCGCATTCCCTCCGGATTAAATTTCAAGTGGGATGTGACGAGCCATTTATATAATTAGGCAGTGGATGCTGTCTCCATTCAATAGAACCTTGGTTTTATCTTCGCACCCAGACATAGATGTATGGTATTGTAGCCATTTAGGTATCCATGAGTTCTTTCATTGTTTAGTAACATGTACGAATTCCACATACTCGGGGGTTTGTGATTGGCCAGTAAAGAAGTATATAATATTTAGTGGTCTCTGTATCCAGTTTTATTTGATTTCACTTCATTATGTTACATTCTGGCCATACTCGAATCTCCTGATATGTTGTTCGGGGTTACCATTCCATTATTTTAATATATGTAGCATATTGCTGTTATTTTGTATCATTTAATGTTGATACATATGTTTATGTTTTTGTTCCTTTTTGTGGAATGGATATTGAGGTGCTTTTTGCTCCTCTTCTGCCCCCGTTTTTTTTAGCTGTTCTTTCCTTTTTTTTTTGTTTTGTGATATTCATAATTATCATAATTTATTTTTATTATTATTTTTTTATTTTTATTATTATTTTTCCCCCCCCCCAAAAAAAAAACTTTTATTTATATTGAGGTTTAAGCCTATATTTTCCTATTATGTTGTATACCTATTGATTCTTTTTTTTCTTTATTTTTTCATTTTTCCCCCCTTTTTGTTCAGCATATTACAATGTTGTTTAAGCATATGTTCTTATTCACTAAGTGGTTTATACTTACTTATGGTGTGTATATTTTTGCTTGTCAAGATGTTTGGGAAGCTAATCACAACACCCGACACCTGTGTTAGGTGGAGGTGTTTCCTTTTTAGGGCTTGGTGATTTAGTCTTTTCTTAGGTTTTGAAGAAGCACAATGTCAGTGTGAAACGCGTCACCTTCTTTATGTCTGTGTCCTGGTGGCAGTCTTCGGGTGTTTAATAAACCTGTTGGATCGGCGAAGGTTTACTCTCATGCTCACGGATGTGAGCCGGGGCCGGCACCCAGTCCCTCCAGCCTGCAGATCGTTACACTCATCTAGAGTAGCAGTCCGCCTTTGTTCATGATTGCCTAAAGTGCTAGCAATCAGAACTAAGGGACAGTTTCCTAACTCCTAATTGACAATGAATCCTCCTATGCAGTTTGTCAGCTCACCCTACAACAGCCTTCAATTCACATAAAGTGTCAGTTCACCTTTACAGAAAAACTGTGATCCAACACTGGACCACTCCCTGCTGTACTTACCTCCAAAGATTCAGAGCTTTTGGGGCTCCCGCACCACCAATCTAGAAATTTAATATTCCTGCTGTTCTTTCTCTTCTCTGCCTTGCATTGCCAGAATGGACCAGATGTATTCAGCACCTTTACATGAATGGTGTCGACCAATTTGATTCCATTTGGTTTGTCCTGGCAGCGCAGGATGGAGAAGAGAGTGGGGGGCAGCGTGGATTGCAGAGGGTACGGGAGCGCTGGCAGCTGAGAATCACCAATGGTGAATAGAGTTGGGACTGGGGGGGTGCTGGTCTGGTTTTAAGTCAACTTTGCAGATTTTCTGTAAAGGTGACCTAACGCTTTACCCAGAAGATCCCCTTTTGATGCATTATGTTTTAAAAGAAAGTTCATCAAGGCAAATCTGCACATTTGCTGAGACTTAAAATCTTGAACCTGCAGGATTCAGCCGAAACCCATGGTAGAGATGGACCCAAACCTTATCCCTTCCACAGCAAAGGAATACAGTGGTGTCCTCAATACATTTGCATGCAGCACACCTGATTGGCTCCCAGTCCTGCCCCTCCAAATCATTTTCAGGTACTTACACTCATTGTATTTAAAGAGGAAGTAAACCCCCCCCCCCCCCCCAAACCACTTTGGCCTACATGTAAGCCTAGATTAAGGCTTACCTGTAGGTCCAATTAATATCTCCTAAACCTACATGGTTTAGGAGATATTTATAAAAAAAAGAGGCATTGCTGTCTACGGCGCATGCGCCGTAGACATCGGCGCGCAGGCGCACTGCGCATGCCGAGTTCACGGCGATATGCTGCTTTCCTGCGCATGTGCGGGAGTGACGTCATCGCCGCTCCAGCGAATCACAGCGCTGAAGCGGCGAGACCCGGAAGTCACTCCTGTTTCGATGGCGGCGGAGGAGGATGTGGACAAGGGGCGCTTCGGGGGCTTCGTTCTCAGGTAAGTTATTCATAATGAGATAGTATGCTATGCATACTAGCTCATTATGCCTTTGCCTTGCAGGTTCCGTTTTTTGTTTTTTTTTTGTGAGGAGGGTTTACTTCCTCTTTAAAAAAATATAATACCTTATTAATAGTAAGATAACTACATTAATCTGTGTCTTACATACATTACATGAGTGCCCCAATTCACTCTTCTCTACTTAAGATAAACAATGACTTCTCTACTTAAGATAAACTATGCTTAGGGTCTCAAAGTGTTTGTAAACCCTCTTTTTTTTAAAAATAACTTGCATATCATACTTACCAATGGCTGCGTTGCTATCAGTCTATCCAATCAAGAGCCCAGAACCCCGGGCAGAGATGTACAGTGTGTCTCCGCCAAAGGAACGAACGGGCTCAGGTGAGTAAAATGGGGGGGGGGGGATTAGGGGGCCAGTCACTGTCAGAAGTATTTTCACCTTGATGCATTAAGGTGAAAAAAAAACACAAGGATTTACAACCCCTGTAAACTAATTGAAGGATATCGGGTTGGGGTCAGTATTTAATGTTAAAGTTTATACACTTTTAAAACAATTTTATATCTTTTTATTACCTATATACAACATTTGCTTTTCAAGTAAACACATATTACAAGATTTATCCTGACACAAAATTTCCAGAACATTATCGGTTTTCTAAAGCAAATGAAGAGCAGAAGCTATTTACTTACAGGCTCCTTCTCTCTGATTGAAATGTTGTAGCCAGCCATCTGTAGAGTGCAGGAAGGAGGGGGGAGAGAACAAGGAGTTATTTCTCTGTCCTGTTCATTTGTGTGAAGTGGAGTTTGAGCTATTGAGCTTTGTAAACAGACATTTTTATTAGGAAAGCACTAGTCTGGACAGTGTAACAGTAATACAAAATATGCAATATTTTATATTTACCTAAATAAAAAAAATTGTTTTAAATTATTTCTTATACTCCTGACTATAAGAAAACCAAGGCAAAGCAATTCTGCATTTCCTTTAAAAATGGATACAATGTTTTGTGCCTCATTTACACAAATGCTACACCTGTCAGTTTGTGATCTGGATGGCCAATTAAGAGGTTAGTATATTATACATTCAGAGATTTTGCTTGAGGGCCGGTGCCAGACTAATGCGTCCCAAATTCTAATCTAAAATCTTTTATTATTCAAGCTTTGGGACCTAACTAGGACTTGGACCATAATGAAATTGGACATTTGTGTTACAACAGTGCTCGGACACAATAGAAGGTCAATCATTCAGTCACCATTATAAACAGCCATGACATCAATGACCCTCTTTTGAATTAAAAAAAAAATACAGCTAGGGATCAAAGAAAGCCCAATCATTGCACTATGATCATTATGAGGGAATTAAAAGCAGGAAAAGTAAAGGGCTAAAGAAAAAAAAAAAAAAATCTTGGGTCTTTGGACAAATAATTAAACCGTGGAAAGATTAAGATAATTGGGAATCGAATATACACAAAAGACCTTATTATTCCAGTGACAACAGGCCGTTCTCAGTCATTCATTGTACAGTATTTTACCGTCATGATAGAGGAGCCAAAATCACTGTGGTTACTGTTGCCATGGAAATACTGGCCCAGGGTGAAGCAGTTTCTGTTGCACAACTGGTTATTAAGAGAATTTAATTTATTTGTCTTTTTCCAGGATATTTTATTTTTGGATGTGACATGATTGAGTTCTCCCCTCTCAAACTAATTACACTTGATAACAACATTCACTGTAAACACTGACTTCCTTAATTGGAATTTGCAAATGGCTTATACTCCCAGTGTATTTACATTTTGAAAAAAAAAACAAAAAAAAACACCACTGAATGTCTGCCCAGGTTTGGTGGTTGGATGGAAATCATCAGTTAACCACTTAAGACCGGGCCTCTTTCTTAGATGTGGTGTCTACATTTTTTTTTTTGCTAGAAAATTACCTGGAACCCCCAAAAATTATACATTTTTTTTCTAAAATCCTAGAAAATAAAATGGCGGTCATTGCAATACTTTGTAACACCGTATTTGCGCAGCGGATGTACAAGCGCTCTTTTTTTTTTAAAAAATACACTTTTTTGAATTAAAAAATAATCCAACAGTAAAGTTAGCCCAATTTTTTTATATTGTGAAAGATAATGTTACACTGAGTAAATTGATAGCCAACATGTCACCCTTCAAAATTGCGCCCGCTCGTGGAATGGTGACAAACTTTTACCCTTTAAAATCCCTTTAAATATCTCCATAGGCGACATTTCCCCCTTTGATTTTTGTATGGTAGACATCCCAGGGGGCTTCTAGATGTCGCCAAAGAAACCATATAGAATCCTAGAGGCCAGGCGAGAGGCAGTTGCAAAGGAAATAAAAAGTATGTTAGAGTTGGACGTGATAGAAAAGTCCCACAGTGAGTGGTCGAGTCCAATAGTGCTGGTCCCAAAACCTGATGGCACTATTAGGTTTTGTAACGACTTTAGGAAACTCAACAGTGTGTCCAAGTTCGATGCGTACCCGATGCCCCGGGTCGATGAACTTGTGGACAGGTTAGGACAGGCTCGCTACATCACAACCCTAGACTTAACGAAAGGCTATTGGCAAATCCCGCTAACTGAATCGGCCAAGGAGAAGACTGCCTTTTCCACTCCTGAGAACTCGTTTCAGTATAAGCGGATGCCTTTTGGTCTGCACGGAGCCCCTGCATCATTCCAGCGAATGATGGACAAAGCCTTGAGACCACATCGCCCGTATGCAGTGGTGTATTTGGACGATGTGGTCATCCACAGCCCAGATTGGGAATCGCACCTGCTCCGCGTACAAGCGATGATAGATTCCCTTAGGGAGGCAGGTCTCATGGCTAACCCCAAAAAAATGTGCCATAGGCCTGGAGGAGGCCAAATACCTTGGGTACATTATTGGCCGGAGAGTGGTCAAGCCGCAGACCAATGAGGTTGAGGCTATTCAAAAATGGCCCCAACCGATCAATAAAAAACAAGTGAGGGCCTTCCTGGGCATTACGGGGTATTACGGGGTATTACAGACAGTTCATACCCAACTTTGCCACCCTCTGACCGACCTGACGAAGTGGAATCCCAAAGCCGAGGAGGCATTTCAGAATTTAAAGCAGGCCCTTTTGTGGGTTACCAGTACTAGTGGCCCCGGATTTCAGCAAGGAGTTTGTCGTACAGATGGATGCTTCTGAGGTAGGCCTAGGGGCTGTACTGTCACAGAACAGGGATGGTGAGGAGAACCCAGTTGTATACCTGAGCCGGAAGCTGAACAAGCACGAAAAGAACTATAAAAAAACGCAGGGTTCCCTGTATTTTTAATTAAGTAAGTAATAAATAATGAGGTCAACGTTGCTACCTATGACACAAAAGTGTATTGTGAGTACCACTACTCCAAAACTATGGAGATAGGGGTACTATAAAAATTAATAATGATAGTAATAATATAATAAGTGCCTCTCTGTTAGTGGCTATAAACCATTTTCCACCAGTGTGTGATCTGTACACATGTGCAATAATAGTTGTGCCTGCCTAGTGTACCACTAGGATATCTATAGTACACAAAAAGGCAAGTCTAACTAGATGCCTAAAAACCAAAAACCCATATAAGTGAAACAAAACAAATAAATAGAACAACGTGACTCACTGGTGATTAGTTACCAGTGCATGCACACCTGAATCAGGTGTTGAGTAAATTGGCAAAAGATATAATGCACTATCCAGTCTCAATGAAGGGCGCTATATATCGTTTTTCACACAAGTGTCCACCTAGTGCAGGTGATAAACCAAAATAGAAATAAATTAAAAAATGTGAAAAGAACGTGTATGGTAAAACTATAAACCGCAACCGTATTTGATAATGGAAAAAAGAGCAATAATAAGCAAAACGTCCACTAAACAATAATTGTATCGACATAAAAGTCCAAAGTTAAATCTGCTTGGGACATCCAGTAGCAGGAAATAACAGTGACTTGTTGTGCTTGCAGATATTGTGGGTGACTCAGGTGCTCCCCCTCAAGATTCCCCACTCACCAGATCCCTGCACCCCTGCAGGGGTAATACGCGTATAGGTCACACTCTGGATGGTCCTGGCTCCAAGTTCAGATGATCCAGTAATGGGGTATCCCCGATGTTTAAGGCACTTGGGGTATTATGGTGTGTTTAGTATAGTCCTACTGGTTGCATGTTTTGCGTTACAGAGGAGGTCTAGGGCTAGAATTATTGCTCTCGCTCTACCGATCATGGCGAAACCTCATGTGTGGTTTGAACACCGTTTTTAAATGCGGGCGCTACTCACGTATGCGTTCGCTTATGCACGCAAGCTCGGCGGGACGGGACGCGTTTAAAAAAAAGAAATTCTCATTTATTTTACCTTTTACTTTTTAGTTTTACATTGTTTAAAAAAAAAAATCTGTCAATTTTATGCCTATTACAAGGAATGTAAACATCCCTTATAATACAAAAAAAGCATGACAGGACCTCTTAAATATGAGCTCTGGGGTAAAAAAAAAAACTCAGATCTCATATTTACACTAATAAAAAAAATAAAAATGTTGACAAAATTAAAAAAATAAAATGGCCCTTTAAGAGCTATGGGCAGAAGTAACGTTATGACGTCGCTTCTGCTCTGCAGTGCCATGGAGATGGGTGGGGACCATCTTCCCCTCAGCCCAGGAGACAGGTGCGATCACCTCCGCCGCTGCCGACGGCTCCGGTAAGCGGCTGAGGGCACTGGGATCATGGCGGCGGCCCCCTTTCCCGCCATAGATAAAAGTGATCTTGCGGCGAATCCGCCGCAGAGACCACTTTTAGCTTGTACCGGACCGCCGGCCGAACACGGGGGTACTGGGGTAATGGCAGCTAGCTGCTGCCATAACAACGATATCCGTCCCCAAAGTAGGGACGTACATCAGCGTGCGGCGGTCCGGAAGTGGTTAAAGCCAGTACAACAGAAAATGTAAATTAACACCTTCCTGCCTTGCCCTGGTGTCCCTTTAACAGCAAATTTATGCTTTGGGGCGAGGAGAACTGCCTGATCATCTGACCACTTTGGTTGGCTGTCACAGTAGTCACATGAGCGGGAACCAGTCTTTCCATTACCAGATCATTGCAAAGGACTGGGAGCCGTCTGGTGACTGTAGAGTATGCAGTGAGCACACTCTCAGTACAAAAACCTCGACCACCATGGACACGTATGTGCTGGTGGGTGTTAGAGCCCACCTTCTTTGCCATTGTACATAAGCGTTATATAAAAGGTAGGAGGTTACGTGAGTTATTAGTGAGAAAAAAAACAGCAAACCTTTTTTACAGCTCTGTGCAATGCCATCACAGTTCATAGGGTCAATAAAGGCCCACTATAACAAAAACTACTTTATCCTGGTAACTGTATGCGGTTACTTCCTGTCAATGCCAGGATAACTTTCATTGGCACCCATAGCCAAGATTAATTTCCTTTAGATTTACCTTCAACTATGTAGTGCAAGGCCTCATGTACACACATATGCCAGTACTTGCGCTAACACCACAGGTGACCTGCACGAAGAGGGTCCAAAAGTTCAATATAATGCAAGCCTTGAAAGGGTTAATCTTCAATAGCGCCACAATCTTTCTGCTCTCGCAACCAGTGAGCACTGGAAACTGCAAACACTCAAACAAGAGAGAAGAGCACACAGGCTGTTGGTTACCAGGCTTGCACAGATCTCAGGAGGGATTTTGGTCCACTCTTCATTACAGATCTTCTCTAAATTCTTAAGGTTTCTTGGCTGTCGCTTGGCAACTCGAATTTTCAGCTTCTTCCATACGTTTTCCATAGGATTAAGGTCTGGAGAATGGCTAGGTCACTCCATGACCTTAATGTGCTTCTTCTTGAGCCACTCCTTTGTTGCCTTGGCGGTATGTTTTGGGTCATTGTAATGCTGGAAGACCCATCCATGACCCATCTTCAGTGTTCTGGCTGAGGGAAGAAGGTTCTCATCCAAGATTTTACAATACATGGCCCCGTCCTTTGGCCCCTCAATGCGGCAAAGTTGGCCTGTACCTTTAGCAGAGAAACAGCCCCAAAGCATAATGTTTCAACCTCCATGCTTGACTGTAGGGATGGTGTTCTTAGGGTCATAGTCAGCATTTTTCTTCCTCCGAACACAGCGAGTCGAGTTAATGCCAAAGAGCTTAATTTTGGTCTTATCTGACCACAGCACTTTCTCCCAATCCTTCTCTGAATCATTTAGATGTTTATTGGCAAACTTGAGACAGACCCGTGCATGTGCCTTCTTGAGGAGGGGGAGCTTGCTGGCGCTGCAGGATTTAAATCAATGGCAATGCATTGTGTTACCAATGGTTTGTTTGGTGACTGTGGTCCCAACTGCCTTGAGATCATTCACAAGCTCCTGCCATGTAGTTCTGGGCTGATCCCTCACTTTTACCATGATCATCCTTACCCCATGAGGTGAAATCCTGCACGGAGCTCCAGACCGAGGGCGATTGATTGGTAATTTGCGAATAATCACTCCAACAGTTTCTCCTTCTCCCCAAGCTTATTTCTGATGGTCTTGTAGCCCATTCCAGCTTTGTGCAGGTCTACAATCTTGTCCCTGATGTCCTTTGACAGCTCTTTGGTCTTTCCCATGATGGTGCGGTTTGAATAGAAGAAAGACTCTGTGGACAGGTCTCTTTTATACACATAACGAGTTGTTTTTAGGAGCACATGCTGTAGCCAGTCTCTGGAAGCCAGAATTCTTCTTGGTTGGTAGGGGATCAAATACTGGCACTGAACTGCAACTCAATTTATAACATTTGTATCATGTGTTTTTTTCTGTATTTCTGGCTGGTTTTCTGTGATTTAAATGCACCTATGATAACAATTATAGACCTTTCATTTCTTTGTAAGTGGGTAAATTTACAAAATTTGCAGGGGGATCAAATAATTATTTTCCCCACTGTATCTGGAGTTGCCATCTGCACATGTGATCCTGTATGACATCAGCCATTTAATGGCTTGACAGTTCAGTTGAGAGCACAGTACAGTTATCATTCACAGCATGCCTTGAATGTACTGTTTTGAAAAAATAGGTACATTGATGGGTTGAGTTCTGCTTCAAAGTCAGTGAAAATTATATTGCAGCTTTTCCTAGATGCTGCAGGTTTTAACCATCTGACAGTTTTTTTGTTTTTTTTATATCTGTTGGGGCAGCGGTGGATGTCCATGTACAGTCTTCTGCAGTAGAGCTGAAAAGAAGCCTTTTCAATATCCTGATTCCTGAACTCTCCTTTCCTGTCCAGGAAAAAATGGAGAACCTTTTTGTATGTCTAATCAGGGAGAGAAGAACCCACTTGGGTTTTACAAACCAGGGAAAAGGTTTAGGCATCCTAACAAAAAGTCATCTTTTTGGCAACTAACCTTGATGGGAGTAGTGTTCAGCAAGATGGGTTCCAGCTCACACCCAACTCAGAGCAAATGACCCACTAAATCCCAGGGGACCCTACTCTACCATCTGCACAAATGGTAACTTTGCCCCTGTCTTAGGGCTTGGACCTTTATTGGTTAAATCCCTGTGCAAAGTTACTGAGTCTGTACATCTGCTGTCTTCATTATGAAGAATGTTATGGAAAATGTAAACAGAAGGACTGGAACACAAAGGTTGGTTGGGGACACTCAAAACTCCAAGGTGGACAGGAACAGAATCAGGAATTATGGCAGCAAGGTCTCACTGCTGGGGTATCCAAGACACGCAAGATACCAGGGACTGACTCAATTACTATGATGTAATGTAACTAACAAAAATGTACATAATAAAATAGTAAATATTCAGAAAAAGTGAGAGTGAAAGTCCTATGTTAGATAAAAGCTCAAGATGATCTCTTCGACAAAGGAAAATTTCCACCTAAAGTGCACTATAAACATCCAACTTCTGTGATGAAGCCCACCACCTATCAGACAGGTACTCACCAGAATGAAATGAACCCTTCATTTACAGGTAATTCTGACAGCGCTCATGTGTCTTCCACAAGAAAAATAGAGGGCTTCTTACTCTCTGTAAATAAAGAGGACTAAGATTTTCTCTATGCAGTTTCCAACTCAGTAGTAGTAGGATAGGTTCAAAGAAAGGAAAGGCTCCCAACAATGAGATTTCATTTATTAAAAATAATGCGTATGATCACATATAAAACTCACCCGTAGTATTCTTTCAATGGCAGACATTTTCAGTGTGATTTTGGCATTGAGATTCTCCTTGTTCTTTACAGGGCTCTGTTCAGTGCTATCAGTTAGTTAGTGTGCTATACTGTGCTATTTTGCTTCAATTGTCACTGTAGAATATTAGTTTAGTGTCAGTCTAGGGATAGTGTAAGTGTAGTGAGGAGGACCCTCATTCAGCTTTGAATCGTGTGCAGCTAGAGTAGGGACAAGCTCAGATAGTTTCACTGTAGTGTAGCGAGACTGTATCATTCATACATACATTAGTGTGGAGTAGGGACAGCTCATATAGTTTCAGTGTAGTGTAGTGAGACCGTGTCAGTAATCTTGACATTAGTAGACATGATCATTCCTTTTCGTCCAAATGCATTTTTGTCCGAATTTCGGGTATTTTCGTTATCATTTTACCAAACGATAACGAACGTGCAGAATCCGAAAACCGAAAGATCCAACATAAACAAATGCTTTATTTTCCATTTCGTTGCAACAGTTCGATATAGATATGAGATTTGAAATGATGCTGACAATAGCGATCTGTGTCCATCGAACCTATGGTCGAATGTGCCTAACCTTAGCTCTATTAGTTCAAGATTATTCGACATAGAGAGAAAAGATTTGACATGAAGATTCAATGAAGCAGTCCGCGCGAGCGGACATTTATGGTCAAATGCTCCGCCCATAGGCTATAGAAGAATTCTAAAGTTGGTTGACTAGTAATAATAAAATAATTATTACTAGTGTCATGCAACATTACAATTCTACTATAGCTTGTAAGCTGAACATTCAACCGGAAATGTACAATTGCGGCGTCGTACAGGTTAGCTGTTCCGTCAAATCTTCTTAGAACATTCGACAGACACCATAAGCCTTCAATGACAGATTCGACCTTAATTATTTCGGATTTTCGGACAAATGCATTTTTTAATGAAACAAAATAAATAAAAACTAATTTCGGAAGTAACTAAATAAATACATTTTTCGTAAGAAAACCAAATTCTGAAACAAAATATTTCAGTGTGCACATGTCTAGACATTAGTGTATGGCTAGTGCAGGGACAGTTCAGATAGCGTCAGTGTAGTTGAACACGTCTATTTGATTGCATTACTGCCAGTTTAATGCCATTTACTTCTGTGTGAGTTAATGCCAGTTTATCACCATTTACTTCTGTGTGCGTTACTGCCAGTTTAATGGCATATTGTTTTGCATGCGTTACTGCCAGTTTAACGGCATATAGTTCTGTGTGCGTTACTGCCAGTTTAACGGCATATCATTTTGCGTGTGTTACTACCAGTTTAACGCCATATACTTTTCCATGCGTTACTGCCATTTTAATGCCATATTGTTTTGTGTGCGTTACTGCCAGTTTAACGCCATATAGTTCTGTACATCACTGTATGTTTGGCGCATTATATTGCAGTATATTATAGTGTATCCGTGGAGTGTGTCTGTGTAGCTTGAGTACTCAAATTAAAATGCACTAAATATTTCCGTTGGTGAAAGGTCTGGACTGTAGGGAGGCCAGTTAAGCACCCAGACTCTTCTTCTATGAAGCCATGCTGTTGTCATAAGGAAAGAAAGTGTTCCAGGTGCTGCACATCCAACAAAACCCAACGGTATCAATAGTAAAAGCAGCTTCAGCTCAAACTCCATCCAGGCCATGCATCTGGCACGTTTTGCCACACCCATGGCGCTTAGTTATGGAGATGGAGATTCCATGTGGCAGGAGAGAATAAATACATAATCAGCTTCTGTTGCAATAAAGAAAGCAATAGTTGTCGGGTGGTTATCGGTCAAATATGGGAATGCATGGTATAAGTGTCTGACATAAATCTGTCCCCAGACTGCTTCAGAAAGAGTATATGTGCAGTAAACATAGATACATAGTCAGGGAATATCAAAAGAAAAAATGTGTGTATAGTTCCAAAAATGAAACCAAAACAGAACAGCCCAAGGAAATAATATTCCTGAGGTAAGGGACCCTCCTCTTATTATTTTATATTAGGGAGTCCTGCAATTAATTTAAAAGTTTTATTAGGCTTTATAGAATAGCTTGATAAAATCAAAAGATTAGAAAAACTGAAAACAAAAGGATAAACAATATGAAATAAAAATAGAAATGGAAAACAACCTTATAACCAGCACTATTATATAATCAGTTAACGGACAAAAAAAATTGTAAATGATAGTAAGATAGGTAGAGAGAGTTGGAAGAAAGCTCAAGAGCAATGTATGTATACATATCTTTACAGATTTAAATTGATATTTGAATTAGGCGTTGGAAACTAGATGGGAGGATATTCTCATAACCAGAGGTTGTAACAGAGTATTCCGCAGGTTGCCTAGTGGTTCTCCTAGAGAACAGATGCTCGCCACTTTGGGCCTACCCTGGACAGAAATATCTGATTCATAGTGATGGAAAATGGGTACATCTGAGTGGGAGGGTACTCATTTCTTGGTCTTCTTTAGACTAAGAACCCCTAGAGATACTGCCTCTTTCATAATGTGCTTCGTTGTATTCCTGAGTAGGATCTGTGCGTAGACATACGTTTCCATGTCAGGAAGTTGTAGCACTGGGAACAATGATCTATTCTTGTCCTCAGTGCGTATGCCTGAGCATCCGCGAATGTTCATTGTGCTCATGTCATGTATAAGACAAATCCTG
The DNA here is from genome assembly GCA_028564925.1 of Lithobates sylvaticus. Taxonomy (NCBI): domain Eukaryota; kingdom Metazoa; phylum Chordata; class Amphibia; order Anura; family Ranidae; genus Lithobates; species Lithobates sylvaticus. Next base: position 150,128,138 of record CM053035.1, on the reverse strand, counting down.
AAAATCTAAATCAGTAGAAGGAATCGAAAAACAAGAACGGTCAAATGATGGTGAAGGTGAATCAGTATTTAAGAGTGAGACGGTGCGCAAAATTATTGATGTCAATAATAGCAGAAAAAAGATTGAAATTATTAGTGGGTGCAAAATTTAGTCCCCGTGAGAGGACTAAGTGCCTCAGGTTATATAGTGTGGCCCTAGAGGTTCAAGACATTAGAAATAGCAGGTGACTGAGTGATACCGGATTACTAATGTTTTTTTACGCCTCGTTTTCTTCTTTTTTTGTGAGTTTTTGTGGCCCCCCTTTCCTTTAGCGACGCTTTTCAGTGAGGAGGAGGTATCATCTGAGAAAGTGTCCCTAAACCCACAACAGAAAAATCTGTCTGTATATGCAGAATAGCATGCTTGTTATACTCTGGAACTTGTGGGGTTAATCCTCTGTATTGTGTAAAAAGGCTCTTTGATGCTGTATGGACAGATTCTCCCCCTCCTGCAGGGTCTCTTTCGGCAAGGCCAGATAAGTCCCAGTCAGAATAGTAAAGCTGCACATGCTCAGTTTGCTCTCTATTGCTGGAGAGAATATTTCCTTGTTGAGCTGAGATTTTCAGGTCACATGATATTTACATCACACATTTGGGCGTTTATACCGATCCTAAATGACAGCCCAGTCCCTCTATCCTCCTCCATGCCCAGTAACTAAAAAAGAACACAGTGGGTGGGATGTCACATCTTCATTGATGGATGCTCTGCTTCCCAAAACAGCGGGAGGACACAGGCTGTAGTGGAAATCTCTTCCTACCTGAACACTTAGTACTTGGGCAAGCCCTGCAGTTTATCACGTTAACCCTGGTATACAGATTAGCCAAGAAGGTATATAGTGGCAGCATTTAGATGCTTTATAAGCTGTGGGCACTGCAGGGGGGTGAACTATTCTCATATAACTGGGTTTAGTAACACTTTAAGTTTGCATTATCTATCATGGACACTTGCTATTGAGGTGGATGTGGAGGGGACAGAAGTACCCCCCTCATCTTTCCATTCTTGTGTTTTAACTTGCAGTTTTGGATGGCATGGCGAATTGTGTTCACAGACAGTGATTTTTGGAGTATTCCTGAGCCCATGCAGTGATGTCCATCACAGAATCATGCTGTTTTTTTTATGCAATGCCATCTGAAGGCCTGAAGATCACAGGTATCCAATATTGTGTTTGGCCTTGTCCCTTACTCACAGAGATTTCTCCAGATTCTCAGAATCTTTTGATGATATTATGTACTGTAGAGGATGATATATTTAAAGTATTCACAATTTTACATTGAGGAACATTATTCTAAAATTGTTCAACAATTTTTAGATGCAGCTTTTCACAAATTGGTGAACCTGTTCCCATCTTTGGATAGAATATATAGGCTGCGCTAGCAGGTATATATCACCACTGTGAAATTATATGTAAATGTGTAAAGATCATATGTGATAATGAACGAATAATATAGAAATTACGCAGCAATAGCTACAATGTGAAAATTGTGTGAATGATAAACAAATAACATTCATAAAGGCAATAATCAATACTGCATAATTGATGGTGAGAAAACAAACAAATATACAGACTAAAATTGTTGGATTATTTAGATAATAAATTGCAGGTTGTCACTGAACGATAGTCCCCTCTGAAACCCCACTCACCGAAAGAAATTGACCCACGGCTTTGCAGTCCTAGGGTCTTTAAAACGTTTTGGTGGGGGGATTGAATGAATGATGTCAGGGATCCCAGTAATACTCCAGATAAAACAACGAAGTCTCCAAATAAGTTGAATGCCGTAGAGGAAAAAACAGAAAGAATGTGTGGTATCGCCGTAATAAACCTGAAAAACACTGTGCTATAGTGACTCACTACAGGGTAGACAGGGATCAGCGTGTTCCGGGTGCACGAGACTAGCGTGCGTTCCAATGGAACAGGAAGCAGCGTCACTGGCTCTCAAACCGGAAGTTACGTCAACGCGTTTCGCCCCTCCTCCAGGGCGTCACCAAGGACATCACTTCCGGCAGTGTTACAAGGCTTATAAATACACTGTACAGCTGGCGCCTCCCAGCTAACCAACCAATCCAAAAATACACTTGATTGGACTAAATTAGGTTTTGCTTCCAAATTACATCATTTCCTGTTGTCAATTGCTCATTGCAAGCTTTAATAAAATATGAACAACGTGGCGAACATGATAAAAGGATACAAAATATAGCAAACAGATCTAAAACTTTTTGGAATACACTCTATATCCAAAAATTGGTATTAATATGCTTAGAAATACCATTACTACCAAATACCATTACTTAAAAGCAATTGATAAGAAAATACATGGATAATAAAAAATAATAATGATAAAAAATGGAAAAAATAGAATAAAAAGAATAAAAGTGAAATGAAATAAGGAAAAATGAAATAAAATAAAAGTAAAAATAAAATAAAATAAAAATTTATTTTATTTTTATTTTCATTTTTCCTTATTTCATTTCACTTTTATTCTTTTTATTCTATTTTTTCAATTTTTTATCATTATTATTTTTTATTATCCATGTATTTTCTTATCAATTGCTTTTAAGTAATGGTATTTCTAAGCATATTAATACCAATTTTTGGATATAGAGTGTATTCCAAAAAGTTTTATATCTGTTTGTTATATTTTGTATCCTTTTATCATGTTCCGCCACGTTGTTCATATTTTATTAAAGCTTGCAATGAGCAATTGACAACAGGAAATGATGTAATTTGGAAGCAAAACCTAATTTAGTCCAATCAAGTGTATTTTTGGATTGGTTGGTTAGCTGGGAGGCGCCAGCCGTCCAGTGTATTTATAAGCCTTGTAACACTGCCGGAAGTGATGTCCTTGATGACGCCCTGGAGGAGGGGCGAAACGCGTCGATGTAACTTCCGGTTTGAGAGCCAGTGACGCTGCTTCCTGTTCCGTTGGAACGCATGCTAGTCTCGTGCACCCGGAACACACTGATCCTGGTCTACCCTGTAGTGAGTCACTATAGCACAGTGTTTTTCAGGTTTATCACGGCGATACCACACGTTATTCTTTCTGTTTTTTCCTACACGGCATTCAACTTATTTGGAGACTTCATTGTTTTATCTGGAGTATGACTGGGATCCCTGACATCATTCATTCAATTCCCCCACCAAAACGTTTTAAAGACCCTAGGACTGCAAAGCCGTGGGTCAATTTCTTTCGGTGAGTGGGGTTTCAGAGGGGACTATAGTTCAGTGACAACCTGCAATTTATTATCTAAATAATCCAACAATTTTAGTCTGTATATTTGTTTGTTTTCTCACCATCAATTATGCAGTATTGATTATTGCCTTTATGAATGTTATTTGTTTATCATTCACACAATTTTCACATTGTAGCTATTGCTGCATAATTTCTATATTATTCGTTCATTATCACATATGATTTTTACACATTTACATATAATTTCACAGTGGTGATATATACCCGCTAGCGCAGCCTATATATTCTATCCATTTTTAAGGTTTATTTAACCTTTGCAGGCAGCAGCAGCGGTTGTGTGTGCTTTATGCGATTTTTCATTAGTCTATTGTGTTTTAGGCGTTTTTTTAGTAGTTTTTTTCTTCTGGCGCAAGTTATTAAGTTTTGTTTGTCATCTTTCTCACATTTGAGTGCACTTTGCGGCCATGGAAATTTTCACGTTTGTTAATAGTAGACAGCTTGATGCTGACACTTTCTTTTCACAAACTAATACTAATACAGACATTAACTAAGATTTCAAACACCTTAAGGGTGCTTTGGACAAACAGGTCAAGACTTGGTGGGATGTTTTCACTCTTAATAAATATCTCAAAGAAAACATCACACCAAGAAGACTTAAGCCCCATACACACGGTCGGACTTTTTCATGGATTCTGTCCGATCGGACAATGTTGTTGAAAAATCAGACCGTGTGTATGCACCATCGGACAGTGTACGTCGGATTGTCCGACGGACAAAGTCTTATCTCCTGCTGGAAAGATTTGCCGACAACATGGTCCGATCACACCAAATCCGATCGTGTGTACGGTTGTCCGACCGGACAAAGTGCTACGCATGCTCAGATCACATTACAAGACCAAAGCTATTGGCTACTAGCCTCTACGTAGTCCCGTCGTAGGCAACAAACGTCACCACGTTCAGAATGATCGGATTTTCCGACAACTTTGTCCGACCGTGTGTACGCAAAACCAACATCAGACAAAGTATGACGGACAGGATCCGACCGACCTGGTCCGCGGATTGTCCGACCGTGTGTATGGGGCTTTAGGTGGGATATAGGCCCTAATAACGGCATGACAGATAAAGATTTGGAAGATGAATGGTTTTCCTTCTTTAATCATGCCGAAAAGAAATTGTTAGAAATTATTATAGCAAGGAAAGAGAAAAAACTCAAACTTTTGGAGGCCAATATCAATGCCATCAAGTCTAAATTAGGACCTTCTATCACTACAGGTGATTACAAAGAAAAAATGAAACAATTGCAGGATTTTGTTGTCAAATTAGATAAAGATTTACAAAAGGAAAAAATGAAAAAATATTACCCCCAAGATCAGAAAGAGGAGGAATGGAGGCCATGGTATCCTATGGCCCCACCCCCCTTCTTCCAAGATGTAAGAAACGGAGAACCAGAGGATGTCGAGGGGGGAAACGGAAAGAGAAAGAGAGAGACTTAACAGCTGGTATATTCAACCTCAGTGACGCCATTTTTTCAGATGACGAAAATAAAGTTCTTCAATTAGGACTGAAATTTGCAATTGATAAGGATTTTAATAAGTTTAATGTTTTTATTGATTTTCAAAAGTTTATAAGAAAGATCAACATTAAACATTTTTTTGTTAGAAATAGTCTGACATCTAAAGAGACCGGTGAGGAATTTAGCCATACTAATTTAAGGAATAATTCCATTTTCAACCCTAAGGTGTCTAATAATCATTTTGTTGAGGTCTTCAAATCACTAGTGGAACAAGACTTAAAACAACTTAATATCCGTCCAAGTAGAAAAAAAAAAGACATTAAAAAAGGTCTGCTATTATTAGAAAAAAAGAAAAATATAGTTATTAGACAGGCCAACAAGGGGGGGGGGGGGTTGTTATTTTGAATAAAGGTGATTACATGCTAGAATTGAATCGTTTAGTCACAGATACTGAAACCTATGAAGAATTGAAAGGAAATCCTACTAATAAATATAAGGCCAAACTTAAATTATTGATTAGAGCTGCCAACCAGGCGGGAATAATCAATAAAAGAGAAACCAGATATTTGATTCCTGATGCACCACGGGCGCCTGTTATCTACCAGTTACCGAAGATACACAAGGACCCCCCGGGGAGACCCATAGTAAGTGGGGTGGATTCACTATTCGCAAGGCTAGGTGAATATCTCAACCATTTTTTGCAGCCCCTGGTGCAGAAATGCCCAGCAAATCTTAAGGATAGCAGGGACTTAATCGGTCTTATTGATCCCTTGGAAATTGATGATGATCACATCTTGGCTAGTGTAGATGTTAATTCGCTCTACACTAACATTAAGCAGAATCACGCACTGCAGGCAGTTAAGTGGGCTTTGGAGGACACTACAATTAAGTCCAAACAGAAGGACTTCATTCTAGAGTCTCTGGAATTAGCAATGAGTCATAATTTTTTCTGGCACAAACGGAAATATTATAGGCAAAGAAGGGGAGTGGCGATGGGCGCTAAATATGCCCCCTCAGTCGTCAATCTTTTCATGAGTTGGTGGGAGTCACAGGCTATCTATGGCCAGGTTATACCTCATTTGAGGTTTTATAAGCGCTACATTGATGACATTTTCATCATGGTAGACTCTCCACTCGTGCCTTTTTCAAAGAGGTCGATCGTAATGGATATATACCTCTAGGGAGTTGACATCACCCTAGATGGCTAAGAGGAGTACCTAAAAGCCAATTATTAAGGATCCGTAGAAATTGTAAAAACATCAAGGATTATGAAATACAATCAGAAATTATTTGTAATAGGTTTAAGGAAAAAGGTTCCAAGTCTGAGGAGTTGTTTAAAACTAGAGAAGACATCCGAAATTTAAGTAGAGAATCCCTTCTGAATGGCACTAAGAGGGCTAAGAAAGAATATGGGACCGCCTTCATGACTGGTTTCACCAGACAATATAAACAATTTGAGAAAATTGTGAAGGATCATTGGCCATTGTTACTTAAAGATCGGGAACTTGTAAAGATCCTACCTCATATACCACAATTTATCTACACCAAACCACCCACTCTGCGATTACAGCTTGCACATAATGTCGTTAATCCCCCAGAGAAACTATGCACCTTTCTTGATCAAACTGGATTTTTTAGCTGTGGAAGGTGCGTTGTTTGTCGTACCTCTAAACATAGGGTGAGAAAAACGACACAATTCACATCTCTGACCCAAGGTAAAACTTATAAAATCAATAAATTTATCACCTGTGGTAGGACCACTAGAAAACTAGGTGTTGGACTGAGGGAACATGTGAATAGAATTATAAAAGGCTTTAAACATCATAGCCTTTCTAATCACTTCAGACTTTTTCACAACCGTGATCCCAGAGGTTTGAGATTCTGTGGTATCGATAGGGTGGAGCAACATTGGCGGGGCTCTAACCTTAAACAGGCGATATCTAGGAACGAAACCCAGTGGATCCATAGATTAGGCACTCTTCATCCACATGGCCTTAACATTGATCTCGATTTGAATTGTTTTTTTGTCTAATTGGTAATTTTCTTTTTTCACATTTTATTTCATTTATTTTTATTTTATTATTTCATATTTCTATTCCTATTTTTATTTTTGTTTTTATTTTATTTCATTTTTATTTTATTTATTTTTATTTATATTTTTATTTTCAATTTTATTTTTACATAATTTTATTTTATTTGTTTTATTTTTATATTTATATTTATTTTTATTTTTATTTTATTTTATTTTTACTTTTATTTTATTTAATTTTTCCTCATTTCATTTCACTTTTATTCTTTTTATTCTATTTTTTTAATTTTTTATTTTTTTATTTTTTATTATCCATGTATTTTCTTATCAATTGCTTTTAAGTAATTGTATTTCTAAGCATATTAATACCAATTTTTGGATATAGAGTGTATTCCAAAAAGTTTTATATCCGTTTGTTATTTGTTATATTTTGTATCCTTTTATCATGTTCCGCCACGTTGTTCATATTTTATTAAAGCTTGCAATGAGCAATTGACAACAGGAAATTATGTAATTTGGAAGCAAAACCTAATTTAGTCCAATCAAGTGTATTTTTGGATTGGTTGGTTAGCTGGGAGGCACCAGCCGTCCAGTGTATTTATAAGCCTTGTAACACTGCCGGAAGTGATGTCCTTGATGACGCCCTGGAGGGGGGCGAAACGCGTCAACGTAACTTCCGGTTTGAGAGCCAGTGACGCTGCTTCCTGTTCCGTTGGAACGCACGCTAGTCTTGTGCACCCGGAACGCTCTGATCCCTGTCTACCCTGTAGTGAGTCACTATAGCACAGTGTTTTTCAGGTTTATTACGGCGATACCACACATGTTATTCTTTCTGTTTTTTCCTCTACGGCATTCAACTTATTTGGAGACTTCGTTGTTTTATCTGGAGTATTATTGGGATCCCTGACATCATTCATTCAATCCCCCCACCAAAATGTTCTAAAGACCCTAGGACTGCAAAGCCGTGGGTCAATTTCTTTCGGTGAGTGGGGTTTCAGAGGGGACTATCGTTCAGTGACAACCTGTAATTTATTATCTAAATAATCCAACAATTTTAGTCTGTATATTTGTTTGTTTTCTCACCATCAATTATGCAGTATTGATTATTGCCTTTATGAATGTTATTTGTTTATCATTCACACAATTTTCACATTGTAGCTATTGCTGCGTAATTTCTATATTATTTGTTCATTATCACATATGATCTTTACACATTTACATATAATTTCACAGTGGTGATATATACCCGCTAGCGCAGCCTATATATTCTATCCATTTTCAAGGTTTATTTAACCTTTGCAGGCAGCAGCAGCGGTTGTGTGTGCTTTATGCGATTTCAATGCAGATGAAGTGTGAGTAGCAAATTACAATTACCAGTTTTTCCAACAACTAGAACAAACTTCTGGGCAAATGCAATGTTTGTTTTGCAGGCCTCCCTAATGCAGCGTGTGTTTTCTTGAATTTAGTGTGGCTGTCTGTGGCTCCACCCACACTACTGTCTCATCTATTCATAGGAATCTGTGCAAGGGAAGACTCTGCCACCATGTAGAGGGAATCAAAGACTGTGCTGACTCAATAGCAGTGATGTCATCACACTTGTAATCCATTGTTTATTTCCTCCAGCCCCATAACAGATGGTCTATACCTCTGTTCAGACCTGGGGCTGGAGGCATACAATTCAGAAACCTGTGCATTGGAGCCACATCACACTGATCATGGTTGAAATGCTCTGTAGGTTTCAATGCAAATATATAATAAATGCACATTTTAACTCTTTGGAGGTGCATCATTTTTTGAAGGTGGACTATGCCTTTGAAGAAATTTTAATGAAATTTGGGTCTCTGTCACACAGATATAGTCTGTTCGATCAGTCAGAATCGATCTATAAAATTCCGCCTTGGCTGATCCACTTGGCAGAGTTAAAATCATTTGGGAGCTCACTGAGTCTTTTGAATGGAGGGTCTTTGATTTGCATTGAGTGATCTATTGTATCATCAAATTGATAAATGTGTGGCAACCATAGATCACAGATTTAGAGCAAGCATGCCATTTAGAAATTTGGACTTCTCTACCTCACAAGTAAGACCCCTTTCACACGGGCGGTCCGTTCAGGTCCGCCTGTCAGTTTTTTTGGCGGACCTGAACGGACCCTCCATAGACCTCTATGGAGGGATGGATGTCAGCGGTGACATGTCCGCTGACATCCGACCCGCTCCGATCCGAAAAAAGTGTGACAGAGGAAAAATCTATTTTTCCATCCGTCTGCGGATCGGGGGACGACGGACTCTATTGTCCGTCGTCATCCGATCCCCCATAGGGGGGGATCGGACCTGTCATCTTCCTGCACAGCGGGGGATCGACGGAGCGATCCCCCGCTGTGCAGAGCGGGCTTCGTACACGGACACGTCCGTGTGAAAGAGCCCTAAGGAAGGCAGTGACAGCTAGGGAACTAGTCTTTGAAGTCTTTCTTCACCCAGGACACTTTGGACAGTAATGTTTCCCCCTATTACATATCATCAGCAAGGGACCTATTATTTTAATTGTGCACTGGGTAGAGCAATCACAGACAACCTACTGTGTACATATGACATTTACACAGAAGTTTTTTAGGCGGATGTTTGAAATGGACATGTGCGATTCGATTCAAATTGAAATTCGGACTAAATGTTAGTGATTTCTAGATTTGGATGAATCCGAATCTCTGAATCACATTAGTAACGAATTTCAACCAGTCCATAATAAAATTTTACGAAAACATCAAATTAATTCGTAATCATTTGTGTCAGTCGAATGACATGATGGGATAGTTTGGGCTTTTTGTTAATGTTTTAAGCATCCAAAACAATGTAACAAATGGCATAATGATTTATCCAAATTCATTTGGATCCATTTGTCTTTATTCTAGTGAGCGTAGAGTGAATGTTCTAATAATAGTTACATAGTTGGTAAGGTTGAATAAAGACAATAGTCCATCCAGTTCAACAGGTAGGTGTATGTGTGGTAGTGTCGATAATCATCTTCTATATCCCTATATGTTGTGTTCTTTAACCACTTCAGACCCGGAAGGATTTACCCCCTTCCTGACCAGCGCACTTTTTACAATTTGGCACTGCGCTGCTTTAACTGGTAATTGCGCAGTCATTCAATGCTGCACCCAAACAAAGTTTGCGTCCTATTCCCACAAATAGAGCTTTCTTTTGGTGGTGTTTGATCACCTCTGCGGTTTTTATTTTTTGCAATATAAACTAAAAAAAACACGAAAAAAATAAGATATTTTCTACGTTTTGCTATAAAAAGAATAAATTCAATTTTAGTCATACATTTAGGCCAAAAAGCATTCAGGCATATGTCTTGGGTAAAAAGTCTACAAACTAGGGCGCATTTTCTGGAATTTATGCAGCTTTTAGGTTATGACTGCCTATCTCATTTCTTGAGGTGTTAAAATGGCAGGGCAGTACAATACACCCCCCCCCCAATAACCCCATTTTGGAAAGTAAACACCCCAAGGAATTTGCTAAGAGGCTTGTTGAGCACATTGAATTTTTTTTTGTCACAAGTTATTGAAAAATTACAAAAAATAAAAATAAATTTTTACAAAAAGTTATCACTAAGTGATATATTGCTCAAACATGCCATGGGCATATGTGAAATTACACCCCAAAATACATTCTGCGGCTTCTCCTGAGTTTGGGGATACCACATGTGTGAGACTTTTTGGCAGTCTAGCCGCGTACAGGACCCGGAAAAACAATCACTGCCTTCAGGATTTCTAAGGGTGTAAATTTTTGATTTCACTCCTCACTACCTATAACAGTTTCGGAGGCCATGAAATGCCCAGATAGCATACAACCCCCCAAATGACCCCATTTTGGAAAGTAGATACCCCAAGCTATTTGCTAAGAGGCATGTTGAGTCCATGGAATATTTTATATTTTGACACAAGTTTCAGAAAAATTACAATAATTTTATTTTTTTCAGAAAGTAGTCAAATGATATATTGCTCAAACATGCCATGGGAATATGTGAAATTACACTACAAAATACATTCTACTGCTTTTCCTGAGTACAGGGATACCACATATGTGAGACTTTATGGCAGTCTAGCCGCATACAGGACCCGGAAAAACCAATCACCGCCTTGAGGCTTTCTAAGGGCGTAAATTCTTGATTTCACTCCTCACTACCTATGATAGTTTCGGAGGCCAATGAAATGCCGAGATAGCACAAAGCCCCCGCAAATGACACAATTCTGGAAAGTAGTCACCCCCAGCTATTTGCTGAAAGGCATGTTGAGTATTTTGCAGATTTTACTTTTTGTGACAAAGTTTTAAAAATTGAAAAAAGAAAAAAAAAAGTATTTTCTTTCTTCATTTTAAAAAACAAATGAGCTGCAAAATACTCACCATGCCTCTTAGCAAATACCTTGGGGTGTCTACTTTTCAAAATGGGGTCATTTGGGGGGGGGGGGGGGGGTTGTGCTATCTGGACATTTCAGGGCCTCCATAACTGTGATAGGTAGTGGAGTAAAATCAAAATTTTACGCCTTTAGAAAGCCTGAAGGCGGTGCTTGGTTTTGGGGTCATGTACGCGGCTAGGCTCCCAAAAAGTCTCACACATGAGGTATCCCCATACTCAGGAGAAGCAGCAGAATGTATTTTGGGGTGCAATTCCACATTTAACCATAGAGAAGGGAATGGGTTGACATGGGCTACTCCATATAGAATACCATGCAACACCTGTGGTGGTTATAGGACTATCTCGAAACCCAGAAATTGGAAGCAGATTAAATAAAATTAAATATAGTTTATTAGAAAAATACATAAAAATTCATTTACAACAAGCCATTCTGGGGATTGCTGTAACGTGATTACATATAAGTTGACTGAACTTTTACAAAAGGTCTACACCCCATCTAAAAGGAGTGGAAGAATTGATACAGATGCAAAACGATATCCTCTACTAGTTTTGCGACTAAGTTGCTTCTTCAGGAGGTGTCAAAGCATCTAAAAATAGATAAATACAGTCTCCTAGTTACATAAATAATATCCAGTTTAATACAACATATTGACAATGCGGACAGGAAAAACTTGATAAGTGGAGTAGATTGACAAAAAAGCAGCGCAACTCACCACTAAAGTTCCAGAGGGGAGTCAAACAGGGGGGCACAAGGAGCACCCTATGCGGGTGTCTCACCCGGGGCGGACACAGGAGGCAATAAATGTGGGCAGGACTAAAAGTAACAAAGGGTAAATATGAATAGTGTGCCATATCTACCATATGGTAATATTGCTCAAGCACATCAAGTCATAATTAAATGGTCAAGAAAAAGAAAATGGGGGGGGGGGGGGGGGAGAAAAAGATAAGATGGAGAGGGGAAAGATGGGAAAGGGAAGGAGGGGGAAAAAAGGGGAATAAAAAACAAAAATGGGTATGGAAGGGGTAACCATGCCATGTTTGAACAATATATCATTTAGTGACAACGGTTTGTAAAAAAAAATTGCAGTTTTCCCGAAACTTGTGGCAAAATATAAAATATTCCATGGACTCAACATGCCTCTCAGAAAGTAGCTTGAAGTGTCTACTTTCCAAAATGGTGTAATTTGCGGGGGTTTTGCACTATCCTGACATTTTATGGAATCCAAAACTGTGATAGGTAGTGAGGAAGTGAAATCACCATTTTATGCCCTTAGAAAGCCTGAAGGCGATGATTGGATTTCGGGGTCCTGTACACAGCTAGGCTCCCAAAAACTCACACATGTGGTATCCCTGTACTCAGGAGAAGCAGCAGAATGTATTTTGGGGTGTAATTCCACATATGCCCATGGCATGTTTGAGCAATATATCATTTGGTGACAACTTTGTGCCCAAAAAAATGTTTGTAATATTCCCGAAACTTGTGGCAAAATATAAAATATTCCATGGACTCAACATGCCTATCACCAAATAGCTTGGGATGTCTACTTTCCAAAAAGGGGTCATTCGGGGGGGGGGGGGGTTTGGCGGTTTGGGGGGGGGGGGGTTTGACCTGTCAATTAAGTATGGCGCCATCAACTGGTGGTTGAGGTCCACCCCTCCCATATTAAGGCTGTATTTGTGAACACAGAGGGGTTTCTCCACAACACCAGTCGCCATTTGAATTTGGACCGTCATGTCTGCGTGAGAGGAGGACAGAACGAAAACATTCCGTGAATCCCTCCACTTCACTGTGAGCAAATTATTACGTCTCAAGCAGGCTCTCTCCCCCAGCCTAATACGGGACACTACAAGCCGCTGGGGTAAGGCCCGGCGATTAGATCGCACAGTGCCACATGTGCCAATTCCATGATCAAACAGGTGACTAAAAAGTGGCACGCTTGTGTAATAATTGTCCACATACACATGGTACCCCTTTTCCTAATAAGGCTGACACTAAGTTCCACACAATCTTATCAACGCTCCCTATGTAGTTTGGGCAGTTCTCTGGCTCCACGTGACTATCTCTTCCCTCGTAAACCATAAAACTATATGTATTGCCTGTTGCCCCGTCACAGAGCATATACATCTTGAGCCCATACCTGGCATGCTTGCTGGGAAGATACTGTTTGAATGAAAAGCGGCCAGAAAACTTAATCAGGGACTCATCAATGTGGACAATTTGATCTTGAGTAAACAAGGCTGCAAACTGTTGGTTGAAATGGTTTACGAGGGGACAAATTTCATGGAGCCGATCGTATTCAGGGTCACCCCGAGAACAACAGAGTTCATTGTCGTTGAAGTGCATAAATCGCAAGATCTGCTCGTATCTAGCCCTGGTCATGGAGGCAGAGAACACAGGCATATGGTGAATTGGGTCAGTGGACCAATATGACCACAATTTACTTTTTTTAGTAATGCCCATGAGGAGGGATAGGCCCAGAAAGGTCTTAAATTCGGAGACTGTGATAGGTCTCCAATCTCTGGCAAGGGTCAACTGGGGATTGGTGGCGATGAATTGACCAGCATACAAATTGCTTTGGTCCACAATAGATATATAGAGATCTTGTGTGAAAAACAGCGATTAAAAATCAAGTGACGTAAAATCAACTGTTTCCACCTGAATTCCGGGTTGGCCAGTGAATGGGGGAAGTACGGGTGCTGCAGAAGTGGTGGACTCCCAATTCAGATTGGCAAATGCAGCAGGAAGGGCACTATGGGCTCGACGGGCCTGTCTTTGTCTTCTTGGTGGCTGTGGGACACTAGTTGTGCTAGCCACCTCACCAGCTTGAACTGCACTTATGGGACTTGCCACGTCACCACGTGACACTGCAGTGCTGGTTTCACTACGACCAGGGTGTACTAGGCCGCTGGTGCTTGCCAGTTCACCAGAAGGATGAGCAGCACTAGTACTGTCTCTCTGCTCCATACAAGAGCCCTGCGGTTCTTGCACCTCAACAGCAGCAGAAGAACAGGGTCGGGTACGCCTGACCTTGGCAGGGACCACTACACCGTCGTCAGATCCATCTGTCAGGGTGCCACTGCTTTCTACTGGATCATTTTCTGAGCCTGAGTCTGACAGATGAGTGACTTTCTCTTCTCTCATCTGTCATGCTCAGAAACATGTAGGCTTCTTCACTAGTGTACCTTTGATTGGAGATTGTGGCCTCTAAATTTACTGGTACAACCAGTACCAAAAAAAGTAAAGAGCACCTGACTGTCAGCGACTGCTTCAAACACTACCAAAAAAACTGTTAGCGTTTTCAGACATCAGGCCTTTCTCTGCGAACGCTGCAGTTATGTGTTTTGTAAGTGACAGTAATTGATTGCTACTGCACTTGGGTGGGCTGGACTGGGAGGAGGGGCTAAATGCAGGTGCTAGCAAGTATCTGGGCTGATCCCCCCTAACGCTGCATTTTTGGGAACCCTAAACTACTGGGGACGCTAGTATAGATCTGATCAGATCAGATATTGATCCGATCATACACTATACTACTAAGGGATGTGTATGGTGCGTTTGTGGGTGTTAGCGCTACTGGCACTAATCTGACGCTGCCTGGGGTGACGCAGACCCTGACTGATGCTAAAACATAACTGATGTCACCCGCCGGGTGATCAGGGGGTTAAACCTTTATTAGGTAATATATGGCGGGTGCCCTGACGCTATAAAAAAAACGAACTAGCATCCCCCGTGACACTAATACAGTGATCACTGGTGACAGGGGGTGAAAGGGTTAACTAGGGGGTTAAAACCTTTATTGGGTAATATACAGGGTACCTGATGCTATAAAAACCCGACGGTGAAACAAATCAACTAACTGGCTAACTAGCGTCACCCGTGACACTAATACAGTGATCAGAAAAAAGATCTGTTAGTGACACTGAGACAGGGGGTGAAAGGTATAACTGAAGAGGCGATCAAGGAGTTAAACCTTAATAAGGGGGGGTACCGTAGACCTAACAGGGCCTACTAATTGTAGTAACACTTATTAGAGTCACAAGTGACACCAATGCAGTGATCAGTGAAAAATCTGAAAACTGCAATTGGTGACACAGTGACACGGAGTGAAGGGGTTAACTGGGGGGGGGGGGGGGGGTGACAAGTGTACCTACGTGTACTGGTGTTAGTGTACTGTTGTGCTACTCACAGTAAGATGTTCTCTCTCCTCTCTATCTGGAATGGAAAAGAATTCCAGAGAGGGAGATGACATCACTTCCCCTGTCTTTGTTTACACTTACAGACGGGAAGCATTTTCATTCACCAGAACCGATCAGCAGGTCCAGGCCAGAAATAATTAGCCTGGACCTGAAGACTGATCGGTGCTGCTACGAATCCGATTGCCATGGGCACGGCGAGGGCATGCCCCCTGCCCGCGGCCGATGTACGGGTACGTGATTATGTGCACCCGTGCCACTTTGCCGATGTATATCAGCATGAGCCTGTTGGCAATTAGTTAAGATGCACATCCAAGAGTCTTTTAAAAATATCCATACTCCCTGCTGACACCACCAATTGTGGAAGAGAGTTCCACATTCTTAACGGAGGATGTATTGGGGTTGAGAGACTATGTTTAATTTGTATGTGTATTGCCCAACAAAGTCCATTTAGAATGGGGAAATTAATTCAACATAATAACTCATCCGACTCTCCACTTTAGCTGATTGAACTGCAGAAACTGTTAGAAGCTTCTGCCACCTCCTGAAGTTGGTGAGAGGGCCACTAGCCTGCTTTTACACTTTTATCAGAAACTGAGCCACTGACAGCAGGACATCTAGTGCACCAAATGCATACCTTACCAACCCTGGGCCACAGTAACACCAAACGGTTACACCCTGCATCCACATCATTCTGTGCCAAAATCTGTATTGTACCCCTACATGTATCACTGCATACATGCTTAAAAGTCTATAATTAAGTGCACCAATGCTGCTAAAAGGGACCTAATGATGGCGGCAGAAAATCAACTTTAAGGACTGCCCTCCCATAATACATCATATAAATCCCCCTTTGTCCCCTTTACCCCTTCTTGTTAAACACTGAGTGTCTACCCAGTTGGTATAGTTGCTTCATATGATAGATTACGTTTTTTCTACTGTTCAATTTTGGGTGGCGTTGCTACTGTTTATGCTGACCTGGATGCTCCCTGTCCTTTTATGCTTAGCCTTTGGTTTTAGCCATCTTGCATGCTGACCTGTGTTACCACAATTGCCAATTTGTGTGTATTTGTTCTGTTATCAATCTTACTGAGTGACAACATAAAAGGATTACCTTTGCTAAATGGTTTGGTACCTATGCTTTGATATAGCACAACTATTGGGTATTAGGAATTTCTTTCAGTGTTTCATTGTATTTGCTTGCTGCTGTACACTCAACCTGGGGTGTCAAAGGGGCTGAGGCAGTTAAGAAGGTCAAGGCAAAGAACAGAGGCCTCTCTTAACCAATGGTACCTGCAGGTGTATCACTACGATAACATTTACCTAACAGAGGAAATCATAGATATCAGGACAGGTTTACTAACCTCTCAGATTGCATGTTACCCTCAACAGTGGACAACCAGTGGCATTGGAGGAATCCCACAGACATAAGATCATTCCCCAATAAATTAAGCTAATAATGGCTAAATTGGGGGACTGTCCTCTCATATGTATAGGTACAAATAAACTGTATTTAGTGCAAGTGCTGATGGTATAACTCAGGGAAGAAATTGGGCAGGCTGTGTGTGTGTGTGTGTGTGTGTGTGTGTGTGTTTCTGTGCTATAAATAAATGTTTGAATACATGCTATTTTTTTTATTTTGCTGCATGTTTATTGTTCTGTTTATCTTAAAATGTGGCAGTCCAAAATCCCCAAAAATATATTAAACAGCATCAATCGCAATTTAACAAAGTAAGACTGTTTTTTCACTGTGTATGCTAACAGTAGTGTTATAGCTTGCGTGTGTCTATACTTTCTACAGACCTTCTGCCCCCCCTCCTTTTTAAATTTATACATTTTTTGGTCAACTTTTTTTTTGTCAGAGTACAGATCTAGGTTTGTCTCAAGCATTTTTGAATCCACTTGCTGTTGATTGACTCATTACCTCTGCTGAAGTCTATTCCAAGCATTAACTATCTTTTGGTAAAGTAAGACTAAGATTAGTTTTGAACTTTCCCCTTGCTCGTTTGAAGTCATAATCCTGTGGTCTTGATCTTGGCTTCATATTTAAAAAACTGTCCACCTGAAACTTACAAATACTGTCCTCCTAAACCTTACTCATCTCCTTGATGTATTTAAAGGTTTCAATTGCGTCTCACCTTCTTTCCTGCAGACTGTACATCAAGTTCCTGAAAAAAAAAAATCACATGTACATAAGTATTCACAGCCTTTGCCATGACACTCAAAATTGAGCTCAGGTGCCTCCTGTTTCCACTGATCATCCTTGAGATGTTTCTACAACTTGATTGGAGTCCACCTGTGGTCAATTCAGTTGATCGGACATGATTTGGAAAGGCACACACCTGTCTCTATAAGGTCCCACAGTTAACAGTGCATGTCAGAGCACAAACCAAGCCATGAAGTCCAAGTAATTGTAGACAGAGAAAGGATTGTATTAAGTCGCAAATCTGGGATCCAGAAAAAGTTCTGCAGCATTGAAGGTCCCAACAAGTGCAGTAGCCTCCATCATCTGTAAAATGGAAGATGTTTGGAACCACCAGGACTCTTCCTAGAGCCAGCCGCCTGAACAAACTCAGCGATCGGGGGAGAGTCAGGGAGGTCACTCTGACAGAGCTCCATCTTTTCTCTGTAGAGAGGGGAGAACCTCCCAGAAGAACAACATCTCTACAGCTCTCCACCAATCAGGTCTCTGTGGTATAGTGGCCAAGCGGAAGCCACTCCTCAGTTAAAGGCAACTGAAGGACTCCCAGACCACGAGAAACAAAATTCTCTAGTCTGATGAAACAAAGATTGAACTCTTTGGCCTGAATAGCAAGCGTCATATCTGGAGGAAACCAGGCACCGCTCATCACCTGGCCAATACCATCACTCAGAGGTGGGGGACTCGAGTCGCATGACTTGACTCGAGTCAGACTCGAGTCGGCTATTTGAGGACTTGCGACTTGCTTGACAAAATTAAACAAATGACTCGACTTGACTTTGACTTGACACTAATGACTTGTGACTTGGGCCCTATGACTTGGCAAGTCATTACTACCACTAACCATTGCAGTGTAAAAGCCGCGCCCCTTGTCTGTGATAGGCGGAACCGCGCCTCCTTGTCTGTGATAGGCGGAACACTCAATTTCACAGCAGGCAGTGTTCCGCCTATCACGGACATCCTCTCATCCTCGTCTGTGTTATGAGGATGAGCGGATAGCCGTGATAGGCGGAACACTGAATGCTGGGAAATAAATTGAGTGTTCCGCCTATCACAGACGATGAAGAGGCGCGATTTTGCAATACTGGGGTCTGGAAAGTGGACACGTGGAATGGCCGCCGGGACGCTGATGGGACGCCGCCGACCAGGTACACCGGCGCTGACAGTATACGGTCGGTGTTGTGCAAATTATTCATTTTATTTTTTTACAGCATTAAGTCCAAGGGGTCTGACTCATATAAAAAAAAAACATTGGCACTAATGAACTGACAATCGTAGGAAAGAAATACACATATTGGAGACAATAGGGGCCATTGTGAATAATTGCCCCTATTGTCTCCAATATGACTATTTCCTATGATTGTCAGTTCATTCATTGATTTACATTGATCCTATGTGAGGTCCTAATGTTTAGTAGTACTATATTTATGACCAGTTGCTGTAGGTGTGCAATTTGCTTATAACCAGCTATGGGGTTGTGCAATTAATGAGTTGGAAGCTGTCCGATAGATCAGTTTAAGTTTATATGGAGGTGCGCAATTATTAACCAGTTTATAACAAGCTGTGGGGGCATGCAATTAATTTGCTTATAATAATAAGCTATGGGGGTGTGCAATTAATTTATAACCAGATATAGGGTTGTGCAAATATTAATTTTGACTTGGGAGGTATGCAATTGATCAGTTTAAAACCAGCTATGGGGTGTGTGCAATTAATCAGACAGTTTGACTTGGGAGGTGTGCAATGGATCCACTGGTTATTATTAACTGGCATTGCACAGCCCCATAGCTTGTTATAAACTAGTCAATTGCACACCTCCCAGGTCAAACTGATCAATTGCACACCCCCATAGCGGATTATAAAAAATTGGTCCATTGCACACCCCCATACTTGGTTATACACGGATCCATTGCACACCTCCCAACTGATTAATTGCACACACCCCATAGCTGGTTTTAAACTGATCATGAGGACCCCTGGCCCATTCTTAAAACAGCAGTGGTAAACTGGCCACCCTTGCCCTATTTAAATGGCAGCTTCTCAGAACGGCCCATTGTGCTTCCATTCCCACCAGTCTTTTTTTTGCCGGCCTGTGCCACCCCTTTGTCTGCCCAGCTGCTTTGCCATTACTGATCAGCAGCAGCTGGGGGAACAATGACAGTGGCAGGGTCCGGTGTGCCCCCCTCCAGAGAGTCACAGACAGCCGGGGCAAAACTGGCACAGGAGACTGAAGTATTTGCCCGTCTGACTGCAGGCGTGATCTGCATGCCAGGCAGGGCTCGTGAGAGAGTAGCTGGCAGAGGCTGGTGCTGAGAGTGTACTATAAGAACGGTAATGTATAGCAAACCCTAGACAACCAAATGGTGGGCAGTAATGTATAGCAACCCCTAGCAACTGAATGGTGAGTTCATTAATAATTGAACATGTTACTTGTTTGTTGCCTAAATACTAAAATTTACACTTACAACTGTATTTTTTTTTTTAATTTTTGGAAATGCCAGTAAAAACTTGCCTGTGCCAGCCCAGTACATTTTGGGTGTCACGTGTGGCTGTTCTGCCACAGAGGAAGAGAGAGATCTTGTGTCTAAGCTGAAACGCAGATCTCTCTTTTCTTCTAACACATCCATCCCTGCCACAGTTAGAAAAGCACTCCCTAGGAGCATACCTAACCCCTTGATCACACCCTAGTGTTAACCCCTCCCCTGCCAGTGTCATGTTTTAGATGTTGGCGAAAAGAAGAGAACGGCGATGTGCAAGGTCTGCAGCTCAAAAATAAGAGACACGTCAACCACAACATCCAACTTCATCCGTCACTACAAAACCCACAAAGAAAGGTAGGTACAGTAACGTGTATGGGTGGGAGCAGAGTGTATTGTTGTTAAAATCAATAAATCACATAGCTAACTTTATTTTCCATCTCTCTTCTGTTTACTCTATAGATATGAAGAGTACATCCATACCAAAGGGACTTTTGATGCTAGCCAGCCTCAAATCTCACAATTCATCGCACAGGGGACTGTGCAGCTATACCACTGCAACCACCAGCAGCAGAAGGCAATTACAAACTCAATCCTGTCAGACCTCATTATAAACCACTGCAACCACCAGCAGCAGAAGGCAATTACAAACTCAATCCTGTCAGACCTCATTATAAACTGCAACATGCCACTAAAATTGAAAAATGAACTCGCAGCAGTAGATCATCTGTCAGTGACTGCAACCGCTTCAAAGGTCCCCATACAGTCAATTATTTGAGTGCAAAAACCCAGACTAGACTTCAAGGAAAAATTTGAAGAGGAGTTTTGACAGCGTGGAATCCCTGCCGCTGTTACCACACGCTGGAATTCCACACTGAGGCAATTGAAATCAGTGGTCAGCTGTGACCAGGTGAAACTGACTAGAATTCTTGAAGATGGGGGACACAGAGAGACTGTATTCACAGCTAGAGAGTGGAATCAGATTAAGGAACTCGTGGATGTCCTTCAACCTTTTGGAGAAGCCACAGACACTCATAAAGAGAGCGTGCGCTACCTTGGTGGCTTGATCCGTAGCCTGCAAGAATCACTCAAAAGACGATTCGGAGGGATCTTTGTTATGTTTTTGTAATAATCCAATGTAATGCCAGATTGTAGGCTATAAAAGAATGTCAGTATGTTGATATACTCTACTCAGAGGTCTTCAACCCTCTCCTCAGGGATCCCCAGACTGGCCGTGTTTTTGTTTTCACCCTAAAATATGGCCTGTTTGGGGGACCCCAAGGAGAGGGTTGAAGACCTATGCACTAGATTGTCATGATCTGGTTGCTTTTGATATTTCAGTTGTGTTGTGACCATTTATGCTTGTGTTCTTCAGACTTGATTCTCAAAGAAGAGGACTGCAAGCCCACCCCACCAACCACCGATGAAGACGAGCAAATGCCAGTGGCAGAGCCAGAGAGTCAGTCTGGGCTGTTCTCAGCATACCACAAAAAACAAAAGAAAGATTCATGTTCTACTCCCCAAATTCAGCTGAACCAGTATTTAGACATTTGTGATGGACAGAGTTGCCTTCAGTTTTGGGCCATGAACAGGCACATGTTCCCCTCTTTGTTCAGGGTAGCGGTAAGAGTTATGTCAGTCCCTGCATCAAGCGCACCTGTTGAACGTGTGTTCAGCCATGGTGGGGTGATAATGCGACCCCATCGCTCACAACTGAGCGAGAAAGTACTATCAAATTTAATTTTTTGCAAATGCAATGCATTGTAACTTTAGCTGCCCATGCACCTATAGATTATCTGCAGATGTTCTATGGTTAGATGGAAAAAGTGGGAGATTCCTCCATCCACACAGTTTAGCGAACATAGAGAAATCTCATCTGTTGCCCTTTTTCCATCTAACCATAGAAAATCTGCAAATAATCTATAGGTGTATGGCAAGCTTTACAATGCTTTGCATTTGAAAAAAATTAAACAAACAGCAAAAAAAAAACAATTTGTAAGTAAGTGGCTCATCACCATTCAAGTGTCTACATATATTTTATTAGTTTGAAGTTTAATGTTTCATGCATTGTAACTTAAGCTGGCCAATGGCCATACACCTATAGATTATCTGCAGATGTTCTATGGTTAGATGGAAAAAGTGGCAGATTCCTCCATCCACACAGTTTAGCGAACATAGAGAAATCTGTTGCCCTTTGTATGGCCAGCTTTACAATGCATTGCATTTGCAAAAAATTTCACAAACAGCAAAAAAAATATTTGTAAGTGGCTCATCACCATTCAAGTGTCTAGATATACTTTATTATTTTGAAGTTTAATGTTGAAAATATTATTTTTAAAATAAAACCTTTCCTGAACAACAGTATTTTGACTTGATTTGTGACTTGACTTGACTTGACTTGCTTGACTTCTAGCAGGGACTCGACTTGACTTGCTTGCTTTTCGCCACAGTAACTTGGGACTTGCTTATGACTTGAAGGTTACGACTTGAGACTTGCTTATGACTTGCACATGTGTGACTTACTCCCATGTCTGCCATCACTACAGTGAAGCATGGTGGTGGCAGCATCATGCTGTGGGGATGTTTTTCAGGGCCGGGAACTGGGAGACTAGTCAGGATCAAGGGAAAGATGAATTCAGCAATGTATAGAAACATCCTTGATGAAAACCTGCTCCAGAGTGCTCTGGACCTCGGACTGGAGTGAATGTTCAACTTCCAACAGGACAATAACCCTAAGCACACAGCCAAGATAACAAAGGAGTGGCTAAGGGACAACTCTGTGAATGTCCTTGAGTGGCCCAGCCAGAGCTCAGACTTGAACCCTATTGAACATTTCTGGAGAGATCTGAAAATCACTGTCCACCGATGCTCCTTATCTAACCTGATGGAGCTTGAGAGGTCCTGCAAAGAAGAATGGGAGAAACTCCCCAAAAATAGGTGTGCCAAGCTTGTAGCATCATATTCAAAAAGAGTATGTTTAATAAATGTGGAAATATTTCAAACAAAATTCTTTCACGTTTTCATTATGGGGTTTATTTGTAGAATTTTAAAGAAAATAATTAATCCATTTTGGAATAAGGCTGTAACATAACAAAATGTGGAAAGTGCTGTGAATACTTTCCGGAAGCACTGTATATAGAGGAATCGGACCTCCATCCTCCAGCTGGCGATCCCTCTAGTGATGCATCCTAGAATCCTATTAATTTAACCCACTGCCTGGCCACAACATTTGCTCATTTTGCAATCATCTGGATAACATGCTCCAAATCGTTTTCCTCTGTAGTGCTGAGTATAGTACTCCTAATATTGTTCTCTGCCAAGGGATTATTTTTTTTCTTTAGGTGCATTGGAACCAATGAACTGCAGTTTACACTGATTTAACCAATCTTCCAGCAATGTCAAATCATGTTCCATGTTATAGACACCTCCAGGGATATCAGCCTTATTGCACATCATTGTGTCATCAGCAAAAATACATACCTTACCCATCAAACCTTTAGTTATAGTTTTATAGGCTTTATAACTTTAGACTAGTCTCTGTTCTGAATGAACCCCATTTACAACAGGGCCAGATCTAGCCTTTTTAATCTGGGGGTGCAGTAAAAAAAAAAAAAAAAAAGTCAGGGGGCATAATGTCAATACACTATCAATTTATCCTCTCCTCACTTAGTTCCCTGGATGATGTCACCCACTCCTTGTCACATGGGGGAGTTCCCCCTTCATATCAGATTCCACTCATCACTTCAGTGTCAGCCACTTTTCCATCATCGTCCCCCCCATTACATTGTCACCTTGAAATGGACAAAACATGGAAAATGTACTAAAAGAGTGCATTCTTTTCCTGACATGCTGGAATATGACAAACTTCTATTATAAACTAAGAGAATAAAAAGTATAAACAATATGTAAACATTAACAATGCCCATAACAAGTAATCTGCTGGCTTTACAATAAAACAACACAGTAACAAAATCACACAAGCGAGGGGATAGAGGAATCCTCCCCCGCTGGGCTATTGTATTCCGACAGTGGGGACCCCTCTGTTGTCAGATTACACTGATCAGTGGCTGCAGCTGAAGATCGTGAAAAGTTTACCTACATTCCCATTAAACAAAAGTCGAACGTTAGACCAACTTCTGTCAGGCAAAAAATGACCATACATGGATTGAAATTTGACCACTCCCTGCTGAACTGGTAACATTTTGATCAAGCGATGGTCAGCTTAGGTAATGTAAAACACAGGGTATAGGTTGCAGCAGTCAGGGTGAGAGGGAGAACGGTGACTTTTTCTCATTCAGGACTCCTTCAAATGCTTGGTTGGGGGCGGTAAAATAATGCGGTTGAGCTGTGGTTTTACTGCTACCCCTTTGGGGTACATTCACACTAGATGTGGTGGAACTGTGTTGAGAGGCTATTTCAGCACAGTTCCACCGCATGACAAGGCAAAATGCCTTGTCTCTGGTAAGTCTGGTTTAAGGAGCAGTACGATGCACCACAAATGGCGCATCTACATTGTGTTGATACAGCACAGCACACCAGCCGCAGCATTGTAATTCAAAGTAGTCTAGGAGTGGATTGCTTTTCAGAGGAACAACAGTCGTTTTCAGTCAGAACAACAGAGGAAAGGACATCTGCAAGTGCCAAGGGGAAGGAGGTTAGTCCTGCACTCACCAATTACTCTCTCAGGCAGCCCCCAGCACCCATCTTGATCCGGCCATGATTTACAATAAACACTCTGGTATTTATTCTTTAGCCAACTGCATAGCCACGGAACCAACCAAGGGTTAAGTCCTAGCTTGTACAACTTTTTTTATTCGATCATTATGCGGAACTGTATCAAATACTTGGCTGAAATAAAGATGCAGTCAGATTAGACTGACATGATCTGCCCTCAGTAAAGCCATGCTTCTTTTTTGCTTTGGGGCCAGCAAGTTGTGTGTTTTTAAGTGATTAATGGTCCTTTTTAGAAGTGGTTCCATAACCTTGACTACAACAGATGTTAAACTCACTGGCCTGTAGTTTCCAGCTTCTATCATGCTACCCTTCCTGTGAATAGGTGCATATTAGCTGTCCAGCAGTGATGGGGGGCTTCTCCTGTTGAAAGATTGATTAAAAAGAGATCTGTCAATAGTCCAACAACTATACCTTCTCTTAGAACTCTAATTCTCTTAGGAATGGATACCACCAGGGCCCTTCACTTTATTAGGCTTAAAGCAAGCCAGTTGCTCTACTACTTGTTTTTTCAGAAATCCTGAAAATTACCACCAATACCAAAACCAAAATGATCCCCCAAATCGTTATTGTTGGTGCAATTTTTTTCCAAGAAGTCTCAGAAAATTATATATTTATATATATATATATATATATTTTTTAACAACCCCCTTGTTATTTGGAACAAGACCACTACAGAACTGGAAGATTTAATTATTGTAACTTTTAAAAAGGTCTGTACTAAAACTTTTTCTTTTCACAAAAAGAAAAAAAAATCTTTGAATTAAAATGTGTTATAAAGTTTACTTTTACATGTTTAGAATAAAGTCTCTCTCTTCAAATAGTTTGGCTCACTGAAGCAAACAATTTATTTCACTAACAGATGCACTTGCTGGGCACGTTGTATGTGGCCTCATCTACATACAGTATACAGCACGGTTTCAACAGTGGGATGGGGTACTTCCCGTCCCACTCTCGAAACAAAATAGGAGGTAGGCTGAGCGCTGCTCAGCCATTCACGGGAAGCTTTGTATTCTGAGGCAGAGATCAAATGTCATTTACCAATCTCTCCACCTCAGTCAATTAGAAGCTTTGTATTCATTCATATTGTTGAGCAGTGCTTAGCCTGACTCAGTTTTGTTCCGAAGTGGGACGGGAACCAGAACAGCACTGTATTCTGTATGTAGCTGGGGTAACATACAGTTAATACAATGCGCCCAGCAAGCGCACCTGTTAGTGCAGTAAATTGATTGTTTAAGCTGGTTTGGCTCAAACTATTTAAAAGTGACATTAAATGAGGAGCTAGGTGTTAAAATACAGTTTATATGGTATTACCAATATTCTGTAAATTATATTGATGAGGAAAGTTCCAAGAAAATCCGTTCAGTTCTCGTGTAAAAACTCAAAAATGTATTTAACAATAAAATAGCGAAATATTACAAGAACAATATTAAAATGTAAAAATAACATCAATAATGTAAGATGAAGATCGAATCAGATGTGTGTCTTTGTGTGTGTGTGAAGTGGTCTTGTGATGTGTCTCAAGCAAAATCTGCCCAACTATATTTCTGTTCCTACCTTTTACTCCTAAAATCTGACCCCCACTGCATCTTTAAAAGGGCTGGTTTAAAGTTCCTCTGAGCCTTATTGTACTACATACTCATCTAATGAGACATCCCTCCCACCTCTCACGCAAGGAGGAGTGGGCAAGAACAATGTGTGAAACTATTTTAAGTATAGGATATAACTTCTTCAACATCTAAATCAAATACTACATATACTTTATATATATATATATACATACACAAACAAACACACACACACACACACACACACACACACATATATATATATATATATATATATTTATATATATTCATTGAAAACACAATGTTCTTATTAATATCCTAATCAAGAAATATTGTAGTATAAAGAACTTAAATACTTATATATACACAAACTTTTTCATCCTAAGAAATGTGAAACCTTTCTTCTCATGTGATGGGTAGGGATGAGCCGAACACCCCCGGGTTCGGTTCGCACCAGAACCTTCGAACCGACCGAAAGTTTGCGCGAATTTTCGAACCCTATACGTTATAATGGACGCGAACGTTCGAAATCAAAAGTGCTAATTACAACGGCCAATATGCATGTTAATGTCATAAAACAGGTTTGGGGACCCGGGTCCTGCCCCAGGGGACATATATCAATGCAAAAAGAACTTTTAAAAACTAACGTTTTTTCGGGAGCAGTCATTTTAATGATGCATAAAGTGAAAAAAAAAAAGTGAAATTTTCCTTTAAATATGGTACCTGGGGGGTGTCTAAAGTATGCCTGTGAAGTGGCCTTGCACAAAATGTCATTTGTAAAGGAAAAAAAGAAGCCATTTAAAACCACTTGCGGCTTTAGGTTTGTTCTTAAGTAGAATCTGAACAGGTACATTATGAAGTGTAGCTCCATCCCAAAAAAAACAATTTTTAAGCTTTTTGGAGAACATAGGGAGGGGTTATCACCCCTGTAACATTTGCTGTCTTTGCACATCTGTTCAGAACATGTCACCTCACTTTCCGTCCCAATGACAAATGTTTTTGGAAAAAGTGGGGTTTTAATTGAAACAAGGATTGGTGATAAAGTATCAGTAGAGAGGAGATACCTTTTTCCCAAATTAAATCTAACAGGATAGAATTTCCCTTCCTAGGGGTAGATTTCCTCTCACTTCCTGTTTTCTTTTCCATTTGCAAGTAGGAGTCGTTTGTAAGTTGGATGTATGAAAGTAGGGGCCTGGCGTATATACTCTGCAGAAATTTGCCCTATTAGATGTTGGTGTAGCCACAAGACTGGTGGGCACAGGAATGGGCCCTGCTGTGAGTTAATAGATCAAGATTTGTAATTGCATGCACCTGTTGAACAGGGCAGAAAAATTGGGGGTGGTGGTGGTGGTGGTGGACGGTGTTGCCACAAGACTGTAAGCTCTCACAGTTACTCTTGGTGGGCGCAGGAATGGGCCCTGCTGTGAGTTATTAGATCAAGATTTGTAATTGCAAGCACCTGATGAACAGGGCAGAAAAATTGGGCCTTTGGCGGTGGTGGTGGACGGTGTTGCCACAAGACTGTAGGCCCTCATAGTTACTCTTGGTGGGCGCAGGAATGGGCCCTGCTGTGAACTATTAGATCAAGATTTGTAATTACCCGCCCCTGTTAAACAGGGGCTGAAAAATTGTGCCTTAGGCACTGGTGCTGGTGCCACAACACTGCAACCCCTCACAGATACTGTACTTGGAGCACAGCAGTCACACGTGTTGCGAAGCATTTTTTTAAAAAATTGTAAGTACACGCCCCTGTTAAACAGGGGCTGAAAAATTGTGCCTTAGGCACTGGTGCTGGTGCCACAACACTGCAACCCCTCACAGATACTGTACTTGGAGCACATTGTTGCGAAGCATTTTTTTTATAAAAATTGTATGTACACGCCCCTGTTAAACAGGGGCTGAAAAATTGTGCCTTAGGCACTGGTGCTGGTGCCACAACACTGCAACCCCTCACAGATACTGTACTTGGAGCACAGCAGTCACACGTGTTGCGAAGCATTTTTTTAAAAAATTGTAAGTACACGCCCCTGTTAAACAGGGGCTGAAAAATTGTGCCTTAGGCACTGGTGCTGGTGCCACAACACTGCAACCCCTCACAGATACTGTACTTGGAGCACAGTGTTGCGAAGCATTTTTTTATAAAAATTGTATGTACACGCCCCTGTTAAACAGGGGCTGAAAAATTGTGCCTTAGGCACTGGTGTGGTGGCATGGATCATTGAGGAGGAGGAAGAGGATAGTCAGTGAACATAAGAGGACAGTCACTCAGCATCAGCATAGGCAGTCTTGAAGGGATGTGATGTGACATTAAAAATTATTCGGTTATATCCGCCTCAGGTGCCTGGTAGCTGGTGGTGATCCAAGACTGATTCATTTTGATGAAGGTCAGTCGATCAACCGAGGCGGTGGACAGGCGCACCCTATGATCAGTCACAAATCCTCCAGCAGCACTGAATGTGCGTTCGGACAGAACGCTGGAGGCAGGACAGGCCAGTAGCTCAATTGCATACTGTGCAAGCTCTGGCCAGTGATCCATCCTCAGGACCCAGTAAGCCAGAGGATTTTCGGTGGGAAAGGTGTCCAAGTCTGACCTTGCCCCAAGGTATTCCTGCACCATGTATATCAGACGCTGGCGATGGTTGCTGGAACCGATCATACCTTGGGGCTGCGGACTAAAAAATTGTCTGAACGCATCGGTCAGACGTCCACCTTCCCCACCGCTCCTTCTGCCACTGACCGAAGCCTCAGCAACTCGTCGCCCAGGACCAGGAGTTTGTAGCCTCCCAGTTTCTGGGAACGCATTGCACAGACCTTTCTGCAAGGCCTCCCTGAGATGTCTCATCCTCTGCTCCCTCTGCGACGGCAAGATAAGGTCCGCAACCTTACCCTTGTACCGCGGATCAAGGAGAGTGGCCAGCCAGTAATGGTCCCTCTCCTTGATCCGAAGAACACGAGGATCCTTCCGCAGGCTTTGCAGGATCAGGGAGGCCATGCAGCGTAGGTTAGCTGAGGCATTCGGTCCGGAGTCTTCTGGGTCACTGAGGATGACATGATCGCCAGCCACCTCCTCCCAGCCACGTACAAGTCCACTGGTTTGTTGGGACTGTACATCATCCCTAAAAGACTGCTGCTGCTGATGCTGAGTGCCAGGCTCCACCTCCATGCTCACACAATCCTCCTCCTCCTCCTCCTCCTCCTCCTCCTCCTCATCCTCTTCCTGTGTGATGGGTGGGACAGGAGGAACACTGTCCGGATAAAGGGGGCCTTGAGAGGCAAGGAAGTCCTCCTCTTCCTGCCTCTGTTCTGCCTCAAGTGCCCTGTCCATTATCCCACGCAGCGTATGCTCCAACAGGTGGACAAGAGGGACAGTGTCACTGATGCATGCACTGTCACTGCTCACCATCCTCGTGGCCTCCTCAAATGGTGAGAGGACAGTGCATGCATCCCTGATCATGCTCCACTGACGTGGGGAAAAAAAAAACAAGCTCCCCTGACCTGGTGCCGTAGTCGCAAAGGTACTCATTGATGGCCCTCTGCTGCGTGTGCAGTCGCTGCAGCATGGCCAACGTTGAGTTCCACCTGGTGGGCATGTCACATATTAGGCGGTTCTTGGGCAGGTTCAGCTCCTTTTGCAGCTCAGTCAGCCGAGCACTGGCATTATAAGATCGGCGGAAATGCACACAGACTTTCCTGGCCTGCCTCAGGACATCCTGTAAGCCTGGGAACCTGCCCAAGAACCGCTGCACCACCAGGTTGAGGACGTGAGCCATGCAGGGCACATGGGTGAGCTGCCCCTGTCGCAGGGCGGAGAGGAGGTTGGTACCATTGTCAGAAACGACCATTCCTGGCTTAAGCTGACGTGGCGTCAACCACCTCTCGGCCTGCCCCTGCAGAGCTGCCAGAACCTCTGGCCCAGTGTGGCTCCTGTCCCCCAAACACACCAGCGCAAGCACGGCATGGCATCTTTTTGCCTGGGTACTTGCGTAGCCCCTTGTACGCCTACGGAGCACCGCTGGTTCCAAGGACAGAGCACTGGAGGAAGAAGAAGAGGAGGGGGTGGAGGAGAGAGGTGTGTCACAACCAGTAGCAGTAGTAGCGTTTTGGAGGCGTGGTGGCGGAACAACCTCCAACACTACTGCACCTTGTCCTGCATCCCTCCCAGCTGCCAATAGAGTGACCCAATGGGCCGTGAAAGAAAGGTACCGTCCCTGTCCATGCCTGCTGGACCATGAGTCAGCGGTAATATGCACCTTACCGCTGACCGCCCTGTCCAGCGAGGCATGGACATTGCCCTCCACATGCCGGTAGAGAGACGGAATCGCCTTCCGTGAGAAAAAGTGCCGTTTGGGAACCTGCCACTGAGGAACCGCACATGGAACAAACTCACGGAAGGGGGCCGAGTCTACCAACTGAAAAGGCAGCAGTTGAAGTGCTAGCAATTTAGCCAGGCTAGCATTCAACCGCTGGGCATGTGGATGGCTGGGAGTGTACTTCTTTCTACGGTCCAGCAGCTGGGGCAGGGAAATTTGCCTGCTGCAATCGGACGTCGGTGTACTGCAAGTACTTGGTTGTGACACACCTAATTCTACACCTTCAGTCCTCTCAGAGCAGCTTTCAGAGAGGACTGAAGGTGTAGTGGGGATGGAGATCCCAGCTGAGGAGGAGCAAGGAGAGGTCCGCTTAGTTCTTTGGTGTGGGTCTTTTATGTGTGCCTGCCAACGAGCTGCATGGCAGGTCGCCATATGTCTGGTCATGCTTGTGGTGCCCAAGCGGCTGATGTTTTGGCCACGCGAGATACGCTTGAGACAAATATTGCAAATAGCAGTGGTGCGATCTGCTGCACTCGTCTCAAAAAAGGCCCACACCAAAGAACTTTTCTGATAACGTGCAGAGGCAGCGCCCTGCACAGGCGGAGCTCTGCGGTGTTGTACAGTTGCTGTGCTGGCCTCTACCTGGCCTCCAGGGGGCACCCTGCCTCGTTGGACATGTGACGCCGCATCCTCCTCCTCCTCGTCCTCCTCCTCATCCTCTCTCCCTTCAGGCACCCACGTGGAGTCAGTGACCTCATCATCCCCTCCCTCTTCACCACTAGAGCAAACCTGGCAGTAAGCTGCAGCTGGTGGAACAGTACTGCCAGATTCCTCAAGCTGGGTATCATCATCCGAGCCTTCGAATCGTTGGGCATCCTCCTGGAGCATGTACCCAACACTGTGCTCAAAGAGTTCGGGGGACTCCTCAGGAGGACATGGTGGGTCTAGGGAAGGGGTGGCTGATGATGCTCTGCCAGTACCCTGAGCCTGGGTGAGAGAGGATGAGGAGGATGAGGAGGGCTTGGTCATCCATTCTACCAAGCCTTCAGCATGATGCGGCTCCACATGTCCAGCTGCCGAAAACAAAGACGCGCGTGTCCCATGGCCACGTGCTGATGACGATGCACGACCACGGCCACGTCCACTAGAAAACAGAGCCTGCCTGCCCTGTGTTCTTGGCTCTGCACGCTCTGCCTCCCCTTGGCGGTCTTCCAGCCATTGTAGTCGGTAGTCCTGTGGGTGCTGCTGAGAAGAATATATAGGAGCTCTGTGTGATGCCACTAACACACTAGAAGTCCTGTGGGTGCTGCTGAGAAGAAAATAGAGGAGCTCTGTGTGATGCCACTAACACACTAGAAGTCCTGTGGGTGCTGCTGAGAAGAAAATATAGGAGCTCTGTGTGATGCCACTAACACACTAGAAGTCCTATGGGTGCTTCTGCAAAGAAAATAGAGGAGCTCTGTGTGATGCCACTAACACACTAGAAGTCCTGTGGGTGCTGCTGAGAAGAAAATATAGGAGCTCTGTGTGATGCCACTAACACACTAGAAGTCCTATGGGTGCTTCTGCAAAGAAAAAAAGAGGAGCTCTGTGTGATGCCACTAACACACTAGAAGTCCTATGGGTGCTTCTGCAAAGAAAATAGAGGAGCTCTGTGTGATGCCACTAACACACTAGAAGTCCTGTGGGTGCTGCTGAGAAGAAAATATAGGAGCTCTGTGTGATGCCACTAACACACTAGAAGTCCTATGGGTGCTTCTGCAAAGAAAATAGAGGAGCTCTGTGTGATGCCACTAACACACTAGAAGTCCTGTGGGTGCTGCTGAGAAGAAAATATAGGAGCTCTGTGTGATGCCACTAACACACTAGAAGTCCTATGGGTGCTTCTGCAAAGAAAATAGAGGAGCTCTGTGTGATGCCACTAACACACTAGAAGTCCTGTGGGTGCTGCTGAGAAGAAAATATAGGAGCTCTGTGTGATGCCACTAACACACTAGAAGTCCTATGGGTGCTTCTGCAAAGAAAATAGAGGAGCTCTGTGTGATGCCACTAACACACTAGAAGTCCTGTGGGTGCTGCTGAGAAGAAAATATAGGAGCTCTGTGTGATGCCACTAACACACTAGAAGTCCTATGGGTGCTTCTGCAAAGAAAATAGAGGAGCTCTGTGTGATGCCACTAACACACTAGAAGTCCTGTGGGTGCTGCTGAGAAGAAAATATAGGAGCTCTGTGTGATGCCACTAACACACTAGAAGTCCTATGGGTGCTTCTGCAAAGAAAAAAGAGGAGCTCTGTGTGATGCCACTAACACACTAGAAGTCCTGTGGGTGCTGCTGAGAAGAAAATATAGGAGCTCTGTGTGATGCCACTAACACACTAGAAGTCCTATGGGTGCTTCTGCAAAGAAAAAAGAGGAGCTCTGTGTGATGCCACTAACACACTAGAAGTCCTGTGGGTGCTTCTGCAAAGAAAATAGAGGAGCTCTGTGTGATGCCACTAACACACTAGAAGTCCTGTGGGTGCTGCTGAGAAGAAAATATAGGAGCTCTGTGTGATGCCACTAACACACTAGAAGTCCTATGGGTGCTTCTGCAAAGAAAAAAGAGGAGCTCTGTGTGATGCCACTAACACACTAGAAGTCCTGTGGGTGCTTCTGCAAAGAAAATAGAGGAGCTCTGTGTGATGCCACTAACACACTAGAAGTCCTGTGGGTGCTGCTGAGAAGAAAATATAGGAGCTCTGTGTGATGCCACTAACACACTAGAAGTCCTATGGGTGCTTCTGCAAAGAAAATAGAGGAGCTCTGTGTGATGCCACTAACACACTAGAAGTCCTGTGGGTGCTTCTGCAAAGAAAATAGAGGAGCTCTGTGTGATGCCACTAACACACTAGAAGTCCTGTGAGTGCTGCTGAGAAGAAAATATAGGAGCTCTGTGTGATGGGACTAACACACTTCAAGTCCTATAGGTGCTTCTGGGAACAAAATATATATGATCTCTGTGTGATGGGACTAACACACTTCAAGTCCTATAGGTGCCTCTGGGAAGAAAATATAGGTCTGTGTGATGGGACTAACACACTTCAAGTCCTATAGGTGCTTCTGGGAACAAAATATATGATCTCTGTGTGATTGGACTAACACACTTCAAGTCCTATAGGTGCTTCTGGGATCAAAATATATGATCTCTGTGTGATGGGACTAACACACTTCAAGTCCTATAGGTGCTTCTGGGAACAAAATATATGATCTCTGTGTGATGGGACTAACACACTTCAAGTCCTATAGGTGCCTCTGGGAAGAAAATATAGGTCTGTGTGATGGGACTAACACACTTCAAGTCCTATAGGTGCTTCTGGGAACAAAATATATGATCTCTGTGTGATTGGACTAACACACTTCAAGTCCTATAGGTGCTTCTGGGAAGAAAATATATGATCTCTGTGTGATGGGACTAACACACTTCAAGTCCTATAGGTGCTTCTGGGAAGAAAATATATGATCTCTGTGTGATGGGACTAACACACTTCAAGTCCTATAGGTGCTTCTGGGAACAAAAATATATGAACTCTGTGTGATGGGACTAACACACTTCAAGTCCTATAGGTGCTTCTGGGAACAAAATATAAGATCTCTGTGTGATTGGACTAACACACTTCAAGTCCTATAGGTGCTTCTGGGAAGAAAATATAGGTCTGTGTGATGGGACTAACACACTTCAAGTCCTATAGGTGCTTCTGGGAACAAAATATATGATCTCTGTGTGATTGGACTAACACACTTCAAGTCCTATAGGTGCTTCTGGGAACAAAATATATGATCTCTGTGTGATGGGACTAACACACTTCAAGTCCTATAGGTGCTTCTGGGAACAAAATATATGATCTCTGTGTGATTGGACTAACACACTTCAAGTCCTATAGGTGCTTCTGGGAAGAAAATATAGGTCTGTGTGATGGGGACTAACACACTTCAAGTCCTATAGGTGCTTCTGGGAACAAAATATAGGAGCTCTGCCTGCCTGCCAGGAACACACTACAAGTCCTATAGGTGCTTCTGGGAAGAAAATATAGGAGCTCTGCCTGCCTGCCACGAACACACTACAAGTCCTATAGGTGCTTCTGGGAACAAAATATAGGAGCTCTGCCTGCCTGCCAGGAACACACTACAAGTCCTATAGGTGCTTCTGGGAACAAAATATAGGAGCTCTGCCTGCCTGCCAGGAACACACTACAAGTCCTATAGGTGCTTCTGGGAACAAAATATAGGAGCTCTGCCTGCCTGCCACGAACACACTACAAGTCCTATAGGTGCTTCTGGGAACAAAATATAGGAGCTCTGCCTGCCTGCCAGGAACACACTACAAGTCCTATAGGTGCTTCTGGGAACAAAATATAGGAGCTCTGCCTGCCTGCCACGAACGCACTACAAGTCCTATAGGTGCTTCTGGGAACAAAATATAGGAGCTCTGCCTGCCTGCCAGGAACACACTACAAGTCCTATAGGTGCTTCTGGGAACAAAATATAGGAGCTCTGCCTGCCTGCCACGAACACACTACAAGTCCTATAGGTGCTTCTGGGAACAAAATATAGGAGCTCTGCCTGCCTGCCACGAACACACTACAAGCCCCTCTTTCTAAATCAATCTAAATGAATGAATCTATCTAACTCAATCTCTCTAAGTAAATCTCTCTAACTAACTAAATCCAGCAGAGTGTCACAGATCTAGCCTGCTCTATCTGCGCCGGAACAGCATGTGACCGGCGCAGACGGCGTGGCGGCCTTTTATAGGGGGGGGGCGTGTACTACAGCCCCTGAGCTGTAATTGGCTACAGGCGTCCTGCCTGTAGCCAATTATGGCTCTTCGAGTTTCCGGGGCTGTGATTGGCCAAGCATGCGGGGTCACAGTGCATGCTTGGCCAATCATCAGCCAGCAATGCACTGCGCCGGCCGCGCCGGCCGCAATGCATTGCGGGGCCGCTCGCATCACACAAACGTGATGCGAGCGGCCAAAATAGTTCTGGGCTCGCCGAGCGAGCGAACGCCCGGTGCTCGATGCGAACGTGGGTTCGCATCGAGCACCGGGCCCATCCCTAGTGATGGGGTAAGGTGAGGGAAACCAATGCAATATTCCTAATTACTAACACACGTTTGGTTCTCCATAGGAATGCTTATGAAGCTTATAACAATATGTATACCTTTACAAGCATAAGAGTCTATATGATTTCACTTTTTCCATAACTAAAAGATTATATATATATATATATATATATATATATATATATATATATATATATATATATATATATATATATATAAACAACTCAATTATTCTGTAAAGATCTAATCCATTCATTCGTTAATATATGTTAATTGATAAATATTAGATTAAAGAAACGGTCTAACATTTCCCTCTCAAACTGATTGATTAAACAATCTTAATAATTTTCTTATCTAAATCCATTTACGAACGCATCTCATTCATATCCACACATGCTTTTAGATCTTAAAGCGGCTGTATACCCGCTGAAACTTCTTTTTTTTATACACCTGTAAGGGAAAAGGCATAATGAGCTAGTATGCACCGCATACTAGCTCATTATGAAATACTTACCTTAGAACGAGGCGTCGGTAACTCACCTGGTCCACGCCGAGGTAGCCGACATGTTGCCTCGGCGTGTCTTCCGGGTATCGCGACTCCAGCGCTGTGAGTGGCTGGAGCCACGATGTCGTTACTCCCGCGCATGCGCACGGGAGACTTCCTCCCGGCAAGGTTCAGATTCTGCCGGCCTTTCAGCCAAGAATCCCCCGTGCGCATGCGCCGCTGCAGTCAGCCTCATTATAGGCTTACCTGTAGGTAAAAGTAAATTTTATGACTATACAGCCACTTTAAGATAATAGATTTAAAATATATTTTCACCCTTATTATTTTCTTTTACCAAACAATCAATCCCCTTAATGGTCATAAATTCATAAAATGTAACATTGTTGTACAATACTTTGAAATATGGATGTCACTTCAGAAATGTATGTTTCATACTGTCCCTCCAAATTGTGTTTAGCATAAACCATACAACCTTTTAAATAACCTTGTCAACATTTTAACTTAAAATAGGTTTCTTAACTTCAATTCATTCATATATGTGAGATGTTTTTTAAAAATAAATACATATTGCAATGTAAGGCCCCTTTCACACCGAAGCGTTTTTCTGGCGCTACATCGCTAAAAATAGCGCCTGTATAGCACCTGAAAAAAGCGGGTCCTTTCACTCCAGTGTTTTCACACTGGAGTGGTGCGCTAGCAGGACGGTAAAAAAAGTCCTGCTAGCAGCATCTTTGGAGCGGTGTGTATTCACCGCTCCTACCTATTGAAATCAATGGAACAGTGTGGCAATACCACCGGCAAAGCGCAGCTGCAGCGGGGGGTTTTAACCCTTTTTCGACCGCTAGCGGGGGTTAAAACCGCCCCGCTAGTGGCCGAATACCATGGCTAAAATGACGGTAAAGCAGCGCTAAATATAGCGCTGCTTTACCTCCGACGCCCCAGTGTGAAAGGGGCATACAGTTAGTCCTAACTTGTCCATTTGACTTTAGGACAAAAGTATTGTTATCTTAATTAACACCAGATGTTCCTCCTAACTAAAGTGACTTTATTGTAAAGATGTTTAACCCTTTCAACTCTGAAAATACACTATATGTGATTATTTCATCAGTAATCAAAAGTCAATTGTTTTTCTCTCTTATTAGAGGTCTTGAGGTTTTTTTTTTCTTCTTCTTATTCTTCTTCCTGCACTCTGTAAAGTTGGAAAAACTTTATTGAACATAAAAGAAAACAACAATAATTATAACAAATGAATCTCGTGTCAAATCTTCTCCCAGAACTGATATTCTTAAGCTTCAAGGGTTTTTTTATATGGAAGGTTTAGAAATATTAAATTTCTCTTCTTTTGGTGACTTATAAGTGAGATCCTGAAACAGAATGCAGTATCATTATTTTGAATTTACTAATGCAAAATATACCTTCATTTACTTATTCATTTTACATATCCCAATCCTAATATTTTATTATGACATGAGACATATTTTAGTAATAACATTTGCTCTATTTTTATGTGTATTTTAAATATAACAGGATGCAATTTCTCCTTTTTGTCATGATTGGAAACCTTGTTTTCAAAAACAAAGAAAGGTTTCAAATCAACCCAGAAGACTGAAGTGAACTGTGTCCTTTCACTTCTCCTCTTTAAGATTTAGGGTCATGCATGCTGTACTCAATTGTTGGCATCTTCCAATTCAGCATTTTCTGTAGAATATTTGCTGAATAGCATAACCATTCTTTGGGCAACACATAGGAAGACTTGCTGAACGACTCTTAATAGCATTAACAAATACTGGCTTAAAGCCTCTCTCAGTACTTGTTCTAAAAATACCATTTACAGGCTTTTTGAATACATTTGTACAAACATCATTTTGTGCATATAGCTGAGAATGTTCTGTTACAAAATCAACCTGTATAGATTTAAATTGTAAAGTTTTAAAAAATGAGCAATATTTGTTATATAATTCTTCTGAATTAATTCTCTCTAGAAGAAGTGATAGATGAGGTGTCTGTAATATGATCTTACTAGATCTCACAATCTTTTCTGTTACTTTGACTGCAAATTAAACACTTAACAATTGCTTAACCACCTCAATACAGTGCACTTACACCCCCTTCCTACCCAGACCAATTTCAGCGCTCTCACAGTTTGAATGACAATTACTCAGTCATGCAACTCTGTACCTATATAAATAATAATAAAAAAAACAAACGTAAATTTTGTGAAAAAAATGCCCTTTTCTTTGTTTCCGTCAAAAAATTTTGCTAATTAGTAATTTTTCTTCATAAATGTTGGCCAAAATTTATACTGCTACATATCTTTGGTAAAAATAACCCAAATTAGTGTAAATTATTTGGTCTTTGAGAAAGTTAGAGTCTGCAAACTATGGTGCCAATCTCTGAAAATTGATCACATCTGATCAGGCCTTCAGTACATCAGGTGAATCTCATTTCTTGAGACACTAACAAGTCAGGAAAGTACAAATACCCTCCAAATGACCCCTTTTTAGAAAGTGGACATTCCAAGGTATTAAGTAAGTAGCATGGTGCGTTTTTTTTTAAGTTGCAATTTCTTCCCACAATTCTTTGCAAAATGAAGATTTTTTTAATTTTTTATTTTTTTTTACAAAATTGTCATATTATCAGGTTATTTCTCACACACAGCATATGCATACAACAAATTACACCCCAAAATACATTCTGCTACTCTTCCCGAGTAGGGCGATACCACGTGTGAGACTTTTACACAGCCTGGCCACATACAAAGGACAAACATTGAAGTAGCACCTTCAGGCGTTCTACGAGCATAAATGACATACCGTATATACTCGAGTATAAGCCGACCTGAATATAAGCTGAGGCACCTAATTTTACCACAAAAAATGGGAAAACATATTGACTCGAGTATAAGCCTAGGGTGAGAAATGCGGAGCTACTGGAAGTGGAAAAGAGGGTCAACAATGCCCATTTGCAGCCTCACAATGCCCATTTGCATGCCTCACTGTGCCCATTTGCAGCCATAGGTCTCCTGAACTTCAAACTTGGTAGTTAAGGGTTCCTAGATGTTTCTTAGCTGCAGCCAATTTGGGGTCTCTGGACCCAAAGGGTCCAGAAATGACATTGCTGCAGATGGACACAGTTGACCGATTTTGGCGCCCTGTATCTCGGGGCCACTTTGTGCTATGAAAATTTGGATATGTTGTAGTGTTGGTTCCACTGGGTTTGCATACCAAATTTGGGGTTCCTAGCACCAAGTGGCCCAGAGATACAGGGCCGCAAAGTCGGGTCGGAAAATGTCATTTTTTTCTGCCGAAACGTGCTTGACTCGAGTATAAGCCGAGGGGGGCACTTTCGGCACAAAAAAATGTGCTGAAAAACTCGGCTTATACTCGAGTATATACGGTATCTCATTTCTCAACCACCTATTACACTTTTGAAGGGCCTGGAGCACCAGGACAATGGAATTGCCCACAAAATGACCCCATTTTGGAAAGAAAACACCCAAACGTATAATCTATGAGGCATAATGAGTCTTTTGAAAGTTTCATTTTTTTTCCAGAAGTTTTTGGACAATGTGGAAAAAAAAAGAAAACGCATTTTTTTTTTTTACACAAAGTTGTCCATTTATAAGATATTTCTAACACATAGCATGTATATAGCAAAAATGACACCCCAAAATACATTATGCTACTCTTTCCGAGTATGGCAATACCATATGTGTCAGACTTTTACACAGCCTGGCCACATACAGAGGACCAACATTGAAGTAGTAACTTCAGGCATTCTAAGAGCATAAATTACACATCTCATTTCATTCCTACCTATCACACTTTTGAAGGTTGTGGAGCAACAGTGGAATTTCCCACAAAATGACCCCATTTTGGAAAGCAAACACCCCAACGTATATTCTATGAGGCATGGGATGCAAATATGTACTCGGTACTCTGATGGGCTGGCGACAGGTACTCGGGTACTCTGATGGGCTGGCGACAGGTACTCGGGTACTCTGATGGGCTGGCGACAGGTACTCGGGTACTCTGATGGGCTGGCGACAGGTACTCGGGTACTCTGATGGGCTGGCGACAGGTACTCGGGTACTCTGATGGGCTGGCGACAGGTACTCGGGTACTCTGATGGGCTGGGACAGGTACTCGGGTACTCTGATGGGCTGGGACAGGTACTCGGGTACTCTGATGGGCTGGGACAGGTACTCGGGTACTCTGATGGGCTGGGACAGGTACTCGGGTACTCTGATGGGCTGGGACAGGTACTCGGGTACTCTGATGGGCTGGGACAGGTACTCGGGTACTCTGATGGGCTGGGACAGGTACTCGGGTACTCTGATGGGCTGGGACAGGTACTAGGGTACTCTGATGGGCTGGGACAGGTACTAGGGTACTCTGATGGGCTGGGACAGGTACTCGGGTACTCTGATGGGCTGGGACAGGTACTCTGATGGACTGGGACAGGTACTCTGATGGACTGGGACAGGTACTCTGATGGACTGGGACAGGTACTCTGATGGACTGGGACAGGTACTCTGATGGACTGGGACAGGTACTCTGATGGACTGGGACAGGTACTCTGATGGACTGGGACAGGTACTCTGATGGACTGGGACAGGTACTCTGATGGACTTGGACAGGTACTCTGATGGACTTGGACAGGTACTCTGATGGACTTGGACAGGTACTCTGATGGACTTGGACAGGTACTCTGATGGACTGGGACAGGTACTCTGATGGACTGGGACAGGTACTCTGATGGACTGGGACAGGTACTCTGATGGACTGGGACAGGTACTCTGATGGACTGGGACAGGTACTCTGATGGACTGGGACAGGTACTCTGATGGACTGGGACAGGTACTCTGATGGACTGGGACAGGTACTCTGAAGGACTGGGACAGGTACTCTGAAGGACTGGGACAGGTACTCTGAAGGACTGGGACAGGTACTCTGAAGGACTGGGACAGGTACTCTGAAGGACTGGGACAGGTACTCTGAAGGACTGGGACAGGTACTCTGAAGGACTGGGACAGGTACTCTGATGGACTGGGACAGGTACTCTTTATTTGGGGGCAATCAGTGTGATTGGTGTACACTGTAAGCAGTAACGAGATGTTACCGCAATCTCCTTCTCACACACGATCGGTGTGAGGAGGAGAACCCAGTAACATCTTGTTACCATGGTTTGTTGACATTTAGTGATCGGGTGTGAAAGGATCACAGCCGACCACGTGGGTAAACAGCTGGCCAATGACAAGCGCCGGTGACGAGCAGTGTTCCCAGGAACATGCCGCCACGACGTGCTCACGGCCGATCACGTGGTAAACAGCCATGCCCAATGCTGTTCACCCCCCTCAGTGGCGAGCGGTGTCTCTGTGACACGCCGCCACCGAAGGAACAGGGGTGCGCACGATCGCGCACATTCCCTGTTTAAATGGGAGGATGTCATATGACGTCCTCCCGCAATGACAGCCGCGCTACCTGGCCATCATATGACAGCCGGCGGTCGGCAAGCAGTTAATACGTGTGTCAAAGGTAATTTCCATATTTGTCAAACCTCTGGAGAAAAAGCCAATTTTTTCTGATCACCTTCTTTTAATTGACAACAAAAAGTGTCCACATGCTGGAAAACACATTCTGGTCTAGAGAATTTTGAGAATACTTTCTTTAAACATTCGTGCACTATACCTTCACTAATGTCCAATCCTGGAATTATTCTAGTGAATGCATAGGTTTCTTTATTAAAGCTGAAAGCAAGTTTATATTGACAGCTTTTAGCCAATGATATAGAAAAATTACTATTGGCGATTTTAAAGTACAGAAAATACTTTGGCTTTGGCATTATGGATGGGCTGTCTGTTCGAGTCGAGCATGAGTTTGACTCGAACATTGGCCGTTTGCCCGTTGGCAAAATAGTAAACAATTTGGGGTGTTTGCGGCAAATTCGAAAGCCGCGGAACACCCTTTAAAAGTCTATGGGAGAAATCAAAAGTGCTAATTTTAAAGGCTAATATGCAAGTTATTGTCATAAAAAGTGTTTGGGGGCCTGGGTCCTGCCCCAGGGGACATGTATCAATGCAAAAAAAAGTTTTAAAAACTGCAGTTTTTTTCGGTTATTTAAGAACTGTCATGCGAGTCGCGCATCATTCTGCCGGGAGGCTCCTACGGAGGAGGCTGCATCGTTCATGGATCGTAGAAGGATTACATCGCTGGAATTTTTTTTTTGTTTTTATTAAAGGACTTGTGCCAAGCTGTGTGTGTGTGTGGTTTTTTTTTTTACCTTTTTGTCACTTTTTTTGGTGAAATGGTAGGAGTACAATGTACCCCATTACCATTTCACACAGGGGGGGGCCGGGATCTGGGAGTCCAAATTCTGATAAGCCCCCCGCCTGCAGACCCCCACAACCACAAGGCAAGGGTTGTGGGGATGAGGCCCTTCTCCCCATCAACATGGGGACAAGGTGCTTTGAGGGCCTACCTCAAAGCACCCTCCCAATGTTGGGGGCATGTGGCCTGGAATGGTTCAGGAGGGAGGGCACTCTCTCGTCCCCCTCTTTTCCTGCGGCCTGCCAAGTTGCGTGCTCAGATAAGGGTCTGGTATGGATTTTTTGGGGGACCCCTATGCCATTTTTTTTATTTGGTGCGGGGTTCCCCTTAATATCCATACCAGACCCATGACGTTTTTTTCAATGACTTTCATCTGTATTGCCAAGACCCGACAATTCATTACAGCCACAAGTACTTTTAAATTACTTTTTTTCCTTTAGAAATGACATTCTGTGCGGGGACTTTTCTAAACACGGGAAACATGCAACACTTTACAGGCATACTATAGCCACCCCCCAGGTACGAAATTTGAAGGAATATTACATTTTCATTGTTTCACTTTAAGCATTATTAAAATCACTGCTCCCAAAAAAAATATTTTTTAAAACTTTTTTTTGCAATGATACATGTCCCCTGGGGCAGAACCCAGGCCCCAAACACTTTTTATGACAATAACTTGCATATTAGCCTTTAAAATTAGCACTTTTGATTTTTCACGTTCGAGTCCTATAGACTTTAACAGTGTTCGAACAAATTTTTTGCCTGTTCGCATGTTCTGGATGTGAATCCGAACAGGGGGGTGTTCGGCTCATCCCGATGTGTCATATTGATTGAACTGTCATTAACAGTCAGTGTACTGATCTGTTTGACTTCTGAGGTATAAGGCAAATCAATCAACCTATTGTTTGGACAAGGATGAATATATTGCTCAGAAATGTCCTCATTTTCTAATTCCAACGTTTTTCTTTGTGAATCTAATTTATAATTTTAAACATTCTTTCTGTACATGGCCACATTTCTTACAATGTAAGCAAGTAACATTTCCTGTCTGCTCTGAAACTTTGGTTCTG
The DNA here is from genome assembly GCA_028564925.1 of Lithobates sylvaticus. NCBI lineage: Eukaryota > Metazoa > Chordata > Amphibia > Anura > Ranidae > Lithobates > Lithobates sylvaticus. Next base: position 150,084,473 of record CM053035.1, on the reverse strand, counting down.
CCTGCGACGTGTATTTCACCAAATCTGGGTGTGGCCATACACGTTGGCAACTCTCTGATCGCCATTTTGCTTTTGTCTGTCTAAACTTTGTGTGCATACTGCATCTTTATTCATTAATTTTATTTTAAGCAAAACTTCATGATCCTGGTCATCTATTTCTATAGAACGCATATCTTCCGTTTAGAGTCTGCACTATCATTAATCTCTAAACTCTTGCTTGACTGTGTTTTAGAATTTACACAAATCCTTTTTACATTAATCTGTAATTCAGACAACTGAATATCTTTTATTTGAATTGCACTTTGCAAATCATCTATTCGCTCAGTCAAAATCGGACAATTAACACATACACTGTTATCCTTCTTTGTTTTCCCTTTTGTACAAACAACATTCCTTTTAAGAACTCCTAATATCATTGTATCAAAAACTAACTAACTTCATCACTTTTCTAACCTTTTTTGTATCTTAATATTAGCCTGTAAGCCTTCATTGAACATGTAACACCATAATTCATCATCTTTAACAAATTTTGACAGATTTCTGAATTCTAATTTACTCTCACTACATAATTCATCAATAAAAATCATTACTTACCAATTTAGGATGGACTTCCTTCATGTAACACGCATTCCCTCTCTTGGCTGGAAATTACGTCATCAAGAAACAGTTTTCTTGCACGTGCGCAAACGTCTCACCAATCCTGAGTCTATAATTCCAGGTTAATTTGATGATGCCGAAAGTTAATTTGCTGTTTTTATTTCTCCTGAAAGCTTGACTGCATAGTCAATGCTTGTGCTTCTATTCCCTCTCGGCAAGCGGAAGGAGAAATAATTCAAAAAATGTTCGATATTCGGACAAAATTAAACTGGCTAAAGCTTGCCACTGTTAAAATGGTATTAGTACCGATATTCTGTAAATTATATTGATGAGGAAAGTTCCAAGAAACTCTGTTCAGTTCTCGTGTAAAAACTAAAAAATTTATTTAATAATAAAATATTGAAATATTACAAAAACAATATCAAAATGTAAAATGTAAAAATATCAATACTGTAAGATGAAGATTGAATCAGATGTGTGTCTTTGTGTGTGTGTGAAGCTGTCTCGTGATGTGTCTCAAGCTAAATCTGCCTAACTGTTCCTAGCTTTACTCCTAAATCTAACCACCATTATCTTTAAAAGGGCTGGTTTAAAGTTCTTCTGAGCCTTATTCTTCTAATGAGACGTAGCTTCCCTCCCACCTCTCACGCAAGGATGGGAGTTGTTCAGTCTGTATGTGTAAAACTATTTTATAAATATATTATATTCATTGAAAACCCAATGTTCTTATTAATATCCTAATCAAGAAATATTGTAGTATAAAGAACTTAAATTCATATATACACAAACTTTTGCATCTTAAGAAATGTGAAACCTTTCTTCTCATGTGATGGGGGAAGGTGAGGGAAACCTAGGCAAGATTCCTAATTACTAACACATGTTTGGTTCTCCATAGAAATACTTATGAAGCTTATAACAATATGTATACCTTTACAAGTATAAGAGTCTATATAATTTCACTTTTTCCATAACTAAAAGAGATTATATTATAATATATATATATATATATATATATATATATATATATATATATATATATATATACACACACACATACACGTACACACACACACACATATATATATATACAGGTATACCCCACTTTTAAGTACACAATGGGGTTTATTTACTAAAGCTGTAAGGTGCAAACTTAGGCTCACTTCTGCATAGAAATCAATGAACTTCTAACCCCAGCTTGTTCAATTAAGCTTTGGTAATAAAACCTGGAAGCTCATTGGTTTCTATGCAGAAGTGAGCCTGATTTTGCACTTTCCAGCTTTAGTAAATAAGCCCCATTGTGTACTTAAAAGTGGGGTATGCATATATATATATATATTATATATAAATATAACAATGATTCTGTAAAGATCTAATCCATTCATTCGTTAATATTTGTTAATTGATAAATATTAGATATTAGATTAAAGAAACTTTCTAACACTAGGCTTTAAAAATAAAAAAATAGCTTTTGAGTTTATTTTGGAGATTCACAGACTAAATCAAAGCCTGCAATGTAATGTCTTAGGTCTTGAAAGGCCTCAGTAGCCCTGGTCTGTGACTACTATAGCAATTAACTTCTAGAGCCCTCTGTCACCTACCTCCTTATTCAACAGAGTTCCATTCCTTAGAGAAATTTGAGCAGTAACAGAGAAACCATTCAGAATGAAGTTAACTTGTTCAAGATTGATTCCAAATGGTTGCTATGGGTTATTTAACTAAGTCTTAATCACTTAAAAATAGCAATTCCTTATTGATTTGGGTTGATAGTGGCCAATATTGATGGTCATAAAACTCTGATTCATAGACTCCAATACAGCCTTTTTTTAACCAGGGTGCCTTGATGTTTAGGGATGCCTTGGCAAAATGCTAAAAAATTGCCTCAAAATTGTATACAAGCCGGTGGGTTGATGAAACCTGCCTTTTAGTTACACAAAGCCACAGGTTTTCATTGTACATCATTACAACCTTTTAATCTGCCAACCTCCTAACGACCAATGGCATCATCAGTTGATAAGGAGGATGTCATATCATCCTTGTTTGGTCCTCCCTTTTCTCGCTCCATCAGCTTTGGGGTGTCATTAGCTAAGTGATGGAGAAAAGTGATGGAGAAATACTGAGGGAGAAAGAAACACTTGAATACTAGTCAGTACTAGTATTTGCTTTGGAAAAATAAATTATCTCCAACGTTGGGTGTCCTATGTGTATTGATGTTGCTGCATTATGTAAAACTATTAGAATGAGGCATCCATAATTTTGGAGGGTGTCTTAAGATTGTCTATAATTTTAAAGGGTGCCTTGACTAAAAAAAGGTTGAGAAACACTGTTCTAGTAGAGCTGTCTTGTGAATCCCTACTGGGATCTGTTGCTTTTAAGGTCATGGAATTCCTTTGCTGCAAATATATTTGTGTGTGGAACATCGCATTCCATAGCCACATGTTTTTTTGACTCTTACAAAAAAAGTAAATATCTTACGGTTAAATAATTTTATTTAATAGATTTTGGTGGCTTACAAACTTTTTGTTAAAATGTTTACTGTAATGGAGATTAGTATAACCAAAGAATAAAATTAATAAAAATGTAAAATAAAAATCAGACATTTTAAATGTCTTTCCAGCAGGAAAAACAAAAAAAATGAAGTAACAACGTTTTTATGACCACGTTTCTAAAATGCAACTTTTCTAGGACAACATTACAAATTAAATTTTGCAAAAAAACTAAAAAAGAAAAATGAAAAATTTAGACAAAAACATAAAAGGTTTTGTTTTACATCAATAATACATTAGGAAGAGAGTTAAAATGTTATTTTGTTTAAAACATACCATATTTGGAAAACTGTATATGGCAGTGCAAAAAGAAAATAAAATTGTACTTTAAAAGTGCTATATACAGCAGCGATTTAAAAATAGCACATTTCACATTGGTAAAGCAGTGCAGAAAAAGTTTATCATACTGTATGTGAGACAAGGAATGTTCTCTTCTGAATGGCATGGGTGTTTGAAGAGAAGCCAGTTCTGCGCAGACTGATGAGCAAAACCAAAAGAAATAGGGAGGGTAAGGGGATATTGCAAATCCAGTGTAAACCAATCATTTAAAAAATATATACAGTACTTTTAAGTGCTTTATCATTTTAGCAGTCCAAATAAGTCCCAAAAACTAAAGATATATCTTTTTTTCCCCTGCGAGGTATTTCTTGCGTGGACAAATTTATCATATGCATGGTTACATGAATATAAAAAAGGTACGTAGGTTTTAGTCACAGCACTATATTATGGTCCAGACTTGCCCAAAGATTCTGATGTATACTGGGACGGTAAAAAAGAATCCATACAGTACCCTTTGGTTATTGCACAAGCTCCCTCTGGATTACCCCTTTCCTCTATTGAATTGTTGTTTACTAGATTCTGGAGTCTTTGTCGTTCTTGGGCCTGCTTTGCTCTGTTGGCAATGTACCGTACTCTGCTTTGACTTCTGGAGGATGTCCTTCGAAGAAAATTCATACTGTCATCCTCATACTGAACTGGCTGAAACTCAGTAGGGGATGTTATATCATTTTCTTTCTCAAAACTTGTTAGCTTCTTCAGTTGCTCTGTGAGAGAATCTGTAGACTTGCTAGAAGCTTTCGTACCATTTGGTCTTCTCTGCACTCTCTGTGATCTTGTAATAAAGCTTCTGCTAATGCTCCTATACTTGCTTTCAAAGTTGCATGTAATATCATCCGAGGTCAAGTCTCCAAGACTTTTAGACATTGACTGACTAGTGGATGTTTTATTATTGGGGTTAGACTTGCTAGCTGTTTGTTTTAGACTCTCCATATACAGTCTATTCCAGGTGTTTCGTCTTGGTAGAGGTGGCAGTACCTCTTCAGGATTTCTGGCCAGAGGTCTTGGACAAAGTTCACCTATTGCTCTGTTGTTGGACAATAAATTTGGGTTTGATTTGCTTTTAGTTACTCCTAAGGAAATCTCTCGAGCTAAAGTTGTTGCTGATCTAGGTCTAATGTTTTTTAAATGAATGCTTTCAAAGTTATCATCAGATATATCAAGATCCAGCAAGCCTTTCTGTGCTAAATTGGGCAAAGAGAGATCAATCACTGTGTCGTTAGAGGATTTACTGGAAGACGAAGACATGCTGTCTCTATGACTATTACACTCTAGTTTGCTCCAAATCTTATCATTCATGGTGGCGTTAGAATAAACCTCTGCCACCGGAGACTGACACACAGAATTCAAATTCAAGGCTGAGCTATTTGAAATAACATGACCTTCACTTTTTGTTCTTCTCACAGGTACAGGTGGACCAACCGTGGTCATGGATGGTTGTTGGCTTATACGGTCAACTTGCAGCCTCTGACCTGTAGAAGATAATGAATGTTTTATTGGGTTGTTCAGTGTCTGCTTTTCAGGAAGCCTACCGATTTTGTTTGCCTCTGTAGTGCTGTTGCTTTGATGTAAGAATTGCTCTGCTATGTTCTCTTTTACTTGACAATATTTGGTCTTATCTTTTGCAACATCCGCTAATAAAGACATTCCTGGTTTCATATTGGCAGAATTAAAGGTAATTATGGTTTCATGTTTTCCATTTGTGATGGTGAGTATATTTCCATTCTTTTCCTTGCACGGTCTTTTGGTATTGTTGTTAGTATATATGGATGTACCACTGGATGCTGTTGATATTTTACCTGCAGCAGGTTCAATGTTTATTCCATGCATGTTATTGGAGGTACTTGCTGCGTTAGGACATTCAGAATGAGATCCTGTGGGTTCATCACACACTTCACTGCCATCATTTTTGACTGAGGCAGCAAGTTGGTTAACTTTTGGATCAGGAAAAGGTATTTCCTTGGCAAAGGTGGGTTCTTCTGTAATGGTTTCAAGACTGCATAAAGAAGAGACCGACCTACACATTGAGGTTTGTCTGGCATCTGAAAGCAAAAAACAAAATATTATCAAAAACCATCCATGAACCTAAAAACGACTTTATGTTTTTAAATCTTTATACAACAAATATAATTTTGGTAGCAAAATATCGCCAAAGTGTTACCCCAACCCTATAGGACACTGAGTGAATTATGGTGTAAGTGATTGTTTTCAGTAGGTCTTCCTTATCTCATTTGTGAATGTGGAAAAAAATGAAGGATTTTTAACGGTACTTATAATAGCAGAAAAAGGGAGGGTAACTCTGTGTGCCACATGAACAGAAAGTTAGGGACATCTTTCCACTGGAGACACAGATCAATAAAATAAAGGATCTAACCCTTCTCCACTCCACATTAAAGCTGAAAAAATAAATACATGGATGGAATCCCACTTTCAATTAGTATGTAAAAAAACAAGTGTATGAAGTATAAATGCATCCTGACCACATCATCAAATAACTTGACTAGATATTTCTGCATATATAATAATTTACAATGTTTCGGCGCCACACAGGGCCCCTTTCTCAAGACGACAGGGTCACTAAATTGCCTCGAGGAAGGGGCCCTATGCACACATTACATTATTATTAATTAAAACCGGTTTGGCACATGATTTTCAATTAAACTAAGCTTAATTTACTCTAGGATCTTGGATAGCTCACCACACATGGTTCACGTCTGACAGTAGACACCAGCGTTCAGAGTCCATGTTGAAACCACTGATGTAAACCATAAGCTATAACAAGTGCAGAGTTCAAACTAAAAACTGGATGGATAATGGGAAGTGCTGACAGAGCTAGTTCATTTCTGTCACTTGGGTTTACAAAAAAGCAAACAGGCTGTTCATTTTGCAAGGGCATTTTCACTTTGCAAGAAAATTTTATTTTAGCTGAGAAAATGTGGTGAATATTCACTTTGCAATTAATACCCAATTGCATGCAAGGAGAAAAAAAAAGTAGTTTTGCTGCGTGTTACTGGATGAAGGAAGTCAACATAATTTCCCCTCATTCCCTTAGCCAAAAGAAAATTGTCTTATAAAAGTGGGGCTAATTTAGTAAATCAACCCTACTGTGTTGAAAAATCAGCTTAAACATATACAATAAATGTACTTCCACGAAAATAAACTTATACCGGTGAAGAGGTTACATCCTGTCAGCTAAGAAAATCTGTGCATTGTTTACACAACAATTGTATTATTATAACCAACCTTTATTCACAAAGCTCTGACACAATACTCAGCTAATACCATATCTTGTAAGAGCCAGTTCAATGGCGCCATAAAGAACTAGTATAAAGTGACTCTGCTGTCGAACAATATATAGTATGTACATATTTACAATACATCATGAATGGTCTCTGTCTGTATTAGGTCTACTCTAAGCAAACTAAATAAACAAGCACATGCTACTTCACTGAACACACAACATGCAAAAACAGGCCACACATTCTTCATGCATGTATAATTTAAAGACAAAATTCAGTAGCAGGGTTTATTTGGAAAAAAAGACTGGCGCTGGTCAGACATGTTACAATCTGGCAGTACAATCTCTTTACAAGCTCATTTAGATGTACGCAAAGCTGTGCGAGGGCCTATTGAAACAATCCATTAAATTATCACTCAGCTAGACCCTTTACATTACAGAGTAGTTGGTAAATTTGATTGTACAATCAGAGAGGAATAAGTGTGGCCAGCTGGAGAAGTCAACCTTAGGCAATACCTCTTATGTATCTACATATTGGCTTCCTAAAACTAAAATTGTTCCAACATTTGAGTTTTACTAGTATCTTGAAAATGTCCAGCTGTTTAAACTTTGATAATAGCATTCAATGGTCACTTGAGTTTTTTTAATAACCATTAATTTTCATGCTAGAAGTTATATCGCAGGAAATTGTTCTGCTTGTCCCTCCTGATAATGCAACTTACATTATGCTATTCTTCCTTATTGCTGATATACATTTCATCTTTTGTTACAGAAATACTAAACTTCTCAAAATTCTAAGGTGTACAATTATTGATTTAATGCACTTCTACCCACGAAAATTAAAGCTGAATTCCAGACAGATATAAAAGGATATAATTAATGACATTATGTAATAATTAATAAATGCATTTGTAATTGCAAATGGTATCAGAGTATGATCTGGCATCAGCCTCTTACAATCCCTGTACAGGAGACAATCAGTTCATGTGCTGACAAGAAGCATGCCGATAAGAAGAGAGAGCAGAGTGACAGAGATTGGCTCATCATTGTGCTTCTTTCCCTTTCACTCTCCATTTACTGGCTGGGGCAGGTCCAGGACAACACTCAAAAAAAAAAAAAGGAGGGTTGAATGATTTTGGCTACTAGACTGAGCATATATGGGGGCAGAAAATAATACTGATGGGGACATTCTGGACTGAAGGTGAATATTGCAGCAAAGGCTGTTTTTTGGATTTTTTTTTTCTAATGTGCTATTTTTATCTTGTTATTTTTGACTAGAGTTCTGCTTTAACAGAACACTCAAAATTCTGATAGAAACTATTATTAATGACACTTATTCTGATGACATTGTCTTAGTGCAAAAAGGAAAATGGTCTGCAATATATTGTACAGTATATAACAATATGAAGGTAGGATTTGGATAAAGCGAGGTAAAACCGAAAGCAAACCCACCCCATTTTAAACATTTAAAACAAAACGTCATGTCTGCTATTGGCTTCAGCACCCAGAAATGCCTCCTTTGTGGGTTCTCCTTATTTAGAACCATTTGTTGCTAGGAGTCTGACTTCCCTACTTCAGGGCCTAAGCCTCGTTCTACTTCTGAACCAATCCTCCACCATCTTTTACTCACCTCTAAAGCAAACACCCCCCCAGCACCTTCAAATATTGTCTTAATTATCCAGAAAAGCCTCTTCTGTGGGGCCTCTTTATTTAGTTCCATCTGTTGCTAGGGGCCTGACTTCAACGCCTGAGCCCTGTACTATTTCCAAGTCAACCCTCCACCATCTTTTACACACCTCTAAAGCAGCACCCCCCCCCCCCCCCAATGCACCTTCAATTATGGCCACCACTGCAATATAAGTGGTGCTTCTAGGAAGGGAGGCCATGTTACCACCTCCTATGAGGCAGTGTGTACTAGAGCCAAGCAATATCACATAATGGAGGAGGTAATGTCACTGCTTCCCCCAAGCGCAGACATCAGACAGTTTTGATATTTTTGTAGCAGTTGTGACAGAGGAAGGCATGTCAGAGAAGTGCTGGAGAGGCGAGAATAAAATGGACAGGGTGGACTTTGCACATACCTTGCAACTTTGCCTTGAATAAGCAAGGTCACAAAGGTCTCTTTAGGGCAGTCTTATTGGACAGAGTGCAGTATAAGAAAGCATGTGGAACCTAGACCAGAAGTAAGGCACCTAGCAAAGTAAAACTAAATGGGAAGGATCTTCTAACCAATAGAAGTAATAGTAGGCACCTAGTGTTGTCAGCTCTTTCAAAGTTTAACATTGGTGACAGGTTCACTTCAAAGTTGTTTGGGTTATAGATATTAAAATATTAATGTCATTTTGATTTTTGATCTTCATACTGAAGTTTATTATTTTCCTGGTTATTTCGATATTTAAGAGGTATTGACAAAACATCACACAAAAGGCCAGCTTACACATGGCTTGTAACCCAGTAACAGTTTGTTACCTTATCTGGCTTGTCCTTTCAGTCTTTTACTAGAGAGTTGAGGAAAATACAAGTGAAAAGGCAGAACACATGACAGTAGTTAGTGAGGAAAGGAATCCAGGAACTTTAATTTGAACATATAGTCCATACAACAAACAGGTACTGCTACATCACAGTGTAATGTCCTCCAGCCAGAGTATTTGTAAGATTGAGAGTAAAATCAGGAAGAGAGATGGATACAAAAACTGTTAAAAACTGTACAAAAAAGGGCATTGTAACCAAAAGCAACTAATCTGATCCTATGGAAGTTTATTGTTTTTCTAGGATAGGCACATGGAATCACCCTATGAAGGGTGAACTTAAAAGATTTGATCTAGCCTCTGATCTAGCATATGATGTTTGAGGAAAAATCACGTTTTTAGGGCCTCTCCAAGTGGTGATAAGAAGTGTTAGAGGTGCTTACTTTAAATTTTTTTTTTTTATTAATGTCTAAAGCCCCATACACACGGTCGGATTTTCCGATGGATTCTGTCCTATCGGACAATGTTGTCGGAAATTCCGACCGTGTGTAGGCACCATCGGACATTTTCCATCGGATTGTCCGACGGACAAAGTTGTATCTCCTGCTCTAAAAATTTTCCGACAACAAAGTCCGATCACACCAATTCCGATCGTGTGTAGCGAATTCCGACAGACAAAGTGCCACGCACGCTCAGATCACATTATAAGACCAAAGCTATTGGCTACTAGCCTCTACGTAGTCCCATCGTAGGCAACAAACATCACCACGTTCAGAATGATCGGATTTTCCGACAACTTTGTCCGACCGTGTGTATGCAACACCAGTGTCGGACTAAATCCGTCGGAAAAAATTAGATGGATTTGGTGGTCGGATTTTCCGACCGTGTGTATGGGGCATAAGAAGAAGGGAAGGAAGCTCCTAGCCACTGCTGCATCTGCATCAGTTGCACATGAAACCACCGCAGGTCAGGCCAAGCCAGCTTTTGGCTAGGAACGTACTGGCAAACTCCAGTATGTGCCAGAGGGGAGTTAGAGAATTTTTATAGATCCATCTGTCACTTAGTGTCTACAGGCACCCCATCAATGACTAATGTTCTAAAGCTTACATACCATAGTCTATCCTAGGGGTCTCAAACTGGTGGCCCTCCAGCTGTTGTGAAACTACAAGTCCCATGATTGCAAGGCAGACTGTTACAAGCATGACTCCCTCAGGCAGAGGCATGATGAGACTTGTAGTTGCACAACAGCTGGGGGGGGCACCAGTTTGAGACCCCTGGTCTCTCCATTCTTGTGTGGGCTCCACCACTTTTTTGTGCCGTTGGGTGGACTGGGTGCGGGGGCACACTGGGTGCTTACGCTGCCCTTGTATTCTTGCTGGGAGACGCGTGCATCTCTGTGCCTTTTGGGAGGTGGGGTGGCTCCCTCCGGGCATGTCTGCCCTTGGTCTGTCTGTTCTTGTGTGTGCTCTTGCTGTGAGGGCTCTGGGGGTTTGGAATTGAGGAGTTGAGGCTGGGGTGTGTATGTGGGACCCACTTGGCATGGGTGCTGCAGCGTGCGCATATATTTGCAGGAGAAACCCTCTGGTTTTTGGCATGGACTGTTGGGTGGGGCCAGATTGGTTATTTTTTTAGCTGGCTGGTGTGTGTGCTAGGAGGTCTTTTGTCTATGGTATGCATTTCCCTTCCGTGTGTGCCTTGCTGTGGGGGTCAGTTGTGCAGTTGGGTAGATTGGATGCACTGGGTGTCGCGTGCATCCCTGTGCCTTTAGGGGGGCTCCCTCCTAGCGTGCCTGCCCTTTGTCTGTCCATTACTGTGTGTGCTTCTGCTGTGAGGGCTCTGGGGGTTTGGAGTTGGGGCCACGGTGTGAGGGGTCCCTTGGTGGGGTCTTTTGTCTGCGTTGTGTTGTGCATTGTCTTTCCATGTGCACCTTCGGGCAGGGGTCGTTTGTGGGTTGGGGTGGTTGTTACTTTTTTGTACAGTTAGATGCAAAACTTATTGAGTATAATACAATATTTCATCAAGTTACCCATTTAATTCTATTGATACTGGGTTATATACTATATACCTAGAATACAGTTACGGTAATGTATTTAAATAAATGAAATACTCTAACTGGAAAAAGAACATCACGTGACATATAAGCAACACACACAGACACACACAGCAAAGACATTGAAAATGTACATTACACCAATGTTGTGACTAGACTCATGGAACTAATGTCTGCAGACTAAAACCACAACACTGAATGAGGAAACTACGAGAATTCTATGTTTTGACTGATGTTCTACAAAGGTTATAGCGGGACACAATATGTATCTTACCAGTAAAGAATATAGGGGATTTACTTCGAATTTCCTCCAACTTTTGGACGAACAAGGCATTCATTTCCCTTTGAAGGGTGCCCATTTGCCTTCGAGAATTTTCATGCCAGCCCATAGACTGTTCAGGACTTCCAATACTCTCTAGGCTGCTGGAGCTAGAGGAAACTGAACCACTGCCGACAGGTACCAAATTGACGGTACTTCCATACCTGCCACCTGTTTGGCATTGCCACCTCTGTCTAGGATTACTTTTTATCCCAGCACATTTAGAGTCTCCATTTTTCTTTCCCGGAATAACAATAGACTGAGAGTTTCGGGGTGGATCATTGGCATTCCCATTGTCACTGAGGGATAATAAGTCTGTCTGTTGCCGCCTTGGCTGATCTGTAATACCATAATATTTCAATTCTAACCTTTCTTCTTGCACACTGCTATAATGTTCGCGAGCTTTAATGTCATGTATAATAGGCTTGGTGCTGGTATTATCATTCCACTTACAGTCTAGATCTGGGCTCTCTTTAGAGCCAATCATGCATTTCATACAGTTGGTGGCCATTCCGATCCTACCTGAACCATTCATTGAGCAACGTGCGAACACACCCAATTTATGAGAAGGGCTGTCATGATGGGGGACTTTTTCAGATTTCCGAAATGATTCGCTGAATGTCGTTCCCCTAGAGATACGAACATGGCCTTTGCTTTTACTAGCGCTACAACTCTTACCTTTCAAACCCTTGCTGTGCATTTCCGTGGGACTACCGTCCCTAGATGGTAGAATCGGAGAAGCACCTTCAGCCTCTTTATCAAAGCGGGGTATAGAGGAATCATCCGTCTCTCTATCTTCGCTAGCCCCTTCGGAGCTGTTGTCTTTGGAATCAATGGCAATTTCTGGAAAGCCCTTTTTCTGTTTTTGCTGGCCTTTAGTTGGAGCACTGGCGGTTCTTCTCAATATGTGACTACTAATGGAATGTTTCCGATGAAGCTGCCCAGCAGCATGACTGTCCAGAGACGCTTGCTTTGGATTTCTCAGAAACAGTCCTTTTAAGCCCACGGCCTGTTTGACCTGAAAGGAAAGCAGCCAGAGGAAAAAAATAATAATTAGAAATTGCTTGCACAACATGAAAAGAGTATGATGATGTTCATGTTTCCGCCACATGTAGGTGGATATTTTTGGTCAACAAAACTGGAACCAAAATTATAAAAAACAAAAACACATTGTACAGCTATAAGAAAAAAGGGGACACCAAATAATACAATATGTTTATGATATGGCATTAAAACTATAAGTTTATGTAAAGTAAAAAAAAATTGTGTCCACAGCGTTTTCCTGTTTTAACAATTTTTTTTATTCTGTGTATATTTCCTAGGCGGCAAACTATGTCCAAGGTCCATAAAGCTCCTAAATACTTACTAAATGAGCAAGCGCGTTGAAGTTTAAAATATTGTAGATAAGGTAGTGTATCATAGCTAGACACAACTCAATCTTCTGGAAGAGGTATGTCAAAGCTTATCAACAGAATGTATTGTTGTTTCATTTCGAAGGCTGGCTGCATTACAAAAGTTCAGGAGAACCTAAAGGATCATGCCTAGTGTGTAAGTAGGTTAAATATAGTAAGACAATCAGGATGTTATCATCCAGTAAGTAGAAAACGCTTCTATTCTAGAGAGAGGTTAAACCTTGCACAAGGCTAACCTTGTAGTTGCAAATACTTAAGAATCAACAATTAGGTCATCTAAAAAGAACTGACACCTAACAAATTATTTGGGGGCAATAGGAAGAGAGCGAGGCTCCAAACTTGAATTGAATTCTAATTAGAACTTATATCAAAAACTCTTTTAATCCATCATTAAAGTGGATGTAAACCCTCACATAAATCAAGTGAAGTGAACAGCCTCAGATGATACACAGGGATGAAACAAATCTCCCTATATAAGCCTTACATGTATATCTGCTGTCTTCAGCTGTATATATCCTTAATAAAGTGCAGATCGTGATAACGTTTTTCTCTTCCTGGTTAGTGCTGCAGTGAAGCCTGGGCATACAGCCAAGACAGCTGATTGGAGGAAAGGCACACACCCCCTCTCCTCATAGGCAAAGGAAGAAAGGAATGTGCACAGCTCTGCTCTTAGACGGCAAGCTGACTGCTAATCTACTTATAGCAACCTCCTCCGACACACACTTCTATCTCCCGTCCCAGAGAACATGTGAGAAATTATCAGGCTGATAACAGAGCTATGGAGTAAGGGACAGATACGGGACTTAGCTCTTTGAAGAAAGATAAGAAAACACTACAGATCTATGTGCCCAGCTCAACTTTCATGAATGGGGTTTACATCCACTTTAAGCTTAAAGTTATTAGTTTAGACATTTCAAATGTTAAAGGCCAAATCTGGGCAAAACATGAACCCTCCTCCAACCCCTCCCTTTAACTAATGGCTGGCATAAAAAAAAAATCTAAATACCCCTTTTACTTACCTAAAACTGCAGTTATGGGATGCTCCATTCCAGTGTCCATGAGGAGTGGTCCTTTAGGTGTCCATGTCACTTGCCTACGTGACATGTACACTTCCTTTTGGCAGTTCAGTTGCAGGATCCAGAAGCAGAGTGATAGTAATATAAGGGGTCTGTCGGGGACCAGCCAGCGTGGGCACATCTGCAGAGAGTAAAGTGGCAGTCCCCGCACCTGGAAGTGGCTCCAGTGAAGAACCCAGAAGGTGGGTTTAGGCTGGCTTCACACTGGGGCGGTGCGGGGCGGCGACGGTAAAGCAGCGCTATATTTAGCGCTGCTTTACCATCGTTTTTCCCGCGGTATGCGGCCGCTAGCGGGGTGGTTTTAACCCCCGCTAGCGGCCGCAAAAGGGTTAAAAACCTCCGCAAAGCGCCGCTGCAGCGGCGGTTTGCGGGCGGTATCCCCGCGGTTTCCCATTGATTCCAATGGGAAGGAGCGGTATAGGAGCGGTGAATACACCGCTCCTTCACCGCTCCAAAGATGCTGCTAGCAGGACTTTTGTTGCGGTCCTGCTAGCGCACCGCTCCAGTGTGAAAGCCCGCCGGCTTTCACACTGGAGTGAATGGGGCCGGTTTTTTCAGGCGGTACACAGGCGCTATTTTTAGCGCCGTACCGCCTGAAAACCGCCCCAGTGTGAAAGGGGCTAGAGAAATATACTTCAACACGGGGGGGGGGGTCATATTTTGCCTGGAGTTGGGCTTTAATTTCTTAGCCCCAAACATCTTTGGCTTGAGTGACTTTAAAGCAGAGGTGTATGTATTGCCACAGCCCATGCAGCCACATTGTAACCTGCCGATTTCTCACCCCTCTCCTCAAAATTGATTAAGAGCCTTTCCATCCTGAATTTTTCTTGTATTACCAAGAGTAATAATGGATGGAGGTATTGCCTATAGCAACCATTTACATTCTTTATTTCCCCTAATGTGCACTAGAAAAGCATACACCTGGAAATAGTTGCAAAGTAAATGTGTTAATTTACTTAAATTCACAATTTTCGGTAATAATGAAGGATAGCCAATTTAAAAACTTGATTTTTTTTTTTTTTTTTTGCTTTTACCTCTGCCTTTTTAACAAACCATTGAAAGCTGCCATTGTAGATCCAAGCACTGAAAATATTACAGTATTTAGATTATTCCTGCATGGTAACTGCAGTCATAGACCAAGAAGAAAAGAAGACATGCTATGAATACCCGTTTGATTTATATTTTCAGTGCCAGCATCCAAAAATTATGATTTCTATGCAGCACTGAACTCATGTTACTACTAGAGAGCACAAATTACTATAAACATGCCGCCCCTGTATAAGTTAAACTAAAACCCGAACATACATTATCCCATGTATTTTCAGATAGTCAACTGTGCAAATCTGCAAGGGTTTCTGATGGCTTCCTTGTTCTGGAGAAATGAGACAAAGAGAATCTGTTCAGGAGCCATCTGCTTCTAACAGTTTGTGATCTGCAGTGCATACATGTGAACAGTGCAGCACAGAAATGAACATTTATGACTCCTGGCATAGAAGACATTGAGGTAAGTAAGTGAAACAGTAACAATCCTCATTCTTAGTCCATATCTACTGTATAGACACAGACAGGCTGACCATAAACAATGCAATCCAATGGATCTGTGATGAGAGCTTTCAAGTTAGGGGGACTAAAAAGCCAGAGGTAAGATGTTATAATTTTAAAAGTTGTTCGCTATCAATGGATATAATAAAAAAGGTCAAGGAGTTTAAAAAAAACATGGTTGTTCTTAAAGGATTACAAGGGTTTAGTTGTTTCCTCATCACATTTCAAACCCATGATGATATATATTAATCTAAACAGAAAAAGCACAATTAACACAGAAACCAACGGCACAACAATGGCAGATTATAGATACAGTGCAAATTGTGTCAAGCACGCATATAAGCTTAAGAAATTCTTTGAACACAGAGCTGGTTAGACTGCCGTTGGCTGAAGCAAGACATGAGCAGATCACAAGTTGTACTGTAAGTGAGTTTATGAGTGCAGATCATGAGACATAATCATTACATTCTCCTTAGTGAACTGAGATCATGAAGAATGTATTGCTGGCATTGTCACAGCATTCCATGTATACTTGCCAACCTCTGCGGCACAATCTGCCGAAAAGCAATTTTACGACCCCTGACATCTCTTTTTGCCTATAAAAAATATATGTCCTCAATGCCTCATGAATTATTAATCACATTTTTCTGTGCCTGGTTTCTCTAAGCTTATTATTGCCATTGATTCCCTCTGTATAATAATGAAGAAATAAGGTATATTATCATCATTCATTCAGGCAGCGTGCAGTATAGAGCAGCTATCCAAATTAAGACATATTGGGGAGACATTTATGGAAACTGAAATAGAGGGGGAAGGAGCTGGAACACACAGAACAGGGAAGACATTAAAGATTATTTCAAAAGGCAAATAAAAATGTGAAAAGCAAAATAACTAATAGTAACCATCTTTCCTCTTTGCATCAGCTATAAACTGGTGTAGAATAACATTTGTTTGGTTACCACGAGGTATTATATTAACTTACTAACAACCACAATTAGCATTATTTGGCAATGTGAAGTCTAATGCCGCGTACACACGGTCGGAATTTCCGATGGAAACAGTCCGATGGGAGCTTTTCATCAGATTTTCCGACCGTGTGTATGCCCATCGGTCTTTATCTGTCAGCATTTCCGACGGACTTTGGATTCAGAGCCTGTTCTCAATTTTTCCGCCGGTAAACCTTTCTATCGGATTTTCCGATCGTGTATATGCAATTCCGACACGCAAAATTTCCGACGCATGCTCGGAAACAATTCAACGCATGCTCGGAAGCATTAAACTTCCCTTTTATAGTGCCATCGAACATGTTGTATGTCGCGGTGTTATTGATCGTGGGAATTTGGTGTGACCGTGTGTAGGCAAGAAAAAATATATATATATTGGGCAAGGTAAGGTAGAAATACGTGTAGTCTATCGCATCCCAAAATTGAATAGATAAATATAACAGTAGGCTATAGTGTGCATGAACACTAGCCAGTACCCCTGGGGGATGCTTGGAGTGGAGATAGACGCTAGAGAGGTGTATGCTCTTAATAAAGTAAAATGATTTATTAAAGAAAATTTGTACAAATATATAAATGCTGAATAGAGTTCAGTATGTTTGCATACATAATAGGGTAGGCTTGTACAGTTTTAACACGTCAACAGCATAAACATACAAACATGTTGTGACAATTAAGAACTTGCTTGATACATGAAAGATAAGGATGATGCCAACATGTTTCGGACTTTGGTCCTTTGTCAAGGCAACTAGATATCCTTTAGATTCACATCTAAATGTGTGTAAGAATCATAGGGTTAGTACATATAAATTGAAGCGGATAATACAGTCATTTAAACCATTGCTAAATACAACCAGTATAATGCATGAAAATTTGTATGGAAGTAAGACAGGTACTCACATGAAATGCCAAAATTCATATTTGCCACAGGGGAAACCACTAGTCGTGGTGTAGAGAGGTACAAACACATAAGTGTTATAAAAACATAAGAAAGGTGGCCACTGATGGTGGAGAGCTTGCTAGGAAAGCCTCAGCAGGTTACAAGGTCCAATACAGGGCCTGATACAGCGGAGAGTTGGCGCATGCACAGCTTTCCTTTTGCGCATGCGCCAACTCTCCGCTGTATCACGGACCATTCCGTCGGTCCACTTCCTGTTTGCACTCCACCGTGGAGCGCATCAGGCCGTCAGCGGCCTTTCCCGCGTCGGTGACGTCACGACGCCGGACGTGACCCCGCCGTCATGACGCGCTCACGCCCGGCGCCGCCCCGTCAGAGGTCCTCATTGGAGATACACCTGTGGCGCTCCAGGCGCCTTCTCCTCACAGGCAAAATCAGCCAATCAGCAGATCCTTCAGCTCAAAACCCCACACCTCTACCCAGCTGATTGTTATTATGTAAGCACATATATACTCACACATTAGATGGCCTCAGTACATGCTGCTGATGATCCAGAGCTGACTGATCCTTCATCTTAAGCGATCTCTACCCAGGTAACAACAGCGCTTTGCCACATAGGGCTGCTTATGCACCTCTACTAATACTACCTTACCATTCTCATATTTATATTCTATTTTTCAGCCATATATTGCCTGGCTTCGCTATTTGCCTGCTACAGCACTTGGGCTTTTTTGCTCAGGCCCTGTATTGGACCTTGTAACCTGCTGAGGCTTTCCTAGCAAGCTCTCCACCATCAGTGGCCACCTTTCTTATGTTTTTATAACACTTATGTGTTTGTACCTCTCTACACCACGACTAGTGGTTTCCCCTGTGGCAAATATGAATTTTGGCATTTCATGTGAGTACCTGTCTTACTTCCATACAAATTTTCATGCATTATACTGGTTGTATTTAGCAATGGTTTAAATGACTGTATTATCCGCTTCAATTTATATGTACTAACCCTATGATTCTTACACACATTTAGATGTGAATCTAAAGGATATCTAGTTGCCTTGACAAAGGACCAAAGTCCGAAACATGTTGGCATCATCCTTATCTTTCATGTATCAAGCAAGTTCTTAATTGTCACAACATGTTTGTATGTTTA
Organism: Lithobates sylvaticus; assembly: GCA_028564925.1. Lineage (NCBI taxonomy): Eukaryota > Metazoa > Chordata > Amphibia > Anura > Ranidae > Lithobates > Lithobates sylvaticus. The sequence goes on along the minus strand of CM053035.1, from coordinate 150,065,843 downwards.
TGCTGTTGACGTGTTAAAACTGTACAAGCCTACCCTATTATGTATGCAAACATACTGAACTCTATTCAGCATTTATATATTTGTACAAATTTTCTTTAATAAATCATTTTACTTTATTAAGAGCATACACCTCTCTAGCGTCTATCTCCACTCCAAGCATCCCCCAGGGGTACTGGCTAGTGTTCATGCACACTATAGCCTACTGTTATATTTATCTGTGTAGGCAAGACAGTTTGAGCGAAATTCCGTCGGAATTCCGACGGGAAAACCATCAGAGCTTTTTCCGACGAGAATTCCGATCGTGTGCACGTGGCATAAGTCTGAGAAGTGTTGCGGATAACAGCAATTGGACATCAGAATTTATGTTTAATTCGTGTTTCAGATTTTAATTGGTTGCCTATATGCAATAAAAGCCAATATCTGATTGCTTGTGATGGCTTGGGACATAACCGCTCTGCGCCTGATAGCACAGAAAGACAATCATTCTTTAAAAATGTAGGAAACGACAGGGGCCTTCTAAATTAAATTTAGCCCAGTGTTTACCAATGCTATAAATAGTTATGGGCTGGGTTTAAGTTCCTCATGCTGGCTCATGCAGAGTAAGGTCTGTGCAGCAAACCCTGTTTTTTTGGGATGAAGACGCAAGCGAATTCCATGTGTGAAAGCAGTAACGCCATTGGCTATAAACACCAAGTCGAGGCATTAATGTTATTTGCTGGGAAGGTAGTCTATGACTGCTTCATTGCTTTTTTTTTTTAACTGAAGTTACAATATAAAAGCCCTATTTATTAGTGTTTAAAAAGAAAACTATTGTTTTTGCCCTCAATATTCCTGCTTAAAACGGATGAATGGAAATGTAATAATAAAAGAGAATATGACTGGCTGCTACGGACAACAAAGACCGTATCAAATAAAAGCCAGTTTGTATCTCTTGACCATCATGGTATTGCTGAGATGATCCAAATACTTAGGGTAATTGTATTTAGATCAGTTTTGATCAGTATGGAAAGGCACAATAAAGAAAGATGAAGGTAGGATGTCAGTCTTGCAGGTATGAATTCTGTGAGGAATGCACAAAAGTTAAACACAGTAAATATTTAAATTTTTTTAAAATTCAAAAAGGCTTTTGAGGTTAAGGTTTTACTGACACACCCATATTGCCGCTAACAAGATAAATGTGGAAGTTTTCAGATGGTTGATAAACACACTCTACATATAGATCAAAAAGGTCATACTTACAGAATATGGCATATGGTTGATGTGGTACTGTACATACAGGAATTTAAGACAGGACATGTTTGGCAAATTTGGCTGTTCAAAAGGCAGCTGCTTTCTATGCTTTGGAATTTATGCAGCAAGTGATAGTCTGAGGACCTGAAGATGCCAAAAACTAAAAGCCATAGCCCACCCTGCTAATTGCTAAAAAGACAATATTATTAGACATGGAAATCAATTTAGTTTAGAAACAGAATGCCTTTCCTGTCTTGTTCAATTTTCTGTACAACCATATAAAATGAACCTGCCAATTCAGAGAAAAATGACAGGTTCTTTTGATAGCCCACATTCAACCCCATTGACACTTACTTGGCCCACACTTCCCCAATTCCCTCTTGGCCTGCTGGAGCTCTAACAAGTCAGTCTGTGTTGGCACTTACACAGGTTATTGGGCTTATCCCCTCCCCGAAGTGACAGTATTTTTGAAAACGTATTGGATAAATAGTTGAATGCCACTGGTCTTTGTTCATTACACCATAAAGCCCATAGAATTTTCAGCCCCTTAGCTCTGCTTTTTATCCTTAGGAGCTATGGGATTTCTCCAGGATACGACACTCAAGAACAACCTCTGCACCTTTCTTTCCCTTTCTGACAAGGTTTAGACCCCATTAATGCTCAATCTAAAGTCCTCTGACTACTATAAACTGCCAACACGGTACAGGTAATACTCTGTTTGCATGATGCCATTTGTACCAATATACAGTATCTCACAAGAGCGAGTACACCCCTCACATTTTTGTTAATATTTTACTATACCTTATCATGTGACAACACTGAAGAAATGACACTTTGCTTACAATGTAAAGTAGTAAGTGTAAAGCGTGTATAACAGTGTAAATTTGCTGTCCCCTCAAAATAGCGCAACACACAGCCATTAATGTCGAAACCACTGGCAACAAAAGTGAGTACACCCCCAAGTGAAAATGTGAAAATTGGGCCCAATTAGACATTTTCCCTCCCCGGTGTCATGTCACTCATTAGTGTTACAAGATCTCAGGTGTGAATGGGGAGCAGGTGTGCTAAATTTGGTGTTAATCACTCTCACTCATTCAAACTGGTCACTGGAAGTTCAACATGGCACCTCATGGCCAAGAACTCTCTGAGGATCTGAAAAAATGAATTATTGCTCTACATAAAGATGGCCTAGGCTATAAGAAGATTGCCAAGACCCTGAAACTGAGCTGCAGCATGGTGGCCAAGACCATACAGCTTTAACAGACAGGTTCCACTCAGAACAGGCCTCGCCATGGTCAATCAAAGAAGTTGAGTGCACATGCTCAGCGTCATATCCATATGTTGTCTTTGGTAAATAAACGTATGAGTGCTGCCAGCATTGCTGCAGAGGTTGAAGGGGTGGTGGGTCAGTTTGTCAGTGCTCAGACCATACACCGCACACTGCATCAAATTGGTCTGCATGGCTGTCATCCCAGAAGGAAGCCTCTTCTAAAGATGATGCACAAGAAAGCCCGCAAACAGTTTGCTGTAGACAAGCAGTGCAGGAGTGCTGCCGGCACTGGGGTGCTACAGTTCATTGAGGGAACCATGAATGCCAACATGTACTGTGACATACTGAAGCAAAGCATGATCCTCTCCCTTTGGAGACTGGGCTGCAGGGCAGTATTCCAACATGATAACGACTCCAAACACACCTCCAAGACGACCACTGCCTTGCTAAAGAAGCCGAGGGTAAAGGTGATGGACTGGCCAAGCATTTCTCTAGACCTAAACCCTATTAAGCATCTGTGGGGCCTCCTCAAACAGAAGGTGGGGGAGCGCAAGGTCTCCAACATCCACCAGCTTCGTGATGTCGTCATGAAGGAGTGGAAGGGGACTCCAGTGGCAACCTGTGAAGCTCTGGTGAACTCCATGCCCAAGAGGGTTAAGGTAGTGCTGGAAAATAATGGTGGCCACACAAAATATTGTTACACTGTCATACAAACTGTATACAAATTCTACAATAATTGCACTGTTATACAAACTGTACACTCACTACTTTACATTGTAGCAAAGTGTAATTTCTTCAGTGTTGTCACATGAAAATCTCTCTCTCTCTCTCTCTCCTTGCTGCTATGCAGAACATTAAGCACCGCTGTCTATAACAGATGTGGAATGGTTGCATAGTAACAAGAGAAAAAGCAGAACTGAATACTTCAAGAACCCGTACAAATATTGGGAAATTGAAATTGTTGCCTTGCCTTAAAATATTGTATTTTCCAAAAAAATGGCTTTAGTGTTCAGGCTCCTTATCCTTGTCCCAAAAGCTTGTGACACGGATTTTTTTTTTTTTGAATAGCCTTCTTTCAGGGAATCCTAATGGGTCACTTTTGTAAATGAACTGTGAAACACATCCAAATCAGCAAGCTGCATGTCAATTAATTGTCCTTCTGAGACCTAACACCATCAATGCTCTGAATAGCTTTGTTTGAATTTTTACAATGAAAAATGGATGAAGGGGGGAGCCTCCTGGGAATTTGCAGGCTATATAATTTGACAACACAGATCTATAAAAAGATACATAAAACGATGCAAACCAAATTATCAGCGGAATGTAGAAGTTGGCAAGTATACAGATTGACTCGAATGCAAACATTCTTGAACAAAGAAACAACACACGGATGCATTCACACAGAGCACTGTGAAAAAAACATTTCACCTATGACATGAGTTTGTGGGTTATTGAGTATGAAAATGAAGTGCTGCTGTTTGCAGTGCATTTCCTATGTGCAATTATAATAAAACAAAACAAAACAATTTAAAAGAAAAGTATTCAGTTAGACATTAATTGGCAACCCAGATCAAATGCAAGATTATTTTGTTAAAGGAAAACCAAGACCCATTTAGAAGGCGATCCAGAATGGCTCATTTAAAATAGACTGACACGTGTACATGCCTTGATTTTTAATACAATGGGAACCACAGAGGATTTTATGACAATTTTTGGTCAGGTGACCGTAAAAGATTGACGAATAAATCAGCATTGCTACATTAAGGGGCTTAGAGGACAACAATGAGCAAACAATGAAAAAAAAAAGTACTTGGACAAAGAACAATGTTGATTTTAAAGACCTAATAAAAGATAATTAGTTAATATTAATTTGCTGACATTTTTCAAGTTTAATTTTATACAGGGTATGCAAATATGTGTTTTATATATAATGTGTCTAGAGGAAGCCATGGCTCTTCAATTTTTTTGCATAGCAACCAAAACATTATTGTGCTGGCAGCTTTTAGCACAGCTTAAAGCGTAACTCCACTTTTGTTGAGAAAAAAAAACATTCCTCTCTGGGTGATCTATGTACATTGCAAGGATTATAACAACCTTTTTTTGCAGATCCCTACCTTTTGTTATTCTGAATTAATGTGTGTTTGTCTGTGCTTCTGTACTGAGTGGGTCTAATGGGAGTGGTTTCATAATTAACTGTCAGTCGTGCAGCTGCAGGGCACTGATTAGGAAATCTGCTGGGCCTGCATCCCTTTAGACGTGCTCCTACTGAAAGTATCTCTCCAAAAATTGCATTTTTGTTGCAGGGGATGCCTGAAATCTGACTTGTATCTTAGGCCCCTTTCACACCGAGGCGTTTTTCAGGCGCTACAGCACTAAAAATAGCGCCTGTATAGCGCCTGAAAAAAGCGCGTCCTTTCACTCCAGTGTGAAAGCCGGAGGGCTTTCACACTGGAGCGGTGCGCTAGCAGGGCGGTAAAAAAGTCCTGCTAGCAGCATCTTTGGAGCGGGGAAGGAGCGGTGTATTCACCGCTCCTATACCGCTCCTACCCATTAAAATCAATGGGGCAGCGTGGCTATACCACCGGCAAAGCGTCACTGCAGTGGCGCTTTGCGGGCCGGTTTTAACTCTTTTTCAGCCACTAGTGGGGGTCAAACCCGCCCCGCTAGCGGCCGAATACCGCTGCTAAAACAATGAAAAGCAGCGCTAAATATAGCGCTGCTTTACCGCCGACGCCGGCACCGCCAGTGTGAAAGGGGCCTTAGGCAGACTTCTGAGAAAATTGGTGAGCCAATCACACAAGCAGGAAATTATGTTTCTAGGGAGTGATCAGTACACACTCTGTGTACAGAACAACTCCATGTAGCCAAATTGCAATGCATTCTCAGAAAATTACAGTGGCTTCAGATTAAAATGAAAAGGTAATTTTTAATAACATTCAATTACAATATGATTAGTGTCGCAATTATATGTGCTATATTCATTTTTTTCTTTATTTGCCATTTTTTTCCACCAGGAAAGTGAAGTTACCTTTTAGGTGTGACCCGGTGTTACTGGTTACAACACACAGCTGTACATGGTAGTAAAATGTGTATAGCTAGTATAATTTGAATCTGCCTGCTGTGTAGTTTTGACTATTCTATTCCCTCAGGCACAAATCATTTGTAAAGGGGTACATTACTGAAAATGGTTAAATGGATCATCTATATGCCATCAATCAACATGGCACATACAACATGGGGCATTTCTTTATGTAAAATGCAAGGCAGCTGACAGGGCATTTCTTTTTTGTTACATGTTTGAGACTGGGATCAGTCTTTTTCCAAGTGTAATGGAGATGTTCTGCCTGGATGCAATTTGAATTAAAGGCACTCAACAGGCAGGGCTGGGCAGGGCTGGCTACATCTGGGACCAGGTCTGGCGATACTATGTAAAAGGAGGCCAAACACTTGAAGATAGCCTTAAACAAGTAAGTTTGCACCTCTGAAACATCTTGGCTGTTTTTATAAGAGATCTAACCAATTCCATTGTTTCCATGCACTCAACTGTCTAGCTTCCACCCCAGGTCTCGGGCATAGCCCTCCCACTGCAGGGCTAAGCACTTCTTTTTTAGATCCAGATATATACATGAAATACTTTAGTCCTAACATTTTATATAGACAGGCCTACGAGATCACAATTTTTTACCTTTATTGTGAAGCCATGTGGCAACTGAATTCTATCTCTAGGTGCCATATTTGATATGGTTCCATTTACCAGTAATATATATTGCTTACATAATCCCTTTATGGCACAACTTAATGCTGTGTTTTTACTATTCTTGCAGGACTGGAAGTGGACAGGTGACATCAATTCTCCTAACATCCTTTCCAATAATCATACCACCATCATTCCATCTAGCTTTTCCTAGTGGTGAGTTTAATAACAGTAAGCCCCCGTACACACGGGGAAATTCCGACCACAAAATCCGTCCGTTTATTTCCAACGGATTTTGTCCAAAACTGGTGTTGCATACACGCGGTTGGACAAAGTTGTCAGAAAATCCGATCGTTCTGAACGTGGTGACGTTCATTGCGTACGACGGAACTACATAGAGGCTAGTAGCCAATAGCTTTGGTCTCGTAATTTGATCTGAGCATGCGTGGCACTTTGTCCGTCAGAATTCTCGACACAGGATCGGAAAAAGTCTGATCGGATTTTGTTTCGGAAAATTTGAGATCCTGCTCTGACTGAAAAAGTCCGCTAGAGCCCACACACACGATCGGATTTTCCAACATAATCCGATCTGACTTTTTCCATCAGAATATCCGTGTGTACGGGGCATATTGCAAACTCATTATTTCAACCTAATAATCCCACTCTATTCCCCCCCCCCCCCCAATAACTCTATTTATTTTGGAAATTGTTGGCCATCCAAGTACTAGTTGGGGCACAGCAACCTAAATCCACTGGATGCTCATACACATTCAGTCCTACCACAGCGGTAACAAGGAAGTATTGGGCCATAAGTAAATTTAGCAAGCCAGATTCCAATAAAAGGAAAGTATTTGAGAGTCTGTTGTTCTTAGCATTAAATAGTAAGGAGCAAAGGTGGGGGTAAGACCAGTTCACTTTGAGGTTTAACTCTGCTTTAAAGGAAATAAGGGGTCTATTTAGGAATTCTTTCACCCAAGGTGCACAACTTACACCCAGAATTTGCACATTTTACTTTTTAGAAAAATGTGTGAATCTGAATGAAAACATTTACAAATGGATCCCATAGTATTTTTTACATTTTCTGTTGAGAGTCTGATTTTTGTCCTATTTTCTTTTCAATCCTGAAACTATGAAAAAGGAAGCATGTCTGAAAATCAGAAGAGGTCCAAGTATAAACCCAGCAAACAAGGACTAAGTGGGACCACTCTCTCTTCCATTAGAGATTGGAACCATCTGCATTAGTCAGTTATACACAGACAACAAGCATGCAGGTAGTACCATGCATTTTTATTTGAAAGTCCAGTAGGCTCTTCAAAGAGTCATGGATTCTCCTTTATTCAATACTTGTCCACACCAGGCTTAAACTATATCTATGTCCAAATAAGTGGACAACTAAAATGCATTCATGTCCAACTCAGTGCTGTGAATTTGTGTACCAAATTTTTTGGTGCAAAATTCAAAGTAAAAAATGAATGTAGCATTTTACCTTTGGATGGAAATGTACAATTTCTGCAAACAGAACCATTGATACCCCTTTATTCAATGCTTCTCAAATACAGAGTTTAAACAAAAAGCAAAAAAAAATATATATAAATAAAAAAAAAAAAAAAAAAAGTGTATACACTTCCTAAACAGCTACAATAGATCAAAAACCATCATACTCTTCCTTTAACAGGTAGGTGTTAAATTGTGTGTTGTTTTTTGAATCTGCAAAACTAGTTTTTACGTGTGATAAATGCTCACTGAAACTGGGACTTTTTTCACCTGTGCCTAATCCATACTGAAAATCTATTCATATCCAACTAAGAGGACAACTAAAATGCATTCATGGCCAACTTGGTTCTGTCAATTTTTGTACTTAGGCGCAGAAATAAATGTCAAAAACGAATGCGACATTTTACCTTTGGATGGAATGCACCATTTTAAATGGATACATCTTAAATCCTGTAGGTATCAGGACCCAAAAGTTAGAAAAGTTATGATCATACTTGAGTGGAAATTTATGAAAATGTAATTATACACAAAATGTTATTATACATAAAATAAATCATGCTGCACTGATTTCCCCTTATCCCAACCTGTTCTGAGGTCCAATAACCTAACCTGTCCAGTAAGCCTGGAAAGCTACAGTTAATGCTTTTAAACAACATTGGTCGTTTAACGTTCAGTGTTAAAATCAACTTACATACAAATACATTGCTTAATCACATTAAAGTAGAACTGAGCCCAATCCCCACTGGACAGTCTACACTATATTACCAAAAGTATTGCGACACCTGCCTTTACACGCACGTGCACTTTAATAGCTTCCTAGGCTTCGTCCATAGGGTTCAGTGTTGAGTTGGCCCACTCTTTGCAGCTGTAACAGCTTCAACTCTTCTGGGAAGGCTGTCCACAAGGTTTAGGATTGTGTCTATGGGTATGTTTGACCATTCTTCCAGAAGTGCATTTGTGAGGTCAGGCACTGATGATGGAGAGAAGGCCTGGCTCGCAATCTGTGCTTTAATTCATCCCAAAGATCTTCTATTGGGTTGAGGTCAGGACTCTGTGCAGGCCAGTCAAGTTCCTCCACCCCACCCAAACTCGCTCATCCATGTCTTTATGGACCTTGCTTTCTGCACTTGTGTGAAGTCATGTTGGAACAGGAAGGGGCCATTCCCAAACTGTTCCCACAAAGCTGGGAGCATGAAATTGTCCAAAATGTCTTAGTATGCCGACACCTTAAAAGTTCCCTTCACTGGAACTAAAGGGCCAAGTCCAACCCCTGAAAAACAACCCCACACCATAATCCCCCCTCCACCATATGATTTGGACCAGTACACAAAACAAGGTCCATAAAGACATGGATGAGCGAGTTTGGAGTGGAGGAACTTGACTGCCCTGCACAGAGTCCTGACTTCAACCCAATAGAACACCTTTTGGGATGAATTAGAGTGCAGACCGGGAGCCAGGCCTTCTCTCAAACATAAAAAATGTAGGGAATACTGCGCTGTCCTAAAACTATAGTGACACAATGTGAATGGTGTCCCATATATTCGAAATAGGTAAAAAATAATAAATAAATAAAAAATAAAAAATTGCTGCTGCAGTTGTGAATGCGAGATACCCACACCAACAAGACCAATAGAAAAATAAACAACTGCGCTGCAAACAATCGTGTGATTGTTAACTAAAGCATAAAAGTGAACCAATTAATAATGAAAACAACTCAATTAGGATAATGGATTTACACCTCCTAGAACATATAATTGATGACAGGTTCAAAAAAAGTCCATGGTGACAGAAAAAATTAAGAACCAAAGAAAAAAACAAAAAAAACAGTCTTTAGTGATAGTCTGTCTTTATAAAAGCCTGTGTGATTCTGCAAAGAACAAAAATAAAACACAACAAAGACTCCAGAGATTCCGCAGTGATCTTAATCGGTAAACATCAACTGAAAGGGGTGATCTGATGAGAGAAAGTAAAACACCTCCACCGTCCAAACACACTGACCCTTACCGGATTGTGCGACCCCCTGTTACAGAGGTCACACTTGCTTGTGGCTTAATCCCGGCCAAGGGTTCCAAAGGCTTTAGCAGGTTACTCAGGATAAAAGGTACGGGCTCAGAGACAGTCAGGCGTCACAGATGACGTCTGGAAGACGTCATCTGTGACGAAACGGCGTAGGGAGGAGCGGCGTGCTGACGTCACCACACAACCACGCAGATCCCGGAAGCAAACGGGCAGCGAAATTGAGCCGGCCGGCTAACACATGTTTTAATCGATTGCTACTTTGTAAGTGCAATATTCGTTTTTCTTTTTAATAAATTGTATACAGAGATACACTATGGATTGTTTCTCTCATTCTATGTTCTCCGCCTGACTGTCTCTGAGCCCGTACCTTTTATCCTGAGTAACCTGCTAAAGCCTTTGGAACCCTTGGCCGGGATTAAGCCACAAGCAAGTGTGACCTCTGTAACAGGGGGTCGCACAATCCGGTAAGGGTCAGTGTGTTTGGACGGTGGAGGTGTTTTACTTTCTCTCATCAGATCACCCCTTTCAGTTGATGTTTACCGATTAAGATCACTGCGGAATCTCTGGAGTCTTTGTTGTGTTTTATTTTTGTTCTTTGCAGAATCACACAGGCTTTTATAAAGACAGACTATCACTAAAGACTGTTTTTTTTGTTTTTTTCTTTGGTTCTTAATTTTTTCTGTCACCATGGACTTTTTTTGAACCTGTCATCAATTATATGTTCTAGGAGGTGTAAATCCATTATCCTAATTGAGTTGTTTTCATTATTAATTGGTTCACTTTTATGCTTTAGTTAACAATCACACGATTGTTTGCAGCGCAGTTGTTTATTTTTCTATATACTTCTCTCAAACATCAGTGCCTGACCTCATAAATGCGCTTCTGGAAGAATAGTCAAACATTCCCACAGACACACTCCTAAACCTTGTGGACGGTCTTCCTAGAAGAATTGAAGATGTTATAGCTGCAAAGGGTGGTTCAACTCAATATTGAACCCTATAGACTAAGACTGGGGTGCCAATTAAGTACATGTAAAGGCAGGTGTCCCAATACTTTTGGTAATATAGTGTATATGGTGGTAGAGTAGAAATTTTCTATTCTATGAAGATTTCATGTACAGGCTGGATGGAGAGCTTTTTGACAAGAAGCTGTGTGGTGCAGATTAGACAGCACGGCTGAGATTGTGATGGATCACAGTCAGGTAAGAGTGGGGTTAAAACAAATGTAGGGGCACTACTCTCAAGAACCTACTTAGAAATTAAACACTTGTAAAGTGGACGAACCTCATTTTTTTTCCTGGTAATTCAATAATGGAGTTCCAAGTGGAAGGACATACTTTTTGACATTGACTTTTTTTTTTCATAGGGAATGGATAAAATCACTATCTTTTTTTTTTGTGACCCATTGAGACCCTTTAATTTGTTGTAGGCACAATAAATGATAGGAGGAAAATTCTGCAAAGTGAGGGAAACCGAAAACAAGTGTCCCATTTGGAATCTCCTCTATTTCTCTTCTATTGACAACTCAAAATATTGTAGGAGTTGTCACCAAGACGAGTTGAGAAGGATAATCTCCCTTCTTGACAGAGTTGTAACCCTTGTCCCCTCTGTAAAAACTAGGATCCATAGGTCCTTTTCTAGGACAAAATACTGGTCTTATGATTGCTTTTTGTTAATAACATTGGCAACAAATCCTATGTTTGAAGGACCTTGCTGCTTCAATTTCTGCTTACAATTCAAACACATATCAGTGCTTTCTCTAACATTGATCATTACTAGATTGTGTGCATGTTAATGGTAGGGAAACTATATTGTAAGCTCACTGGTTTAAGGACAAGAGTGAAGTCTTCAATACTCTGTAAAGTTTTTGTGTTATATTAATGCAATTAATGATTGATGTGATGGAAAACACAGAACAAAAGAAGCTAAAACAAAAATGCAAACTTGCAAAGCACAAAAAACTAAAAAAAAAACTAAAACAAACCAATAATATAAAAAAGGACACTTGAAAGGGGAAAGTCTCTGAAACATAAATTGGTTCCTTTTTCACCCTGGATCAGCTTCATAAATGGTCTTCTAAAGGTTGTGGATGGCCTATTAGTAGTAGGACAATCCATAAAATGAACTGATTGTTTAAATGTGTCAGAAGGAAACAATGATGCTTATGAGTTGACTTGTCGGAAAACATGCAGAATGTGTGAGTGTCTGTCACTCACTACACCTTCCTGCGACATGAGGGGGATACCTTCATGGCTCCTAAATAGTTTCTGCTTCTAAAAGTAGATTTTTGACACAGAGAAGTCCACTGAAATCACAAACAGACAGAGTAAAGGTAAATCAGAAAGAAACAACATTAAAAGTGAAGAGAAGAACTTCACAGCTAGACTGAATAAGAGAACAAACAGTGAAACATTATGCAGGTTAGACAGACCACATACAGTAAGACGCAACAGAAAGCTTGTTCAAAGAGACAGCTTGGCAGAGTTAAAGGGTTCGGGGCTCATAAGACGATTTGTTTGCACGGCATTCAAACAGAAAAGCAGAATATTTGGCATATGCACATTTCTGGATAACATTTTACTGCTTGAACAGAAGGGACTGCAGCAACTTAAACAACAACAACAAAAAAAAAAAAAAACACAAGCTAGAAAAGAAGAAATTAGGATAAAGCTGAGACACCAAAACATGTATTATTGCGAGCTGGTAAGGTTGCTTAAAAGGCACACTAAAAAAAGTCTGTAGTTGGAGAATTTCTCTTATATTGGAAATTTCTGAAAGGATACATACATGTAGGACTATAATATCTCCAGAGTGCATTGCTAGCATCTGATAATTAGCCCCTTCCCCAAGTATAAGTGGAACAAATTAAGAGTTGGGTAAGTCTTACTAGACAAAATAAGAATACTGATTAACATTTTTATTATTGTACAGGATTTATATAGCACCAACAGTTTTGCATAGTGCTTTACATTATAAAGGGAGACAATACAGCAGCAATACAATTCAGTACCAGAGGATTAGGAGGGCCCTGCTCCTGGGAGCTTACAATCTAATAAGGAGGGGCTGGTGGAACAAAAGGTAATAACTGCATGGGATGAACTAATGGGAGAAATAAAAGATTTGGTTATTAGCTGAAGGCAGGATAGGCTTCCCTGAAGAGATGAGTTTTCAGGGTTTACCTAAAAATGGACAGAGTAGTAGGAGATAGATGGACAAATTGGGGCAGGGAGTTTCAAAGGATGGGAAAGGCTCTGCAGAAGTCCTGGAGACGAGCACGGGAGGAGGGACAAGGGAGGTAGAGAGCAAGAGGTCTTGGGAGGAGTGGAGAGGATGGTTTGGGTAGCATTTGGAGGCAAGATTGGTGATGAGGTTTGGTGCAAATTTGTAAATGGCTTTGTAGGTTATGGTTAATGTTTTGAATTTTAATTGGTAGGCAATGGGAAGCCAGTGGAGGGAGAGGGGTGGTGGACACTGAACGGTTGGGAAGGTGGACGAGTCTGGCAGTAGCATTCATATTAGACTGAAGAGGGGACAGCCTGCAAAGAGGTAGACCTGTGAGAAGGGAGTAACAATAATTAAGGCGAGAGATAACAAGGGAGTGAATAAGTTGCTTAGTGGTTTCAATGGTTAAAAAGGTGAGTATTTTGGTATTTTGGGGATGTTACAGAGGTGAAGTCTACAAGATTGGGACAGTGATTGGATTTGGGGCTGAAAGAACAGGTCAGAGTCCAGGATCCCACCTAGTACCCTAGCATGAAGGGAGGGACTGATAGTTGTACTATTGATCTTGATGGAGCACGGGCAGGAGGGGAATATTATAAGCTCAGTTTTAAAAAGATTGAGTTTGAGGAAGGGGTGTGACATCCATGCTGAAATGTCAGTTAGTAAAGCAAAAGGAAACTGAAGGAGTGAGGTGAGGAGTAGAGAGATAGATTTGGGTGTCATCAGCATAGAGATGATACTGAAAGCCATGGGAGTTTATCAAGTGACCAAGGGAGGAGGTATATATGAAGAAGCGGAGGAGGTGTAGATGAAGAAGAGGAGGAGTCTGAGGACAGAACCTTGGGGATACTTACAGAAATAGGAAGTGGAGAGGAGGAGACAGAGTTATAGGTAATAATGAAGTACCGCTGTGATAGGTAGGAGGAGAACCAGGAGAGAGCAGACTCTTAAAGGCCAAGAGAGTGGGGTTTTTTGAGGAGGAGGGGGTGGTCAACAGTATCAAAGGCCACATAGAGGTCTAGTAGTATGAGTATGGAGTATTGGCCATTGGATTTTAGTAGTTAGTAGCTCATTAGTGAATTTCAGTACGGCAGTTTCAGTGGAGTGTAGTAAGTGAAAGCCAGACTGTAAGGGGTCAAGAATATTGTTGTCAGTGAGGTCGGAGCCCAGATGGTTGTAAACTAAGCATTCTAAAAATTTAGAGATAAATGGGAGCAAGGAGATTAGATTTTTCAGGCTGGTGGGGGTCCAGTGAGGGCTTTTTAAGTATAGAGGTGATCAGCGCATGTTTTAGAGGGGAGGGGAAGGTACCAATAAAGAGGAAGAGATTAAAGATGTGAGTGAGGGAGCATAGGATATAAGTGGGTGACCGTAGTAGCTGTGAGGGAATGGGATTCAGAGGACAGGTGGTAAGGAGGGCTTCTGAGAAAACTTCAGCAACCTCTTCAGTAGTAGCAAGGTCTAAAGAGGAAAGTTAGGTGGGATAGGTATCTTCACAGTGGAGATGCCTCCACTAATTGCGTCAATTTTGTTTTTGAAGTGATTGGCAATCTTGTGAGCAGTGAGTGAGTTACTGGGTGGAGGTGGAGATTTGAGACTCAGAGAAGAGATGAGGACTTGAGGACAGAGTATTAATGAGAGTGACAAAATAGGTTTGTTTGGCAGCATGGAGGGATAAATTGCATTTTAAGAAGGCAGATTTATATTGGGTGAATGCATTCTGGGAGTTGGTTTTGTGCTGTAATTGCTCCAGTGCATGCCTAGGTCCAAGTCGCCAGAAATAGTGTACCATTGTAAGATTTCCCCTCTATTACTTTTTTGGGGACAACCCAAAATTGGGATTTTTTTTACTTTCACTTTTAATAATAATGGTAAACAGGACAAATAGAAAGGGTGAATCTCCTTAACGGGGGCACAGACAGCAATAAAAATGGATGGGTGTTTAATCCCTCTCCACTCTAAAATTAAAAAGAAAAAAAAGTTTTGCCTTTAGTTATACAATACGATTTCTGGCGTCGTCAGTCTGCCAAAGTTGTAATGGTCAGGGCCTGATACTTTGTGTAGTGAGAGGGGCAAGTGTTTCCAGAGTGAATAAGAGCGAACTGTTGTAGACAGAAGTGGCCAGGTCAGGGGATGATAGGGGTGTGATTTTGTCATAGAATAGTCAGTTACAGAGTAGAAAAGAGAAGGATTAAAGTGGCAAAGGTTTCTATGAGTAATTGTTTGCTGCTTGGAGAGATAGCTGGTTGAAGACAAGGACACTGTGAGGGTGATGAGGTTGTGATCAGAGAGAAGAAAGGAGGTGTTGGTGAGGTTGCCAGGATTGAAAATATGGGAGAAAAGAAGGTCAAGGGTATTACCATCCGAGTGAGTGGAGGACTGTGTCCATTGTGTTAGGTCAAAAGAGGAGGTTAAGTTGTAAAGTTGAGATGTAACTGGGCTGTTAATATTAATGGGGATGTTAAAATCACCAAGAATGATAGTGGTATTTCAGAGGAGGGAACATTGGGTAGTCAGCCAGAGAAGTCATCAAGGGATATGGATTTCAGAGAGACAACGTATAAGGGGATATGTGCCCGATTAGTAGACATGATAATAATGCAATTCTATTACACTCTGTACAAACATAGAACACTACAACTTCCAACCTGACCACCGGTCAATTACCATAAGTTCCTGTACACTCTAAACAGTCACCCCATCAACCTAACCTGACCACCAGACATGACCGTGATATGGTTCTCTTTGAGTCTATACAAACTATGTAAAAAACAATAATACAATTCACTTACACTGAAAACAGTCATAGTACATCATGCCACAACAATGGCATGACAACAGTACAATTCACTCATGGTCTCTTGATGTATTAGTGGGCCATTAAATAACTCAGCATGACCCGGTCCATGGATATTAATTATAAATTCATCATATCACACCCTACACAGATATAGAAAACCTTGTCTATGTAACATGTGAAGACACTTATAAATGACCATAGTGGAAATATTATTTCATACAGGAGAAAGTCAGTTTTCTTTATTGAGTGAGATACTGTTTATGAAGGTGTAGAGGTTTATGACCTCTGTCTACCTATAGTGTCGGAGTCTGACAATTAACATTGCATCTACCCAAGGGTGTCCTGGCCCTAACCTGCTCTCCCACAGTTCTTGTTAAGAGACAATAAATCTCTTGTTCCCATTAAAAAAGTGACTGGCGCCCATCATTTCATCTTGCATTACACCCATCATGCCTGTTAATCCACTCTACAAGGAAAGATGTCAGCTCTCCCTGACTTTTGAGGTCACCATCAGGCCCCTAGAGGTCCAGGAGGTCGCTACAATTAATTTTGGGAACAAGGTTGTGAAATCAATGGGCACCGCTGCTGAATCGCCTGCAAAGTGCTTTGGCAGCGGTCGCTTTTAACCCTTTATTTTTAAAAGTGGGGGGTTAAAGTGGGGGTTAAAAGTGCCCCGCTAGCGTCCGCAAAGCTCTGCTTTTACAGCTGTAAAGCGCCTCTGTAAATTTGCGGCGCTTTACCACTAACGCCCCCCCACCCCAGTGTGAAAGTAGCCTAAGTGCAAATCTTGAAGCTCCCCTAACTTCAACAAAGCACTACACCATCACTTACATTGAAACCCCTTCCTAACATTCAACCATGACCACATTTCTAATACACGATGGGGCAACATTGAAAATATTTTCACAGTAACATAGTGAATTAGAGGTCAGCTGACCATTGTAGAATGCCATTGGTTGACATCTGTCTGGTATTACGAGTGTAGGGTTCCTACCTCAGCACTTTAAACCCAAACACATTTGAATTACACAGGTTCTGAGGCTAATTTAATGCAGATAAGGCACCAAGCGAGTTTAATTACAACCTTAATTAGCCACAAAACCTGTATAATTAATATGTGTCCTGGTTTAAGGGCATGAGGTGGCAACCCTATATGAGTGACAGCGTTGCTCTTATGCTTTTAGCATAAACTCTGTGGGCAAGTGATGTCTTCTCTAACTCCATTTCATTAATAGCTGGTCATTGTCCAATTACTTCTTTATGCTGGCAATTGTGTGACCACCGTGTACTGCGCTTGTATTGGCAGTCAAGAAATCAACAACGTTAAAGGATAAGTCAAACACAAGTTAATGCAAAACTGATAACTCAGCCATAGATTCTGCCATCAGCTCTCATGAGGAAAGCTGGGAAGAGGTTCAGCATAACAGAACCCCCTATTTGTGCTGAACTGGCCCCATCATGAAGTTCTTCATCTTTCATTACACAGTCAATTTGTGTGGTGCCCTTTGCTAACATAAATAATGATTATAGCAATGCATCCTCCAGTAATAGCTTTATTGCATAATTGATAATCAGGATAATGTAGATGTTCTCTTTAACAACCATGATGTATTTTACATATCACATCAAATGAGTATCGTCTATACCCAGCATATGAGGATATATAGCCACAGCTGACATTCCCATTTGAAAGAAAACACATAGCTGAAAAAAGACCACTGGTTATTTAGGTAACCATAGCAACCTGCCTTGCCGGAGCACAGGCAACTAATCATTTTGATCTGGGCTTTGCAATGCGATTTCCAGTATACCATCATCCATCAAAAGCAGCATGTGTTTTTTTAATTGTAAAGGGATGCATGGTGGCTGTTTTCTTGGGCTTTGTGTAGATGTGACATTTTCTGAATCTTTATAATATATACCCAAACATTGATCATTCATAAAAAAAAATCTCAAAAGGTCTTTACTTTTTCCATCCATTGGATTATATATAATACAAATAGCCTTACATGACCATTAGGATCCAAATGATCACAACTAATGTTGCTGATTTAAGTATCACATAATCAGCTAATCTGTGCCCTCCCTAGGGGCAACACCTCTAGTTAGTTTATTGATTATAATCTGGCCACCCATTCTGGAAAAAAAATTAAGAAAGTTGGTTTTACGGGTCACAGAGGGGTTACACAATTCAGGCATCTCCTCTTTCACTACAAACTCTTGATTGGTGGACCAAACTGAGCAATGCACATAAAACACAAGTGTCATTTCACAAAGTCACATACATTACATGCAACGTTATCTTATCTCTTGTTAATTTCACATCAAATGTATTCATTCTCAAAAATAAATGATAAATTATTGCAGAATCAGTACATTTCTATGTAAAGAAGAACTAACCCCATCAAGTTAAAGGATAAGTTCACCTTTAAGGGAAAAAATAAATAAATGCACATATGTTTGCAGGTAAAGAAATGTGCATTTAATATTTTCTGCCCCGAGAGCCAGCAAAGCATTGCACCTATGATCAGCGGATTGCGAGTGAAATGTCACACAGGGCCTGCACAGCCATGCTGTTGTCAAATGTGATAATGGCTGTGGGTGGGAGGAACCCCCTCTCACAGGGAAGGGGCCCTACTGACACCCTCCAACTGCCCCCCTCCCCAAAGGCATTGTGAAAAAAAATCTATTTAAACATTTTTAAGAAAATTCTAAAAAAATGTAATTGTAAAAAATAAAAAGTAAAATAATAAAAAATAAAACAATTTGGGCACTGTTCATTGCTCTACCGACACCATCCACTGGCCCCCAAAAAGCATTTTAAAAAAATGAAAAAAAAAATAAATAAATTTGTTTAAAAAACGAAAATAATAAAAATAAAGAACTGCTGACCGTTCACCTCTCTATTGACATGATCCTACACATACTGCCCACCGCTGTACACTCCACAGCCCTCACCTGCACAAACCACCCACCTCCATACCCCTCTCTTGCACATACTACCAGCTGCCATACACAAAATTTAGCGCAATTTGAACCACGCCCACCTTTCACCGCGGCGCGCCTAGTGTGCCGCATTTTTTCTTCTTAATGTATAGGGCCCACTTTTGATTTTATATATATATATATATATATATATATATATATATATATATATATATATAGTTAGTTAGTTAGTTAGTAAGTAAGGTTGAATAAAGACACCAGTCCAACCTGAGTGAGTGTGGGTGCGTGTCTACAATTATCCCTATTTATTTAAAAGGTACCCATATAGCGCTGTCAATTTACGCAGCACTCCACACATACATCGCACACTCACATCGGTCCCTACCCTCAAGGAGTCCACAATCCAAGGTCCCCAACTAGCATTCATATACTATGGCCAATTTTTGGACAAAAGCCAATTAACCTACCAGCATGTCTTAGGAGTGTGGAAGGAAACCAGAGTACCCGGAGGAAACCCTAGCAGGCACAGAGAGAACATGCAAACTCCAGGCAGGTAGTGTCATGGTTGGGATTTGAGCCGGCAACCCTTTTTACTGCTAGACAAGAGTGCTACCCACTACACCATCACTCTTGCACACTGGCCCACTCATTTCATGATACACCCCCGACGAGTACCGATACTTTCGGGCAAGTACTTGCAAATACCGAGTACCGATACTTTGCGGCGCAATTTGCGTCCATTCAAAATGAATGGGAGCAAATTGCATTGCAAAGAATCGTATGCGATTTCCCTCGCCACTTCTGTGTGTGTGAACCTGGTAAAGACAGCAAAGCACCATGCAGTGCAACTGCTGCCCATTGCTGCACTACATGGCACTTCACTTTCTTTACTGGATTCACACACACAGGAGCAGTGGGGGAAATCACATTCGGTTCGGAAAGGAATCTGCATTCATTTTGTATGGACGCAAAATCACACCACAAAGTATTGGTTTCGGTATCGGGAGCATTTTTACAAGTACTCTTGAAAATGCTCGGTATCGGCATCGGTGCATCCCTAGTTTAAAGCTTTTTCTTAAACTCTTCAAGGTTTTATGCCAAGCGTCGTTCATTTATCACCATCTCAAATGGCTTGTTTTCCTGGCCTCCTCAAAAGACACATACTGTACATAGAAACTTACTATTAATACTGGTCAAAAGCTTGTGGTATTTTTAGGTGCAAAAATGTTATTATCTTTGTAAAATGACTTTGAGACATAGAGAATACTGCAAAAATCGATAATGACAACATGCAAGTAGCAATTCGAGCAAATCTGTGCAATAAAGGCTTTAATTAGAATAATAAAAAAAAAAGAATCACCAAAATAAGCAAATAAGGCATGGTAACAAGCTGTGTTATGCCTTTATGAATTAAGACTATACCACGTTGTTTCAGAAAAGATCTTTCAGCTTGCAATTTTCATCATATATTGTTATAGAGAGACTGTCACTTTCCTCCCCCATTCTGAACTACTTCTGCTCACCTTTTCTGCTGTTTGTTGCCTCTCTGTCACAAGGTATTGGCCCTGAAACAGATTGGACAGTCAGTCTCTGTGTTTTCTACAGAATGTCTATAAATTGGTGGACAGCTGGCAATCCTAATATAACATGACCGGAGACAAATTGAGTAAGCCATGTAAAAAAAAAAAAATGCATTATAATTAAAGTGGTTGTGAACCCCATTCCTGAAATTTGAACTAAGCACAAATACCTGCAGTGTTTGCTTGTCTCTCCAAAGCTCTAAGTATAGTTTCTCTCTGGTGCTTCCTTCCTCTTTTATCAGCATGAATTACTTCTGATAAGTTCTCAGACACATGAGATAACATGAGCTCAAAATTTGTGTCAGGAAGGGAGCTTAGAGGGAGCTAAGCAGGCAGGGAGCTTCTCTATTCAGAATACAGCTCTGCATGTTCATTTGTTCTGCTGCCAATGTGGAAGGGGGGGGGGGGGGGGTCCCCTTCCTCCAATCAGCTCGCACACAGTGTAAGTGCAGACTCCCTACCCACTCCTATGTACTGCTGAAAGATGAAGAAAGATTAACACAATCTGCATTTTTCAAAGGGTGTAGAAAGGGGAAGACAGTAGATATACAAGTAAAACTTATGTAGGGAGATTTGTTTCATCTCTGTGTATCATCTGAGGCTATTTACTTCACTGGGTATATGTCACGGTATACATCCACTTTAAATTTATGCTTAGGCCAGCACTGGCTCCAAATCAGTGGTCCCCAAACTGTAGCCCACTGGCCAGAAGTAGCCTATTTCTTGCCTTTAACTGATTCTTGGGGCATTTTCCTTCTACTGACACCACTGATATGGTTTTATTTCTCTCAGTGACACCAAGGATAGGACACTACTACTTCCACTGATACCAATGGTGAGGCGTGGTTAATTCTGTTAACACCAACAATGGGGCATTATTCCTCCTCCCACCAATCATAGGTGCCATAAGTCATTCTTTACTCCTACTGCTCACCAACTCTTAAGCTATGTACACATTAGAAGTCTTTTTTTGTTCGACCCAGCAGGCTGAACGAAAAAAAATTGAGAGGTTGTCGTACTAACACGTCCAATATTAGTGCGGTAATCTCCCCCCACTGTGTTATTGTGTTCTAAGAGGGGGGAGAGCCGCCCCGCCAGAACACACTGATTAGCACTAGCAGCCATTAGTTGTCAGTTCTGATTGGATAATGGCTTTCTTTCCAGCATGCTCGTTCAACAGAAGCTGGTTGTGGGACTGGCTCCTGTCGGACTAGAAGCTGTACACATGGGCCAGATGTCAGACGTTTTTTGTTGAACCGGCTGATATTGACCAACATTCAGCTTGTGTGTACCAGCCTTTACCAGGGGGAAATTGCTTACTTCTACTGATCCTATGTGACTGTTTACACCTACTGACTCCAGGGCATTTTCTACCCCAACTGGCCAAAGTTTGGCTGGCTCCCTCTAAGGTCTGAAGGACAGGGAACAGGCCTTTTGTTTAGAAAATTTGGAGACCCCTACTCTAAATAACGAATTGCAAATCACAAGACTGCAGCCTTACCAAAAACATTATTTGATGTTTGCAAGTGAAGATTTCTGTATAAATGAAATATCTGTTTGCATGTTCCCATATCTGTGCACTCAGATTCACACACATACACACATTATAGAGACATGCCGAATCAAAACACTAAACATAAACGCCGTAGGAGACGGGGTGAAATATAAATACTTGTTTCCAACAAACAGTCTTGATTAGCTGTGATATCAGTATTAAAATGTACACCAGAATGTTCTTTCAACTCTATACTTGGGCTGCAAATGAACAGCTGCAATCACACGGCTATTCAAGGAGAAAAGTGATAAGTCTGCAATATGACATAAAAAGGATTGTAAAGTAACTTTTACTGTGTACTTAAACATCAAAAAAGGAACCAAGCAATCTTTAATACTGGGCTAACACCGTCTTCTCTTTAGATAAATGTAGAACAACAGACCAAAGTAGAGTTTATAAGCAAATTTTTGGACAGAAAACATCTTGGTTCATGTAAAAAATTAAGCATGGTGATCCAGAGGTCAGTTTTTATATGGTTTTATCAAATGCAATGAGGCATATATTGACAAATTATATAGGCAGAGATGATCGACGCCTCCTTCTTAGGCTTCATGTAACTCGAGTTTAGGAGCTTTTGCCGTTTTTTTTTGCTTTTTTGATTTACTAAAGGCAAATAGACTGCACTTTGCAAGGGACAGTTGCACTCTGCAAGGCAGTTGCTTCAGAACTTAGTAAATGAGGTAAAGCCTCACTTTGCAAGAATACCCAATCACCAAAAGTGTCCCGCGATGTCCATCCATCCTTAATCACGCTGCCCAACGGACTCGTAAAACAGAAAAAATGTAAAAAGCCCTGCCTCCCTGCGACTGCTGTCTTTTTGCTTTGACAAATCTTATATAGGCTAGGGCAGGGCCACCCTTTGACATAACCGGATGACCCCACCCCATCTGACGGCACAAATTATGTCAGAATGGGCGGGGTCAATTGATTACGTCACCGGGTGGCCCCTCCCTTACCTATATAACTGTCAAAGCCAACAGGCAGCAGTCGCTGGGAGGCCTCCCATGAAGGTGGAGCTTTTTCATTTTTTCTATTTTACGGGCCTGTCGGGCGGCGTGATTAAAGATGGATGGACATCGCGGGACACTTTTTTTTTCTTTTTTAATAAAGAAATTATCAAAAACTGTTTCTTGTGGTTTTTACTTTTTGACACTTTTTTAGGTGAATGGGTAGGGGTACAATGTACCTGATACCCATTCACATGGGGGGCTAGGATCTGGGGGCCCCCTTGTTAAAGGGGGCTTCCATATTCTGCTAAGCTCGCCTGCCCGCAGACCACACCAACCACCAGTCAGGGTTGTCGGGAAGACGCCCTTGTCCCCATCAACACCTCAAAGTACCCTCCCTATGTTGAGGGCAAGCGACTGGCATGGTTCGGGGGGGGGGGGGGGGGCGCTCACACGTCCCCTCCTTTTCCAGGGTGCATGCTTGTTAAAGGATCTGGATAATGGACCCCCTTAAAATCTATTACAGACCCAAAGAGCCTGGTATGGCTTTTGGGGGTAGACCCCACACCATTTTTTTTCTTAATTCTGTCATAGGGTTCCTCTTAACCACTTCAATACACTATTATATACATATACACTGACTGTACTATATATTCTCCACTGTGTTATATATACACTACACTAACTGCACTATATACTCTGCAATGTATTATATATACTACACTAATGGCACTATTTACTTCCCACTGTATTATATATAATACACTGCCTGCACTATATACTCGGAACTGTATTACAAATACACTACACTATATACTCTGAACTGTATTATATATACTACACTGACTGCACTATATACTGTGAAACGTATAATATGTTCTACACTGATTGCACACTACACCAACTACCTGCCTAATCTCTATTAATTTACTATATACAGCCACCGTGTAAGCAGAAGCCTTATATAGTGTGGGGCGTGGACTGTGGACCCTGCCTTTGGCCAACCACGGCTCTCACAGCACACCGCGCTGTGATTGGCCAAAGCATGCAGGTCAGGTGCATGTTTTGGCCAATCAGCATCTGTCAATGCACTGCGATCTCGCAATGCATTATGGGGCACTCCACAACAGACAAACTTGCCCTGAGCATCCCATATTCTATAAACAAACGAACAGCTGATGTCGAAGCCCATCCCTAGTGACCACACTCACTAACCTTACTATATCTATGGGGATGTGCTTGGTAGTTCATAGAACATATATGGGAAAGCTGATAATATTGTTTGATTTCAGTTTAGCTTGTAAGTGTGCAAGAGGACTCTCTAGCAGCGGGTAACTAAGCCAGTTCCCACGCCAGAGGCCACTTGCAGAACCCTGAAACACAAGCAGTTTGGGTTAGCAATCCTTCTCACGTGCAACACCTTGCTATCTCCTGCCCAAGTCATACTTTAGGCCAGGGATATGCAATTAGCGGACCTCCAGCTGTTGCAGAACTACAAGTTCCATGAGGCATAGCAAGACTGACAGCCACAAGCATGACACCCAGAGACATGATGGGACTTGTAGTTTTGCAACAGCTGGAGGTCCGCTAACTGCATATCCCTGCTTTATGCCCTTCAAGGTGTACTAACCCATATGCAGATTAGGCATATTATACATCCAAGCTCACACAATAATGGAATGTCCACAGAGTGCCTGCTTTTCTGAATACTTTAACAGCTGTTCCTTTAAAAACTCCAGCTAGTGGTACAACAGTTCTCTATATAGAATGGCACAATATCCTGCCTAGAGAGGTTGGCTGCTGGTACTCCGAGTCTCTGCATGGCTACTCTTACAGTCTATTACTCTGGGGTATATTTTGCAGGCCCAAACTGGGGCCTAAGGAGGGGAAACTACGTGGTAGTCTTACCACCACAAACTTGAGTCCTTCATGACTATCTCTTCTCATGCATTGCTTTTCTAGCAGCTCGTCATACCCTAGCAATGAAGAGAACGTCCAGTCCACTCTTAAAGGGATACTAACCCCCTTTAAATGTGTACAGGAACTTACAGGAAAACTTAAAGTGATTTAAAGAAAAACAAAAAAAACTCAAAACATCTCTATACTTACCTGCTCTGTGCAAAGAAATGGCACAAAGCTGCCCTGAACCTCCTCTTCTTGGGTCTCCTGCGGATGCCTCCTGGCTCCTCCTTTGTCCAGTATCCCCACGGAAAGCTGCTTTCCATGAGGCAATCTTGTGTACTCGCTCATGAGCCCTTCTGCTGTGTTGCCATTGACACAGACAGTGGGACTCGACCCTGTAAAATAATTTTAGGCTTTAGAACCACTTTCAATTCTGAAAAGAGGACTTATTCTAAGGACAGGTAAGCTGCAATATATTACATTTTTGTTCTTAGGTGCTTTACAAATCTGCTTGGTGCTCCAATTGCTTCAGGGCTCTGAAGCCAGCAGAGTGCTATGCAAATTAATTAAAGAAAAAATAAATAAAAGCAGAGGACAGCCCTGTCTGGTGACCTGTCAAAGGCAGACCGCTGTCTTTTTCAATCACAGAGGACTCCGTAGATCACCACAGGCTCCACATTGTAGCCTATATTTTACAAATGAAGTCTAATAGGCAGAGTGCAGCATGGAGTACCTTTATGGTGTCTAGTGGACAACAGGTAGCTCTACGCTATGCTCTAACAGTCATTCCACACTGTATAGAGACTTAATCCATAGAACCCAGATCTGTCATAATTGTTTCTTGTGTGGCCAGCTGAAAAGCTTAAAAACATTCATTCCAAAGAAAAACCTGATTGCTGGATTAGCCAATTAGTTTTGCTTTGGAAAAAAAATGACATTAGCTTTATCTGTAATGTAAATACTCTGGAGGCTAGATATAAATGAACATAGAAATGTATGTAATTAAGGTAAGCATACCATTAATTAACACATCCCACCACATACGGAACAGATTTTGTAGCTTGTCTGCCAATTTAATATATTTAAACTAGCCCAATGATGGTAATAATATACTTATTTCTACAACATGTAATTTAAAATATGTCACACAGTTACACAGTATAGCTGTGTGTTCAATTAATGCTTATAAAATGATTTCTTATTAGGTTTACATGAGGCTAGAAATAAGTCTGCAGTTTTTGTAGTATTTGCAAGAATATTTCTTCAAAGACAATTTCTATATTGGTTTTCTAATATTAATTAAAGAAAATGTAGACCGACGTATTTGTGCCCACCACTCCTCTTGCATTATGTATGTAGGGGTGCCCCCGTGAGGGCGCTGCATGTTTCAGCATCCAAACATCACCCTGCTAGGTCAGACATCCATTTTAGGCACACTTTCTCCAGTCAATGAACAGTCTCTTGCTTGTTTTTGTTGTTTTTATTAGGGGATTAAACTTGGATGAGGAAAAGGGACATGGGATGCCCAAATTATTAATCTTTCTTAGCCCCCGTACACATGGTCGGAAATTCCGACCACAAAATCCGTCGGATTTTTTCAGACGGATTTTGTCCAACACTGGTGTTGTATACACACGGTCGGACAAAGTTGTCGGAAAATCCGATCATTCTGAACGTGGTGACATTCTTTGCTTATGACGGAACTACGTAGAGGCTAGTAGCCAATAGCTTTGGTCTCGTAATTTGATCTGAGCATGCGTGGCACTTTGTCCGTCGGAATTCTCTAAACACGATTGGAAAAAGTCCGATCGGACTTTGTTGTCGGCAAATTTGAGAGCAGGATCTCATATTTTTTCCGACGGAAAAAGTACGATGGAGCCCACACACATTTTCCGACAACATGGTCCGATCGGACATTTTCCGTCGGAATTTCCGACCGTGTGTACAGGGCATTAGTGGAAATAAATGTAGCTGAATCTAAATTGACAGTCTCTTCTGCTTCACATCTCCTCCAGCACAATACTTGAGATCACTTGCTTTCCTCTACTGTCCAATTCTAGATTCCTGTCACCATTAGCACATGGCTAGGCCTCACTCTGAATAAGTCCTAACATTTTCCTAGTAGCCATTTGCAGGTGGGGGTCTGCAGTCCCCTCTGTGGTAGCAACCATTTTAGATGAAAAGAATAGTTGTCCTAACTGATACTTGGTGGATTACTGATCCAAGAAAATCCGGGGCAAACCCTGCCGACCCTCCTGGCTGCAGTGACTTGACTTCAACACCACAGTCTCTCCCTCTGGCTCCACATCCAATCCTGGCATGTCTCTCCCAGAGCTTCTCACTCACCGACCCTGCCATGGCTCCCTCCTGAATGACTTTCCTGGCCGCGCTCCCCGCTGTCTTCCTCCTGCTCCTGTTCCAGGGCATCTCTTAATGACCGTGTGGAGAGAGGCTCCCTCCCAGCTCCTGAGCTCCAGGCCCGAGGTCATCCTCCCCAGAAAGGGGGTCCCTCAAGGGCCACCACAGCCTAACATGCCATCATTCAGTTCTTCCAGCCAACAAATCCTCCCGCAGCAGAATGACCATGGGTATATATAGGAGGCCGGCCCTCTACCAATCCTAGTTGAGGATTGGTCAGGGCTCCCAAATACACCCCATATCACTCCAACCCTCTGCCCTGCCTCTTTTCCAGAAACTTCTCACTGGAAACAGAGGATGCGTCAGGCAGCTGAAGCACATGTCAGTCACCTGCTGCTACACTAAAACCACTCCCCTGCGCCCAGATCAAAAACAAAAAGGCCTAGCTCACAGCTAGGCCTGCCTAAATTTACCTGCACTGGCAGTACACACAGAAACCTACTCTAGCACCTACCTACCTAAGGTAAAGGGTGCTACATGTATATATAAAAAATGGAAACTGAAGAAAAGAGAAGGAGCACAAAACTTGACTGAAAGTAAATTTTCACCTGCCACTTGGAAAAATTAGGAATTCTGACTGGTTGATATGGACAAAAACTAGTAGCCTCAGACTGTGTAGGGATGACTTCTTGGTCCTTATTTCATCATTGCCTTTAAAATCAGTTTTCACTGAATGGCATAGCGATTTGACAAGCTACAATTAGCAACATGCAGAGCGGGCTGACCACGATTTTTACTCCAGAGCTCAATGTATATACTGTAATATTTTAGTTATTGCACACAAAAGTGGGAACAATGTATATAAAAATGGGCGTGGATCCTAGCCTATCATCTATGATGTCTGTAAACAAAAATGGGTCTGATATGCTGGTCAGCAGCTAGAAATACTTATATGAAACAAAGGAATTCAATAAACCGCAGACAAATAGCAACATTGACCAAAGAATGATGACATAGCTTAATGAAAGTAGAACAGCAAAGAAATACACCCTTGGGAATGAATTTCATGAAGACACTTACCAAAATCCATAAAATAGGGTAGCTATATAAACACCCATTCTAATCTGCCTTACACAGAAATAGATTATATAATGGTAAGCAAAAATATTATTAAAGAGGGACTTGAGACAAAAAGAAAATATTTTCAAGTGGTTAAAAAACACAACTGCCTATTCATAAAACCCTTTCTTAAGGCTGGGGTCACACTATTGCGAATTGGTGATGATTTTTTCCACATCCAATTTGCATAGCAAGAGATTGTGACCGGCTTTCTATGGAGCAGGTTCACACATCTCCGCAGCGGCTCCAGTGCAAATTGTACAGGAGTCCTGTGTGTCTTTTGGTCCGTTTTAGGTCAGAATTCTGCCAAAAATCAGACCTAAAACGGTGAATGGAGACGCACCAGACTCCAGGCTGGGGTCACACCATCGCCGCATCCGGCTCACAGCAGGGGTCCGGTGCATCCTGGTTCACTGTTTCAGGTCTGATTTCAGCCCGAATTTTGGGCTGAATTCGGACCTAAAACGGACCAAACGCATTGGATTAGTTTCCTCTATTAGGCTTTCTTTCTTCTATTTTCATCTGTTAATCCAGTCAGTAAGTCTGTTTTTCACAGGACAAACTCTCAAGCAGAATGTAACAGTTTATATAAAAGAGACCTTTTAAAAGTGGTTGTAAAGGCACAAGGTTTTTTTACCTTCATGCATCTATGCATGAAGGTAAAAAAGCCTTCCTTGTGTAGAAGCCCCCCTAATACTTAACTGAGCCCCCTCTCGATCCAGTGATGTCCACGAAAGACTTGCCTCTCCGGGGACTCACATTCCTGATTGGCTTTTGGCAGCAGCGGGGGCCATTGTCAATCACAGCCAGTGAGCCAATCAGGAAATGGAGGGGTCGGGGCCGCAGCTCTGTATGTGAAGCGTGCCTGCTTGGGTGCCCCCACAGCAAGCTGCAGGAGGGAGGAGTGGGACACCAGAAGAAGAGGACCTGGGCTGCGCTGTTCAAAACAATTGGCTTTAATGTCACTTTAACACTGGCAAGGGTGATTAAAATGATCAGCTTTTATTTATTCACGCAAAACCTTGATCCCAAAAAGGGAAAATACGGTTTGCTGTGACTGATCATAAAGAGCAAGCTGGCTTTAATCTGTTAGTGTATCTAAATCTGCTAATACATGTAATACTACCCTCCCCCAGACTGACAATGCAGCTGTCTGCTGGGCTGCTTATGCTCATTCCTCCAGAGTTATGTCTCTGAAAACCGAGAGAAAAGCCAAAAGAAAAGTAAACTGATGTAGCCACCACATCTAATGATTGGAAAGCTGCAATATAATACATTTTTCGGTTTGAGGTTTAATACCTCCATTAATGCAGATAGTACTTGGATCTGCTTGTGTTTCTTCACGTTATATGAAAGCTGTACACTCAAAATGTATGTTGTAGTTCATTCCCTTATTGTCTGGTCGGATCGAATGACAGTCGGATGGAAATGGACAGGCGTTTCCATCCAACAGCCCCATAGAGAACAGCGGGCTGTGTCCGCTGATGCAGAGCAGACACGGACCTGTCATATGCCTACTCAGCAGGGATCTGCTGAGTGATGCCGATCCGCTGGTGGACTCCACCAGTGTGAAAGGGGCCCTAAACATACCCGACCTGGGCCCTAAACCGGACCATAGACATTACAACCTGACTGTACCGTCTTTAAAATGTGTGTAGTGAAAAGGCCTAAAAAACACCAATACATGAAACTATGTGTAGCACCCTCTACTAATAGGTAGGTGCTAGTAATAGGATTTTGATAGATAGATTGTCAGCTCAGGTAAATTAGGCAGGCCTATGCTGCAAGCTAGGCCTGTCTGTTTTAATCTGGGAGTGGTTAGAGTAGCAGTGGGTGTGGCCAACTGTGCTATAGTTCTGAGGTGCCTCCCCTGCTTCCAGAGAGAATGTTCTGGAAGAGGGGCAGGGTCTGGAATTGGAGTGGCAGGCAGCTCATGTTGGAGCCCTGACCAATCCCCAACTGGTATTGGCAGGGGGCGGGCCTCCTATATAAGCTGAGGTAACATGCCACTGTGGAGAGTTGTCGGCTGAGTGAAGTGAAGGATGGTATAGTAGACAGCAGCAGGGCATCCCCACCTGGGGGGTGCGCCGATCGCAGGAGGAGGCCCAGGGAGAGCTGTGAAGGAACTTTGCCTTTACACGGTCATTGGCAATGTCCTTATCATCACACAGTTGTTGATATGGAACTCTTGGGGCAGAGGAGCAGGTGAAGCTGTCGGAATGTATGGTCCATCAAGGACTCAGAGCAGAGAAAGGTCGGCGAGTGTACCACAGTGGAGGGCTGGATGTGCCACGAAGTCTGAGGGAACTTTGCTAATGACCATGTAAAAGCAAAGTCTTCATCATTACACGGTCAATGATGAGGAGTCCTGGATCAGAGGAGAGACTGTGGGGATATGTGTCAAATTGCTGTGGCCTGAGGGCACAGGATTTGCAAGCTGGGCTGGCTGGGAACAGTAGTCCACCGTCCAACATGTGCTTCTGAACTACTAGGCCTCTGGGGAGAGTGCTGCAGGCCTCTGGCCTAGTAGCCATGAGCAGCCAGCTTTAAAGGAACTATTCAGAGTGGGTCCTTCTTGCTTACAGAAGATGTGCCATTACTTTACTTCAGGATAAGTTTTGTGCAGGAGTAGAGGAGTTCTGGGAACATCACCCTTACATGGTCAAGAGTGGTGTCCTTATCCTTACACGGTAATGGGTGAGGAAGTCCTGGAAGCAACAGTCTGTGGGAGTTAAGCAGAGGAGGAGCAACAGTCTGCATGGTGATGCAGGAAAAATATCATAGCAATTGAATATGAACATCATCTCTTCTGGCTCCAACTATGTGTTAATTTGTGAAATCTTTAAACTATGATGGCAAAATTGAACTATCCTATGGGCATCCCATATACCCTTTCCCCCAATTAAGTTGTACCCCCCCAATAAACAAAAACAAAACCAGCAAACGACTGTTCATTGTCTCTGCAAGTGATGTATGGGAGTCTGGCAGTGGGGTGAATTGGTGGATGTTTGTTACTAGTGGCAACTACACCGCTACATATGTATTGCATATGCGCCGACAAGGAATAAACAAATAGGAAATTAAAAAAAGAGGGATAAGCTTATCAGTCTGAAGCTGCACTTTAACTGTCCAGTCACAGGCAGTGGGCAACAAGATGACCAAGCTGCACCGTTTAAAGCTGAAATTTAGCTAAAACAAAAACAACCTTCCAATTTTAATCACCTGTAATGAAGTATGTCCTATGTAGTGCAGGCAGCTGAATCCTGGAGAAATCTTCACTACAGAGATGCCTGTCCTCTTCCTGTCTCTGAACTTTGTGCAATGCAATGGTTAAACAGCTGTGAGTCTTCAGGAAGACCATCTTTGCAAATTGGAGATAACCCTGTGACTGGCAAGACTCCATTCACAGACCGTGTTACAAGCAGTGTAATCAATGAAAGAACTTTTCCCAATGGAGGAAGTGTCTGTACTGCTGTTCTGCTTGCAGTCCCAGAGCTTTTAACCCTTGCAGCACTGGAAATTCAGAAACAGGAAGAGGACAGGCATCCCTGAAGTTTCTCCAGGATCCATCTGCCTACAGAATGCGAGACATACTTCATTATAGGTAGGTAATTGGAGTAAGGCCCCTTTCACACTTGTGCGACTTCAAAGTAATTTTGCCGCAATTTTTGCCGCAATTTCAAGGAATGCCTGTGTAAGTGGCATCAAAATCGGACCAAAGTAGTGCAGGGACTACTTTGAAGTCGGAATGACTTGAATTTGTACTAATATGAATGGCTGTCATTGGAAATCATGGGGAACGACTTGTCATGCTACTTTGCAGTCCCAAATCGTGGGACAAGTCGGATAAGTGTGAAAGGGGCCTAAAGCTGTAGGGATTTTTTTAATTTTTTTAGTTTAACTCAGTTTAGGGTGCACTAGAGAAAGACAGGTCACCAATGTGGCTTTGACGTCTGTAAATCTGAGCTGAATGAAGAAAAATACAAATACGTTGGGAGGAAAAACAGCTCATATATATTTCAATTGTTAGTACAGCTGTTTCCTGGTTCAGTTTGAAGTTCCAGATGGTTATAGAATACAATCGGAACGAGAATTTATGATTAGAGATGACTGAAAGCAGCATAGATTAAAAATCAGTATACCGGTTATTCATTGAAAATATAAAAGAGGACTAAATGAAGAAAAATCTCTGCAAAAATGAATTGTTGGGCATATCTAATGTGGACACCGCAGTTCACCAGGGGAACATTGGGCTCTCCATGGAAACATGGACACATCTACAAAGCACTTTAAAAAAGCAGTTCAAGCAAAAGGCCTCACTTTCAACTTTGGCAGAGCTACAGTGGGACTTTACACGCCATAATAGCTTGTTTTGTTTTTCCTTTTTGCTTGGGATGTTAATGGCAAGGGTTAAGCATTTGCTGGTTTCTAAGCTCAGATGACTCAGCTTCTTGAAAGCAACACAGAAAACCAAGAACAATGAAATTAAGACATCCAATGCTTAAAAAGCAGGGTGCTAGTTTAAAATAAGGGGCTAATGATATCCCTGAATATAACCAATTAACACATTTACCTCCTTCCCTTAAAGTATATTTATAGCCAAAGCCTTTTTTTTTTTTTTTTTTTTTACTTAATAGAATAAGGAAGGTAAAACCCCAGGGCAGGGTATTTTTTGCTGTCTGTTTTATTGGGGAGAATTCCTTTACTTCCTGTCCTGGAGACCCGAATGGAAATCTCCACAAAGTGAGGGGAATTTGCTTATTGGACAGTTGTCTCTGGAACATGAGTCCCAATTCAATCATTAACTTGGGTCCTTGCTCAGATGACTACTCGCACTGGCCACCAGGACTAATCGAGAGTGTGAAGCTCCTTGATATGGACACCCTTGATCACACCATCTTAAACTAAAAACAAACTTTAACCGGTTCCCGAACGGCTAACGCAGATATACTGCGGCAGAATCGTTCCCATTGGCGAAATCCTGTATGGGTACATCCTTCGCTTTTCCGGCCACCAGAGGGCGCACGCAAGTGCCAGCGCAGGGATTTGTGTGTGTAAACACACAAATCCCTGTGCTGTCAGGGAAGAGGAAAACATATCATTTGTTCCTACTGAGTAGGAAACGATATGTCTCCTCTCCTAATCACTCCCATCCCCACACAGTTAGAACACACTGAGGGAACACACAATTAACCCCTTGATCTCCTCCCAGTGTTAACTCCTTCCCTGCCAGTGACATTTACACAGTAATCAGTGAATTTTTATAGCACTGATCGCTGTATAAATGTTAATGGTCCCAAAAAAGTGTCAAAAGTGTCCGATCTGCCTGTCACAATACTGCTAAAAATCATAGCACACCACCAAAAAATAATAATAAAAATGCCATAAATCTTTCCCATAGTTATAACTTTTGCGCAAACCAATCAATATACGCTTATTGCGTTTTTTTTTTTACCAAAAATATGTAGAAGAATATATATTGGCCTACACTGAAAAAAAAATTGGGGATATTTATTATAGCAAAAAGTAAAAAATATATATATTTTTTTTTCAAAATTGTCACTTTTTGTTTATAGTGCAAAAAATAAAAAAAGCAGAGGTGATCAAATGCCACCAAAAGAGCTCTATTTGTGGGGAAAAAAAAGGAGGCAAATTTAGTTTGGGTACAGCGTCACACGCCCGCGTAATTGTCAGTTAACGCAACGCAGTGGCAAATTGTAAAAAGTGCTCTGGTTTTGGAACTACTTTTGCCATGATGTTCATGCACTCTGCAGTGTAGCTGAGCATCATGGGAAATGTAGTTCGAAAACTTCTGGGGTGCCAAGGTTCGACATCACTGACCCATCTGGTTAACCTATATGCAGAGTGACCAACCTATAGAATTGTGTCTGTGCCTAGCTACTACCCTACAATCATGATGGCTGACAGCACATCCTACATATGCAGTAAAGTATTGAACACTTTTAATGAATTGTAGGATCTAAACTATTCTTCTTGTTTACACCTATATTAGAAATGCTACTGCGTGGAACATTGTTATTAAAAATACCGTATGCACTTTTTTTTTTCTTTTTAGGCAGCCCATTCAAATGAATAGGCTGCTGCAACCCACATTAATGCACTGCAACATTATCAATCCAGCTTTAGAAATAATTTCAGTAAGTGTCATGGCTGGGGGGTTCGCAAATCTAATAAAATGGCTTATGCCAAAAGGGTGTTTGGTAAACAGATGGAGGAATACATGTCTAGCAAGCGCAAACCTGGTTTTAAGCCACTAAGGAATCGTTTGGCTTACACTGCCCTCTAGAGTATAAAAAGTAATATAAGCGTCTTTGGTTAAAACATGAAGCATCCTCTACCCGACATCATTTAAATTTTGTGCTGCTTAGGTTTGTTCTGTAGGCTTATTGGATTTTTATTTTTGAGCTAGCAGGAACTTTTGTTCAGATTTTGAACTCTTCAGCCTAAAGAATGCCCCATGGACACAAAAGATTTTAGTGGCTGCTTTTGATGGAGATTTTGGTGCAGTCATCTAAAGGCTTTCTCTACCAACATGAAAAAATTGACTGGCAAAAAGTGTTCTTGTATGATCGGAAAAACACACAATTCTTAGGAAAAAGAATGACTTACTCAGAAGTGTACACTTCTTACCTATCTCATGTCTATTGATACCACCCAACCCAACTATCTGGCTGCTGCAAACTGAGGAGGTTAGAACACAACATTGACCTTGGTTTGAGCCCCATGAGGTAAGCAGTGTTGCCAGTGTTGGTCATCTCCCAGTTTTACCTATGTTTGTGTCTCCATCATAACATTTTGTGGGCAGTCATCGCTTGCATTCATGTTTGACTGACCTAGTAGGTTTATAAATGGCTTTGAATTGAAAGTTCTACCCACAGCACTACGATCTCTGAATATGGCCACACCCAAGGGTAAGAGATGGGTTGGACCTTCGAACTTTTCTTATTTAAATAGAAATGACCTTAACACTGACAAATTTCAAACTTTCTGAAGCCTGCTGGGGGCTGTCACTCTATTCCATCCCTTCACCACCAATAGATCAATCCAATCACTGCTCAGAGAATAGCAAAGCTCTTATATTAACAGCAAATAAAAGAGAAGTTAATTTCTGTTATCAGACAGGACAATTGCATACCAGAATCAATGTCAATATCACCTGTAACTAAAACATTTGGAAACATATACATGTCAGTGAGTATTTTTTTTAGCAAAAATACAGGGAAAAAAAGAATTGGCATTATTTCAATTACTCAGTCCTTCAACAACGATCATGGTAAATCAACAAGGTAAATCATGTTTTTTATATTGTACAATACATGTACTACATCCACATCATTTGATGTCAGCTCAATACAGGTCTGATAGAAACAATTTATGCTACAGGAATTCAGTTACACCCACCTTACCACTGATGTCATTAATTGCTATATGAACAAAGATAGATGCCTCTTCCATACCTTCAAGGTACACGTGTCGATAACCTACAGGAGGAAAGTACAAGGAAGATTAGTGGTCAGTTTCCACAAATAAGTGCATGCATTACATTTAGAGGGCCAATGATCTTCCATGTTGCTACAAGCAAAACAACATTTCTAATAACAGAGAATTGTGGGAAATACTGGTACAACAGCTTTATCGTCCTGCATGATAGTAAGGATTATTTATTACCAGCTTCATTTATCTCATAACAGGAAAGAGTATACATTTAGGCCTAAAATGTTTGCAACACCAGATCAAAAGCCTTCTTATCATTTGACCATCAATTGAAACACACTAGAATAACTAAATGAGTTTATTGCCTCTTTTATGGCCTACCTGCCCTCCTCTGTAGGATAAAGTAAAGTATAAACCAACAGGCTCTTAGAAGATTTTCCAAATAAAACGAAGTTCGGCCAAGTAGATTTCTTGGCTGGATTACCCAAAGACAAAAGAAGCTGGAGGACTGTTTAGCCCACTATTCAAGTTTAAAATGTATATATTTTATTACTTTCTGTGGCCCTAACAGGTAGGTTCAGCTCCTTTATTGGTGGCCATGGTAATAGTTACAGAAAGCATTGTGAGATACAAACTTTTACAGTTCTCACCAAAACAAGTAAAGAGTGTAAAATCTTCCAATGAAGGCACAAGTTACGTTGACAACTGTCTCAGAGGGAATAGCCCCTCATTTTGTAGATAGTATCTCTCAAGTCCTGTTGTGTCTTCAATTCAGAAAAGAAAATTAAATATTCAAAAAAAATATTTGTTTAAACAGAATGCTCAGTTGCCAGGTTGCTTTAATATGTACAAAACTTGAAAAAAACAACACACACATCAACTGAAGTCTATATCACAAATAAAAAACTAAATTCTCAATTCTCTCTAATGGGACACAGTCAAAAAATTAACTAATAGGGGTTTTACCTATACACTACTCCAGGCATGTCCAAAATTCGGCTCATGGGCCAATCGTGGCCCGCGTTCCGGTTATGAACGGCCCGTCTGGTTATTTGGGCATATATATCTTTTGTGGCCCCCAACGATCTCCCAGCGCCGGGGCCACAAAAGATATATATGCTGGCTGCCTTGGAGGGGACAGGGAGGAGGTGGGACGAGTGCCGTACACACAGGAGAATTTACTGTTTACACTGCAGCCTCTGTAATAGGAAGTCTGTCTCCTGCGCTGCCATTGGATGATTGTTCTGTCCATCAAAGGAGGCGGGACTTTGTATTAAAGAGGCCACAGAGAAAACAGGAGTTGTAATCTTTTGGCGCTTGTCCCGCCCCCCTCCCTGTCCCCTCCCAAGGCTGCAGATGGATGGGCATCAATCAGGCTGCATTTCTGGCAATGGTGGGGCTGCATTCATGGCAATAATGGGTGCTGCATTCATGGCAATTGTGGGTCTCAGAATTCAGCAGACTCCAGCAGCTGATTTCAGCCCTCCTCTAGTTCTCCTCCAGACCCTGCATTTTCTGCTTCCCAGCTCTGCCTCCAGATTTTTCCTGGCAGCAGCACAAGGTAAGTGGGGTGCACTGTGAAGTTAGAGAGGGTAGGAGGCTCTTGACCTCTGATGGTGTCGGGAATTCTTGACATGCTCTGGACATCTGTTTATATTTATTATGAGAATAAAACAATTCTATGCCAGTTGAAAAGCAGGGTCACTCACCGCTGGCATCATCCACAAGAAACTTTATTGGACACCACTCCGAGAACACCATGGCAGAACTATATTCTGTTTGAGCAGTCTCCAATAAAGTTTCTTCTGGATGATACCAGCAGTGTGTGACCCTCTTTTTCAGACTTGCATCGTCTGCTACAGGAGTGTGGGTGGACTTCGTGCCGGTCTGCCCTTCACAGCTTAAGACTTGTTAGTATTAAACCAGTAATCGAATGCAGAGGCAATAAGTTAATATGATAAAGAGTAGATATTTAGTCTTAAAGGGGTTGTAAACCCTCCCGTTTTCTCTATGCATTCTATGCATTGAGGTGAAAAACCTATTGTAGTGAACCAGCCCCCCAGTTTAACTCACCTGAGCCCGTTCGTTCCCACGCCGGAGATGCTCACACACTCTCTGGCTGGTGTCTTGGATCCTGATTGGATAGATTTATAGCAGCGCAGCCATTGGCTCCCACTGCTTTCAATCAAATCCAATGATGCAGGCACTGGGGGGCGGTGCCGAGTCCAGCTGTTTGTATCTATGGACGCAGCAACAGGACATGGGAACGCACCTGCATGGGTAGCCCCGAAGGAGAGCACTTCTCTGATGGGTCACTCAATGTGGGGAGGAGCCAGGAGTGTCACAGAGGGACCCCAGAGAAGGAGGATGAGGCCCACTCTGTGCAAAACCAACTGCACAGAGGAGATAAGTATAACATGTTTGTTATTTTAAGAGAAGAGAAAAGGAACCTTTAGTATCCCTTTAAGCCTGGTACACACTGAGCTTTTTTTTAGCCTGGACTAAAAAAAAAAAATAAAACACTTAGGAGCTTGGGAGGCGCTCACTAGTACCAACGATGCAATTTTAGTACAGTGATTTCCCCGATGAGCTATTGTGTTATGACAAGGGGACTGCCCCCCTCGCCAAAACACACCGGTCAGCACTCGCAGCCATTGGCTGCAATCGTTAATCAGATGCCGATTGGCACAGAAGCTGGGGCATTTGGTTTCTTTTGAAACGACCAATATTTGGCCCGTGTGTACCAGGCAATACAGATACAACCGGCCCTTTGAGGGCAACCATAATGCTGATGTAGCCCGAGATTAAACGGACTTTGACACCCTGCTTTATAGTGTAATTAGTTAAGGGTGGTTAGGGGGTAAGCAAGAAGGCTTCCTTTAATTGACTGAAGAAAGAGGTAGGCAGATGAAATCACGATCTCCATCTCAGCCAATCAGAGAACGTCTGGTATTTATTTATTAAAATACAAGGCTTCCTGTAAATGGCTGAGCAGCACAATTTTGTTCCAGTAATGGGAAGTGCTTGTAAAGCTGCTGAAATGGCACATTGCATACTGTACGTTGCCTGTACTATATACATCGCTGACAGCAGCACATTCTCTAGTAATGGAAATAGTTTGTTTGGACCAGCTTGGCCCAACAAACTAAAATTACATTTTTCTAAATTCCAGCCCCTCTGTACCAATATAGCATTAATGTACTTCTTTTGAAAAAATAAAAAAGCTTCCATTTATTCTATATACGCTTACCTCACTCTCTTAATGGCTGTTTAAAAACACTGCTCGATTACTTCTGCCTTACTTCCTGGACAGACTTTAGGGCATGACACAGGAAGTAGTTGACCAGCTAATCTCATTAACACACACCCTGGATCTACCTAAAGCTGGTCAACTCCTTCCTGTGTCATGACCTAAAATCTGTCCAGGAAGTAAGGCATTAGTAATCAAGCAGTGTTTTTAAACAGCTAGGAAGAGAGTGAGGTAAGCCTGTGTAGAATAAATGGAAAGCTTTTTTATTTTTTCAAAAGAAGTACATTAATGCTATATAGGTACATAAGTAGTCTGGAATTGAGAAAAAAAAAAAAGGTGAACTAAGGTGAACTTCGCCTTTAAGTGTTAGAATTAGGAAATATGGCATGAAAACTGCAATGGAGCCATACAACAAAAGATGAAAAAAAGGGTAAAAAGAAAAAGAAAAGTAAGCCATGGTCTCTGAGCTGGCCCGCTGGGGAAGTGCATGTGAGACTCAGGCAGATGAGTTCAATTTGTGAAATTGTGCAGAAGTGTCCAGGTGTGTGTACTGGCTAAAGTGAAGTGGTTAACTTACTTTTTTTTTGGGGGGGGGGGGCGGGGCGGCTATATCAGTGCAACTCATCCCAAAAGTAAGCCATGGTCTCTGAGCTGGCCCGCTGGGGAAGTGCCCTCTATCAGTGCCACCTTTCAGTGCAGCTCATCGGTGCCATCCAATCAATGCCAGCGCCACCTATCAGTGCAGCTCATCAGTGCCATTCAATCAATGCCAGTGCCACCTATCAGTGCAGCTCATCAGTGGCATCCAATCAATGCCAGCGCCACCTATCAGTGCAGCTCATCATTGCCATTCAATCAATGCCAGTGCCACCTATCAGTGCCCATTAGTGCAGCTCATCAGTGCCTCCTATCAGTGCAGCTCATCAGTGCCATCCAATCAATGCCAGTGCCACCTATCAGTGTAGCTCATCAGTGCCCATCAGTGCTGCCTATCAGTGCAGGCCATCAGTGCCGCATAATAGTGCTGCCTCCTTGTCAGTGCCCATACGTGCTCCATGTCAGTGCCACCTATCAAAGCCCATAAGTGCTGCCCATCAGTGCCCATTAGTACAGCTCATCAGTGCCGCCGATCATTGACCATCCGTGCTGACTGTCAGTGCCGCCTATCAGAGCCCATCAGTGCTGCCCATCAGTGCCAAAAAGGGTAAATAAGAAAAACAATTAGGATTTACAGTATATTGTTTGGATCGGTACCTCCCAGTGTTAAAAATGTTCTTGTTGTTTTATACTCTATTCATAGCATGCTTGTTTTCTTTGTTTACTTCTGTTGGTGTCCATGTGTCTACCCATGGCCTTATGAAAGACCAAACCCCTCTTCTCTCCCCACCACTTATGTACCATTTCTTGTTGTATGTTCAGCTCATGCAAGGATTGTTTGCTGCTCAGTAAAGTATTCACTTTTTGCCCTTTCCAAATACTAATAAAAACAATTGAAACAGGATTCACAGTATATTAATAAACATGTATGGATTATGCATCTGAGTGACAGGCGATAGGAAGGTGAGGGGAGTTCTCATAGGATTGTTCTCCATCTTGGCTTGGAGTGCCTATAGGTAATGTACTGCATAGAATGAAGCACCTACATGAGGCATCAGAAATGAATAGGACAGAAGAGATGCAGGTCTGCAAGCAGTGAATACTGATTACTGACCTGGAGGATAGACAGCAGGGCGACAGTTGTCTTGGTCCCCATTTGTCACATGTGCTCCTCTCCTGCCCTGTCAGTCTCAGTGTGACAGTTCATCTGTCAGCAGTACAGCACCTATCTCTATCCTGAATTTTCTAGTGAACAGAGCACTAACGTCTGAAATCCTTTGGGAAGCAGACCAGGACCTTGCATAAATTTCATGCCTGGTCAGTGGACACCGGATTGGCCTGGACATTTTAGCTCTGCATTAACCCAGAAGTGGACAGAATCTTTAACTTTTTACCAACTGTGAGCAAGTGAGGACTTTTTTTTCTTTAAAAAACAAAACAAAAACCCTATTCATTATAAATTACTGCACAAAAACTCACCTGGCATCATGCTGGTGAATGAAAGTGTTCTCTGCCCGATAAAGTCCCGTCCAATCGGATCGTGATCCCACACCAAGAATCGTATTAGAGAGACCTCTGGCATGTGTATTGTAAACACTAATGTTTCCTCCCACATTGGGTTAAAACCTACAAGTTAATGACACGTTCACATATTAGCTTTAAAATGTTTTCATCATCTTATGTTTATAAAGCAATGGTTCCAAAACTGTCAGGTTACATGAGCCAACCATGAATAATAATAATGTTAGAATTATTGCTCTCACTCCGGTGTGCATGGCGATATGCAGCATGTGTCACGGAGTAAACGTTTTCATGCATGGGTGCCCCCGATTCGTGCATTTAAGTTCGTACTTGTGCGTGTGCTCCAAATTTTTTCTGGTTGGATTTAAGTGTTTGGGTTTAACTTTCAATTTTTACACTATTTTTTTAACTGAACTTTTTTTCGTTCACATCACAAAAAGTGCCATATGTGATGCATTTTTGGTGACAGTTTCTATTTAATAAAGGCATTAGGGATCTAAAAAACCTCTGATGTGTTCTGTGACACCTGATTATCTTCTGTGACACCAGGAACTGGAAGTGATATTTTACACCTCACTTCTGGGTCATTATCAGGAAAGGGAGATCATGAAACAGATATTTGCTGATTTCCCTCCCATCTACACGGCAGCGTCTGCCATGCTGGTTCCAGGTCCACTGATGGGCACTAGACATGGGCGCCATCAAAAAATTTGTTTTGTTTCGTTCTGCTTCGTATAAATAAAAAATGTATTTCGTAATTCGTGTACGAAATTCAATTCGGAATTCGTAAACTTTTAGTTTAAACAACGAAAGTTCGTTATGATGAATTTATCATTATGAGGGGTTCCCACCATCCCTGTGCTGTGCTGACTTCCTCTGAGTGATTGGTGAACAAAACACCAGTCACGTTTCTGTTAATTTGGATCTGAAATTCGTAAACAAAATTTCGTATTTCGTACAGAAATCGTATGCATAAAAATTTGTATTTCGGATTTGTACAAATTTCCGGAAATTCATACGAATTTTTGATTCGTACAAAACTAATCGCACATGTCTAAATTGGGCACACGAAGCATGGGAAACATGGTGGGGAGGGTGGAACCAGCAGTTGGTAGGGGGGTGTTGTAGAACAGTCATTTGTCAGATATACACACAGCCTGGTGCCTGCAGTTGCTGTGTGTAAAACCCCTTGGTGCCACTGATGTAAAACTGTAACATAGGTTGGTGGCAGTAAAACTATTAAGGTCAGTACTTTTTTTGGAAAGAGTGGTGAGGGGATATAACCCCAAACAGGTTTTTACTGATGTCCATGTACCCATTAGGACAATCCAATTGTCTATTTGTCCTTGGTATCATTGTCATCGGGACTTAAAGTACGAGACAAGCTAACATTTTGATTTATTACCAGAACAGGAAGAGAGAGGAAATCTTTTGGTGGGCACGTTTGGTGACAACTGCCTAAGAGGTCAATTCCCTTTGGAGAGATTTCCTCTCCTCTTCTGACAGGGCTCTAACTAAGGACTGCCTTATCCAAAATGGAGAAAAGGTTTTGGCTTTAGATATACTTTAAAAATGACAAAGCATAATAACTTAAAGTGTAAAAACAAAAGTGTAAAGTGTTAGCCTAATTCCACATTCAGGATTGACTACTATACTCCCCATCCAAAGCCACATAAAATCAATTCTGTCTGGGCTGCTGCTTACCATTGTCATCCACAACTCGAGTTTGTTCTTTAAAGCAGTCCACAGGTAAACCAATGATCTCAACTTCTACAAATGGATCGATGATCTGAAATAAAAACACACGCAGCCTTTAGGTCAGGGAAATTGTTTTGTGTTAAAGTAAATATCGCATTTATCGGCGTATAACACGCACCTTCATTTTAAGAGGGAAGTTTCAGGGAAAAAACATTTTTTAAATAAATAACTTTGAAGCAAAATAAGGGTCAGTGCCCATCAATGCAGCCTTATCAGTGCCCAACTGCAGCCTCACCATTTCCCATCAATACCCATCTGCAGCCTCAATGCAGCCTGATCAATGCCCATCTGCATGCTCAATGCAGCCTGATCAATACCCATCTGCAGTCTCATCAATTGCTATTGCTATCTGCAGCCTGATCAATGCCCATCTGAAGCCTCAAAGTGGCATGATCAATACCCATCTGCAGCCTCAATGCATCTTGATTAATGCCCATCGGCTGCCTGATCAATGCCCATCTGCAGCCTCAATACAGCTAGATCAATGCCCATCTGCAGCCTCACCATTTCCCAACAATGCAGCCTGATCAGTGCTGGAAATCACAGTCGCCATCTCCTGTTTACTCGGCTCTTGGCTCTCGCAGTCACACACAGTCCCCCTCTGCACCGGCATTGAACCAGCTCCTATGATAGACAGAACACTGGTCCAAT
This sequence comes from Lithobates sylvaticus, assembly GCA_028564925.1. Classification (NCBI taxonomy): domain Eukaryota; kingdom Metazoa; phylum Chordata; class Amphibia; order Anura; family Ranidae; genus Lithobates; species Lithobates sylvaticus. Next base: position 150,022,476 of record CM053035.1, on the reverse strand, counting down.
GCCGGTGGCGGAGGCGGGGCTGTGTGTGACTGCTGAGTGAGAGCCGAGTAAACAGGATGATGGCTCAGGTGAATTCCGGTGGCGCTCGCCCCCCCCCCCCCCCCCCCCCCCCCCGAGGTAACATATCAGGGTATAACATGCACCCGTGATCCGTGATTTGCCCCCTATTTGTAGGGGGGAAAATTGCATGTTATACAACGATAAATATGGTATTTATATCTGCCATGGATATCACATTGTATATTCGGTTATAAAAAAAAAAAAAGAGAAAGAAAATGGATTGGGACTTTAAAGGTGTTGAAACCTCCTCTCAGAGTAACTACAAGTTCACAAGCATATATTAAAAAAGGATTTTTTATTACAAAATGTAAAAAAAATGTGTAATGTTAGGGATAGACATCCCTTTTAAAAGCAGATTATGTATGTTTTTTTTTTTCTTTGTTTTGTAGCAACTTTTTCTTATCGCACCCCTTGTTTGAGCCCCTGAGGAAGCTGACAAGGGGAAAACATCTCCGGCGGGTCACGTGAGCACAGAGCTGTAAATAAGGAATTTTACACAATAAAGTTAGACAAGGAGACACTGCACATTACATACCATAATCTTTTTACAGAATGGATTTTACAAGGACTTTAACCAATGGGGATTACAGAACTTTTATAATGCTGACTCCTGAGCTTACTGGGTGAAAATATTGGGGACACAAACTTTAAAAAAGGCTTTTTAGAACAGAGATGGGTATGTGCTGTCTATCATGCTTTTTTTGTTTCCAGAAGATGATGACGTGACTGTATTTAAATAAATGTAGATTATTGTACATACCATAAATAAATAAGACATCCCCTGAAAATAAGCCCTATTGTGTTTTTCGTAGCCAAAACTAATATAATTAATAAAGTCTTATTTTCTGGGAAACATAGTAGTAAGCACAGTATTCTAGGTGCAAATGTTAAGGTAGGGTTTTAGGGGTTATGAATTCAAGTATAATGTGGTATTAAACCCCAAAACAAAATGATATATTTCAGATTATCAATTCTTAAATGTGGTAGCTGCGTTTTCCATTTTTAGGCTTTTTTACTTAATTTTTTCCCGGTGATCCAGCCAGTAACATATTTCCTGTCTTAGGGTGGCTCCACTCAACTGCAGGAGCACTGTGGCAACCGTTGAAGAGCAGAATTGGTAATATGGGAAGAGGGTAGTGTAAAGCCCTGAACGTTGGGCGGCATCGGCCGGTTCAATATAAACCAGCCGACATTCGGCCCATGTGTTCTGCAGGCGGGGCGGCTTCTTTTGAAGGGGCATAACCGAAAAAGCGCCGGAGTGCTCTGGCAGGGGTGCAGTACCCCTGTCGAAACCCAATAGCACAGCAAGGGTGATGGCTGTACTAGCATTGCATGGTTAGTACAGCAACTCCTCCTGAGCGGGGATTTAATTTTTTTCGTTCAGCTCTGCTGGGTTTAATTTTAAAGTGTGGCCACGAGTCTTATTAAACTTCCTTCCGCAAAAAGTTTTATCCCTATTGTGGTATTTGTAATTTGAAATTATATCACCTCCCAATAATGTCTTCTCCAGAGAGAATAATGGCCATCTTCCTCAGGTCAGCACCTCAGGTAAATATGAAAATATGTCATCTCCTCATTACCCCTGTTTACTACTTCAGCCCCGGACCACTTTTTGCGATTTGGCACATCGTCAATTTAACTGACAATTACGCAGTCATGCGACGTGGCTCCCAAACAAAACTGATGTCCTTTTTTTCCCACAAATAGAGATTTCTTTTGGTGGTATTTGATCGCCCCTGCGGTTTTTATTTTTTGCGCTATAAATGAAAAAAGAGCGACAACTTTGAAAAAAAAAAAAAAAACACATTATTTTTTACTTTTTGCTATAATAAATATCCCCCAAAATATATAAAAAAATAAAAATTCCCTCAGTTTAGTCCGATACGTATTCAACATATTTTTGGTAAAAAAAATCAAAAAAAAAAATCGCAATAAGCGTTTATTGATTGGTTTGTGCAAAGGTTATAGCGTTTACAAAATAGGGGATAGTTTTATGGCATTTTTATTAATAATTAATTTTTTACTAGTAATGGTGCCGATCAGCGATTTTTATTGTGACTGCGATATTATGGCGGACACATCGGACAATTTTGACACATTTTTGGGACCATTCACATTTATACAGCGATCAGTGCAATTAAAAATGCATTGATTACCGTGTAAATGTGACTGGCATTGAAGGAGTTAACACTAGGTGGCGCTGTAGGGGTTAAGTGTGTCCTAGGGAGTGATTCTAACTGTAAGGGGGAGGGGCTGTGTGTGACAACACTGATCACCGCTCCCGATTACAGGGAGCTGTGATCAGTGATAGTGTCACTAGGCAGAATGGGGAAATGCTTGTTTACAATAGCATTTCCCCATTCTTCCTCTCCGTGAGACGATCACGGGTATCCCCACGGATATGGAGCCCCAGGACCTGCGATCACACTCACGGAGCTCGCGTCGGCGTGCACGTGATGGCGCAGCGGAAAATTCAAAGGGACCTACAGGTACACCCATTTGCGCAGCCCTGCCATTCTGTCAACGTAAATCTACATGCAGCGGTTGGAAAGTGGTTAAACATTGAAAGCCCACAGCACCATGACACAACTTTGTGTATTACATGCTTTTGCAGTGTGGTTCCATGCACTTGAATGGTTGGTGGCGGTTCTGCCCGTAAAAATTTGACAGGTGGTATAATTATCACTACGCCACCACAACGGCAAACGTACAAACATGGCCACTGGCCTTGTTAACTTATGGCTCAGCAGTTGGGAGGCCATAAATCTACAGCCTAGCTGACAGTTTCTACCACCCCTTGGCTACCCAAGTAAAAGGAGACCTTATGGATTTCATACAATTCTCTTATATCATTGTAAGGTCATTACATATAAATACTGGCCCGAATTTACTCCCTTTGCCACCCCAAGGCCGGGTCCTTCAATGCCGCCCCCCCCTCCCCTCCACACACACACACCACATCACACCACACCACACACCACACCATTCAATTAAAAACAGATCTCCACACACGAGAACACTGAAAATAACTGGCTTTAATTGTACAGACTGAAAATACTCTCATCAGTGCAGCCTACCAGTGCTGCCTATCAGTGCTCATCAGTGCAGCCTACCAGTGCCGCCTAACAGTGCCCATTAGTGCAGCCCATCAGTGCAGCCTACCAGTGCCGCCTATCAGTGCAGCCTACCAGTGCCCATCAGTGCATATCAGTGCACATCAGTGCCACATATCAGTGCAGCCTACCAATGCCGCCTATCAGTGCCGCCTCATCAGTGGCAATCAGTGCAACCTCGTCAGTTTCAAAATATCACAGCTTACTAGTGTATATTAATTGTGTTTTGATTAAAGCATGGAGCACTTTGAGGTGCATGAATATTCACTGAATGTGGATTGTTTAATGGGTTTGCATTGATTTCAGCATGGAGCACTTTGCATATGCTGGAATATATGCAAACTTATTAGACAGTCCACATTCAGTGAAAGCTCCTGTACTGCAAAGTGCTCCATGCATGCTGGAAGTGGAACCTATGCAAACTTATTAAACAGTCCACATTCAGTGAAAGTACATGTAAGTACATGAACTTTCACTGAATGTGGACTGTTTAATGAGTTTGAGCATGCATGGAGCACCTTATTGCAATATGCATGCTCTGAAAAATTGCATTTAAAATCCAAGCTGAGCCTGAGAGCATTGCCACTTGACTTAAAAATAAATGAAATTTTACCTACCATCTGTCCTGGCCACCACTTGTGGGGGTTCTCGTCAGCCTCCTCTCTCTTTTCCTCCTACAGGCTACAGACAGTCACAGTCTAAGACCCCGCCCCCCGGGCCAAGGAGGACGGTAGGCGGAGCATTAGACTCCGCCTCTGTCACTAGGAACATGCACCCGGTCTGGCCAGTCACAGCCTCACAGGGCATTTAATGGCAGCGTCAATTGCTCCCTACCCCCCCTGGCCAAGTATGCGTCCCGTAATTTAGCAAGTGCCATTGCAGTGCCACTCCACACATGCCACCGCTTGGGAGCTAGCGGGAGCGGAGCCGCCCCGAGGCCTGGCCTCGGTGGCCTTGTGGGGAATCCGGCCCTGTATACATACCTCCCAACATTTTGAGATTGGAATGAGGGACACCTACTAGCAAACGTATGTAGGCATAGGACACACACCCTGCCACGCCCCTTAAAGGGGACATAACCAAAAAAAATGTTATATACGGTAAATACACAAGTGCTTTACACTAATATTTCTTTATATTGGCTTTTAAAATTTACAATTTAGAAATTGGATGAAAGGTTTAGCACTGGGAAACACTTTTTGAAAGATAAAAAGTGAATTTTTTAGTCAACTATATAGATCAGACCAAAATGAGGGACAAGCGAGGATGAAAGAGGGACAGAGGGACATTGCTCCAAATCAGGGACAGTTGGGAGCTATGCATATATGACAGAAGTTCTCACTAGTGCTATGCTGTGGGGCCTTCACATAGAAGTAGTTCAGCTACACCCCTGGAGGCAATCTCCTGAACATTGTGCAGCTCAGATATGGTTCGTCTCTAACGGAAGCAGGTAATGGAGGCACTTTAAATGAATTGTCTTTCCAGTGACAAACACCTGAAAGTTCACCATCAAAAACAGACAATGACATATGGAAAGTCAATACATCTATACCGAGCGTGAATCAACTACAAATGTCCTCGGCAGCAAGTGTCAAACCTTTGCAGATGCAACACTTTATTAATAAAGAAAATGTCAACCCTTTTTCAAAATGATTACTAAGGCTGAGTGCGAACCGAGGAGTCCGTGTTCAATCACCAGACGCATCGCATTGTCCTTTTACTGATGTCCTGTACTGTCCCTTGTGTGACACTTCCATAACTGCTAGGCACACAGAACAATCAATTGCAAATAATGTCATACAACTCTCCTGTCAGTAGGATATCAGGGATATAAAGAGATTGAAAGCTTAACTCTTAAAAAATAAAATAATGCGGCTGTGTATTCATTACAAAATCATCCCATGTGTTTTTAAATGCAGCTAATGTAAGTACCTAAATTGGTGTTTATATTGGCTTCCTCTAATTTACAGCACAGCAGAGCTCAGACTAAGACAGTTGGCCAGTCTAGCTCTGTGGCAGTGTGCATGCTCTGAGTAGGGCCATCTTTAACATTGATTGGACCCTGGGCAAAACTTTTCTTGGGTCCCCCCCCTACAGTTTTTCTCTCCACCTGCTCCGAGACATACAATAAATAGCAGCTAGACTCAAAATCACTTTTCTGAATCAGATCAGGCAGCTATTGTGATTGGTTGCCAGAGGTTACAGTATATCATTACCGCTCACTGACTGGTTGCTAGAGGTTACAGCACACATGACGGCTCACTGATTAGTTACTAGAGGTTACAGAACATGATTTCTGCTTGTTGATTGGTTGATTGGTTGCTAGAGATTACTATGGATATGACCTCAGGGGGGCATGATATACATATCAATGCCACCGGTTGCTGCTATTTACATATTAATGCCGCCGCTATTTACATATGAATGCCGGTAATTTACATGTAAACACAGGGTCTGCAGATGAGTCATCTGTACACAACAATAGGGCAGAGCTGGGCAGCATTAGTAGCAGCACTTCACACTGAGATATTGGGACACAGCACAGGACTAAACCCTTAAGGGATGAGGGAATCTAAACCAGGATAGTTGGCAAGTATGAGGTAGCTGCTTTGGGCCCCACAACAATGACAGTGCCCAGGGCAGCTGCCCCTTTTGCCCTGCCTTAAAAACGGCCCTGGCTCTGAGAGTGAACGTACAGACCACAGGAGACAGCAGAGATGATGACTCCACTGTGTTGCCGCCCCCCACTGTTAAATCATTAACCCAGGATGTGTTCCTGACCATGGTGTGACACTGCTGTACTGGAGGTCAAGGACCTTGCTTTACTGTCTGGCAGGTGCCTCTAGATTTATTGGCTGTGCAGAATACACATCCTTTGGCAAGTAAAACATTTCACATACTGCATATTTTTATTTAGCGGTTTGCTGGAGCAAATTGTGGCTATATTAAAGTGGTTGCAAACCTCAGACGTGAAACATGAACAAAGCATATCCTTCTATAGTATGTACTTATATCAATTAAGAGCACAAAGTGTAATTTCTGTCCTCTGCTATCAGAATGAGTCAATTCTGACAAGTTTTCCTGACAGCAAGAGAAAAAAGGTGACAGGGGAGGGATCTCCATCTGATTGACAGCCTCAGCTCTGCTCCTATGTGCTGTTAGAAGGTAGGTGTGTTCCTTCCCTCCAATCAGCTCTCAGAGCTATCCCCATTGATGTATCTTAAAGTGAAGGGCCACCCTGAAAGAAAAAAACTGCATAAAAATGTTAATAAAAATTTAAAAGGGAAAAAAAAAAGAAAATGTTTTTTTTTACTTACCATAAATGGCTGTTGCTAGGCAGATTGTCCTAATCTGCCTCTTCCTATTCCGCGGTGTCCTTCAGTCTTCTGCACCTCGCATCGTCTTCTAGTGAATGGGGCGCAGTGTGTTATGGGAACTGTGTGTCCCACAACACAGCGCGCCCCATTCACAAAGCGTTGCGCGTCTCGCGCAGTAGGAAACGGGCAGTGAAGCCGCAAGGCTCAGCTGCCTGTTTCCCTTAGTTGGAATGGCGGCACCGGGAACCGAGAGCCGAGGGATGGTCGGTCTCGGGCGGCCGACATCATGGGCACTCAGGACAGGCAAGTCTGCTTATTAAAAGTCAGCAGCGTGTTTGCAGCTGCTGACTTTTAAAAAAAAATTTTCCCAGCTGGCCCTCCCCTTTAAGCTCTCTGCCCCCTGCTTTTCAGAGCTGAGAGATCCTATGTAAATTCTGCACTTTGAATGGATGTAGAGGTAAGACAGCTGTAGATAAACCGTTAGAACTTATGTCAGGGGAATTGTTTGATCTCTGTGTATCACCGGAGGCCAGTCACTTAATTGGGTATATATGGGAGTTTACAACCACTTTAACCATTTCACTACCATGAGCAGGCAAACTGGATACATTTAATAGTACTGGGGTTACATTTACAATTTTTTTTTTTGGCCTGTTGATATTTGTAAAATATGCAATGTGGCCCTCGTACTGGAGACCCCTGCTTAAAACTAAATCCAAAGGCACCAATAACTTGACCAGTGTATCCAAGTATGGACAGCGGAAGACTAGAAGTAAATGTGAAGAAGCCCGATGGCGAATAAAAGGAGCCATGAATGCCGTAGCAGGCATGAGAAGCAGATCAGAATTGGAAAATTGCACTGCATATTCAAAAAATACTCATCATGGTGTTCCCAGAACATTATGAGCATAAAGGCAATCTCTGACAGCTTGTTGGCCCCATGTATGTACAATGCAGTGTCAGCTCCTGGATTGCATACAGAAGCTCTAAGCAGGTTGGCTGAACATTATACTGAAATTTTAAATTATAACTGGGCAGAAAAATGAAGCAACATCATCCATTCACTGTTGCAGGGTTTTTTTTTTTCCTCCACTTTTTGTATTTTCGTTGGATCATTTTATTTTGTGTTAGTGGTCAGAGGTTTTTTTTTTTTTTTTTTATTAGTCAGCGTAACTTCCTAACCTAACCAAATAAGTGAATTAATTGATTAATCTCAATTAATTAATCTAATTGAATTGGTCAAAGCAAACTTTGACACCTAATAGCTCATTGGTGAATGTGGTTAAACCAGCATCCAAAAGACTGGTACATGAAATAGCACAGCACCTGTAGTTTCCATTGTTTCCTTATTAAAGCAGAGCATAGCAGTGTCTCTAAACATCCAGCAGGTGGCAATCCAGATCTTTATAAAGTGCATCTAAACCCAAGAATAACCGTAGTGCAGCATATTGCAGTTTACTCTTAGCACTGGTTCACATTAGTGCGATTTCTGTTATGACTTGAGTTACACAGAATCGCATGACAAGGGATATTACATTATATTCAATGATGCCTGATCTCATCATTTTGGAAAAGGTCCTTTTACTATTTTGGTGCACTTTACAGAATATGAAAGTCCCATCAAAGTCACACTACATAATTACACTAATTGTGGCAAAATCGCATCGCATTAGTGGGAACCGAGCCTTAGATGTAGTGGCTGCATTAGCTGTTCATGCTTTTTTACACCTGGTGATCCTGCCACTAACACACTTCCTGTCCTAGAGTGACAACACACTCGCTTGTACTGTATCTATATACAGGAACCGTGTTGCCACCCTACAGCTCGCTCATGACTCATCACTCAGGATGTCTTTTGAAAAAAATAAAGATTTTTACTCACTTAGGTGGATGCAGCATTGATCCGATGCTGCAGCTGTCCCCCCCACCAGCTCTGCACTGAGAACTGAGCTATCAAACACCACCAATTGCTCAGTTCTCCCCTCTGCTCTGAGCAGAGAGCAATGAGTCACCAGCTCTCTGCTCTCCCTCCAGCACTCACTGGAGGGGGTGGGAGTGGCTGGCTCAGGCTCCCAGCAGCTCACTGAGAGGCTGAGCCAACTGCCGGTCCTGGCTTCTCGGTGGAACCCGACTTTAAAGTTGGGATCTTTGCCAAGCCTGGACTGGCTGAGTGACGTCAGTGACGGCTGAAAATGGGTCACAGGGGTGCAGAACAAACTGCACTCCTGTGATCCCCAGGAGAAGTATAACCACAATGGCTTTGGCTATACTTCTCCTTTAAGACTACAGTACACCTTCCCCTCTCTACCTTCATAACATTGTGGGGGAGGGGGGTCAGTGTTCTATAGTTCACAGAGGTCAGCTAGGCACGACTGTTTCTAGAAAAGGTGATATGGTGGGGGGCGGGGGGTTGTGCTAGGAGGGGATTTGGGTGGAGAAGATGTGCACTTAAAGGGTACATTTTAGTGGTAGAGAATTTATGCTTGCAGACTAGTGCTCAGTTTTTTTTTGGGGGGGGGGGGGGGGGGGGGGGGGGGGGTGGGGGGGGGGGGGGGGGGGGGGGGGGGGGGTACTGACACATAATGCTCATGCATCTTGGGGGAGGGGGTGCAGTTTAGCATGCTCACCCTGGGCACTAGATGATCTTGTCCCAGCACTGAATCCTGCATTCAATGAACCAATTAGAGTTGCTGCAGTTCCACCACTATTAAAGTATGGTCAGTGCCGCTTTGGTGTGAATATTAAAGGGATTGTCGGTTTTGCAAACTAACTTACCTAGCAGCACTTCACTTGGACAAGGTTTAAAACTACGACAATCTGAAAATATATTTCTGTTCTCAGTTGCTTTTATAAAGCCTTTAGGAAATGTAAAGAAATTGCTACAATAATCTTCTAGTAAATTGGATTTCATGACTGAAAACCCAGGGCTAGTAAACTTATATCTAAGGGTTTCAGCGTTAAAAATAGAAGCAAATAAATAGTCTTATATGCAGTGGCGGCTGGTGGGTTCTCCTTTAGGGGGGGGGGGCAGCAAACATACACCAACCCACCCCCGCTGCTGGGCGGTGCGGCACTGGCCACTGCCAGACCACCCGTGGCACTGACCACCAGCGGCATCCACCGGACCACCCGCAGCACTTACCACCCACCGGACCACTTGCAGCACTGACCCCAGCAGCACCCACTGGACCACCCGCCGCACCACTCCTCCTCCTCTCCTCCAGTGTGGGCAGCGGCAGCTCTGGTGTCCGCTCCTCAGGCTTTTTCCCCTGTGTGTCTCCTCTTCCGCCAAGGCGCTAGGCATCCAATAGGATCGCCTGGCGCTTTGGCCAATCGGGAAACAGATCTCATAGACATGCCTCCTGATTGGCGGGGAGGAACGGTACTGTGACCATAGCGAAAATGTATTTGCTATTGTCACACAACAGGGTGGGATCGGGGCGCAGTGCTCTGCGCCCTGAGCCCACCCTATTTTGAAGCCTATTAGAGCCTCTGGCTCTAATCACGTGCTTCAAAATACACCCCCGCCTATCCCTGGCATAGCAATAAATGTGTCCAGTGTCCTGAAAGGGGCCGGGCACATGGATAGGGAGGGCGGTGGAGGTGTTAAGGGGGGCGGCGCTCATGTGCCCACAATGCATGGGCCACCCCTGCTTATATGAAATGAACCTTACCCTTAAAGTGATATTAAACACAAAACTAAAAATATAATATATTGCAGCTCACCGATTCTTAGATGTGGTGGCTTCATTCATTTCCTTTTTTGGGGGATGTTTAGTAACACATTGCCTGTATTAGAATGCCTACACTATGGATGAAGGAGCAGGGGGGCACCTCTGGACAGCAGCCTTGTCAGTCTGGCGGGAGGGGAGTGTTAGTTGTACTAACAAATTGAAGCCAAACTCAAGCTCACACTTTATAAGCAGTCACAGCAAACAATTTTTTTTTACTTTTAAGATGAAGTTTTTACATAAATAAAACTGATCATTGTATGCACCCCTGTCTGTGCTGAACGGTTTGTCTCATCCCTGTAACTGATACATCTGTAAGAGCTTGTTTTTTTTTTAAACAACAGACTTACTGGCCAGATCACCAGATGAAAACAGAAGAAAGACCTAAACCTAAAAAAGAAATCTAATGCAGCCATCACATCTAAGAATTGGTAAGTTGCAATATAATAAATGTTTGCTTTTGGGTTTAATACCGCTTTATACTGCATCGAAAGTTAATTTTTGTTTTGGATAGCGTAGGGAAGGATTATATTCTGTCAGATTTTTATTGTTTCACATTTATCTTCCTCTAAAATACTTAACTCTGTACTATGCACTAAAAGTATTGAGCCCCCAACATACCTGAAAGATCCCTGCCCTGAACTAAAAACGACCTGTATCTGGATACTAGAGCTGGAGATAATGATGTCAGACTTTTCTTACCTCTCCCCGGTCTCCCAACATGGAATCCTTTGGTTTTGGAAGTTGTTGGCCACTAATTATTCGGAGAACAAGCTGCTTCTTAAGCTGGCCTGGTAAGGGGTCTTCTGAATTTGGGTTAAAGGCACCTAAAATTTGAAAAGTGACAGTTTAGTTGTATATATAATTATAATAATATTTATCATAACTATGTACAAATGCAATTTTGTTAATTCCTGATGGCTGGCTTGAAGATATAGTAGGTCCTAGGTTGGGTCCAAAAGACATTGGCGCTTCCATTACATTCCTATGCACATTTATTGATTTTCCTTAGGATACATGCATTCTTTAAACCTCATAAAACACATTTCAAGTAGAAAATGAATTCAATATGTTACTATGTGATGCAGCTCAGAGCATTTTTAAACATTTTGCTTCTTAATGTGTGTTAGGATGGACCAATGAAGTCATTTTCTATTCATCTGCATTACTACCAATAATATTCGTTCTTGAAAAAATCATTGTACACTTTGCATAGCCCATGAATAAAAAATGTGTGGTTGAATTACTATAGGAATAGAAGCTGTTTACTTAGCAAGGTTAATGTTCACTTTGCAGTGTGAATGATAGTAAATAAAAGGAAAACTTTGTTCACGTTGGATACCCAATCATGCTCCAGGTAGAGAGAGTAAAACTAAGCACTAAGACGTCTTGGCATAAAATATTGATATATTTAATCCATCGAACCATAAAAAGGAAACAATTCCTAAAGATTGACGCGTTTCAGCCTCCTTCATAGGCCTTGGTCATAATAATCATGTTCCAGGTAGATGAAAACAAAAACGGATAATTTTCTACCATATGACTGGGAATTCAAAGTGAGAGCAAATTAATTACCAACATTCACTTAGCTAAGTGAATAAATAATTTGCAAGGTGAACAGCAATTGTCCATTTGGTAAATCAACCCCTGTGAGTCTAAAATCTTCATAAAACGTGTGTAGGTGCTCGTAAGAACACATTACAACATACATATAGGCGTGAAAGGGTACGCCAGCATAGAATGCAGAAGAATTCGATATTCTGATTCTTTTTGCCACCTCTGTCCCCATTGGGGAAATTTCATCCCACTTTGGGATCTTCTCTCTCTCTCTCTCTCTCTCCTAGGGGCGGCCTTGACTTTCTGGGCTTACCAGTTACCTCCTTGTGGCTTGTCGGTTGTTGTCTAGGGGTTCCCAGGGTTAGTACCCAGTGACTTGAGATGCTGACACGTAAAAGTCCCTTTCAAGGTTTTTATTTTGCTGGAGTAACAAAACTCAGGCACTTTGAACCGCTGACATCCTCTGAATGTCTCTAACCCAGAGAGTAGCCACTCGCAGCTGGGTGCTTCACTGCCGGATAAACCTCTAGCCAGAGATCTAGCAGCCAACAGGGGATCCGGAAACTTTGTAAAGTCTCTGCCACAGACTAAATTGAAACTGAAGATAAGTAGGAACCTTTCTCACAGTACCTGGATCTCTCAGCCTTCTTGGCGATACTGTGTGAAGTGTGGATTCTTTAGTGTCCATACAACTCCGCTCCCAGGCTCTTACTGAGCAGCCAGCTTGTTGGCCCTCCTCCGAAGAGTCCTCCCCTGGTCACTTGTACGAGTTGCCGTGTCCCTCCAATACCGAGAGCACACTGAGACGCCTTTGAATCCTCCTTCAATTACTGGGCCTCGAACTAGCCAGTTCCGAGGCTCGGGAACGGACGGATCCCCACCCCAGACCATGAGGGCCTCTGGGGCTGGTCAGGTCGACCATGTTTGTGGGGACGGCAGACACTCCTGGGCCCGGGACCCCTCGCGGGGTTCCCCCGGACCGGAACCAGGAATCCAAGCAGCAGCCGAACCCTGAACACGTGACTTCAGCCTCTTAAATACCCCTTCCCAGACTACACAGCCAGGCCAGACACGCCCGCTGATTGGCTCCAGGAAAGACCCAACACGTCCAACCAGGCTCGGTTCTCGGCCTGCCACAGGTGCCTCACTGCACCTATGACCAGGCGGAACTTCAGGACAGCCCAGCCAGACTGAAGCCAAAGTAAATCCTGTACAATTAACCCTCAGAACTCTGTTATAGTCCTAGGGAAAAACTAAATTTACATTAATAGCGCACACTTAAATAAAGTGTGACCGCTACATACATTATATATATATATAAAGAAAGTTCAAAGGATTGCTTCACAAACATTTATTAAAATAAACGACATACAAAAATCCATTAAAAAGGTATTCCATCATTACAGTTTTGGGCCGTTTAGATAGCGCCCTTCTTCAGATAGGAACAATAGGAACACATCATGATCGTGATGTGTTCCTATCTGAAGGGGGGCAGTTTAGTCACATTCTGGCCACTAGATGGAGCAGACAATCATGGGAATAAATCTATTATAGGAAATACTGGGAAAATTTGTCCAGTCTACTTGAGTGACATTTCTACAACAAATATTTTATAAATAGACCTGTTTGTGTCCAGGTGATGCAAGAAAAGGAGAATGGAGACCCAACCAAAGCAAGAGGTAATTCCTCCTTTGATAGCCGTCAAGTCTCACCACTGGAAGATCTTCTCTCACCACCTGCTCTTGTAAAATATTTTATTTCTCCTCGCTTTCTGGCCCAGTAACAATGGTCATAGCAAGGAAAAAAAAGTTTGGATACACTTTAAGCCACCAAATGGAACTGCAAGGACTTTTACTCACTGCCCTTGCCACTGAACAGAAGCTTGAATGTAAAAATCACTGGTCGATTTAACTACTTATTTAATTTATTTTTTGAAAATTCTTCATGGCCTAAGGCAGGTTTTTTTAGCCTATATATTTATTATATGGCATCCCTCCCTCTCTTTTCAGAAAGTTGGAATGCATGCCTATATCTTTCTCTTTGCTGACATTTGGATCAGCGTCTTCTATATACAGTATACACAAATATTAAGATTATTATTGTTAATATCTTATTAACAAAATAAGAAGAGTGAAGGGGGTTGCAGCACAAAAGAGAGCTCTATTTATTGCTCACACGTAGATTTATCCTAAGGAACGATGTTTCAGGGATCGAGCTTAGGAAAGGGCAGGTGTTTGGTCACATTCAGTGACCCATCACATTTGGCTACGGAAGTGATGTTCCGCTGAGAAATTTCGCACTGCGCATGCGTAACTTGCCGATATGTGTTCCAAAAGTTTTGTCACAATACGGAGCAGTGAAACCGTCAGATAATGCCATGGAAGTGATGTTACAGACAATACAAACACTGCGCTATGCGTTCCAAGACTAATACTTCCCTAACAACAATCTTGCATGGTACAGACTGGGCATGTGGTTGAGGGGGGGTGGTGCTATTTAATCCTGCTTGCACATATAATGTGATTACATAGCACGTTATAAACACACACAATCTATTACAAATATCATTGGTTAATGTTTGCAGCAGCATGGGGTGGGATGGGCTGTTTACTAGAGCTGCTGTATAATTGGTTGACTTTTGTGGCATAGGTTCTATGATTGGTTGAGGCTGGGCACGCTCAATGCAACAATACAATACACGTGGAACCCATTTTAATGTGTTTGACATCACTTCCGTCACACTATCTGATAGTTTTAGTGTGCTGTTTTGTTGTAAAAGTGTAGGCGGCGTCGCGCATGCACACTCCAGCGGGTAGCGAAATGTGATGGGTCGCCATATGTGACGTGACACAGGAGTTCTTGAAAAGTCGCTGTGTGAGCAATATACAGAGCTCTCTTTGTGCTGCAACCCCTTTTTCTTTTTGCTTATTTTTGGTGGTTACATGGACCTCCATGATTTCTGCCAATGGTGCGGTTCACCCTTATATACCATACATGTGTGTGTGTGTGAATTTTTATTTTTACTTGTGTAAGGAGGATGCAGAATTATTCATATAATAATTTTCCCCAGTAGCTTAGCGGTGCAGACCCTCTGCAATGCTGTTGCAGTATTAAGCATAACTCCATCATCATTTTCTCACCGTGACACATGCATTTTGGCTTCAGAACATAACCGCAGTTCCCGTTGCTGTTGAACTTGGCTCGGTTTAGCTGCAGCATCCTTCCTTCTGACTGGTAATTTAAAGCAACTGTTAAACAAACAGAAAAAAAATTATTATTGTGTCAGCATGTGTTGAAGTCACAAAGTCACTGCATAGCTTATATTAAAGTTTATTTTTATCTGGTTATATTGAGGAGGGTAAGGATCGGGTCCTGAAAGCACTTCAAGCTACACTCTGTGGAAGTACTTGGAATCTCATTACAAAGTAAGAGCTCAGAGGGGTATAAGGCAGCCATGACAATTACAGCCGCTGAACAACAATAAGCCTATGTGCATCCTTCAGAATTCATTTTCTGATGATTACCCCTACTAAATCTGCTGGCAGTTGGTTCCATCTAGCCACTCACCTTTGGGTTAAATCTTTTTATTTAATATGACTTCTGTTTTTCCTGACCTTCCTGACAATGCCCCTTTGTAAATGAAACTGTCTTAAAGCGGTACACCAGCCAAAAGGGGAAGTTCTGCTTTAAGTCCTCCTCCCTTGCCACTAGAGATGTGCACAATAGAAAAATTTGTATAATTCATAATTTTATGTAATGTGTATGCTATTATTACATTGTAAGAGACACGGAAAATTACGAATCAGAAAAAAAAGTTACGAATGTACGAATTTTTTTTTCGTTCAATCCATTCGAAGCACGTTAAGCAGCGCCATTGTAAGGGACACGGAACATTACCAATTCAACAAAAAAAAAGTTACGAATGTACGAATTTTTTCGTTCATTTTGATTTTCCTTGTTCCCGTATTCGTTTTTCGGATTTTCTTCTTTCGTAGTTTCGTTGTTTCTAATTTGGTTATTTCGGATTTCCGTTGTTTTTCTTAAAATTTTTAGCGAATCATTCGTTCATTCGTACGATAACGAATGAACGAATATAACGAATTTTAACGGAAAACGAAAAAAAAAACGAAACGAATTGCACATGTCTACTTGCCACATTTAGCATTTAGTTTTTTTGGGGTGGGAGAGCGGGTACCTAGTTTTGACAGGGCTCCCACTTCTGCAGACGTTTTTCCTCTCCCCCCACCCTCCCCGCAGTCTTCAGGGACATGTCACAAGTCCCAGAAGACTGCGGGACAATTCACTAAGCGCAGCGTGTCTTGCACATGTGCAGTGGGCAGCTGACTGTGAAGTGGAAAGCAGTATAGCCAGCTGCACACAGTTAGGATGCTGGTGTTGGGAACCCAAAAGCTAGTGAAGAACGAGGAAGGCGCTGGACAGGTAAGTGCCCTTTTATTAAAAGTCAGCAGCTACAGGATTTTTAGCTTCTGACTTTTATACATTTTTTTCCAGTGAATCTCCTCTTTAAAGGAGTACATTTTAATTTTTTTATTGCATGAAACAATTTAGTGCAGGCACAGGTAGAATTTAATGGAGTGGATTTACTATAGGCAAATAGACAGTGCACTTTGCAAGTGTAGTTGCTCCAGAGTTCAGTAAATGAGCTCTGCTGACTTCCATCATCCAATCACGTGAAAGCAAAAATGCTTTTATTTTTAAAAAGTGAAGTTACTTCTCATTTACGAAGCTTTGTAGAAATTACACTTGCAAAGTGAACAGTCTGTTTGACTTTAGTAACTCCACCCCATTGTCTGTTAAAGCAGTATTTATGTATTGTGGATGACGGAGCACAGGGGCACCTTTGGACAAAAGCATTGTCAGTCTTGGGTGAGGGGAGTGTTGGATTTAATAGCAGATTTAGATACACTAGTAAATTGAAGCTAAACTCCAGCTCACACTGCAGTTACAGAAACAGTTGTGTTCCTTTTGGGATAAAGGTACATAATTAAATAAAAACTGAACATTGTAAGCACCACATCAGTGGCAGATGGCTGTAACTAATGTCTGCAAGAGAGCACGTTCTTTTGAAAAACTACAGACTTACTGACCAGCATGCAGACCTTTTCCACCTTTTTTAGATTTTGTTGATTTGTTTTGCATCTCAGATCTCCCCTGAACTTTTTCAGCCACTTCTGGTCTATATGCACCTGCTCCAGCCTCAGCTGCACATCATTGCACTGAATTAACTTTATGATGGTAACAATGGTGGAACATGTCTGCACAATATGTTATCACAGCCACTTGTAGTATCTATTAAAGCGGTTGTAAACCCTTACAGACCACTTTGACCTACAGGAAAGCCTAGATTAAGGCTTACCTGTAGGTCCAATAAATATCTCCTTAACCTACACGGTTATATTTTACAAAAAAAGGGTACCGCTGTCTACAGCGCATGTGCACCGTAGACAGCGGCACAGGCACACTGGGCATGCCTCAAGTGAAGGCAAACATGCCGCATACCCCGAAGTGATGTCATCACTGCTCCGGCCACTCACAGCTCAGGAGCAGCGATACCCGGAAGAAAGATGGACGCTTCATGGAAGAGGGGACAGTGGGGACATCGCAGGCTCCTGTGTCAGGTAAGTGACACATAATGGACTACTATGCGATGCATAGTAGTCCATTATACTTTACCTTTGCTGGGAAACAAAGAGGAAGTAAACTGTTAGATAAGAGGTATTGTACTTCCTGGTTGTTACAGCCAGGTAACCTCAGTTGGAATGAAACATCAAAGCTTTGTAATCAGAAGAATAATGGCTTGGCTCAAGCCCACCTGCTGTGATATGTGTGATTACAGGCTTCAAAGAGAATAAGAGCTAGCTAGATGGCTCAGGGCTAATAGAGACGCTGCCCCTAGTGGCTAATACAGCATGCTTCCTGAAGAATGGGCAGACATTTGAAGGATTACCTCTTGGACGATATCTATTGGATGGGAGGCAAATGGGGGTGGCTACGAGTGGGCGTGTATGTTTAAATGAAAGGATCACACACACAGGCAATTGTCTCTCTGTTTGCTGCAAAGCCCTGCCATTAGGCTGTCCTCTGCTAACCTGATGACTCGATCATCTTGAGGCCTACTCTGGATGATGGCTCTGGCCTAAACCATGTGGGCCTAGATCTCTTATTCCATCACGAGGCCAGCTGCGAGGATGTGCTAAGTATATTATTGTATTGTGTTCTGATTGTAAGCTATGTAATCTTGTAATTTCTAATAATACCTTATATTAGCTTTCTTATTTCCTTGGGAAATAAATGAGACTTGATTACTCATAACTCATGTGTTTGGTTTCATAGCTAACCTTGTATTATTGTGATATTAACAGTAGCATGCGCTCAGAGTTTTAATAGACTAACTAATCTATAGGGACTAGACAAAATTAATACACAGATATGATAATAGTAATTATTATTGTATCCCATACTTCATAAACCCATCAGGGTTTACTTCCTCTTTAAGAGCTTGTCTGGCAAGGTGACAACACAGGAGCACAACTATTGGACTGTTGTCATTCCATGGTCACAAATGACTGAATCACCAGGTATTCTTTTAACAAAAACTGCAAACCACTTTTAAAATTACATTACCATTTAAAACCTTATATATTTTAGTGATTGGGTTAATATCCACTTTGAAGGCCATCGACTCTGAAGATTGGTGTGCTGAATACCCTCTGGTGTGCCACTTATCTGTTCTTCGATGAAGTGGGGGTAAGGCGCTGGATAATAATCCTCTACCAACAGAATGGAAGTCCTTTGTGGAGCCAAATGGCCTGGGTTTGGAGGCTTCCCACAAAGCGGGGACGACTAAAAAAACAGGATAATATAACAAAAAAGATGAAGTGCCACACCGCTGCGGAAAGTTCCAGATAAGACTTTATTCAGAAAGTCAGGGAGACAATCAAAAGAGTAGACAATGCCTTTCAGGAACCAAAACCACCCACCTTCATCAGGGCTTGAGACTGGAAACAATATAAATGGACGAGAAGTAAAATGGACCTTTAATGGTATTTCTTCCTGTGTGATTACAAGCACAGGTCTTGCCTGCAACTGGTTTGCCCCTCAAAAACAGATTTCATGCAAACTGAGTAGTCTATACGACAATTGCACCAGAAAGAGTGCCAACAAACAACTCAAGAGCCCAACAAGGATTTTTTACTGCAAGAATATGGAATGGACAACAAGCATCCAATACATTTCGGGGGCCATATATCTCCCCCATCCCCAGAGCTTAAGTACAATGAAATGGTTCAGGACAGGACTAGGTAACCCATCGATCATGGGCAGTTGATGGATAGATGAGTCCCTTCCTTACCGAACCCTGGATAGGAGTTGGGCACCATTTGTTGGAACAGATTCCCTGTATTTTCTTCCTGTGGCAGCTGAAACCTGGCTTCTTCTCCTCTCCCTCCTGCTGGCATTCAGCTGCCACAGGAGGAAAATATAGGGAATTGGTTCCAGTAAATGCTGCTCACACACGTTACAATTTTTAGATTTGGTGAATCCCCTTCAGTAGGCTGTTGCACTTCATTGCTGTTGCTAAATTTAAAAGAAGATCGTAAAATGATTGTAAATCGGAATGTAACATGCCAGGCAGCTGGATCCTGAAGAGATGATCAGGAGCCCATCTGTGTAATGGTTCAAGATGATATCATCACCATCTGTGTAAACTAGAGTACTATATCTTGCCCACAACAAAAAAAAAACTCACAGTGAAATTAGGAGAGATTGAGAGAAAAACATCAGACTACTTATAATATGGAGATGTCGACTGGAAAGGCACAAAATTAAGTGTTAAGCGTGTATTAGATCAAAAGTGCTTAAGAAACCGTGTATTGACTTACAGTCGCTGGGGTTGCGAACAACCACTGCAAGTGGTACACACAACCTTGATTATGT
Source organism: Lithobates sylvaticus (assembly GCA_028564925.1). Lineage (NCBI taxonomy): Eukaryota > Metazoa > Chordata > Amphibia > Anura > Ranidae > Lithobates > Lithobates sylvaticus. The sequence continues at coordinate 150,002,742 of CM053035.1, read as the reverse complement.
GTGTATGGAAAATACCTATGTCTGCAAGGAGTTTTTTTTAGGAAACAATGGTTGAGCACAGATGCCCTGGGTTGGTCCAAATGAATTGGTTATAGACTGGTAGAAAACATTGTGTAGTCAGGGTAAAAAAAAAAAAAAACATCAAATGGCAGAGAGGCCCCTAAAGATTCTGATATACAAAGCTTGGCCAAATTTCAATTGAAGTGGAAAAGATACGTTTATTAGACACTCATCTTTTCTACATCAACTGATATTTATCCAACCTTTACCAATTTTTGGGGTGCTGCTGCCATTTCCTTTCCAATAATTTTTAATGGTTTTTGAAAAATACAAAGCATGTCATATATGCTTATGTACTGTATTTTATCAAACAGATATGACATAAGGTCTCCAACATGTTTGCATAAGGCCCCTTTCACACTGGGGCGTTTTTCAGGCGTTTTTCAGGCGTTTTTCAGGCGCCTGTAAAGCGCTTGAAAGAAGCTTTATCTGCAATCCCAATGTGAAAGCCCAAGTGCTTTAAGAGCCCTTTCACACTGCCAGCGCCCGAAAAACGCTCGTAAAGCGCCGCTCAAACTAGCAGATCTTTACCAGCGTTTTTCGAGCGCTAGTGGGGCGCTTTTAACCCCTCCTAGTGGCCAAATAAAGGGTTAAAAGAGCCCACAAAGCCCTGCTGCCAAAAGCTATTTTCGGGCGTTTTTCAGGCGCTTTTCGGGCGTTTTGCAGCTTTTTTGAGCAAAGGCTTTTTTTCTCCCTTAGCTAATTTTTTCTTGGTGCGTTTTTGAGCTCCTTTGAGCTTTTTCACACGTTTGTGGGCACTTAGGCGTCTTTTCTGCTCGAAAGCTCCTCTCAAAAACACAAGTTTGGTGGGGGTTTTTTTCTGCCTGCAAGAGCATATGCCTGTAAACTCCCGAAAAAGCCATAGTGTGCATGGACACATTGGCTAACAGAGGGGAGTTTCCAGGCAGAGAAAAATGAGAGCTCAAAAGTCTATAGGAGCAATTATGTGGCACATAATTGTGAAGTGAAAGGAAAATGATAAATGGTTTTCAATATTTTTTACAAATAAATATCTGAAAAGTGTGGTGTGTATTTGTATTCAGCCCCTTTACTCCGATACCCCTACTTAAAATCTAGTGGAACCAACTGCCTTCAGAAGTCACCTAATTAGTAAATAAAGGCCAGCTGTGTATAGTTTAATCTCAGTATAAATACAGCTGTTGTGAAGTCCTTGGGTTTGTTAGAGACCCTTAGTGAACAAACAGCATCATGAAGGCCAAGGAACACACCAGAAAGATAAAGTTGAGAAGTTTAAAGCAGTATTAGGTTATAAAAAAATATCCCAAGCTTTGATCATCTCATGGAGCACTGTTCAATCCATCATCAGAAAATGGAAAGAGCATGGCATAACTGAAAACCTACCAAGACATGGCCGTCCACCTAAACTGACAGGCTGGGCAAGGAGAGCACTAATCAGAAAAGCGGCCAAGAGGCCCATGGAAACTCTGGAGGAGCTGCAGAGATCCACAGCTCAGGTGGGAGAATCTGTCCACAGGAAAACTATTAGTCGTGCACTCCACAAATCTGGCCTTTATGGAAGAAAGTGGCAAGAAGAAAGGCATTGCTGAAAGAAAGCCATAAGAAGTCCTGTTTGCAGTTTGTGAGAAGCCATGTGGGGGACACAGGAAACATGTGGAAGAAGGTGCTCTGGTCAGAGGAGACCAAAATTGAACTTTTTAGCCTAAAAGCAAAACACTATGCGAGTTTACAAAAGACTTGAGACCGGGGCGAAGGTTAACCTTCCAGCAGGACAACGACCCTAAACATACAGCCAGATCTACAATGGAATTGTTTAGCTCAAAGCATATTCATGTGCTAGAATGGCCCAGTCAAAGTCCAGACCTAAATCTAATTGAGAATCTGTGGCAAGACGTAAAAATTGTTGTTTACAGACGCTCTCCATCCAATCTGACAGAGCTTGAGCTATTTTGCAAAGAAGAATGGGCAAAAATGTCACTCTCTGGATGTGGAAAGCTGGTAGAGACATCCCCAAAAAGACTTGCAGCTGTAATTGCAGTGAAAGGTGGTTCTACAAAGTATTGGCTCAGGGGGGCTGAATACATATTTGTAAAAAAATTTAAAACATTTATCGTTTTCCTTCCACTTCACAATTATGTGTCACTTTGTGTTGGTCTATCACTTAAAAACCCAATAAAAAATACATTTATGTTTTTGGTTGTAACACGACAAAATATGGAAAATTTAACGGGGTATGAATACTTTTTCAAGGCACTGTACAAGGAAATTCTTCCCATCTCTCTCTCCGCCCTGCGAGCCCAGTCAGTCAGCTAGCGTCGCTGCAATTTTTGCCTTCACTAGACAATATGGTCACCAAAATCGGCCAATCATAGTGAAAGCTTGTAACTTTTTTTACTTTGACTTTCGCTCAGCCTAAAGCATTGGGTCTTCTCTTCTCTCCCGCAGAAAGCCAAGGAGATCAGCATGAAAGGCAGAAAGCTATAAAAAAGGTAAAATGTAAAAAAATCTGACACATAAAACTGCAAAATCAAGTCTGCTCACAAAGCTTTTAAGTACTTCTGACTGTTAAGGTGTTAAACAAGCCTAACTGCTCTTACCTTAATAAGGCAAAGAAAAATGTGCGTACCCTGCAGCAAATTTAAGGATAAATGGTGAGATCTGATTGGTTGCTTTGGGTAACACAAAATCACGTTTTGTGCGATCAGATATAAACCCCTGTGATAGTTTATATCCCTTACCGGCAACACCAAAAAGCTCAGCTCCAGCACCTTCACGTAGAAGACTTACAGGAGCACATAGGTTATAAGTGCCTTCCCATATATCTTCCTTGCTGTCAGTTATTTTGCCTTCTTTCATCAAGATTGTTTCTATAGAAACAGAACAGTATCCACAAGACATGTCTGTTCTAAGAGAAGAAATACATATCTCTTACAAAGTTCTTAATGCCAAGACGTGGCAAGAGACGGCGATGTCTCAGAGTTTCATGTGCCGGGTATTAAAATGATCCACTTTCATATTCGTGGGCTGATTACTGCGGCTGACACAGATGCGCCCTCCTGTTGGAGGTTTACAGCTTTGCGGCTGGCATCAAACGCACGCTACGATAGGGTTGGTTCAGCTGCTGAATTAGGAACTAGCTCCAAAGCACCATATGCGACAGCTTGGTAGATGGTCCAGCTGAGCAAGAGGAAGACTGTAGTTCAACAGCAGCTGGAAAATCACAGGTTCCTCTGTGTTGGCATGGCATCAAAAGACATTGAGAAATTGGAATTACCAAGAAGCAGATACCACCTAGTGACCAAATAAATCTCTCTATTCATTACTGCAGACTGTGTAAAAAACACATTGCAAATGGTAAGTGCTTAAAGAGGAAGTAAACCCTCTTTTACAACTTTAGCTTACAGGTAAGCCTATATTAAGGCTTACCTGTAGCTAACAGGGATATCTCCTAAACCTGCACGGTTTAGGAGATATACCTGTATTTGCATGTGCTGACGTCATGCGGCACATGCGCACTAGCGACAACTGAAGCAACGGCGCTATATGCCGATGCTTCAGTTGTTATATGCCGCTCTCGTGCGCATGCGCGTGACGTCATTGCGGCTCTGGCAAATCACAGCGCCGGAGCCACGATACCCGGAATTCACTCCGGGAGAAGATGTCGGCAGTCGGAGGGGGAGAAGAGGACCGATGCCGAGGCTTCGATCTCAGGTAAGTGATGCATAATTAGCTAGTATGCTATGCATACTAGCTAATTATGCCTTTGTCTTGCAGGTTTTTTTTTTTTTTTTTTTTTTTTGTTAAGAGGGTTTACTTCCTCTTTAAAGCTGTATTAAACCCCAAAACAAAAAAATATTATATTGCAGCTTACCAGTTTTTACATGTGGTGGCTGCATTCGTTTTCTATTTTAGGCTTTATTTCCTTAATTTTCACCTGTAGATCTGGTCAGTAAGGCTGTTATTTTGAAACTTCCTTTAACATACCAAACTGTCCAGAAAAAGTAGCAGCTAGAGGGTAAAACGAACCATTTAACAATGACAAGGGTGCTTACAATAGTCCGCTTTTATTCATTTATGTAAAACCTTTATCCCTAAAAGAAAAACAAAAATTGCTGCTGTAACTGCTTGAAAAATGTTAGTTGGAGTTTGGATTTAATTTGTTAGTCATAGCCATAAATATTATAGTGCATCTAACACTACCCTCTCCCCAAACGGACAATGCTACAGCCCATTGCTCCTCCATTCAGAGTGGAGACACCCTAAAACAAGAAGTGTTGTAAAGGCTGGATCACCAGGTGAAAAAAAAGAAAAACAGGAAAAAAGTTGAAAAGAAAACAAATGTAGCCATATCTAATGATTTGTAATCTGCAATACATTACATTTTTGGTTTTGGGTTTAAAGAGGTTGTAAACACCCGTGAAAAAAAAAAAAACCTGCAAGACAAAGGCATAATGAGCTCATTATGAAATACTTACCTTAGAACGAAGCCTTACAGCAGTGTCTGCATACCGCTGACATGGCCGACATCTACCACCGGTGTTTCTTCCGGATTTGCGGACTCTGGCACTTTGATTGGCCGGAGTCGCAATGACGTCACTCATGTGCGCGGGAGCCACCGGTCACAGTGCACATGCATAATCGGCACAGTATGCAGTAAATATCTCCTAAACAGTGCACGTTTAGGAGAGATTTACAGTACCTGGCCCGCCACTGCTAAATGCCCAGCCCGTCAGTGCATGTGATGAATTCACGTGCACCCGACCCCCGCAGACATTTTAACCCCTTCACGCCGACCGTAGGCAAATATGCGGCCTCGGCTTGAAGGGGTTGTACCAGGTAATACCTGTAGCTACATGCATCATCCCAGTACCGTTTTTTAGAGCCAGCGCATGGCTTTCTTGGGATAACAACTGATGCGGCTAAAAAGGCGATCGGCTGTAATACCAAGCAGTGGGAGGGGACACCCCCCTCCCGCAAACCTTCAGCGGCTTGCCCGGGCTCTCCCCTCCCACCAGGAGCCCTGAGTGACCTGCCGTTATGTTCGCTGGGTGGCCAGAGTCCCGAATAAAGCTAGAATCGGCTTCAATCGAGTCTCGGATCTAGTAACCCAGAAACGATTTCATGACATAAGTTCCAGTTTACAGAAGACTTAAAAGGCGCCAAATTAAAAAAAAATTACAGTATTCAAAACAGCCAAAGTTGGCGTTTTGAAGGCTTTTAAGTGCAAAGGAGGGATTTGGGGTCTTATAGACCCCAGATCCCTCCATAAAGAGTACCTGTCACTGCCTATTACTGTCACAGGGGATGTTCACATTCCTTCTGACAGCAATAAAAGTGATCAGAATTATTTTTTTTAAAAGGGACAGTGTAAAAAAGAAAAAAAGAAATGTAAAAAAATATTTAAAGCGCCCCATCCCTCAGTGTTTACACAGCTGGGGGGGCTGTGTGATGTGCAGGGGGGGGCTGTGTAATATGCAGAGGCGCCTGTGTAATATGCAGGGGGGGCTGTGTAATGTTAAGAGGGCCAGAGGTGCGGGGGCTGTGTAATGTTATCTTCATTAGCAGGAGAATGCAGCCCTCCAACAATTCACATACATTGAATCCAGCCCTTCAGTGGAAAAGGGTTGCTGACCCCTGCTATAGTGTATACTAAAACAAAAAAATTTACTGTGCGACGCTAAAGCCGCTGCTGTGCCGCTGCTGCAGAGGCTGTACATATATATATATATATATATATATATACACACATACACACACACACACACACACTTATAGCCTAAGGACAGAAAGCAGTTAATACAAAACCGAATTATTTTTTTCAATTTGTTTAGTTCTGTTTAGTTTTAAATGAGGGGAGGAGCAGAACAGCACAGAAGAACCATAAAATAGAGTGCTGCATGTTGTGATTTTTAATGTGTGCTCTACAAGTGCACTTGAAAGTCGCTGTGTGCTGTTGTTCTGAGTGTGGTTTTGTCTTGAATAGGGACTATATGACCCTGGTCTTCTAAATTATTTACAAAAAAATTTAAATAAAAAAATAATATATATGAGATATATATATATATATATATATATATATATATATACAATATATATATATATACACACACACACACACTATATATATATATATATATATATATATATATATATATATATATATATATATATATATATACATACACACACACACTTCAAAACTGCCCTGTGACCTTAGCCTAATTCTCCTGGTGGCTACACAATGAGAAGGAAAGTTTCAGCTTTAAGGTCTCCTCACCTAGCTGACAGCCGGCATTCCAGAAGGGCTGTGGGTTGTAATTGCTGGAATCCACTCTGTAGGATGAAGGGTAGATGCGAGAGAGCTGGTGCTGGTTGAAACGAACGAACTGCGCTGGCTTCTGCTGAAGGATTTGATGTGCTTTTGTCTCGCTAAAAGACGAAACCTGCCAGCTGCAAGATACTGTGGAAAGAAGAGAAAATCAAAACATGTCATGATCATCACTTCAAGTCAATGCATTCTGGTACAAGGTTGTTTCTACTGTCCTGAAAAGTCCTATCATAATAACATGGCATGAGAAATGTTACTATGCTGGTCAGTGACTAGAATACAAAAGCTACGGGATAACAATGGCCTACAATGGTTTGTTATGTGGAGCTGCTGGAACCTCTGTCCCCAATTCCTGTGCGAAGAACATTTTCAGATGACCTTGACTTACATATGTTGTCAAATTTCTTCTCATACTTAGAAAATGTACTGCATTTTCTGGCTCTGTGTCCCTTCTAAATTCAGGATGTAAGATTGTAAACATTGGGAATAAATTCAGTCAGGCTTCACGGGTGATAGAAAATGCCTACAGGTATGGCATTTGCATTAAGCAATATTTCTACAAACAACACAGTGGGGGTTATTTACGAAAGGCAAATCCGCTTTGTACTGCAATTGCACTTGAAAGTGCAGTCGCTGTAAATCTAAGGGGTAGATCTGAAATGAGGGAAGCTCTGCTGATTTTATCATCCAATCATGCGCAAGCTAAAATGCTGTTTTTTTTATTTTCCTTGCATGTCCCCCTCTACAGCGACTTTCAAGTGCACTTGTAGTGCAAAGTGAATTTGCTTTTCGTAAATAACCCCCAGTGATTTTTAAACACTGCTATTTGTAAATAGCTGCGGCCGGCAGCATTCATATGTAAATAAAGGCGACATTCATATGTATATCATGCCCCCCTGCAGTGAGGAGATGATGTGCTGTAACCTCTAGCAACCCATCAGTGAGCAGTAATACTGCACAGTAATCTATAGCAACCAATTAACAAGCATAAATCATTTGCTGTAACCTCTAGCAACTAAACAGTGAGCCATAATGTGTGCTGCAACCTCTAGCAACCAGTCAATAATAAAGACGACCCTGACAATGGCAGCAATCTATCCGTTATAGCAGGGGTCTGCAAACTATGGCCCTCCAGTTGTTCAGGAACTACAATTCCCATCATGCCTAGTCATGTCTTTGAATGTCAGTGTGTTACAATGGCTCATGGGATATGTAGTTCCCCAACAGCTGGAGGGCCATAGTTTGGAGATCCCTGCGTTATAGGATAGAATGATTCTGGGTGATTTAGCTGTGCACAGGACCATTTCGCCCACAAAGATGTCTACTGGTGGTATTTTGATACAATTCTTGAATAGTGCTTAGAATGCAGACAATGTACTTACTAATAGCAGCAAACAAAAGTTTTTTTGGCCCATTATGTATTTTTTGTTCAGCTATCACAAATTCCAAACCTTACCTATCAAGATGCCACAAGACTGCTGTTATTTTAACCATGACAGATCACGGTCATAGTAGAAGAGTGAATTTAAAATATATGTATATTTAGCGCACCCCAGACAGGGCTGGCTATATTATCGCAGGTTCTATTTCCTATTGGATGCATGGTGGCCAGTCACACAGCAGTTTCTCAGTCTCTTCACTAAATAAACAGGCAGAAAGTACCTTTTTGAGATTTATTGTTCAGGAATACCTGGATATGGAATAGGGTAAGCCTTGGGATACTCCAGGACTAGTGCCACTTTGACAGAGGACTCTTTGTAATATTATTATTATAATACACGATTTATATAGCGCCAACAGTTTACGCAGCGCTTTACAAAGTGTGTAAAGTATGTAATACTTTTACTTTTTGTAATAATAAAGTATGTAATAGCAGTTAACCTTCTCTAGATAGTCCTCTAGAGGAGAAGGCAGAGCTTCAAGGGATCCTACACTGGAAACAGCCCCGAGCCACCAATCTGAAGCAGTCTCTCAAAGAAGAGGTAAAGCAGCATCAATCTCTCTAGGATCTCTTCCTCTATGGCCTCTACACACTATGTCAATGTATACATGTATGCCTCCTTCCAGTATAAGCCAGACTCTGCTTCATGAATCTCCAGGCCAGATCCTCAACAGACTTTCTCTTGACCATTCTCCACACTTTAGCAGTAGGCCTCGAGCTCTAAATGAGCCAGGGCCCCAAAAAACCTCCTTCAGGCCTCAGCAAATAACCCAGGAGGGCAGACAGCCCCTCCAGACTGGGTCTCTCTCCACCGGTGCAAAGGACCCTGCTGCTCTAGGCTCCAGAGTATTTATGCACACCTCAGTCACCCTGCTGGTCACTCTCTCGACCATGGATTGGCTGAGGTTGCATGAATATTCAGCCCAGGGTCTGCCTCTCCCAACCCACTATATTCCAGAACTTACTGGAATGTAGTCTGAAGTAGGTGAACCTGCAGCCAGCAGAGCCCAGAAAAGCCAGCAACAATCAAATCCTGCTGAACTGACTATAGAGGAGCTAAAAACTACGTTTACTGATGCCAATTAGCAGCCTTAATAAGAGTGCGCTACATATGGGAAAAAATGGTTTCCTGTAGAATATAAGGGAAGGGTAAAAAATGAGAGTAATCATTTAAAGAACTTAATCTAATTGAAAGTCAGGATATTGTTTTTCAAAGGGGCAGTTGAACTAGCTAAATATTTGCGCTCTCCCACACACATCTTGCAAAGATGGAGGATTATCATGCAATCCAGGACTCTAGTAGGCTGTAGTACAAAAGTTCAACAAAATGTGTTTTTCGCAGTCATGATGAAAGTCATATCAGTTGGATTATCCATGTATGCGATATCAGGCATGTAACATGCCAACTTCAATCATAAGTTTTACATTTGTCTTGGATAGGTTGAAGGGTTAGAACCTCTGTCAGGTTTTTATTGCCACAAGTGACCCTATTCAGGGGGATTTCCCTTCAATTTCTATCAGAACAGGAAGTGTTGTTAAATCTCCCCACAGACACGGATGGTACTTTTTTTTTATTGTGGTCTTTGACCTCCTGTCTTGATGACAACCATAACCCTCATTACTCCTAGAAGTGTCACTGGGACAGGAAATGAAGGAGACTCATTGATATGGTCAATTACATAAGTAATAATCTGGCATTTTAACTCTTTCCCTTTCCAAATGACCCAAAACAAGTCAGGCCTTAATAGAAAGGACCTTTACAATAAACTAGATCCTTTTAGCACTTGCAATGGCTGCCACTTACTTTCTGTATCCACATCGTGGATACCAACTGACTTTGTGTATTTCACCAAATCTGACAGCGCCCTTGAAAGCTTCATTGTCTTCTTTTGCCTGTTCATCCTAAGAGACAAAAGAAAGATTATTCATTATCCAATATAGGGTTTGAAAAGCTTGATAGAGCAGAAAACAGGTGATGTCTTTATACCTGCTGTAATGTAGAGATGTTCTGGCCAAGCTTCCCTGCTGTTCCAAACTATCATCACCGTCTTCTAAACTTGTACACTTTTTAATACGTCCACCCTTTTTCTATAGCAAAAAGAAAAAAAAAAACTCAGTTTAGTTGTGTGGCACCCTCTAGTGTGCTATTAGCGTGAGTGCAGGAAGATTTTTACACTGACTAATGTTTAAAACATGTGAGTCTTAATCTGGGTAAGGCTTATTAGCGTTTAGGGTTGGATGACTCATGCAGGCAGCTCTCTGGTATCTCCCCCTGGTTTTGGAAAGTTGGAGAACATTCTGGAAGCTGAAGGATGGAGGCTAGGAGGCTTGTTTTGCATATTTAGAGGAACTTAGCCAATCCTAAGTGAGCCCTTAAATATGAATGAGTCATGCCAGCAGGGGAGTCAGGTGGGAGATGGAGTTCTGAGGGGACTGTCGGGGGCCCTTAAGACGAACCCTCTATTCTGGGAGATTGGGATGCTCAGCCTCAGGCGGGGTCAGGAACTTGCCTGGGAGGATACTGACAACAAGAGAAGCTTGGAAGGAGTCTTCCCTGAGAGGCAGTGGGAGCAAGGATGACAGTGTGACTACTACAGCATGGTGCAGGTACTTACAAGGGGAGAGACTGCCATTCGAAGCAGGTCTTTCTGGAAGATGGCGGTGTTCTTAAATCTTCTGTAACCTTGCCCTGGGAGATCTCCGGAGAGTCAGCGGGGTAGAGTGGTGACGAAGAGTCAGCGGGGTAGAGTGGTGACGAAGAGTCAGCGGGGTAGAGTGGTGACGAAGAGTCAGCGGGGTAGAGTGGTGACGAAGAGTCAGCGGGGTAGAGTGGTGACGAAGAGTCAGCGGGGTAGAGTGGTGACGAAGAGTCAGCGGGGTAGAGTGGTGACGAAGAGTCAGCGGGGTAGAGTGGTGACGAAGGGTCAGCGGGGTAGAGTGGTGACGAAGGGTCAGCGGGGTAGAGTGGTGACGAAGTGTCAGCGGGGTAGAGTGGTGACGAAGGGTCAGCGGGGTAGAGTGGTGACGAAGGGTCAGCGGGGTAGAGTGGTGACGAAGGGTCAGCGGGGTAGAGTGGTGACGAAGGGTCAGCGGGGTAGAGTGGTGACGAAGAGTCAGCCGGGTAGAGTGGTGAAGAAGAGTCAGCCGGGTAGAGTGGTGAAGAAGAGTCAGCCGGGTAGAGTGGTGAAGAAGAGTCAGCCGGGTAGAGTGGTGAAGAAGAGTCAGCCGGGTAGAGTGGTGAAGAAGAGTCAGCCGGGTAGAGTGGTGAAGAAGAGTCAGCCGGGTAGAGTGGTGAAGAAGAGTCAGCCGGGTAGAGTGGTAAAGAACAGTCAGCCGGATAGAGTAGTGAAGAACAGTCAGCCGGGTAGAGTGGTGGAGAACAGTCAGCCGGGTGGGCTGCTGGAGAACAGTCAGCCGGGTGGGCTGCTGGAGAACAGTCAGCCGGATGGGCTGCTGGAGAATAGTCAGCCGGGTGGGCTGCTGGAGAACAGTCAGCCGGGTGGGCTGGCATTTCCTGCAGTGGTATAAATGGGACCAGTGTCTACAAGGGAGTTGTAGGTACTCCATGATGCAGTTTACAACACTTTGTGTTACTTCCTAATAGGGACTGAGCATTCCTAGCCTGTAAGGGGCTGTTGCTGATCTAACAGAGACTGTTAGCTACTAAAAGTGGAATCAATTGGAGTTGCACAGAGTAAAGGAGAAGAATCAATTGGCGCTGTATATAGGGAGGAAGTTGTCCCTGATTTTGTTGCTATCAAGTTGGGCCACCCCCATAATTCCTATCCACATCCAAGTTATTACCCCCTAAAAAAAAACAAAGCTCAAGGACTCTTCACAGTGTCTGAATGAAAGCTGAAGATGTTGTGCTCCTGGCTGTGTCATCTGCAACCCCTATGGGGGTAGACAGGTGAAACAGTTTTATTAGTTTCAAAACTCTGTTCAATTCATACTGAGCAAAAACAAACTTTTCCTTAGAAATGTTGAAACTGGTCCCACACAACTTACAATTTTTGGTAGCGACAGGACAGTTAAACCACATTACAATTTCTTATATCATAAATGAATGCCATGTCACACTAAGGATCTTACTACTGACAAAAACTTGCCAGAGGTAGGATCACTCCTCTGCCTGCATGCATCACTCTCCCGCTGGCTTGAGGAGCAAAGCGACACCTTCACGCCGATGACTTTTGCAGTGTTTTTAGCAGTTGATTCATACACTCTCCAGCAATTCTGTTGCTGGGGAATTCTTGCTAGAGATAGGATTGCTAATGTGACATGGCCCTATTTTCAAGTTCCTGTGTCTGAAGGCCTGCTGTGTCCATAATGGGGGGGTCCCAATCACCTTGCTAAAATTTGTATGCATGTTCTATTATGGACAACTCAGCAGATGTAGCCGGAAAAGTAAAAAAGTAAACTCAGTGTGTATATGCAGTAAAGTATGCTTGTACTCGGAGTCAATCTGTGGACAGTATAGGAAAGAACAAAGAGAAAGAGAGAACATTGACCTGAGGTGTCCCGGGGTCACGTGGTCAGTATGCCTAAAAGGGGGCATACCCAAGTATGAAATGAAAAGTAAAAGAAAAATGGAATGGGTGGGATACAAGAGCCTATGGACCACAAATGGAGGAGGCAAAAGAGGGCAGGCTTTAGGCGGCCTGACTCCGCCTACAAAAACAGGCTGCACATGCTCAGTTTGGCGTGTATTGCTGGAGTGTTTTTTTTCTTGGGAGGGTGCATGTGATCAGCACAGGGCCAATCAGCACTGTCCAGACAGAGGGTCAGGGGTCCTGCAGCCTCATAGGACAATCAGGGGAGAATGTAAACTCCTCCTGCAAGCTTTAACCAGACACTGATAGAAGTAAAAAGACTGCTCTAACGGCTGATGAGAAAAGGCATTTAGCAATTTATATTTACTAAAACTATTGCATTTCCATGTTCTGTGGGGACCAGATATAGTGAATGCAGGGGTTTAGCAACACTAACCTATACAAAAAAAAAAATTTTGTTGCCAAGACATTTTCACATACGGTGCCTTAAAAGTCCAAATCGTTTACTTTCACTTGTTCAGATATTTTATATAATCTAGGATAGACTACCCCTAACCCTCACCTTGTGCTTAGAAAAACTTCCCATCAAGGAACGACTGTGACGCTTGTTGGGACTGGGCTCTTCTCCAGATTCCAGTTCTTCCTCCATTTTACTCTGAAAGACAGATATCCCTATGTTAGTCTGGGCACATGTAACATTGATCATTTTAGAAAAGAAAATTAACATTTAATGGCTAAATGGTTTAATTCTGGAAATAAGCACAATGACAGCAGTGCTGATTGCTGGTGGCTTGGCAAACTTTCTACACCAAAACCTACTTTCTGGTATCATCCAGTTCAGTTTTCACAGCAAAATATTAAACTGAACTCCAGTTTAACCTTCATTTTTGAACAGCTGTACAGTCACCACTTCTATACTAAAATTCCTTACTCCGATTTCACTGCACACTATGAGTTTCTCACAGTATGCATTAGAAGCTGCAGCAAGTAAGATAGAGCCTGCAGATTTTCTGGCTAGAGGGCATCCAGAATCATCCTAGCCCTTAGCGCCCCCCTTCCTGACTGGCTGCCCCTGGCCTAACCTTTTCATTGATGTTTTTGGTTATGGAGACTCAGCGTCACATATGCAGGCTACCACAGACATGTTTCTGCACCCTGATCCAGAGGGGCAGCCAAGTACATACAGTATTTCTCAAACATTCTGTAGGTTTTCCAAATGCTGAAAAGATTTTATATCAATTTAGCTCAGAACAGTCTTGATTATTCAAGAATCCACCACTAGGGTGCACTGTGGCTTTTTAGAATACTGCTGCCGTATCATTTCATAGCTCCCTCTTCCTAGGAACAGTCCCTATAATGGAACCAAAGCCTTCAGTCCTTCTTCCACAGCTGTCACCCGTATGTTCCACTGTACATATTGTACTATTTAACTATTGCTAAAATGTTTATGATGCTTTAAATTTTATGTAAAATCATTTAGGTAATAACACATTTTCAGATGCTAGTATAAAAGGAAAATAGTGAAGGATTTAAAATATAACTTCAAAACAAAAACTTTTCTTTTCTTTATTTTTAAAGAATCCGGAGGCTGCCATTTCTGACCTCTGCTTTGAAAATGCTAGCTGCTTGATCCAGCGAGACACTGATCTGGGGAGTCCATACATACAAAATACAACATATACAGGGAATTAAATACAGCACACAGAACATAAGAAGTGGTACTGTGCAGGGTCCATACACCAAGAATTGGAACATATACGGAGAATGATGCACAGCATACTCTCAAAGTTTTTGTTACTCTAAATACATTTTTTTTAAAGCATGTTCTACAGCACATTGCTTGTGCTGTGTAATTTGGGCCCTTGTATAAGCTAAAATACCTGTCTGATTTAGCCTGGTTCAGCCATCCCCCCATAAACTGACCACGGTTTATCATGGCTGCTGAGCCCTGGAAGCGTGGTCAGTTTACATGCCTCCGTCATCCTCAGCCATGCTCTGGCCTCCTTTCCCCCCCTCCCCTCCTGTCTGATTTTACCAGTGCTGCTCTGCTCCTCGCCCCTTCCCTTCTGGCTGCTATAAAGCCTGTTTAATTCATACCATCCCATCTGTTAAATAACAATGTGTCCCAGTGTCTGTGCTGTATAAAAAAGATGCCGATTTCTACATTATTTCAGAACGTCTCCCGGCACTCACGTGACTGCTTGTCTCTCGCCTCCTCTCCTCCCCGGGTGATGTCATCGGAAGTGCTTGACCCCTCCCACTGTAGTTGTCAGCCCAGGAGAGGAGAGAGGCGAGCAGTAACATGAGCGCTGGGAGACGCTCTGAAAGAAGGTAGAAATCGTAATTTTTTTATACAGCACAGACACTGGGACACATATTGTTATTTAACAGATGGGATGGTACGATGATAATATAGTGATGTAGCCAGGAGTGGACTGCGGTTATTGTTTATCGCTCTTAAAAGGGGACACTTTGCTGATAATCACAGTACATTATCTCTCATTAGTATTAGAAGGTATTATGAATCAGCTCGGGGTACTACTTTAACACAGGAAATATTCACTTGTATCCACAAATAGTTTTTCCAAGGTATTCCATTGCGACAGTGTTTATTGTTGTGATTTGTCATTATCCAATGTTACTGCTGCAAGTGTTATTTCAGCCAAGTCTTTGTTACCCGCAAGATATGGCTGAATCATCCTTGATTTAAACCTCTCTTGTCAAATAAGAACATACATCATCAAGCAACCCCAAGGGAGCAGTGCTACTGTGGCTTTACAACCACTTTAAGGACTGGCCCATAGCAGATATACTGCTACAGGGTGGCCCTCCTGTGCAGAATGACATTGACTTCCGCCTATGGGGCGCGCGTGCATGCCACCGGTGGCCTGCTTCTGCTGATTAATCACAGCAAAAGCCGATCTTGATGTCTGCCGGCATCTGCCGATCGTCAGGCAGACACACAGAGATCTGCCTATGTAAACAATTTATTCTTGGATTTTTACATTTAAAACCAGTGGTGGCTGGTGGTATATTTTTTTGGGGGAGCAGCAAACGGTGCACAGCCCAAACCCCCCCCCCCCCCGGTCGGTCGTCACCCGCAACACTTATACGCCGGGCGACAGGCGGCCGGCTTTCCCTGCATCTTCTTCTCGCCAGTACGGCAGTGTTCTTACCATGCGCCTCCTTCCTCGGCCAATAAGGTAGCTTCTCCTTTCAGCCAATCTGGAAACGGGCCTCAGGACCCGCTTCCTGATTGGACAGGAGGCAAAATCAGTGTGACAATAGCGAATATTCATTCACTATTGTCACACAACTAGGTGGGCTTTGGGCGCATTGCTCTGTGCCCTGAGCCCACCCTTTTTTTGAAGCCTATTAGACCTTCTGGCTCTAATCACATGCTTCAAAAATTTAAATCCATGAGCCTGGCGCCCTGCATGTAAATCAGGGGGGAGGACACATGGATGGGGGGGGGGTGGCACCTTTGCACCCCTAACGCATGGGCCCCCACTGTTTAAAACAGAAAAAGTAAAGTTTACTCAGAAGAAAGGTATAGTCATATTATAAACCAGGGGTCACCAAACCTTCTAAGCAAAGAGCCTGTTAATTATCCTTCAAAATGTAGAAGGCCCAGACTGTGGCCAGCTGGGGTGGAAATTTTCCGAGCATCAGTGGAAGTAAACATCACCACATTTGGTATTAGGTGGAGGAATAGTACCCCATCATTGGGAGAAATAGTGCCCCATTGCTGATGCCAATGGGAAAAATGGTGCCCCATTGCGAATGTCAGTGCCTCGTATCAGTGGGGGAATAGTGCTCCAAGGGCCAAATAAAGGCAAGCAAAGGGACACATCCGCCCCCTGGGCCACAGTTTGTAGACCACGATTATAAACCATAGACAAAAAGCTTTTATAACCTGCAGCAGTCTGCTTTGCAAGGGGTCTCCTTCACTGCAGCTGGGAACAAGGTTTCAATCAACGGGCTTTGTGCACCAGGACAGATATATCTGATGGGCAGAACTGCATTTTGTGTAATGGCTGGTGGCACTTATGCCCAGAACATCATTGGCCCCTTCCCTGCACTTTTATTGGGTTTCTTTTATTCCAAACTCCAAAAGTAAACAGCAGATAGCTAAATAGCTTATCATTTTCCATGTATATTATTGAGTGTTCACCTGGAGACTGTCATTAACAGTATCATTAGCTGGTGCTAACACGACCCAAATCCTTACAACAGTTCTGACATGTGCCAACATTAGAATAAGCAACAGCACATCAGATACTTTACTTTGCCGATAAATCCCTTTTTAATCAAATATTCCAACAGAAGCTCCGGCTCTTTGTGGGCAATGCCGTGTTTTCATCAGGGAGAAGTACATTAAGCATTGCATATTGTTTTAAAACAAAGAATTATAAGCCCTTAGATCCCCGCATGCCAGGCTAGTCAAAGAGCTTAGTGCAGCTCGCCATGCTAACTAACTCAAATGTAAATTCTGCATCTTAATAACCAGCTCTTAAGTAGCTTAATTGCTAATGAGAAAGAGAGCGGGGAACGTGGAAGTAAGGTAGATGAGATGTCTGGTGTCTGATTGATAAAACCCGTGTGAGTATTTTATTACATCATGCTACCTATTTGTGTGTCCTGAGTACTTTAATTCAAGCTATTGCAATTAACTTTGTCTGGCGTTCTCTGACTATATAGGAAGATCATTTTTTCCCCTGTTCTTGTACCAGGCACATTTTTGTCTGCTGGGAGTGGTAATTGCCAATTTAATGTGTTCCGATCTCAAGGGTACAATGCTGGCTTGTTCTGAATATTTAATCAGCTTGGTGTCATACAACGAAGGAAAATTTCATAGGGGTCTATTTATGGCATCAACATTGATGCCAGTCATTAACATGGATGGCTGTTGACAGTAAACTGGCTGATTACTGAATATGTTGTGTGAGCATGTTCGATGTTATCTCACATTATGAACTTTTACTCGACAAGTCCATCTACAATTAGGTGTAACCTTTAGGAGTTGGTCAGTTATGATCTGTTTTTTTTGACGACTTCAATTGACCTGAAACTATGTATTTATTCTCCAAGAGTAATCTACACACATCCACTACTTAATGGCCCTGTAACCTAATTTTTCATAAAATTGTTTCTTGCTGTGGAAGGTACTTTTTTGGAGTTAATACTTATCTGAATTTCTGCCATTTTTCCATTTGTTTGGAATGAGCAGTGCGTGTTATTTGCGGTCATGTGCGCTACCTACGCACACTGCAAATCCCATAGTCCATCTCAGGAGTGAGCGATAGAGGGTGGCTACATTCCTACATACAGTGGGACCTTGAGACCAAAAGTAGCCACTCTCTAACAGGAAGTCTGATCAAAGTAGCAACAAAAAGGAATTTTGCAGAAGGCTGAGAGCAATGGAAGGTACTTTTTTTTTAGTTCATACCTGAATAAAACATTTAAAAAAAAAGTTGTGTGTTACTTTTTTCTGTAGAGTTCAAAGCAACAGGTTCATATAAATGAGGTTCTATCCCTTTGCACATCCAGGGAAGTGTCAAGCTCTCAACAATCCATTCTCTAGGCTCATTATACATGCTATCCCAGTGTTTCCAGATTGCTTCACCCCTCTGCATCCTTAAATCTTTACAGGCTCTTTGTTGGCTGGTGTCATAGCTTACACAGGTTCGATGAGGTTACGGCCACAACCTCGCATAACAGAGTTCAAGCCTGGAAAATTGCTGCTCAGACTGGTTATTTTGTGGGACTATGTTGTAATAGCAGAAGAAGGGGAGTATAAAGTTGGCCACACATGGGAGTACATTTTGACAGGTTCTTGAGGAACCAGTCAAAGCAAGGGCCATAAAGACATGGATGAGCGAGGTTGGGGTGGAGTAACTTGACTGGCCTGCACAGTCCTGAACTCAACCCGATAGAACACCTTTGGAAAGAATTAGAGTGGAGACTACGAGCCAGGCCTTCTTGTCCACATTCGTTTCTGACCTCACAAATGCGTTTCTGGAAGAATGGTCAACTATTCCCATAGACACACTTATAAACCTTGTGGACAGCCTTCCCAGAAGAGTTGAAGCTATTATAGCTGCAAAGGGTGGGCCAACTCAATGTTGAACCCTACGGATCAAGACTGGGATGCCATTAAAGTTTATGGGCGTATAAAGGCAGGGGGTCTCAATACCTTTGGTAATATAGTGTATTTATTTTTACCTCACCCTATAGGAATTCACATTTATGGCCATGAAACATACTTTTAGATTACTGTAATAAAGGTTTAATTTCATCTTGGTGGCCTTTGGTTCACCCTCGTCCAGTTTGAATTGAAAAATGCACTAATGTAAAACGCATATTGAGTTTTCAGTTCATTTTTGATGCTTTGCTATTGACTACTACATAACGCACATTTTTCCAAAAATGCACAAAAAAATTAGTAAGCAAGATTTTTCTAAAATAAAAACACATTTCCCCCTACTGCAATGCACTGGTGTGAAGAGCTTCATATATTATTATGGTAACTAGTTTTCATGCACTTTTAGCACACTGCGTTTTAGCACATGTAAAATGTAATGACGTGGCCAGCCCTAATAGGTGTATATAATATAATCATGTTACACCTATGTTAATGCTTAGGAAACATCCTGTGCCAACTGAAGGGCACCTGCACTGCATTTTTGAATGCAAAAGGATACATGTTTATGTAGGACTAATGCCACGTACATACAATCAGACTTTGACGGACTAGGTCTGGCGGACTGGAATCCGTCGGACAATTCGATCGTGTGTGGGCTCTAGTGGACTTTTCATTCCCAAACGTCAGACTGACCTAGAAATAAAACATGTTTAAATCTTTCCGAAGGGACTCGAGTCCGGTCGAAAAATCTAGTCGTCTGTGTGCTAGTCCGACAGACAAAAACCGACGCTAGGGTAGCTATTGGCTACTGGCTATGAACTTCCTTATTCTAGTCTGGTCGTACGTCCCCACATTCAAATCCGTCAGACTTTTGGAGTGATAGTGTGTGGGCAAGTCCGTTCACTTGAAAGTCCAGCGGACCTCCGCTGCAAAGTCTGTTGGATAGTCCGCTGGACCAAGTCCGTTGGAAAGTCCGCTCGTGTGTACGCGGCATTAGAGCCAAAAGGTGCATAGGGACTGCTTGATCAAAATTTTTACATTGCCCTTGCTGTCAGCAGTTTGCGTCTTGGTAGCACATCTGCTTGCAATAGGACAGTTGAAGCAATATGAAGTGCAGCAGTCTGCAGGTACCCGATTGCCTGCCAACAACACATAAAGATATGCTACATGCAGGCACAGGGTTTGATAACGTATAAATAACTGAACTTGAATCACAGATTCAGGCTGCTGGCACACAGTGATGATTATTTCAATTTAAGAAAGATTTGCCAAACATTCCTAGAGCAGTCAATGCCTATCCATAATGCATGAGAGATCTGTGCTGACATGTATCAATGAGGGATGTGTTGTAAGAATGATGAATAATGAATCAAAAAATAAAATCAAACCCAGGTTAAACGCCTTTACTTGACAAGTCTGTCTGGAAAATGTCCAGGTCCAAATCTGTACAAAAAGGTAGTGTAATGTACTTTTGTAATACTCTTTTTGAAATAGAATGGATGGATCGGTTCTGAAATTTAACTTGAGGCCAGCTAATACCAATCCGAAATAATACAGACATAGCAAGATCTATTGTATAACCATATGCCATTTTGAACAAAACTATACATAACCCTAAATATGCAATTTATGATTAGTTTGAGAAACTATTATACTATATTATACTATATTTCAGATTCAAAACTCCAAGTAAAGGTTTTCCAATATTTTAAAAGATGTCACCCCAGAACCTGTTACGCTGTACTCTTTGCTCCAGTTTGTTATGTTGTTTGGTCTATCTATGGATTAAAAATTATTTTCTGTACACTCTTGCCACTGGTGTATACAGAATTGTGGTTATTTTTTCTGTACATTGGCTCCTAGTGTACATATCTTAAAATAAACTAATAAAAATCATTGAACAAGAAAATGTCTAACCACTAAGTGATCCTTTCTCTTCAAAAAAGTGAAATGGTGTCTTCAACCACATATGAACTTTGGCCAGGTCTTGGCATTCTTGATGAGCGAGATGTGCCTGGCAATAACAGTTTAGCCACTGTCACAAATAAAGACCTGCATCTAAACACTAGTAACATAACTGGATTGACCTGCAATGTGACAGCCAGCAGAACACCTCTGAAGTCTCAAAGTTTAGAGTGTATCCTCCACGATCCTAGGATGGCCAGGAGTCACCACAAACACAGGACAGATACAGGAAGGCTCTTAATACAATATTACTGCACTGCACTTCTCCTCCATAGTGATGTCATTGGTATGGTCCCATATTGCGAGTCTTTCAACTGCCCTAATATTTTCCAATGCATGATGGTGTCTATGTAGTGCTCCTATTTCCCTTGTGGATAGAACCAGTGTCCCACAAACTGGAGTCATACTCATAATGACCGATTCAAGATATACTGCAGTACTGCTAATAAAATAATAAACCACCCTACAGTCAGTGGCTTGGGAGTCACAAGAGACACATAGGTCCTGAAAAGTTTGCTCGGACAGAAACTTTGCGAGGGCCAAGTGTGCTGAAAGTGGAGTTTTATTTTACCTTTCATAGATCAAAAACGTGCTAAAGGTTCCATGCACTTCTTATATACACATATACAATATATCAACCATGTATAGGAAGAGAAGGGAACCTATAACAAGATCTCTCTCTCAGTTGCTGCTGATTTGTCAGATGCACATCAGTGATGCGAATCTCAAGTTCCACCACATACCAAAGGTGCTCTATTCAGTGCCATCTTAAGAGCATTATAGGGCCCCGGGCAATACAGTGCACTGGGGCCCTGTCTATACAATCACACACGAGAATAAAAATGCAAATTATCAATAAGGCTATATTTATTGGTACTTCCAACAAAATCAGTGTTTAAACATTAACACAACATTTGGACAATATAACACAAGCTTGAAAAGCAAGAAATTGAAAAACAAGAAATGACAGATTGAAATGGGGGGGTGGCAGCAGTGGTACTTGGGGGGAGGTGGCAGCGGTGGTACTGGGGTGGTGGCAGCGGTGGTACTTGAGGAGTGGTGGCAGCAGTGGTACTTGAGTGGTGGTGGCAGCGGTGGTACTTGAAGGGGGGTGGTAGAAGTGGTGGTACCATCCTCTCCCCCCACCACTGATCTCATCCCTATCCCCCCCATTACTTCTACAACAGAGGTGATAGGGGTGGGGGATAGGAATGAGATCAGTAAGAAGCATAGGTGGTGGAGGTTGGGATCGATTGCTCAGCAAAATGACACTTGATTGACTTACCGTCAATGAATCGATTCCCCAGTAATTTTGTCACCGTGCCTTGTCACGCTAGGATGCCTTGCCTCATGGGTAGACGCCAGTACAGGTACTCCACGCAGCCGCAGACTGGAGAGCTCCTCCCCCACTTTCTCTCATTTGGCGTCAGCAGGTCTGCTGACTTAATTTTATAGTGTCCACCCCGCCTCCCTACATTCACTATGTCTCTGGATAGGCGGGGGTGGTCCACAGTCTCAGCGCTGCCTCTGCCTTCTCCGTCTCCGCTCGGCGGGCGTAAGCCCCCCTCCCCGTGGCAGACGAACAGCAGCCAGAGTGGACTGTGGACACACACTCACACAGTGATAGGACAGTCAGCCGGTCAGGTTGGCCCCTCACACTGGCAGGTGGCGGGCGTGCCCCTCACATGGCGAACGGGCGGCCCTGAATTGGAGGAACTACAGGGCCCAGTCGCAAGTGCGACTGTTGCGACCCTGATAATTCTGCCACTGCTTGGCTGGGGTCGCTGGGCAGGTGGGGCCCCCCAGGCAACTGCCCAGTGTGTCTATGTGAAAAGACAGGGCTGGCTCTATTGCAGTGGTCATCAACCCTGTCCTCAGGGCGCACTAACAGGCCAGGTTTGCAAGATAACTGAAATACATCACAGGTAATATCATTTGCTGCTCAGCGATTGCAGTATTCTAGTCTGCATCTCCCCAAGGTAATACATAAAACCTGGCCTGTTAGTGGGCCCTGAGTACAGGGTTGATGACCACTGTTCTATTGGATTGAGATCTGGTGACTGTGGAGGCCATTGGAGTACGGTGACCTCATTGTCATGTTCAAGAAATCAGTGGTGAGATGATTTGAGCTTTGTGACATGGTACATTATCCTGCTGGAAGTAGCAATCAGAAGATGGGTACACTGTAGTCAGAAAGCGATGGATAAGGTCAGCAACAATACTCAGGTAGGCCGTGGCATTTAAACAATGCTCACTTGGCACTAAGGGGCCAAAGTGTGCCAAGAAAATATTCCCCACACCATTACACCACCACCACCAGGCACTAAGGGGCCAAAGTGTGCCAAGAAAATATTCCCCACACCATTACACCACCACCACCAGTCTGAACCATTAACACGAGGCAGGGTGGATCCATGCTTTCATGTTTGCGACAAATTCTGACCCTATTATCTGAATGTCGCAGCTGAAATTAAGACTCATTAGACCAGGCAATGCTTTTCCAATCTTCAATAATGCAATTTTGGCGAGCCTGTGCAAAATGTAGCCTTGGGATCCTGTACTTAGCTGACAAGAGTGGCACCCGGTGTGGTCGTCTGCTGCTGTAGCCCATCTGCTTCAGGGGGCGATGTGTTGTGCATTCAGATGGTATTCTGCATACCTTGGTTGTAACGAGTGGTTATTTGAGTTACTGTTGCCTTTCTATCATCTCAAACCAGTCTGCCCGTTCTCCTCTGACATCTCATATTTTCTCATTTTCTCTGTAAACCCTAGAGATGGTTGTGCGTGAAAAACCCAGTAGATCAGCAGTTTTTGAAATACTCACGTCAGCCTGTCTGGCATCAACAACCACGTCATGTCCAAAGTCACTTAAATCCCCTTTCTTCCTCATTTTAATGCTCATTTAGAACTTCAACAAGTCGTCTACACCATGCCTAGATGCCTAAATGCATTGAGTTGCTCCCATGTGATGGCTGATT
The DNA here is from genome assembly GCA_028564925.1 of Lithobates sylvaticus. Classification (NCBI taxonomy): domain Eukaryota; kingdom Metazoa; phylum Chordata; class Amphibia; order Anura; family Ranidae; genus Lithobates; species Lithobates sylvaticus. Next base: position 149,979,293 of record CM053035.1, on the reverse strand, counting down.
AGTAATTTGTGTTACCAAGCAACCCCCATGGGGGCTGCTGGTTTGTTCCATTTCCCATTGGCTATCCCGGTTACTCAGGGCTACCCTTACCTCTGACACCTTGGGTTCCATGCTTTCAGTAAAAAGGTCACACACAATTGTGATGGAATAATATAATTAGTTTACTGAAAAGAGATTTAGTTAAGTGGAGAAACACCTCTCACTATTCACTTATACAAAATAAACAGTTGCAGCAAAGGTATTTACCAAATGTTCACTAACACACACCGAATAAATGGTGCGTGCAGACGCATCTCCAAGTGGGACTGGTGCTTAGGGTGGTAACACCTTGACACTGAGCACTTTCTCACTTCCAGCACGACCGTGCAGACACACTAAACCCACAGCAACTATGCAATGCTAGTAAAACAGTACAACACAGTATAATTACTCAAGAGCTCCCCCTGTAATGTAGTGTAGTCCTTTGCAGGTAACAAACACGAGGCCTTACAGTGACCGGTATAGTCTTTCTTTCTTCAGCTAGCCATATTATACTGCAGTATTTGTATTCCAATGAGTTAGCAGATGGTAAAGTAACAAAGTAATGGATAACAGCAACTCCAGTTATGTAACACACTTATAACTTTCTCCTGTGAGAGTGCACCCGGACCATCAGTCAATATCTAGTGAAGTACAGGCTTTAAGGTCTAGTTGAACACAGTCTATTTAAATAAGACAGCTCTGTGGAACTGCAGGTCTCAGCAACACTATGAAACTGGTCTGTACCGTCTTAAGTGCGTTATGTAAATTCTGGGCAACAGCCCTCTCACCAGGCACGGACAGTAGTAATGCTGCTCTTCTGTGATCTCAGTTCCGATTCCAGGTGCTCCGACACACCGCGTCAGAGCACCAATGAATGATGGTTCTCGTCAGGCTCCTTCAAGCTTCCTGGATCCTCCGACCCAGTCACACGCTGTTCCAGCACTCGGTGTCCAACACCTCTCCGGTGGCATATATATATATATATTTTTTTTTTTTTTACATAGCATATCCAAGGCAAAACTCTTTGAATCCTTTTAGAGAAAAGCAAACACAAATGACTCTTGAAAAAAAAATGCGCCTGAGGGTAAAAATGCGGCCAACATATTTATTGGCTTACTGTACTTAAAATCACAGTAAGGTTTCAAAGCAAAAAGCCCCTTCGTCAAGCAGATTAGGGAGGTGAAGATGTCTTGGAAGCTTGTTCTGTAGTTAGCCATTAAAAGGTATTACTTTTGCTATTTTAGCCCACAGATGTACTACACTTTAATCCATTTCACAGCGAAAGCACTATAACCTTTCACCCTAAAATAATAAGGGAATTGTATAGAGAAAGGAGCACAGCTGACTTGTTCTTCAGTAAGACCCCTAATAACACCCTGTAGTCAGCCTCCAGTTTGTCTCAAATAGTGGACGGCGTAAAAAAATTCTGCTACAGGAAAGGGTATGGCCACCGAGCACATATTTTTAGTGTGTAGCTTATATTTAATTGATTGATGTAAATTTTACACTTTTACAAGTCTGATTTTTTTATTTCAGTAAAGCCCAACTGAACCTACATTTTTAGTTATCTTCTAATAGTGGTATTCAGTCAGGCTGCATAAAATGTAAAGTATGTGTGAGGTTTTTATTACTGCAATACAAAACTTCCCTGTACTGGCACTCTGGACCACTGCTCTTACACAGAGCACTTCTATTTAGGTTTCCAGCGGTCCAACACACCCCATGTACAATGCCCCAATTAACAACGCTGGACAGGAAACATGAGCGTTTGTGATTGGAGCACTGTAGTGGGGATACATCTGATGGCTTAGGAACTGGACATTTGTGTGAGAGCAGCAGTCCGTCTCTCCACTGTGCTGCCATGAAGCAAAGCCGCATGGCATGTGTACACCCTCATCCAGCTGCCTTTGCAGCTTAAAGTATTACAGAAAAAACTGTAAAGGTTACCCATCACCCCTTCCTATGTGATGGGGCTGACCAATCAGAATCTATCTGGTCCAGCAGCAAAGGTCAGAGAAGAGAGAGAAAGAGAGAGAGCAGTGGGGATTTCATATTCCCAGACTGGTGGAGCAGGTGTGGGCAGTGTCGGATTTAAAAGGGGGCAAAAGGGGAAACGGCCCTGGGCCCATGACAGAAGGAGCCCCTCTCTATACAAAAATATTAAACAAAAAAGTATATATATATATGTTGAATAAAAAATAAAAAGATAAAATCTAAAATATCACTTTCTTTCATTAAATGTATCTTGGGAAGTAATTTTTTTACCAACTATTATCTGTAAAAGTTTTTAATCTGGTTTGGTATATTGTATCATTTTTAAAAACGAATTTTGGCAGCTCAAGCAAATCATACAAAGAGAGATATGACTGCCTATGTGTGTGTGTGTACGCTTAACCTCAGAATGAAGTTGTGTCATGCATTTTAAAAATGTGTGACAGTCCTTAAGAATGTAAACCAACTCTGTGCATGAGGGGCCCCCAGAACCTGAAGTGCCCCAGAGCCCCCAAGGTCTAAATTTGGCCCTAAGTGCGGTAGCACTGACAAAAACGAGGATCGCTGGTGGTATGTACAATGGGGACGAGGTCTGGGGTTAGGTCACCTTTTCAGTTTTTCTGAAAATGAAAACTAATCACCAAGCACAAGTGCAAAAAGCATAGAATGATTGTCACCAAGCAATGTCTAGAAGAGAATTAATCACGGTCATTTATGTTGTAAAACACATGGACCTGGAAGATTCACCTGCAGAGAATATTTGCTGAATGTTTTTTTTTATAAAGTATACCTGTAAGATTTACTTTGTACACTCACTTTGCCTCACTGGGATCTATCACAATATTTTTAAGCAAGCCTTTGCTTTAAACCCTTTCCTTTGTGATGCCCATTAGTTAGTATTAAGTACAACAAACGTCCTGGCATTTTACCTTCAGAAAACTAATTTGGGAATTAATAAAAATCTTCTCCATAGCACGGCTTACTTCTGACTCGAAGATTAAAATGTGCACTGGTTCCCAAGCTTCAATTAGACAGTTTGTACTACAGACTGTGAATGGTAAAATCTTTGGTCCGGCTTTTCATTAAATCACAAGCATCTGTTTCGGCTTTATCTCTCTTTATATCACAAACCCAGTTGTTTTGTAAAATTCTGCATCCACTTTTTATTGTGCGGGAAAAGCAGATATACATAAAACTATTTTTCAGAAATAAAAAAATTATAATTGGCATGTGCCAAAAGCACTGGTGCAACCAATTACCTTCAGAAATCACATAATTAGTGAAATGATGTCCACCTGTGTGCAATCTAAGTGTCACATAATCTGTCATTACATATACACACACCCCTTTTTGAAAGGCCCCAGAGGCTGCAACACCTAACCAAGAGGCACCACTAACCAAACACTGCCATGAAGAACAAGGAACTCTCCAAACAAGTAAGGGACAATGTTGTTGAGAAGTACAAGTCAGGGTTAGGTTATAAAAAAATATCCAAGTCTTTGATGATCCCTAGGAGCACCATTAAATTTATCATAACCAAATGGAAAGAACATGGCAACAGCAAACCTGCCAAGAGACGACACCAAAACTCACGGATCGGACAAGGAGGACACTAATCAGAGAGGCAGCACAGAGACCTAAGATAACCCTGGAGGAGCTGCAGAGTTCCACAGCAGAGACTGGAGCATATGTACATAGGACAACAATAAGCCGTACCCTCCATAGGAGTTGGGCTTTATGGCAGAGTGGCCAGAAGAAAACCATTACTTTCAGCAAAAAACAAAATGGCACGTTTTTAGTTTGCGAAAAGGCATGTGGGAGACTCCCAAAATTTATGGAGGAAGGTGCTCTGGTCTGATGAGACAAAAATTTTACTTTTTGGCCAGCAAAGGAAATGCTACGTCTGGCGCAAACCCAACACATCATATCACCCACAAGAACACCATCACAGTGAAACATGGTGGTGGCAGCATCATGCTGTGGGGATGTTTTTCAGCAGTCGGCACTGGGAAATTGGTCAGCGTTGAGGGAAAGATGGATGGTGCTAAATACAGGGATATTCTTGAGCAAAACCTGTACCACTCTATTAGTGATTTGAGGCTAGGACGGAGGTTCACCTTCCAGCAGGACAATGACCCCAAACACACTGCTAAAGCAACACTTGAGTTGGAAGGGCCTAGTCAAAGCCCAGACCTCAATCCAATAGAACATCTGTGGTCAGACTTAAAGATTGCCATTCACAAGCGCAAACCATCCAACTTGAAGGAGCTGGAGCAGTTTTGCAAGGAGGAATGGGCAAAAATCCCAGTGGTAAGATGTGGCAAGCTCATAGAGACTTATCCAAAGCGACTTGGAGCCGTGATAACCGCAAAAGGTGGCTCTACAAAGTATTGACTTTAGGGGGGTGAATAGTTATGTACATTGACTTTTTCTGCTATTTTGTCCTATTTGTAGTTTGCTTCACAATAAAAAATAAAAAACATCTTTAAAGTTGTGGGCATGTTCTGTAAATTAAATGACGCAAATCCTCAAACAATCCATGTTAATTCCAGGTTGTAAGGCAACAAAACATGAAAAATGCCAAGGGGGTGAATACTTTTGCAAGGCACTATATGCAAGGGCAGTGAGCTAGTATACAAATAACAGGATTTATTTTGCTGGGTGATGTCTGAATTGGCTTTTGAATTATCACTTTTCCTCTACTGGAGCAAATAAACTCATTGTCATAGGGTATTGTCTACAGCTGTCTACTGATCACAATTACATGTTAAGATAGTATTTCTAATGAACTTTACTGGGAAAACTATTTGAAATTCAGCTCAGCCAGTACTGTGGTTCACTATGGAAGAGCATAACCAAACTGCAGAAGACCTCCTTATGTTCTTGACTCCTATAAAAACCACCTAAAACCGCTTCTTAGTCAAGCTCCAGTGCCTAAAATTATATTGAATAGCATTTCACACTGCAAAACATCCTGATTTACTTGCACTGTATAACATCAAATTTCAGGAACAGATAGCTAGCTTCTTTGCCTGCTGCCAGCATTGCTGCAGAGGTTGAAGGGGTGGGTTCAGCCTGTCAGTACTCAGATCACATGCCGCACACTGCATCAAATTGGTCTGCATGGCTGTCAACCCAAAAGGAAGCCTCTTCTAAAGATGATGCACAAGAAATCCTGCAGTTTGCTGAGGACAAGCAGACTAAGGACATATATGACTAGAACCATGACCTGTGGTCTGATGAGACCAAGATAAACTTATTTGGTTCAGATGGTGTCAAGCATGTGTGGTGGCAACCAGGTGAGGAGTACAAAGACAAGTGTGTCAAGCATGGTGGTGGGAGTTGCCATGGTCTGGGGCTGCATGAGTGCTGCTGGCACTGAATAGCTACAGTTCATCGAGGGACCCATGAATGTCAACATGTACTGTGACATACCGAAGCTGAGCATGAGCCCCTCCCTTCAGAGACTGGGCCACAGGGCAGTATTCCAACATGATAACGACCCCAAACACACCTCCAAGATGACCACTGCCTTACTAAAGTAGCTGAGAGTAAAGGTGATGGACTGGCCAAGCACGTCTCCAGACAAAAAAACCCTATTAAGCATCTGTGGGGCATCCTCAAACGGAAGGTGAAGGAGCGCAAGGTTTCTAACATCCACCAGCTCTGTGATGTCATCAGAGGAGTGGAAGAGAACTCCAGTGGCAACCTGTGAAGCTCTGGAGAACTCCTTGACCAAGAGGGTTAAGGCAGTGCTGGAAAATAATGGTGGCCACACAAAATAGACACTTTGGGCCCAATTTGGGCATTTTCAACTTTTTTTTCCCACTTTTGTTGCCAGCGGTTTAGACATTAATGGCTGTGTGTTGAGTTATTTTGAGGGGACAGCAAATTTGCACTGTTATACAAGCTGTATGATCACTACATTGTAGCAAAGTGTCCTTTCTTCAGTGTTGTCACATGAAAAGATATAATAAAATATTTATAAAAATGTGAGGGGTGTACTCATTTTTGTGAGATATTGTGTGTGTGTGTTTGTGTGTAATTTAACTCTCTAACATTTCCCATAGCGGAAGACATCTAAAAGTGTGTTTGAAGTTGTAGACTGCTCTAACAGTAAAGAATAATTTCCACAGTCGAATGTTAAACATATCAGGAATTGTTACAATACAATGTAGCAGTGAATTATACTAGCAGGACTTTACAAAGCAAATACATGTTTTAAAGCCTTACAAACCACTTTGACCTCACAGATTAAGGAGAAAAACAGGGGTGAAAAGCGGCGCTAGATATGGTGATAACATAAAATTATATAGCAACTGGAATATAGGTATACATAAAATGTGTGTGTGTATGAAAAAGCACACATAATATTAAAACATTTGTGTAAAATATAATGTCCATAAATGATCCGAGATCTTGTATGATTAGCACCTGGAGGCAGCTCCCTTAGAGTGAAGCGATGGGCTCTGTGTAGAAATGGGAACAGAGGGGCGCCAGACTTAGTGCAGTATAAATCATATATTTAATAAAAGCAAGTAGTAACTCACAGGTTAAATTAGATGAGTTCAGTATGTGGTGAAAAATCGCCAGTCCTGGAGTCTCATAGATGTCTTCCCTTTGCAGCCTGGGGCACTGGGGTGATCTTACAGAGATCCAGAGAATGCTGGGAAACAGGAAGCAGGAAACAAGAAGCAGCTGGTCGTGACTTCACAGGAGCAGGAAATGTGATTATTCACAGTGGCAATGATTGGTAATGCATTTCGAAGCTACAGCTTCTTCATCAGACCATGATTGGCTGGACAAACCTGGCAGTCTTAAATACAGAGGAAATAGAAACAGAGAGATCTGATGGGCTGACCAGCCCATCAATCAATGGACAGATTTAAAGAGATAGTTGGTGACCGAAGTGAATTTAAATACGAGTAAAAAGCTTGCTGATTAAGAGTTGATAATTTTATGACGTTTGAAGAAATCAGATCTCTCCGTTTCTATTTCCGCTGTATTTAAGACTGCCAGGTTTGTCCAGACAATCATGGTCTGATGAAGACGCTGTAGCTTCGAAATGCATTACCAATCCTTGCCACTGTGAATAATCACATTTCCTGCTCCTGTGAAGTCACGACCAGCTGCTTCTTGTTTCCTGCTTCCTGGTTCCCAGCATTCTCTGGAGCTCTGTAAGATCACCCCAGTGCCCCAGGCTGCAAAGGGAAGACATCTATGAGACTCCAGGACTGGCGATTTTTCACCACATACTGAACTCAATTTTAAAACTCTAATTTAAACTGTGAGTTACTACTTGCTCTTATTAAATATATGATTTATACTGCACTAAGTCTGGCGCCCCTCTGTTCCCACTAGATTAAGGAGATATTAGGATATTAAGGAGGTTTAGGAGATATTTGCCAAAAGACAGGCACCGCTGTCTACGGCGCGCAGGCGCACTGAGTGCGCGGCTGTCAACGGCGATATGTCGCGAATGGCCGCCCCTGTGCACATGCGCGGGAGTGACGTCATTGCGGCTCCGTCGAATGACAGTGCCGGAGCCGCGAGACCCACCAAGAAGATAGAGGCATAGTAGTCCATTATGCTTTACTTTTGCAGGGAAACAAAGAGGAAGTAAACCCATGAGGGTTTACTTCCTCTTTAAAGCCTAAGTTTAGTCAAATTAGGAACAATAACAAATTCAGCACATGGGACAGTACTTATATTTAAAGTCCCTTGTGCAGGGACCCTTCTCCTTGAAACTAAGTACCACCGTCCCTTCCCCCCTATACCCCTGCAGTTGTGTTCCTCTGGTGCCGTGAGGGTTAATAGAGCTGAGGGACCTGTCAAAGACATGCACGATGTTGATATCAGCACTTTCTGTCCCTTTGCTCCATTCATAGAAGTCATACTATAGCTTCCATCAGTAAAAAGGGCTCCATGGAAGGAGGATGGGCCTATGAAGGAAAGATCCAGCAGCACAAGAGCCACTTCTCATTGAATGCAAGTACTGTCCCCATGTGCTGAATTTGTAAGAAAGAATTTTTGAATAAACATGTTTTTAACAACTTGGATAAACGGAAAAAAGTATACATATTTTTTTCTACATCTGCATGAGGATCAGTTGTAATGGATATTTTTCTTTTAGTGTCTATAGAGCATTGTTCCCTCTGGATTTTATTTTCCAGATGCAGGGTTTGATGCACTTCAGTGATGTTCTATTCTGCAGAAGCCTCCCAATAATTGCTGTGTGAACCTGATGTTTTAACCGATGTGGGCAATTCAGTGGCGGGCTATGTGCCCAACATTCCTCCAGCTAGACAGAACACCAACAAGCTGAATTATTAAGAGCACAGCATAATGGGATAATCTCTCTAGAGCCTGATGGCAATTAAATGGCAAAAATAGAAGACTCAAACCCAAGCAACTCTACTAACACATGCCGAAGCTCTGCATTATCATCCTCACTGGGCAGAACCTGATTAGATCTCTATTGCTCATAGAAGTGGATGGTCGATATAGAAGTCATTAAATTACTCCTTCCTCATAAATGCAAGTGGAGACCTACCTGCAGATTCATCCAGATTTAATTTTGAACCATTTGGAATGAAGCCATAAGCTGGCCGTAGTGAAAATGCCATGGGCAATGCATCTCATTTTCAGCTCATTTACAGTGCTAAAGCTTCTTAGAGTAAATTTGTAGGACACGTGAAGATATAATCAAGGGTGAGGTCACATCTGCAAGCTTAGATACACAAGTTGCAAAATGGTAAATCTGCACGTGAAGCTACCTAGGGGTATATAACAAAAACAAGCAGCATATAACATACTAGTTTAAATTATGTGTAAACTCTTAACTGAATAGCATAAGTTTCCTTTTTCACATACTCTTTTGCTGCCATTATCGGTCTACATGTATTCTAGCAATGGCTGCATGGCATTTCTCAGGATGGTTTTACTGACAGTGACAACAGTGGGCCATGCCCGTGCAATGTGTGTTGGAACAACTACTTGGGTCTCCATTAGGAAAACATGTGACAGAGTGACAATGCAAGAGTACAAGTGGGCGACAGGGACAGAATGTTGTTACCCTATAACAAAAAATGTCTATATCTTAACAGCAGGTAATAATGGAAATTCTTTTTTCTTTTTATTGAAAATGACTTTAAATCACATTAGTATGCCAACATATACTAAATATGCAATTTTAGTAATTGCATTGACTTTAATTTCCTGTTTGTTTTCACGGAGAAACATTATATAGGACAGCACCCTACAGCTAACTCATTATAGTCTCCCCAAGTCTGCTACCTGCATCCTTTAAGCACTTTGCCACTTTTATCTGGAGTCTAGCATAAAAAAGGAATTTATAGGTATATTTGGCCAGTTTCCTTGAAAAGCTTCTGAAAATGTAAAAAGGTTGGTAAGTATGTATAGATGTCCATTTAAAATATAGCCCTATATGCATATTGGAAGTATAATGCTGTGTACATTTTATAGAAGAGAACAATTTGGATATTTTATGGAATCTGGAGCAGATGTGCATGTGGGGGTCTTCCATCTGGGCACACAATCTCTGGGCCGTAGTATCAGAAAGGGACTCTGGGAATATTTACTAACATTAGCCTTATTGAAGTAGATCTTTAAGCTGGGAATAGTGTTTTATACATTTATCCACTTCACCTCCACTTTACCCCCTTACATGACCAGGCCATTTTTTTGCGATATGGCACTGCTTTACTTTAACTGACAATTGCGTGGTCGACGGTCGTGCTACACTGTACCCAAATAAAATGTATGTCCTTTTTTATTATTATTCAATGGTTTCCATTATCACTAAGTAAACCTGGGGGAGCATACCTAAAGTCCCACATACTGTACGTTGACTTTTGCTTTACAGCTTGTTAATGAAGATACTGCCCCCTAGGGATATATTTTACTGATAGATATGTTTTGTATCGATCCCATTTATACATCCATTTATATAGATGTGCATGGCAACCAAACCAATTTCTCTATCTTTAATTTTCAAAGCTTAACAGAACAAGCCAAAGATAGGAGCTGATTGGTTGCCATGCACAGCTGCTCCAGTTTTGATACATTCCCCTTTAGTGTGTATTCTCTTATGCCACGTACACACGACCAGACTTTGACAGCAAAGATCCGACGGAACAAATCCATCAGACAATTCGATCATGTGTGGGCTCCATCAGACTTTTGCTGTCGAAAAATCTGACAGACTTTAGAAATAGAACATGCTTCAATTTTTTTCGCCGGAACTCCGCCGGACCCAGTTCCTATAGAAAATTTTGCTTGTCTGTATGCTAGTCCAACAGACAAACAACGACGCTAGGGCAGCTATTGGTTACTGGCTACGAACTTCCTTATTCTAGTCTAGTCGTACGTCATCACATTTTTTTGGTAAAGTATAAAAGATGGGGTTGCTTAGCGTAAATATATACCAAAATGTCAATGCCAAATTGCGCAGACCAGTTAGTGGTGACAAACTATGGTACCCAAAGTTGTCCATAGGCGATGCTTTAAAAGCCTACAGCCATCGGTTTAGCGATAACCATTAATGATGGCCCTAGCAGTATTGCACTCACTCTAGTGTGTCCAATTGTCATTTTTGGTTGTACTTTAGGTGCACCTGACTAGCATGTTTATGTCCATATTTGGACATATTTGGATTTGATTTTCTGCAACTCCCATAGCGAGATGATTATGTTCAGTCTCGGATTATCATCTATTTGGGAGTACTGTTGGCCACTGGGTCAGATTACCATGGAGTCTGAGAAGTAGGTCCTAAGCGGTAGAAGTTGGCGGATGGTCCATTTATGGAGTTGACATATAACTGCGCTTTTTGACCATCCCTTTCCCAGGTGGTCAAACCTTTATGGTAAGAGGCTGTCTATGTGGTTTGAAGGTGAAGGTTTCTTCGTTCAGCATCACATCTTTGTGACCACCATCAACTACCGGTCCTCTTACAAGGACTCTATGGACTTATCTGACCAACTCCAACTGCTTTGCACCATCTGTTTGTTCTTTATTGTGGTGTTTCCACCGTGTCTGAATATGTCTAGATTTATAATTATTAGCGCTGCACTATTTTAATATTTTTGCTCATATTGTTGCCTACATTATTGGATCAGCTGCTATTTTATGATTGTTTTGAGCCTTAGCACAGGTAATTTCTGTGTTCTTAATTCCTGTATCAGAGTGCCTACGCTCTGGATGAAAGAGAACAGGGGGCACCTTTGGACAGCAGCATTGTTAATCTGGGAGAGGGGCATGTTATATGTACTGTCAGATTTAGATACACTAACAAATTGAAGCCAAACTCCAGCTAACACTGCAGTCACACACACAGTTTCAGCAACAGTTTTTCCTTCCTTTTGGGATAAAAGTTTTACATGAATAAATAAAAGCTGATCATTTTAAGCACCCCAGTCAGTGTTAAATGGTTTGTCCACTTCAGTCATTTTTTCAACTTTTAATTTATTAAATCTTCTGCCTTTGTTGTTTTAACTTTGGATAGTAATTTTTTTTTTCTGCCAGTAAATACCTTATACAGCCCACTTCCTGTTTCTTGTCTGGTAAATAGCCTAGGCTTATGACGTCATACACAACTCTTTCTCTCACTCTCCTGAGAGTTTGCTAGGAAAGGGAGGGGGGTGAGTTATAAGAGGGCCAATGAGAGCTGCAAAGCTGGAGGTGTGCCTCTGTGCAAATCCAGGAAGTGAACAGGCAGCAGCTTCAGCTGCCCACAGTTAAAATGGTTGCAGCCAGACTCGCTGGAGGGATATTTCTACAGCATATTTGGAAAGTACAGAATCACAGTATGTATAAAATAATATGCAAAGTGGTTGAAGGGAAGCTTCAGAATGGCAAAGATGTTTTTATTACAAATTATGTGAGCAGACTGCAGTTCCTCTTTAACTGATACATTTGCAGAGCGCTTATTCTTTTAAAAAACAGATTTACTGGCCAGATCACCAGGTGAAAATAAAGGAAAGAACGCCTAGAAAAGACATACAGCCAACTCGTTTAAGAATTGGTAAGCTGCAATATAATAAATATTTGCTTTTGGGTTTAATACCACTTTAAGCCAGTGGCAATGAAAGGCCTAAAGCGGGATTCCACCCTAAAGTGGAACTCCCGATTTTCAGAACCCTCCCCCCCTCTGATGTCACATTTGGCACCTTTCAGGGGGGAGAGGGGTGCAGATACCTGTCTAAGACAGGTATCTGCACCCACTTCCGGGCATAAACTCCCACGAGTTTATGCCACTTCCTGTCCTGGCGCGCTGTCTGCCGGGACACGCACGTGTCCCGGTAGACAGCGCTGACGTTTCTCATTGCGCTGCGCGAATCGCGCATGCGCAGTAGGGAACCGGGAAGTGAAGCCACTTCCTGATTCCCTCACTGAGAATGGCGCGGCAGCAGTAGAGAGCCGATCGATTGATTGGCCTCTGCTGCCCACATCGCTGGAACCTGTGACAGGTGAGTGTCCATTTATTAAAAGTCAGCAGCTGCAGTATTTGTAGCTGCTGGCTTTTAATTTTTTTTTTTTCAGGTACAGTCCCGCTTTAAATAAAAAGGTTAAATGTGCCATAACAAATTAAGTTCAAAGTCTTGCCATTTGTTTTCTTTAGAAATCAGAGCCTGAGTAGAAAGGTCTGTCACTAGCCAATAAATTGCAGAGAAGGAGCCTTGCTCTCTGTAGGAAGCAGTGGCCTCCCTGCACATGTCCATTATGCCCCCTGCCGAGTCGGTCTTATAGCTCTGCGATCAGCAAAGTTCATTTAAAGTGGTTGTAAACCCTTACAAACCACTTTGACCTACAGGTAAGCCTAGATTAAGGCTTACCTGTAGGTCCAAGAAATATCGCCTAAACCTATACGGTTTCGGACTCCACGTCCCATGCTCGGGGGACAAGTAATGTAGTAAAACAAATGATTAAACAAAAACTGTATACTAGTCAACTAGTAGATATCTGGAGGGTTTTTCACCCCAATATAAGAGACTACACATTTTTCTCCCCCGTGCATGGGACGTACTCGCGCCTCGACTATATTTTGCTAGACCACGGCCTACTGGACAGAGTACTAGAGACTAAAATAGAGATTATGTCGTTGTCTGACCACGCCCCAGTTTCAATGAAGCTTCACTTCCCAGACATACAGGTACCATACAACAATTGGAGATTAAACGAAGAACTTCTTAGGGATAAGGAGATTGTAGCACATGTTAAAGCAGAGATAGAACAATACTTTAACAGTAACGACAATGGGGAAGTACAGGGATCATATGTTTGGGATGCACATAAAGCATTTATCAGAGGGGTCTTTATCTCAAAAGGAGCCTGGAAGAAAAAAGAACACCGTATAAAAATAGAAGCCCTAAAAACAGAAATCGGCCGGCTAGAGCAGGAACATAAACAGCAACTGGGCCAAAACAAGGATTTCCTGTTAAAATTAACTGTAAGAAGAGATAACCTAAGGGATCTATTTGAGCAGGATGTAAGGCAAACCTTTAATAAAATCGCAAAAGAAAGATACTTATGGGGGGACAAAGTAAGCAAGCATTTAGCCAAAACTTTACAAAAAAAAGAGGCAAGAAACTATATCGAAAAGATAAAAAACAAGGCAGGAGAGGATAAATATCGTTCGGGCGACATTGCAAATTCCTTTAGAGAATATTACGAGGGAGTCTACACGATAAAGCAAAATAACCTGAGGAAAGACGAAAAAATAAAGAAAATAGCATCCTTCTTAGAAAAGGCCAATCTGCCTAAGCTCCCCCTAGAGGACATAGAGGTCCTAGAGAGACCAATCTCCGAAGAGGAAGTAAAAAAGGCCTTGTCGAACTCGCCGCCCGGGAGGAGTCCTGGGCCGGACGGATTCACTATCTCTTATTATAACACATTCCATGAGCTACTGATACCCAGACTCTGTACGTACTTCAACGGATTGGGCTCAAAATTCAAAATGAGTGAAGATTCACTAACGGCCAATATCACGGTCATTTTGAAAGAAGGGAAGGATGGATCGGCCTGCTCAAGTTACAGACCAATCTCGCTACTTAACGCCGACACTAAGTTATATGCCAAGATTTTGGCCACAAGGGTCAAGATGTACTTGAGCACGCTGATCCACCCCGACCAGGTAGGTTTTGTGGCCGGAAGGGAGGGACGGGACAACTCGATCCGAACACTGTTGCTTCTCCAAAGAATTGGAGAGACGGGGTCCCCAGGTCTATTCCTGTCAGTGGATGCGGAGAAAGCGTTTGACAGGGTAGACTGGGGACTCATGCTCCAAACACTTGCCCAATTCGGCTTTGGACCAAAATTTTTACTAAAAATCGGGGTCCTATATGACAATCCCCAAGCTAGGATCAAAATTAATGGTGTAACATCTTCCCGGTTTCGGATGGAAAACGGGACGAGACAGGGGTGCCCGCTGTCCCCCCTCCTTTTTATCCTGGCCCTAGAGCCCCTATTGGCCACAATCAGGAAAAATCCGGATATTGAAGGTATAGTTGTGAAAGGGGACGAACATAAGATAGCCGCTTTTGCGGATGATATATTATTTTATATAAATAACCCACAAAGTACTCTCCCCAAATTAATGCAGACTTTGAAACAATACGGCGAGATTTCTAATTTTAAAGTAAACAATTCAAAATCCTTTATTTTGAATATAAATGTTTCTAAAAAAGACAAAGAGAGTCTACAGAAGAATTTTGTCTTTCCCTGGAAAAAACAAATAACGTACCTAGGAATTAACTTAGCGAAATCTTCTAAGGAAATATACAGAATAAACTACATTCCACTGCTAGACGAGATAAAAAAAAAAAAGTAAAGAGTACTCTACTAGGCCTCTTTCATGGTTGGGGCGTATTAACACAGTGAAAATGACCCTGCTACCGATAATTACATACAAATTCCAAATGCTCCCTATCCCCCTTCCTCAGACGTATCTCAACAAATTGAAAGCTCTTATTATGAATTTCATATGGAAAAACAAAAAGCACAGAATTGCACTCCGCACATTGTCAAAGGAAAAGAAAAGAGGGGGCTTAGCTGTACCTGATGTGGTAAATTACTATCATGCGATAGTTCTATCTAGAGTCCCTGACTGGAGTAAAAACAACAGCACAAAAAGATGGGTTAATTTGGAAAAAATCTCAGTAATCCACAATTAGGAAGAGATATTTGGAATCCTCCAAAGTATAGAAAACTGAGTGAAGGCACTAATATTCTGACAAGAAACACACTAAAAATATGGGACAAAATTCACAAACTTTATAATGTTAAATATAATTCTTCTTTAATAGCACTTAAAAACAACGAATATTTTGCACCAGGGAATAAATTAGCGGGAGGGGGATGGATCAAAGATGAAAGGGCACAACTTAAGGATATCATATATAAAGGAAAAATTCTGTCACTAAATGAAATAAAAAAAAAAGGGGATTTATTTGATGTGAATGAGTGGAGATATCTCCAGCTGTCTCACTTTGTTAAAGGTTTACCGCAACCAATCAGGGCAAGTGAAGGCTTGACCCGTCTAGAGCAAATTTTTACAGCATCCGAGACAAAAGGATCTATCGGGAAGATCTATAGGCTTCTGCGGGAGATGGGTGGAACGGAGATACCCCCATTCATTCAAAAGTGGGAGAGGGAATTGAACACAAAAATAGACACACACACACACTGGGAAAAATTCTTAATTTAACCTATAGCTCAGCAGTAGACTCGAGGGCCATGGAAACTAACTATAAGTGCCTATCAAGATGGTACATAACCCCATCAAAATCATGTCAATTTCAAATAGGGGGCTCGGCAGAGTGTTGGAGGGGCTGTAGGGACAAGGGGACAATGGCACATCTATGGTGGGACTGCCACAGGATAAAAGCCTACTGGTGTAGAATAATAGACTATATTGAGGATATTACTGGAACACGCCTCGAAAATGATCCATGGGTGATCCTATTTCATGGTACTAAAGAAGTTGTTAAGCTCTATCAAAGGTCCCTAGTCCCACACCTACTCAATGCCGCAAAACGTCAGATAGCGAGGAATTGGAGGAAACAAGAGGAGCCAGCAATTTGGGAGTGGGTAGATATAGTCGAGGATACCCGACTGATGGAGTCTCTTGGAACCAATATGGAAAAAGGAACTGAAGGCCTGATAGAGAAATGGGATAGCTGGAAAAAATTTAAAAAGACGTGGAGTTACGTAGAAGCTCTACGTGTGTAGGGTAATGGTTGAAGTCCTGAAATTCAAAAATCGAGAGCATAGAACACCGTCGGTTAACTTCAGCTAATAGACACAGCGAAGCAGAATGGGGGGGAGGGAGGAAACTAAAAAACCAAACCAGTAAAGGAAAGGACTGTGGTGATTGTTGTTTAAATGAAGTATAAGTTATTGAGAAATGCCACAATGATGTAAACACGAGAACGGACGAGACGAACAGATAAAACTGAGTAAGGTCCGCTTGAAAGTTGAACTGAGATGGCAAAATAAAATAAAATAAAAAAAAAATAAAAAAAATAAACCTATACGGTTTAGGAGATATTTGCCAAAAGACAGGCACCGCTGTCTACGGCGCATGCGCACTGAGCGTGCCGCTGTTCAATGCGATATGCCGCGAGTGGCGGCTCCCATGCGAATGCGCCCACAAAGAAGATGGAGGCTCCGTACACAAGAGGACAGAGGTGACATTGCAGGCTCCTGTGTCAGGTAAGTGACACATAATGGGCTACTATGCGATGCATAGTAGTCCATTATGCTTTAGCTTTGCAGGGAAACAAAGAGGAAGTAAACCCATCAGGGTTTACTTCCTCTTTAAAGGATAACTGTACATAAGCACTATTATCCTTTAAAAACTGATATGTTACGTTGTTTTTAAGATGACATTTCAAAAAGAGGCCTGGGTTTTCAGCAACGGTATAGCATTTATTATAGCATCATTATTTTATAGATCACTTTACTGATGCAGACAGCAGATTATTCTGGAAAAAAATTCTTTGCACTTCATAGGCACTACATACCGGATAGAACATCTCAGAGAACATGACTGTACAGCTGCCTTATCTGGTGTAGTAGAATGTGCAAATTGATATGGCTAACACTGAATTTCTCCACTGTAAATGGGTAGAGAGGAGATAACCCGGGGGGCCAAATTTCCCTGCATGGCATAATCATGCAGAACTGTGCCGATCACACCTTATTATATTGTCAGGACAAAAAAAAATATAAAAAAAGACGGGAATAATGTCACTTTCATTATCCATGTGTTACAAACCTCCCTTGGGTTCCCTGGTACTAAGCATGCGGTCAAACAGCGAGGGTTAGGGAGTGCTACCTATGTATTTGATCTGATGAAAAAGGAAAACTAAAAGCCTGGAAATAAAGCACAACAGGGGAATATATGTAAATGTAGAAGTGTTTCAATTATTCAAAAGTCTTTTCCCATTTAGACTTACCACACCTACAGGCTTATAATATAAATAGCAATGTACAACAGACAGTAATATACTCAATTGTCATTATTTTTTAAGTGCATGTATTGTGTATTTTATATATATATATATATATATATATATATATATATATATATATATATATATATATATATATATATATATATATATATATATATAGCACCCTGGGGTTTAGTCACAAATTTACTTGCCAATAGTAGTTCTCTTGGTCGACCAATAGAGGTCTATTGATTCCTCCCCAAGTTTGGCCTTGTTGCACTTTTCTCTTCTACCACTAGGTGGCCGGGTACTTGGTGGTACTAGATATGAGAAGGGCAACCCAAGGTCAGGTTATGGGTATATGGGGTATCTCAGCCATTAGGCAGGAGTTTTCTTGAATCCCTTGGCCTGCTGGGAGAACCTATATATTCAGGTGATGTGTGTTTTGTGCTACCTGGACAGCTGTCTGGGTGGACATGTGTCGTACGCCCGGGCTGCTAGGCTGGAGAGGGGGCATCAGGCTGCCAGACAGTGCGAGGGCCTATCCAGAAGTAAGAGGGTAGCGCAGGGTTGGGACTCCGGCTTGCAGTTCAACCAGAAGTGACGGTTCTGCCGGCCGGAAAACCTGTCAGCGGTCGGAGATAGAAAGGAAGCTGTCGCCACAAGGGGATCAACCACCTTACCAGGGACCACAGTGAGTAACTGAAGCAAGTACCTGAACCATATTCTCATAGAAAGGGTACAGTGGAGAATCGGGAAACTTCAGGCGGTGATCAAGTCAGGGACCCAACCCGCGGAGGGGATGCTTGCAGAGCAGCCTTGTGAGTCGAGCCAGGGACCTTGCCGGTTAGCAGGGGTGAAGCTTGAGAAGTATCTGAAGTGCCAAGCTAGGGACCCAGCACAGAAGCAGGGGTGACGCTTGAGGGAGATACCACCACCAACCTTGGAGGAGCTCAAGGGATTCAGAGTCAGTGAATCAGAGGGTCTAGTGAGAGACTGGGAGCTCAGTGTTGAAGAACTACAAGAGGCAGTTGTACTGGAGCTGAAAGAACTGTTACGTTTGAGTTAGGAACTGATAAAGACTGTTACCATAGGATACCGCATTCCTGCAAGTGCAGATGTGGCTTCTTGATGGGGCCTTTCCCTGCATGGCTGTTCTCTTATTGAAGTCTCGGAATCTGCCAATCGAATTGGCAACTATCTAAGGGTGTCCTGGCCCTAACCCTATTTCCCACAAAAATATAAAAAGGACTGTTAAGAGAAATAAAAATCTCTTTTACATCCAAGAAGTGTCTGGCACCCAATATGCCTCACAACCCACCACATACAGAAGGATGCCAGCTATCTTTGGCTTGGAAAGTTCTCATTAGACTGGACATAGCCAGAGACTTTGCTACATATGCATACATATACACACATGTATACGCATGAACAATAGGTATATCTATGCTCAGAATTTATTTGGATCTGGTAAGAAAGGGTAAGAACGTATTTCATATTTTTATTGGTGTGTGTGTGCCCCTACTTGATTGATTCACCTTCTGTGTCTCATGGTGACCTCCCTAATCACAACAGAAATCCATGGGAAATCCAACATTTTACAGTTATCACCAGAAAATGATGAGGATGATGCCAATGATGCTCTTATAAACACCCCCTTATGCTCAGAACTCCCATCCCCATTATTAATCATCAAGGGGTGGAGCAAAACATGTTGGGGGCGTGGCCCGGCTGGATTCTGGACTGAGGCTGCCATTTATCTCACTTAATGCACATGGGTCTGCTTCAGGATGAGTGGCTTATGGATCTTTTCCTTTGACGTTGCAGCAGCTTTGAGCTAGGATGAGCTCCCTGTCACTGCCTGCACTCACAGCGGTCCAGTTGGACTTTACCTCTCTACCTGAGCGGCACCTAAATTTTGTCTTTTTGGGTGACAAGAAATTTAGGCATGAGTAAATCTTCCAATAGGGACACTTATTGCAATGACAACTGCCTCCACCATTAACATGTATTTGTTATATCAGTGAAGCTAAACTGGCCTTCTAAATCAAAAGTATTCATACCCCTTGAAAATTTCCAAATTTTGTCATGTTACAACCAAAAATGTAAATGTATTTTATGTGATAGGCCAACACAAATTAGCACATAATTGTGAAGTGGAAGGAAAATGATAAATGTTTTTCACATTTTTTTTACAAATAAACATGTGAAAAGTATGGCGTGCATTTGTATTCAGCCCCCCTGAGTCATTACTTTGTAGAACCACCTTTCGCTGCAATTACAGCTGCAAGTCTTTTTGGGGATGTTTCTACCAGCTTTGCACATCTAGAGAGTGACAATGTTGCCCATTCTTCTTTGCAAAATAGTTCAAGTGCAGTCAGATTGGATGGAGAGCATCTGTGAACAGCAATTTTCAAGTCTTGCCACAGATTCTCAATTGGATTTAGGTCTGGACTTTGACCGGGCCATTCTAAGACATGAATGTACTTTGATCTAAACCATTTCATTGTGGCTCTGGCTGTATGTTTAGGGTCGTTGTCCTGCTGGAAGGTGAACCTCCGCCCCAGTCTCAAGTCTTTTGCAGACTGTAACAGGTTTTCTTCTAAGATTGCCCTGTATTTGGCTCCATCCATCTTCCCTTAAGCTCTGACCAGCTTCCCTGTTGAAGAAAAGCATCCCCACAAAATTATGCTGCCATGACCATGTTTCACAGTGGGGATGGTGTGTTCAGGGTGATGTGTAGTGTTAGTTTTCCGGCACATATAGTGTTTTGCTTTTAGGCCAAAAAGTTACATTTTGGTCTCATCTGACCAAAAGCACCTTCTTCCACATGTTTGCTGTGTCCCCCACATGACTTCTCACAAACTGAGGCGATGCAGTGCTTCAGCTGGTCTGTCTAGGGGACAGGAGCCACACCGGAGCAGAGATTCTTTTAGCTCTGCAGGGGCAGGCCCAGAGGTAGTTTCTGCCATGCCAGCTTGAGCCAGGAATGGTGGTGTTCGATAATGGCACTGTCTGCCCTTTGACAGGGAAAGTTGACATGTGACATGCCTGGCACATGTCCTCACTTTGGTAGTGCAGCGTTTCTTAAACAGGTACCCAGGGTTGCAATATGTTCCAAAAGCAGACCAGAAGTGTCTGTAGCCATTTCAGGCAGTCAAACACAGCCAGTGTTCAGTTGGCTGAAATTCAGCTGGAATTCTACCTGCCTGTAAACCGCCTGATTTGTGATATGCCCACCAGGTAGAACTCAACTTTGGCAATGCTGCAGCAGCTGCAAATGCAGCAAAGGGCCATCAGCGAGTACCTGTGGGAGTATGACATGACAGGCTCAGGGCGGCTCGGCTTTTTTTCCCCATGCCAATGGCTGCTGGATGCACTGTAACTGTGACAATGCATGCATCAGTGACACAATCCCTGTTGTGTTCCTGCTGGAGCCACTCTGCGTGGTACTATGGACAGGGCACTCGAGGCAGAGCAGCGGGAGGAAGAAGAGGACTTTCTTTCCTATCAAGGCCTGCTTTATGCAGACACAATTTTTGCGTTGCCACAGAACACACAAGAGGCGGGGGAGAAGGAAGAGAAGGATTCTGGCAGTTTTAGAGGCATTGAAGGAGAGGAAGGTTTTCCATCCCCTGAACCTTTGGGAGTAGTACTTGGCTGGGGGGGGGGGGGGGGGGGGGGGGGGGGGGGGGGAGGCAGTTCCAGATACTGTAATCCTTAGTGACCCCAAGGACTCTGCTTCTCATGCCTCCGCAAACTTGGGGTGCATGGCCTCCATTATGCTTCAAAGCCTGCCAGAGGACCCAAGAATTTGTGGAATCAAGGAGGATCATCATTATTGGTTGGCAACCCTCCTTGACCACTGTTACAAGGGGAAAGTCTCAGAACTTTTAATTCTCAGAGTTTTTGTAATGCCTTTCTAGACTCTGCTAGGTTACAGTCTCATGGAAAAGCTAGTTTTGAGGCTTCTGTTGGTCAAAGGAGGAGTGGTGAAGAAGGCCTTAGTGATGCCTTTCAAAACTCTTTTAGTCCTCAGCGCCAGAGCTGTCAGGTTCCACATCCCATCAGCAACGTCTGCATCATATGGTAGAAGATTTTCTAGGGACAAAAACAGACATAAAGAGCTTTCCACTGGGTTACTGGGTCATGAGAATCGACCAATGGCCAGAACTTGCCAAGTATGCAGTTGAGCTGCTGGGCTGCCCTGCACCCAGCATGCTTTCCAAATGGGCATTCAGTGCCCCTGGAGGTTTTATGACAGATAAAAGAGCACGTCTGTCCACAGACTCCGTTGACCAGCTGACATTTATCAAAATGAAGAATTCCTGGATTAGCAACAGCTATCAAGCCCCTGAGGCCGATGTCGCTGATTAAGTGTTTCTGGGATGTGGAATCTGTGCAAGACTGCCTAGCTTTGTGGGTGTTGATTTTATCGGCAATACATTTTTGGGTATAGGTTTCATGAGCACAATGAACACTCAAGGACCAATTTTTCTGCACCAGTTTACAGGTGCATACAGTTTCAATATTTGCGGGAAGGCCAATTCTTGTGTTCATTAATAGTACCACTATAGGGTTATGGTGTGAAGGCACCATCAACACCTGAAGCCCAATTTCTCAGCCACTGTTTAAAAGGGGCATATCATATACATTTTTTACAGCAAGGCAAATTCTTGCTTTCATCAAGAGTACCTCTATAGGGTTAC
The DNA here is from genome assembly GCA_028564925.1 of Lithobates sylvaticus. Taxonomy (NCBI): domain Eukaryota; kingdom Metazoa; phylum Chordata; class Amphibia; order Anura; family Ranidae; genus Lithobates; species Lithobates sylvaticus. Next base: position 149,957,098 of record CM053035.1, on the reverse strand, counting down.
GGTGTAAAGGCACCAACACCCAAAGCCCAATCTTTCCGCACAAGTTACTTCTATCCAAAGTCTGCAAAACAGACACCAGAATGTATTCAGAAAATCTCTAATCTTGTTCTGAGTGCACTAAATTGTGGCCTCATCATACAGACTGGCTCCCCAAGTCATTGTTTACAAAATAAAGAAAGCTTGCAGGGAAAATTTAATTTTTTTTCTTGATAAATTTAATTTTTGCTGCAGCAGGTTCTATACACGGTACAGATGCGCCACTTTACAGGCAGACTGAGGGCCCCCCCCCAGGCACTATCTCTAAAGGAATTTTTAATTTTTATTATTTCATATTAAGCATCATTATAGCACTGCTCATTTAAAACTGATCTTTTTTGCATTGATACATGTCCCACAGGGCAGTACCCAGACCCCCATACCCTTTGTTTGCCCAATAACTTGCATATACGCCTTTATTGATGGATACTTTCGATTTTTCAATTTCAGGTCATAGACATTAACTGCTTCAGCCCCGGAAGATTTTATCCCCTTCCTGACCAGAGCACTTTTTGCGATTCGGCACTGCGTCGTTTTAACTAACAATTGCGTGGTCGTGCGACGTTGCACTCAAACAAAATTGAGGTCCTTTTTTTCCCACAAAGAGCGCGTTCTTTTGGTGGCATTTGATCACCTCTATGTTTTTTATTTTTTGCGCTTTAAACAAAAAAAGAGCGGCAATTTTGAAAAAAAACTCTATTTTTTACTTTTTGCGCTAATAAATATCCCTCAAAAATATAAAAACAAAAAATTTTTTCCTCAGTTTAGGCCGATATGTATTCGTCTACATATTTTTGGTAAAAAAAATTGCAATAAGCGTATATTGATTGGTTTACGCAAACGTTATGGCGTCTACAAAATAGGGATAGTTTTATGGCAATTTTATTATAATTTTTTTTTCTTATTAGTAATGGTGGTGATCTGCGATTTTTATCATGACTGCAACATTATGGTGAACACATCGGACACTTTTGACACATTTTTGGGACCATTCTCATTAATACAGCGATCAGTGCTATAAAAACGCACTGATTACTGTGTAAATGGCACTGGCAGGGAAGGGGTTAACCACTAGGGGTCGATGAAGGGGTTAAGTGTGTCCTAGGGAATGTTTCCAACTGTGGGGGGTGGGCTACAACTCACATGACAGCAATCACTGCTCCCGATGACAGAGAGCAGTGATCTCTGTCATGTCACATGGCAGAACAGGGAAATGCCTTGTTTACATAGTGACACGATCACTGGGAGACACAAGCACGGTCACTCTGTACACGGCGCATGTGCCCGATATTCCCGCCAATTAAAGGGGACGTACAGGTATGCCCATTTGCCCACCGCTGCCATTATGCCGATGTATATTGGCGTGCAGCGGTTGGCAAGTGGTTAATGGGGATCATTATTCAGCTCCAAACTTTTGCACTCTTCGAAAGATCTGGCGCGAACCGAACAGGGGGGTGTTCGGCCCATCTCTATAAACAGGTACTTACACTAGTTAGATTTAAATGTACAGTACATTTAATGATGGTTTAATGAATAAATAATTAAGTTAAATGTGTGTTTTTATATCTGCTGTGTGTCCAGCTTCAAATAATAATCGTCAAACAATGGAGCAAAATATAACTTTTCAGTCTTGTTTCATCAACTTTCCATAAAATGTGAAGAAATAATTTAGCAACTTCATTAAAATGTCCATTAATTAATCAGCAAATGACCATATCATTTGGAGGCTGCTGAGCGGAGATAGAGTGTGTGGGCTGCTCCGATAAAGGGCTCCACATATCGCTGCACTCTAATCAGCCTCGACGAGCTTGGGCCATGCTGAATTGGCATGGACAATGTGGACAGACACAATATATTTATCATGATTAAGAACAAAAGACAAAGAGAACCATTACCACTGCAAGCCAAATTAGCTATAAACTTCCTCTGCTACACGTCTCATTATATTTGAGTGTTAACTGTAATTGCCAAGCACTCTTTTGCATTTTCTGTTACTCTTGCAATGTAGATAATAAATGTATAATTGGCCTGTTTAGCAACCGACAATACCTAGAATTCCAAGAAAATGTGTTATATAGCCAGTAAACGGACAATAATGAAGAATGCATTGTGTTTTCACTGCTCAGTTTGTGAAGAACTGTGTAGTAGAGCATTTGGATAGAAACTATTCAAAATATCTATTCAATATGCAAAAAAATCATTGTATAATATGCTGAACGTATAGCAACCAATCAGAATTTATCACTCAACTGCCACACATGGATTAAAGTGATATTAAACCCTTGTTTTAATCACATATTTGCCTATGCACCTATTTAAGCTGGTGCCACAACCGCTGCCCCATGTTTACTGTTTCAGGGTGACTCCTTTCTCTTGCAGCATTACGTGGAGCCACCCTTCTGTGCAGGGCCTAGAGTTGTGTCTCTCCACACTGTGTGCCATCAACAGTAACATACTTCCCCATAGTGTGGATGGCAAGGTAAACCCCTGCTCCTCCCACCTCTCCCCCATTCCTTCCCCCAGGTAACAGACTGGCCTGAGACTGCACCCACTGTTAACTCTTTCCTTTGAAGACTGGAAATTCTGGGAAGCAGCACTAAGAGCAGGAGCCAGCAGCAATGAAAGTTGTAAACTGCAAGTGGTGGGATAAGAATTTTAAAGAAATGGTTTACTGATGAATGTTTATTTTATTATGCTCAATTAATTATTTTATTAATACTGCCCACTGAACGGGACCAATTCAGAACAATGGGGCTGTGCTGCCATTGCGTGGCAGTGCTCATGTGGTAAAAAAAAACATGCCGATAGGAGGAGAGAGCAGAGTGAGAGAAGGTCATCATGTGTTGCTTCTCCGTTTTGTGTCCCTTCACCGAATGGAGGAGGAACAAGACCTGTAAGTTTTCCTGCTGTACTTAAAGTGGTCCTAAAGGCAGAAGGTTTTTTACCCCAACATATTCTATGCATTAGTGTAAAAAAACCTTCTGGGTGCAGCTCCCCCCCCCCCCACTTATCTGAGTCCCATCTCTATCCAGCGATGTGAATGAGAGAAGTGTCTCTCTCGGGTCTCTCTCCTCATTGGGTCACACAGCAACGGGAGCCATTGGCTCCTACTGCTGTCAATCAAGCCAGTGAGGAGAGAGCAGGGGTGGCGTTGAGCCATGCTCTGTGTGTGAATGGAAAATGCCCATTCACAGGAATGTGGCTCAGGAGAGAGCCTGTTCAAGTGCCTCCATTGCAAGAAGCTTACTATTAGGGGCACTCAACAGGGAGAGGAGCCAGGACTGCCTACAGGGGGGCACAAAGAAGGATTGAGGCTGCTCTGCCTTTTTTTTTCCTTTAGAATAACCTTAAAGCTAAATGCCAGGAATTCAGCTACTTTGAAAAAACTGCACGCATACCATGAGTTAAGTCCAACAAGGTGCCTGCCGCCTCATAGACTTAGCTCTATTATTTACATCTGACAGGTTTATTGTGCTCCAGGAAGATAACTCGCTGTGACCACTGCTCCTTCAAGAGCAAAATCACTGGAACTGTTATGCCCGCCCCTCTCCTCTGCTACCCATTCACAGAAGCCTTTGTATTTTGTGAATGAGTTCAAATGATAACATGTTCGAGACAATCTTGCCACTCTGTGGATTGTAGCTTCACTGCAAAGAGGCTCCACCTCCCAACTACCACATGATTCTCTGTAATAGTGTAAAGGCATCAGCCTTTTTTTTTTTTTTATTACGATCTTCAAGGATTTCAGTTATCTTTTTCAAGATCTCTAAGGAGTTTGTGAATAAGTCCATAATTGGACAAAAATTCATTGTGCACCCGACAGGACTTTTACTATTTTTAACAAAACGTTACTCTACCACACTATAGGTGTTTTTGTGTAGTAAGGGATTCAGGTTAGTCTGCGCCTGCCTTTTGAGAAATGTGGAAAATTGCTTGAGTAAAGGAGATTACTGAAAGTCAAAGTTTTTTGGTGTAAAGTGCCGGTGACCTTCTACTGATTTAGGGGTCAGGTAAATCTGTTGAATTGCTCTGATCACACGGGTTGCGGTGTTAGTTTGAAGAGCATTGTTATAAGACCTTGTTCAAGGGAGATCATAGACCCTCGTGAATAACAAAAGATTATTTATGCAATGCTGGAGCATTTTATTTGATTTACTCTGTTATTGGATGTTATCTTTTGTATTATTTGGACACTTATAGTATGTTTCAAGTGTATTTGCATATGTTGATATCAATGTTATTAGAACACTAAAATAGTAGTGGGATTTATAGGTTGTGTATCCCTAATTGTAATTACCGGTATATTGTAAATCTAAAGGTCTCGAATGGACAGAAATATAAATCCTTTGGAAGGCAAGATATATGTACTGTATATTTAGCTGTATTTAGCCTGGATTTCAGCTTTCAGATGCCTGCACATTTTACAACTGAAACATGCACTTGCATATCATTAGAATAAATTTACAGCAATCCTGAAATATTTGGGGTCACAAACAATCCAATTAAAGAATAGATTAGATTGAAGAACATGTATTGGATGAGCCAGATTTTTTTTTGCTAGATCTAGGCATATTGATTGGTGCACGTGTACAAATATTTATGATATTCTTTAGAACTGCATAATCAGAATGTTTGGATTCATGTTTGGTGTAACCTGTACTACAAAATAAATTCTTACCAGAGATCTTTCAACGGCAGGCCCAGAGTTACATTTCTGAAATAACAATGATAAAATATTAGAAAACATGATCATTATTATTTATACCTGATATATTCATGAGATCAAAGTCTTCAGTGGAGAAGACAGCTTATAACATTTATCTGCGTTGTCTCTTGGCAAAAAATAAAAATAAACCAACAGAGATTTTTTTACCTAAATATAGGTCATTCATAAACAACAGTGGTTTGAGGTAGGGGGTCAGAAGGTCTTCAAATGAAATTTGTGAAGATGGAAATGTAGGAGCTGCCATTGCTCACCTGGTTTTAAAAAACTGCATGTACTTACTCTTTCGACCTGAGCCTGGGTTCACAATCTCTCAACCAGGGTTTCATGGAACCCTAGAGTTCTGTCAGAGGTTGCAAAGGGTTCCTTGAGCAGTGGTAGATAGAACTCCCATCTGATGGTGCCGGCATAGTTCTGACACTAATGCTACTTCACAGAGCCAAGGAGCATGGGACCAGTGAAACTTCTCTTCTTTTTTCACAGTTTGGTAACCACCACTGGCACCAATGATCATGACAACCATCTGTAAAAGGGGGCATTCCTTCCACTGACCACCAAGGTAAGCAGCATTTTCCCTACACTGCCCAAAAACCACCAGTGTAAGGGGAACCTCTCTCATTGACCACTATTGGTGTGGCCAACATACCATCAATTGTATACAAAATCATTTTTAGCATGGATTCCACATGTCCTGATAATTTTAAGGGTTTCTCTATAGTAAAAAGGGTGAAAAAGACTGATCTAGGAGAGTCACCGACCAGATGCAAGCATTCAAGTCAGGGGTTTTCAAACCTCAGTAGCTGTATACTTGTTCTAGGTCAGTATATTACTACCCAGAATCACATGACTGCCTGGTTGCCCCACCTTTATAAACAAGTCAGCAACAGAAGCTGCCGTATTCTATCCTCAGACATTTCCTTAACTTCATAGACACAGATTCCCTTTAAATATAGAAAGGCTTCAATTTCATATCTTGTTATTCTGTCCTTCAATAAACTATGCTTGCTCCAAAATGTAGAGGACTTATGAATCAGGAGCAGACATAGCATATGCCTAAGCTCCCACTCACACCAGAAGTGCTTGCTTTAACACATTTGCCTTTGCAGTGAGCTATAAAAATGGTTTAGAAGAAACATTCTATGCATTTGGGATATTGCAATGCAGAGCAAATATACAATATGTATTCACTATGCTTTTCATAATGAGCACATAATCAGCACATCTGGTGTGAACGAAAGCATTAAAACATATTTTTTTGGCATGAATTGAATTTTCCTGATCTGGAAGTTACAGGAAAGGAATTTGGCAGTTGGGGTTTCTTTACACAGCATGTGTTATTTTTTTCTTATTAGAAAAACAAGCTACTGAAATGGGGAATAATGTATTGTAATTGTAATAGTAACTGCCATTGGCTTTAAGTTAGAGTGGAAAACGTATTTTGTATAGTTTTGGATAAAGCAGGGAAGGGTGAGAACCTGTCAAATTCTGCCGTTTCTGTCTCCATTGGGGAGATCATTCTCCACTGCTTGTTCTATGACCATTGTCATCAGGACAGAAAATGGAGAGCTTAAATTTTACATTTGACCCCGGAACAGGTGTAAAGCTAGAATTCTAAATTTAATGGTGATTATCAAAGCCAAGCAAAAAAAATGGAAAGTACTTTCAGGTTGAGTTAGTGACCAGTGACAGATACCGTCTTCTGAGGATTTCTCTATAAGCTGACTAGGACACTGGAGCATTCAGAAGGGCTATCTTTGATGAAGGTAAAAGGAAATAAAGAAAACACGATGGGATCATATACCAAACTGATGAATTGTAGAAGACTAAGGCCAGGGTCTGGTGGCTATTATTCCCATAATCAGGTTTTCTTTTTTGCTAAAGTGGGGAAAAATATTAAGCATTAACAAAAATACACATTGCACTATATGAACTCACTGAAAGCAATGTCACAAATATATGGGTAAATGTTCCAGATATATTTAGATTGAGTTTTGCAAACTTCTTGAGCCTGGTGAATAACATGTTAACCAATCACAATTCTTACTTTAATTTTTCCCACCCAAGAAAGCCGGGGGTTTTTTAGGTCAAAATGGTTTTCATAGATTTGTTTTGGGTCATTTACAAGTTACATTTGTGAACATCACCATCCAGCAAATATGATCGTAACAGCATATACTTGTATTAAAAGGGGGCTTGTCTTAATCTTGAATGTAAAAATAAGACTTAATAGAAGGGTTGATATGCCTATTGTTCCTGAAGGAAATGCTGTTAAGTAGAACCTCTCATGTGACCAGGGAAGGATCAGCCAACCTAACACTGAACCTCTATTTACTGAAGTCACATGACCAATGCCTAGGTTTTTGATCAAGTGAACAGCACTGGAGGAAACTTGGAGTAGCATTTTGTCTCAGCAACATAAGTATGTCACCCCTTCATTTACTCTTATTTTGACTGACACAACACAACAAAAGCACAAAAGTGAACTGTCATGAGAAAAATATGGGGTTGCCTTTGCTAACCTCCTTCTGAAAATGCTAGTTGCGATGTCAATACACTAACTTCAATGTTTCTCGAGTTGGACACCTGGAACAAATATGCCTGTTAGGAAAAGAAAAGTTAGAAGCCCTTATAAGCACCCTTGTTACAGGCTATGACCTAAGAAGGTCAACGTGACAGCTGGGCAACTGGTGTTGTCAGAAGGAGATAACGGCAGTGGCAGTCTCCATGTTAATATTCATGGCAAGTTTCCTTTACACGAACAGTTAAGTATCTGCTTTATATATGTCATGATTACATAATAAGCCTTAACTAGATTGGAATTCATTTAAATATCATGGAACAGATTCTACCACATAGGTTCTGCAAAATCAAAAAGAAAAAAAAAAAAACAAAAAACAAAAAACAAAAACACAGTGTAGCACCTTTTTTGACTCAGCTTTTTGGCTGCGTTTCCCGGTTGGTGGCAGTGTGGTGACAGTAAAATTGTTGGGGTCCTCACAGTCTCGAATTTTGGATTCTTTCATCATGGAGTCAAGTCTCTTCTTAGCTATGTTTTCCACTTGCTTCCTATTGGTGGAAGCCTACAGATATGTAAACACAAGGGTAAAATGTGGCCACTTTTCATTTACAGGAAAAATTAAAAAATGTAGGCATTTGTATCAGGCATAAACAATGGATGTAGCCATTTTGCGCACCATAAGCCTATCAATAAGCTAGGAACTGAGTGATGTCACTAGCAGCTAGCTCACTAATAGGCTGCATCTTATTGATTTGGCGTGCATAATGGCTTCCTGCATAGTCTATAGGCAATCGGCACACAATGCATTGAGTTTTATAGACACACCGATACTTTTGATGGGCATTCACTTGGCTGGTAATGGTGCATGCAATTATATAAAAGTCACAGGCAGCGATTCCAAGGAAGGAGAGGAGGCAGTTACAGATTTGTCAAAGCCATGGAAAAGGCAATGTCTTTACTGAAAGACTCTTAATGAATTTGCTGGATGAAATGTCTGCAAATATTAATTTAGCAAGGGCTTCATAGGAAAATGAGAAAGGTTCATGCATTTTTAAAAAGATTTCTAGTCATATTGTCTAGACAGGAGAACTTTTAAGCAAAAATTTAAATACCGGTACTTCTCTTTCTTGTGTAACTTAATAGGATATAATTAGGTAGCGCGATGTAAGGCATATTATAAAACCAATGTCTAAAGTAGTTGCTTTAGTTCCATCTATGGTCCAATCAAATTAATATAAAGCTAGATCTTACTTTTAACTGTCTGTTTAATCTGAATTATCTGCTTACAAAATATAGAAATGGTCTAATAAAGTGAAATATTGATGTCAATTTGGGGAATTTTACCCCGTTAAATGAAAACCAAAAATAGAAATGTTTATTTTCTGGAAATGTTTAAAGTACCAAGTTTCCAGTCAAAATTCTGTTTCTGATTACATGGGGAAGAATTGGAACCCCTGTCTACTGGTAATATCTCAAAAGTGAATGGGTGTCATTAAGACACACAAACAAAGCAAATTTCCCCAACAGGGTCATAGATTGCATTACATTCAGTGGAGCACAGGGGAGACATGCAGGGTTTTTTAGACTCGGCATGTCTCATTAAAAAGAGAACCTGTCACCTGTCATCTCCCCTCAAAAAACTCATCCCCCCCTATCCCCACATATACGCACGTACAAACGCACACGGCGGAGCGCCTACGCGTGAAAATGTTGATTGCAGTACATGTTACATATTGCCACGCTTGCTGGAATGGCAGCAATAATTCTAGCACCAGACCTCCTTCGTACCACTAAAATTATGACCTATAGGGGGCTTCTAAAGCGCTGCCTATGGAAAATATAGGGTACTGAAGATTGTCGCCATTTCACGAGAGCGCGCAAATTTAAGGTTTGACATGTTGGGTATCTATTTACTCATTGCAACCTCAGCTTTTGTATTTTACCAAGTTTACTGCATTTTTGTGCCCCCTAAAATTTACTTTTAATGATTTTTTTCATGGAAATTTTGCTTTGATTACTTTGCGGTAATCTCATGTGACTAAAAAAATTAAAAACTAGCACTATTTTATTCTCTATGGTGTCTGCCTTCAGAAAATATATAATGTTTGGGGGTTTCATGTAATCTTCAGGCCTAAAATTACTTTAACCACTTACAGACCGCCCGCCGTCGTTATACGTTGGTACTTTGAAAAGGGATAGCATTGTTATGGCAGCAACTAGCTATTTTTTTTTAAATGACATTCAATTTTTTTTTTATATTATTGCATTTTAGTGTAAATATGAGATCTGAGGTCCTTTGGACCCCAGATCTCATATTTAAGAGGTCCAGTCATGCTTTACATTCCTTGTAATAGGAATAAAAGTGACACCATTTTTTTTTTAAAAGAGCAGTGTAAAAATTAAAAAATAAAAGGTAAAATAAATAAGAAAAAAAAAAATTTTTTTTTTTTAAACGCGCCCCGTCCCGCCGAGCTCGCTCGCAGCAGCGCCCACAATTGAAAACAGTGTTCAAACCCCACATGAGAGGTATCACCGCAATCGGTAGAGTGAGCAATAATTCTAGACCTCCTCTAACTCAAAACATGCAACCTGTAGAGTTTTTTTAAACGTTGCCTATGGAGATCTTTAAGGGTAAAAGTTTGTCGCCATTCCACTAGCGAGTGCAATTTTGAAACGTGACATGTTGGGTACCAATTTACTTGGCGTAACATTATCGTTCACAATATAAAAAAAAATTTGGCTAATTTTACTGTGTTATTTTTTAAGAAAAGTGTATTTCCCCCCCCCCCAAAAAGTGCGCTTGTAAGACCGCTGCGCAAATACATTGTGACAGAAAGTATTGCAACGACCACCATATTATTCTCTAGGGTGTTAGAAAAAAAATATATGTTTGGGGGTTCTAAGTAGTTATCTAGCAAAAATAAAAACTGTTTTTAACTTGTAAACACCAAATCTCATAAAGAGACTCGGCCCTTAAGTGGTTAAACGTGTGCAAAAACAACTCTGGCTGTGAAAGGGTTAAAGGATAAAAGTTCACCTTCGGGAACATGTTACATGTTCCACCTGTAAGCTTTGTTAGTTACAAAAAAAACGTCTCCCAACTCTTTTTTAGCTGGCTCCTAGATTCAAGGCAAATTTGCCAAGCCGTGTGTGTATATATATATATATATATATATATATATATATATATATATATATATATATATATATATATATATATATATTATATATATATATATATATATATATACATATATATATATATACATACACATATACACACACACACAAACACATATACAGTGGATATAAAAAGTCTACACACCCCTGTTAATATGTCAGGTTTCTGTGATGTAAAAAACAAAAAAGGACACAAAACGAAATCATTTCAGAACTTTTTCCATCTTTAATGTGACTTATAAACTGTACAACTCAGTTGAGCAACAAACTGAAATCTTTTAGGTGGAGGGAAGTAAAAATAAAAAAATATGGTTGCATAAGTGTGCACACCCTTAAATACTTTGTTGAAGCACCTTTTGATTTTATTACAGCACTCAGTCTTTTTGGGTATAAGTCTATCAGCATGGCACATCTTGACTTGGCCACTCTTTGCAAAAACACTCCAAATCTGTCAGATTGCGAGGGCATCTTCAAATCACCCCACAGATTTTCAATGGGATTCAGGTCTGGGCTCTGGCTGTGCCATTCCAAAACTTCAATATTCTCCAGGTGAAGCCATTCCTTTGTTGATTTGGATGTATGCTTTGGGTCGTTGTCATGCTGAAAGATGAAGTTCCTCTTCATGTCCAGCTTTCTAGCAGAAACCTGAAGGTTTTGTGCCAATATTGACTGGTATTTGGAACTGTTCATAATTCCCTCCACCTTGACTAAGGCCCCTGTTCCAGCTGAAGAAAAACAACCCCAAAGCAGGATGCTGCCACCACCATGTGTCACAGTGGGTATGGTGTTATTTTGGTGATGTGCAGAGTTGTTTTTATGCCAAACATATCTTTTGAAATTATGGCCAAAAAGTTCAACCTTGGTTTCTTTAGACCATAACACACTTCAGATGTGTTTTTACAAAATGTAGCCGGGCTTGGATGTTTTTCTTGGTAAGAAAAGGCTTCTGTCTTACCACTCTACCCCATAGCCCAGACATATGAAGAATATGGGAGATTGTTGTCACATGTACCACACAGCCAAAACTTGCCAGATATTCCTGCAGGTCCTTTACCGTTTCTGTAGGCCTCTTGGCAGCCTCCCTGACCAGTTTTCTTCTCGTCTTTTAATCAATTTTGGAGGGATGTCCAGTTCTTGGTAATATCACTGTTGTGCCATATTTTCTCCACTTGATGATGACTGTCTTCACTGTGTTCCATGGTATATCTAATACCTTGTAAATTCTTTTGTACCCTTCTCCTGACTGATACCTTTTAACAATGAAATTCCTCTGATGCTTTGGTAGCTCTCTGCGGACCATGGCTTTTGCTGTAGGATGCGACTAAGAAAATGTCAGGAAAGACCTACTAGAATAGCTGAACTTCACTTGGGGGCTAATCAGAGGCACTTTAAATGATGACAGGTGGTGTGTACTGACTCCAATTTACCATGAGTTTGAATGTGATTGCTTCATTCTGAACACAGCTACATCCCCAGTTATAAGAGGGTGTACACACTTATGCAACCACATTATTTTAGTTTTTTAATTTTACTTCTTCCCTCTTAAAAGATTTCAGTTTGTTTTTCAACTGAGTTGTACAGTTTATAGGTCACATTAAAGGTGGAAACATTTCTGAAATTATTTATCTTTGTCTCATTTAACAAAAAATAATAAACATCCCAGTTTTGATTTTTTTTGTTTTACTTGCAGCAGAACCCCTAGAAGATATAAAAGGAGCAAAATAATTTTAGTTCTGCATTTATAAATACATCATTAAATTTATGTTTACATTTGAGCAGTGTAAGTAAGTGAATTTGATTTGATATCTGTCTTAAGCAGTCCCTGTACAGCAGAGCTCAGACAGAGCAAGAAGCAGCATAAGGAGCCATTCTGGGACATGCTGATAAGAGGAGAGAGCAGAGTGAGAGATGAGCTTATCAGTCTGCAGACTGTCCTTGCAGTAACAAGGCAGGGGAAGAACAAGACCTATAAGGCTAAGTTTCCACTATTGCGCCCCAAAGTCGCGCAAATTTAACCACAATTCTTTGCCGCGACTTGAAGCAATGCCTGTGTATTCTTGAGGTCTATGGACCCTAAGTCGCAATAAAGTGGGACCAAAGTAGTGCAGGGACTACTTTGAAGTCGCTGCGTCTTGAAGTCGCACAGATAAGAACGGTACTTATTGGAAATCATGGAGTACGACTTGTCATGCAACTTTTCAGTCCCAAATCGCATGAAAAGTCACACTAGTGGAAACCTAGCCCAAGTATAACTTTACTGCAGCAGAGAGAAAAAGAACAGGTCTCCTGCTTTACCAGACAGGACTGTGCTGTGTTAACCTTAGAACTGAAAGGACAGAAATGCAACTCCATTAAAGCTAAAACACTTTTGTCTGCATTTCATCTGTGTATTTAGTGTGTTTAACTGAAAGTTCAGGTGTTTTCTAAAATAAAAATTGCATTCTACAGCATGGTGAATTCACCATAGCATATGTTTACAAATCCAGAACATACAGATATTATATTGTAACCGCTAGCCTGTACAACATCATGTTCAGAAAGCCTTTAAACAAGTCTGGGCTGCTTCCTTATAGCCTTTAAATCTGGCCGAATGTCAAAAGTTGACATTAGGCCTGGAGGGGCTCTTGAACACTTGCCAATAAGGAAATGGTGGTGATAAATGCTGGCAAAATGTCACTCTCAATGGGGAAGTCAAAACATTTTTTTTTTAATTTACAAATTTTTAAAGGTGTAATGATATATAAATGGTTCCCAAGCCTCTCAACTATCCTGGACTGGATCTTGTTGCAAATAACTGCACCTAATTGGCTTTATTTTTATTTTTTTGCCATTAAAAGAAAACAGTGAAAAGAAAGTACAAAATGTAACAAAACAAAACACAATAATCACATAAATAAGAAACTAAACTACCCTAAACACTCTCTACAGAAATAAACAGCTTAGCTCTAATAGCTCAATGAGTGAAACTGAGTGTTTCCCTCTGTCAAAAATCAGAAGTTTTGCATTAAAATGAATCTCGCCTAAATCTCTCCAGTTACGGTGCTTTGGAAAAGTATTCACACCCCTAAAAATTTTACACATTTTGTCATGTTACAATCAAAAAGTAAATGTATTTTATTGGGATTTTATGTGATAGACCAAAACAAAGTGACACATAATTGTGAATTGGAAGGAAAATTAAAAATGCTTTTCAATTTAAAAAAAAAAATATCTGAAAAGTGTGGATTGCAATTGTGTACAGCCCCCATTACTTCGATACCCCTAACTAAAATTTTGTGGAGCCAATTGCGTTCAGAAGTCACTCAATTATTAGATAGAGTCCACCTGTGTATAATTTGATCTCATCATAAATGCAGCTGTTCTGTGAAGCCCTCAGAGGTTTGTTTCAGGACCTTAGTGAACAAACAGCATAATGAAGGCCAAGGAGCACACCAGACAGGTCAGGGATAAAGTTGTGGAGAAGTTTAAAGCACAGTTAGGTTAGAAAAAAATCCCAAGCTTTGAACATCTCACGGAGCACTGTTCAATCCATCATCCGAAAATGGAAAGAGTTTGGCACAACTGCAAACCTACCAAGACATGACTGTCCACCTAAACTGAATGTATTTTATTGGGAGGAAAATGAAGAGCATTAAAGAAAAAGAAGAGCATTAGAGAAGCAGCCAAGAGGCCCATGGTAACTTTGTAGGAGCTGCAGAGATCCACAGCTCACGTGGGAGAATCTGTCCACAGGACAACTATTAGTTGTACACTCTACAAATCTGGCCTCTATGGAAGAGTGGCAAGAAGAAAGCCATAAGAAGTCCTGTTTGCAGTTTGCAAGAAGCCATGTGGGGGACACAGCAACCATGTGTAAGAAGGTGCTCTGGTCAGAGGAGATCAAAATTTAACTTTTTGGCCTAAAAGCAAAAACGCTGTGTGTGGCAGAAAACTAACACTGCACATCGCCCTGAACACACCATCCCCACCGTGAAACATGGTGGTGGCAGCATCATGTTGTGGGGATGTTTTTCTTCAGCAGGGACAGGGAAGCTGGTCAGAATTTATGGGAAGATGGATGGAGCCAAATACAGGGCAATCATAGAAGAAAACCAGTTAGAGTCTGCAAAAGACTTGAGACCGGGGCGGAGGTTTAAATTCCAGAAGGCCAACAACCCTAAACATACAGCCAGAGCTACAATGGAATGGTTTAGATCAAAGCATATTCATGTGTTAGAATGGCTCAGTCAAAGTCCAGTCCTAAATAAAATCAAGAATCTGCAGGAAGACTTGAAAATTGCTGTTCACAGACGCTCTCCATTCAATCTGACAGAGCTTGAGCTATTTTGCAAAAAGAGAATGGCAAATAATTTCACTCTCTAGATGTGCAAAGCTGGTAGAGACATACCCAAAAACACTTGCAGCTCTAATTACAGCAAAGGGTTGTTCTTCAAAGTATTCACTCGGGGGGCTGAATACAAATGCATACCACACTTTTCAGATATTTGTAAAAAAGTTTGAAAATCATTTATCATTTTCCTTCTACTTCACAATTATGTGCCACTTTGTGTTGGTCTATCACATAAAATCACAATAAAACACATTTACCTTCTTGGTTGTAACATGACAAAATATGGAAAATTTCAAGGGGTATGAATACTTTTTCAAGGCACTGTATCCCTTACATTTTAGCAACCCAGGTACAACCATAGACAGTTTCTATGTGATGCAAAACCATAGATTAGCTGCTGAAGCAACGTCAGTCAGTGCCTTTGTTGCAGTCAAACTATGAAATGCATAATTTCTGGCCAGAGAGCACAATAGGTGTTTATTACACTGCAGAACGATAGTGGTCCCTTACACCCCCCGCTTCAATCAAAAACACTTACTGAGCAGCATTGTTGATTGGAGCACAGTGAGGGGTAAAGTCAGACCTCTAAAGATTTGGACCACTGCCCTCACACAGAACAGAGTGGTCCGAGCCTTCAGTGTGCGTTCTGGGAAATGTCTGCTAGACATAGGGCTAGGACACATCACAAAAAAATATATATATATATAAAAAACGAACAGTTTTTTTTTGTTGCAGTTTTACTTCATAGGGAAGTTAAAAAATAAAGCTACAAGTGGGCTTTAAAAAAGGGCCTATGAGGAGTATACAGAAACTTGCATAAATTGTTCCTTTGCCTAAATGTCAGGGCCAACATTCCAAGTGGTGACAGAAACATAAAATCATTTCTATCTGGAGACTTTTATCAAAGTAAAAGGTAAAACTTTCTATTCGTTCGTATTGAATACATTTTCATAAATCTCACAAACGCTCTTGAATAATGGGATCAGCCTAAGAAGTTCTAACATTTGCAGATTAATATTTTAAATGTTGCTGGCAGTAAAGAGCAATATTTGAACTTTTTCAGATGGTTATTCATGGTATATAAAAAAAAAAAAAAAATAGAAAAAAATGTATGGATGGGTTGGAGAAATACAATAGCTTCACATGAATCAGTTTAGAATGAGATTTTAGCACCCGCAGAACTAAATATCTTCTAGCAAAAAAGAAAATCGACTAATAATGGAGAAAAATCTAAAATCCATTCTATTTTAGTGTATAATTGCAAAGCTCGTCTCAAGGGATTCCATTATTAGCCTTAGCCTAACCCTCATCCAGAGATATGTCACAGCCACTAATAATTCTGACTAGTGAACTTTCATTTTATGATGATTTCTTGACGTTCATGTACTGCAGATGAACTAATTCGATAGACGCACTCTATTCCTAATCACAAATAAGTATGCCAGAATGTAATAGCTTAAGAAATCCCCAAAATCCTCTTAGGCCCCTTTCACACGGAAGGTCCGTTCAGGTCCGCCTGTCAGTTTTTTAGGCGGACCTGAACGGACGCTCCATAGACCTCTATGGAGCGACGGATGTCAGTGGTGACATGACTCTATGGTCTGTCTTCATCCGATCCCCCATAGGGGAGACCAGCGCTCTGACAGGTCCGTACCAGCACAGTGTGCAGAGACAGACCTGTCATCTGCCTGCTCAGCGGGGATCGATGGAGCGATCCCCCGCTGAGCAGAGCGGAGCACGGACACGTCCGTGTGAAAGGGCCCTTGGACTCAAAGTGAAGATTTTCTATCTTTTAGTAAAAAAAGTATACATTTTGCCTAAACAGTAACCTAAACAGTTGATCTTCTACGGTAAGGAAGAACTGCAAGCACTGACATTATTCACAACACAATCACTAGTAAAAAATCATTTATTGCTGTCGGAGTGGAGTAATCTATCTGCTGGTGCTCTGTATGGTTACAAAACAACAGCAGAGAGATCACACATCCCAGCCAGCGCTGACTGATATTCCCTTGTCCCTAAAGACGTCATCATTGACGAAACATGTCTGAGGGAGAGCTTACTGTTTACCGAGTAGAGTGATCTTTGCTCAGGGCTGAGAGTGGCTTTTTTCTTTACACCAGTGTTGACTTTCTGTACAAAGTAATTTTATCTGCAACAGTTGTGAGAGCTTTTTTATTTAATAAATAGCAAATAGAGAACACTATGGTTTGTTTTTATTTTCTTTGAGAGCATAATTGTGGGACCAGTTAATCATGCTCGTGCCAGAGAACATTCTCAGAGACTCAGCAGTGGATGGTATTTTTAATGGGATGAAGACCTTTGTGATGAGGGTCAACTATTAAGGTGTGACATCTTTTGGGAATAGTTGGGATTCGATGGACGTCTTTTTTTTTTTTTAGGGAGAATATACTTTTCCTTGCATATATTGGAAGCATTGCAATTGGATGAATATATTATCACAAATGGAAATTTTTCACCAATTGATGTTTTTCATTATTTTGTTGTCCATTTGTGTTGATATACTGCATACATATTAGTTTGTGGTTATATATACACGCTATTTGAAGTCATACTTATTGTGGGTAATATAGACATTTGATTTATACACATTTTATATATACGGTAATATAAGCACAGCATAATTTATTTATTGTTTCTTTGAACTGCTTATCCCTTTGGTGCTTGCAGCTGCAAATTAGAGAGACTGGTGCACAAAATCTATTGAATACTGATATTTTAGTTGTATAAAGAAATAGTGAGTGCTGTTGGGGCTGTGTGATCTAGCCAAAGCAGTTAGTAAACATACACAGCACAGCCAGATAGCTCACACAGCCCCAATAGCATAGATTGCTCATTCACAATAATAAAAAGATCAGTCAGCGCTGATGGGGCTGTGTGATCTATCTGCCGGTACAGTGTATGTGTACTAGCAGCCACTTTTTCCTAGTGCTTGTGTTGTGAATGGAATTGAAGGAATGTTTGAGGTTTGACTACATTTACCTATTAAGTCTGGGAGTTAAAAAAACAACAAAACAAAAAAAAAACAACACTTGACTACAGCAGGTAGCTAATGCAATTCTGGTATTCCAGATAAAGTGGAACCTCGGTTTGCAAGTAACACGGTTAACGAGCGTTTCGCAAAACGAGCACTTTATTTCTAAAAATTCTAACTCGGTTTGCGAGTGTTGTCTCGCAAAACGAGCAGGATTCAGGCCAAAAGCGGTACTGCACAGTGGGGGGCGCTTGAGCCAAACAGCGATGATCGGCGCTGTTCAGAAATGCACAGAAAGGGCCGAGGGAAGCTCGGCTGCCCTCGGCAAACCTCGGGAACGGAGTCTTTCCGAGGTTTGCCAAGGTCAGCCAAAGTGTGCTCGGGCCTTTTTCATCTGTTTCTGAGGCTCTCTGGTGCTCCCTGCCTCTGGCCGCATGCGGTATTGCATCCCATTGCATCAATGCGGAAACAAATTATTTTCGTTTCCATTGACTTCAATGGGAAAACTCGCTTTGATATGCGAGTACTTTGGATTATGAGCATACTCCTGGAACGGATTATGCTCGTAATCTGAGGTTCCACTGTACTACATAGCTAGTTTACTGCTGATCTTTGAATATAGACCTGGACAGGATGAACTCTGAGAAGGGACCAATATCCCTCTCTCTCCCCTGTACAGATGGTGTTATTTAAATCTTCAGCCTACAGAGCTGTCACCAAAGACACAGCTAGTGCTCTGCTTTTGTATTAGACAGCCCAATATAAACTGCATATAAAAGCATTGCAGCAACCTATATTATAGTGGTTGTAATCCGCTACATACAGCCAGTGAAGTTACCATCTTTGGGTTATACACAGAGAAGAAACAAAACGCTCCTACATAAGTTGTATCTATTTATCTGCATTCTGTTATATAGTTATACAGCTTGTCTGATATTTCAGAAAGCAGGAGGTGAGGAGCTGAAGTTACACTCTGAAGAGCTCAATGAGAGCTAATTGGAAGGAGGGGTACTCCCTCATGCACACAGGAACAGAGTTGAGGCTATCAGTCACATGCTGTGTGCTGGAGCTCCCTCCCGTCTCGCCTTTCTTTTCTCCTCGTGGTGTTAGGAAAAGAAGTGACTTATGCAGATAGCAGAGGAAGGAGGCATCATCAGAAATCACACACCGAATTGAGACAAGTACGAACTATAGAGGGATACGCTTTGTTCACATTTCATGTCTGAAAATTGGTAATAGAAGGTAAAATGTGAACTGGGGATCAATAATGAGTTGGCTTTTGTTAGACTAACATGAGCTGCTAAAAGACTATTTGTCACTGGATGCCTTGACTTTGATCACATGACTAATTTCAGGGCAATCTGAAGATCCAGTAACAAATCACTTTTAAATTACAGATTGTCTGCCAATATCTGATCTTGATATGGTTGTCATTAATAACCTAAAACCATTGCTCACTGCACTAATTACCGATGAAGCCCATCATGCAAAAAATATTACACTTACAAATGCTTCTCTGTTAGACCCTTTACATTATTGCCAGGAACTACTGCAGGCATGCAATCTCTGTCTCAGCTAACAAGGTTTGTAGAGTTAGTTGGTAAGTACGTAAGAATTGGTCACTAAAGTTTCTGCATTTGATCTGAGTATTAGATGTGCAGCAGTAGTCCTGTAGGGCAGATAAATTTAAAGCAATAAGGCTGCAAGACAGATAAGTGCTAAGCAGCAATGATGCTGCAGATTAAACCAGATCTGAGCCACTATAATGATGCAAGAAAACCAGTGCTGAATAGCAGCAGGGCTGTAGGGAAATTACATTATGTGTAACGGTAGTGCTGCACGTTCGGTTTTCAGTATAAAGATCTTGATGTTGGTAGATCTAGGTCCTGCTGCTTTGTGTGCCCAATATAGAATGTATGCACCTACAGGAGTTAAATTAGTTTAAGATTAAAGATTAGGTTAGGTATGTTAAAGGGTTAAAACTATATCTGTTTAGGAGCCAAGTAAGGTAAGTAATAGTCCAAGATTTAGGGTTTAGATTAAGTGCCAAGAATAAATATTAAGGGACAGTTTAAGGGTTAGAGTGATTGTTAAGTATTGCAGTTTGTTATGGATAACATTCATTGCTAGGGTAAGGCTTACAGCTAGGGTAACAGAGGCCAAGGATGTTGAAGGGCGTTTGTATTTGAAGATGTAGGTAGGAGGTTTTGGATTCAAACAATACGCTTGACATCACAATGAAAATAATATTCTATATTAAGAAGATCACTTTGTCTGGTTAGACAGCTCTCATCCATGAAAGGTTCTTAAAAAGGCAATTCATATAGGATCCAGTGGGTACAGAAGAAACAGGAGCACCTGTTCAAAAAATATGTTTATGTCTTTACAAAACGTAAATCAACATGTTTCAGGACTTTAAGGCAATCCCTTCATCAGGTATAGGAAAAGCCGTCCAAGGCAAACGTTGGACTCAAAGTTTAAAAAGATAGTTCACCTTTACCAAAAACCTGTCTATGCAGATAAGGGCATTCTGTAGATAAAAATAAGTTAAATAAAGGGTAATAATGCTCTAGGTGTAGGCCATTTATGTACCTTATGAAGCCTGAAGAAAACTTCTAGGAGGTTGCCAAGAGACGCCCAGTGTTACTGCTCACCTTTACCATCACAGGAGCATGTTCTCAAACTTTGAGCTCAGGGCACCAGGTGAGAGAAAATGCATATGAGGGGGTTTGAATCAGAGAAAGTTCACTCCTGTGATGGCGAAAATGAACAGTAACAGCTAGGCCAAGCTTAGCAACCTCCTAGGTGTTATCAGGTTAGTCCTCAATGAAGGTCAGTCTAAGGTATGTAAATGGCCTACACCTATAGAAAGGGCATTATTCAATTTTGGTCAAAGCTGCACAGCTTGCTCTCATCTACAGGCATTCCTTATTTGCATAGGCAGTCTTTTGGGAAAGAGAGATGGCTTCAGTAACTTATTTGTTCTAGTATGGCTGTGCTTGTTGGAACTAAGATACGGTAGATTTGTTTCATAATATCAAGACGCACAAGATAAAAAAAAACACACTGTAAAAAGAGCATGCAGACAAAACTGACAACGGTTTCAGGACAGGATCTGTTACAACGATAAAAACCCACAATACTAGCATGTCTACAGCACGGAAAAAGCACACAGAAATCACAGCTATATCTGAAATCACACCGTTTGTTACCAAACCATGTTCAATGCTGGGAAAATTGTGAGTTACTGAATGTGATCATGGAAGCAGCTTATGGGCTGCAATGGGCATTCAAAAGAGCCCTTTTAACTCTTTTTTTTGGATGCTGTCAGTCATGAACTCCATTTATACTGCCAGGCACAATTGTTTATCTTTTTTATCTTATCTAATATTCTATCAGAGAACAAATATGTCAGTGTTTAAGGATCAGTCCACCCAAAGTTATAGTAGTAATAGACAATGCTGTATGGATCAAATCTGCCCCTGACTTCGATATTCCAGTAATGATATCTCCCTGCCATAATGCTATTTTTTTTTACTGCCCTCCTGGGTGGGATTTTTGGGTATTCCTGACCACCTTTGCTCAGTTCCACCTATTACATTCTTCATATTCTCATTACAAAATCCAGCAGAGTGAGTGGGATTCCCTCAGAATGGCCACAGCAGGACCTCTACTAGCAACCTGTTCTTGGTTCTGTCACTGCCCCCGTAATACAATGAGTAGAACCAGAGGCTTAACTAGAAATTTTAGAGCCATGGTGCAAGAAACCATGGAGGGCCCCCTTGTCCCCTGGCTGGGGCCCTTTCCTCCATGCCTGAGGGCGGAACGCCAGGGCCTGTTCGCAAGTGCGGCCTCGGTAAATCCACCACTGGTGTCAGTAGTTTTTTATTTTTTGTATTATTTTTTACCATTTTATTTTATTGTTATTTTTATTTTACAATATTTATTTTTTTATAAAAAATTTTTGGAAGCCCCATTGGGGGGCTTTGGTGACATATCAGGGGTCTAAACAGACCTCTGATGTTTCACCTTTGAAAAAGAGAAAGAAGATTGAGGACACAGCCCTCAATCTCCATCTCAGCAGCACAGAATAAATGGACAGGAATAGCTCTGTACAGAGCTTCCTGTTCATTCACAAACTGAAGCATCATAAAGTTTACTATGCCTTAGTTATGAATGGACAGAGTCGGTGATTGGTACTAATCACTGACTCTGTTCATCCAGAAAAGTAAGGGGCTGGTAAATGTGCCATTTACTGGCCCATCCCTACTCTCTATCCCGTCACATCCCCTGAAGCAGCTGGCGGGAGAGGGAAGGGGGAACCTGGCAGCTCTGCAGGGGGGCCAGGAGAGTTTACAGGGCCCGACGACATCAGAAAGAAGCTGGATAGGAGGGGCAATGATTTATAAAGGAACTGATCCCCTCCATTCGCCTCTTGCAGCTACTGAATACCTGCTTCTCCCGCAGCAGTTGCAGGAGGAAAATGGAGGGCATTGGTTCCTCTATATGCCACCACCCCTCCAATCCAGGTGTACAGGGGGGGGGGGCACACAGGGCCCCTGGATCATGGGACTGGGTTGCAAATGTGACCCCTGCAACCCCTGTAAGTTGTGCCCCAGGGTGGAAAACTTCTAACCATAAAAAACAGAGCAGATGCTGCTCCTAACTAACAAAGGGACACAAGCTTCTGATAATTAGGAATGATCTGCTGTCTTTTGTGTGTGGCTGTAACATAAAAGAAAACAGAACTGGAGCTGCATGCTCCAATTTCTTTGCCGTCTTTGCTCAGCTCAGAGCAGGTTGTTAACTCTGCAAGCTCTGCTCATGTATAATAATCACTACATGAGCAGAGCGAGGGATGCGAGCGGGCTGTGGAAAGCTCACATTCAAGTCAAACCTGCAGCAGTTTTCAATCTAGAAAACTTTGTGTATAAAAAGTTAATTAGGGGCAAGGCCTACACCAGTTTCTCTTTTACTCTGAAATAGAAACTGTTGCGGGTGGCACAGAAAGACCTGATACAGCTCTATCTGCTTAGTTTATATGCTGTATGCCACTTGTAACAGTTTCCTCTGCCATTATAATGGCTCAGAGTTTGGTAAAGTCTGTGGATTGTCTTTAGCTTGAGGGCTTGCTCCAACAAGCTGCAATGAAAATGCACAAGGAAATGCAAGCAGCATCGCGCTGCATTTTTAAAGGACACAATTTAACTATGTAAATGGCAGAATCAGGGCAATGCACCAATTCTGCATGCAATAAATGTCCCAATGCAATGAAATGTGCTGGTGGAGTCAGTTCCGCTCCATTTTTCAATGCCATAATGACCTTGCAATTATACTCATTTATCATATCGCTAGGCCATATGAAACGAGTCAGGAAATATTTGCATATCTGCTTCATGCCAGAACTCGGGTCATCTGCTTCCCCATCATCCTCCATCTTCCCCAGGGCCTAACAAGTGAGATACAGATGTCTACTGTATGTAGAAGCTCCCAAGGAGACTACATATGAGTATGTACAATACAAAATGTCACTATCCAATCAGCATCAAAATATCTCATTAAACTGTTTGCAAACTAATGCGACAAACACTTTTTTTTTACCCTGGATGTTGAAAAGGTGTAATGAGGTATTTTTGTGCTGACAAGCTGGATAGAGGGCTAGAGAATTTAAATGTTATTGTTCAATATACTTGCCCTACCCATGTGCCCCTTCCCTTTGCTAATAAGAGTTTGATCAAATTGGTTGCTTTTTTATTTTTTTAAAGAGCAGCAGACCCATTCACTTTGAGCCTGATTATACATTTCAGCTCTAGTTCTGCTTTCACATCAACTCCACCTTTGCAAAACAGAGCCTGGCATCTTTTTTGTTAAAGAATCATTTTAGTTAGGCCTTATTAGAGAGGTCATTATGCCAGTATCTCACAGGCATTTTCCCAGCTAGCATCTGGCAACATAATGGATTTCTGCTGTTTGTCACCCCCATTATCACTATGCGGACCTGCAAGCAGTGCATCACAAAGGTTTGGGACACCTAGCGAGGGAAGAGACATAGTTGGCTTTTAGGTGACGGGTCAAGGGATGTGTACAGTACCTTCCACTTCATATACGCATGCAATGATGAGCAGAAAAAAAACAAAGACAGACCAGAAAGCAGAAGTCAAACATCACACTTCATCACATATTAACCAAAAGTACACACAGGATCTTTTGTCAAAGAAGCATTATGTCCGTGTTACATTGATTTCTCTAGACTAGCCACTTTACATTTCCAGCAAGTAAACCTTTACAGCACTCAACGATTTACTATATTGATAGCCAGCTTGTAGAGCCTAGAAAATACATTTAATGTAATCAATAATGTTTAGCACTGATGTGTACTATCACACTTCAGCAATGTCTGGTGGAGGTGTCTTCAAACACTACTTTATATATATATATATATATATATATATATATATATATATATATATATATATACACACATACATACATACATACATATTATATTATATATATATATATATATATAAAATATTATATTATATTATATAATATTTTCCTCCTCCTCTTTTATTAGGGTAAGGATTGCATTAATAAATATTGTTTACAGTCATGTAAATTTTAAATATAGCATAGCAATGTTTTGTATGTCTATTTACAGCCTGTAGATGGAGCTCTTGAATAGGTTCCATGTGTTTTACAGGCTAATCCAGCTCATCTGGCTTGCTGAAAAAAAAAAAAATCATATGTTTACAGAGCTCAAAAGCTCAGCTGAAATTTACACACATAAGTGGATGAGCAGCAACCAATCCTTCCTAGCACAGCTCTGAATGAGAGATACAATCAGAGACTGTGCCTCTGAAAGCATTTAGTCTTCAGAAATCAATAATGTTGAGGTTTCGTTCAGAATTTTTGTGTGCCAACTGGTGTCCATTTTTTACCAGTGGTGAGGGGTGAAGAGTTTACCATTTACATCTTTTGCATATTTTTTTTAAACTTTATTGAGGTTTATGTGCTGCAGAAAAATGTCTGCATGTTTCCACACAGCACTGTCTTTACCTCTGCATTGAGATATGAATGAGGCACATAGAAAATAATACATTTTCTATGTGCCCTAGCGTGATCTGGGTTGTTCCCTGCATATAGTGTGAACAAGAGCTTGTAATGACTGTACCCTATATTAAACATTTATAAGACAAAGTATTTATATGCATATAATAAAAATACATACATATACAGTATACAGAATTAAAAACATGATATAAACAGATAGGTTAACATCTAACGTTTAAAGAAAAATTAAGATAAAATCAACCCCAAACCATTACAATTGAAATTCCTGTTAAATGTTAGTCTTAAAAAAAAAAAAAAAAAGTTCATATACTGTACAAGGAATTCGGATTAGGCTTCTTCATTACTGTAAACAAAATTAAACTGTTGCTTTATACTTTACAAAGAACAGAAAAATTAGCTTGTTTTAGGAGATGACAATATTGGAGGTTTCCCCCCTGCAAAGTCAGAGCTCGAGCTCTCAAATCAATGGGAAGCATGAGCTTTGCTGATTGCAGAGCTATTGATTTGACTGTTAGGGGTGTGTTAGACCTCTGCAATGAGTCTACTGCTTCCATAAAGACTAAGAGAGCAAAGGTCTCACTCTGCAGCTGCTGGCAGGAAACAGGCTTTTTTCTATTTTGGTTGTGGCTGCTTTAGAAAGATAAAAACCTGCAAGAAATAGAACACCTTTTGTTTTGATGCAACAGCTGGGCTATGGGAGCCTATGGGTGGTGCCATGGCTCCCGGGATGCACAGCTTTTGCTGAGCATTACCTGAAACCGGAGAGCCACATGCGGGATCACATGACAGGAGCAGACCGAAAAAATGTAAGTATAAAGATCTTTTTCACATAGGGTAGGCAGCATAGGTAGCAGGAGGGGGGAGGGGACATTTTTAAGAATTGTTATGGTTATGTAGAAATTCCACTTTAACTAAACCTAGGCTTTAACTAAGAACTATAGTCCAATTTCTAAAAATGACCTCAGAACTATCACAATTAACAAAAACTGTCATACATTTAAGTGGAATTCACATTTCCTAGCTCTAGAGAAAATTGCTGTGGATCCTTCTAATGCCTGGGACTTTAACTTCACAGCAGCGTTGTCACCCTGTTCAGTGCTGCAGCATTCTCACTGCTGAAAAACAACCTCCTCTATGCCAATGAGCACTGGCCACTTCTACTTCCTTCCATAGGCATTGTGACTAACATAATGATATCCATACCGCTATATGACCTGGGGAGAACTGTGATGGAAGTGATGCAGGGCACCCTCCTCCATCACTTTTAGATGCCAGAAGAATATTGCAGCCTCTGTAATGATGTCATTGGGGCTACAAAGACGTTTTCCAACATTCCTGCACTAAATAACTAAAAAAAGATGATGAATACAGAATGCAGAATACAAAATCTGAAGCAGAATACAAAATCTGAACATTTTCCAAGACAATATGTAACCATCAGCTTTTTTGATTAAATGAGTCAAAAAGATGGAGGTTATATAATCTGTGGAGTCTAGGGATTGTGGAAAGTCTTTATGTTCTGGAAAGATCTTAAAATAAAAAAAAGCTGAGAGTTTTCAGCTTGTTGCAAAGAAAAGTCTCGCCCAACCAGGTAGAAGAGAATCAGGATAAACAACAGATGCCGGAGACTTAGAAAGTCAAACAAAGCAATCTGCTATATTCACTGTACAGTGCAATAATGTAGGCTAGGCGCACAGGAGCAAACGCTGACCGCAATATCCACCTAACAATATCACAAGTCAGTAAAAGCACCATTGTCTAGACAGGAATGGAATATCCCTGTTTCCAATGACTACCAGTGTGTTACATAATGCAATAGACACCTTCAGATGAAAAAAATTATCTCCACATCAAGTTTTTAATAATACACTAGACATGTCAGAATAATAATGACTATCCCCCTCCATTTTTCAGAGTGGAGTTTGAACTTTAAAGCCAAAATGTAGTAGTCTGTTTTTTTAAATGAGCACAAGGGATGGTACTTACAATTGATGGGGATTGTACTTTTTACTGGTTGCTTCTCTACTATTTGAGATCTTTCATCCTCTGCACCCCCTTCCCCCCCACAGTGGTAATCTTCCGGTGCTGCAGGGGTTACAACAGCTGCTAGACCAGTCATAGGCAATTGTCAAGAGTGCCAACTTTGCTTACACTCTATGAATTGAGAAGGTGGACCTTTCATTTAATTGCTTGCCCTCCATTCATAGAGCTCTTTTCATTGATAGAAGCTATAGTACAGCTATAGTACAAGGGATGGTACATACATTTAATGGGAAGTGTACCTTGTGCTGGTTGTTGCTGTCCTAGTTGAGAAGATCTTAGAGCAATAGACAGGTCAGAAGACCTGCCAAATATGCTTACACCCTATGACTGAAGGAAAGGGACCTTTCATTCATCTGCCTGCCCACCATTCATGGAGCGCTTTTCATTAATAAAAGCTATATAGTACAGCTATAGCACAAGAGATAGTACATCACCTTGGAGGTCCTTCCCTTCCTTTTGCAGCCTAGTTCTTTAAATTGGTTCTTAAGGAGCCTCCACCTTCCATATATTCTGTCATTGGTTGCTGGGTCAGGACATTTCAGATGTTACTTACAGGTTTGATGACTCCTGTTATAACCGCCTGTTTTCAACTCTGGTTTTTAACTCACCACTTAGTTCAAGGATAAGCAGGCTCAGAAATGAGTTCTACAGAAATTTATATAGGACCACCAGGACCTATGACCAATTAACCACTCCCCTTAATTAGTAGTCCGAAGGAAGGAAAGAAAAAAAAAAAAAGACTGTTTAAAAAATTACAGAAAAGGTATTAAAAAGATCAAAAAAAAAAAGAAAAAACGAAAAATGCAAATACAGAAATCACCAGCAATCAAAAGCAAAGCTGGTTTTTCACTCTCCACACAAAGCTCACACTTTTTCAGCTTCCAACCAGCAAATCTGGCAAAAAAAGTAACATTCGTCAAGAAAGATGCAGCAGCCACCAGTGGGTCACATCAGTAGAGGTGAGTTTATTGGCAACTAGCTAATGCCCGTATAAAGTTTTTGCTCACACTTTAGCTTTAAAACTAACCTTTCAGCCAGATTATTTCACATAAAATTCCTGCAAAATAGCAGTGCCACATGTCTGTCATTAGATGGAAAATCCACTGTTTTTTGCTCCTCTGATTCTGGTTTAAGAAAAATTCAATAAAGTGACTTCTGTGAGTGGGTGAAATTTCTTTACGGTGATATAAGTTCTTGTTACTCATGCACCACGCACCCAGGCTTACCACGTGAAAAAGATCTCGCCCCTTTGGGGGTAAACTCAAACCCAAATATACGCCTTAAGCACATCCTTTGTTGCCACTTCTAAGAGATATCCACTGGCTCTGCTGAGATTCTTATTGGGTATGGAAGGCTCCAGTAAACAAGGATCATGTGAAAGAGTAAAAGAACCACATAGCATAATTCCATTTAACCTAATTTTTATTGAAGCCAAAAGCCCCCCTTACAAGATATACGTACTAGCAAGAATATACAATAGAGCATTGAAAAGCAAACCGTAGCAAAGTCACCAGTCGTGTTGTGAAGAGAGGCATCTGGATCTAACAAATAGTCACACTAGCTTCTTCCCGGTGTTACCAGCTGACGGTGACCTGCAAACGCCACTTCCGGTTGTCGTGACGATCACACAACTGACGTGTTTTGTCACTTCCGACTTCAACTGAGGGCGTGATCTTCACGACTTAACATCCCATTTTAAATAGAACGGGACCCACGGCTCAAATGAAACAATATGCATGCCGCACACACTCACACATCACCACTGATGTCAAGTGAAGGAAAAAAAAGAAGGGATACAGCAACAAGAGTCGAGCAGCGAATCCCACTAGCATAACAATATAAAAAATACATTAAAAGGCCTTCATTAGGTGGCCATATTAATTTTGCATATTGCTGTGCAAATCTGCATAGACAAATCAGATGCCAGTCTACTCAAGACTTGAACTTCTTCTAATCATATAAAATAGCTGGCATCAATTATAAATAATTCATGAGACATCATTTATGCACTTAACCATAAAAAAATCAATGAATAATACTTAATCAATTCGATATTGATGAATATTAAAAAAGTTAATGAATATAAAAAAAATATTATAAAATAAAGAGGAAAAAATTCATATGAGAGATACCTATAGTTCTATAAATTTTATATAGTTCTATACATTTTTAATTTATAGGTCAACTTGAATCGAATGAAAAAATTCATATGAAAGATACCTATAAAGTTCTATAAATTTTAAACCTATACGTCAACTTGAATCAAATTCACTAAGAAGGTGTGCTGCTCATGGCTGCTTGACGGTCTCGCAGCAAAAACCTCTGAATTTCAGACTCAATTACATCTGAAATTAATTGTATGAGCAGTTATATTTATAAAGAAATACCAGGAGGGAGAACAACATGTATCAATACCATGTTAGGCATCGCTAATAAAGCACTTGACATCTAACTCAAAGTTTAAACCTTTTGGTGAGAGAGTGTCTGTGAGGAAAATCCACTGGGTTTCTCGTTTAGACAGATCCCTGAAAATATTGGATCCCCTCCAAACAGGTTTTAGACATTCAACTCCCCAAAATGTCAGGCCTGATGGATCCTGATTGTGTTTCAATTTAAAATTTAAAGAAACATTATGATCTTTGAAACCAATTTTTATGTTTTGAACCTGTTCGGCTAGTCTCACCTTTAAAGATCTTTTAGTGCGGCCTATGTACATAAGCCCGCATGGACATTCTAAAGCATACACCGCATGCGTGGTGTTGCAGGTGATGAATTGCCCGATGTCAAAATGTTTATTGTTTGAAGTTGACCTGAAACTTTCAAGTCCTCTAATAGGTCTAGCGACCTCCCTACAGGCCCTGCACTTTGTAGATGCAAAAAAAAATCCCTATCTTACAAGGAGGGAGGTCTGGTGGGAGGGTCAAGTACTTTTTTGACAACTCCGAATACATCACCGAAACTAAGGGCTTTTCTATATATAAATTTAGGAGCAGGTGAAAGTACACTTAAGTTTTTTATCTACATGCCAATTCTCTTTAAAAATAGACTCCACCTCTCTGAATTGTGAATGGAACCCTGAAATATATCCCCAATTTTGGTTATTGTTTTTTATAGTTGGGGCTATTTCTCTTAGACAATCCTGTCTAGGGATTGCTCGAACCTCATCCACAATATTATTCAAGAACTGTGGACTATAACTCTTAGCCTTAAACCTATCTGTCAGAACCCTTTGACTGTGAAATAAAATTGTCCATTTGAGAACAATTTCGCTTCACTCTCATCATCTGACCTTTAGGAATGTTCTTTAGCAAGAGTGGATGGTGTCCACTCTGTGTTGGGAGATTACGGTTGCGATCTGTTTTGCTTAAAGAAGACTTTCGTCTCCAATTTGTTATCTTGGCGGTATACATTGACATTCAAAAAATGTATTTCCTCACTACTCCATTGAGATATGAGTTTAACATTGTTATTGTTTATATTAAATTTTTCGATAAACTGTTGTAAAGATTCTGTTGATCCTGCCCAAGCAAAGAATAAATCATCAATATAACGTTTATAAAAAATGAATTCATCTCTTTTTATACTGAAAGTGACTGTCTTCCCATTCCCCCATGAAGAGATTTGCGATACTGGGCGCAAACTTAGTGCCCATGGCTACGTCTCTCCGCTGAGAGAAAAATGTATTTCCATACCAAAAATAATTATGAGAACAAAAATCCAGAGTATCTTTCAAAAAAACTTTTTGGTTATATGGCAGGTCATCTCTCTGACTCAATGCCCAATTAAGGGCTAAAAGAGCGTCATCATGCTGTATTATTGTGCAGAGAGATGATACATCTGCAGTGACTAGCAGTACCTCATTTTTTCCAGTTAGGTCTACACTTGTATCCTTGAGGTAAGACCTGGTCTTAACCACACTCTTTTGAAGGAACTGGTCTAGATATTGCCCTATTCTGGACGCCACTGCACCAATGCTATTAACAATGGGTCTCGCTGGGGGGTATATGGGGTCTTTGTGTATTTTTGGAAGGGTGTAGATCGTCTGAATACGACTACTACTGGGTACCAAAAACTTCCTTTCCTTATTAGCTAAAACTCCAGTGTTATATCATTTATCCACAAGGATTTATAGCTCATTCCTATATTTCTGTATGTCTCAGTCAGAGAGCAATTCCAGGATCTGGCCATGGTAAAAGTCTTTCGACAAAATGACCACTCCGCCTCCTTTGTCCGCAGGCCTTATTATAATTTTCTTTCTCTTTTCCAACATCTCTATACCTTCCTGTATATGTCTGAAACCAACATTCTTTTTTGGAGTTAATTCTCGTAAGACCAAACCCTTAAAAACTTCCAACTGGTGGTTAGCTGCATTCAGTGAATTAAACAGGGATTTGTTTCGCAAGCCACTATCTATCACTCCAGAAGAGTTAAAGTTAGTGTGTACAGGATTATGTTTACTCCCTAAAAAAGATTTTTTGATGTTGAGCTTCCTCATGTATTTATGGATGTCTATGTATACGTCAAATTTACTGATCGGCCTTTTCAGGTCACATAAGCCTAGATTTAGTATGTTCCTTTCCTTATGTGTCAAAGTAACTTTGCTTAAATTGTATATGCCTCCTAATCTACTTCCCTCCTCCTTTTTTGGGTCCTTCGTCCCGCCCTGCAACCTCAGGCTCTTCTTTCCTTGGACCCTGTTGTCTCTCTCCCAATGGGGCTGTTCTCTCCACTGTGGTTCTCTTTGGTAGGGTCCTGTTTGGGAATATGTGGGGGGTCTTCCTCTGCGAGGAAGATGACCCCACGCCCTCCTCTAAGCTCCATTCCCCCTCCCTAATAAAGGACAGGGAGGTGGACCCTAATTTCTATCCTGCTACTCCCACAATGGTTGAAATTTATTGTACACCTGGACTTGATGGGGTGTAGGTTGATGATTTCTTATTGGACCACCTCTTCCTTTTTGTCCTCTTCCCTGATTCCTACCCCTTCTACTAGGAGTAGAATAATTAAATCAGAGAATTGATTTGAGATACCGCTTCTCTTTCTATATTCTCATATTCTCTTGTATAATTTAGAGGGGGGATGTTGGGAGTCTTTAATCGGATCTAGCTGTTGCTGAAGATCACAAATTGTTGCTTCCAAGTTAGTCATTATTCTCTTCTTCCTATGTAAAATCAGTTCCTGTAATTTAAAACCCACCCCATTAAAAAAATACAACCATTCTTACATGGAACATGGATAATTTAATCTATATTATGTTGTTACTTCCCATCTTAAACTTCTTATAATAATTTTATCCTTAATGTAAATGTTCTAAAGTGCAAATGTCCCACCAAGTTTTTTTTATAGTAGCTGCTAAATATATAAGTGTGTTTAGAGTGTAAGTGTATATTATTGACATCAATTTCCATAGAGAAGTTTCCCTTGGCGCTGAGCGGTGCTATTAGGCCATTTTTTATGCACTTTAAAAAACAAAACACAGTTAAAAATTTTTTTTTTACCCAATTACAGTATATTTATATTTTTCTAGATCCAGCTCTGGGATTTACATAGCCCTGCTGGGCAGGGGAGCTAGGTTGGTGACCTGACTTTCTATAGCAGTTATTAAAAGCGGAGGTCCACCCTAAAAAAAAAAAAAGAATACATAAACACGCTCTTTTAAATACATTTAAAAAAAAAAAAAATGTTTACTTACCAGAAATGGCTGTTGCTAGGCAGATCGTCCTAATCTGCCACTTCCTACTCCACGGTGCTTTGCCTTGCCTTGTCTCCTGGGAGATGGGGCGCAATGTCTTCTGGGACATGTGTGTCCCAGTAGACAGGCGTCCATTCACAAAGCGCAGTATGCGCAGCAAGAAACGGGCAGTGAAGCCGCAAGGCTCCACTGCCTGTTTCCTTTAGTTAAGATAGCGGCGCCGACACCTGATCCGGTGTACGGATTGGCCTCGGGGGGGGGGGGGGCGACATTGCAGGCTCACTGGACAGGTAAGTGCCCTTATTAAAAGTCAGCAGCTCCGATGGCCGGACCTCTGCTTTAAACAGGGAAGAAGCAGGGGCTAACCAATTAACTAATTCCTCTGCTGCACAGGGCATGACATGAAGCATGTGCCATTAAAATACATAATTGTGATGACTATAAATAGATTTTTTTAATGTCTCCCTGGAACTCAGCTTTAAATCCATCAGCTGAAAATTACTTTCCAAAGTCGACAAACTGTGATCCTTATCCGAGTCTCTGGTCACCCCAAGTTCTCTTTACCAGAATTGCAGCATTTTTTATTCAACTAACCTCTAGTGCAGGGGTCTCCAAACTTTCTAAACAAAGGGCTAGTTTACTGCCCTTCAAACTTTAGTACATAGTGTTGTTGGTATTAGTGGGAGGAATAATACCACATCATTGGTGTCAGTGGGAGGAATAATGCCCCATCATTGGTGTCAGTGGGAGGAATAATGCCCCATCATTGGTGTCAGTGGGAGGAATAATGCCCATCATTGGTGTCAGTGGGAGGAATAATGCCCCATCATTGGTGTCAGTGGGAGGAATAATGCCCCATCATTGGTGTCAGTGGGAGGAATAATGCCCCATCATTGGTGTCAGTGGGAGGAATAATGCCCCATCATTGGTGTCAGTGGGAGGAATAATGCCCCATCATTGGTGTCAGTGGGAGGAATAATGCCCCATCATTGGTGTCAGTGGGAGGAATAACGCCCCATCAGTGGTGTCAGTGGGAGGAATAATGCCCCATCACTGGTGTCAGTGGGAGGGATAATGCCCCATCACTGGTGTCAGTGGGAGGAATAATGCACCATCACTGGTGTCAGTGGGAGGAATAATGCCCCATCACTGGTGTCAGTGGGAGGAATAATGCCCCATCATTGGTGTCAGTGGGAGGAATAATGCCCCATCATTGGTGTCAGTGGGAGGAATAATGCCCCATCATTGGTGTCAGTGGGAGGAATATTGTCCCATGATTAGTGTCACTGGGAAAAATAGTGCACTGTTGTCGGTGTCAGTGGCAGGAACTATGCCCCACTGCTGCTGACAATGGAGGGAATAATGCTCCAAGGGCCGGATAAAAGCAAGCAAAGGGCTGCATCTGGCCCTCAGGTTGCAGTTTGGAGACCACTGCTCTAGTGGATTCTACTTAGGAATTAATGAACATCGGATTTAGACAGTAAAAAAAAAAAAAGGTTTGGTTTTGTGGAGTTCTGCTTTATTTCTGCATGTGACAATGAACCCTTCTACTGACCACATGAACCCCAACCTCTGTGTAGTCCTATTACCTATAATAATGCTCATTCTGTACCATGGCTCAAAAATATCAATAAATATCAATTCTTGCATGAAGTGTCTTGTGATAACGGGCTATTCATCATCTTTAAAGGAATGCCCGTCATTTTTATGTATGGGATGAGAAATTTGTGGCATTTTCACTGATGAACCGCACCGGAAAGTTAAATACATTTTCAGATCAATGAAATGTGTCTTTATGACACCCTGAAGGATCCTTGCTAAGAAACAATCTATTCTTCCCGTGGAGGTAAATATATGGATTGCCACAGTCATAACAGATTCTCCAGAATACTAAAAACAGAATCCCAACCCCCATCTCATTTCATGTTCATCCAAACAGGTCTAAGGGAGGGGGATTTCCTGTCTCACACAAGAGCTTAAAGGATATATGTCCTATTGCTAAATTCATTAAGTCACCCAGCCTCCCTGTCAACTCAAGATCAAGAAAAGGCGAATTCAGCAACTGAAGGGATTTGAAGAGAACCGAGAACACTAAAGGAATATGAGAAATGGGAATTAAAAGTGAAAGCCCAGAGAGAACAAGGAAAAGCTCTGCTAAACCAATGTAATGACAGACACGTAGATAGCCAGACAGACATTGACAGACTGACCGACAGATGATAGGCCGACAGATGACGGAAAGGTAAGTAGATTGATTACCTGCATCTGTTCAGCCACAAAACATGCACAATTCATGTATGTCAGTAATTAATGTAAGTTGGTAGATCTAAGGAAAAGTTATTCTATCGATAAATTGGGTTTGTAAAAGTAGCAATTCTGTAAACTGAACTAATGGAGGCAGACATTGCGTTGAAATAAGTTTGTAACAGGGAAAACAAAAAGGATGATTTACACCAGTTAGAAGGCACCTCCCAGTGCCTGCACACCGCCTTTGATCCACTGATGTGCACCTGGGGCCCCGAAACCAGGGATGTGTTCTATACTACAAATAACTGGCTAAGCTTCCTGGCTCTCACCAGTTGCCTCCAGGTGGACACATCTATTGGCCAATCACAGTGATGGACTCCCTTATGGACCAGTAAGTAAACTACATCCAGGAGGAAAGGAATGGGGCCAGCACTACCAACCATTAAGCTTGGCAATACTCCCAGAGTTTGTGTCCCAGGAGTGCAATACAGTGGATCACAAATTCAGCATGGAAGTACTTGTTTTTAGGTAGAAATTAGGTTTAGTTTTCCTATTTCCCATCAACAGGTTTACTTTAAATAAAGGAAAATTATTTAAAAAGAGAAAACTAATACAGCCACCAAACTTAAGTAAGCTGAAATATATTTATTTTTGTTTTTGGTTTTAATACCGCTTTAAGTGAACTTGTACCCATTAGGGCTTTCATCCGCTAAGCCAGTTACAGCAGAATACGACTGATAATGTTAGTCCAAGGAATGTTTTTTATGTGCATTAGCTATGACAAGTTCCCATGAAGTGGTAATTTTATCTCTGGGTTAGGATGAAATTGTGTTTGGGATAGACATGTATCATGATAGAGTGATATAATGATATTACATAAGCTTAATGAGATACCGTTCTAGGACAAACCTACATAAGAGCCAGAGTGTGTCACCTCCCCTGAGCCAATGAGGGGAAAGCACAACCACCACTACCTCTCATTTACCAGCTGTGAAATCACGACAATACACTTTCTGCATGGAATAACGTTCCACACTGGATGAAAAATTTGCAAATTGAGGCTTCATGGGCTTGAGAAAAGCTGTTTGGGATTTCAGGGACACCCCCCCCCCCCCCATCTGACCTGGAACTAAGGTCCTCTAGCTTTTAGAAATGCTTCAAACTCAACTAGTTGAAAAAAGTCACAATACACAAGATGACAAATAAAATTGCAATTCTAAATTTCAAACTTTAATATTGCACTAAATTAAGAACTATGATCTTCTCAACCTAAACATACAATCAGTTGGCAGTCGGAGAAACAGCAAGCACTAGAGGGCAGCAGCAAGCTAAATTGCAGTACATCACCCATCATCATACTCCTGCATATCCAGTGTGAGCTGTCCAGGTTATACCAGTGTTCACTGTGTTTGCTTTACATGGGATCACAAAAGTAAACAGAGCCCTTTTCCTGCCTCTGATAGATACATCCAAAGCCACAGTAGAAGGATACAGGGATATACAGTAACAGTTGTTACACCTAGTGGTACCCGTGTTGCTGAATTGTAAAACTACCCTTGAAGTGTGGTTCTCCTTGCACTGGAAGGGTTAAATGCTAATTTTTTTCCTACGGTATCATTACAGAAAAGTTGTATTTATCTTGTACACCAAAAAATGCAGTTTGCACATGGGACTTTTGAGAGTGGTGCTGAGTAAAATAGTACATTGAATATATAAAAATACTAAACTTTATTGAAGTTTACATAAACAACATATACACTTGCACATAAATTGGGTCTCAATAAAACATAGTTTTAACCAATGTACATTCAAGGTAGCAGCGTGATAAATAATTCACAATCCATTAATAGGAGCCACTAGTAGTCTCTATGCATTTCGCAGGACACCTACCACTTCATCAGGAGACAGCTACAATTGGTTTATGTGTACACCTGTGGAGAGACCATGTGGAATATGCAAACAAATGTTATTTATAAAAAATAAAAATTACAAAAAGAAAAAAAATGCATATTAGGAGATACCTAAATTTCAGTGGATAAAATCCAATGCTATACATAAGGTATACTCACATGGAGGCTAGTGACACAAAAAATAAAACAGCTTGGTGGAGGTTAAACAAGATGACAAGGGAATCTCAATGCTGTGAGAAAACATAGGGGTCCTACCCCTATGCCCCTCCTCCTGGTCACCTACTTACCCTCAGCTTCCGGGGGGAACCCTTTGCTGTGAGGTTTTCTCACAGCATTGACAGCGTTGTCGTGCAAAATGCATAGAGACTACAGTTCCCATTAATGAATTGTGCATTATTTATCACGCTGCTATCTTTAATGTGCATTGGTTAAAACTATGTTTTATTGAGACACAGTTTATGTGGAAGTGTATATGTTGATTTTCTATGTAAACATCAATAACATTTTGTATTTTTATGTATTCAATGTACTATTTTACGCAGCACCACTCTCAAAAGTCCCATGGGCAAACTGCATTTTATGGTGTTCTGGAATATTGGGGACTGAGTGTTACTTGGGTCTGAGCATGGGTGGCCCTTCATTATTCTCTTTCTGTATTTATCTTATAATTTGCTGCCACAGGCTTCCTGCTTTCTGTGTGGCCACAAAATCTTGTGGGAGGAGTTTTCATTCTCCTCTGACTGTCCTATGAGGCTGCAGGACCCCTGACCCTCTGTCTGGACAGTGCAAATTGGCCCTGTGGTGATCACATGCACCCTCCCCCCCCCCAAAAAAAAATTCTAGCATTACACACCAAACTGAGCATGTGCACAGTGCCTCCAAGGCTCTGTACTATCTGCAGATGGATTGGGGACAGTAAAAGGGAGGATCAGAGAGGACCTGATCAAACAGCCTTTTTACACAATGCGGATCAACACCTTAGGTTCCACAGTGAATAACAAGCATGCTTTACAGCATATATAGACTAATTTTGTTCTTGTGGGTTTAGTAACACTTTAACACACATTTGCACCGACACCATAAACAAACATCCATTTTTTTAAACTTATAATTGGATATTTAATTTCTTGAAATGTATACTGAGAGATTTTTGAAGCTAATAGAAGCAGAAACATAAGAGTAGCATGGGGTTTTAGCAAACAACACAAATACAAATCAGTATTATCATTACTAACTTTGTGTTTTGTATGTTTTGTATGGGGCTCTGTATTAAGGTCAGCATTGTGGTAATGTGCAGTAACACCAGATGGGCTGCTAAAATGAATGGCACCCCAAAACATCTAGCGAGCATACTACAGGGCACAGAAGTGAACCATCTATGTATTGTGATGCAGTGCATCTGGAAAAAAGATGCATGTGACCCGGTGTTGTCATACCTTGGCAGCCTATTCCAAATGAATATTGCACCACACTAGTCTGAATGTGGCCTTGAGGAATTTTAGGTAATGGGTAAAAACACTGCATCTGTATTTCTGCATTGCAAGACAGGAAGTCCAGTTCATCTGCACCAGCCCTGCCAAGGTTGGAGTGCTGCTAGTCTAAACTTCATGGGCAGCTAGGTTGTAGCTAGCCTGAGTGTTACTTGGGTCTGAGCATGGGTGGCCCTTCATTATTCTCTTTCTGTATTTATCTTATAATTTGCTGCCACAGGCTTCCTGCTTTCTGTGTGGCCACAAAATCTTGTGGGAGGAGTTTTCATTCTCCTCTGACTGTCCTATGAGGCTGCAGGACCCCTGACCCTCTGTCTGGACAGTGCAAATTGGCCCTGTGGTGATCACATGCACCCTCCCCCCCCCCAAAAAAAAATTCTAGCATTACACACCAAACTGAGCATGTGCACAGTGCCTCCAAGGCTCTGTACTATCTGCAGATGGATTGGGGACAGTAAAAGGGAGGATCAGAGAGGACCTGATCAAACAGCCTTTTTACACAATGCGGATCAACACCTTAGGTTCCACAGTGAATAACAAGCATGCTTTACAGCATATATAGACTAATTTTGTTCTTGTGGGTTTAGTAACACTTTAACACACATTTGCACCGACACCATAAACAAACATCCATTTTTTTAAACTTATAATTGGATATTTAATTTCTTGAAATGTATACTGAGAGATTTTTGAAGCTAATAGAAGCAGAAACATAAGAGTAGCATGGGGTTTTAGCAAACAACACAAATACAAATCAGTATTATCATTACTAACTTTGTGTTTTGTATGTTTTGTATGGGGCTCTGTATTAAGGTCAGCATTGTGGTAATGTGCAGTAACACCAGATGGGCTGCTAAAATGAATGGCACCCCAAAACATCTAGCGAGCATACTACAGGGCACAGAAGTGAACCATCTATGTATTGTGATGCAGTGCATCTGGAAAAAAGATGCATGTGACCCGGTGTTGTCATACCTTGGCAGCCTATTCCAAATGAATATTGCACCACACTAGTCTGAATGTGGCCTTGAGGAATTTTAGGTAATGGGTAAAAACACTGCATCTGTATTTCTGCATTGCAAGACAGGAAGTCCAGTTCATCTGCACCAGCCCTGCCAAGGTTGGAGTGCTGCTAGTCTAAACTTCATGGGCAGCTAGGTTGTAGCTAGCCTGAGCTCTGATTGTCATTGCTTTCTGCATTCTTTGACTTTCCTCTAAGCCTAGGGCATCGTTTGCTTCTCCCTGTTTATGGGGAGTATTCTTCAGCAGATAGATCAAGAAGATACAATGTTATGGGTTATGATTTTTTATGTCACCCCGGTCAATTACTACTAGGTTTATTGTCAGTAACTGAGAAAAAAAAATTCAGGGAGCCCTACTCGATTAGTGTGTGCCTCCTAAACTTTGACTGAAAAGGACATCCACTTTGAGGAGCCTTGTAGCTTTCTCAGGCCTGCTTCCAAGAGAGGCATCATCAGCTCCAGAATCTAGTGCCAGGGAATGGGAAACTAGCTTATGTTATGTTCTGGAACAAAGCAAGAAGAGTGGAGCACCTTCAGAAAGCTTGTTCAGTTAATTGCTGGTCTCAGCTTAAAAGGCAAACCCTTGGCCCATGAGAGGGACTGAATCGATTTCTATTGGAGTGCAAGGATTTGTGTCACTATTATGGGAACCAATGAACCCTATACCTCTCTCCCTTGGCCACGAGACAATTAAACCAGCAGGAAAAAATGTACAACATGGATGTAGGCCATTCAGTCACTGATTGTAGGTCGGTGAGTGCTTAGGTCAGCTGTAGGCCAGATCACCAATAGCAAGGCTAGGAGGGCCAGCTAAATTCATCAGGTAAATGTGTAAACAGTGTAAACAGCATTAAAATTGGTGGACAGAATTCAACCTCAATGATACAGTTGCAATAAGAGCATTGAAATGCATGGAGGTACCAATCCAATGCATTCTATTGATTTTCTTAAGTAGACTTTCTAGGTGACAGGTTTGGTCATTTTGTCTATTAACTTAAATAACCATTAAATGAGAATTAAATGAATTACCTTAGTTGAGCACATTTTTATTTATTTGTCACCTCTGCATCACAGTGCTCATCTGAAATGGACCTATTAAGGAAATATTAATAAAATGTCTTGTTTGTTTTCCTGGACATTCATTATTTTCCTTTCGAACATTTTATTTAAGCTGAGCTCCGAGTGAACACCTAAATTTACAAATATATACAAGGGTCGCTGGGTAATGTAGATTTTATTAGGGGTACATATTTATAAGAAGCACCAGGAAATGTTTTTATTCATTTTTATCAGGTTGAAATAGGATAGCATAAGGAAGGGACAGACTGACCTCCACAGTACAAGCCCCACAATAGTTGATTTTAGGCTCCGAAATAACTGTGTAAATGTTTATCAAATGACGTTTTTCACTAACAATACAATACACTAAAATCCTTATTAACACACAAACGCAACAAAACTTACAAAATTCCTGTTAAATTCCTACCAAGGCCTCATTCACATGGGACGTAATAAAGTGTATGCCCGTGTCAGGGTTGTGTTTATGTGCACAGGATTGCATACATGTGCTCCATGCATCCCTGTGCAGTCAGTCCCATTCATGTCAATTGGGAGACAGCGGCTGCAAATTAAGCCTTCCGTGCTATGTTTGAAAAACAGCCCCACTGTGCAAATCGATTATAGCAGCTGTATACTAATAACCCCACTCAAAGTGCTACTATGTTTCATCCTGTGTGGACTTGACAGGACGAAACATGTAGGGCTGGAGCCTATGTGCTGTGAGCCGAGTTGGAAGGAGTTCATTGTGAGCCTTGGTCAGCATTGTGAGCCGAGTACAAACAGAGCAGCCGAAGGCCAGTGGTTTGTCTCTGCTCCTGTGTATTGCTGGTTAGAGCTTGTTTGAAGGGTCTCTGGAAGCATATTGGAATTTGAGCCTGTAATTTTACTTTATCATGTAGAATTTATTGGTGTTTAATAGAGGGTGGTGACTGCATTACACAACGTGAGTCTCTTTCTATCCATCCATCCGGGATCTTTTTGGAGCTCTAAAGGAAAACAGATTGTGGAGGATTGCTGCTGTTTTAGAGGCTGTTTTGTGGATCGACGTAGTCAGAAGGAGGAGATACAAGCCATCTCAGCCTAATCTTTAATAAGATAGACAAATATCTCTGATGCGTGAGAATCCAAATAATACATGAAGGGAATGAGTCACCTTTATCTAAAAATTCACTGGGTGTTGGATTTAGATTAAACTATACCCGCTTTTCGCTTTTGCTGAAATTTTGTTCTTTTGTTCTTTTGGAGTGTTTAATCACACAAATAGTGTTAATGGGATGTTTGGTGTTATTTAATCTATGAACATTTGTTACAACACGGTTTATTTTGCAGCACTTTATTTTGCCATTTTGTATTCTATGTTTTTACATTGTCAATATTTCTAAAAAAAGTGAGAACTAGTACACAGAGTCCCCATTCCCCTTTTCTGCAGCCTCAGCTGCACTACAGATGAATGAATAGAAGTCTCTGTACATAGGCTCCTATTCATTCATTTAAAAAAATGGAAGCATAGTAAAGACTATGCTTCAGTAATAAATGAACACAGGAGCAATTGGAACTGATTGCTCAATGTGCTCATTCAGGAAGGAGCTGGTAAACATAAGATGTTAGAACTAATAACATTCCTTAAAATTAACAGTTTAATCCTGAACTTAGTTTGCACCATGTCTTTCAAATAAATACAAATTTATACAGAAGCTGATGGATATGTTAGAATAAATTAGTGAGAGTTTTAGGTGAGCTTTGATTCAGACATGTACCACTTTAAAAAGGCAAGAAAGAGTGTTTCCTGA
The DNA here is from genome assembly GCA_028564925.1 of Lithobates sylvaticus. NCBI lineage: Eukaryota > Metazoa > Chordata > Amphibia > Anura > Ranidae > Lithobates > Lithobates sylvaticus. The sequence continues at coordinate 149,914,989 of CM053035.1, read as the reverse complement.
AACTTAATTATAAATTCCTTTTCCCTTTCATTTAGACACAATGATTTTACATATACTTATCATATGACAGACAGCACTGAGACAAAGTTCCAGCTTACATACATCGCCATTTAGGAGTTTACAGTCTTCATCGATCTCGTCTGCGCTGTCTTCATCAGAAACCTCCCCTTCCTCTGCATCATCACTAATACTGGAAGGCAGCTTCTTCCCCTGGAAGAGACAAAAATGACAACTTTCAGAACTGATATAGCATCTTGTGTGTCATCCTCAAAGCTGAACTCCAGAGTTGCTAAACAGACAGTTGACATACATGTCCATTGTTTGATCTGCCAAAGGATATGTAATTCCATGCATCCAGTTTTGTGACTACAGCACCTCTGCCAGACTGCATAGCTAGAGCCTCCATCTTTTATGCAACATAGCTTGATCAAAAAACATGTGCGGCCTGCTGATTGAATAATGAAGATGTAGCAGCACACCAATGAAGTCTTCTCTGCTCATTCTTCTCCCCTACCCCCACCTATCAGCACATGTGAATGCAGCAGCACCTGCTTGGTTACTAGTGTTGGCATTTCCTCTGAACGTGGCAATACAGGACGGTGATACCAACACAGACTCAAGTACCTACATTAATTGCATTTAAAAAATACTTTTAATGACACTGCTCAATGCAGATACGCTATAAGATTAAATGCAAGATAGAGAATGTCTGCAACAATTCAGGCTTGATCATATGTGCGGCTATACTGCATTTGCCAAGCTGTGAGGAAGCGATATTTGCCTGCCTGTTTAAACCCTCAAAATGCTGACCTACCATGCCACAAAAAGTGCATTGCACATAGTTGCAAGGTGATTGCAGCATAACCCCATTTACTTGAAATGGGTCATGTTCAGTGGCTGTACTGCCCAGGGCTGCTGAGAAGGCTGTACTGCCAGCCCTCCTGTACTGGGTCCAGGGCCCATCAGTTCGAAAAGGGGGGCCCAGTCACCGGATGAGCAGGAGGGTCAGCTTTTCTGCCTTACTGCAGACTCTGATCATCTTCTGCCTTACCCTGCAGTGCTGCGGGCTTCTCTTCCGCTCCCTCCCTCCAGCTGTGCTGCAGGGGGGGATCAGTTCTAGCGTGGCCGTCTTCCCTCCTCTCCTGCCAGCAGCTGCTGTGGGCACACAAAGGGATGTTTTAGTTCTAAGACACCCAGCCAATCAGGTCTCATGTCCTGCTTCCTGATTGGCCGAGAGGAGAATCAGGAAGACTATAGCGAATATTAATTCGCTATCGTCACACAACTGGGTGGGCTCAGGTTGCAGTGCTCTGCGCCCCGAGTCCACACTTTTTTTAAGCCAAGTAGAGCCTCAGGCTTTAATCATGTGCTTCAAAAAAAAAAAAAAAACACACTGCATTGAAATCCATGCATTTGGCTCCCTGCAAGTAGATTGGGGCCGGACGCATTGGATTGGGGGGGCGGCACCCCTTATGGACGGGCCACCACAGAGTGCAGGTATGCCTAGAGGTAGCCCATTCCTCCTAAGACCTCCTGCACACCGCTACCTAAAAACTATACAGGTGTTTTTTTTTACTGATGTAAATGAAGACCATTGTTTTTAAAGTGCCTGTACACACAGTCACGTAAACAGATCAATAACAAAAAAAACAAAAAACAGAAATCTGCATTGCTGGTCAATATTTTTACATGGACACACACACACACACACACACACACACACACACTACACTATACTCCCCTGGTTAAAAGACAGCTAGAAGAATTTTTACACACGTGTACGCGGATTGCTATACATTTCATCATTGCGGTTTTTCTGCCAGGAATGTCTGATGTTCATATATCTGTAGAGTGTGCCCATAAAGGTGCTGGGACAAATGACGGTAAAGCTTTATGACCTGTAGGTGCCTCTACATAAATCCTCCTGAGGGTGTTTTTACTTTCCTATTCATCAAACTGCGTTTTAAATTGTTATTTTTATGTATCTAACCCAAACCTTAGCATGCCTTAGTGGTTTATTTACAAGTTAAACGCACCTTGACCCCCAAAACCGTTACAATAAGATAAAAAGTAAGCCGAGTCTACTCCTCCACACCAATCTCCATCACAGCCCATTTAATAGACCGTTATGGGTCCACTTTAAAGGGCAACAGACCAAGGCAATTACCAAGCGACAGGACCAGCAATAAGTAGAGATCTATATTTTTCAAACCCTCTAAACAGTTGTTACACAAATAATGGCTCCCCAGGGTAAAGTGATAAGTAAACTTGTTGTTTTGAATATGTCTATACACACTGTTTTTCTACCAAGGGAATCGTTCCTCCTTCACAAGGTTTCAGGCAGGAGCAAATATGTGCCGGCTAACGACATGGGTTGAGTCTAATGCTATTGGGAAACACCACTAATTAGAAAGTATTGTATTCGCTCTACAGCGATCCTTGATGACCTGCAATACCAAGTCTAGAAACTGACAAACAGCAATAGGAAAATGAAGAAAAACACCAAATGACGGAACAGCCCTTAAAATGTTTTTGATCATCATCAAAGCAGATGCTTCTTAGTTGAATAATGTACTGAGAAAGCATGGAGGTGGCCATTGCTAACTTCTACTTATGAAAATGCTAGCTTTTTTGGCTATCTTTGGCGTTTGAGTCACCAAAAAAGTAGACAAATAAGACGTTTTGACTTCATGTGGACTTTCCTGGCATGCCTTCTTTTTCCAGGTCAGTGGCTGAGAATATTTGACGTACTCATTGTGAGGTATTCATTGTGAAAGGAAATTAGAATGACTGCTACACAATTCCCTTTGGGATTAATAAAGTATTCTGAATATGAAGTTCTGTTTTCTTGATCACGTTACAAGCTGTACAGCCATCTGGCTGCTCTATGATCTGGGAACAAAATGCTGTCCTTAATGGACCCCATTTATAAGTGGGGCAGCCTATGCAACTTTAGTATGTGCAACTGATGACCTATGTGCAGCGCAATTGATGACAAACTGACCTAACTAGCACATGCAATTCCTAATGCCCTCAATGTACCACACAGATTTTTTTTTTTAACATCATGACTGTAGAAAGCATATATTTCCTTACCACTTAAGTTTTTGTGGCATGTCTTTGATGTAATTAGGAGGCGTTTCTGTTGCTTATCTAATGGTAATGCAACTTCTGTGAGTTAACATAGAAGTCTATAGCACTGGAATCACACCAAAGTAATGCAGGACATTTTTTAAAGTTGCAGCATCTTAAGTTGCACTGATTCATTGGAACTGCCACTATTGAACATAATTCCAGATAGCAAGGATAACGTCCCACAAATTTGTGGCAGTGTTAAATTGTAGGTCTTTCTGCACATTTTCACTGGCAAGTTGAACACTTGCAGAGCACTTGAAGCACAAGTTCTAGTTGGACACTTTTCCAATTTGTAGCAAAGTTGTGTGGCAAGTCTCTAGCAAGAACAAAGTTGCAATGGGAAGTCTACTGCAAGAGCTCTGCAAGTCACAGTGACCCCTGTGGTGGGATGACTATTGCACAACATAACTGAACCAGAACTTACAGCAGATTTGCAGAAGGTTTGCAAAGAAAGTGGATCTGGAGTCATGCAATGCGGACTTGCTGCACTTGTGAAACAAACTTGTGAAGCCTGGCAAGTCTAGCAATAGCTTAGCAAGTCATTTTCAAACTTGCAGCCTAATTGCTTGCTATCTGGGATGCAATTTTACTTGTTATGTGGCTCTGTGTGTCACAAAAAAAGAAAAAAGGGGGATATGTGCTGCTCAGGTTGTGATGGAACGCTGGTCCTGTGCCCACCGCTGCGATTGTCGGCCAGGGAAGGAGCTGGTCTATGCTTCAAACATTGTGTAGGCAAATAGAATGCCTTGGAGGCTGCATATCAAAACAGACCTGCTGTAGTGGAGTGAATGGCAGTCTCAGCCTCCAGCCCGGCCATGCCACATCCACATAGCATTTCGCTCTGCCTCTTTGGGCTTAATCGTGGTTTAAGCTCTGATGGGCAGAGCGAAACGCATTGGGTACAAGGCCAGATGGGGGTCCAGGCTGAGACTCACTACAGTGGGTCTGTTTTGATGTGTGGCCTTCAGGCCATCCTATTTTCCTACTCTGTGTGTCGCAAGTTTCATCCCAAGTCGCACCAGTGTGTACTGGGGCTAACATGCTTTCTAAGGCTTCATGTACACGGGATGACCTCTCCTGAATGATTTAACTTGACAGATAGGAACCCACATTTAAAACATCTGTTTTGCCACGTTTACACGCCACATTTACGTTTAGAAGCGTTTAAAAAAAAAAATAGGCAAAAATTTTTAGCGCCTGTAAACGAAACGCAGTTAAATGCTAGTTACCGGGTTTAGAAGCGTTTGGCGTTTGAAATGCCTCTACACTCAGCGTCTGAACCCATTTTTTTTGCTTTCCAAAAAAAAGCCTCTGAACTCAACTGCCTAGAAACGACCCCGTGTACACGTACTGATAAGATAACAGAGGAGAGTTCAGGGGCAGTTGAAAAAAATGCCAAACTGCTCCTAAACGTCCGTTTAGCAGCCGCAGTCTACATGAGGCCTAAAGCTTTCAGAACTGCTTGTAATCATTTTTTTGGAACAAACAAAAAAACTTCTAGAACAGCTTTGAAGTGTCTCGATGTGCTATCATTGATTTGAATGCAGGCAAGTTGGCAATGCCTGCCAAGCATTGCTGGAAAAATTCAAAAAAAAGGCAAAGCAAACTGGTACAAACACATTCTGAATATGTCTGCTCTGGGCGGGTTCTATTCATTTTATAAAACAAATATTGGTTTTGTAAGCTTTAAAAATGTGGTGAAAAATGCCTGTTCTTTATGGCGATCGTGAACAAGGCCTATAGAAGATATGTATGTTGCAATTTCTGATTGCCGTTTCTGAGAATGCTACTTGCCTGGCTGTCATGCCGATGTGCTAGCTTCAACAATTTGGAGACCCTGACCTACACTGCATCTCAACACCACAAAATAAAAACGCTATACAATTAATTTTTAATATTCAAAGAAAACTCACAGATACATCCATGCATCAGTGCTTTATTTAGCTGAGAAATCACAGAAAAACTCCCCCTATCATTTCTGGCCATGGCCATCGTAAGGGCAGATGATTAAACATGGCTCGGCTGCACGAATCGCCGTCATGGTACGTCGGTACCATAGGTGGCCACTAGGGGGCATGTGCACTCCGCCGGAAGCGCGCACGCCCCCCAAGCCGAAACGAGTGCCCGGCGGTCTCGAACCCTGCTTGTGATATTTCAGATATATTGAAATAATAAAACTCCAATGTTCAAGATATTTAGTGAAAATGGTGGACGGTCTCTTAAGCAGTTGGGAATCTCATTGTTAATAAATCCTGTGTTCTCTCAACAGAGAAATAACAGCTTAATATTGCTGCAGAGTGTGAAAATTAAAATAAAAAAAAAACACTAGTCACTATCTGGAATTTAACTTTAACATGACCATTGCACAAGTTCTATTGATCTGTCAGATTTCAGTGGTTTTGACTGGGACATGTCGCATGATGGTGCTTATGATGAAGTAGGTCACAGGGGAGGAATCAACTACACAAAAAGCATATGTATTCTGAATGTTCTAATGCGTGTATAAAAGAAAAGAGAAGCGTCATATTTAATCGTGGACAAGCTTTTAGCACAACTTATAAGTGCAGTGCATAGGGAATGCACATAGGGCATGCACTGATACCCCAAGGGGTGGAAATAAATACTGTCTTCAGATAGAAAAACAAATCCATCTAGTAAATAAAAGAACTTTGAAACTGTGAAATGTTTCATAAAAGCAATGATGTTCTAAAGGGACTTAAAATGATACTAAACATACACTGTTTAACTTACATTTCCCCTGCTACCCTGTTTCCCCGAAAATAAGACCTAGCGTGATTGTCGGTGATGACTGCAATATAAGCCTTACCCCCCCCCCCCCAAATAAGCCCTGGTTAAAGTCCTTGTAGGTCTTATTTTCAGGGTAGGGCTTATTTCCGGGGAAACAGGGTAGGGCTTATATTGCAGCCATCACCGACAATCACGCTGGGTCTGATTTTCGGGGAAACAGGGTATTTCTGTATATGGATGATGGCACTGTAATTATTTTAATAATAATAAAAAAAAAAAAACAAGTACCCTTTTCCTAATCGATATACAACCGTCGCATGACCCATCTCTTTCCCAGCCTGTCTGCAGGGAAACATAAGCAGGAGGAGCTTCTAGTCCTCTGCTGCTGGTCACATGTTCAAAACAAAAAAACAGCCTTTGGAATAAAGAGTAAAAATAAATATCAATAAATCATGGGTGCTCAACCTGTGGTCCTCCAGCTGTTGCAGAACTACTGTTGCAGTCCCATTATGCCTCTGCCTTTGGCATTCATGCTTCTGTTAGCCTTGCAATCCTCATGGCACTTATACTTCTTGTACAGCTGAATAGACCATTGGGTTTCTTTGTATAAACATAGTAAATTCAGTGCAGACCGACATGTCCCTTCACCAATTCAAATGGACAACCACTCACTAGATAGTATTTCCTCTCTTTAACCACTAGCCGCCATATAACGATATATGGCGGCAGGTTGGCTCTCCTGCGCAAATTGTCATAGCTGTGTATGTTGGCTCGCGCAGGCGCGATAGCGGGAGGCGCGCTCTCGCTGCACAAGCGTGCCCGCGGGCCAAGGTGGACTCTATGTCCGCCAGCGGCCCACGATTGCCTAGTGCAGAGGCAGAATGGGGATCTGCCTTTGTAAGCAAGGCGGATCGCCCTTCTGACATTAGACATGACAGATCTACTGTTCCCAGTGATCTGGAAAAGTGATCTCTGTCATGTCCCTTCCTGCCCATCCCCCCTACAGTTAGAACACACCTAGGAGGACACAGTTTACCCCTTGATCGCTCCTACTGTTAACCCCTTTCCTGCCAGTGTAATTTTTCAATGATCAATGTAATAATGTCACTGGTCCCCAAAAAGTGTAATTTGAGGTTAGATTTGTCCGCCGCAATGTCGCAGTCCCGTTAAAAAAAAAAAAAAAAAAAAAAACACAGATTGCCACCATTACCAGTAAAAACAATAAAAAATTAAAATAAAAGTCCCTAAATCTATCCCCTAGTTTGTAGATGAGATAAGTTTTGCGCAAACCAATCAATATACACCCAACCAAAAATATGTAGAAGAATATATATCGGCCTAAACTGATGAATACATTTGTTTTTTTTTTTTTATATATTTTTTTTTTGCATATGTATTATAGCAAAAAGTTAAAAAAAAAGTATTTTTCTTAATTTTCTTTAATTGTCGCTCTTTGTTTATAGCGCAAAAATAAAAAATAGTAGGTGATCAAATACCACCAAAAGAATAAAAGGACGTCAATTTTGTTTGGGTATAGCATTGCACGACCGCACAATTGTTAGTTAAAGCGCCACAGTGCCGTATCGCAAAAAATGGCCTGATCATTAAGGGGGCAAATCCTTCCGGGGCTGAAGTGGTTAAAGTGAATTTATAATTGCCTAATACAGGGGATTAGGAGAAGGTTCATTTTAATAAATCCTAGGCCCAACATATTTAGGCATCAGCTTCTAATGAGCAGTGTGCAGGCCCGGATTGGCCATAGGGCAGGGCCGGGGCCGCATGTCCTTGCTTACGGGCCCAAGTCAGGCTCCTCTTTAAGCCCACGCCAGTCCCCCGACCTTTCCGCGGCCACCCGCCTGCCAGTTCAGCTCAGCCATCGGCACGGGAGGACGGAAACATGAAGGGGGACGGAAACATGAAGGGGGAGGGGCTAGAGGAGACACCTCTCCACGGCCGCCAGTATAGTTCAGCCGTTGGTGCCGGGGAGCGTGACCACAAAGGGGAGAGGAGCCTGCTGCAGCCGGCTTAGAGAGAACGTAAGTGTGGCCCCCTGTAACCTAAATAGGAGGAGCAGTGGGGTGGCTGCATATAGAAGAATTATTCTCTCCATCTTCCTCCCACAGTCTCTGAATGCTACTTCTGCTCCTCTCCCTCTCGCAAGGCTTTCAGAGATTGCGGGAGGAAGATGGAGAGAATAATTCTTCTATATGCAGCCACCCTACTGCTCGTCCTATCCTGCTCATCTCTGCTGCCCCCACAGTGCTCTCTACCCGCCCCCACAGTGCTCTCTACCTCCCTTTTATGCTCTCCACCTCCCCTCATGCTCTATGCTGCCCCATGTGCCCTCCCCCTCTCCCTGTGCTCTTCACCTCCCCCCATTGCTCTCCAGCCACCCCAGTGCTCTCCAGCCCTCGTTCTCTCCACCTCCCTCCATGCTCTACGCTGCCCCCTGTGCCCTCTGCCTCTCCCCCTGTGCTCTCCACCTCCCCCCAATGCTCTCCAGCCACCCCAGTGCTCTTTAGCACCCCCCAGTGCTCTCCAGCCCCCGTTCTCTCCCCCTTCCTCATGCTCTACGCTGCCCACCGTGCCCTCTGTCTCTCCCCCTGTGAACGCCACCTCCCCCATGCTCTATGCTGCCCCCCTGTGCTCTTCACCTCCATCTGTGCTCTCCACCTCCCCCCATGCCCTCTGCCTCTCCACCTGTGCTCTTCACCTCCCCTCAATGCTCTCCAGCCCCCCCGGTGCTCGCTAGCCCCCCCAGTGCTCTCCACCTCCCCCCATGCTCTACGCTGCCCCCCTGTGCCCTCCGTCTCTCCCCCTGTGCTCTCCACCTCCCTCCCAGTGCTCGCTAGCCCCCCACAGTGCTCTCCAGCCTCCCTCTTCTCTCCACCTCCCCCCATGCTCTACGCTGCCCCCTGTGCCCTCAGTCTTTCCCCTGTGCTCTCCACTTCCCCCATGCTCTACGCTGCCCCCCTGTGCCCTCTGCCTCTCCCCCAGTTCTCTCTAGCCCCCCCAGTGCTCTCCAGCCCTCCTGTGCCCTATGCCTCTACCCCAGTGCTCTCCAGCCCCCCCATTGATCTCCGCCTACACCCTGTGCTCTCCACCTCCTCCCATGATCTCTGCTGCCCCCCTGTGCCCTCCACCTCCCCCCAGTGCTCTACAGCCCCCCAGTGTTTTCCACCTCCCCCCTGTGCTCTCCAGCCACCCCAGTGCTCCTTAGCACCCCCAGTGCTCTCCAGCCCCCATTCTCTCCCCCTTCCTCATGCTCTACGCTGCCCACCGTGCCCTCTGTCTCTCCCCCTGTGAACGCCACCTCCCCCATGCTCTATGCTGCCCCCCTGTGCTCTTCACCTCCATCTGTGCTCTCCACCTCCCCCCATGCTCTACACTGCTCCCTGTGCCCTCTGCCTCTCCACCTGTGCTCTTCACCTCCCCTCAATGCTCTCCAGCCCCCCCGGTGCTCGCTAGCCCCCCCAGTGCTCTCCACCTCCCCCATGCTCTACGCTGCCCCCCTGTGCCCTCCGTCTCTCCCCCTGTGCTCTCCACCTCCCCCATGCTCTATGCTGCCCCCTGTGCTTTTCACCTCCCCCTGTGCTCTCCACCTCCCTCCCAGTGCTCGCTAGCCCCCCACAGTGCTCTCCAGCCTCCCTCTTCTCTCCACCTCCCCCCATGCTCTACGCTGCCCCCTGTGCCCTCAGTCTTTCCCCTGTGCTCTCCACTTCCCCCATGCTCTACGCTGCCCCCCTGTGCCCTCTGCCTCTCCCCCAGTTCTCTCTAGCCCCCCGTGCTCTCCAGCCCTCCTGTGCCCTATGCCTCTCCCCCAGTGCTCTCCAGCCCCTCATTGATCTCCGCCTACACCCTGTGCTCTCCACCTCCTCCCATGATCTCTGCTGCCCCCCTGTGCCCTCCACCTCCCCCCAGTGCTCTACAGCCCCCCAGTGTTTTCCACCTCCCCCTGTGCTCTCCGCCCCCGTGCTCCCCTGCCCTCCCTGTGCTCTCCGCCCCAACCTGTGTTTTTGCTTTCCCCTGTGCTCTCCAACACCCCACTCCCTGTGCTCTCCAGCCCCCTTGTGCTCTCCTCTTCCTCCCTGTGTTCTCTGCCTCTCCCCTGTGCTCTCTACCCCCCCTCATGCTCTCCGTCTACCCCCACAGTGCTCTCCAACCCCCTTGTGCTCTCGCCCCACCCCATGTTCTCAAGGTTCTTTCCTGTGCTCTCTGCCCCCCCTGCTCTTTCCCTGTCCCCCTCGCCCCCTGCACCTTCGCCGGGTTTCCCCCTCCCCTCTCTCGGGGGATCCAAAATGCCCTGGCCCATTTTTTGTCCCAGTCCGAGCCTGGCAGTGTGCACAACAAGTGTTCATAAAGTATTTCACCGTTTTACTGCTGAAGTTCGCTAAAAGCCTGCAGGCCGACAAAAGCTTGCTTAAACCTACAACCAGCACTTGCATTAGGATCTACTGTATATTTAATGCGGAACGTCAGTGATTTTTTTCAACTTTACATCTGTTAAATCTTCTGCCCTTGTGGTTTTAACTTTGGATAAAAAAAAACATTTCTTTTTATGCCAGTAAATACCTTATACAGCCCACTTCCTGTTTTTTGTCTGGTAAAAAACCTAGGCTTATGACATCATGCCCAGCTCTCTCTCTCTCTCTCTCTCTCTCGCTATGGTGAGTTTGCCAGAAAGGAGTGGGAATGAGTCATAAGAGGGCCAATGAGAGCTGCAGGGCTGCAAAACTGGGGGCGTGCCTCTGAGTAAATATAGGAAGTGAACAGCTTCAGCTGCCCACAGTTAAAATGGTTACAGTCAGTGGAGGGAGATTTCTGCAGCATATTTGGCAAGTACAGAATCACAGTATATATAAAATAATATGCAACGTGGTTGGAGGGAAGCTTCAGAATGGCAAAGATGTTTTTATTACAAATTATGTGAGCAGACTGCAGTTCCTCCTCAAAAATCTTATCCTGGAGCTGAAGAATGCTCCCAGAAAGCTGCTGAAGCTCATGAAATGTTTTATTGTGGGGTATTGTTATAACTGTTATTTGGTGAAGAACATGATTAATGCACAGTAGAAGACAGGGGTTGGACTAAAAACAGAACATTATAATGGTTTGGATGCAGTGACAGGACATGTGAGCTTTTATATCATCCATATATATTACCTTCACTAATATCTTTCCTTTCAGGGTTTCTGGAGAAGGCAGCTTTGTCGAATCTCCATTCATCACAGATGACAGATCTAACTTGTCTCCCAGGATTTCAGTCAAATACTGAGCCATTTTCTTTTGCTGCACCACACTGCAGTGGTTTTCAATTGACAAGATGACAGGATAGCTAGAAAAAAAACAAAAAAACCACAAAATTCTAAATAATATCATAAATGGAAGATGCAGACAACAGTGCAATATTCTAAGGCCATAAGTTACCTTTCAACCATAATCTTACCATGAGAGGGTACCATAAACACAAACATATAGAAAAGGCTCACAGCTCTTTTTGATCCCTGTATACTTTATACATCTTGGGTGTCTATCTTTAAAACTTACATTACTACAAAGACCATTAAGGTCTGCTTCAGAGTTATTTCAGTGTTAAAAAAAATAAAAATAAATAATGCATCTCATGGATGTGGATTCGGTCATCCACACTACCTTGTTAAAGTACACGATAATCTGCAAACTTGCATTTTATATGCACATCAAAACAGTGGCGGTAGCTCATGCAGGGCGCAGGACGCATTGATTCCCCTAAATCATGCGTCCGGTCCCTAATCTCCATGCAGGGCGCGGGACGCATTGATTCCAATAGGGTTTTATTTTTTTTGAAGAGCATGATTAGAGCCAGATGCTCCAATTGGCTTCAAAAAGGGTGGGCTGCGCCCAGAGCCCACCAGCTTGTGTGAGAATAGGGAATTTTTAGTTATTGTCTTCCTGCTTCTTCTCCTGGCCAATCAGGAGGCGAATGGCCGGGAGTCCTAAGACCCGATTGGCCGCGGGTCTTAAGTCCCGATTGGCCGGGAGGAGAAGCGACTGCTGGGAGGAGGGGGGAGAACCGTGACCTGGATGGGGTACGTGAAGGGGCTGGCGGGGGGACCCGTCAGGCAAGCAATGCAGCAATGCAGCGATCAAGCGTCGGGGGGGGGGGAACAGCAATCGAGCAAGCGCCGGGGGGGGGGGGGGCAGTGGTGGTTGTTTGGCTGGCTGGAGGGGAGGGTGGCTCTATAGGGTGGCGACAGGGTGGCTCTACGGGGAGGCTGCGGGCCACCCCCCTCCAAGAAAATTGAGCACCAGCCGCCACTGGCTTAAAATACATGTGAAATGCAGGAATACAATGCCGGTCTACATGAGCTCTTCTTGTGTATCCTATCAGATACAGGGGGGACTAACAGGCTTTGCGGTCAATGCCCAAGGGCATCCTCTGAAGATTTGCAATGCCAAGGAGTCCTGATTAGTTGTCAGTGCCTAGATAACTATGTAACCCATAATCATAAACTTCTCTTATTTTCTCTCTTATGGTCCTTGAAATAAACCATCGAAAATGTCTTCCTACATCCAATTGAAAGACACAAAAAATACCCATTGGTTTGCTAGAAATCATGTGAGCTGATTACTTTCTGTACTATTTGCTTCTCACCTCTGTCTGTGGACTTAAAAACACCTCTGCCTTATATTATGGAGAAGAGGGGAGGTGTTCTGTATTCCTAAAATACAGCTGATAGTTTAGCTACATTCCTAGAGTGTTTCATTGGTGTATCCTAATGACCACAATAGAAGACTACTTGTATATTTAAGCTAAAGAAGCAAGAAGTCAACAGCATCTCAGCAATTTCCATTTTACTTTTTCACTGTGAAATCGATGTCTTGTAGTCTAAATAGAATTTTTTTTAGGACCTTGCAGAATTCCTTCTCCAATTTAACATCATTATGTTGTATTTAGAACTTGAGTAGGAATTTTAGGATGGCCTTTGCTGTATCACCTGCATACCTCCATTTTAAGATGTGACCACCATTTGAAATGATGTTGTCATATAAATTTAATAGGTGGTACATGGACATGTCAAATTTGGTAAACAGGTTTTTGAAGAAATATTGCCATCACAGTGTCATCCTCTTGTGACTACCTTGAGGTCTTTTGAAGTAAGGGCAGGTCTTTAAGAGAAGGGGGATTTTCCAGAGACATCAAGTATATTAAAATTCATGTTCTTGGCCATGTTGCCATGGTATGGGCGTGTCTATATTGCTAGAAGAACATGAAATGGTAATTGGGCAGCTATGTTGTATAAGAAATATATTGACAATAACATTATACTTGTAAAAAATTGTATGATTGGACAATTTCCAGGACAGACACTGTCTACAATCCCTGGTAATGAGTAGCAAAGGAAGAAAGAGAAAATCTCTTGCAAATGAAAAGGGATTCTTAATTGAGACCAATTGTCTGTAGATGAGGTAAGCACCAATAAGACAAATCAATAAAAAATATACATTTATCGATATAAAATATAAAATCACATAATCAGAATGCACATTTAATTTGACCATACAATGATATTTGACATAATCAGAAGTGTTGACAAGCAGGGAAACCAACATGTTTCACAGATTGCTTCATCAGGGTTTTTGCATATATCATTTAATTCATCTGGTCTTTCAAGTGACTAAACACCCATATACGCCTCTGTCTAAATGTCCACACATCCTGTGGTAGCCAGTGAGATGATTGGATCGTACCAGAGCACCAGTTTGCTGCAGGAAGATGAAATGCTGCAGCACGGACCTCCGAACAAATGCGTCTGGAGGTCCGTGCTGCAGCATTTCATCTTCCTGCAGCAGCCATGATGCCAAAGTTTGTTTGACACACAGCGCTAATAGATTATCAGCAGATTACTGGTGTATTTAGCAAACTGGCGAACTTGGCAAACTGGCGCTCTGGTACGAGCCAATCATCTCACTGGCTACCCCGGTCGTGTCTGGCTCCAACCGGGAACAAGCCTCGTTTGGTCTGCGTTTGGTCTGCCACGGGATGTGCGGACATTTAGATAGAGGCGTATATGGGTGTTTAGTCACTTGAAAGACCAGATGAATTAAATGACATATGCAAAAACCCTGATGAAGCAATCTGTGAAACATGTTGGTTTCCCTGCTTGTCAACACTTCCGATTGATGATGTCAAGTATCATCGTATGGTCGAATTAAATGTGCATTCTGATTATGTGATTTTACATTTTATATGAATACATTTATATTTTTTATTGAGTTGCCTTATTGGTGCTTACCTCAATTAAAAATCCCATTTCATTTGCAAGAGATTTTCTCTTTCTTCCTTTGCCAATAACATTATACTTGCTTGTTATCTTGAGTACATTTATACATACATACATTTGTCAAAATAAACCTTTATCTGATTTGAAACTACTCAGATTCGTTGCCGTTTTTGCTGTATCCTTATTCTGACTCCACCAGGGCCTGAAATGTTGGCTACTTCACTTTTTTCTGCTTTCCCAGTAAAAAAGTGACTTGTTGATTGCTCATCTGTAGTCCTAATGCATGTCCTATCCTAGGGTGACAACATTGCTCTTCTCTTCTATAGATTCAGTATAGTAAGTTGTTACCCTTAGAGTTTATTCACACTTGCTCAAAATACTGATGCTAATCAAATGCGTCAATAGCGCTTTTTTGGACCCTTTGAAAAAGTCACGTGCTCAGTGACGATACGCGTCAGGGAAGGAACCAGGTGTCAGTGTTTTGCTTCCGGTCACGGCCGAGACCGGAAGCGTCCTTTGTCTTCATCGTCTGTGACAAGTTTTTAATGTAAGTTATTATGTGTGTTTAAATAAAATTATACCGCCATACTACACATTGGACCCCCCTCTCTCCTTTATTACCCACGTTATCATTAATTGGTTATCAGGAGTATTACAGTTCCTGGTTGGCGTGGATACAGGGAGATCGACCTGCCCAAAGTGATATTACACATACAGCGCTGTTAGGCCTGTGGAGGCCGCTGCTGGAAGTGAGAGGCTGGGGGAAACAGTGGGGAGCACCCTGGATGACATAGAATTCACTGGATGGATGCACAAAATATCACCATTTATATTTGTCTATAGACAGTTCCTGGATGGTTTACTATTGAGGACTATCACAGTGGACTTTCTTCACATTATTTGTGTTGTTTGTTTTGGAGTCACTTGGAGTGGAAGTCACTAATTATTTTTATATTTTTATTCTGGCACTTGCACTTTATATATATATATATATATATATATATATATATATATATATATTCATTACCGTCATTACACGTTAGACGTTTTATTTATTGCATTGATATATATTCATTATTTATTGATTGGCACAATATGCTGGAGAAGAATTGCACACTATTTTTATATTTTAATACTGTTGGGGAATAATCCTTTCCCCTTAGATATTTCAGTCATTTCAGATTTTTTACACATATTTTTGTGGAAATTTTTGCACATCAATTTACATGCAATATTATTATTTTTTACATTTTATGTATTAGGTTTGAAGTATTCACTGGCACGTGAAGTTTTATGCATACCAGGCATATTAATATTCATGCGACTTATGAGATTTTACCCTTATTCCATGCGATTCATATTTTTTAGTATTATATTTATTTATTAATTTTCAAAGGTAGCGTCACATACCTTTTATATCATTACCTATACTGTGCGAGATCACATTTATGTTGGCAGCTTCCTAGTCTAGTTGGTTGCAAAGTGAGGTTGTGCGCACTAGTTACCCCCATTCTTTACTAAATGCCATAATTATAGTTACCATAGACTTAAATGGAAAGAGTTGAAATGCTTCAAACTCGAGAAGGAGGAGAAGAAGAAGGAGGAGGAGGAGGAGAAGAAGAAGAAGGAGGAGAAGAAGAAAGAAGGAGGAGAAGAAGAAGAAGGAGGAGGAGAAGAAGAAGGAGGAGGAGAAGAAGAAGAAGAAGGAGGAGAAGAAGAAGAAGGAGGAGAGAAGAAGAAGGAGAGGAAGGAGGAGGAGAAGAAAGAAGAAGGAGGAGAAGAAGAAGAAGAAGGAGGAGAAGAAGAAGAAGAAGGAGGAGGAGAAGAAGAAGAAGGAGGAGAAGAAGAAGAAGAAGAGGAGAGAAGAAGAAGAAGAAGGAGAAGAAGAAGAAGAGAGAAGAAGAAGAAGGAGGAGAAGAAGAAGAAGGAAGAAGAAGAAGAAGAAGGAGAAGAAGAAGAAGAAGAAGAAGAAGAAAGAAGAAGAAGGAGGAGAAGAAGAAGAAGAAGAGAAGAAGAAGAAGAGAGAAGAAGAAGAAGGAGGAGAAGAAGAAGAAGGAGGAGAAGAAGAAGAAGGAGGAGAAGAAGAAGAAGGAGGAGAAGAAGAAGAAGGAGGAGAAGAAGAAGAAGGAGGAGAAGAAGAAGAAGGAGGAGAAGAAGAAGAAGGAGGAGAAGAAGAAGAAGGAGGAGAAGAAGAAGGAGGAGGAGAAGAAGAAGGATAAGGAGAAGAAGAAGGATAAGGAGAAGGAGGAGAAGGAGAAGGAGAAGGAGAAGGAGAAGGAGAAGGAGGAGGAGAAGGAGGAGAAGGAGAAGGAGAAGGAGAAGGAGAAGAAGGAGGAGAAGAAGAAGAAGGAGGAGAAGAAGAAGAAGGAGGAGAAGAAGAAGAAGAAGGAGGAGAAGAAGAAGAAGAAGGAGGAGAAGAAGAAGAAAGGAGGAGAAGAAGAAGAAGGAGGAGAAGAAGAAGAAGAAGAAGGAGAAGAAGAAGAAGAAGAAGAAGAAGAAGAGGAGAAGAAGAAGAAGAAGGAGGAGAAGAAGAAGAAGGAGAAGAAGAAGGATAAGGAGAAGGATAAGGAGAAGGATAAGGATAAGGATAAGGATAAGGAGAAGGATAAGGAGAAGGAGAAGGAGGAGAAGGAGAAGGAGGAGAAGGAGAAGGAGAAGAGAAGGAGAAGGAGAAGGAGAAGGAGAAGAAGGAGAAGGAGAAGGAGAAGGAGAAGGAGAAGGAGAAGGAGAAGGAGAAGAAGGAGAAGGAGAAGAAGGATTTTATTGATTATTAAGCTGCACTATGTTACATTTTTGCTCTTGCTTAGATAAATGGCTCAATAATGACTATATACACATACAGTACATGTTGCAGTAGCAGAGTATTCTTATTTACATGATTCATTTCCAAACAGGCATACAATTGTGGTTACTGGTTTTATTTTGCTTCTTACTATCTGAAACCATCAGCATTATATTGCACTGCAAAGCCACATTGGACTTATAGGGACGTCTCAATCATGTCGCTTCTTCTGTTATTTATATCAAAATGACAACATGACACAAACAATATGTTTATAAATGAAACTATACAAAAGTAATAATCATAATCTATTTCTGCGCTTTAATATATTGATTATTCCTTGCTGTGAGGATAAAAGCACCAGTTCTTATATTGATAATAGCTGTAAACAGAGACAATCCTCTAAGAAGTCCAATATCTTCAGACACAGAAATGGTTAGGTGTGAGAGGCTTCTAAAACACAAAACATAAGGTCTGCTCTACAGTTTCTTAACAGAGGCGCACACAGAGATGACAATTGCATGCAATCAAACATGTTTTTCCAAATTAAGTATAGGTATGTTGCTGAAAACACAACATTACATGAGCTAGTACATAAAGATAATATGGTTGGTTCAGTTATTTAGTTGGTCAACAGTCAAAGTATAGTTTTATAGGTCATACAACTGACTTTGATCAATTTTGTGCAAAGACGACTTTGAAGGTAATCTGTATTAAACAAAAGGCTGCTGGGAGCTAGTTTCTTGGACAGCGGGGTAAATAGCAGGACTGAAAGAAGACCTGACTGAAAGAAGCTTTAAAAAGGCATTGTAAACCATCCAACCTGCACCTTGTGTTTTTCACAAGTATAAGATGTAAATTGATCATGTAGTTTTATGGTGTCAGTTGATGCTCTGTAAGCACATGTAGGCAAGTGGAGTTTAGAGTTTAGTGAAGGGCCTTTTAAGGGTTGCTTCTTCCTTTTTTAGAGGGGTGTCCCTTTATAAGGTGGATGGAGCTGGGGTTCTGGGTGTTGCTTACCAAGGAGTCTTGGGGCAATAAAGGCCTGCAAGAGGTTCTCATGCGCCCTCTTCCTTTGAGGGAGAGGCTGTGGAGAATTCCCCGACACTGAACAGCTATTGGAGAGAAAGTGATGCCACCTGGGAATGGAGTAGATTTCTACAAAGGATGGTGGGCCAGAAGTTGGTGTTTCTCTTGAGCAGTCTCCCCTCCAACCCCCGCCTTGCTGTCGGCCTGTGACCTGTTGTGGCAAAGGTCGCGGGGGGTCAGTGGCAGCTCAATTTTTATTGGCAGCCACCTGGCCAGCTCCGCCTCTTGTTTGTTCCCCGCCTCAGCGAGTGACCTGTTACTTCTGGTCTTCTGTAATGGTGGTGGAGACTCCGCTGCTGGGACACCTTAGGTAAGGAGGGACTCCGCTGCTGGGACACCCGGCGCGGGGAGGGACTCCGCTGCTGGGACACCCGGCGCGGGGAGGGACTCCGCTGAGGATGCCTGATGTAAGTAGAGACTCTGATGGCAATGCCTGGTGTATAGAGGGACTCTGCTGGGGGCACCTGATGGCATCTGTTGGCAAGCAATGTGGCAAGTGACACTCAGGGCTACCACTGATTCTGCATTATGGTGAGTTGAACTATTTCATTTTATATTACAATGTAATAATAGAAAAAATGCACTTCAATTATCCTGACACCATAACCACCATGGTTCCGGGATTATTGAAGTGCTAACACGAGGTGTTTGGAGCATCTTTATCTGCTTCATCTTACTAAGGAGCTGTGCATGCTCCGAAACGCGTTATTGCCCACCACCTTCACCTGATGTCACTTGGCCACGTGCGTTCCAGCTTGGTTCCAGAACCCAGGCCACCTCATCTCATCTTCACCTTCTCGCCAATCCACGTCACCAGGGACTCTGACAGCTGCAGGACGAATCACTATATGCCTGTGACCTCTTACTATCTTGTTAGTGTTTTTAATCCCAGTGTGCCTGTAATAAATCTTTTAACCACTGTACTTAGAGGCGCCTTTCTCTTTAATGTATGAAAGTGTACAATGCCTTTAAAGCATAACTCCAGTCAGATCAAAAAAAAAACACATGATAATGCAGTTATATATTGAATAAAACATCATTGAAAATATATGTAAATACCTGAATGTACTTGTTTTAAGATGTTTGTACTCTCCTGTACAGCAGCACTCCAGACTAGGAGAGGAAGGGGAGTACTAGTGGCCAATCTCGCCTAGTGCATGCTCTAATAGGAGAGTAAAGCAAAGTAGGGTGACAGATGAACATTCTGCTGCTGTTCCTTCAAAGTCCAATCATAGGCTGGTGGCAGGGAGATGACCTAGTTGTGTTACCAATTATGTACAGTTTCAAAAATAAGCTTTTATTAATAGTAAACAAATTCTGGTTTGGTTAGTACTACATGAAAAAAAAAAAAGAGTAAACTTCAAAAACTTACTCATTTTTGATGAAGGCATACTTGTTAATAGTTTCAATGACATCCTTAAAAAGGATTTTGGAGGTCAAGGTGTACCCATGGTGGACAATTGGCTCTCCATCTGGTCCATCCCAGCAGTCAACTGAAAGAAAAAAAAAAAACATTGTTAATTATAATGAAAAGTTACACTTTTTCACAAAGTGACGGATGGCTAGTAATGGCGGCGATATGTGATTTATTTTTTATCGTGACTGCGACATTGCGGCGGACAGATCAGACACTTGATACTATTTTGGGACCATTGACATTCATACAGAGATCAGAGCTAAAAATAGATAAATGTCACTTGCAGGAAAGGGGTTAAACACTAGGGGGTGATCAAGGGGTTAAGCATGTTCTAACTGTGGGGGTGGGGGGGGGTGGGCTCACTACAACATGACAGAGATCACTGCTCCCGATGACAGGGAGCAGTAGATCCCTGTTATGTTGCTAGGCAGAACAGGGAAATGCCTTGTTTACATGGACATCTCCCTGTTCTGCTTCTCCTCACTGCAATCGCGGGCCACCAGTGAACATCAAGTTTGCGGGACCCATGGGTAAGCTCCCACGATAGGCGCACGCGCCCGCTAGGTGGGAATTTTAAATGGATGTATGGATATGCCCTTTTGCCTGCCCATGCCATTCTGCCGACTTAAATCGGCGTGCGGCGGTCAGCATGTGGTTAACTAAACCCAGGTTTATCGTCTAGATATAGTAGGAATTTTGTAATTAATGTTGTGTTTGTGTCCACTGATAATATTTTTTGTGAAAATATAATTTTTTGGGATGTTGGGGGGAAGGGGGTCCTGTCAGGTAGACTGTACAGGGCCCTGTAATTTCTAACAGTGGGCCTGGTTATAGGTTTACTAGGAGTTATGGAATGGAACCCTTATTGGATTTCCATTGATAGTCCCATATGTGTCTCTAGTTGTTTTGATTTGAACTCTGTGCTCAAAGTGTGTGTTTGTGTGTTGTCTACTTTCCACCTTGTTCTCTCCCCAATTAGTTTTTGCCTTTTTATTGCTCTCTTGATCCCTTTAGCATCTTGGAATGAACACAGAGAATGCCCCGATCATTTACCGGTCGTTTGCTTAGCATTATTATTTATTTTTCTTATTATTTATTGTTCTGTTCTTAATTTTCTATTTTAATTATTTTTGTTAATAAGTGCATATATGTTTCAATTGTTTTGATTAATTTGTTTCATATGTTTTTGATATATTTTTCTATACACTACTTTAGATTGTTCTATTACATACATATGTACAATATGTTGTGTTTAATCACTGGATGATTGGTCGTTTGGATATATCGTCATGTATATGGAGCACTACATAACTTTGCTGTGTCCGTTCCGTCCCCTGATCCTTCTCCCCCTGCTTCTTTTGCCTTTCCCTGATCATTCTCCCCCATCTGCCCTGTCAGCCCTTCAGTGCTCGATCGGCTGTTGTTCCCTATGTAGCCTTTGGCTGTTTGTCTTTGACAATTAGCCCGCCCCTTCGGCCTTCCCTTGCCCCTTTGTCTACGAAGCTTTACATCGGCCTCTTTTAACCTCCTCCCATTCGGTGGTTGATTATATCCACCCGATTGGCAGGCCCGTGTACTGGCCATGCCCATGTTTGTTTGCGCCATTCGGCCTTTCCCTACGACGTGACGCATGCTACACTCGGGAACTATGGGCATTGTAGGCACCTGCTTACTGAAACTGCGCAGGCGCGATGGTCATCTTTTGTCCGCTTCCGATTGGCTAACTTGTATGCCAATCGGGTGGAGGGTTTATAAGGCAGCCACCGCAGGTCTTCTTTTGTTGACCTATTGGGACTCTGCTATGTTGGATGGTTCTATGCAAGGTGATTTCCTCTCCAGGAATTTTTTGCTTTACGAGTACCCCTGCCCTTTTCTCATTTAGGCATATATACATTTTTTATTTTTTTATTATCTAATAGATCTATGCACGCTGACTGTCTGAACATTTTTGGCCCTTTATATGGTTTAGTGTCCCAACACTGTTGCTTGTTGACACATATTTTTCTTTAGGAGCACATTAAAAGCACTGGACTCATTTTGGGGTAAGCTTTCTACTAGCACAATTTTTTTTTTATTTCCCCAAGTTTGTTTTGCACATCATTCCTGTTTTTGGAAATGTTATTCTTTTAATTTACCAAATTCTCATTTATAAATCTTAAAAATGTTATTATTCTTCCTTATCTAGTCATTTGCCTGTCCACCTATCAGTGTATTCGTCCTAGACAGTTTAACTGCATATATCTGGTCGTATCAGCGCCCCTTTCCATTTTAAAATTTAATCTTCATGTTCTTGGTATGTACTGAGGCTTAGTAGCCCTCCTTGAAATAATATAATTGAGCATTCCACAGCTATAGGGTTTTTTTATTTTATTTTATATATGCTTCTTTCCAGTTTTTACGAGGCAGGCTTCCTTCAAACCCACTACAACTAATTACTGGGCAGTTTGGGGTTATAACCCTGCGATATTGGATCGCGTTGGTCTTGCCCCGTGGGGCTGCCAGGGTATGTTTTTGGGGACTTGGGGGAGTCCATCCCATCACATGGTAGCTTTCTATGGGGGGGTGGCTCACTGGGGAAATGGGATTGGGCACTGGGTACCGTATTTGTTTTCTGTTATATTCTATTCCCCTGATGAAGCCAATGCCTTGGCGAAACTAGTAGGGAAGATTTGACCTGCTGTTATAATTCACCATTCTCTCTTTTGGTCAACAGAATACTATAAAGTGCTCCTTTCTATATGTGGTTCAAAATTGTATTAAGGTTTTTAATTCATTGTAATAAAATCTATTTTTTTAGATATCCATTGTACCGAGTTGTCGTTGGCACCAAAATAATCCCTTCCCCCTTGCTCCTTACCACATTCAACTTTTGGGATGAGGAAGTGGGACAGGAAGTACCTGTCAAAACCAGGTACCCACTCCCCCCCCCTAAAAAAAATTACATGCCAAATGTGGCATGTAAGGGGGCGAGGAGTGCTTAAAGCGGAAGTTCCACTTTTGGGTGGAACTCCTCTTTCACCTTGCCCATTAACTTCAATGCATTTTGCGGAAATGTAGAATTTGGCCAAAATAACCAGATTTTGTTTCACCAAAATATTGGCAAAAAAAAAAAATCTTGATCATTCCCGTTCTTGAAAGATGGGCGAGGAAACAGAAAAGACAGAACCATTCTGCAGAGGCAAGTAAGTACAGTTCCATGAGAGTGTATTGGCAATTGTGGTGAAACCTTCACCACTACCATGCAAACCTAGGCAGTCATGTCGGTCACGGACAACCCATATTTACAGACTACTGCTGCTGAAAATTCATGCACTCTTTCTTTCCCAAAGCACTGAATATCAAAGTTGCCTCTCCACAAAAACTTCCTTTTCCAATGACACTGTTTCTACATGAAAGCTGTGCGTTCTGCAGCTTAAGATCAGCTAAACCAGTATTTGCTCAGCCACAAAAACTGGCTATTTCTGTAAATAAAAGACTTGATTTATTTGGAGTCTGTTTAAAAGAATCTGCCTTGCTGTAAAAAGCCTTTTATCGCATCCCCTGGAAAAGCGAGACGTCCAGGTCACCAAGAAACAAATACTTTAGATGTGTGTTTTTAGATTCTGCCGACGTTCTGTCAGCTCATTTCAGCCTGAGACTTTTGAAAAGACAATATTTCCCTCTTATCATTTTTATACCCTATTCTTTTTATGTTGAAAAAAGAGTTTGCTTGCAAAAGATTGTAAAATGTGGATAATAACTTATTAACTTCACAATTTTTATTACATTTTTACAAAGTGTAAAGGGATATTAAAATACTTTTGTTTAATCAAGTTATGCATTCATTAAATATACCGTACTCAAATGTATTTAGTTATGTCTTTGTATTAGTAGCTGGTAAATGCCTTTGTATATCCACATTCAAACTTCTGGATGAAAAATCACCACCACATTGCCACCACCACCACCACCAGCAACATGCTGTGAATCTAATAAAACTTTGTGATTAGAGCAAAAAAGCACAGAGAAATGACCCCACCAGTGAGCTGCTTTTCCTTCACCATCCAATTACAACCAAAACTGCATTACTCTTATGACAGGGAAGAAAATTTAATGATGAGGCTATATCAAGTGTTTGGGCGGGGATGTCTGGATTAAAAAATAAATAAAAAAATTGGAACAGAGCAACATACTTTTTGGACAGACCGTTCATATGATATAGGAACATTTTGAAAGAGAATTAAAGTGGCAAATGGGGCCAAAACTGTCAGCCACATAAGTTGGGGTTGTATCGTTAGGGGTAAAAAAATCTCTTCTCCAGTCGTCATGAATGGTTAGCACGTCAAACATAATCCCCAAAATGCATATATGTTGGTATCCATACATAGATATGATAACTGGTAGTACAGATCAGGGTGTTCCTATAACAGTGATGGCGAACCTTGGCACCACAGATGTTTCGGAACTACATTTCCCATGATGCTCAACTACACTGCAGCGTGCATGAGCATCATGGGAAATGTAGTTCCAAAACATCTGGGGTGCCAAGGTTCGCCATCACTGCCCTATGATAAAGTTTAACTGTTTATTTAGTGTTTTGCCTACCCTTACACTCTTATTTATTTTGCTTTAACCCTTTGTCTTCACATCATGGCAGGCAAAGGGATTAAAACAAGCTTATATACAAAACCTAAAATTGTATATATTGTAGCTTACCATGCATTGGTATGGTAGCTGCATTCATTTTGTTTTTTCAAGCTTTATTTTTTGCTTTCTTTTCATCTGATAAACCTATGAAAAAAATCATATGCCTACCTTACTCCTACACTGAAGGGATCTGTAATTGCCACCTTAGGTTGGTCTCCTGTTGTGGACTAAAAAAACATGTCCTTATCTCTTCATCTCTATTACATGGGGGTAGGGTAACCTGTAGTTTACAGAAGATGGCTAGGAAAGAAGATATTCTTCAGTGCAGTTCACAGTAAGTGACAAATACACTCCATTTCTGGTAGACATGTGCAATTCGCTTAGTTCTGAATTAGTTTAACAAATTTTGACAAATTCGTTAATTCTGAAGTTTCAGAAATTGGAAAATTTGAATTAGAAAATTCAGAAGTTCGGAAGTTAGAAAAATTCGGAAATTGAATCATTTGAATTTGAATATTCGAATTCTCGCAAATATGAAAATTGTAAAATTTGGAAATGTGAAAATCCAAAAATACCATATATACTCGAGTATAGGCCATCCCGAATATAAGCCGAGGCCCCTAATTTACCACAAAAAAACTGGGAAAACTTATTGACCCGTGTATAAGCCGAGGGTGAAAAATGCAGCAGCTACTGTAAGCGGAAAAGAGGGTCAGCAAATGCCCATCTGCAGCTGCATGTCCCCTGTGTCCTGTACAAACCCCCCCCTGTCTCCCCATTGCAGCCTGCCTGTGCCGATCTGCCTCCCTCTGATCTGCCACCAGTTTTGCGATCGTTAATGCCTCCTTATGCCTCCGTGTTCCTCTTGTTGCTCCTGTGCCGATCCTGTGTCCCCCCATTGCTGATCCTGGCGATCAGCGTGTAGGGCGCCATTACAGATTTAAAAGCCGCGCCTCCTCCTCCTCCGTGATAGGGGGAACACTCTGTTTTCCCAGCAGTCGGTGTGCAGTGTTCCGCCTATCACGGACATCCTCTCATCCTCGTCCATGAGATGAGAATGACAGGACGTCCGCGATAGGCGGAACACTGCACACTGACTTACTGCTGGGAAAATTAGTGTCCGCCTATCACGGACGGGCGGGAGGAGGAGGCGCGGCTTTTGAACACTGCCGTCTGTCTGCATGACACGCTGTTCATGTAGGCAGACGGCACTGACTCGAGTATAAGCCGAAGGGGGGACTTTCAGCCCTAAAAAAAAGGGCTGAAAATCTCGGCTTATACTCGAGCATATACGGTAAGTAAGAAAGTCAGAAAATTCAAAAGAATGAAAATCAGAAAGTTAAAAATTTTTTTTTAAAAGAATGAAAATCTGAAATAATAACTAATAATAACTATTAAATTATAGGTATTGGAATTTCCTTTCAAAATTTGTCTGTTAGGGAGTACGAATTTGAATTTAAAGAAGTTTTGAATTATCTGAAATAACGAATGCCGTATCTAAACGAATGGAACGTAACAATCTAATAATAATTAACAATAATAAAACCTTTTTATTATTATAATTATTATTTATTAATTTGTTCCACTCCATTAGTTTAGATGCAGCATTCGTTTTTTGGAAAGTTTTAAAAGGAAATTCCAATACCTATAATATAATAGTTATTATTAGTTAGTTATTATTTAGGAATTTTTCTTTTTTTCAGATTTTCGGATTTTGGAATTTTAGAATTTCCGAAAAAAGCAAAAAAATCAACGAAACAAAAACAAAACATTTTTTGTCAGTGCGCATGTCTAATTTGTGGCAAGATCAACAGGTAATTTCTGTACTTGTCAAGGTTGAGTAAACCAATGCAGCCACCATATCCAAGTACAGAAAGCTGCAATATATTCTAGTTTGGTTCTTGAGTTTAGATATCCTTTCATCTACCAACATTTTTATTCACTGCAGAAATAGAGGAGGCCTGTTTCTGTTTGGAAACAAAATGCTGCTACCTACTCACCATGATTAGGGAAAGTGTGTTCAACAGTGCTCAAGCAGTCAGTCACTGTAAGCCCTGTAGGATCTGAATCTTGAAATGCCACCACTTCGGTAGAATCCACAAACAGATCGCCTTTATTAAATAGAACCAAGCATAAAATCCACACAGAGAGCCAACACACTTTGGCCGTTGGCCATGATTAAGACCTAACTGATGAAACGCGTTGGCCCTCTGCGTGGAGTTTATGCCTGGTTCCCTTTAATAAAGGCTATCAGTTTGTGGATTCTACCGAAGTGTCTGTGTTTTTGTTTGGAACGTGGAACAATAAATTGTGCCAGGATTTTATAATCCGTCTCTGCAGTGAGTGAACCCAGAAGTGCTCTGCGCTTTTGTTGTCAAATCCTGGTGGCTTTGCCCAAATTAGAAGTCAGTCAGGTACTCCTTGCCCCAAATCAGCTCAGGCACAGTGCAGGAGACACAAGGAGGCCTCTGATCATTTTACAGAGAACCTGCCACTGCACAATATATCACATATAGGGTTTATCAGTTCTCTACTGAGGGTAATAAAGGTCAAAGTGAATAACAAAAATAATAATTTAATTTATAAAAAAAATATTAAAGGACACCCTTACCCATACACAAATATATGCATCCACAAAATGGCAATTGCCCAATACCTATTAGGTAATGTCATATGTGGCAGAGTGAGGGTAAATTCACACTACAACTGAGACCTGACAAATTGATTCACCACTCTGGCAGCTCTCCATTGCTGGCTGCGGTAGGGGACAGTGTGGTGTGTGATTCAGCGCATCACATGGCTTTTTTTTTTTGTACAAACTTTATTTGAACAAAACGTACACTACATTCATGGCAATGTAATGCAGCGTGCTGCACTGCCGTATATTGCCATGTGATTTGGCACAGCATGTCTGCATTTTATCACAGTAGGCTGCTTTGCAGTGTGAATGGGACACATAGGAAACAATTGTTTCTTATGTGTCCTTGCGGTAACATGCATTTTAGAATGCAGTAAAACGGTTGTCACTAGAGAATGTCTGAACTCACCCCGAGAAGAATTTATTCTAGGGATTTCATTTACAGCCAACTCTAAATTGAGGAGCTGTAAATGTTTCTACAACATCGTTCCTGTACAGTTTTGGGTATCTTAGTGTCTCCCTATTTGGTGCATGCAATTTTAAAGTGGTTGTAAAGGCTGAAGGTTTTTTACCTACAAGCATTATATGCATGAAAGTAAAAACCTGTGTGCTGTTCCCCCCACTGTCTCCCTAAAACTCACCTGAGCCCCCTCTCGATCCAGCAATGTGCATTGGAGCCTCAACTGTACCTGGTCTCTCTCTCTTCATTGGCTGAGACACAGCAGCGGGAGCCATTAGCTCCCACTGCTGTCGATCACAGCCAGTGAATCAATGAGGAGAAAGCAGGGACAGAGCCAAGTTGTGGTTCTGTGTCTTATGGATGCATAGAGTCAAGCTGAGGAGCGAGCACAGCGGCTTGCTATTGGGGGGGCAGTGATCAATGGTGGAGGAGCCAGGAGCACTGGTGGGGGACCCGAGAAAAGGGGGATTGGGGCTGCTCTGTGCAAAACTACTGCACAAACCAGCTAAGCATGACATGTTTGTTATATAAAAAAAATTAAAATATTTTGTGTATTTTTTTTTTATTGAAAATAAGGGCTAGATAAAAACAGTTGTGCAAAAATTTTGCAAGATAAAAATTTAAATCTATTATTTTTAATCTACAGGTCCTGTGCTTTCAGAAAATATATTAGGTTTTGAAGGTTTTAGGTAAGTAGCTAGCTAAAAATTTGTATTTCGGCAAGTGTGTAAAAAAAATTGAAAAACTGCTCTGGCACTGAAAGGTAATGACATGCAGTGAATGAGCATCATATCTTTCTAGAAGCATCACAGAAGATTCCAAATAATTTTATGGCCCGTCATGGACTAGTATGATCTCTGACAGGTTTGGAGGAATCTTTCTGATTTATAATTTCTGGGTTCTTATTCTTAGACCTGCAAAGACTTTCCTATCAATTTAGCAGATGTATGTAGTGAGAGGCCAATTCATTTTCTACACACAATTTGAATATTAAGAAGGAAGTTCTGGGTGACAATGCAGCATGTTTCAAACAATGCATCCACCTCTCTGCTCAAGATTAAAAAGTAAATCTGAACTTCAGACAAACATCTAAATATACAGATGAAAAATATGTGCAGGCCAGTCAAGTTTCTCCACCCCAAACTCACTCATCCATGTCTTTATGCACCTTGCTTTGTGCACTGGTTCAAATCATTTGGTGGAGGGGGTTTATGGTGTGGGGTTGTTTTTCAGGGGTTGGGCTTGGCCCCTTAGTTCCAGTGAAGGGAACTATTGAGGCTTCAGCATACCAAGACATTTTGGACAAATTCATGTTCCCAACTTTGTGGGAACAGTTTGGGGATGGCCCTTTTCTGTTCCAACATGACTGCGCACCAGTGCACAAAGCAAGGTCCATAAAGACACGGATGAGCAAGTTTGGGGTGGAGAAACTTGACTGCTTTAGGATGGAGAGGAGACTGCAAACCAAGCCTTCCCGTCCACATCAGTGCCTGACCTCACAAATGTGCTTCTGGAAGAATGGTCAAACATTCCCATAGACACACTCCTAAACCTTGTGGACAGCCTTCCCAGAAGAGTTAAAGCTGTCATAGCTGCACAGGGTGGGCCAATATTGAACCCTATGGGCCAAGACTGGGATGCCATTAAAGTTTATGTGTGTGTAAAGGCAGGCATCCCAATACCTTTTGACAATATAGTGTATAAGAATTTTATCTGATGCTGCGGTTTAGGTTATTGTCACCTAAAACATCCCTGCTCTGTGTCAGAGCATATCTTTTGTGTCTTGTTTAACATAAATGGGATGCAGTGCCTTTGAGATATCCTCTGGCCAACCTTTCCTGTATTAAATCTATAATTTTATTCCACAGGTCCCATGCTTTCAGAAAATATATAAAGTTTTAGGTAATTAGCTAGCTAAACTTGTGCATTTTGGAACGAATTTGATAAAACTGAAAAACTGCTCTGGCACTGAAAGGGTATGGCATGCAGAAAAGTAGCATCATATCTAGAAGTATTTACACACACAGAACAGAAGATCCCAGATAATTTTATGGCCCGTCATGGACTAGTAGATCTCTGATAGGTTAGAATTCCTGGGTTCTTAGACCTGCAAAGACTTTCCTATCAATTTTGGAGATGTATGTAGTGAGAGGTCAATTCATTTTCTACAGAAATACAAATTTCAAAAGGAGATTCTGGGTGGCGATGCAGCATGTTTCAAACAAACAATGTGTCTAACTCTCTGCCCAAGATTTATTAAAAGGTAAATCTGAACTTCAGGCAAACATCTAAAATATACAGATGAACAACACATATATTAAATATATATATATATAAATTATTATGCAGGATTTAATTAGCGCCAACAGTTTGCGCAGCGCTTAAAAACAAAAAAAAAAATAAAGGCAGACATTAGATAGATAGATAGATAGATAGATAGATATATATAGATATACAGATAGATAGATAGATAGATAGATAGATAGATATTAGTTTTACCTGGGAAAAAAAAAGGAATTGTGTTTCTGCCCATCTACTGCAGGTGGCTATGGAACAGGAATCTGTAAATCTCCCCAATGGGACAGAGATGGCAAAAAAACTGACAGGGGTTATAACCTCCCCCCAGAAAAATAAATCAAGAGAGATTTTACCCTTTCCACTATATGCCACAAGCAGCAAATAATGTTTCTTTAGAGTTTCACTGTAATTGAATGGAGCAAGTATTTATTTAAAAATATGTCATGAGCATGGGGTCTTCATCCGTATTAGTACATCAAATTATTATATATAGGGTTACATCACTGAACATCTATATACAATTACATTTTTTTTTTAAACAGTGTGAGATAAGTCAGTTGTGAATGATATAGCACCCCACAATTGGCACTCTACAATGGCCCTGGGAAATGGCTCTTCCAGTTTCTAGATCTCATCTAGAGACCTGATGACTTTATTAATGTTATCCAGTAATCAGAAACAAGAATGGTCAGGGTGTCCATCAGTCTTCTAATGGGCACCATTACAAATGTTTTTCTTCCTCTATTTGGGAATTATTTGCTAAAAAGGTACATGAAGGGAAATGTATCAAAACTGGAGCAGACAGAATCTGGAGCAGCTGTGCGCAGCATCCAATCAGCTTCTTTACCTTTTTCAGTAGGGCCCCATTCACATCTCGCGATTTGGAATCTCAAATCGCATTGGTGACCGTTGCACAACATGCAATGCATGTTTGGGTGCCATTATCCCTTCATGGCACCCCAAACGTGATGCGATTCTGCTGCGATCATCGCATGTCAAATCTCTCCTTTCAAAATCTCATGAAACTTGTTGCCCGAAAAGGAGTAGGAGTAAGTAACTGGGCTGCCCTATGCGACATGCAGAATTGAGTGAAAATTGCATAATGTGAACGGGGCTTAAAGCTTTGAAAATGAAAGGTAGAAGCAGATTGACTGCCACGCACAGCTGCTGCAGATGCCGTCTGCTCCAGTTTTGGTAAATCCCCTCATTGTCTTGTTTTTTTTTACCAATTTGCTTTTTCAAATTAAACTATGCTAATGAATTCCTGTTAGACTTTAAATTTAAGTATAGGTCTGCTTTAAATTCTTATTGCTCACCTTCCACACAGCGACACCCGGCTTGTAAAACCCAAGCATACATGTCAACACGGGACTGAGACATGAGCTGGTCTCCCATCAAGTAGGTATTGTGAGAGGATGCAATGAAGTAGTTGCTGAGTGGCAAGGTCATTTCTTGATTGACTTGATAATGTTCCGGATTGAAGATATCTCCTGCTGGGCTCCGCATGTAGTTGGTGAAACCTGTTAGCAATGAATCACAAAGCATGTCACTGGTTCAATATCTGTCAACAGCGTGCTGTCCATGCCAAAACAATCCTCCCAATGATTTATGGGGAAACTTTTCACAAATGACAATATGATGAATCTCCAAAGGAATGTATTTCTTCTGATAACTCCATAACCTTGCTTTACCCCAGCCAACAACCTTGTGCATCGATGGCATAGTTATTATGTTCTACAGTGATTTCTCTCGTAGATACAAAATGACCAATATCCCCATCCGCTTATATAAGGCTGTATTGAGCACCGATTATGTACACCTTTTCAACCACTGGAATGACAGCTATGGGGAACAAATTCGATGTTATCCACATATGACATTTTTCTACAATTATGCACTCCATAGGATGGCTTAAGTAACATAACAGTGGTGCACAAGTATAATATAGATATTATTGTATCAGAAACAATCCCATGACTTAATAGGGAAGCATAGTCAAATGTCAAATGTACTACAAATCTGATATAGATATTCATTAATCAAAAACAATCCACACTCCTGCTTAATAGGGAAGCATAGTCAAAAGTACTACTGAAATATCACTGATTACTATGGGCTGTAGCACTTTACCTTGCTCAGTTATTGAGTAATGTGTCTATGGCTAGCAGTGGATAGGGAAAAGGATGGATATTGCATACAGGAAAAGTAAACAGATAATACATAAAAAAATCAGTATTAGTGCTGAGGCATTTAACTAGTTTGTCTAAAGACTGGAATGTCCTTCAAAATAGATCAATGTAAAATCTCTTTGTAGCTGCCTATATCCTGATTTTCCATCAGTACACATCCAAAACCACATCATTGCATGGTCATTTCTCTTAGGCGCAGTTCAAAATTGTATGCTTTCTCGACACGCAGAGAAATGTGCTGCCCTTTAGCAGACGACTGTTAATGGAAACCCCATGCATCTGCAAACTATTTGGTTTGGTGTGGCAGCACGTTTTTGGAAAAGAGTTAAGGACTTTTGTTTGTGATTCTCCTATTGAAATTAATTGGCTGCCCTACAAACGACAGATGAAAACGTACTTGGACATTCCAACATGACAATGATCCAAGACACAAGGCCAACAATCACATTTCCTTACAGTTGAAATCACTAATTTCTGCAGTTGATCGCTCAGGATTTTGATTCCAGCTGGATCAAAAGCAATAAAGTGAAGGTTCATCTCAGTCTCCTGACCTCAATATCATTGAGCCACTCTGGGGAGATCTCAAACTTGCAGTTCATACAAGACAGCCCAAGAATTTCCATGAACTGGAGGCTTTTTGCCAGGAGGAATGGGCAGCTTTACCATCTGAGAAGATAAAGAGCCTCATCCACAAATGCCACAAAATACTTCAAGCTGTCATTGATGTTAAAAGGGGCACTACACGGTATTAAGAACTGGGGTATGTAAACTTTTTATCAGGGTCATTTGGGTAGTTTCTGTTGCCATTACGATTTAAAAAGAGTAAACACAGTTAATTGATAATAAATGGCTTTGGCCAAACACTAACCACGAGTGAAAGAAAAGTTTTTGTGTTATTCATATTCTCTGAAAAAATGCCCAAGGAATGAAATTCTGCCACGGTATGTAAACTTATGAGCACAACTGTGTATACACATACAAAAAAAAAATAAAAAAAAAAAATATTATATATATATATATATATATATATATATATATATATATATATATATATATATATATATATATATATATATATATATATATACACATATATATATATACATATATATATATATATACATACATACATACATACATACACACACACACACACTTTATATACACTACTGTGCAAAAGTTTTAGTCAGGTATTTTTATCAAAAAAAAATTGTGAATAGGTTCACTGCACGTTAGACACAAGTTTTAGGTAGGTGTTAAAAAATGCTATAAATTAAGAATGCGTTTGCCATCAATTATTTTAGGTACACTTGCACACAGTTTTTGAAGGAACTTGGCAGGTAGGTTGTTCCAAATATCTTGGAGAATAAACCACAGATTTTGTGTAGGCTTCCTCATATCCTTCTGTCCCTTCATGTAATCCCAGAAGGACTTGATGATGTTGAGATCAGGGCTCTGTGGAAGCCAAACCATCACTTCTAGGACTGCTTGTCTTTATGCTGAAGATAGTACTTAAAGACATTGGCTGTACGTTTGGGGTCATTATCTTCCTGCAGAATACATTTGTATTTCTCAACATTGATGACACAATTGATCCTGACCCAATCGCCAACTCCATTTGCAGAACTGTAGACCCAAACTTGCAAGGACCCTCCACCATGCTTCACTGTTGCCTGCAGACACTTATTATTGTACTGTTTTCCAGCTATTCAGTGAACAAACTACCTCCTGCTACAGACAGATATTTAAAATTTTGACTCCTCAGTCCAGAGAACCTGCTGCCATTTTTCTGCACCCCAGCTCCTATGTTTTCAAACATAGTTTTGTCGATTAGCCTTGTTTTCAAGTTGAAGGTATGGCTTTTTGGACACAATTCTTCCATGAAGACCACTTCTGGGCAGACTTCTCTGGACAGTAGATAGGTGTAACTGTTTTCTGCCAGTTCTGAACTAATGATACTGCTGGACAATGTCGAAGGGAAGTAAGCATGATGTTTCTTTCAACTGCTGCATTAAGTTTGGCCTACCACTGCATCCATGGTCTGCAGCAGTGCTGGTTTCTTTGTGCTTCTTCAAAAGAGCTTGAACAGCACATCTTAAAACTCAAGTCTGTTTTAAAATCTTTGCCCGGGAGAGACCTTGCTGATGCAGCATAAATACCCTGCGTTTTGTTGCTGTGCTCAGTCTTGTCATGGTGTACGACTTGTGACATGCAACCCGTCTTCTATATCCTCACCTTAGTAGCAGAGTTTGGCTGTTCCTCAACCAGTTTTAAGCATCCTACACAGCTATTTCGGCTTCAGTTAATGACTGTTTCAACTTGCATAGACAATTGATGATCATTAGCCCCTGTTTGGTTAATTAGTTAATCACACACTTGACTCTAATCCTAAAAAATCCCTGACTTTGTGCAAGTGTACAAAGTGTAAGAAAATTTATACTGGTTCAAAGCCAAAGGGTAGTCACACCAAAAACATTGATTTAAAATTAGATTTCTCTTCTATTCACTCACTTTGCATTTTGTAAATTGATAAAAGCAAAACAAATATATATTTTTGAAAGCATTCTTACATTACAGGATTTTGTCACACCTGCCTAAAACTTTTGCACAGTACTGTGTGTGTATGCCATGAACATAAGTCATCTACGTAAGCTTAAAACAACATTTTGAATCTTAAGAACATATTCAAGTCCCCATTGTGCCTCCTACTGTTCGCCATGCTGTTGTGTGCTGTTCTTATATAATATATATATATATATATATATATATATATATATATATATATATATATATATATATATATATATATATATATATATATATATATACACACACACATACACACACATATATACATTCCAATCTACTACTCAGGAGTTCAATCATCCCTATGATTGCACAATCTGGGCTTTAAATGAATAACTGCAAAACATGTGTTATTTAAAAAAAAAAATCAAAACCAGAAAAACAAAAAAACAATAGTGATTTCCTCGATTATATGTTTTATCAGAGTTAGATTGTACCAATTACAATCACATTTCCTTACAGTTGAAATCACTCATTTCTGCAGTTGATCGCTCAGGATTTTGATTCCAGCTGGATCAAAAAGTAGTGGAAGTTGCTGAAGTAACTTTCACATTTTTGGCCCACTTAAGTGGATATAGATTATCTGACAAAGCACTATTTTTTAGAATAAATCTATACTCTCAATACTCAAAGCCAACTCACCAAGATGAGGATCCTTACAAAAGAAAAAAAAAAAGTACATTTATTTTTAGCTGTGTCCAATGAGATTTGAAAATTACATTAACATGTTTGAAAATAACCATCTTATCCTTGTTTTACAGCTTTGTGAATTAAGCCTTATGCCGTGAGCATCTGCTTCTCTTATCTTCTACCTGTGATGAATTGTTGTAGACAGCAGCACTACTCCTATTTTATTAATTTGTTTGGTAGTAGATTAATTTAAAAACAATAGAAAAAGTATAGTATCCTTTGTCCCTTGTACTCTTTAAGCCAACAGACACAGAGGACCAGATTCATGTACAGTGTAAATAGTAATACAGGTTACTATATTTATTTACATACCATCAATCCCCAGGACGTCGTCTTTTTTGTTTTCCGGGCAAGGTTCGAATTTAGCAACTATGTCCAGGCAGTATTCTTTAGTTACATTCGTCATCTGTGGTACAAATAAAAGGAAAGAGATAAATTCAAACTGGATAATCTGATTTCACAAGCCTGTACCATCACCCTTTATCGGATGCAGCAATCCAATTTTCTAACCTAATGCTGGAGGGCTGCTAATCGCCCAATAAGATCCCCAGGACCGTCACTCAATGTCAAGTTCAATAGCAGACATCAGACATTACAGCTTATTGATAAATGCTCATAGGGGCTGATGAAGTGTTGAACCTAATTGTGAGTTTGGAGGTCATATTGTTTTAAAGGTATTAAGCCTGTGGGATATCAGTTTAGACAGCACTCCAGTGTTATTGTCACATAGGGTCTTTTACTGGGGGGGGCGGATTAAGAGATTCACTTATTCTGTTTAGCTTGAAATATATGGGAGACAAAATTGCCTGACCTTTTAAGCTGTGCTAAGACTCGGAGAAACTAGCAGAATGTAGACTAAAAGGTAAAAGGATTACAGAAATAACATGGATTCAATGTTTAGAGGTTATGCTTTTTTTTTTTTTTTTAAGCAAGATTACTGAAAGCTTTGATTTATAAAACTACCCCAATATTTATAGTTTCAGTAACATGCACCTCGTTACTGGATACTCTGGACAGAGAGTGGTAGGTATGTAGGCCCATTTTTAAAGGTTCTGTGTATTAAGGTCTGCCCATCTTAAATTTAGATGCCAGCTTTTGGTAGATGATGGATAGTTGTATCACCAGACAAATTCTTGCATCTTTCAGGAACTCTACAGGTGAGATATCTGTGCTTGGCTTCATATATTTGCAGTCCTACTGTGACCATCATGAGGATGTCCCACTTTCCTTGTTGGCTTTTTTAATTTTATATACTGGAGGACATAAAGGGGGCTGAACATGCAAAACTCCCAGTTGGACAGGAAGAGGGTTATGAATTTATAGAAAGGAGAGCTCACGATTGGGAGTACCCAAGTCATATAAGAAGCCAAAGACTGACTCAACCCACTAAGTTCCACCTATACTTAAGATGTCAGTTTCGGGTAGACCAATCCTTTAATGTGCTAGTAATGTCTTAAAGCTGAACTCTGCACAGTTTACAATGATGAAACCCTACTGCTGCTTCTAAAAGGTCATTCCAATAATTTATCATATAGTGGTGAATCCAGGCAGGTTGCAGAACCCAGAAAATAATTTTAGTTCTAAGGTGTCATTAGAGACTGCCAACAGGGGGTGCTGTTTATGCCTTCCTAATGTATCCTGAGCTTCGCTCAAATCTGATGTGCAAATAGTGTATTTAGTCAAATGACTAGGTACATTTATTACTTTTTTTGCATTTGGCCACAATCCTCTACCCCTCAATGCCATCCCTCCCTTCCCCTGCAAGACAAACATGGAGTCAAAGGACGATTTAAAGGTAAACTCCAACCAAGGCCTTTTATTTTCAATGGAAAGAAATTATAATCTCTTCCAAGTTTTTATTATGGTCTGCTGAATGGGCAGAATTCCCCTAACTTCCCGTTTGGTCACAAGAATAGGAATTGATAAGTAATCTCTCCAATTGGGCCACAAACCACAATAAACTTTTTTCAGGTAAAGTGGGGTTGCGTTTTTATTGTTCATATATTATTTGTTAGGGAGATTTTTCTTCGTGTCTCATTTGGTACAACCATATTCATGGCTGCTTTTATACCACAGAGGAATATTGGGCGACATCACTGACCAAATTGGTCAATGACTTCCCCTGAATTCCCCACAACAAATTTGAAATATTGCAGCTGGAGATCTGTAATTTGGAAGTGTGTACAGATAGGGTGGGATTAGATTTCTGGTCACCCCTTTACTATAAAAGTAGCTCCCAGATTCCTCCATAACTCTGTTTCTATTACCCCCACCTCCTTGGGAAACACAGAGGTGGGGATGAAGCCTGTGTGTCTCAGCATTGGGATAAGGATGCTTGGAAATGCAAAAGGAGGCTTTGCTCTTTGCGCTCCCCTTCCTGGTCACCTGGCCTGTATGTCTGTAAAGGGTCTGCTTCAAATATTAAGGAAAAACCTTTTTAAATTACCCTACAAGTCCCCTACAATTGTAATTTAACAATGTAAAAAGCTGAACGCTGACTTTAGAGAGCCAATGCTGTAATTATGTGTACATCTGACAGCTTCTAGCGCACCGTTTGCAGTGAATTCTGTGCACTCAAGCATCATAAATGTTTGTTTTCAGCTTTTCGGAACAAAATTTGTGGGCTT
Source organism: Lithobates sylvaticus (assembly GCA_028564925.1). Lineage (NCBI taxonomy): Eukaryota > Metazoa > Chordata > Amphibia > Anura > Ranidae > Lithobates > Lithobates sylvaticus. The sequence continues at coordinate 149,877,443 of CM053035.1, read as the reverse complement.
TAGGACAAATTTAGCATTTTCCTCCAAAATAAAAAGCAACCCCACACTGGACCTAACCCACTTCTTCACCAATTCCAAAAATGTGATGTGCACAGGGTTCCAATTTAACTCATCAATGATTACCCAAAACTGAAACCGTATTTTATCAGTGATCAAAATAATGTGAATCAAAATTTTCATCATCAGTTTAAGCAAAAAAAAGGTACCTTATGCTGAAATATGCCTGCTTTTGTTATAAATATACATTTAACATTAATATTCACAGTATAAGGAATGACCAACTTATAGTGCAATTAAACAGCAGCCAGATCTGCTTAGAAAAAAAGTTGATTCCCTTCTGCAACATCGTTATGCAAAGATTGACATGCTTCAATTAATTACTTTGATTAAGGGAGCATTGTCTATAGCCATCTCCCAAATCTCAAACCCAATCATCTACAGTGTCATCCTGCATGGTTCCTGTCCTCATTTTTCAATAGATTTCCCTAATGATGAATGGCTTTCTCCTTTGCAGTTGAATTCTGGGAATTCTTTATTGCTGCCATTCCAGATTGAAATGCAAGTGTGAAAATCAGCACATCAAAATCACACCTTTTTTTTTAAATTTTGTCGTAATACTTTTTTGAATGGGTCTGATTGCTTTTTCCCTCTTGCATTTTAAAACTGTTATTTTGGTTTCAAAATAAGGATTTAAAAACTTTTGTATATGAATGTCATAAAACACAATGTTTGTAATGCAGATAGCAATCCAGGCAAAAATTAAGCCAATCAGTGAGCGGTAATGTATCTACTAAATACTGAACCTCTGCCAAGTTCAAAAAGTCCCCTGAATCAAGTATATCTATGTACTGTTATTATAAGTGGCATGCAGACACCTGGACTGCAAGGGTGACTTAACTATGAGACAGACTAGGGCACTACATTACAAACACGACTGGAGGAAACCCAGAGGCCCTGGGCACATAGGCTATATCCCATGTCATGGCTTTAAGAAAACCCTGCAGCAAAATAAAAATAAAAAAAACACAAGGTCTGCTTATTCCCATTGAAAAAGTCTGTGTATGACGAAACGCATCTGGGAGTGCGTGCAGTGACGTCACTGCGTCGATTTGAAGGAGGAAGGGCTCCGTATATGCCGGCCAGCTTTTTTACATGCTTTTATATCTACGTACGTTTGTAAGTACCACTCTTAGTTTTAATAAATTGTCTTGCATTACGGAATTATGCTATGGTCCCCTTCCTTTCTATATATTATATGATTTTACCGATTGTATGTTCCATGGAAAAAGCCTAACATCCTGCAATATCTGAGAGGCATTACCAGGGTTTTCCATTCAGATGACAGAGACCGTGGCTGGGTTATAGCCAAATGCTGTAGGCCCTCTGGTAAGCAGCTTTTTAAATGGTGGTGGTTCCTCACATGTTATTGTGGATCACAGAGGTGTCTTCACTCAACCTATTTGAATATACGCTTTATCCAGAGACTGTAATAGTTCAACCAATTGTATACCATACCCACGTTGGATGTTATTTACCTTCCGGTTTGCTTGACCTGGTTGGACCCATTGTGGGCACAGTTTTTTTCTATTTTTACTGTTTATTGTTTTCATCTCACTCAAACTGCAGCCCTTTTCTAGTTCTTTGAGTTTTTTAAGGTAGCGCAGTTTTCTGTATTCCATTGCTTATTCACTTTGCTTTTTGCCATGGCCTCCTATGACAAGATGTAGGAAAAAAATGCATCCCTTGGTGCCAGGTCAAGAGTGATGTCATGCTCCTTCTGGTCCAATTACAGGGAATGCCGAGTAGCCCAAATCTCGTAAGAACATGCTCCCAACCCTTTCTTGAAGCAAGATCTTGCAAAACTTGGTCTACTTTGCATTCTACAGAATCTCGTTGGAACAAGCGTGACATCAACACTTGCAGTACACAAGTCGAGGGAAACCTAAGTAAATGAATTAGCCTTTTTTTTTTTTCAGCATTTGGCATGGGAGAAAAGGGGACCTGGTCTGTAGTATAAAGAAAGTCTGCTTTAGGCCCCTTTCACACTTATACGACTTATCCAACGATTTGGGACTGCAAAGTAGCATGACAAGTCGTTCCCCATGATTTCCAATGACAGCCATTCATATTAGTATGACATCAAGTCGTTCCGACTTCAAAGTAGTCCCTGCACTACTTTGGTCCGATTTTGATGCCACTTACACAGGCATTCCTTGAAATCGCGGGAAAATCACGGCAAAATCGCAGAATTTCAAGGAATGCCTGTGTAAGTGGCATCAAAATCAAAGTAGTGCAGGGACTACTTTGAAGTCGGAACAACTTAAAGTCGTACTAATATGAATGGCTGTCATTGGAAATCATGGGGAACGACTTGTCATGTTACTTTGCAGTCCCAAAACGTGGGACAAGTCGTATAAAAGTGTGAAAGGGGCCTTAGAAGGATGTATGCACTGTACTACGATATCCACAGCTAACTCCACCAGATCTAGTTTGCAATATACTCAAATTATTTTAAAGCATGGTTTCCCAGAGATTTTATCAGATGCCACTCAGCCTTTCTGTAATATCTTCCCAGTGCGTGGTGCAGGTGGTGAGGGATGCCACCCTTTTTTCTGACAAGTTTTGCATTGAAGGAATGATATGCAGCTTTTATTGGTGCACTGAAGTACACTTACCTCTATTTTTCTTCTCGACTAGAATATGTTTCATGCTTTTAAAAATAAGCTTCCCATTTTAGATTTCTAGAATCCGCTTTACCTTGCCTCCTTGTAAGGGGCTCATCCTGCACCGTCTCAAGTAGAATTATAAGCAGCCTGTTGTATAATTGATGGTATGCACTATATCTCCTGATGTGGGGCCAAATGTTCAAGTGTATCCCTTGCTGAAACTTTTTTTTTTTTTTTTTTTTTTTTTATGTTTGGATAGAATAGCAAGGGGTTAGAACCCCCCTGTCAGTTTTCTTTCCCCCTGTTATCTGTTTTGACTGCAAACACACTTTAATTTTTCGACTCAACAACATTTCGAATGAACCAAGTCTGCTATGGAGATGAGATTCATAATGTATTACTGCAGTGGGAGTTTAGCTTTTAGTGAGCCTTTGTACAGTTTGCTAGCGTCTACAGATAAGTAGGAAGCACAGTATTTCCTATAAAAATTTAAATTAAGATTTAATTAAAGTAACTGAGGAACCTCTCACACCAAAATTTTCAGCTGCAGCAAGACCTGTGCCCAACATTACAGGATGGGAAACTGGGGTAGCAATTGGCTAAAAGGGGAATTTATAGAATTATATATGCTTGTTTGTTTTTGAAACAACCCAAATTAACATTAAAAAAAAGTGTTTAACCACTTCAGCCCCGGAAAGATTTGCCCCCTTCCTGACCAGGCCATTTTTTTTGCGATACGGCACTGCGTCGCTTTAACTGACAATTGCACAGTCATGCGACGTTGTACTCAAACAAAATTTATGTATTTTTTTTCCCCACAAATAGAGCTTTCTTTTGGTGGTATTTTATCACCTCTGCGGTATTTATTTTTTTGCGCTATAAACAAAAAATGTGTGACAATTAAAAAAAAAAAAATATAGATATATATATATATATATATATATATATATATATATATATATATATATATATATATATATATATATATATTTATATTTTTTTTTTGTATTTTGCCATAATAAATATCCCAAATTAAAAAAAATACAAAAAACAAACAAAACACAAAAAATAAATTTTTTCCTCTTAGTTTTGCCCAATATGTATTCTTCTACATATTTTTGGTTAAAAAAGAAAAAAAAAATCGCAATAACCATATTTTTATTGGTTTGCGCAAAAGTTATAGCGTCCACAAATTAGGGGATAGATGTAATTTTTATTATTATTATTTTTTTTTTACTAGTAATGGCGGCAATCTTAATCAATACTGCGACATTGCGGCGGAGAGATTGGACACTTTTGACATTCTTTTGGGACCATTGACAATTATACAGCGATCAGAGCTAAAAAATAGCCATTGATTACTGTGTAAATGTCACTGACAGGGAAGGGGTTAACACTAGGGGGTTAACCGAGTTCCCTAGGTGTGTTCTAACTGTAGGGAACTGAGATGGGACTGACTAGAGGAAGAGACCGATCGGTGTTCATACTTAGTATTAACACATTACTGTCTCCTCTCCCCTGAGATAACCGGGATTTGTGTGTTTACACACACACACACACACACACACACACACACACACACACACACACACACACACAAGAGATCGTCGGTGTCCGGCGTTCATCGCATCTGCCAGGCAGGCGCATCGGCTCTGGGGACACGCCAAAGGAGCGACATACAGCTACAGCGATTTGCGCAGCCGAGCCAACCTGCCGCAGTATAACTGCGTGGCTGGTCGGCTAATGGTTAAAGAGGAACCGCAGGCTGCTCACATAATTTGTAATAAAAACATCTTTGCCATTCTGAAGCTTCTCTCCAACCACTTTGCATATCATGTTATATATACTGTGATTTTATACTTGCCAAATATGCTGCAGAAATCTCCCTCCACTAAGTCTGGCTGCATCCATTTTAACTGTGGGCAGCTGAAGCTGCTGCCTGGTTACTTCCTAGATCTACACAGATGTACACCTCCATCTCTGCAGCTCTCATTGGCCCTCCTATGACTCATCCCCCCTCCCTTGCTGGCAAACTCTCACGCGAGTGAGAAAGGGAGCTATGCGTGATGTCATAAGCCTAGGCTAATGACCAGAAAAGAAAACAGGAAGTGGGCTGTACAAAGTATTTACTGGCAGAAAAAAAATGTTTTACTACCCAAAATTAAAACAACAAGGGTAGAGGATTTAATAGATGGAAAGATGAAAAAATGACTGAAGGTCGGCTTTAAATAGTTATCTTTTTTTTTATAACAGCTTCCCGACCGGCGCACGACGATGTACGTCGGCAGAATGGCACGGACAGGCATAATGGTGTACAGGTACGTCCCTTTAGATTTGCCGCTGTGCCATCACGCGCGTGCATCGGTCGGGACCTTTGCGAGTCCGATCGCGGGTCCCGCAGACTCGAACGCTGCGGGGATACCCGCGATGGTCTCACAGGGAGGAAGAAAGGGAAGATGCTAAAGTAAACAAGCATCTCCCCATTTTGCCTAGCAACAGTGACACTGATCTCTGCTCCCTGCGATTGGAGCAGAGATCAGTGATGTCTACAACACAGCCACGCCCCCCCACAGTTAGCAACACGCCCCTAGGACACACTAAACCCCTACACGGCCACCTAGTGGTTAACCCCTTCACTGCCAGTGTCATTTACACAGGAATCAGTGCATTTGTATAGCACTGATTGCTGTATAAATGACAATGGTCCCAAAAATGTGTCAAAAATGTCCGATGTGTCTGCCATAATGTCGCAGTCACAATAAAAATCGGTGATCGCTGCCATTACTGGTAAAAAATTTTTTTTAAAAAAATGCCATAAAACTATCCCCTATTTTGTAAACGCTATAACTTTTGCGCAAACCAGTCAATAATTGCTTATTGAGATTTTTTTAACAAAAATATGCATCGGCCTAAACTGAGGGAAAAAAAAAGTTTTTTTTATACATTTTTGGGGGATATTTATTATAGCAAAAAGTCAAAAATAATGTGTTTTTTTCAAAATTGACCCTCTATTTTTGTTTATAGCGCAAAAAATAAAAAACGCAGGGGTGATAAAATACCACCAAAAGAAAGCTCTATTTGTGGGGGGGGAAAAAAAAGGACGTCAATTTTGTTTGGGAGCCACGTCGCACGACCGCGCAATTGTCAGTTAAAGCGATGCAGTGCCGAATCACAAAAAAATGGTCTGGTCTTAAGCCAGCAAAATGGTCCGGTCTGAAAGTGGTTAACTCTCCATACAAATATTACAGTAACAAGACTTTTTTTTTTTGTAAGAAGCATTTCATCTATAGCAAAAATTAGGTTTAAATTTCCCAACATGAAATGTCAGCTTCAATAAGACAGGTTGCGTTGAGAACATTAGTCATGGTGAATTACAGAGAGAAAGGAAAAAGGCAATTGCAATCCTCCGACAAAAATCTAACAGTCTCTGTGATAGAATCCATGTTATTATGTCCCACAATAGAAATCAATTTCTTATGTTGATAAAAACATATTCCTTCCTGTTAGGAAAATTGATATTCATTTTTCTAATACAAGTAACATAGCCTTGAAATGACAGTAGTTTCCATATATAAAAGTTAGGAGGGGCCTAATACAATTACCTATGAATGGCAGTGTTCAGGAATCATAGCCATAATCTCTAACAGCATGTTACACGTACCACCATTTTAATTTGGATTATGCTATGGGGTGCCTTGGTCTATAAAGCTGGTCACAAACATTAAAATCCGATTGTACAATCTTCTTAGATTTATTAACAGCCAATGAGGGCCCAATAGAAATTAAATTTGGAAAGAACTTACACTGTTATGCCCCGTACACACGGTCGGAAATTCCGACCAAAAAATCCGTCAGATTTTTTCCGACGGATTTTGTCCGACACTGGTGTTGCATACACACGGTCGGACAAAGTTGTCGGAAAATCCGATCATTCTGAACGTGGTGACGTTCGTTGCATACGACGGAACTACGTAGAGGCTAGTAGCCAATAGCTTTGGTCTTCTAATGTGATCTGAGCATGCGTGGCACTTTGTCCGTCGGATTTCGCTACACACGATCGGAAAAAGTCTGATCGGACTTTGTTGTCGGAAAATTTGAGAGCAGGATCCGACGGAAAAAAACACACAGTCGGATTTTCCGACAACATGGTCCGGAAATTCCGACCGCCTGTACGGGGCATAACAGTTATTGCACAAATCGTAACACGTGTGATCTGCTTTGAAATATTAGCAATGGCCATGAACATAAAAATACAGGTGTTCTAAATGTATGGCGTTTTACCTTTTGCTCAGTTTCAAGGAAGCGCTTCAGATCATCAGAATCCAGATGGTCCTTGTGGTTACTGTACGTTAACATCAGCAGGTACAGATCCCTCCTTGTGGACATCATCTTATAGAATGCACAGAACTCGTCAAAGCCAAGAGTTCCTTGGTTGTCATCTGTATCTGCTTCCTAAGAGTGAAATGGAGAAATATCAAACACATATACAGCAATACACAGATACAATCTCTATTGTACAAAAGTGGCATGCTCTCCATTGGTGCAATGTGTGCCGGGCACATGAGCCCCAAAGAGGGGGGGGGGGGGTTGGCACAGGTGGGTGCAGCAGGTTTAAGAGCCAAATGTTTTTTGCTGGGAAGGGGGCAGATTCCGAAGGCTGAAACAGGAGGTGGGAAAGCATAGCAGGACTGTGATTGGCTGTAATTTAGCCCTTCCTACTGGAACAGGGAAGAGGGGAACCAGAGCTGCAGTAGTCAGAGTATTGTGTTGAGTTCAGGGAAATGGAGAACAGTGGTACGAGAGGCGTATTTGACTGTAATGGGAAACCGAGCGTCTCTTACTACTGCATTCTGCTTCACGAATGACAGAATTCAGAGGAATTCTGTGCCATTTACTTCTAACCCCTAAACTCTTCACCACCTTCTACTGTCCCCTAAAATCTATACTCTGTTACACAGAGTTCAGAGGTTAGTATTAAGTGATGCAGAGCACTGCGGTCAGTAGTAAGTGAAGTGGGGCTCAGTAGTAAGTAATGCAGCTGCCTCACATTCTCTTATTCCCAAGCAACAGGGGCCAAATTTATAATCTTAAAACCCAGGCCTACTGCTTTTAGAAAACACCAGTGTATAAGCACATGTATAACCCTTTCAATGCGGTTTTTGCACACGTTTAAAAAAAATAATAATTTTAGGCCCGAAGATTGCATAAAAACATATGTTTTCTGAAAGCATAAAGCCTAGACAATAAAATTGTGGTAGTTCCAATTTTGTTTGTGGTACACGATATCACTGTACAAAAAACGTCATTAAAATAAACTTAAAGTGATTGTAAAGTCTTTTTTTTTTCTCCTAAAATAACAAGCCTGTTATACTTACCTTCGCTGTGTAATAGTTTTGCACAGGGCAGCCCAGATCCCTTTCTCGGGTCCCTCTCTCCTGTCGTGCCCCGACAGCGAGCCCTGTTTGTGCCCCGCCCCCTCTCTCTCCAGATTGGCTAACTGACTTTGATTGACAGCAGCAGGAGTCAAAGGCGCTACTGCTGTGTCTCAGGCAATCAGGAGGAGAGTCCCGCATGGCTGAGGAGCTTACGGACATCGCTGGAGGAAGATTGGGCTAAAGCACTAGGTTTTTTTTAAAAGACCTTCTGACTTTACAACCAAGTTAAAGTGATATTAACCACTTGCCTACCAGGCACGAACACCTCCTTCCTGACCAAGCCATTTTTCAGCTTTCAGCGCTGTCGCATTTTGAATGACAATTGCACAGTCATGCAACGCTGTACCCAAATAACATTTTTATCATTTTTTCCCCACAGATAGAGCTTTATTTTGGTGGTATTTGATCACTTCTGTGTTTTTTATTTCTTGCGCTATAAACAAAAGAAGAGGGACAAGTTTGAAAAAACATAATATTTTTTACTTTTTATTATAATAAATATCCAATTTTTTTTTTAAACAAATTTTTTCCTCAGTTTAGGCCAATACGTTATCTTCTACATATTTTTTGGAAAAAAAATAAAAATAAATAAAAAAAAAAATCGCAATAAGCGTATATTGATTGGTTTGCGCAAAAGTTATAGCGTCTACAAAATAGGGGATAGATTTATAGCATTTTTATTATTATTTTTTTTTTACTAGCAATGGTGGCGATCTGCGATTTTTAATGTGACTGCGACATTGCGGCGGACATATCGGACACTTTTGACATTTTTGGGGCCATTCACATTTATACAGCGATCCGTGCTATAAAAATGCATTGATTACTGTATAAATGTGACTGGCAGGGAAGGGGTTAACACTAGGGGGCACTGCAGGGGTTAATATGTTCCCTAGGTTAGTGATTCTAACTGTGGGGGGAGGGGACTGACTGGGGAAGGGGACCGATCGGTGTCCCTATGTACAAGGGACACACCATCGGTCTCCTCTCCAGTGACAGGACATGGATCTGTGTGTTTACATACACAGATCCACGTCCTGCTCAGTTACTAGGCAATCGCGGGTGCCCAGTGGACATCGCGGCCGCCGGGCACACGCATCGGGTCCCCAGCGACGCGGCGGGCACAAGCGCTCCCTAGTGGCCAAAATGTTAGCGCCGTCATATGACGGCGGCCCGCCACAAGAGCCGAACCGCTCCGCCGTCAATTGACAGTGGGCGGTCGGCAACAGGTTAAAGGCTATAATTTTAAAAAAAAATACAAAAAACAAACAAACAAAACATGCATGTTATATTTACCTGCTCTGTGCAATTTGTTTTGCACAGAGCAGCCCCGATCCTCCTCTTCTCAGGTCCCCCACAGGCACTCCTGGCCTCTACCACCTGCCAAGTGCTCCCACAGCAGGCAGCTTGCAATGGGGGCGCTCCTTGTGGTGCGATCCAGAGCCACTGTTCTGTGTGTCTATTTACACACAGAGCTACGGCTTCGCCCTGCCCCCCTCTTCCCCCATCATTGGCTCAGTGCCTGTGATTGACAGCAGCCAGAGCCAATGAGGGGGGAGAGTCCCGGGAGAGCCAAGGCACTCATGCTCATCACTTTTCGCTTTTTATTTTCAATCACAAAATATGCCCCATATGATGATTTTTTGGTGAAAAGTCTAAAAAATCCTGTGCCTCAGGGAAAGTAAGAGGGGGACCTGGTAGTGATATCATAAATGTCGCTTCTGGGTCAGCAAGAAGAAGGGGTTGAGCAGTAGCATGTTTGCTCAGCGGCACTTCTCATGCTGGTCCTGGGTCTGCAGATGGGCAAAGTGGTGGGGGAGGGGAGTTTTGAAGCAATCCATTGGCTGAGAGGTCACCTACTGCTTCCATCTGACAGCCAAAAGTCGGCTTGTAAAAAATACACACTCCCGGTGGCTGCAGCCAACAGAAATGTGTTTACAACCCCCACTGTCAGGTCAGTTTGACTTTGGACCTGGCAGAAAAGGGGTTAATACATAATAAAGGATTCCTAAAGTACTTTGAGTTAGCTAAAGAGCACTTCACAAGTACTTCCCATTCAGGCACACTGTCTCTAATTCAAACCTCTACAGATACAGATTTTTTTTTATATTATATATATATATATATATATATATATATATATATATATATATATATATATATATATATATACATACACACACACACACACACATACATACATATACACATACACACACATATATATATATATATATATATATATACACACACACACATACATACATACACAACTTCAGATAAGGGACAAGTCCCTGCTCTGACTCATTCACTTGTATTTACAACTCAGACTAAGCAATTAAGCCATGTGAAAATGCATCAAATATTCTTATTTACCTAAAAAAAATACTTAAAGTGGAGTTCCACCCACTTTTACAACTCTTCAGCATCCCTCACTAAACTGTGCACTGTAAACAAATTGGATATTTTTTTTATTTTTTTTTCAGCACAGACTGTATATCTGCTGTATTCATTTTTCACTTCCTCCTCCCTGGCCGCGGCCCATCGCATTATTTCCTGTTTGCAATGCCTCCTGGGAAGGGGCAGCAACTTCCTCTCAAACTGCCGTTGCTATGGAAACCTGACCTGAAACCTATTACACTGCTTATGCTGCACTGAGCATGTACGAGATCTGCAAGGATGAGATCCAGGAAGAAATACAGTCTGGCTTCAGATGCCCACACTTAAGATGGCCACGGCCTGCTGCAAGTTTATAAAATAACAAACTACTGCTAAAAACTAACAAAACAGACCTTAGTTTACAGACTAACTTTACTAGAATACATTAAGCTTGTGTATTATAGGGGTATTTTTATTTAAAAAGTATAATTTCGGCCGGAACACCGCTTTAAATATTTAAGCCAGGTTATAAAAATTATAGAGACTATATACATAACCACTATATAATGCCCTTAAAAAAAGCGGACACTAGAATATGAGCGTGTACAGTTAAGTTTTAATTTTAGTCTTGTATGCAGTAGAGAAGGGTTAAAAGCCCTGTCCATGATTTTTTGTTGCTTGTGTCCCATTGGGAAGATTCCCTTCAACTACGTTTCTGGAGATGCAACAGTTAGCTAGAAGAAATCGCAATAAAGAGAAGTGAATTTCACTCACAGACAGTTGTCCCCGGAACAAATGCTCCCACTGGAATGTTTACCTTCACTTCTTGTTCTGAATAAAACTATAAAATCTTAGACTACTCATGGCTTTCTGTATCAGTGACAATGATCATCCGCACAAACAGAAATGGTGAAATTCCCCAAAAGGGACGGAAAAAGCATTGACAAGGAGCTCTCGTATCTTATTGCTGAATCCAAATTTTAAGTTTCGGCTATACATTTAAGCTGAAAGTCAAAACGAATAATAAAAAAAAAATCATGAAGGCAATTGTAAATATGCAAAATATTAATTCTTCTTTACACATTGGGGCTTATATATGAAAAGTGTGCCAACAAAAAATAAATTCCCATAACAACTAATCATTTTTTCAATAGATATTTCTATAAGGCAATGTGGATTCTCATTGTTATCGTCAAGAACAACATTTTCCTGTTAGGGGTTTTATTCATGGAAACTATTCTAAGTGTCTGTGCCAACCCATTGCCTGCATTATGCTGGGAGTCCAGCTATACAGGGAAACAGAGGGTTTCCTATTGCATCATGGGAGTTTTGACCTTCTCAAAGAGCAGGTCCTCATGAAGAAAAGGAAGGTTTCCTCAAAATGTATGCAAAGCCAAACAATGAACAGCTTCTATGAATGGAGGAGGTGGATGGAAAGAGCCGTCACATTGGACACTCTTGAGTGCATAAGACAGGTCCATCGACTATTAATCCACACTGCACTGGAATAATACAGGGGTGGGGGAAATCGGAGTAGGAGAATTTCAACTAATGCTGGAGCCAGCAGCACAAGGAACACTTTACATTGATAGCAAGTACTATCCCATGTGCCGATTTAAAAATGTTTTATTGAACTTAGGTTTTATAGAGATAAAACATGGGAAAGTATGGAGCGAGGGAGAGAGAGAGAGAGAGAAGAACACCTCTCATTTTTGTAAATATTTGAGTATATCTTTTCATGTGACAGTGTTGAAGAAATGACACTTTGCTACAATGTAAAGTAGTGAGTGTACAGCTTGTAAAACAGTGTAAATTTGCTGTCCCCTCAAAATAACTCAACACACAGACATTAATGTCTAAACCGCTGGCAACAAAAGTGAGTACACCCCTAAATGAAAATGTCCAAATTGGGCCCAATGTGTCAAAATTTTGTGTGGCCACCATTATTTTTCAGCACTGCCTTAACCCTCTTGGGCATGGAGTTCCCAAGAGCTTCACAGGTTGCCACTGGAGTCCTCTTCCACTCCTTCATGACGACATCATGGAGCTGGTAGATGTTGGAGACCATGCGCTCCTCCACCTTTCATTTGAGGATGCCCCACAGATGCTCAATAGGGTTTAGATCTGGAGATATGCTTTGCCAATCCATCACCTTTACCCTCAGCTTATTTAGCAAGGCAGGGGTCGTTATCATATTGGAATACTGCCCTGCAGCCCAGTCTCCGAAGAGAGGGGGGGGATCATGCTCTGCTTCAGAATGTCACAGTACATGTTGACATTCATGGTTCCCTCAATGAACTGTAGGTCCCCAGTGCTGGCAGCACTGATGCAGCCCCAGACCATGACACCCCCACCACATTGCGTGACTGTAGGCAAGACACACTTTCATGTACGGTCTTTGTACTCCTCACCTGGTTGCCACCACACACACTTGACACCATCTGAACCAAATAAGTTCATCTTGGTCCCATCAGACCACAGGACATGGTTCCAGTAATCCATGTCTTTAGTCTGCTTGTCTTCAGCAAACTGTTTGCGGGCTTTCTTGTGCATCATCTTTAAAAGAGGCTTCCTTCTGGGATGACAGCCATGCAGACCAATTTGAAGCAGTGTGCGGTGTATGGTGTTGAGCACTGACAGGCTGACACCCCACCCCTTCAACCTCTGCAGCAATGCTGGCAGCACTCATACGTCCATTTCCCAAAGACAACCCCTGGATATGATGCTGAGCACGTGCACTCAACTTCTTTGGTCGACCATGGTGAGGCCTGTTCTGAGTGGAACTTGTCCCATTAAACCACTGTATGGTCTTGGCCACCATGCTGCAGCTCAGTTTCAGGGTCTTGGCAATCTTCTTATAGCCTAGGCCATTTTAGAGAAACAATTATTTTTTTCCAGATACTCAGAGAGTTCTTTGCAATGAAGGTGCCATGTTGAACTTCCAGTGATCAGTAGAAGAGTGAGAGCGATAAACACCAAATTTAACATGCCTGCTCCCCATTCACACCGGAGACCTTGTAAAACTAACGAGTCACAGTGACGTCATCATCCTCCGACTGCGTTCCACCCCTCACTCTGTCTCCATGACCAGTGCTTCTTCCACATCAGCTTCCTGGACATGACAGCTCTAGCGTCCCAGCCGGCAGGAAGATTAGACCGATCTGATGATCCCCACTCCTTGTAATTCTTTTAATCAATGCTCATTTTAAATCTCCAAAAATGTGAGCTGCCTGATTTTGCCTGATTTGTATGATTAAATTGGTTTTAAGTCTACAGCCAGAGGCGCCTCTTCTCTTGTATTTTCTTGCAGTTCTGGAACACGGTTTCTGTTTCCCTTGAGGCTGCCCTGTGTGTGCAAACCCTGTTACTGGATCACCATCCTCTTTTCCTGTATGGACTATATATGATATGGACTCTGTTTGGACTAACAGTTTATTTATATAGTCTCAGGTTATCCTGCACTGTGTGTGAAAAAACGTCTTTGATTTTACTGCGCATTTACTTGTATAGTAATGAGTCACATGAAACCGGAGACGGAAAATGGCTAATTGGACCCAATTTAGACATTTTCACTTGGGGTGTACTCCCTTTTGTTGCCAGCGGTTTAGACATTAATGGCTGTGTGTTGAGTTATTTTGAGGGGAAAGCAAATTGACACTGTTATACAAGCTGTACACTCACTACTTTACATTGTAGCAAAGTGTCAATTTCTTCAGTGTTGTCACATGAAAAGATATAATAAAAAAATTACAACAATGTGAGGGGTGTACTCACTTTTTCAAGATACTGTGTGTATATATATATATATTATATATTCATAATTTTATTTATATATATATATATATACATATATACAGGCACACACACACACACACACACACACACACACACACATATATACATACCCACATACACACACATATATTATATATGTATATATTTATATTATTTGCCTTCAAATTTGCTTTAAGGCATTTTAGCTTAAAAATACAACATTGCTTTCAAACATTTGAAATGTATTCATACCCAAGTGCTGACATATGTTATGGAGTCTAAACAAAGTAATTAGTAAGGGACAACTTGGCAAGCAGGTAGCAAACAAACTCCGTCTAAAGAAAAATAATCACCATATTTCCTATTTTTCCATTCTAAAAATAAGTATGAAAACATAGTGGAACAGTTTATTCTGTACAGATGATCAGATCATCATTATTGTTATATCTGCATCGCCTTCCCTTGCCAAACTGATCTAAATGTACAGTTATTTTTGATCACCCTCAGGTCATGTTTTCAGCAAAGCGATTAGAATCTGTATTTCATTCTGCCTAGCAGTAAAAATAACATTATTCCACACCTTCATAAAAATCACACCTGCTAATAAATAGACTTCTTCAATAAAGGCCTCTTGAACCCCTATAGGGAAAGGGATCCTTGACTGATGGGGCATGGCCAGGTGCTGGACAATTTAGGTGTATGGTCGGGATTGGTCAAACTATGGGAGAGCTCAGTAAAGTTATTGCCTTAGGGAATTATGGGCCTTTTGGAAGAACGTGGCTGGAAAAGCTGTCCACCCACCCTTTTTTCTTTTTGGCATGTCACAGCTTGCTGCGGTTTCTTGACCTTGCCAGCAGTAAAGTTGCTGTAATGGGCTAAGCCCTTGATGGAAAATTGGAAGTAGGCTGTCTATCCAGCACTTATGGTAGGGACAGGCCTCCCCTTCTGGAATTGCGTGCTCACAGTGCAACTTTGACTGGCACTGGTTTAAAGTGTTAATATGTTATGTTTTGGAATTTAAATAAAGCTGTGGCCTTGCCCTTTCCAACCTAATGGTTGCAAGTGTGTTTTATTAAATGGGGTGAGGGGGCAAGGATGTGGGGGGGGGGGTGGAGTTTATCCCATTATGTACAGTTGATTCATACCTAGGCCCATTGCACCTCAGCAGTCAAGCTAAAAAGACGACTAAAAAAACATGCAACCCTGACATGATCCTTAGATCAGAGTAAAGCTTAAAGAGAAATAATGATTTTGTCAATTTCATCTTTTCTAAATTTATAGAACTATGTGGCAAATGGGGTTTAATGTTGATAAATGTAAAGTTATGCTCTTGGGGGGGGGGGGGGGGTAAGACTACGCATGCATCATACATACTGGGCCATGTAAGGGAGATGTTCTCTCTTTTTTAACTATAATTTTGAAATAAAAGCATTGGATTTCACACTGTGGGGCATCTTTTATTAATTTTTCGAGTGGGATACCCGTGGACTACTGAAAGCGAGAAGATAGGAGAGAGTGTCCACAGCACCATCATGTGCTGAACAGACTGCAGTCCAAAGGCCCTGGCAGGGCAATCAGCCACAGGCATTTTTGACCTTTTTACAGGTCTGACATATCTGGTAAGCAGGCTTTTTTTCTTTGGTGGTGGTCACATATGGTGTTAACAGCACAGGAGATCTGGAATGTCTGGAGTGTACCTATGAACTCCGATTGAAAATTCAGGAGTGTGATGCTTCTATTTTTCTCACTACCTTGGTCCTGCACCCGTCTTCCTCCTTCATTCACATATGCATCAAAGAAAACCATGGAGAGATTTTATTTTCCCATACATTTTTTGAAACCAATAATTTCATACAATGAAGCACAATTTTGACTCTAAGCTTCTAAGCTTTCCTGAAGTTGTGTTGCTAGGTCTTTTCATTTAGTTAAAAGGAGCAATGCCAAGTCTTGGATGTACAAGCCAAATTCTCCAGCACACGCATGTTGCCAAACCATTAGAGGAAATAAAGGAGCGTTGTTGGCAGGAGCTGGGTCACAGTTCACTTGCAATGTGAAGATAGACCTGGACAAGAAAGAGGCATGCATACTCAAATTTGGGTGTTGACATTAATTGAACTTGGCTCCTTTCTATGTTACAAGGGTCTTGGAAACATGTTCTGGAATATTACAAAATTAGCAAGAGCAAAAAAGCTTTCTAATGTCCTTTGGTAAAGATAAAGGCTACTTAATATGAAAATACTATTTTTTGATAAATTCACCTTTGTAACACCTTTATTTAAAGAAATTTTTGTTTTGGATAGAGTGAAAATGGATTATAACTCATGTCAGGTTTTTCTAGCTACCTGTCCCCCCATTAGGGTGAGCCACCCTCTCTATTTGTCCTGTTTTCTGTTATTGTTGAGAGGGAAAGTGACAAAAAAAAAACAAATTTTGGGTTGTCCCCATAACAGGAAGAGGGGAAATGTTAAGTGGGGGGCACTAGTGGTAACCCTGGTGGAAGCCATTTTGGAGGGATTTCCACTTACTTCCTGTTTTGTCTCAGACAGAAAGTGAAGGAAAGTCTCCTTAATGGGACGCAGATGGGGATATAACGCTCCTTTACTCCAAATGTCCAAAAAAAAATGCCTTTAGTTCTACCTTAAATGGGGGATTACCTGTGCATGAGGTGTCTTCCGGTTGCTCCGTGACCCCGGCCGCGGGACCAGCGGACCCGATCGCCGCTGGTGTCCCGCGATCGGGTCACGGAGCTGAAGAACGGGGAGAGGTCTCTGGCATCGGGAAAGCCGATCAATGACGTCAGCCCCGCCCCCTAATGTAAAAAAACACACACACACACACGTCAGAGCCCATCCCCTCCCCCTAGTGGTTAACTTTCACTACAACTGTCATTTATACAGGAATCAATGCATTTAAATAGCATTGATTGTGTTTTGAGGCTTCCCTATAATTCTGAGGGGTCACAGAGCACCACATTTATCTTAAGGACTTTTTTGGACTTTGTCACATATTGACTGAGGTTTGTGTGTGATTTGATTGTCCTATAAATGTCATGCATTGCACTAAATACTTAGTTATTTTGTTAGCGCTGTTAATGCTGGGGTGATTATTTCTATGATCTTTGCATTTTTATCATTTGTTTTATCTATATAATAGCTACTATAGTGCATTAACTCCATATATCCGTTCGAGTGCTGGGATCAGTGATATTTAGTGTTACTGATGATTTTGATTGACTATTCTTTTAGCTGATTGGTGTAGACAGGCAGCGATCAACAGCTGATAAACATTTTTTCATCGCTCTCTGTTTGCATGCATATATAGGCGCGATTGTAACCCTGAACCCTAAACTAATAAGTGTACCTGGCACCGAACCATCTTTGAGGGTTTAAATACTTTTTTGGATACAGTTAGTAAGGGTTAGAAACTCTGTTATTTTGTTATGCCTTTACTGGGGAGATCTAACTGGAGTTTCCCTTTTAGTAGCAGAAGTTTGCTGAAGCCTAAAGCTGAACTCCAGGCCAGTCGCTAAATATGCCTATCCATATGTATGAGTGGTTAAAGCTAATCTTCAGGCCAATCGCTAAATACAAAATGCCAATATAGGATCTTAACTGCCTGACAAAAGATTTGTTTTCCTGACTGTCAATGCTTGAGATTTATACAGCTCTGCCACAGAGCGCAGCCAGGTAGAGAACACCACATACAGTTGAAGAATACAGTGATTTGTATGTATCCTCCCCCAGTCTGCTGACTTCATGTTGCTCATATATAGACTGCCTCTTTGTAATTAATACTTTATATTTAGCCATGCAATCAAGTGAGGGGCGTTCCTCCTCTAACTTGTTAAGCTGCGAGTGCTGAATAGCAGGTCCAATTACAGGTTTTTCCCAGCAAAGTTATAAGATTAATCAACAGAGGTAGAGCAATGATGTAGCTACACCACCTACTAGCTGCAGAACAACATGAAATATTCATATGCAATATTTAAATTCCCTAACTAAAAACATGTTTTATACCCTTTGAATTTATATTCCTTAAAGAGTTTGTTAACCCAAAAAAAACTAAAGTATGGATCCTGTTCCTTTAAAGCATTTTATACAGCACGATGCTTGTGCTGTGTAATTTGGACCCCTGTAACACCTAAAAAACCTGGCTTGATCCTGATCGTTTCTCCCCTTCACCAATATAAACTGACCACGGTAATCATGGCTGCTGAGCCCTGACACTGTGGTCAGTTTACCTGCCTCTGTCATCCGCAGCCTGCTCTTCTGTGTCTGTCTCCTCTCACCCCCTCCCCTTTCCCCCCTCCCCTCTCTGCATGTCAAATAGTGACAGTGCCACCCCATCTCCCTCCTGTTGCAGGAATAGCCAATATATTTGTATACTATCAGTTTTGTCTCCTAATACAGTGCCCCCTGTCTCTGTTTTATTAAAATAATTCCTCCTTTACCGCATCTCACGGGAGCTCCCGGCGGTCACGTGACCGGCCATGTCTCCTCTCTCCTCGAGCCCCACCTGCTACTTCTATCAGACAGGCAGAGAGGAGACACTGGCGGGTACATGAGGCCTGGAGCCGCTGTGAAAACACATAGACAGGGGGGGGGGGCACTGTATTGGCAGACAAAACGGATTATGTTAACATGTGGAAGTGGGTTAACAACCATTTTAAATATATAAAATGACAAATACATTAACTTTAATAAAATCCTGTTTAAAAAAAAAAAAAAAAAAAAGCGCCAAGCTGGAATTCTTGTTTTATCCGGCAGCTAAAAAGACTACAAAAGTGTCAAATCAACCACTTTGTAATGTTTATGTTCTTATGTAAATGGGGTAGTAAGTGGATAAATGACCTATGAAGCTCTTGGAGTAAGCCTGTTTTAAAGCTAAATATAAAAAGCCACTAATAAAGATCATACATGCTCTGATTGGGAGACGTGGAGAGATCAGTGGTTTGATGATGGCTTCCCCCCATCTGTCTGGAAAAGTTCTGGAAGATAGTGGTCTGGGAGAGTCAAATCAGCAACTGAATATTTATGCAACCCTAGGCAATTCCTGGGGAGAGATGCCCAGATGGTGGCTGGAAGGGAGCATAACTACTCAGACTCAGAGCAGGGGGGTTCTTATCAGAGGAGAAGATCCCAGCCTGGAGGGCTGCTATCCTTCTGGGCAGGTCTTTTATGTGTCAGTTGATAATTGGACTACTCATAAATCTTAAGGGACAAAGCCCTATAGATATGGTCTGCTTCGTAATTTGGTTCTCATCAATGTTGTTCTCCATTTCTTTTCAACTAAGGAATTTGCTGTCACCATTGAAATATTGGGATGACTTGACTAAAATGTATACAAGTAAACCATGTTTTAGCGAAAAAATGTCAAAAGTCTGTTTTGTGAACTCTTCCTTTTTCTAACCTCAAGGGCTTATTTGTTGGGGCACTTAAGGGAAGATCTTGTGCCCACAGCCAGGCAGGAAACAGACTGTGCTGCCCCACCACATGGCTCTAAACATAGAGGACATGCAGCCCAATATGTGGCTATTCCAGGACCAGTGATGTAAGTAACTGAGTTAAAATAAACTGAGTTACCTAACGCAGTTAATTTAGAGTGTAACGAGTAATCTAACTGATTACTTTTCCCCTCATGGTAACTCAGTTCCCATTACTTTGGCTTAGTTACCTCAATTACATCTACAGCCACTAGATGGCAGTAGTGTAATTCCGGTGTCCTGCCGAAAAAAAGTTCCCCCGCCAGATAAGGACCCCCTGTACTGCGCAGGCGCAGGGCTTGCGCAGTACGAAGGACTACAGAGCTTCCGAAAATTGCTGAACCTAAACAGCTCTGAGTGAACTCTACACCGTGCAGGCGCAGTTAACATGTAATTGTACGAGGCGATGCTGCACGCTCCCGATGCTCGTGCTACTCTGCAAGGGGCATCTATCATGTAAGGGGCGGGTCTAGTATTACTGTATTCAAGGGGCGCATTTATTATTATTGTTATATATCGAGCTCTGCCCATTAATTTAACATTCGCCCTCTTCTGTAGCCATCCGCCCCTTACACAATATAATAATAATAGACCCGCCACTTGCTTACACGCTATAACAGATCTGCCCCTTGGTTAGAGTAATAATAGAGCAGCCCCTTTGTTACACGATATATAACAATAATAATAAATGCCCCCCTTGGTTACAGTAATACTAGACCCGCCCCTTAGTTACACAAAAAAAAGTCAGTTACTTTGCTGCGTAACTAATTACTTTTCCAATGTAGTAACTGAGTTACTAACGCAATTACTTTTTGGAGAAGTAATTTGTAACTTAATGAATTACTTTTTTAAAGTAAGATGACCAACACTGTCCAGGACACAGCATACATTACTTATAGCAGAAGTTATTCATACAACTAGGTCTACTGAATGCCACACCCTTTATGATCGTTTAACACATACATGCAGTGTCCAGGAAGTGAGCTTTAATCCTGGTTGTTGCATTTATGTGTTCCTGTGTTTGTGCTAGAAGTGCACTTATTTGCACATAGCCATCAGTAACAGTTGCTGGTCTCAAACTAAGGATCAGTAATGGGTAAAACCAGATCTCGATCGAATGATAACTAATTAGGCCAGTTACAGTGATCACTACTATGATGGACAGTGCAATGCCAGCCCAATGTTCCTCCTCCTCTGTGAAGGGGAAAAACAAACAGACTTCTCCTCTAGTGAGGAGGTAAAGATGCAATGAATCTTTTCCACCTCAGAAGTTTATATAAAGATCTTTTTTTTTTTTCAACAGAAGATTAACTGGTTCAGGCTTGGTCTAGTTTAGGGAGTATTAGGTTCCATCCACATCTAGGCCTTGCTATTTTACAGGGGTTTTTCACGTTTTTGTACAGGTGTTTTCAAGGTGAAAAGGTCGCCAATGTAAAAGCAGTAAAACGCCTGTAATCTGCCAAAGAAGCAGCTCATGTACATTGAGCGTCTGGCATTTTGCTTTAGGCAACAGAACGCTCAGATGTGAACAGGGGCCATTGAAATTAATGGGATTCGTCTTGTTGGGCATTTTTAGAGCTGAGGCTTAGAGCAGAAAAACGCCCAAAAACACCTAGGTGTGAATGGAGCATTAGTGTTTCAGTGTTGCCGTCAATTAGTAGCAGTATCATTGCCAGTTAGTGTTGGTGGCAGTGTGACAGTGAATTTTAGGGACAAAAAAAGGTTCTATATTTAGTGTCAGTGCAAGTATGTGTCAGTGTGTTTTATGGACAAATTATTGTCTCTTGGCCCTACTACAGGCACAAAG
This sequence comes from Lithobates sylvaticus, assembly GCA_028564925.1. NCBI lineage: Eukaryota > Metazoa > Chordata > Amphibia > Anura > Ranidae > Lithobates > Lithobates sylvaticus. The sequence goes on along the minus strand of CM053035.1, from coordinate 149,855,900 downwards.
AACGAATAACGTACACATATATGTGGTACTGACACAATCACCAAGTGTAGAAGAATTTATTTTGCAGGTTTTCTGATAGTGGCTCATGGTAATGGTAAAAAAATATAAAGCCAAGTTTTTACTTTTGGGGACAGTTTTCATATTTAAAATAAGTCAGGGGATATTCTTTAACATTTACAACTAAAAGAAAGTCCAATCAGTCCTGAAAATAAACATGGTATAATCCATCTGGATACACTAAGTAGATGCAATGATATATACAGTTTTACTAACACATGTCAAAGTTGCAAAATTGGAATTGGGCGTCTCTCTCTATATATTATCAAAAGAATTGGAACGCCTGCCTTTACACGCACATGAACTTTAATGGCATCCCAGTCTCCGTACATAGGGTTCAATATTGAGTTGGCCCATCCTTTGCAGCTATAACCGCTTCAACTCTTCTGGGAAGGCTGACCACAAGGTTTAGGAGTGTGTCTATGGGAATGTTTGACCATTTTTCCAGAAGCACATTTTTGTGGTCAGGCACTGATGTGGACAAGGCAGCCTGGCTCGCAGTGTCCGCTTTAATTTTATCCCAAAGGTGCTCTATCGGGTTGAGGTCAGAACTCTGCGCAAGCCAGTCAAGTTCTTCCACTCCAAACTCGCTCACCTATGTCTTTATGGACCTTGCTTTGTGCACTGGTCCAAATCATTTGGTGGAGGGGGGATTATGGTGTGGGGTTGTTTTTCAGAGGTTGGGCTTGGCCCCATAGTTCCAGTGAAGGGAACACTTAAGGCATCAGCATACCAAGACATTTTGGACAATTTCATGCCCTTCCTGTTCCAACATCACATACATTCATACACACATATACATACACACAGCCTTGAAAAAGTATTCATACCCACTTGACATTTTCCACATTTTGTCATGTTACAACCAAAATTGTAAATGTATTTTCTTGGGATTTTATGTGACAGACCAACAGAAAAGTGGCACATAAAATTGTGGAAGGAAAATGATAAATGTTTTTCACAATCTGATACCCCCAACTGAAATATAGTGGAACCAATTGCCTTTAGAAGTCACCTAATTAGTAAATAAGAGTGCACCTGAGTGTAATTAAATCTCAGTATAAATACAGCTGTTCTGTGAAGCCCTCAGAGGTTTGTTAGTTAGATGACCTTACTGAATATCTCCTTACTTATATCTCCTAGTACAGACACACAAGGTAGTAGAGTTTCTTCAAAGGATCATTGCATTTTCACAAGAGAAACAATAAATGGTCTTACCAAATTAGTAAACACTTAGGAGTCTACTTATCAAGCTGTAAATGTGACTTTTACTAAACGTTCTCTGGCGGTGAATCCATCACTGTAATTTAAAATGCATGCTTTCACCTGTAGCAAATGCTTATTGGATGTCAGATTTACTGCTTTGAAAACATAACCCTTAAAAGTGGTTGTAAGCCCTTACCCAGTGAAGTGACTATATTTTAGATAATACACACATCCTCCTACATAAGTTATACCTGTCTAAATTCAGTCCCCTCTTCTCTACATTCGTTCAAAGTCCAGAATTTTTAAAGCCTGCCTGAGAGTTCAGGGGCAGAGCGCTCAAGTTACACTCTGCAGAGTTCAGCGAGGAGAGCTTTGAGAGCTGATTGGAGGGACAGCCCCCCCCCCCCTTCACACATTTAACAGGAACAGAGCTGAAGCAGGTCAGTCAGCTGAAGATCCCTCCCTGTCACCATTTCTCTCTTGGTTCCAGGAAAACTTGTCAGAAAAGGCTCATGCTGATAGAGGAACGAAGCAGCAGACAGAAATTACACGTAGTTCTCTTAATTGAGAGAAGTACACACTATAAAGGGATAAGCTTTGTTCATATTTCATGTCTGATTTTTACAACTACTTTAAATATTTAGATCGCAGGTGCAACATTTACTCATTTGTCACTGATCCAGCCTGCCCAATAAGTGTTCCCATCCTGCTGGACTCTGGCTGACCCTCCTGTAGTGCACATATGTCAGCCCCACCCACAGAGAATAATGCTCAACATAGGAACAGTTTTATTGTGAAAGTGCAGTTAGTCTTGAAAGCTACTTATACTGTCATAGGCTTATTAATTGCAAGCCCTGGAGAGTATTGCAGTGTATCTTCGTGCAGAAGCATCTTGTGTTCATTTTCCTCATCATCATTAGAATCAATGACACATTTCTGTTTTGATATTCCCAGGGTTGTCAAGGTTTTCTGCTTTAAATAGGATGTTGGAATGATATGTCAACAACTATTTTTAATACTGACATTGGGAGGAAACACACACAATATTGGTATAATGTTCAGCACTAAACCATCTGATGAAAAAGATTAAAGTTTAAAATTTAAATGAAAAGGCAACCTTGTGAATGGTGAGTGGATTGAAAGTTCTGGGGGATGAACCCCTAAAAATGAGTCTCTAAAAAAAAGTCTCTAAATGGAGGTTGTAAATGGAGCGAGGCTGCTTCAGGCGCGGGCTGGGGAACTTGATCACTGTAAACAAAAGGAGGAGTGAGAAGCGCCAAGCCAATCCTTTAAACAGCTTAGGAATTTTTTCAGTATAGAAGTATAAAACAACACTAAAAACTTGCGTGAAAAATGTTGGAGCACGTGCAGAGTGCTAGAGCGGGTGAGAGCTTCCACGTGCAGTGTCACAGGAGCACAGGAGGACCGCCGGGAAGTCTCTATTGAGTGATCCATGAGCCGCCGCTGGAGCCTCGATAAGCCTCATGGAGACACCGGCTGTGTGTCTCTGGGTGGGAGTGGTCCAGGGCTGTCAAACTGAGGAGCCGCCCACAAGCTGTCTGGCCAATCCGAATGCGGTTCGAAGGCACGGCCTTGCCTTCTTCATCAGCTGTCTGAAGAAGGCGAGGCCGTGCCTTTGAGGCTTATCGAGGCTCCAGCTGGAGCTTACACACTGCGCTCATGGATCCCTCAATAGAGACTTCCTGGCGGTACTTCTGCGACACTGCACATAGAAGCTTCCACCCGTTCTAGCACTCTGCACATGCTCCAACATTTTTCATGCAAGTTTTTAGTGTTGTTTTATACTTATATACTGAATAAATTCCTAAGCTGTTTAAAGGATTGGCTTGGCGCTTCTCTCTCCTTTTGCTTTGTTAAAAAAAAAAGTTAACAAATCTCAAGTAACAGAAGCAGCAAATACTGACTGAGGTATTTTTAGCGTGTAGGGTAAATTTTTTATATGAACATAAAATTGCGTTAAAAATTGGTATGTTTCCATGCTACGTACTTTGATGCTGTACCTGCAATCTCAGTCTGACAATGGAAAAACAATGGTATTTACTGGAAATATTAATATTGCACTAGTGGTTTTGCACAGAGCAGCCCCAATCCTCTTCTTGGGTCCATCGCTGGCTCTCTTGGCCCCACCCTCCTGCTGAGTGCCCCCAGAGCAAGCAGCTTGCAATGGGGGCACCCAAGCAGACTCTTTGCCAAAGCCACAGCTTTGTGTGTCCATTCACACACAGAGCCAAGGCTCAGCCCCATCCCCTCTTTGCTCATTGGCTGTGGTTGACAGCCAATGAGGAGGGAGAGTCTGCCGGAGAGCCAAGACTTTTGTGCACATTGCTTAATTGGGATGGGGCTCAGGTAAGTATTAGAGGATGTTTCTGCACAGAGGAGGTTTTTTACCTTCATGCAGAGAATGTATGAAAGTAAAAAAGCATGAGCCATTACAACCACTTTAAAAACACATAAATTAGCACCTAAGGTTTCAGCCCTATCAATCTGCTACATGAAGCATTCGATGTATAAATATCACCCTGTATCCAGCAGGTAGGCTTAGGGCACTAAAATTGGCTGTCTAGTTTCCAGTGATGTATATCTCCCAGCCCTTGCTTTGCACTCAGACAGTAAAGGAGTATACAAACATGAAAAAGAAGCTTCATCCTAAATTCCTAGTGTAGGGAAACTTGAAAAAGAAATCTTGTTTCTGCCGCTTGCTTCCTTTGTATATTAAGAGCATTGGTTAACCCTTTGCAGCACCTCCAGTATTCACAGAAAGGAAGAGTTAGAGAGGCTTTCATTCTCACACACTGTCTGCATCTGTTCAGAAAGCTAACAGCTGGGATCCAGCAAAGACTAGCTAGTTACTACCACCTAGGGGCAGCTGTCTGACATGAGACGCTGGTTTTCCTTACTGCAGAATCTTTAAAAGGAGATCTATAGTATAGTCACAACATGCACTTCCATTTTAGATCATTAGCATTGTAACTACAATACAAACAATTATATTTGACAATTCAATTTAAGCTTACGTGAAAAATCTTTTTATGTTGCGAGTGCTGTTTGCTGGCCATCTTTCCACAAAGTCCTGGATTCCCAGCATGCTCTGCAGCTTCTCTTCTGCCGTTTACTCTCCCTTTCTAAGGACTACATATCCTATGGTACCTTGCTGCCTGCAAGCAGTGATTCCTGTACTGACTTTGCCTCCTGAAACTCTGCCTCTAATAACCCCTGTAGTTCAGAAGGCAGCCTCTGGGAATTCTGTTACACAGCAGTGCCTACTCACAGGGCATAGTGAGCATGTGACTCATTGAAACAGGAAGGCAAGTCAAAACTTAACTAAGCTTAAATCTGCTCCCATGCCAATTATAAGCCTATTCTATCCACCCAGTAAAAGTAAATATGCCTATACTTAGCTTTTCTGAAGTTGCTTTGGTCTGGTCACATGATTGGGTCCCAGCACCAGCTGACAACGGATGTGCCATAGTAAGCCTCATTCTAAGGTCACTCCGGTCCAGTCACATGATCTATCCAGCACCGGCTTCAGTGAAGAGGAGAGATTGTAGACAACAGCTGCAGCGCCTGTTCAATGACGTCACCCATAGGCTTACTATGGGGCATCTGTTATCGACTGTCCCTCTTCTACAATGAAGCTGGCGCTAGGACCCGATCCTGTGACCAGACCAAAGCACACAAAGATAAGTACAGGCATCTTTCCTTTTATAGGGTAGATAAAATAGGCTTAGAATGGGGATGGGAGTAGATTTAAGCTTAATTAGGTTTTGGTTTTGCCTACCGCTTGAATTTAAGAAACTATATATATGGGAGTCTTCAAAAAGTCAGTCTACAAGCTTCAAGATTGTTCAGAACAATAGAAGTAGGCTGGAAATAACTGAAATACAATGTAGAACTAAATATATAAATTTTAAATTTTGACTATAGATACACTTTAAAGTGGTTGTAAACCCTTACAGACCACTTTTAGATTAAGGCTTACCTGTAGGTTCAAGAAATATCTCCTAAACCTACACAGTTTAGGAGATATTTGCAAAAAACAAGCACCGATAGACAGCAGCGTGCAGGCGCGCTGAACGTGCCATTGCTAACGGCGATCATGCTGTTAGTGGCGGCTCCCGCGAGCATGTGCGGGAGTGACGTCATCTCGGGTCCGGCCAATCACATCGCCGAAGCCGCGATACCCAGAAGGAAGATGGACACTTCGTGGAAGAGGGGACAGCGGTGACATCGCAGGCTTCCGTGTCAGGTAAGTGACACATAATGGGCTACTATGTGATGCATAGTAGCCCATTATGCTTTACCTTTGCAGGGAAACAAAGAGGAAGTAAAACCCATCAGGTTAAGTTCCTTTTTCCATCCCTCCAGACCCAGTTGCATATTAGCAGCCATGAAGTCCTAGCGCTTTGTACACTACAATACACAGCCCTGGAATGAGTATCCATTACAATACTCACAATAGCAGGCGCTCATTGGACGAGTGACTACACTTCTCAATGAACACCTTTCTGGAATAAGCCGCCTTAGTTGCACATCTCATTTGTAAGCATGGTCATGCTGCTGTGCTGACCGAGTGCTTGCCATTGTGAGCATTATGATGGATACTCACTCTGGGGTTGTGCATTGCAATGAATGGTGTATTCAATGCTAAACCGACAGGATGGGGCATGATGCCCATTATGTGCAGTGGTGTCTAGAGGGGTGGGCAGAATATTTGGAGTTCACAACACTTTTAATTATTTTGGTTAAAAAAAAAAAAAAACATTAATTTACCCTTGAATGATTACCACTTGCTAGTCAGCTACGTTTTTAAAAACATTACATCTACATTTACGGGTCTGTATTTTCCATGCAGTTATCGTCTACTGCATTGTGAATTAAAATGTCTTATGTTACAATGCATCCCTATAGAAGGAGAGTTTTGCTAGAAGGACCAACAAGCAGGGTATTTGTTTAAAGCCCAACATGAAAAACACACCAGGTGTGAACATAGCAAAATGTTGACCATACACAAACGGATTCTACCAATTTTTTGTGATCTACCAACTACATGTAATGCAAGCAATTGCCTGTTTGGATATCAGTTGGAATAACTTCAGAAGTTTGACATATTACATATGGTACATGTTAAGTGGGTCTATACAGAAAACGTACAACCTAAATATAACCAGTATGGCCATCTGTAATGTAATTTCCGTAAACAATTTTTTTGCAATATTCATATGTATAATATATACCCATAAATAACTGCAGTAGGTTTATCAGCAATCTGGTTATTGCTGTTAATGCAGTAACTTCCTTACATACTCAATCTTATTTTATGGAGATTAAAGTGCATGATTATTCCAAGGATATTCTAAATATTCTAAGCATTCATGCGATTTACATTCCATGAATTCCTGTTAACAAATTCTCATTTCCATCACGGAGAAGCATCATGTGGCTTCTACAAACAGCAAGGGTGCCTGCAGGAAACCGTTATGATTTCAAAGTGTACTCACAGAGATATGTCACTGGGTATAATATTCTTAATAGAAGCTTGTTTAATTTTTCACAGAGATGGTGCATATGCAACAGTCATAAAAAGGACAGGACTAGTGAATCAGGGCTCTATGGGATGTACACGTAACGCATATGGAGGCACTGAATATGTATGGGAATGATAATAAGGCTTCAGAAAATGTGCGCAGCTTACATTTTCTGTTTAATGGGCCCATTATCACTACGGGAAAGTTATGCTTTTCAGTGAACGCAGCTTCTTTTAATAGCAGGCCTTATGCTCAAGGGGATTTTTTCTTTATTATAAAACTGAACGACTGCCTAGAACCCCTTCAGGTGGAAGCCTAGACATGTCTTCTTCACAAAAGTTAGGAATTGAAGGGATAGTCTTTATTGGGTCGACTACCCACCCCCCTCTCCAGCATCACATTCCTATCATTATTCTGCTATCAAGAAGCATAAAACCTGTAAAAGCTCCAATTTCTGACTTGGGGTCATCATACATGTTAACAATCTAACCATACGATCTCAGTTCGATCAACCTCAAATCTACTAAAAATATGTAATATGAGGACCAATCCAAACTATGCAACCAATTTGTATCTAATAAAGGCAGTTTTTTTTTTTTAGTACATACTTGTTGGTAGGTCTAAAGGAGACTATCTTGTAATGTGTTTAGAGCTTACACAGGGCTGAGGATCCACATGTGATAGTGCTGGGTACATGATCAGATAATCACGGCACTGGGGAAGAGGGTAACACATATTCTCTATACCACAAAGTATCAGGTATGTCATTCAAGCAGAGGGTCGGCATTGCTTTGCCCTGCATGAACAAAATACAGATTTTATGCTCAATTAGCCAAAAAAGGTGCCAAAAACAGCCAACAATACTGTTGCCCCAAGTGTCACTAAAAGCAAAAAGTACCCCAAGCACCAAGGGCCTGTTCACAACATCACGCTGCATCCCACGCAACGTTTCTCTGTGCAACATTTCCAGGACAGACCACAGCGATTCACTGTGTAGATGCTGACCAATGGGAATTGCTCTGATACATCCTAAAAGCACTGCACAGAGAAGAGGAAGAAGAGCGGGCATTTCAAATCCCTGGAGCAGCTGTTTGGGCACTGACAGCTCAGCATCACCAGAGGTAAGTACAGTGGGGACTGGAGGGGGGGGGGGGGGGGTGATCCTAACAGTTTAAGAGAAGACAATACAGGGAGTGATTTGAAGAGTAAAGCTGCCCATGCATGAGACAGTTTTTTGCATTTAGCAAGCCAGTGTGGAAATACTCCTCGCTGTGTCATTGCATTTTGATAGCGGGGAGACTTAACCATCTCCCTGTTGTAAGAGTACACTGATCAACGACGCAGCACTGATCAAACCAAATTTTTCCAGCAGGCTCCTTTGTGAGAAGTGGATCGATAGATTGATTTCTCATGTACTGGAACAGCCATACATGGATTGAAATTAGTCCGGTTCCAAATATGTAAGCTACTATCATTACTTCACTGCCTAACAACTGCTGAGATAATCTACTCCACGTGTGGCTGAGATCTTATTTTTTTAGGAGTCATCTGATGCACAAACTTGCATTGTGAGAAGGAATAATTAAACTAAAAAGCAAGAAGCAGGCATGACATATGCATGGAAAAATACAGCTGCCTGCATGTACAAATACTGTATAATATAAAACTATGTACAGAATATTTTTTTTAATAATTATTACATATTAGGATCTCTTGTACATCTAAAAACATTATACATTCACTTTAGCAGGTTTGTTTTCTAAAGCAACCATTGTATGGTTGTTCATTTTGGGCTAAAGGCAATGTCTATTGATATTTACTGCCAACATACAAATTTAATTTAACTGCACTAAGCAATTAGGTCAAGGGAAAGCACAGAGCAAGACATCTGCTTTGACAAGCATTGTAATAACCATGCTTCAATGGGAAGAGGAACGACCGTATTTTCAAATGTCAAATATTCGTGTGGTTTTCAAAATATTTTAACATTACAACATGCAGTGTTATTTTCTATCTAAGCAACTATATTTATTGATACTGTAAATGAAAAATTCAAGTTCTGTAATAGTTGATGGTTAAACACGAATGAAGAAAAATGTTGCAATCTTGAATATATGATATCACTTAAAAAGAACCTACATTATGATCATGACAAATGTCAGAGCACCCATAAGGCTCCTTTAACTCTAGTGGCATCTCCCGCCTCCCTGAAAAAAAATTTGCAGTGAATTGCTTTTCAGGCGGCAATGAAAGGAAGTTAGCTGCCCCCTCCTAATGCCTATTTTAAATTTATTTTTTTATTGGCAGGCGACGGTTTTACATTGCAGGGCAGTGCTGCAAATGCAAGTCAAGCTTTTGGCTCACGGTTGTGTCACAGCCCTATTGACTTACATAGGAGAGTTTGACAGACAGCGCCTATCAAACTCTGCATGTAGGGTTAGAATTTCTGCACCACAATGCAAAGCATCACAGCCATGACAATGTATACTGTTCCAAGCAGCACCATGTCAGGTTAAAGGTGGGCTGTAGGTGGTAAAAAAAAACATATCAACTGCTTGCTTTTACAACCCTGACTGATAAAAATACTCTAAAATGAATGAATAAGGAATCTCAGTGCTGCTGATCAATGCAACACAAAATCGATAATTTTCTGCTATGACCGATAAACTCAGTTTCATCAAATCTGCTATAAATCTTGTCTGATTTCACACTTGGAGTGATCTGAGGCTTCTCTCCAACATCACAGGCAGTAGAGGTGGAACTGGGCTCACCACGCTGGACTACTGGAATTGATGAAGACATGAGGCCCACTAATGACTTGGCAGACCAGATTGTTACTTGAAGATTTTTTTTTAAATGCTATTGATGATGTAAGCTATAGAATCTTCTCTGATGGCAAAGCACTTGGTAAGGATTGGGGTTTGACTTTTCTCAAGTGATGATCCAGGCAAGATTCTGAAGAAAAGTTGCCATTGACAGGTTTTGACTGCGGACTCTGCAAAAAAAGCAGCTTATCCGGGTAAGAATCACTGTAATCCCTTGCAGAGAAATTGGTGCTAATGCTTTGGCCATCACCTTGGAAAAACATGTGGGACAATAAGAGCCTGAAAAGGAGTGTCTTGAATCTCACTTCTTTCTTCCATATCACAGCCAGGCATAGGAAGTTCTGGGAGGTTGGATGTGTGAGCCTAAGTAAGTAGGTACCTCCTAAGTCAATCAATACATCCATATAACAACCCAGAGACAGGGTCTGTCTTATAGAAAAGGTGAAGTTCATAGAGAACCCTTTGTAAGCTATGGACTTGACACTTTAGAATGAGTATCAAACATAATCTTTCAGAGGGTTTCTTAACCATAAAGATGGGTGGATAGAACTCCTGCCCCTCCTCCACCACTGGCATCAGTAGGAGGACATTTTGATATACCAGTTCTTCAAAGAGGGACATCAGGGTCTGAGCCTTAAATGGATTGAAGGGTACGACAAAAATAAAAAAAAAAAATAATAATATTCTGGGGGTGGGACTGTGGAAAATTCAAGTCTATACCTTTCTTTTATTAGCCACTGAATAAAAAAGCACCTCTCTTTTGAACCTTTTATTCTGGACCAGGATTGCTTAGGACCCTACACTTCCATACCTGTACAATAGTCGAAAAGAAAGATTTCCTAAACCTTTCATTTATTTTTATTTTTTTGGAAAATGCTTTTTTCTGGTGTTTGCACACCTCTGTGCCAACCCAGAACAGACCGATCAGAAGCATCACCCCACCTGTGTTCCAGCAGTGGAACTCAGTGCCATACCCCTGCCTCTACTGAAAATTATGGCTGGTGTCTCCGGTTAAAGGTGAAAAAAAAAAAAAGAAAAAAACAACTGGCCACCTCTGTTACAAGTGGACAGGTAGGACCAGCACAGAGAGAGGACATCCCTAAAACAGTCTGTCTGCATCAAGATTTCCTGAAAGATGTTTCCGTCCAGAGGAGCAAATGCAATAATAACAAGCGACCTTCTTTGTGGCATTGTATTTGGTTACGAATTCATATTTCAGCACCATGGACAGAGACACAGTAAGGCAATAGCCAGAGCTCTGAAGTGCTTGAATACATTTTGAAAAAATGTACTTGTAGCGCTTGCTCCTGACGAGCAGGTGCTATTATTTTTCAAAAATTAAGTTGCCTGAAGCCACAGTTGGGCTTCAGGCTAATTTCTCTAAATTACTGGTTTCTGTACCAGTCCAGCTGGGTTGTACTGGGTTTTCCTTGACCATAGGTGTCGCTGTAACTGCCGGCAAGAGTAGAAACACAGTCTAGCTGGATGCATTGAATGCCATCTATCGCTCAGAACCAGCCCAGTGGGAGTGTTTTCCTGCTGTGTGTTCTGGGGGGTGGTATTTAAGGTACTGACGCCATGTTGGCGGGGGATTATTTTCTGTCTTTTTGGTTCTGGTGGTCCTCCTGACACCGTCCCATGGCCCCTCCTGGCCTGGGGTGCGGGACTATGCATCCTGTGTCCCGGGGCTAGCTGGCCCGAAGCAACGCTACTGAGAAAATAGGCCCAAGCGGATCTTGGAGCCTATTGATCCAGGGATTGTCCGGTACCATCTCATCTGGAGAGGCCCAGCAACTGGAGGATCCAGGGGAGGACTCTTTCAGGAGAAGACCGTGCGCAAGGCTGGTTTCTCTGGAGGAGCCTGGAGACTTAGTTGAAGGAGGCAGCCCGGATCACATTACTTATCCAGTGGTGGATGGATCTAGTGAGAGGAACCATTGTCTTCTAGATCGCTAAAGAGAAGAGAACTTGAACCCGCAGTATCAAGTGCCTTAACTCATTCCTACCCTTCTACCCTTTATTGAGAGACTTTGTCTTTGTTATAAATAAATAACCCAAAAAAAGAGGATTCAGTGTCAGTTTCAACATTCTTTCGGCCACTTTCCATGGGATCCCCAAAGATGAAGCTACAAGCAGGTGGGGTAACGATAAGCCCAAATAAAACCAGCAGCTCCTTCGGGGGGGTTAGTGCTACATACTATATGCGATTATTGCTCCAAAATCACAAACAAACTTGAACATTTTCCCTTTACTACATTAATCTGTTTTTGTGAACAAGTACTACTGAACATCAAATGCAGAGTCCCAATATAGACATGATGCAGGAATGTCCAACACCTTTATCAGTTGTGTGCCATTAATCCAATTTAAATCCAATAAGGCAAAAAAAATAATATCACAAGGAGCATGTAAAGTCTGAGCAACAGGTTTGACCATTATTACGTTTAGTTGTTAAATCTCAAATATTACTGAGATTGATAATAGACAGATCTGTTCTTTCTGGGATCAGTCTAATTGTAATGCCAACCAGAAGAAACAGTCAATCCTAACAGCCAGTGGCATAAATGTCAGTATATATACACCACGAGTAGATCTGGGATTAAGAGACTAGAATACTAATGTCACTGTTTTACAAAGTGGTGGTATTTAGGATTTACAGGACAGTCTGAATACTGGCCAATTGTCCTCAGTATGGCTATTCAGATGAGTAAAAGGAATTCTTGTGCTCTGCTTGAGCTGTAATAGGTGGATTTGTAACCCGACACAGATTGTTTGAATTAGAATAAATACACTGAGCAATAACACCACCACCTCTAGGCCACATATATACAGTTTTTGAAAAAACATTTGCAAACTCTTAGCAGGATGAATTTGTAGATATTGAGACCAACCTTATTAATTCCCTTGTTTACAAACTGAATGCTAAGTGGGAGATTCTGCCTTTAAAGCCCAATTGAAGCTTGGTAATTTATTACTATGGTACAGTAATAATTTTGCTGCAGCAAGGGTTAAAATACCTTGTGCTAGCAACATACTGTCAAGCTGGACAACTACTCAACATAGAGCACAGTGGCCTCAGTCCAACACCTTCCCTGCCCAGTGTTCTAATCAGAATTACTGCTCCCCGACATGCACTGGTGACTGGGGCACTGGGCAGGTGGTGTGTTGGAGCGCGGGACACCAGGTCTGCTGCGCTGTGTTGAGCAGTGGGCTGACTTTCTAACATGCTGCTATAAAAAGGTATTACTTCAGCAAATATCGCTCTTAAAAAAGAAATAAAAAAAAAGAAATCTCAATCATTACTGTCTATAATAAAAGATTAAACTAGGCTCACATGATCAGTTCTAGTAGTGTAATAAACTAAAAACCTTTATATAAAAATTATACTTGGACATGCAAATCTGATTGGTTATTGATAGGGAGTGACTGACAGATAACTTTCAGGCAGAACCAACCTCACCCCCAAGACCTTTTGGCAGAGACCATATGATAATCATGTTCAAGTGACAGGGGATGGGGAAAGAGGTCTTTTTCTATTGTTACCGTGATAGACACTATGAATGAGAAACCAATTTAATAAATGCAGGTTCTGAGTTGAAGTCAGCTTTTACGTTTTTTTTTTCTTTTTATCTTAAAAGAATATAGACGGGAAGAGTGCTTTATTCTAATGCTTTGATGGCAATGCAAGTCTGGCTGTTTGTCAGGAATGTAGATAAAGTTCCTGAACACCGGCAGCACCCTCTAGTCAGTAACCACTGAGATACAAAAAAAGATTTATTATATATATATATATATACACACATATATATATATATATATATATATATATATACATACACACACACACACACATATATACACACACACACACACATCTATATCTCTATCTATCAAGAGATATATATATCTAGATATATATTTATTTTTTCAAAGGGTAGCAACGACACTCAAGTAAATGCCCAGGCGCTCGCCCACAAACAAACCCATAGAAATCCAAAAGTGCTTTGGTGGCACTCACAGGTCTTGCAGAGGAGGAAGATCAGACACAGCAGTGTTTTTGTTGTCAACGTTTCGATGAAGCGCAGTCCATCTTTCTCAAGACTTGTGAAGGATGAACTGAGCTTCATCGAAACATTGAGAATAAAAACACTGCTGTTTTTCATCTTCCTCCTCTGCAAGACCCATGCCTCTAAACCAGTTTTGGATCATTATATTACAGACTCTCCTCACTTAACGACCAGGTCCCGTTCCAGCGACCAGGTTGTTAAAGGAATTGGTTGTTAACCACTTCCCGACCGCCCACTGCATATATACGTCAGCAGAATGGCACGGGCAGGCAAAATCACGTACCTGTACGTGATCGTGCATGCGCCTGCCTGTGGGTCGCGCGCGCCGCCAGCGGCACGCTCGTGACCCGGTCGGGAGCTCCGTGACCCCGGCCGCGGGACCAGCGGACCCGATCGCCGCTGGTGTCCCGCGATCGGGTTACGGAGCTGAAGAACGGGGAGAGGTTTGTGTAAACAAACCTCTCCCCGCGCTTCCTACACTGTCTGTCAGTGATCGGCGGTTTCCTGTCATCGGGAACGCCGATCAATGACGTCAGACGTACAGCCACGCCCCCCCCCTACTGTAAAAAAACACACACACGTCACACTGACTCCTCCCCGCCCCCTAGTGGTTAACCCCTTCACTACAACTGTCATTTACATAGGGATCAGTGCTATTTAAATAGCACTGATTTCTGTAAAAATGACAAATGTCCCAAAAATGTGTCAAAAATGTCCGATGTGTCCGCCATAATGTCGCAGTCACAATAAAAATCGCTGATCGCCGCCATTACTAGTAAAAAAAAAATATTAATATTAATGCTATAAAACTATCCCCTATTTTGTAAACGCTATAACTTTTGCGCAAACCAATCAATAATCGCTAATTGCGATTTTTTTTACCAAAAATATGTAGAAGAATACGTATCGGCCGAAACTGAGGAAAAAAAATGTTTTTTTATATCTTTTTTGGGGATATTTATTATAGCAAAAAGTAAAAAATATTTCATTTTTTTCAAAATTGTCGCTCTATTTTTGTTTATAGCGCAAAAAATAAAAACCGCAGGGGCGATCAAATACCACCAAAAGAAAGCTCTATTTGTGGGAAAAAAAGGACGCCAATTTTGTTTGGGAGCCACGTCGCACGACCGCGCAATTGTCAGTTAAAGCGACGCAGTGCCGAATCGCAAAAAGGGGCCTGGTCCTTTGGCTGCCAATTGGTCCGGGGCTGAAGTGGTTAAATGAGGAGCCACAAATAATCAATATTTTAAGCATTCTTAACTACTGTACTGTATTCTGAAAAAAAGGTCTAAAAAAAGGTCTAAAAACAAAACTCCAACATAAGTACAGAACACAAAAAGTCTGTACTGTACAATACAATGATGTACAGTGCATCGCTCGGGTCAGGAGAGCTGGTCATTAAATGAGGAGTGTGTGTGTGTATATATACCGATATACACACACACACACACACACACACACACACACACACACACACATAATATAGGCACATGCAATACTAAATAATACACTGAGAAAGATAGAAGACTTTACCAAACACATGTAGTGTTTGCACTTATTATAAGTTTCAAAAAGTTGTAAAAATATTCTGTTTGTGTGACTTTACAACTTTTGAAAACTACAAAAAAGTCTTTCAGTGCAGAGAAAGCGTATTCCTTTACAGGTCACCGACATGATTCACATGCGGCATCATTCCCATTTCTCGTTATTTTTCACCAGACAATCCAAGTATCTCTCATTGAGAACTGTAAAACGTAAACTCCAGCAGTGCATCTCCTGATCCTCTTTATCCGACAAGCAACAAAGATCAAACACCGGCAAGCGTGTCAATCACATGGAAGCAAGCGGCGAGGGCTGCCAAAAGATTCAACTTCTGCTCACAATGTACAAATTTTCCGACACAGATCTGTTCTCTAAACTCTTCTAGGATTTATATATATCATTTAACAATCTAGAACACAGCAGCTGCACACCTAGACAGAAAAATATCTTTTCAAGGAAAGGCAAAACATCCTTGCACAGGTGAAGCAGATAGAATAACACAAAAGCTGCAATCTACCTTCTGAAAATGTTAGTTGCCAGGGTATTATTCTGACCCAATAGTTTCAATAAATCAGAATGACCCAAGCTGGAGAAAAGATGACACAAAGAATTGAAGGCATTTTTTATACCGAAGTCAAATCCTCTCACAGTTGTCACCAAAACTTCTTAACTTCCTGTCTTGGTAAAAACTCAAAATCTGGATATCCTCAAACTTTCAGTGCTGATAATGGTCAACAAGTCAAACAAAAAAGTCATGGGAAATTGCCGCAAGGGACACAGACAACAGTGAAAATCTATCCATTCCATATGCTATCCAAAACAAAAAAGGAAGACTTTGGCTTTAGATGCAGTTTAACCTTTTTTGCGGCTATTGCTGTAGCTACAGCAACCAGAAGATTTAATAAATGTTTTAACCCAGCTGCTAAGTAGAAGTGATTCTACCATGACTTATACATCCTCGTAAATGTGCTGCCCCCTCCTCCCTCCTGGGTGCCTAAGACCAGTATGGCGGGTGTTAGGATATAGAGCAGCGGGAGATCAGTGAACATCTGTTTGACGAGCTCCCCAGGATCATATGAACCCAAGAGCAGTCCGCTCTGGGCACTTCTGGGTTCAGAGCTTTCAAACAACAGGAATAAGCTGATTGAGCACAAACTATGCCCGATCAGCTTCAACAGAGTGCAAGGGTTTCATTAGGGGTCAGACAGACACTTGATATTACAGTACTTAGAAGGACAAGTTCACCTTTGTAAAAAAAAAATATATGTGCAATTGGGTGCAATCTCATGCTCCTGCAGACTGTCAGTGTAGCTGTCTGACTAACGTGTATGAGCAGGCAGTTACTGAAAGACCGGAAGGATTAATGAACTACCTAGAGGGCCAATTAGCTCTTTGGTAGTTCATTGAGAATTACAAGTCATCCGCTGCAATTGTTGATGGTAGTTGTAGTTCCCCCATTTACAGAACTCTGTGAATGAATGACTTCGCCCACCCATCTGTGCGTTTGTTGATTGTTTCAGCCGGTGTGGGGTGAAGATCCCTGGCCTGCTGGGATCAGTAATATGTTACACTGGTGTTCCGGGTATATCATGTAACAGTTAAGTTAGAAAAGGTGAACGTATCCTTTAAAGTAAATATGTCACCTGCACTATACTATTACAAAAAAAGGTTCAAGTAAAAGTGTTAAAAAGTAAATAAAGAACACCACAAAAACCATTTGCAAAACCCCCAAAACCCACATTCACGCGTATAGGATGCATGAAATGACAATTACATCACACATATTACATATCACTACATGTTAACATGACAGAAATAATTCTAGGGCCATCGTTCGTGGTTAACTCTAAACTTATAAACTATAATGGCTTTTAAAGCATCACCCAGAAACAAGCTTTGGGTACTGCAGCTTTTCACTGGTTTGCAGGGTTTTTAAGGCTTGACATATTTGGTATCTCTTGCTCAAAACAACTTCATCTTTTATAATTTTACAAAAAGATTAGGTTGCGTTTGCTAGAAATATATTATATATATATATATATATATATATATATATATATATATATATATATATATATATATATATATATATATATATATATATATATATATATATATATACACACATACACACACACACATACATTATATATATATATATATATATATATATATATATATATATATATATATATATACACATACACACATATACATACATACATACACACACACACACACACACACGCACCGTATTTTTCAGCTTATAACACGCACCCCAAGTTTAAGAGGGAATTTTAATGAAAAACTTTTTAAAGGCAAAAAACTTACATTTAAATGCCCATCAATGCAGCCTTATCAGTGTCCATCTGCATGCTTGTCAGTGTCATTTGCAGCCTTGTCAGTTTTCATCTGCAGCCTTCTCAGTTTAATTTGCAGCCTTGCCCAGGCTGCAGTTAAACTGCAGTGACATGTCAGCGTCACTGCAGTTTGAAAATGCTGCCACCGAGATACACAGAGCCGGTCCTGTGTATCTCGGCTCTTCTCGGCTCTGCTCGTAACGCAGGTCCAATGGCGGGACTGGGCAGGACTGTGAGCGGAGCCGAGGGCCGCCCATATACATACAATAGCCAGGTGTACTCGGCTAGGCTCGGATAGCTCCGCTCACAGTCACGCCCAGTCCCTGTGTTATGGCCATCATAGGGCAGGACTGGGCGTGACTGTGAGCGGAAGTACCCGAGGATAGCCGAGTATTCTTGGCTATGTATAAATATCGGCGGCACTCGCTCCTCCTCTCACAATCAGTGGGGGATTGACGGGGATCAGCGTATAGCACGCACCCCTAATTTTAAGGGGAAAAAGGTGCGCGTTATATGCTGATAAATACAGTACATTTAAATGCCTATCAATACAGCCTTATCAGTGTCCATCTGCAGCCTTGTCCATCATTGTAGCCTTGCCCAGTGTCCATCTGCAGCCTTGCCCAGTGCCTTTGCAGCCTTGCCCCAATTTAAAATTGGTGCAGATTTACGCTGACTGCGAGCAGAGCCGAGATACAGAAAGCCGAGTGTACTTCTGCTTTACTCGGCTCTGCTCACAGTCCCACCCATCTCCACTGATTGCGAGAGGAGAGGAGCACGCGCCGCCGACATACAGAAAGCCCGATCAGTGTACTTCAGCTAGACTCGACTGCTCAGAGTCAGGGGTGGGACTGCGAGAGGAGCCGAGTCTAGCCAAAGTACATTCGGCTTTCTGTATGTCAGCGGCGCTCGCGCCTCTCGCAATCAGTGGAGGTGGGTATGACTGCTAGAGGAGCCGAGTAAAGCCGAGTGTACTTCGGCTTTGTGTATCTCGGCTCTGCTCGCTCCTTTCCTCACAATCAGCGGGGATCGGCGTATAACACGCACCCATGAATTTCCCCTAATTTTAAGGGAGGAAAAAGTGCGTGTTATACGCCGATAAATACAGTATATTTTTTTTTTTCTTTGATAAAAATATTGATATAGAAAAAAATATCATGTGGCATACAAAAAACTACCATCATGTTATTCTACAGGGTCTCTGCTTTCAGAAAATATATAATGTTCAGGGTTTTCAATGCATTTTCATGTGCAAAATGTGTATTTTAGCATGGGCGCACAAAACATAAAATCAGCTTAAATAAATGTGATTTACTAGAGAGAATGGTCCCTTCACTTAGTAAATTATAACCCTGTTCATGTTGCATAGCACATTATCTTCAGATTAATTAAACGGGAGCTGGCTTATAAAAGATTGGATATTTACAATGAACCTTATTATTATTTTTTTTGGTGTGTGTGTGGGGATTCCATTGAGCTTATAGCATTTCCCAGGGTGGGTTTTATGGTGGCGACAACTGTGCACCATGCTTGTGCAATGATGTGTGCCGAAATGGCCACTCAAAAGCCTATGTGATAGAGTGACATCACAGAGGCATAACAGACACAGGGACAGTCTGTCAACGTACAACAGGAAATGCCTGAACAAGGCTCTTCATGGTAGGATCATTGTGTAATATTTTAATAAAAGATGCAGAGTTAAAAACATTAAAAAGGCTTTTTTGGCTTTACTTCTCCAATGCATTTTCAGCAGACAGCGGGTGAAAGCTGACATCATTCAGCCGGTCCAGGCTGGGAAAAAATCCAGACTTTACAGTCAGGATCTACCCAGATTCCAGGACAGGCAGATGGCTCCGCCCCTTTAGATGCACCACTGGGAGAGTGAGACAGCCACTTCCTCCCCTCCCCAGCCCATCGCTCCAGTGAGTGCTGGAGGGGCACAGCAGAGAGCCGGTGACTGATAGTCACCTCTCTCTGCTCAGAACAGGAGGTTTGATTGCTCAGTTATCAGCACAGAGGCAGCAGAGGACAGATGCAGCATTATATCAATGCTGCATCCACCTAGGCGAGTATAAGCCGTTTGTTTTTTCATTAACCCATACTTCTCTTTTAAAAATAAAATTACAATATTAAAGCTTACATGAGATTTTGGGTGTACAGTGACTACATTTATTCTTTTATGTTCTTAAGCCAAGATATTTGTACACAGAATACAAGATAAGAAGTTCAGGATGTCATAACCCACATTCTCTTACCTTGAACATTTGCTTCACTTTCTGTCGTGGAAGGTTCACATTCAGTTTGTGCATTAGTTGTAAGACCTCGTTTATACTCAGGCTCCCATCTCCATTTTTGTCTGCTTCATCAAAGGTTTGCTTCAACCATATTTAGCAGGAGTTAAGGAAGGAAACATGGATGTGAGTCTACCATTTCAGTAAAAGCATTACGAATATGGAGCTGTATAGTACTTGCTACCATATTAGACAGGCTTTCTTAGGAACAAGAGTGAAACATTCAAGAAAAACAATTACATTCTGTCTTTCCTACAAATAAGGTGCGATTTTCAAAGCCACCAATCACAGAACAGATACATCAAAAGGTTTTTCATTTTTTTTAAAAAAGGAATTTTTTAATAAAATTAGAAAATTAGGAATTTTTTTTCCCTTTTTCATTTTAGTTTACATATGTAACCAGGTGCTTTGCTAGAGGCAGAGTGTGATTTCTGTGTTGCATTGCTCTCTATGTCTCCCAATGAACTTCAGCTGAATAAGTTAACACTACCTCGCTTCCATCCACCAGGGGGAGTTGACAAGCAGACACTGGATGGCTGGCAGCATTGAATCACGGGAGATGAAGTTCGGGAAAGAAACTTTACTATAAAAGTTAATGAACTATTGGACTACAATTCCCAATGCGAGCCAAGGTATAAAGAGAAAGAGAAAAGTATTTTCACATGTTGAATATTGAGGGATGTCCTCTTTGCTGAGAGGAGACCAGGGTGTGCACATCACTGCTCCTGTCTGAACAGCAACCTGCTATAAGCCTGCGGCTGTGTGTTGAGGACCAGAGTTGCTCCAGGCAGACCCAGAGGTGAGCTGACATCTGAACAGAGGGACCCCTATTGCTGTATCACTGGGACTGGTGAGAGGGCGCTGCTGCCATTAACCTTTTACTGCTAGCAGAAACTGAGCATATAGCCATTTAACTAGTAACATTATTTACTGCATGCAGACTTTACTGGGACTGTACGCATATGCACCACCGTAAAGAAAGGGCCCCAAAAATAACTGACTGAAGAACAATGGCTAAAGACTGCTCACTCATTTGCTTCACACAATCTTTGCCTATTGTTTATAGTGACAAATACCTTTTTACCAAGTTTTAAATATAATTTTGGCCATTCAAATAGAGTGGACTCTATAGCCTACTGTTTACAGAGGCGTTATCGCCGTACTGATTATCATTGCTGTTAACATTTTCTAATGCCATAATGTATTGCGGATTTTGTGGTATACTAGGTTTACATAGTGTATATTGAACTGTGATTGACCTAATCTTTACTTGCCTATGTGCATCATGGCATTTACTGCAAAACACAACAATTAATTATTGTTCATTTACCACTAACCAGTCTGACGTTTGCTTTTGATACTGAACCTTAGTTGTGTGCAGGGTGTCTATATTTGTACTCCTAGTAGCAGTACATTAACCATTTGCTTAACCTAGCCATTGATGTCTATAAGCAGTTGTGCGGATCATCTGGATATGGTTGAGGTGGTGGAAATATGCTTAAATTTGTGTTGCAATGGATCGGCGTGACCATGTGCAAGTGTCTATACACTGAAGAATGATGCTGCCACCAGGAGGGGGCTGGGGGAAGGGGGGGGGGCATCACATTTTTGGTATGGGGCCCCATGATCTATTGTTATGACCCGGAGAGAAAAGAACGTTTTATTCAGTAGATTTACCAGATGCCGGCTCCAATCTAGTGTATGTGTATTTATATTGCTTAGTACAAGTACACAATTTTCCTTTATTTTCTTCAGGCTTGGAATTAAACTCTAAATTGATGGCACAAATTTTTTTGGAAGAAAATATTATATCGCAGCAAAAACACTCCCAGGCAAAGCTTTAAGAGGATATCAAATATTTTACTCTAGAAATTTTCTGGCAGCAGCCAGGTTGTTAAGGTACTGCGGTTCATCAATATGTTTTGCACAAGCAACAATAGACCATGGAAAATACAGAAAAAAAAAAAAAAAGAAAATCACGCTTTAATGTAATAATTTATGAAGTAGGGATTTTATTACACAAGACTCTTCATTTATTCAGATGAATGCTTCATACATTATGTACCATTTCTAAAAATGTCAAGCTTGTAGCCTTTTAAAAATACAAAATGTAGAAGTTTTCATCTTTATAATTAAGTGTTACTAACAGCCGAGGTAACACCTGGAAATGTTAAACTTTTCATGGCTTGCAGTTTTATGCCCTTGTGACCCAATTAATTCCAGGGAGAATTCATCATTATTTTTTCATTGCAAAGAGTTCATGTACAACGTATCAGCCTATCTTTGTCTGCTAGACGGCAAAGGGCAGACGAAGACAGGTTGTGCTTTATAACAAAGCATTCTTATCACTTTGTATAGCGATCACCCGCCAGGGCAGCTTGATCATTAATAGAAAAGATAAATTCATATTAAAAGCAAGAGACCTTTTGACTGCTCACAATTAATTAAATTATCACTAAATACAAACCCACATTTTTAGGAAGAATCACAAATTGGATTATTTCAGTTTTAGATATTTGCTGGCGGCTAAACCACCTGTCTCAAGGACTCTTGGTGA
This sequence comes from Lithobates sylvaticus, assembly GCA_028564925.1. Taxonomy (NCBI): domain Eukaryota; kingdom Metazoa; phylum Chordata; class Amphibia; order Anura; family Ranidae; genus Lithobates; species Lithobates sylvaticus. Next base: position 149,833,449 of record CM053035.1, on the reverse strand, counting down.
GATCTCTGCACTTGATCTCCTGGTTCTGTGCCCCTGTTGTGGCTATTATGAGCAGGTCCCATTCTGGATAATAAAAATAGGAGGATCAGGACACGACGATGGGTGGGAAGACACAAAACTGACAGACAGACTACAATAAGAGATTATGCAAAGAGATTTTATTGTTGGGCGTTAGAAGCCAGGGTCTGACTCAGCCCACCAGGGTTCACTGACCTTTTAAAGTACACCTGGGATAAGTAGGATAATACACTTAGGATTACATGAGTGCTGCCACTGCTGACTTTTAAAAAAAATGCTATCTGCCTGGGAGTGTCTGGATTAAAAATGTCTGAGCTACTGATCCTGAAACATGCATACAGCAAATAGAAGAAGTCCGAGAGGTGTCACGTTTCCTTATGTTTATACTTTTTCCAGGTCAGTGACTGGATATTAGCATTCAAACCAAAGTAAAGTAATATTATTAGCATGGCAATCCGACAACAAGCATTTTCAAAAGCAGAGGATTAGCACCTTCATCTAATATATTTCGCCTATGATCAATTTTCTTTAAAAGCAGTCTAATTAAAGCAGACCCTGCACTACCATGCAAAGTCTACTACTCTTATGGCCACCACCCTAGATAATACACTGTAGAAAGATTTCAAGCCTGTTGGGGAAAAAAAAGTTAGTAATTATACTTCACTTACCCCAAGTTTCCATACTGCAGGATGTGATGTCACCCACCCTTTTGGTGGGATCCTGGGCATTGGTCGACTACCTGAAAGTATTCAGGATGATGATCCAGCACAGTGCAAAAATGCCTCCTCATAAAATGTTGGGGTACTCAGCAATGCCCAGGATCTCTCCAGGAAAGATGGTGATGCCCTCCTTGTCTAGACAGCACAGGATTAACTTGGGGTAAGGCAAGTATACTAACCCCCCCCCTTCCACAGGCTTTTTTGCTTCAATCTTTGCAGCTTAACAACCACAATCTTGAAATGTGGATATGCACACGTGACCACACACACAGGAAAACAAAAAGTAATTTTCTCCATATGATTTGAGAGAAGCATTGAGAAACTATAAAAGTGATCTACAGATGGTAGATGACAACTTGATGTAGTATACTTGCTTGTGACTAGTGTGTTGGACAGTCCCTTACTGGGGCTTACTAATGAGCAGCAGATGGCACCTTAGGAGAGTCCTTGGGCTGCTCAACTCCTTGTTGTACTGGACCAAATTCTTTGTGTGTGCAATTAGGTGTTCCTCAAGTGAACAGTCATACAAAAGAAGATTTCATTCCAGAAATCATTTGTGCTGTATTATACAAGTATGGCCAATGCATATCAGAAAATGTAGGCTCCCACATCTTCAGGTCCAGTGGTCATAGTTAAGGTGTATGTTCTTGAACTACCTGGGAGACAATACCTGAGTTTTTTGGTAGTAGTGAATGACAGATGTTACTCCAGTGTGGCAAAAACATTTTTTGCGGCACTGGAATAGTACCAATCATTCATTACTACAATGGCACCCTGCACTCATTGTATAACAATACAGAAAGTGGCACTGGTATCAGTACTGCTGTCTGTATCATTGAGAACTGCCAGCCCAAAACAAAAAGACTAAGAGGAAGAGGTCCCCGTAAAACTGTGTGGCTGGCCTGAAGATTTCAAGAAAATGTGAATACAAAAACAAAGTAGCCTTAAGCCTTACCCTTTTATGAAAAAAATATATAAAATTTGCCTTTGCTGACATATAGGTTGACTTTTTTGCTATGCAGATTAGCAATGTCAGAGGTCCCGATCTGCATAATTGTTGCTTTGTGTCAGCCACTCAAAGTATCCAAACCAGAGTAGCAGCATGGCAGCCAGGCAACTACCATTGGGAAAATGTCAAGTTGGCAAAAGCCTCCATGCTTTCATTGGAAAAGGTTTTCTTTAATTAAGCTCTACTTTGCAGTGCCTACAATTTTGAATTAGACCGATAGTTAAACTATACAGGCAATTTTAATGTAATCTTACAGAGTCATCTTACCACTTACTGGCAATAACTTCATTTGCAACTCATTGAAAGCAACATGCTGTAAGTGACATGATTATCACAAGTGGTTAAATTGCTCACTGGTATGAGATTTAAATTGGTCATCACGTTTAGCCATTACAGGTAATTCATTTTTGGGAATCTTTGATGACTCACTTAAAGGGAAAGCATAGTGCATTTTCAGTAAGCACATGTTAATAGTCCAGTGTTTAGCCTGCACCTTCATGAACACATCATTGACGATTAGACCAAATTTAGCAGCATCAGTATGTGTCTGTTATTAGACAATAAATCTACCACTAGTTTGCCCACTTAGGGCCTTGTTTACAATGGTGCTTGGAGGGTGGTTAAAACGCATGGCCGAGTCTCTTACACAGTCCCCTAATTGGTCCCCTTTATGCTTCAAAGGCAGTGGAGGGGGAGCACATATGCCACGGCCATGATGCTGTTCCCCGCTGTCATGTTCTGAGGGTAGTACCACCAGCTGAACACAACCCAATCAACTGAAAGGGGACGCCTAGAAAATGCCCTGCAGTCACATGCAATGCTTGTGGCATGCTAGTGTGGGGTTTAAGGGGTTAAAACAGGCTGTGAACACAAATTACTCTTCAGAGAGCAATGTTAGTGTAAAATAGGCCTAATATATTTTTATATGGTTTTTAACAAAGTATAAGGCTTTTTTTTTTGGAAAGAACAACCACTGTATTGCATAAAATATATAGATTAGTGCATATTAATCTTTTTTTTTAAATTTCTATCAAAAAAAGCTATACATTACCTTTAACCCTTACCATAAATGTATACTATAATGAGGCTTTTAGCAACTTGACCACACTTCCCAGTTCACCAAGCGGACCGACCTGGTCAAACATGGACCCTCTTCTCTTCCTCAACAAGTCTGTATGGGGACATTGTGATGAGATTCGTGGTCATAACTCAATTATGCCAGAATTGGCCACTGGTTTGGTAGGGCAAAAAGTGCATTTCTACTAGGAAATAAAAAGGTATATGTAGGTATTTACTGGAAATTTTTTATTTCAAATCCATTTGGCTTTTAAAGTAGAACTCTAGGCAATTTTTTTTCCATTTTGGATAGATAGGGGAGGGTTATAACCCCCTGTCAGTGATGTTTTTTGCCATCTGTGTCCAATTGGTGAGCTTTCCCTTCACTTCCTGTCCCATATTCAAAACAGAAAGTGAGAGTCGATTCCTGCAAATTAAGGGAATCCCTTGGGACCCCCAGGTCACCAGAACTAGTACCCCCATTGGAAGATTTCCCCTCTATTACTTTTCTGTGGAAAACCCAAACTTTGGGACTTTCTTCACTTTCAATGATAATGGTAAACTGAACAAATAAAAACGTGAATCCCTCTATCCCCCTGATAGAGGGATTCACGTTTTATCTGTTCAGTTTAAAACAGAACAGAACACTAAAAAAAATAAATAGGTGTTCTAATCCCTCTCCACGCTAGCCAAAACCAAGCGAAGTTTGAGTTAGCCAGGGTAACCAATATAAAAATGGTAATTTCAACTTCCCTGCAGGCAATTAGCATTTATAAACAGCAAATCAATGGTGAGCTACTATTATTATTATTATACACAATTTATATAGCGCCAACAGTTTACGCAGTGCTTTACAATGTATAGGGGGGACAACACAATTACAGTAGAGTTCAATACAAAAAAGGTACAGGAGGGCCCTGCTCATAGAGTTTACATTCTAAAGGGAGGGGGTGGTGGTACAAAAGGTAATAGCTGCAGAGAATGTTTTGATGGGGGTGGATGGGGAAGCTACTAGATGGTTTAAACATTTGAGAAGTGTGTAAAAGACTTATAGTTGATATATGTATGTTCTGCCAACTTTGAACACCTATCCAGATCACATTTCCTACCAACCAGCATGTCCCCGAAGATTTTAATGCAGAAAAGGATATTGGTCTCGAGTCCTTTGACGTTTAGAAAGACTGTCTTCATCACTAATCCCTGCCATTAAGTACTTGAGACCCGTTATCCACGTCCGCGCTTCTTCGCCACTCGAGGACACCAGATCCAGAGACTCCATGCGATCCCCATAGTAGATACTGAAGCAGCAATTTGGGTCAAAAGTTCCATCAGAATATCTCTGGAAAATCTCAGACTGTTTCCCTTCACACACCTCCTGAATGGAATCAATCGAGACTATTGGGAAAAGCAAACACAAAAATAAAAAGTTTAAGCAGATAAGAGCAATTATTAAAAACAGACTATGTGTGAATATAATAAGATCTAAAAAGTATTGCCTGATTATTCCTATAAATCAATCTTCAATCAGCACAATCCAAATAATAACAAGTGCAAAATTAAATATAAATCATCTGGTGCTGCCATCACTAGACAAGCGTTTTCACTCCACTTAAAAAAAAAATCAAAAAAACAGTGCTGCGCTACCAATACCTAAATCATCATGAGAATATTCACAAACATGTAAAAAACAAAAAGAATAAAAAACGTATTCCTAAATGAATAATCTTGTGATAAAAAATAAAAATAAAAAAATAGTCCATATACAAAAAACAAAAAACAGAATGTCCTAAGCATCAAAAAAATCTAGACATCCAAAACGTGTTGCTCCACCAAGATGTGCCAAAGGGTCAACTGAATGTGCAAATGCTCACCACCACCAGTGTGCTCTGGTTGCGCACCTCGTATTTTGACCCATTTCACCAGCTGGTCAAATTCAATAGGTTCCCACTGGGGATAATCAAGGGATCCATCTGGTGTGCTGCTGACATGCTGCTCATCTGTGTGTCACTCCTCCCTGTCAGTTTCCAGAGCCTCGGATCTCACTCAGGGGTATCTGTCTACTAAAGAAGTTGCGCTTATTGATGTAACGCATATAGGGGTGGAGCTCTATCAACGTCATCCTGCGGCCATCTTGCTTTCACAGGAATTGTCCAATGCCTGCATAACCCACACTGCTTACGTGCTAGGTTTGTGAGTACCTTGCCTATGTTTTATCATTAAAATTTTTGTAACCGAGAGCAGTAGAGATTTTGTATTTTTTGTTCCTCTCTATACCCAATACCTCCGAGTGTGATCCGAGGCTCCTTGAGCTGACAGGGAGGAATGGGAGATATAGAAGGAGCAGCATGCCAGCAGCACACCAGATAGATCCGTTGATTATCCCCAGTGGGGACCTGACGATTTTGACCCGCTTGTGAAACAGGGGTCAAAATACGAGGTGAGCATCCAGAGCACACTGGTGGTGGCGAGCACTTGCACATTCATTTGATCTTTTGGCACATATTGGTGGAGCAACACATTTGGATGTCTAGATGATTTTTTTTATACATGGACTATTTTTTTGATCACTTTATCATGAGATTATTTAGAAATACGTTTTTTTTCTGTTTGTTTTTTGCATGTTTGTGAATATTATTGTTCTATCACTATGATGATTTAGGTATTTACTGGTAGCTCAGCACAGTTTTTTTTTGATTGATTAGGGGCTGATTATTGGCCAAGTAAAGGTACCACAGTTATTCTTATGCGGCGTACACACGAAGGGACAATCCCGCGGGGATTATCCTCTGGACTGAAGTCCAGCGGATAATCCCCTCGTGTGTGGGCGCCGGCAGACTTTTTGGCGCCAAAGTCCGGCGGACCAAAGTTTTAAGTTTGGTTTTAAAATTATCCGCTGGACTTGGCAGTCCGGCGGACAATCCCGCCGTTAGTAGGCAAGTCCGCGGGACTTTTGAAATGAACGGACTTGCCGCTCATCGGCAAGTCCGTTCATTTAGCATGTGACTTCAGGTTACGTAGCTAGCGTAGGCAGTAAATGCCGCCGCGCTAGCTCCGTAAGCTGGCATGGATTTAAAGGGACTCCCCACGCCGAAAAACGTGTCAGACCCTTATCCGAGCACGCATCCTGGCAGGCCAGGAAAGGGGTGGGGACGAACGAGCGCCCCCCCCCCCCCCCCGAGCCGTACAAGGCCGCGTGCCCTCAACATGGGGGTGCCCTGGGGAAAGGGGGGCCGTTCGGTAAAAGAGCTTGGTAAATGGCGGGGGAGTCCGGCGAGAAGACCCCCAGGACGGAAGAAGACCCCCGGTGCAGTGCAATAAACTATTTTTTCAAAAGTGTGGGTGTTTTTTTTACTTTACATTTTACACCTTAGGTGAATGGGTAGGGGTACATCGTACCCCATACTCATTCACATAGGGTGGGGGGCCGGGATCTGAGTGCCCCCTTATAAAAGGGGGCTCTCAGATTCCGATAAGCCCCCGCCCGCAGACCCCGACAACCAACGGCCAGGGTTGTCGGGAAGAGGCCCTTGTCCTCATCAACATGGGGACAAGGTGCTTTGGGGTGGGGGGGCCGCACGGCCCCTCTTTCCCCAGGGCACCCCTCATGTTGAGGGCACGCGGCCTGGTACGGCTCAGGAGGGGGGGGGGCGCTCGTTCGTCCCCACCCCTTTCCTGGCCTGCCAGGCTGCGTGCTCGGATAAGGGTCTAACATGGATTTGGGGGGAACCCCCACGCCGTTTTTCGGCGTGGGGAGTCCCTTTAAATCCATGCCAGCTTACGGAGCTAGTGCGGCGGCATTTACTGCCTACGCTAGCTACGTAACCTGAAGTTACATTCTAAATGAACGGACTGCTCCGTGTGTGGGCAAGTCCGTTCATTTTCAAAAGTCCCGCGGACTTTGTCCAGCGGATTGTCCGCCGGAGAAGTCCGCGCGTGTGTGGGCAAGTCCACACGCTCGGAAAGTCCGGCGGATTGTCCGCTGGACTAAGTCCGCCGGGAAAAGTCTGCACGTGTGTACGCGGCATTAGTCTGGCTATTTTGCACCAATCTAATGTCTGTTCTTGGGGAAAAAAGAAATTGGACAGATAGGAAAACCTTACCCAATTGTTATCTAGTGGGAATTACAAATGTTACAAATCAATTCTAGTTTAAATATAATTACCCATAGCTATGTTTACTGTAACATGGATAAATCAGGAGCTGCACAAACCTATCCAGTCGCTATAGTTTCCATAGACGTAGAGTTAATACTGTCTGCAAAGAGTGAGGACGTGGGAAAAACTGTCTGGAGTAGATCAATTGCACCTGCAATGAACAATTTCAGAAGAAAGCTGCATTTGCACACTGAAGCCCATCAATACTGAGCTTGGGGTGAGGAAGGATCAGTATCATTGCAAGGTGGATCTCAGAGTTTAGCTTTAAAATGCCAAACACAGCAATGGGGCTGATGAGGCACTTCGGCAGTAGCACAGTCGGTTTGTCCTTGCCTAGCAGCAATTCGGTGCAAGTGGTTTAGAAGTTGAAAAAGTTCTTATTTCTGCAAGACATTTAAAGGATCCATGACCGCCAGTGACTGTGAAAATCACAATTATGAGTTCTAGACAATAATTTAATATCTGTCCAAGGAATGTACCTCTCCCATCCATCATCTCACTTATCAAATAATAAAAAGGGCAATTCAGGAGAAACATAAGACTTGAACTAAAAAAAATAGAATAGTATGCAGGATATAAAATTTCCCTTGTGACCCAAGATGGGAGAACATAAATTCAATATACAGAGTAGCAGAAACAAAAGTAGAATGCTGCCTCTATCAATCACTGAATGTTCTCTTCTGGCATCCAGCTAGTAGAAACTCCCATTTGGATCTAAATGACTCCATTACATTGTTACAGTACCATTTGTGAGGAGAATATTAATTTCTCATTAGCCTCTGTGAAGTTTCGGTGAGTGTAGACACTATCCATTCTGTACAATTCAGGCTGAGAGCCATGAAGTAATAATTCTTCTCATGGCAGCACTTCAAGGATATGATAATGTTTGCATAACCAGCAATACCAATTTGAATTAAGGTCATTTTTTGTATCCATGTACGTAATGGCTAACCGTAAAATAACCATATACATTTTTATAGTACAGATTATAAATGAAATGATGGCCTTGTCTTGTAGAGAAAGTGTAGTGATCATTGGGAGCACATATGCAGGGAGTTTTTCTACAAAGTCCAAAGGACAAGGTAAATTGTTGTCTGTTCTATGCTTAAGCACCAACTACTCTGTTGGAACAATTAACCCAGTGAGGTGCACTGGCCAAATTTACAAACGGAGCACAGACACCAAAGTACAAGTGTTCAAGAACACTGAAGAACCATACTGTCCACACCCCACACACCTGCCAAGAGGGTTATCACCCAGCAAATGTAATCAATGTTACATGTCAACCCAGAGTGGTACTGTGGACATAACCTAGTAAACTGTGCCACTACTATATTAAGTGGTATTGATTGACAAAGAGAAAATGAACTTTAGTGGCACCACAAAAAACCTAAAAATGTTAAAATTTTAACATTTTATATTCCATACAAAGAATGTTTAAACATTTTTATTCAGTTTACGTCACATACAAAAAATAATCGTTGGTACAACCATCAGCCCTAGTAAAGGATAGGTTCCCCCAATCTGGTTATATGGGTCTATGCGGGAATAATACCCTAACCAACTAATACACGTGGGTAACCACTTTCAGGGATGATGAGATCCAGCTTGAGGTCCTGCTCGACATATTTCGTGACAAGCACGCTTCTCCAGGAGCTTTAGAGTTAAAAAGGTTTTTCTAAACAAAATGTAAACGAAATCAACATCATACATAGATAGTGAGATCACAATACTATACACAAGTAATTCCTATTGCCGAAGTGGCAATACTTACAACATAATGTAGAACTATAAAAAGGCAGGTATAGAGAGTCGGACAGGTCGGCAATCACCCTGGGTCCCAAGGGAGTTGATATGGGGCGCATCTGGGGGTAATAGCAGGGATTGGTACAACTAAAAAAACCTTATGCATTCTCATATTTGAAAATTCCCATGATATTAACTACTTTTTACATGAAGTTCTAATAGCGTCTCAAAACTGGAGAGATGTGTAGCAGGATCACTCTAAAAATGGAAGGTGTCCTAAAAGTAGTAAGAAGTAATGTCTATTACTGGTTTACCATGCCAGCAAGCCATATAAAATCACTCAACAACTGATCAAATGGTCTCAGCATAATAGAACAGAGAATAGGCAGAGAACAGTTCTTACCCTGGTACTTATAACCAAGGTATCAGACCAGTCAACAGAGTATGCACTTATTCAGAGATTTCCATAGGGGTAAAGCATGGTTAACGCTCAGTCACCACCATCTTTAAAGCCGGATCCACTCTTGGGACCCCGGGGTGTCTTCCCACCTGGGTGCCTCTCTCTACCGGCCTTTTTATTGTTATACATTATATTGTAAGTATTGCCACTTCGGCACTACAAATTACTTAAGTACAGTATTGTGATCCAACTTTCTTTATATGATGTTGATTGTGTTTTCATTTTGTTCAGAGAAAAAAACCTTTTTAACACTAAATATCCTGAAGAAGCACATTAGTCACTAAACATGTCGAGCAGGACCTTAAGCTGGATCTCCTCATCCCTGAAAGTGGTTACCCCCATGTATTAGTTGGTTAGAGTATTATTCCCGCATAAACTCATATACCTAGATTGGGGGGACCTATCCTTTACCACCGATTATTTTTTTGTATGCGATGTAAACAGGATACAAATTTTTAACCATTCTTTGTAAGTATAATAACATGTTTAAATTATAACAGTTTTGAGTTTTGTGGTGCCACTAAAGTCCATTTTCTGTCCATCAATACAGCTTGCAAATTTCACAGTAGAGATTCCAGATGGCTGCATTCCAACAGATCCACTTTATTGATATGAAAAAAATTCCAACAAGAGGAATCACATGCAGTGTGGGAACAAATGCATGATCGACATGTTTCATGCATTTTAAATAAGCGCTGATGCGTAAAACATGTCAACCTTGCTCTTTTTTCCTCACTACATGCGATTCTGCCTATTGGAATTTTATTATATCATTAAAAGTGGAACTGTTGGAGTGCAGCCATCCGGCATCTCTATTGTTTACACATGGTCAAGCTCGACATTGCCAAATTGCTATCTGGCTTTTGCCTCATCGGCTGTTCAGTCTTTAAGAAAACAGATAAACATGGATGCTATCGTTGCCAATCTAAGACTAATTATGTGGGTGTCATTCTAATTAATACTGGAACTTCACTTCCTGGATGCATTGAATATACTTGTGCCCCTCAGCCCATAAAAAAAAGTTTTTTCGTTTGTTTGTTAACTTTTTTTTTGCATGCCCCGGCCGCCATTCTTGCCTAGGAAAAAAAAAAAAAGGTTTGATGCCTTCTTGGGTATGCATGTCAATTATCCCATGATGCTTCACTTTCATTCACAGAAGTCAGAGATAGGCGTGTCTGGTGGACATCGGGCTGCCAAAACCAGGCAGAGACACCCAGCACCTGATGACATTAGGAGCGGTGGCACAGGACACAGGCCGCGACAGCGGCATAGCTAGCCACAGCAGGACAACACTGGATTTGCTGGTCAGGTGGGTACCAGCTTTGAGGACAGCACTGCATTACAGGTATCAGAGGAAAAAATGCGAGTGAGGCCAAAGTTCCTTTTTAAAGTTGCATTTAGGTGGACAATTAGCACATCCTACAATTTCCAGTGGTAGAAATCTCCAAATTCCTGCATCTGGAATGACAGGTGTGTGTGAATAGCTGTGGATAACAGCACATGGTGACTGGCCACTCCGGCACCCAGAGATGTCCAATGTTGTGAAGAGTGTCCTCAGCCCTGTGTAACTCCAATCCAATACTTTTAGCTTATCCAGGGCCTTCCCCATCCTTGCTGAAAGTGACTAAAACGTAGCAGCAAAACAGCATTAAAATGAACCTAATTCACTGTTTAAACTTTACAGTTCCATGTATAAAAAAAAAAATTTGGTGCAAATACCCTAGCATTCACACAGCTGTTGCGAATAATCACTGCAATGTGTCTAATATGTGTATTTCCTATGATTGTCAGCTCCATATAGTTGCCATAATGCAGTATTTTTCTGAAATACCACAATCAGAAAAATACTGCATCATGACCACTAGATGGAGCTGAAAATCATGGAAAATGCACATTAGATGTATTACAGGGATTATTTGCAACAGTTTTATTAGTCAATTGCATAGTGAACCTTTAATAGACAATTAAGCGTGAAACAAAATAGCATTAACTGTTCACAGCAAAGAAATTCCTGGTAGCTCTCAAAAAGCTATGTTCAAGATTAAATATTCCAGGACCAGAGCTAGAGCCCCTCCTTCTACATCTTTACCGTGCCATTCTGCCGCCAGTATACCACCTATGCCCATCTGCTTCATCATATTTAGTTCTTAGATGGGTAAAATACCCCTGCATATGCTAGCTAGGTTGCTTGGTATTGACCATACACAGCAAGTGCTGCTGCGAGTTATAATCAGATGAATCACACAAATCCGTAAATCAGGATTACTTCCTTGGCTGCACTGTACTGATGTAAAGAAAGCCTCTGTATTGTAACTGAAGAAGGTTTGATGACAGATGTGCAACCCAATCATGGTCAGCTGTGGTGTTTGTGCAAATCAGGAATGGTATGTCAGCTCTAAGTGCAACATTGAGAACAAGTGAAAAATGTTCATGACTACTAAACTACCGCTACCAAACACCTCATCCTATCCAGAGCATTTAATCTAACCTTTAAAACTAAACTTCAATGGTGAATATAGTAGGAGATACACATCACACACACTGTAGTGTCAAAAGTATTGAGATGCCTGCCTTTACACGCACATGAACTTTAATGGCATCCAAGTCCGTAAAGTTCAGTATTGAGTTGGGCCACAAGGTTTAGGAGTGTGTCTATGGGAATGTTTGACCATTCTTCCAGAAGCTCATTTGTGAGGTCAGGCACTGATGTGGACAAGAAGGCCTGGCTCGCAGTCTCCGCTCTAATTCATCCCAAAGGTGTTCTATCGGGTTGTATGCAGGTCAGTTAAGTTCCTCCACCCAAAACTCGCTCATCCATGTCTTAATGGACCTTGCTTTGTTTTGGGTCAGTGGTTGATTAAAAGGTGTGTGGCACCCCCCGTGGGTCTACTGGGAGCAAGGTACCTCCAGAGGCAGAGGGCAAGCCTACATTCACCCCATGGCTGAGTCTGTGGCTATAATGGGAAGTTAGAACAGAATTTGGGCACCAATCACTTTATATATTTGTAATGCTTTAATGAGGAATGTGGAAGTAGTAGTAGTAGGAGTAGTAGTAGTAGGATAGAGGGTTAGGGAAGGTTTCAGATACCATTTGCAGACCACTTACAGACTCCTTGAACCCAAAGGTAAAATGGCTCTCTCTTTTAACAGATCTTGAATACATGGTGTGACAGACCTAGCCGGGACACAGGCTGTTGGAGGGGACTGAAGGCGAGCCTATTACCTTGCGATTATGGGCCCTGGCATTTGGGGGAACAGTGCTCTTTGAGCTGCAAGCCTGGGACCCCTGAGCTGGTGGTACTTGGATTCAGGTCCATGCTGGCCCCCCAATACACATAGAATCTGTATGTGTATTTGGCATATTAGCAAGAGACGCGAATGTCATGACTCATGAACTCCAGCCACCTGTCTGTTGTGTTAATGCATATAGTCTGGCTTGTAAGAGTATTTCACCTATTGTTGTATGTGCCAATTAACCCTGCAATTGAATGAAGGAGTCCAGTGTTGATTAAGATAATTAGCTCATGCTAATTAGGTTAAGCTTTAGTCATCTGGCTGTATATATGTGTGACATGTAAAATAAAGATTCATTCCTGATGTAGCCTACACTGGTGTTGTCTGGTGACTGGGTGAGCTAATGGGTCTTGGATTGTGTGGTACCGGACAGAGGAAGCATTTACGGCGGACATCTTGAGTACGAGGTCCGTCACAATTGGCTGGCAGCGGTGGGATCGTGCTTCCTTGTCGTGAACACATCCAAACCATCACCTGGATCCAAGGCCCGGATAGCAGAGGTACAGATACGTCATGGAAGAGGAATTCGGAAGGAGGTTGCGAGAGATGCGGATACAGCACAGAGGACCAGTATCGGTGCAGGTCCTGCTGGGATGGTACGATTCTGTTCGCCTACAACTCTGGAAAGAAGCGCTAGCCTGTGAGCAGCGACACCAGGGAAAAGTTCTCCCCTCCATCCATGTAAGGTACTGGTCGCAGTATGAAGTACGAATGTTGTTATTGGGGGAACAACCGAAGCAGGAGTGGACAGCTGAGTTAAGCAGGCTGATCCGGGCAGAAATGCGTTTGGACGAGAGCTACAGAGCCCTCCGGTGGTATGTAGCCCAAGTGTGCCCGTGGACAGCGGATGACAGGCCCACGGAAGGCTTTGATTATAATGGCCTGGGATTGTTGTACTGGAGGCTGTCCGAGGACCCCGACTTTGGGAGTGATCTGGAGTGGCGTTTGGAGGAAATAATGGAGCACAGAGAGCAAAGATTGAACGTCTCGGAAGTGCTCTGGGCACAGGAAGATTTGGAGTTCCTGGCCGCTCAGGAATGGGAGCTGGAGATTGCCTACATACAGCTGCTAGACACTGCTCAGCAGCAAGGTGGGGCTCCCTTTGCCTGGGACTATCAGGAAATACCAGCAGACAGCTCTGAAATGCTGGCTGAAGAGTCAGCAATGTGGCATAGTAACAGAGTGCTTTGCCCACCTGCCCCCGCAGCTATGGATGCAGAGGTCTTATGGCGGATGCAGCAAGTGCTGACTGACCTTGACAAACCTGTTACTGCACAAAACGAGGTTGGATGGAGGAATATGCCTGTCCAGCAGCATGCAAGAGAATCGGCAGTGGAAACTCTGGAGATTGCCGTCACCAAACCTGAAGTGCTGACAACAGGGCAGGGCTCTGCTAACTTCTGCCCAGCATCAACAGCAGTATCTGGGGAGTTACAAGGAACTTCCCCAGCTGAAGCGCTGGTCACCGGACAGAGGGTCCAAGACCTCTGCCCCACACCCGTGTCAGTTTTGGAGGCTCAGGGTGAGAAGGTGGCGATCACTTCCCAGCAGCAGATACAGGGGGAGAAGGGAGAGGAGGTGTTTGTTGTCCCTCCTCAACAGTCGGCCAGGGGGGAGAAAGCGGTCTTTCCTCCCCAGCAAAGATCCGTGCACCTGGGAGACAATACCACAGACATGTCATCCCAGCAGCCAGATGAGGGAATGGAAAAGAAAAGGAAGCAGCCGGCTCCCCTTCCCAATAGCAGCTACACAATTTGGGAGTGGAGGAAGCCAGCCTCCTGCCCCAACGGTTAACCAGAGCGGAGGATGTGGAGTCCCCAGCAGAAGTGCTGGCAACAGGGCAGAGTGCTGCCCACCTCTGTCCAGCACCAGCAACAGCTGTGGAGTTCCAGGGAGCTGGGGCAGTTGGCCTCTCTACCCAACAGTTAGCTGGAGGAGATGATGTAGGGAAGCTCCTACACCCAGCTGAACTTCTGCCATGGAACAAAGTGCTGCTGGCCTCTGCCCACAAATAACAGAGGGCAGATTTCCTGTAAAGGGGGATGGGACTGCAGTCCCCACCTGTATACCCCCGGGATGCTGGGCGGTTGGCCCAGATCCCCAACAGCATGATGGAGTGAGCCCAGTCACCCTGTCTTCTCTCCAGCGGCTGAAAAGACTCCAGGGAGAAGGGCCAGTCCAGGCCTCTCCCCAGCGGCGGATATGTTCTATGAGAGAGGCAGAAGTTGGCTGGGTGAGTCGTGCTCTGTTTGGAACAATTTGTTTGGGGTACAGGCATTAGAGCACTGGAACCACTGACTAACTTCGGAGTCAACCCGTCTGGGGTCTCCTCCTGTGTTAGTCTCCTGCCAAAAGGGGAGAAATGTGACAGACCTAGCCGGGACACAGGCTGTTGGAGGGGACTGAAGGCGAGCCTATTACCTTGCGATTATGGGCCCTGGCATTTGGGGGAACAGTGCTCTTTGAGCTGCAAGCCTGGGACCCCTGAGCTGGTGGTACTTGGATTCAGGTCCATGCTGGCCCCCCAATACACATAGAATCTGTATGTGTATTTGGCATATTAGCAAGAGACGCTAATGTCATGACTCATGAACTCCAGCCACCTGTCTGTTGTGTTAATGCATATAGTCTGGCTTGTAAGAGTATTTCACCTATTGTTGTATGTGCTAATTAACCCTGCAATTGAATGAAGGAGTCCAGTGTTGATTAAGATAATTAGCTCATGCTAATTAGGTTAAGCTTTAGTCATCTGGCTGTATATATGTGTGACATGTAAAATAAAGATTCATTCCTGATGTAGCCTACACTGGTGTTGTCTGGTGACTGGGTGAGCTAATGGGTCTTGGATTGTGTGGTACCGGACAGAGGAAGCATTTACGGCGGACATCTTGAGTACGAGGTCCGTCACACATGGATAGGCCTCTCACACAGACCTAGCAGCCGGTAGGATTTTTGGACCAGCCTTTCTCACAGACTTAGCAGCCAGGAGCTAGTTACCACGTTTAGATTGTAGAATATGATTCAGCTTCACAGTGTCAGCACCTTTCAGCCATCCGGCAACACTATAAGGGTAGTTTAGGGTATGGGTGCATCCTCCAAACGAGTCACCAGGCCCTCCTGTGAGACTAGTCTTCCTCCTGGCCCTCTCCAGCAATGGTCCTCCCCTGGATCTCCTCAGCTTGGCTCGGCTTCTTCCACACAGGCAAGACAGCCTAAGGACCACCGCAGGATTATTAGGCCCCAGACAGGCTTCTGGGCCTACTTGCAGAACTTGCAGCAACACATCCTCGGGCCAGGAGGGCCCTAAAGTAACAGACTGACTAGAGCACATGGCTCTGCCCAATAAATACCATCTTCCAAGAATGCACAGCGGCCAGGAACCTCCTACTGGGCTGTTCTGGAAAAAGAATCATTACATAGCTCAACCTAGTTGCAATTCTCATACTGGCCTGTGGTACCAGTGACACCTACTGGCAACAGTGAGAAATTTACTCTATAGCCCCAATTTTAGGAACAGGGGGCTACAGGTGGTTTCTATAAAAGGTGAACTAACAATTTAAAGTAAACCGGTCATAAGAGAAAGGGGCTGACATTGCCAACCTTTTTTCCTAGAACTGCTAGTTACTCGACTGCCTTGGTAAGCAATACAGGGTAGCCAACTACACAGAAAGCTGTGTGGCAATAAAGAAGCAGTACCACCTTCATGAGGTCAAACCTGTTTTTTCTTTTGTCAGCAAATGCCCATTATTGGGCTGCCAATACTGTGAAATTCAGTACATTTAACTGGTTTAAAGGCAAAGGTCACAATTTCTAGGAAATAGCGTATGCAGTGAAGGGGACCCATTAGATATTTAAAAAAAACGATACAGATTTATAAAATGTTTATACATTTTATTGTCATACCTGTAAGCCATTTGGGTCCCTCTGGAAGCTTGGAAGCTTGGTTAAAAAAAATTGTCAATCCTTACCCTGTTGCTAGGAAGTGAAACCAGTTGGATGTGCACATATGTGAAATATATTAAAATGTTGCAACCATGAAAAATGTTCTCTGATGTCACCAGTGATCCCTTTTGTAAGCGCTGAGCAGGCTGTGGGAGTTGCTGCACTGACATATTTTTCTTTTTTGAATCCGCAGCGAAGTGCGAAAAAAACAAGAAAAAAAACAAAACAAACAAACAAACAAACAAACACAAAGTGTAGAAAAAATGTGCATGAGAACACAAAAAAAGTGCACTTAAAGCGGAGTTCCACCCAAACATTGAACTTTTGCTTTAAGTACTGGTGACCCCCTGACATGCCACATTTGGCGTGTCATTGTTTTGGGGGGGGGGGGAGCGGGTACCGGAAGGAAGTTTACCTCTCCCCCTCCCTTCCTGCAATCTTTTGGGAACACATCACACTTTTGTAGCTGCTGACCTTTAAATGAATCATAATTTTTTCCCTCACCATACTTCCTCTTTAAGGTGGTGTCTTATGTTCATTCCCTTAAAGGAGTCAGACCTTACCTCAACACCCCCAGGGTGCAAGGCTCCTGATAGGGGCAAGGCTAAACTTCATCCACCTAGCCAAAAAGACCCCTCTCATGGTCAGCCAAAGCCGGCCAATGAGTACTAGGTGAGAGGCTCTCCAAAAGAGAGACCACCCAGGTTCAGAGGAGGAAGGAACCTGATGGCCACACATCCCTGCCCTAGACTCCAGAGTAGGCCCGAGGACCCACACCCTCCATCTTAGGGACAAGAGAAACAGACAAAAAGTGCAAAGTGACAAAATGTAAGAGATTTTTTTTTTTTTTTTTTTATAAATAGTGAAGGTGCAACTGCACTGGCTAGGCCTTGAGGCCCAGTAACAAAAATTGCCCAGGACTTCCCCAAAATGCATAGCCCATAGAGGCGCTGTGCAGGAAAAACCAAAGTGATGCGGCCATATGCCTTTTCACACTGTGGGGTTCCCAAACCCAAATGTTATTAAGAGCACCCCTGGGGTGAATAACACCCAGGGGGCACAGACACTGCAGATCCTCTGCCTTCCCAGCCTATGGCCAGACAAGGTAGACCCATTCAAATCAGGAGGAACTGGGCCTCTACAGTCTTCCCAAGGGAATTACTCCCATGCCTTGGTTTCTGTTCCAGTTGGTACTAGCCTCCAGAGCCCCCATCATACCAGCAGGGACTCTACACAGCCTGCTATTCCTGCCAAAAGACCAGAAAAGTGGCATAGCACCCCTACTGGACACTGATAACAGATACTACACTTGATCTTAGCCAAAAGGTCTATGGGTTCAGGCGCTGCAGATCTCCTATAATCTAGAGATCATTTACATCTTGTAAAATGCTGAGGCATTTGGTGGTGTGAGGCATTTGGTGGTGTGAGGCATTTGGTGGTGTGAGGCATTTGGTGGTGTGAGGCATTTGGTGGTGTGAGGAATTTGGTGGTGTGAGATAGAGGCACTGAAGGGCACATTTTCATGGTTGAAACATTTATTTAGGACCTTTTAAAAACTTGGAATTTATTCACTTTCATACACTTTGTGGGTTTACAAAATCGTATTATTTTTCACTTTATTTATGCAAATTTGGTTATTGAACATGTAAGATTGTGTATTCATGTGAGGTATTATTGATTTAACAGGGGATTGCACACCTATTTTTTGTATTCAGACCAGTTTTGTGCTTGATCCTGCTGAAACATTTGCTTCACTAAGAGCAAACGATTTTTTTGGTTACTGAGGTACAATTACTTCCCTGTGTACTAGACCCCCTATGCTGCTGGACTCTGTATTATTTGTATAGGATACTATAGAACTATTTAAGCCTATGCAAAGCGAAGACTAAAAAGGCACTAGATCATTCCAATATTAATTAGCTAATTTCTTGTGACAATTCAGTGTTAGTGTAGGAGCCACCGCAACAGAATGTTAACCATACCTTGGGAACCCTGTTCCTTTAAACCGACAATCTGGCTTTTCTGCACACAGACACCCCCCTTGATGATCCGCAACCCGTTATCCTCCTGTGTACAAGGCTGTCAGAGCTAACAAAGACAATCTAGCTGTACACAGTGAAGCTCATCTATGACAAAGCAGGAACAAAATAAAGAGTACCAGGAGATGCATTACACTCAAAGATAACACAAACCCCTGGGAGGGAGCCAGCGGGGAAGAAGAACACATGTCCACAGTAATGTAATGACTGTAACTTGACAAAGAAAAAACATCTAGCAGTGATCTCCTCTGCTATATTATAAGCAAAATGCCAGAACTGACACTGATAACTAAAGAAACCATTTTGGACGACAAGGTCAGGGCCGGCAAGCAGCTGTATATCAATGTGTTAAAGAGGTTAGGGATGCACTGGGTTCGCTTATAACCCAGCTACCCCAGAGTGACATTAATATCATAAAATCCACTAAACTGTCTTTATGGTCTATCATTGCCATTTTTCATTAGTCTGCAATGCTCGGCTCTCCATAAAAATACATTGCAAATATGTTCTACACAAATGGTATATACTAGGATACTGAAATATTGAAATTGTGTGACAAATACCTAGCTGACAAACCTTATGTACACTAAATGTGTTGAAAATTATTCTCATAACCACTTATGAATATCAAAAGACTGGGATGGAAGGTGCGATCAAGCAATGATTACACGTTAAGACAATTTTTAAAGCTTTGCTGCGAAGGTTTGAACTCTGGCTTGGGCTGTGAGCATCCAGGGTGGCCATAGACACTGGGCCATTTTCTTTAAAAAAAATCAGTTTATGCGAAGCTGAGATCAAGTTAATAAAGCCATTAGGTAGATAGGCATGTTATATACTTTCTTTGTGATTCAGCACATAACATACACCAGTAAGCAGTGTTGTAGATAGAGATTTAAAATTAATCTTTGACAGCCAATGCCACTACCTTGGCAGAATTTAATGGAAGTACACCATGCAAAGTAAAACCATGATTAATTACATAGTACATTAAAGTGGCAGTTTTGACCCCCCCCCCCCTCCTCCCTAATGCCCAGCAGTTAATGGACTTCTTAAACTGCACAGCTTCCAATGTAATTCCTCTACACCCAGCCTCCAAACTAGACAGTGATTCAGCATCACCACCACTGCCTAGTGAGCTTACTCATGAAGCAGTTTTGCTAAACCAGGGATCTTACAGGTGTATCACAAGACTGGCTGGCCATTGTGACAAATCGTTTTGCAGGTGAACCATACAAGTAGTAAACATTTATGCATTTGAATCATACAAGTAGTAAATTTGCCTAGAGTTACACTTTAACTCCAGAGCCAAGGACAGTTTAGCAGTGCTCATAGAGAAGCCTCAAATGCAGCCATTCTCAACCAGGGTTCCATGGAACTCTAGGTTTCCTCCAGATGTTGGTAAGGTGATTCTTGAGCAATGAGCATTGAGCAATTTCTGCTCTCAGATAAGTAACCACTGAAGACAATGATCTTTTTAGCCATTAGTAAGGGGGTGGTCGTCCCACTGACCTCTAATGTAAAGAGCTTTCTTGCCGCAGGCCATCACAATAGGGCTCCATAAGTTGTAGATATACAGATATTAAAGACTGGAAAGTTATTTCAAGGGTTATTCCATGTTAAAAAGGTTGAGAATGGCTGCTAAAAAAAAATGCATTCAGTGTTGCCTGCAACATTCTCTGTTGGTTATGTCAGAGATGCAGTTGTATAGACTTCATTTAATTTCAAAAGATAAACTATAAGGACTGGATTTAGTACTAAACAATTATGGGAAGATGGCGACTTTAGACTTACTTTTGGCTTTTTCATTCTTCCTTGATGGTCTCCACCGTATACAGGACTTGTGTTCATCAAGGTAGTAATACCGAACTAGACCTTTGGAACTACCTCGTAGTTTGATCATTTGGGTCCCGGCTTGCATAGAACTCATACATCTTTCCACTGCAAGAAAAAATAAAAGCAGTTTTACTATACAGTTCCAAGAAGCAAAAGTAACAAGCAAGCCTGAGACATTGTAAGGCTACAAGTTCTCTACCAGTCTCCAGCTGGCCCTCAGAGTTACAAAACTACAACGTCACTGTTTGTCCGTGTCTGCTATAACTGGTTGTATACTTGGATGGCAGTAAGAATATTTATATAAAATCAAAAAACTTAAAGTATGCGTAGGGATAACCATCTTTTTTTTGTTTTTAGTTTTGAATAGAGTGGGCAAAGGACTAGACCATTTATTGAGGTTTTTATTACTGCCTGTGGGAGATTCACCTCTGTTTGTACCGGTTCCGAGTACGGAGTTGCCACTAGAACAAGAGGTGAGAGATAATCTTCAGAACAACTGTCTAAAAGGGTAGTTCTCCTCAATTTGGGAGATTTCCTCCAACTTCCTGTTGTGTGTCTGGGACAGGGAGTAAAGAGAAATTTCCCCAAAGGACATCTAAACAGCAGAAAAAATAACCTCACAAGAATTTAACCCTTTCCTACTTTAATCAAAAACAAACAATTTTTTTTTTTTACACTTTAAAATGTCAGAATGTAAAAGGAGTATAAGTGTCAAGAAAGTGGCACAAAGGCTAATAAGGAATATGTTCAAGAGGCATCTCATAAATCTGATGAGAGGACAAAGGATTTTTGTTTTGTGTTTTAGCAAGAACTGAGCTTTTCAAATATCTTTTTATATCCCTTTATTATCCTGCTCGGGCCATAGTAATTTTAGTGCATAATAAATACAATATTTGGTGTTAATCAACATATACAATACTTAGGTAAATAGTGAAATCAGAAATCAACTAGATGCAAATTTATGCCCAGGCCCAAGAAGAATCTCTGTGTGTAGATGTATGAAAACACAGTTTTTTTTGTGCCAATTCCTTAGTGGGTTGCAGAGGATTCACAGCTTGGTAAACAGTTGAGCACTTGGCTTAGAACTTCATGTATCAGAGCCAATGCAGTGTGGCTGTAACGCAAAGGTAGAGACGTCTCTCGGAATGTCTCTAAGCAACATCTCAGCAAAACCAGCAGGAAGGTAGAATATAATAAATGTTTCAGCCCCTATGGGATTCAGATCATAATTTGTAATATTGAAAAAAAAGGTATAAATTCATAAAAAAATTTAACATATTCCTAATGACGGCAGACTACAGAATACACCAAGCTTAACAGCAAGTCACAAAGCAGAGAGGGCCACTGGTACACAACATTAGCATTTCTTATGTCGATTTTTGAGTCACAATGAAACAAAATATCTCTCGTTACAGTTTCTGTTCAAGATATGTTTGTGAAGGACCATCCATCTACTACTAGTGGTGTATTTGGCATTATTCTGCTGCAATTAGAACTCATACATTTTACAAGCATAACATAGGACCCATGAGGGTTCCACAGCTGAAAGAAAAACATAAGAAAGCTGGACTGGAATTTGCCAAAATGCATGTTTACAAACTAAAATGCTTCCCGGTGAATGCCTTTTGGACAGCTCTGTTCACACTTCACAGATAAAAAAAATAGTTTTCACAGAAAAGAACACAGTTTCTACTGTGTAACATGGGAGGGGGCTCAGTTATGTTTTGAGCTTGCTTTGTTGCATCTGGCATGGGGTGACTTGAACCTGTGCATCACACAAGGAAATATCAAATCTATTAAGATGTTCTGTTAAGAAACATACTTCCCAGTATCAGAAAGCTCTGCCTCAGTCACAGGTCCTCCAACATGGTGGTGACCCAAAACACATCTAAAAAGCATCAAAGTATGGCTAAGAACAAAACATTGGACTATTCTGAAGGGCCTTCTATGAGCCCTGATCTAAATCCCACCAAACATTCAGTGTATGGAAATAGTTGAGTCTGAAGAGGGCACCACTTAAGACAGATGGAGCAGATTGCTCAAGAAGAACTTCCAAACTACCTGTTGGCAGGTGAAGAAGTCTCATTCAATGCTACAGAAATCTCCTATTTGCAGTGATTGCCTCTAATGGTTAGTCAGCAAAATATTAGGCAAAGGGTCCCATCATCTTTGTCCATGACATTTCCATTGTTTTAAAAATTCAAAATATTCTGTCAAATCATGACTCAAAAACAAGGTCTGATTTTTATTAAAAGAGAAGAAGTATGGCCAAAGATCCTCTTCTGGGTCACAGGAATGCACTGCATGTCAGCAAACATTACATAGCCGCTCAGGAACAATCCTGATTGACAGTTGTTTCTGCCTCTCATCTTGTGGTGGATTGCCGAAGCCAGCTGTGCCCGCCCCCTCTCCAGCCGCTTTCCAGTGAGCACTGGAGGTGCAGAGTGAACAGTGGTGACTGAACGTCACCACTCTCCACTCCAAGTTGACTCAGAACTGAGCCATTGCTCAGTTCTTGGACTTAAAGCTGGCGTGGGACAGTTACAGAATTACACAGATGCTGCAGCATAGAGGCAAGTGTGAAGGTTTTTTTTTTTCTTCAATTCCCATACTTTTCCTTTAAATATGCAATAATATACATTCTTTTTGTCTGTTTAATGTTATTTCAGAGAAACTAGTGGATTCTTCCCATTTCCTGAAAGGGCACAAATAAATATGTCCTTGGATTAAGATATATACACTCACCGGACACCTTTTTTTTTTTTTTTAGGTAGCGGGTTGGACCCCCCCTTTTGCCTTCAGAACTGCCTTAGCTCTTAGATTCAACAAGGTGTTGGTCCATAGTGACATAATAGCATCATGCAGTTGCTACAGATTTCTCGGCTGCACATCCATGATGTGAATCTCCCGTTCCACCACATTCCAAAAATGCTCTATTGGATTGAGATCTGGGGACTGTTGAGGCCATTGGAGTACAGTGACCTCATTGTCATGTTCAAGAAACCAGTTTCAAATGATTTGAGCTTTGTGACATGGTGCATTATCCTGCTGGAAGTCGCCATCAGAAGATGGGTACACTGTAGTCATAAAGGGATGACCATGGTCAGCAACAATACTCAGGTAGGCCGTGGTGTTTAAAATGATGCTCAATTGGTACTAAGGGACCCAAAGTGTGCCAAAAAAATATCCCCACACCATTACACCACCACTATCAGCCTGAACTGTTGATACAAGGCAGGATGGATCCATGCTTTCATGTTTACGCTGAATTCTGACCCTTGCATCTCAAACCAGTCTGCCCATTCTCCTCTGACCCCTGACACCAACAAGGGGTTTTCGTCCACACAACTGCCATTCACTGAATATTTTCTCTTATTAGGACCATTTTCTGTAAACCCTAGAGATGGTGCGCTTGAAAATCCTAGGTGGTCAGCAGTTTTTGAAATACTCAGACCAGCCAGTCTGGCACCAACAATCATGCCACATTCAAAGTCACTTAAAGCCCCATTCTTCCCCATTCTGATGCTCCGATTGAACTTTAAAGTCGTCTTCACCACGTCTAGATGCCTAAATGCATTGAGTTGTTACCATGTGTTTGGCCCATTAGCAATTTTTGGTATTCCCAAGCAAGTGTACATAAAGAGGAAGTAAACCCTAAATGGGTTTACTTCATCTTTGTTTCCCTGCAAAGGTAAAGCATAATGGACTACTATGTATCGCATAGTAGTCCATTATGTGTCACTTACCTGACACAGGAGACCGCAAAGTCACTGATGTCCCCTTGTGTACGGCGCCTCCATCTTCTTGGTGGGTCTCGCGGCTCCGTCACTGTCATTCGATGGCGCCACAATGACATCATATCGCCGCTGAGATCGGCTTTCTCAGTGCGCCTGCGTGCCGCTGTCTATGACGCATGCGCCGTAGACAGTGGTGCCTGTCTTTTGGCAAATATCTCCTAAACCGTGTAGGTTTAGGAGATATTGCTTTGACCTACAGGTAAGCCTTAATCTAGGCTTACCTGTAGGTCCAAGTGGTTTGTAAGGGTGGCCAGTAAAGTGGCCGGTGGCGAGTGTGTGTGTATATATATATATATATATATATATATATATATATATATATATATATATATATATATATCTATATATCATTATATATCAAATCATAGTTCATCATACCAAACAGCATGTTGCCAATGTGATACTGCTAAACTTACGGTAACGCTGACCCTGGTCTTTTAGTGTTTTCAACAGCATTCATCAACAGTTTATACAGCTTTATATTATTTATTTATACAGACAGGGGCCTGGGACGAGGGCAGATTGCTTTTATACAAGTAATCATTTTTTGTGATTGAAAGCTGGTTAAAATTGCTAGAAAATTGCTGCCAGTGTAAGCAGGGGTTTACAGAATTGAACCCCTACTCCCCTTGGTCCTGGTTTCTATTGCATATGCTGCATCCTCCCCTCTACTACTGGACAGATGCACAATTCTAGCACAAAGTCTCAGGAAATTTGCTCTGCATTCTAATTCATAGAAGCTAGAAAACCACATGCAGTAACCTTAGTAAGATAAATGTAAAGCTACACTGACACAATATCAATGCTCCTTTATAACCTTGCAATGTTCTGTCCCCTGCCATGTGGTTTATATGACATGCCATCAGGAAGTCAAAAGACAAAAACATTAATCTTATAAAATGTACAGGACAAGGATGGGGAAATAAATTGGTTCAATATATGTCAAAAAAGCCCCAGATATCCTCTACATTCTCTTTTGAATTACGGTGAAAGTGCCCTGCATACCACATGGAATTAATTTCTATGAAATACAGAAGACTTCTTTTCAGAATCTTAATCGGCTCGATTTCCTCTAATGTAGGAGGTCATTTTTAAGTATCTGTACTGGGAAATTCAAGACCAAAATAGATCAGAATATACTACATTTACACTCCAGTTAAAAAGGTCCATTTGACCTCACAGTATCTATTAATTATCATTCTAGCCTTACTTCTCTGTAGCGGTCTATTCTTTTTGTTATTAGTATCCTTTCATAATAAGCCCTGAATAGAAGCCTACTACAATACAGGGAAGTGCATTTTCTGGTTCGGAGCCTTACCCTGCTGAGGTCTCGGTTTGGGAAGTTGCATAGGACAGGTTTTAAAGAGACCGCAGTCCTGCTCAGAAGCACTGTAAGAGACCTATTGATTTTGTAAATTTAGTTTGACTCTTTCTGTAATCAGGGTAGCAGAAATGATTTGGTCTATTCTGTTCAGAGTTTCACAGACTGAGTTTGATTGCTCCCCCCTGCATCTAGAAGAAGTTTCTAGAGCTTATAGAGGGAGAATTAAAATATAAATAACTAGTCTAAAATATTGATCAGGGCCTAGCCAATCGCTAAAGAGGTGTGCCTAGACAGTGTGTGGGGAGCTGATTAATAGTCTGAAGCCCTGGAGAGACTGTCTTTCCCCAGCAAGGAGAGTTCCAAGCTTCAGTGGGCTATTGCCCCTGAGGCAGGCTGTGGACTGTTTTGCTATTCCGCGAGGGCTCAGGTGGGGTAAAATGAATGCAGACTCTGCCACTTCAGGAATAGTTGGGACCTGAAATAGATCTGGAACAGACTGCAGGACTTCATCAAAGACAACTGTTCTAGAGAAGGATTAGGTCACTCACTGGATTGTGGCTGGAGGAAGCTGGAAGGTGGCGGCTGTCCTGGGGACTTGTGAGTAATGACCCTGAATTGATTCCTTGTGACTGTATGCTTTTGGTATATAAGTGCCACTCGTAGCTTGGACTGAGACAGCTCTCATAGGGCTTCAGATACTGTCCATTCCCTGTCCTCGGCAGTGTCCCAGACTGTGAGCCTATAGAAGAGTGCCCTCCTGTACTTTGCAGTGTTTCTGACATTGCACTGGGTACCAATAGCTGTGCAGTGGTCAAGGTAACAAGATGCCAAAGAGACTTGGTGCACAGTCCCCAGCTGCGAGGCCTAATCGGATATTCCCAGTTGCTTAGGGATTAGACTGTCCTCCAGTTGCAAAGTACTAAACATTTTGGAGCATCCCATGCCCTAATCCCTCTCCTGTTACAAGTTTTATCAGAAATAAATCACGAAAAGACAACCCCTAGATGGTTTATTGGAGCTGAAGTGAATGGACTGTTGCCTTGGTGTCTGGTGGCCTCTGTACTGTTTGGGGGAGAACTAGAAAAAAAACAATGGCCACTGTGGGGGTAGAACTACGATTCATTGTGGAACGGGTTATGTGAAACTTGGATATAAGACTAATTAAGCTAATGTATCCCAAAAGACTTGTTTCTGAACGTGAAAGGGGTCATCTTTAGCCTTCCTTCACTAGATAGAAAGACACAAACCTGAATGTACCCATTGGAGAGACAGGAAACTTGATATGTATATGCATGTTACATGTCATGACTGTCCAAGTAGTTATGTGAAGAACACCAAAAGGAACAGGATTCACATTTTTTTTTTATGGAGTGCAAAAGAGTCAGTGCTTCCTTCATGACCAAAACAATGCTTCTTCCCAACAGTTGGTTATGATCTTTGACCAATGAAATCCGTAGAATTGACATTTGTACTAATTAAAATGGAACTTTAGAAGCAAACGTTTTTTTGGCTGTTTTTGCTTTATCCTCACCACTTCGGATACCGAATGCCTCATTTATCTTTGGCACATATGGAGCAAGAGTAGCCTAAAAATACCTACTCACTCTAAAGTATTAACAAGTAAAATCTTCTAGTATTGGTGCCACCAAACCTGGTCCCTTGGGAGTCTCCACATAGTAAAGCACGGAGGAGGATGACTGATCTGAGTTATGTTCATGCTCTAGGTCTAAGTAAATCAAATGCACTTTTGAACTTCAGCTAAAATGATTTCACAATGGGAAGTGCTAGCTACTTGTTCAGTAAACAATTTCACTAGCAATCAGGAGTCATGTCCGAAACCCATTTCATGCTTGTATTAATGGACCTGCAGACAGTTTCAATGCAGACTTCAGCTAGCACTAGACTTGCATTTTTTTACTCATTATCAAATGTTTTTGTTATGTATTTTAAGCTCAATTGTAGGTCTAAGTAAATCAAATGCACTTTTGAACTTCAGCTAAAATGATTTCACAATGGGAAGTGCTAGCTACTTGTTCAGTAAACAATTTCACTAGCAATCAGGAGTCATGTCCGAAACCCATTTCATGCTTGTATTAATGGACCTGCAGACAGTTTCAATGCAGACTTCAGCTAGCACTAGACTTGCATTTTTTTACTCATTATCAAATGTTTTTGTTATGTATTTTAAGCTCAATTGTATATAATTTTTCTTCCTTTTATGTTAAAAGCCAACATTCCCATTGCTTGGAATCCCAGTGGAAAATCTAAAATATGCATTTTAGTCCATTACCGTTTCATACCATGGGCTGTACACATTAAAAACAGAAAAAAAAATACAGCAGGACTTTTCTTTTTTAATTTCTCTTAAAAACTGAGTGGAGTTTAGTGATGAAGAGTACCAAGTACGAAAAACAATAATTTTACTGAAATATGCAGCTGCTCCAAGCTACATTAAAGGGAAGTGGGCGGCAGCTAAAACATCAGTCCAATTTGCACATCAAGCATACATCAACTCCATTAATACAAAAAAAGAAAAGGCAGCTCAGGAGAATACAGAGATGTCACATTTAATGACTTTTTTAAAGTGCTACATGGTTCTGACAGGGAGAGCATGTCCCAGAAATGGATATATAATAGCGTACTCAGGGTCACTTTAGTATGCCTTACAGCTATCTTCAATTTTGCCAATGCAGGGCGAACTAAAAAGTCCTCTTAAAGTGTATTTTTCATTGTGAAAAAAAAAAAAAAAAAAAAAAAAACTGCTGGTGATCTCTGTATATTTAAAGGATTTCAAAAACCGCTATTGCAGATTCCTATATTTTTCCAAAGAAATAGCAGTTTGGTTCACTATACCCCTTCCAGACTGATTCCTGAAGTGGCAGAGTCGGTGTTCAGTTTAACCACCTGAGCGAATTTCTGTGCTCTATTGAGGAAAGCTGCAGGGTCTGTAAGCCTTTAGTAGACAAGCCTAAAGCCTCGTACACACGATCAGATTTTCCGACGGGAATTGTGTGTTGACAGACTGTTGGCCTAAAATCCGACCGTTTGTACGCTCCATCGGACAATTGTTGTTGGATATTCTGCGGACAAATGTTGGATG
Source organism: Lithobates sylvaticus (assembly GCA_028564925.1). Classification (NCBI taxonomy): domain Eukaryota; kingdom Metazoa; phylum Chordata; class Amphibia; order Anura; family Ranidae; genus Lithobates; species Lithobates sylvaticus. Next base: position 149,804,958 of record CM053035.1, on the reverse strand, counting down.
GCAGGCTTATACATTTTTTTGCGGACAACGGTCTGTTGTCAGATTTTCCGATTGTGTGTACACAAGTCTGTCAGACAAAAGTCCAAAGTACAAACATGCATAGTCGGAATCAATGCTCAAACGCAATATTAGCAGAAGGTGCCCAAAGGGTGGCGCTAGAGCTGCACGATTCTGGCTAAAGTGAGAATCACAATTTTTTTGCTTAGAATAAAAAGATGACGATTCTTTCACAATTCTCGTAACATAAAGTCTTTCACATTATACAAAAAAAATAAATAAATGGGCTAACCATTCTGGTTAGTGTTTGTTTGTGTAAAATCAATCTGTATATGCAGTAAAGCATGCTTGTTATACACACTGTGGAATCTAAGGGGTTAATCCTCTGCATTGTGCAAAAAGGCTGTTTGATTCCATCTTCTCTGATCCTCCCCAATCCATCGTCTGATAGAGCCTTAGGTGCAAGCTGCACATGCTCAGCTTGGTGTATATTGCTAGAGAGTTATTTTTTTCTTTGGAGAGTGCATGTGATCAGCACAGGGCCAATCAGCACTGTCCAGACAGAGCATCAGGGGTCCTGTAGTCTCATTCAGAGCAGAATAAAAACACCTCCTACAAAGAACCCCCCAAACCACTTTTGATATTTGAGAGCTGTGTGAATGAATAAACTACAAAGTCCTGTCTGCCATACTTCTCAATAGAACACAGGTGTGGTAATCACTGTATTCATAGTACATTGACGCTTCCTCCAGCTCTCTAACTGAAAGTCTGTAACCTGGTAATTACATAGAGCTGAAGGAAGAGTCTGCAGGAGCCTGGCATTGCACCCGCCATTCGCGGATGGTCATTGCAATGCTTTACAAAATAAATACATATACACATTTTTTCCCTATAAATAGAAGTGCAATTATTATGTTTGTAAAAGGTGAACTTAGCCTTTAAGCAGCATTACAGCCTTATGCATCAGGGGTAATGTTGCAGTTACAGATATAAAATTGGGGACAACGCACAGGTCTAGATCTCCCAAACTACATATATAAATATAAAAAAAGTGTAAAGGTTAAAAAACATACATTACATAAGGACCTTTGAATTTAAGCTGGAGCCTAAATACCCCATATGGAATGGGGCGTACCTATTCTGAATTTTTCAAATTCAGCATAATTCCATAAGACGGGTACTGCAGAAGATGGGGGAATTTGTCCAAATTAATTTTATTAACTAGGCTCCCTGAACCTTTTCCAACGTTCTATAGGCATAATATGCAGGATAATTAGGAGTTCCTAGTCCAATGCTATTAGAGACATTGACATGGTACACAACACATTGAAACTGGCATCCTTTCCCTTCATCTACAGCGTACAACTCACAATGGAGGAGACACCATATGGCTGGTTTCTCGATTCACGCCAGATAAGCTAGGTAGACAGGTAGCATCTGCAACGCTTTCAGGAGTTAAAACAAGTTAAGAGTTATGAGGCATTAAGAAGAAATAATAAGGTAAAACAGCAGAAGGTTATTAAAATCCTATTCTGGGATCTTTCCCCAAGCCAGCTGTTGAAAGAATAGCGTTCGTCTCAAAAGACTGATTCAGAATGATTCTCGCTTCTTTCACCATGCCAAACTATACTAAGATTTACTAGAACTTTCTTAACACCTAAGCAAGCAAGAAATTATACTTCATTCGTTTTACAGTGTGGGAAGCTGGAATGAGAGAAAATTGTTCTGTTCAGGAGCCAAATTAGGGCAGTTACAATAAAGAGGCAATAGCCTCAGCCAGCCAGTATATGTCCCGTAAAGGCAAGCAATGACTGCAGAAAATTTAAAGTCCCCACATTTTAGACCAACACTTAGGTCTGAGTTGGAGTTTATACACCTTTCAGGAGAATCAATGACATGACGGTAGGTGGTCATAAAAGTGTTGGAGCAAGAAGTGATAAGAGATATCTCCAGTGGGGACAGAGATTACAACAAAACAGGGAAGGGCTAGAACCTCTGCCACTGTCTAAACCTGTAGATAGAGGTGAAGGTGAAGTTCGTTTAGGTGAAGAGACTATGATGGGACATAATATCCATGGCAAGGCTGGTCCTAATACACAAGAGGGGACATTTTGGTCAAGTCCACAAAAAGAAGATTGGAGCACTGCGCAGCTTCTTAGGAGTCCAATGGAAAATATTTAGTTTCCTCATCTCAATGTGTTTCTAGATGCCTCCTTCATGGGTTACAAAGTTTAGTATTTAAATTTAGCTTTGTCACCATGTCTATACAGTTCTCTAGAAAGGGGATCCCCAGCCCCTGTGCCATCTTGCAGTTTCTGCATAGGTATGGTGACAAAGCTCCTTAAAGTGGGAGTAAACTCCCATGGTTGATATCTAGCCTATATTAACCACTTCCGCCCCGGAAGATTTGGCTGCTCAATGACCAGGCCATTTTTTGCGATTCGGCACTGCGTCGCTTTAACTGACAATTGCGTGGTCGTGCGACGCTGTACCCGATCAAAATTGACATCCTTTTTTTTCCTACAAATAGAGCTTTCTTTTGGTGTCATTTGATCGCCTCTGCGGTTTTCATTTTTTGCGCTATAAACAAAAAATAGCGACAATTTTGACAAACACAAAGGGGTTTATTTACGAAAGGCAAATCCACTTTGCACTGCAAGTGCACTTGAAAGTACACTTGGAAGTGCAGTCGCTCTAAATCTAAGGGGTAGATCTGAAATGAGTGGAAGCTCTGCTGATTTTACCCAATCATGTGCAAGCTAAAATGCTGTTTTTTATTTTCCTTGCATGTCCCCTCGGATCTACAGCGAATTTACTTCCAAGTATACTTTCAAGTGCACTTGCAGTGCAAAGTGGATTTTTCTTTAGTAAATAACCCCCAATATCTTTTAATTTTTGCTATAACAAATATTCCATTATATTTTTATATTCCTCAGTTTAGGCGGATATGTATTCTTCTACATTATTTTGTTAAAAAAAAAAATAAAAAATTGCACTAAGCGTATATTGATAGGTTTGTGCAAAAGTTATAGCCTCTACAAAAAATAGGGGATAGATTTATGGCATTTTTATTTTTAGTTTTCCTTTACTAGTAATGTCGGCGATCTGTGATTTTTATCGGGACTGCGATATTGCGGCAGACAAATTGGACACTTTTGACACATTTTTGTGACCATTGACAATTATACAGCGATCAGTGGTATAAAAATGCACTGATTACTGTATAAATGTCATTGGCAGGGAAGGGGTTAACTGTGTTATAACCAGGGGGGGGGGGGGGGGGAGAGACAGTAGGGCAGTGGAAAGTTTCAGTATAGCAGGAGGAATCTGTGCTGCACGGGGCGATTAGGGTGTGCCCAGGCACATCCAGCACACCCTGTGCATACGCGCCTATGGGTCCCAATCAATCAACAGTTTAAAAAAATATATATATAATTTACCTGAAGCAAAATTCTAAGCATCTGACTGCTAAAATTTGTATCTTGTGGTCTCCCATTTCATAGGAATATATGTGAATTGGCTGCATTTTTTAATTTCAGCTGTCATTTTATAAAAACGGTGACCTCTCATTTATATAGCTTGTTCTTATTTTGGCTGTGGTTTTCAGTCTTGCTCTAAATGGTCAGTTTATAGCCTCAGATTTCTGTGTATTAACCAGGGTTTTATATGAAATACACTGCTTGTGGCTGGTATAGATGTACGTTTATTGTTTTAACTTTTAATACCGCAAGATGAAAAATATCTAGAATTGTTTTACTAAACTCTACATTAATCCTTAAATTACTTTGTTGTTTCATAAGCCATTCAAAAGCCGCATTATAGTGGGAAGAACAATAAAAAAGGGAAAAAAGTCAAATCAATTGAGTGAAAATGCTTTGCCAGGTAACATATGCTCCACATTTTTACAGCTTGTTTTTGCTTTGTAAATTTATGTCTGCGATGTTTATTAGCATGCAGCATGATATTGATGTGCAGAGAGCTAGCGGGGAGCACAAAGCTTATCATTTGTCATGCCAAATTTATGCAATAACATTTCAATTATTTTGTACAATACAAAACTACTGTTTCAAGGGCAACACACAAATATTACAAAAAAATATTATATAAAAAAAAAAAAAAGCATAATAATGCCACAGGGAAAGAAAACCCAAAGCATATGCAAACCTAATCACTAAAATCGAGTTAGTTTTAGTTTTAAAGCAGAACTATAGGCAAAACTTTTTTTCTCATTTTGGATAGAGTAAGGGAGGGTTACAACTCCATCAGTTTGTTTTTACATTTTTTGCCATCTGTGCCCCATTGGGGAGATTTACCTTCACTTTCCATCCCATAGCCAAACAGGAAGTGAGGAAATCCTTGAGAATTAGGAGAGTCTGATTGGTTAAAGTGCCTTGCAAAAATATTCACCCCCCTTGGCTTTTTACCGATTTTGTTACTTTACAGCCTTTAGTTTAATGTTTTTTTAATCTGAATTATATGTGATGGATTGGAACACAATAGTCTAAGTTAGTGAACTAAAATTAGAAAAATATATACATAAAAATATTTTTTTAGAAATAAAAAACTGATAATTGGCATGTACGTATGTATTCACCCCCTTTGTTATGAAGCCCATAAAAAGCTCTTGTGCAACCAATTAACTTCAGAAGTCACATAATTAGTGAAATGATGTCCGCCTGTGTGCAATCCAAGTGTCACATGATCTGTCTGTCATTACATATACACACCTTTTTGAAAGGCCCCAGAGGCTGCAACACGAGCAAACACTGCCATGAAGACCAAGGAATTCTCCAAACAAGTATGGGACAATGTGGTTGAGAAGTACAAGTCAGGGTTAGGTTATAAAAAAAAAAAATCCAAATCTTTGATGATCCCTAGGAGCACCATCAAATCTATCATAACCAAATGGAAAGAACATGGCACAACAGCAAACCTGCCAAGAGACGGCCACACACCAAAACTCATGGACCGGGCAAGGAGGGCATTAATCAGGGAGGCAGCACAGGGACCTAAGGTAACCCCGGAGGAGCTGCAGAGTTCCACAGCAGAGACTGGAGTATCTGTACATAGGACGACAATAAGCCGTACAATCCATAGAGTTGGGCTTTTTGGCAGAGTGGCCAGAAGAAAGCCATTACTTTCAGCTAAAAACAAAATGGCCCATTTTGAGTTTGCGAAAAGGCATGTGGGACACTCCCAAAATGTATGGAGGAAGGTGCTCTGGACTGATGAGACCTAAATTTAACTTTTTTGCCAAAGAAAACGCTATGTCTGGCACAAACCCAACACATCACATCACCCAAAGAACACCATCCCCACAGTGAAACGTGGTGGTGGCAGCATCATGCTGTGGGGAAACTGGTCAGAGTTAAGGGAATGATGGATGGTGCTAAATACAGGGATATTCTTGAGCAAAACCTGTACCTCTCTGTGTGTGATTTGAGGCTAGGATGGAGGTTCACCTTCCAGCAGGACAATGACCCCAAACACACTGCTAAAGCAACACTTGAGTGGTTTAAAAGGAAACATCTAAATGTGTTGGAATGGCTTAGTCAAAGCCCAGACCTCAATCAAATAGAAAATCTGTGGTCAGACTTAAAGATTGCTGTTCACAAGCGCAAACCACCTAACTTGAAGGAGCTGGAACAGTTTTGCAAAGAGGAATGGGCAAAAATCCCAGTGCCAAGATGTGGCAAGCTCATAGAGGACTTATCCAAAGCGACTGGGAGCTGTGATAGTCGCAAAAGGTGGCTCTTCAAAGTATTGACTTTATGGGGGGGGGGGGGGGGTGAATAGTTATGCACATTGACTTTTTCTGTTACTTTGTCCCATTTGTTGTTTGCTTCACAATAATAAAAAAAAAAAAAATCTTCAAAAGTTGTGGGCATGTTGTGTAAATTAAATGATGCAAATCCTCAAACAATCCATGTAAATTACAGGTTGTGAGGCAACAAAACACGAAAAATGCCAAGGGGGGTGAATACATTTGCAAGGCACTGTACATTGCACAGCTGCATCAGATTCTGTGAGCACCAGTTTTAGTTAATCTCTAAACGTCATGACTTCGATAGGGAAACTGTGATTCTGCGTTAATCTTTATCAACACGCACTGTCTATGATGTATAGACCATGCTGACTGTATATACCATTGGACAATGTGAACTGTGTCATTGTTAATTGTTGCAACTATTTTTTTCAATAAAAAACCTTTCTGTTAAAAAAAAAACGTCATGGCTTCCAATGGTATGATTATTCAGCTCTCCATTAAAATATTAGAAGAAGAGCTGGGAAAAAATATCACCCAACACACCAGAAGACTGCCCAATTGACTGCAGAGAACATTTGTATAAAATTACTTTCTTCCAATTATGGGACTCTTAGGAAAACTGATTTCTGTTTTATCTTAACTTTTTAATTTTATTTGTGAAAATGATTGGACATGGATAAGAAAAATGACTACCGCCGTTAAACTGGTTGTCATTTTCATGTACAGTTAAAAAAAAGGTATATTAAGCCGTTTTATTTATTTTATTATGGCATAGTAGAACACACATAAATCCCCGCTTCCATCTCCCTTCTATAGTTACATGCTCACATACACAAGGACTAGTTTGGTTAGAAGATAATTAACTCACCAGTGAGAATTCAGAATGTGGGAAGAAATCAGAACACAAATTGAAAACCCAAGCAAGCATGCAAAGAACAGCTCCATGCAAAGAGCGTCTCTGGTGAGCATTAAACCAAATATGATAAGCTTAGAGCACTCTAATCTGTACGTGGAATCAGAACAACTGCTGCAGACATTCAATGTTGATTCAACAACAACAGCCCATTACCGATCTGGTGAGATGGAAAAGCCATTTCTATACTGGCATTTGCCAATGTTTCTACGTCTGCTGGATGTGAGGATCAGCGTTCAGGCAAAGCAGGTGTCTGGCCCGAAAGCCCTTTTTAGATGAAATTCTGAGACCAAAACCAAGGCATATGGTCAATGTAGGAGCCCACAGCAGGTTTTTCTACAAGCAAGGCATTTTATAAATGCGTTTAAAACCCTTTGGTTCCCAATTGTGGATAAAGTAAGGATAGGTTAGACCTGTGTTGGGGTGTCTGTGTCCCTGTTGGGAAGAGTTCCTCTCACTTGCTTGTAAAAGGGATCAGGTGGACAAGAAGTAAAAGGGAAAGGTCTTTTCTGGGGACAGAGGCAGCAACCTAACACTTTTTAGTAGATAGTAGTCAGGCTATAACTAGGGATGAGCCGAACACCCCCCCCCCCCCCCGTTCGGCTCGCACCAGAACCCGCGAACGGACCTAAAGTCCGTGCAAGCTTTAGAACCCTATTAGTTATAATGGATGCGAACATTCAAAATCAAAAGTGCCAATTTTAAAGGCTAATATGCATGTTATTGTCATAAAAAGTGTTTGGGGACCTGGGTCCTGCCCCGGGGGACATGTATCAATTCAAATTATTTTTTGTTTAAATCGGCCGTTTTTTCAGGAGCAGTGATTTTAATAATGCTTAAATTGAAACAATAAAAGTGTAATATTCCTTTAAATTTCGTACCTGGGGGGTGTCTATAGTATGCATGTAAAGGGGCGCATGTTTTCTGTGCTTAGAACTGTCCCTGCAAAAAGTGTAATTTTTGCAGGAAAGAAAGCTATTTAAAATCACTTGCGGCTAATGTTAATTGACGGCTCCCGTAACACAGAGAACAGTCATTCATCGAAAGTCATTCATAAAAAAAAAAGTCATTGATAAAAAAAAAAAAAAATAAAAAAAAAAGCGTGGAGGTCCCCCCAAATTCAATAACCAGGCCCTTCAGGTCTGGGATGGATATTAAGGGGGACCCCAGCCAAAAAAAAATGGCGTAGGGTCCCCCTCAAATCCATACCAGACCCTTATCCGAGCACGCGACCTGGCAGGCCGCAGGAAAAAAGAGGGGGGACGAGAGCAGCCCCCCCTCCCACCCGAACCGTACCAGGCCACATGCCCTCAACATTGGGAGGATGCTTTGGGGGTCTGAGACCCCCAAAGCACCTTGTCCCCATGTTGATGAGGACAAGGGCCTCGTCCCCACAACCGTGTCCGGTGGTTGTGGGGGTCTGCGGGCGGGGGGCTTATCGGAATCTGGAAGCCCCATTTAACAAGGGGAGCCTCCCATTGCGAGGAGTGACCCAAGAAGAGACACCGACGCCATGGAAGAAGATGCCGGACGAGAAGGACGAGAAGGCCAGCGCAAGAAGAAGCGTATCGGAGGAAGAAGAAAATGGAAGAAGATGGAAGAAGATGGAAGAAGATGGAAGAAGATGGAAGAAGATGAAGAAACCGAAGGATGAAGAAAGAAGAAGAAAGAAGATTTTAATAAAGGAATTGTCAAAGACCGTCTTCTGTCATTTTTACAATTTTTGACACTTTTTTGGTGAAATGGTAGGGGTACTTTTGTACCCCCTTACCATTTCACACAGGGGGGGCGGGATCTGGGGGTCCCCTTGTTAAAGGGGGCTTCCAGATTCCGAAAAGCCCCCCGCCCGCAGAGCCCCACAACCACCGGGCATGGTTGTGGGGACGAGGCCCTTGTCCTCATCAACATGGGGACAAGGTGCTTTGGGGGTCTGGTTATTGAATTTTTTTTTTTTTGGCTGGGGTCCCCCTTAATATCCATCCCAGACCTGAAGGGCCTGGTTATTGAATTTGGGGGGACCCCCCCACGCTTTTTTTTTTTTTTTTTATCAATGAATGACAGTTCTCTGTGTTACGAGAGCCATCAATTCATTAGCCGCGAGTGCTTTTAAATAGCTTTTTTCCTGGAAAAATGACACTTTTTGCAGGGAAAGTTCTAAGCACAGGAAACCTGCCCCCCTTCACAGGCAACCTATAGACACCCCCCAGATGTGATACTGCAATGCTGTACTAACAGCACGCACACACAAATCCCCAGAAATACAGCACATATTGTCAGCAGTCAGCAACACACTGACACGCTGAACATGGGTTTGAATCGAACACCGGGCCCATCCCTAGCTATAACCTTTTTGCCTTCCTATCCTGATCATCCATTCCCTGCATTGCTTGTCCTGATATCACACAAGTGTCCTGATGTCATTTGGCCGGTACAAAGTGCTGTGGTGCTCCAAGCACCGTCTGATCCTTAAAGTGGTTCTAAAGGTAGAAAGTAATTTTACATTAATGCAAAACCTTCCACTATTTGTGCCCCTTCAACCCCAAACGAACACTTACCCGACACCACTCTCGACCCAGCGCTGTCCCCGCAGGTAGCGCTGCTTTGCTCTCTCTTCCTGCATCAATGGGCTTGGCTTAGAAAAAGGGGAGCCATTGGCTTCGGCTATTAGTCAAATACAGTGAAGAGGGAGTGGGAGCGGGGCCAAGCCACACTATGTCAATAGGTGCACAGAGCCTGGCTCGGGATCAAGCCCACACAAACACCCCTATAGCAAGTGGCTTGCTATGGGTGCACTTGGAGAAAAGGGAGGAGCCTAGAGCACTGGCAGGGTACCCCAGAAGAGGCGGTCAGGACACTGTGCAATACTTTTAAAGGTAAGCATAACAAGTTTTTCATTAACCACTAAAAGGACAAAGCCTCTTTTTTAGATGTGTTTACAAGTTAAAGTTTTTTTTTGCTAGAAAATTACTTAGAACTCCCAAACATTATACACCCTAGAGAATAAAATGGCGGTCGTTGAAATACTTTCTGTCACACCGTATTTGTGCAGCGGTCTTACAAGCACACTTTTTATTGGAAAAAATGTATTCTTTTGACTTAAAAAAAAATAGGACAACAGTACAGTTAGCCCAATTTATTTTTTATATTGTGAAATATAATGTTATGCCGATTAAATTGATACCAAACATGTGACGCTTTCTCGTGGAATGGCGACAAACTTTTACCCTTAAAAATCTCCATAGGCGACGTTTAAAAAAATTCTACAGGTTGCATGTTTTGAGTTACAGAGGAGGTCTAGGGCTAGAATTATTGCTCTACCGATCACGGAAATACCTCACATGTGTGGTTTTAACACTGTTTTCATAAGCGGGCGCCACTTGCATATGGGATGGGGCGCTTTAAAAAAAAAAAAAAAAAAAATGATTATGGCTGAACAAGAGGATACTGGGGTTATAGCAGCTAGCTGCTGCCATAACAACGATATCCTCCTTCAAAGTCAGGATGTATATCGGCGTGCGGCAGTCCGGAAGTGGTTAAAAAAAAAAAAAACACTTTAAAATCACCAAGGAGGGCCCCAAGCAATACAGTTCAGTCCTTTAAAGACAAATAATAGATAAGCTGGTGCTAGATGATCTATTATCATATTCAGTAAACAAAACTGCAGTGTTTATCCTCATGGCACATCACAGGAAGCACCCTCATGACTAACAGAGGACAGACTTAGAAATAGACTTGGGAAACTTAACAATAATAAATCACTGGGACCAGATGGCTTGTACCCGAGGGTACTTGGGGAACTCAGTCAAGTAATTGCTAGACCATTGTTACAAATTTCTACTGACTGGAATGGTACCAGCTGATTGGAGAAAAGCCAATGTAGCACCAATATTTAAAAAAAAAAAGGGCCAAAATACATCCCTGGGATTTACAGACCAGTTAGCCTAACATCAATAGTATGTAAACTCTTGGAGGGGATGATGAGGGACTATATACAAGATTTTAGTAATGAAAACGGTATCATTAGCAGTAATTGGCATGGATTCATGAGGAATCGTTCTTGCTAAACCAATCTATTAGTCTTCTATGAGGAGGTGAGCTGCCATATAGATAAAGGAAGTCCCGTAGACGTGGTGTATCTGGATTTTTCAAAAGCATTTGACACAGTTCCTCATAAACGTTTACTGTACAAAGTAAGGTCCATTGGCATGGACCATAAGGTGAGTACATGGATTGAAAACTGGCTACAAGGGCGAGTTCAGAGGGTGGTGATAAACGGGGGAATACTTGGAATGGTCAGGGGTGGAAAGTGTGGTCCCCCAGGGTTCTGTGCTGGGACCAATTCTGTTCATAAACAACCTGGAGGATGAGGTAAACAGCTCAATCTCTGTATTTGCAGACAATACTAAGCTAAGCAGGGCAATTACTTCTCCGCAGGATGTGGAAACCTTGCAAGAAGATCTGAACAAATTAATGGGGTGGACAACTACATGGCAAATGAGGTTTAATGTAATGTAGAAAAACATAAAATAATGCATTTGGTTGGCAAAAATATGAATGCAATCTATACACTGGGGGGTGAACCTCTGGGGGAATCTAGCTGCTGTTAACAAAGCAAACAGAATATTGGCATGCATTAAAAAAGGGGGATTAACTCCAGAGATAAAGCGATAATTCTCCCACTCTACAAGACACTGGTCCGGCCGCACCTGGAGTATGCTGTCCAGTTCTGGGCACCAGTCCTCAGGAAGAGTGTGCTGGAAATGGAGCGAGTACAAAGAAGGGCAACAAAGCTAATAACTAACATCCTCCAGACCCTTTATGAGGAAAGGTTGCGAGCACTAAACTTATTCTCTTTGGAGAAGAGACGCTTGAGAGGGGATATAGTTTCAAATTTACCAATACCATACTGGTGACCCCACAATAGGGATAAAACTTTTTTGCGGAAGGGAGTTTAAGCACTTCAATAAAAGGCACTTTTGCCCCTTCCTGCCCAGGGCAATTTTCAGCTTTCAGCGTTGTCGCAATTTCAATGACAAGTACGTGATCATGCAACACTGTACCCAAACTACATTTTTATAATTCTCTTCCCACAAATAGAGCTTTCTTTTGGTGGTATTTGATAACCTCTGGGGTCTTTATTTTTTGCTAAGCAAACTAAAAAAACAAACAAAAAAAAAAAAAAAAAAAAAATGAAATTTTGGGGAAAAAAAGTTTTAGTTTCTGTCATAAAATTTAGTTTTCTCCTTCACTGACGGTGCTGATGAGGCGGCACTGATGAGTTGGCACTGATAAGGTGGCACTATTATGTAGAATTGATGAGTACTGATAGGCGGCACTGACTGGCAGCTATTGGGCACCAAATGGCAGCTGATTAGCACATCTGATGGGGCTGTGCTGATAATCAATGTGCTGATGATCAGCTGCCATTGGTCCCCATGGCAAGCGCCGGCATGTTATCCTGCTGGACGCCATATGGGCCTCAGTCAGGATAACAGAACCACTTCCCGGCCAGCAATCTGCTATAGGCCGGGTGGGAAGTGGTTAATCTGGCCAGTCACTAAAATTAGAAGAAGAGAGGTTTAACCTTAAATTGCATAGAGGGTTCTTTAGTGCAAGAGCGGCAAGGATGTAAAATTCCCTTCCACAGGCAGTGAGTTCAGTGGGGGCATCGATCGTTTTTTGAAACTATTAGATAAGCACCTGAACGACCACAACATACAGGGATATACAATTTAATACTAACATATAATCACACACATAGGTTGGACTTGGACTATCAGCATATAACATGCATAGGCTTATTCACATTTTAAGAAGGAAGTTTCAGGAAAAAAAAAAAATATTACATTTTAAATAAGGAACTTTGAAGCAAAATAAGGGTCAGTGTCCACCTGCAGCCTCACCATTGCCATCAATGCAGCAGCCTCACCATTGCCATCAGTGCAGCCTGATTAATGCCCATCTGCAGCCTAGAGGGGACAGGAAGGGGGCGTGATGAGCGCCGACAGATTACATGCAGTGAGAATCTCCTATGATAGATAGAACAGTGGTCCAATGGCAGCCCAGGAGACGGGACTTCCTATTACAGAGGCCGCTAAGTAAACAGAAGATTCTCACTGTATGTAATCTGAGGGCACTCGTCCCATCCCCCTCCCTGTCCCCTCCGAGGCAGCTAAAGATGAAATATTGGCATATAAACACACGCGCTATTTGCACCAGATTTTCAGGGTGAAAAGGTGCGTGCTATACGCCAATAAATACAGTATAGTGTATGTTTGTTCTTATAGATATATTTTCCCCAATTATCCCAATATCAGTTAAAGAGGAAGTAAACTCTCCCACTCCGATGTTTCTTTTCATTTAGTCCATTATAATAAGTAATTATCAAACTATAGCCACTGTAATCCAGCCCAAATCGCATATTACTTACTGTTTAAAGAAACTTTGAAAAAAACTTGTTTCTAGGGGTTAGGCAGCGCCATCTTAAGTATTGTTTTCTGAGTCCACAGTAGAGTGTATTTCCGCCCTTACATTGAGCACTTCCTGAACTGGTAATCAACCTTTTATTTCATAGTATTTACTTGTGCCGATTATCAAGCGTTTGCCTTTGTCAGTCTTATCAGCTCCAGCTGATAAGACTGCAGTAATGCTGTCCGATGGCCTGGTTTACACTGCATGTGATGTCACATGGACACATGGGGTGTAGGAGGAAGCTCTGAATGATTCTGCTGTCTTCTGGGATTTCAGTGTGGTGTGCCGTAGGAAGTCCTGATAATAGACAAGTACACAGAGTGTGCCGTAAATCAGGGGAGATCTGGGCATGCTCAGTGACGTCATGCTAAAGAACAAAAAGGATTACAACAATACTAAGTAAGGAGATATCTACAAGCAGTGTTAATTAGGGTTTTTTATGCTGATTTACATGGGACAAAGTTGTGGGGGAAAGTTTACAACCACTTTAAGGCTCGTACATACGATACGAAAATCTGAAGTAAAATTTCATCCGACAAGCGATTTGACGATTTTCAAATCGTTAGTATGGTGTTTTCGCCAGCCGATTACGGTTTTTCGTCCGACAAAAGCTGGATGGACAGACTAACATTTTTGTCGTACGTGAACTCAACATCTGATTTTTGTTTAATTAGTACGGTTTTCATCTGAAAAAAATTGTAAGAGCAAGACTACGCATGCTCAGAAACGAAAGAATACATACAAAACTATTCAACACATTACGTCACTTCTGAAGTTGAATTCTGTCGTACGAGAATTTTCGCATGGTGAGTAACCTCTTCACTTTCGACATGAGACTAGCATGCAACAAAAGATGGACGAACGGTCATCCGAAAATCTAATCGTGTGTATTAAGCTTTAGGCTGCTGTCATATGGTTAGTGTTCCCTCCCCCCCCCCCCCTTCATATTTTGCACCATGGACTACATCCTCAATTCATGAACTTTGTCTTCCAACACACTACAACATGGCCTGCAGTGCTTGTCCACGTTAGTTGAGAGGACTCGTTATCAGAACACATATAGGGCTTGTGTCAACAGGCAAAAGCAGTTTGCATTTGTAATCAATTAGAGATGCTTCTAAGATAATTTACATATTTTTTCATATTTGATTTTGACCTGCAGCGTACCTGTTTCAAGCTGCTTTTACAATCCCATTGACTTGTTAAAGAGAAAAGCAGCAGTTCTGATGCAAACAAAAGCCAGTTGACACAATCCCATCATTTGAGCCTAATGCATTTAACAGAACCTTGGATAGAACCCTGGAGCCCCTGTACTTAAAGAGGAGGGCCCACAAAAAAAAAAAAAACAAAAAAACATTAAAAGTCAGCAGCTACAAATACTGCAGCTGCTGCCTTTTAATAATCGGACACTTACCTGTCCCAGGGTCCAGCGCTACGTGGGAACGAGCCCCCCCCTCGTTCCCTGCTCGCTGCGCCGGCATTCTTAATGTAGGCACCCACTGCGCATGCGCGAATGGCGCCGTGATTCGACGCTCACTCATCTGGGACACGTGACAGGTCCCAGATGACTGTGCGGCGCCTAGGGGAAGTGACGTCAGTTGCTGGGCACTGAAGGTGGCAGACTGCGAGAGACCCCCTAGCAACAGGCATTTAGAGGCGAGTAAAAAAAAAATGTTTTTCTCCAATTATTTTTTTTTTTTCATTTTTTTATGATTTTTAAGCCAATTTTTTTTTTTTTTGGTGTCAACACTACTTTAACTGGCTCCCATACAATTGTATAGCACCTAGCATTAATAAATCCTAGCAGGCTGTAGTAAAGCATAAGTGTTTTTGGTCTTAGTGGCAAAGATTTGTAGTAAGGCTCTAGTAAAACAATTTTGTAAATAAGCAGCTCACCCATCATAGAAATGCAAATCCTCATGGCACGTGCAGTGCACAGTCCTCGTCTGTATGAGTTATCCATGAACAAAGATCACCAGCGCCTCTTATAAAAGCCAGCTTTATTAGAACAGATTCGGCAAGTAACACTTCCACCAACCCGTTCTTAATCAGAGTCCAATTGCAGCAACATTCTGCATCCGGTAAAAGTGATTTCAGCATTTAGAATAGAAATGGTTGAAATATAAGTATAAAATATTTAAATTCATCCATCTCCCTTTAGAAGCGACCCATTTACAAAAGCACCATATTCTGGCAGGTTACTCGCCTGCTGTGCTTGCCGTCTCCAACATCATTTGGCTTTGGCAGTGTTTGAAAGAGCAGGCAGCTCCTTGTACTGACTTCAACAATATAATCACCTTACAGTTTAAGTCGCAGATACCTATGCTGAAAGATAAACAAGGGCACAGAGTATAAAAGGCATCATGTCAGGAAGCCTAAAGACCTTCAGAAGATATAGGACATGACAGATGACATCCGAGACCAACATCACCAACACTGTCAATCTTAGCAGCTCTATTCAGGAGACAAAACCAGGTCATATACACAATCTCAAGTTATGGTAACCTGAAATGCTACTTTTCAATTGTAAACTGGAATTAATATGTCAAAAGAATAAACAAAATAGTTTCTGGCAGATGTGCAAATTTTTTTTTGGATAGATGGGTTATCCTTGTATTGTGTGCAGCATCCAGTCTATGTCACCCCTTTTCCCCCCCATCCACCAGGCTTGTATAGCACCCCAATAACTCTCGCCAATAGACTAGTAGTGTAACAGCGAACAAAAAACATACAGCGAGAAGGAACAGGGATTGTCACTGTCTATATTGTTAAAGAAAAGCACTGCCTAAAAGAAATGCAGGGGCTGCTCTTTAGAAAACCCTTGTTAAAGTAAGCTGTTGGAAAGACTATACACATTCAATTATTTACATATTCTTAACCAGCAGCAAATGAGCAACAGTAAGCACTCAATGACCTTGCACTCACTAACCTCTGTAGCTAAAAGTGCTATGGAGCAATGCAACCTCAAAAGTTCTCTTTCAATAGTTTTTGTTTCAAAGTTTTTAACAGAATAAGTACAAGAATGCAAACAATACCAAGTAAATGTCAAAAAACGAATGCACCCTCCAATATGACCAAAGGACAAATTTATGTAGCAGTCACACTTTAACTAAGTGTGTGCTATCAGTGCAAATTAAGTTTTTCTCAGAACTGTAATGGAGTTCTGGGGGTTAATTGTACAGGATTTACTTTGGCATCAGTCTGGCTGGGCTGTACTAAGGTTCCGCCTGGTCATAGGTGCAGTGAGGCACCCATGACAAGCCGAGAACCAGGCTGGTTGGACGTCTTAGGTACCAATCTTTGCCGGAGCCAATCAGTGGGCGCGTCTGGCCCCACTGCGTAGTCTGGGAAGGGGTATTTAAGGTGCTGAAGTCATGTGCTAGGGGTTCGGCTGCTGCGTTTGATTCCTGGTTCCGGTCCGGGGCAGCCCTGCGAGGGGTCCCGGGCTCAGGAGTGTCTGCCGTCCCGCAAGCATGGTCAATCTGACCAGCCCCAGAGGCCCTCGTGGCCTGGGGCAGGTATCCGTCTGTCCCCGAGCCTCGGAACTGGCTAGTCCGAGGCCCAGTAACTGAAGGAGGATTCAAAGGCGTCCCGGTGTGCTCTCTGTATTGGAGGGAAACGTCAACTTGTACAAGTGACCGGGGGAGGACTCTTTGGAGGAGGGCCAACAAGCTGGCTGCTCAGTAAGAGCCTGGAAGCAGAGTTGTATGGACACTAAAGAATCCACACTTCCACAGTATCGCTAAGAAGGCTGAGAGATCCAGGTACTGTGAGAAAGGTTCCTACTTATCTTCAGTTACAATCTAGTCTGTGGCAGAAACTTTGCAAAGTTTCCGGATCACATGTTGGCTGCTAGATCTCTGGCTAGAGGTTAATCCAGCAGTGAAGCACCCAGCTGCGAGTGGCTACTCTCTGGGTTTATTAGAGACATTCAGTGGATGTCAGCAGTTCAAAGTGCCTGAGTTTTATCACCCGTGCCCTCTATTCCCATCTGAGACTGTGTTATGTTGGATGTTACCACTGCAGAATAAAAACCTTCAAAAGGACTTTTATGTGTCAGCATCTGAAGTCGTTGGGTACTAACCCTGGGAACCCCTAGACAAATCACGAGGAGGTAACTGGTAAGCCAAAAAAGTCAAGGCCGCCCCTTGGAGTTATGGCCGCTACATTTATAATAACCAGAGTACATACAAATCAAAGAGACCTAGCCTGACGAGCAGCCTCTACCAATTAGAGCAATTGAAAGCAATGGGCAGCGCCTACGAAGCGGTGCTTTGGGGGCGCTTTTAACCCTTTTTTCCACCATTAGCGGGGGTTAAAAGCCCCGCAAAAATGACGGTAAAGCCCCGCTAAAAATAGTGTAAAAGTGCCCTTATCAAAAAAGAACAAAAAGATATTAAAAATGAAGAAAGTATAAGCAAAGAAAAGTAGCAGAAAAGGACCTCCAACCTCAAGGTGTCCCAGTGTCTAGGGAGCTTGAGGGTACACAACCCAGGGGTTCCACACAAACCTGGCTTGTTTATCTGTAAGGATGCTTGTAAGTTATTCATTATTAATAATCCAGGATATTTTGCGTTTCACCAGCATGACATTAATCACGGGCGATCAACTTCAAAGTAGTTTGTCTTGGTAGTTTTCTCAGCAGCTCAGTTCTTCCTGCTCCCCCCTCCCAGCAGTGACTCAGCAGTTCAGCTTCTCCTCATCCCAGCATTTACTCAGCTGCTTAGCGCTCACTTCTCCCGCCTCACAACAGGGGCAGCTTGGGAGCAAGCATGCATGAGTACGAGATGCAGCTAGCTATGGGGACACTCGGCAAGGGGGAGGGGCCAAAAGCACCGATGGGGGACCCGAGATGAGGAGGACCAGGGCTACTCTGTACAAAACCATTGCACCGAGCAGGTAAGTATGACGTGTTATTTTAAAGGGAAAAAAATAAAAAAATAAATCGAACCTTTAGAACCGCTTTAAAGAAAACCTTCACTTAAGTAAAAAGTACCACTCATCCGCCTCCCCATTCCAACGCATTTGAGTATTTTCTTCTTTTTTTTTTTCAGAATGGGGTACCTTTTTTGATTGTTGGACTCCATGGGCTTGTAAGTGTTTGTTTCTTAAAAGTCAGCAGCTACAGTATTTTTCATTTTTAATTTTTTTTTTAGAAGCACGTGATTAGAACCAGAGGCTATAATTGGTTTAAAAAAAAAAAAAAAAAAAGTGTGGACTTGGGGGGCAGAGCACTGCGCCCTGAGTCCACCCAGTTGTATGACAATAGAAAATGTATATTGGCTATTGTCTTCCTGCCTTCCTCCTCCCGGCAAATCAGGAAGCCAGTCCTGAGACCCGATTGGCCAGGGAGGCTTAGGCCAATCGTATCTCAGTCAGGACACACTTCCTGTGCAGCCAGGAGGAGAAGCAACAGCCCGGCTATCTCCTGCCGGAGAGGGGCTGGTTGCTGTTAGTTTGCCGCCACCCCAAAATATTTATCACCAGCCACCATTGTTTGGAAGGTGGCGGGCACTGGAAATTGCTGTGACCCTTTCATGGGACCCATGGACTAGCCTCTTTACTATATTGGACTTTGTGTGTTTCAAGCTTACTTTATATCACTGGAAACCCCCATCACTGATTATCACTGGTTTAGGCATCACAGTGGTGTTTTATTTAGACCCCTTTCACACTAAAAAGCTGTTCAGGCGCTAAAGGGCTAAAAAAAAAAGTGCCTGTAAAGCACCTGAAAAACGCCTCCCCTGCCACCCCAATGTGAAAGCCTGAGTGCTTTCACACTGGGGCGCTGCGCTGGCAGGACATTAAAAAAAGTTGTGCAAACCGCATATTTGGGGTGGTGGAGGAGCGGTGTATACACCGCTTCTCGATCGCCCTTGCCCATTGAAATGAATGGGCACCGCTGCTGAAGCGCCTGCAAAAGCGCTTTGGCAGCGGTGCTACACGGGCGCAGTTAACCTTTTCTTCAGCCGCTAGCAGGGGTTAAAAGCACCCCACTAGCGGCCGAATAGCGGTAAAGTGCCGCTAAAACTAGTGGCGCTTTACCGCTAACGCTGCCCGCGGCTCTGTTTGAAAGGGCTCTTTTGTTGTTTATTATTTATATATTCCACACAAAGTATTTGGTTCTAATGTATAGGACCTTACATGTAGTGTACTCTTAGTGTGTTTGATTATACATTATCAGGGTGTTTTACTATGCAGCACTAATGGGGAGCACTGAACCACATCTAAAATTTTAAAACCATAAACCCATAGGTAAACACGCACATACACACACGCAGATGATGCAAATCAAAGCTGCATATTTTTTGGAGACAGTTTTTTTTATATACATTATTGCCCACTTGACACATTATTCAATATTCCAATACATGAATATATGAATGTTAAAACCTGCTCTGATCATATTTAAATGCCTCCTTTGGAGGCTGGCACACGGAGAGGTGAACAACCTGTGCGAATACAAAATTCATCCAGGGATTCAAAGCTTCCTGTACTTTTGGCTTTTCTGTATGATGCATGCGGTAAGAGTCACTAGTTCTGTAGAGAGAACTACTGAGATTATTCTGCCAGAATTAGATATCAAAAGAGCACACATATCTATGCTCACAGATGATAGCTAATGCACAGGGTGCAAGATAATTAAATTGCGTTTTCCTTTCGCCAAAGAGTTAAAAAAAAAAAAAAAAAAAAAAAAAAACAGGTTGTGACCCTACAGAATATATTTAACATTTAAAAAAAAAAAAAATTATATTGCAAAATGTACATAATGATTTCAATAGCCTATTTCCATTTTTTTTTTTAATAATGAGAAAAGTTACCAAAACTTTAGTATGTCATTTTTGTTGTACTCAAATGGGCTCATTTAACAAATAAGTGCACAGTGCAGTTACCAATAGCAACCAGTCATTATTTGTGTATATAGATGCATTGCAGAGCCAGAGTGCAGCCTGCAAACAGTATTTTTTTTTTTAATACTTTTTTTTGTTTCATTTATTTTTAATTTTGCTTTGATAAGATGAAGGAAGTGTTGAATTTTTGGAAATTTATTAAGAAAAAAATGTTCACAAATGAATAAATCAAACACTTTGGAATATGTTCTTGTTCAATCTACAGTGTTCAGAACTTCTATTCTAGTAAATCCAATTATCAGCATTGCTTTGGTACTCAATCAATTTCATCAGTCTGTTGCAGCAGCGGCACTGGAATTATTAAATAAATCTCTAGATACTACACTCTTCATAAACTCGAACATGTAAATAAAAAAAAAGAACGAAAGAAAAAAAAAACACAAGAACAGTTCATTTTCAAATTTCAAGGAGAAGTATTAATCCAGTCAACATCAGAGTTGTTCAATCTCATGATTACAACCTGACCTAGTTGTTGACTTTGCTTTCGTATAAAAAAACAGCTCATCTCCCAACAAAATCTACTTAAAATAGCTAGAAAAGACGGTAATGGAAGGAGGTTGTTGGAAGAATCTACTGATTATGGTAGAGTCAGAATTTCTTAGCTAGTCTTCTGACAACTGCAAACAGCTCAAGCCAAAGGATCTCAGAGGAAAGAGAAAAATGTCAGGTCAGGCAAGGTACAACCCTAGATTGCAAGCTCCTTGAGCGCAGGGACTGATGTGAATACAGAATATATAAAAATGTTACATAGTATGTTGGCACTACAATACCATAAATAAATAAATAAAACATTGATTCTTTTTAATGATGCCAGTTCCAGACAAAATGGCAAAAAAGAAAAAAAAAAAAAAAAAATATGTTGCCATGTAGGTCAAAAACTAAAAAAGGTAAAATAAAATGCCACCAAAAATCAAACCTTTCCACCAAAACAATATGTCCCTCTTAAACAATACAGTTATACATCATAATCGGTTCCCAACCATGTCACGCAGATATACTGCGACACAATGGCTCTCCTGGGTGAAATCCCGTACGGGTACGTCCTACCCTTTTTTGGGCAGCAGAGGGCGCGTGCCTGCTGAGCGGCAGGGGACCTGATGCACGTGGCTGGCGGGCACGATCACCGCTGATCGCGTGCACGAGCGCCAGCACAGGGATTTGTGTGTGTAAACACACAAATCCCTGTGCTGTCAGAGGACAGGAGCCATATTTTCTTGTTCCTACCAAAGTAGGAAAAACGATATGTTTCCTCTCCTAGTCACTCACATACCCATACAGTTAGAACACACCTAAGGAACACACAATTAACCCCTTGATTGCCCCCTAGTGTTAACCCCTTCCCTGCCAGTGACATTTACACAGTAATCAGTGCATTTTTATAGCACTGATCGCTGTATAAATGCCAATGGTCCCAAAAAAAAAAAAAAAAGTCTCTGATCTGTCTGTCGCAATACCACAAAAAATAAAATCGCAGATCATCACCATTACTAGTAAAAAAAATGAAAAAAACAAAAAAAAAAAAAAAAAATGGCATAAATCTTTCCCATAGTTTGCAGACGCTATAAAAAACTTTTACGCAAACTAATCAATATATGCTTATTGTGATTTTTTTTTTTTTTTTTTTTTACCAAAAATATGTAGATGAATATATATATTGGCCTAAACTGATGAAGAAATGTGGTTTTTTTTTTTCAATTTTGGGTATATTATAGCAAAAAGTAAAAAAAAATGTTTTTTCCTAAAATGGTCACTCTTTTTGTTTATAGCACAAGAAAAAATAAATAAATAAATAAATAAAAAAACACAGCAGGTGAGCAAATACCACCAAAAGAAAGCTTGATTTGTGGGAAAAAAAGGATGCAAATATCTTTTGGGTGCAGCGTCGAACGACCACGCAATTGTCAGTTAAAGTGACAGTGCCAAATTGTAAAAAGTGCTCTGGTCAGGAAGGGGGGTGAAATCTTCCGGGGCTGAATTGGATAAAAATAAATTACTTAAAATTAATTTATTTTAGTTACGTTTGATTACGAAAGAAAAGTCCTCAGAGTGCACATATTTTACATTTGCAGTCACAGGCTTTCCCTTTAGTGCCATGCATTTCTAGGAAAAAAGTATCTCTTGGGTACAGAAATGCTACTAATGTCTTCTATCAATCCACACTTCACACCCACTGATAAGATGTTGCTTTTAGTGCAGAGATAATTTGTGCTTTGTTAAAAGGATTTGAAAAGCCTTTAAGGACCATCAAGATAGAAATATGAGAGCAATTTTTGTTAACTTGTAGGCTCCAGGATACTCATCTTAGATTTTCTGCTTATTGAACAGAACAGTTGGCACTCGTCTTCTTGACCAGAAAAGCCACCCATCACAATGATGGGCCAATAGGTACATGAGAGAGATGCCTTGATACCCACTTAAGCCACACAAACTTTACCCAAAAAAATGACCCATGTAGTAAGGTTCCCTGTGCTGAGTTTACATGTTCATTAAGTTTAGAGGTAGAGGAATAAGCTGTAATATTTAAATTTTTGCTCACTCCGACAGGCTTTTACCACACTGTGTGACCTGTCCCACAAACCACTTTTCTTTTGACACAGCCTGTCTACGTCCTGATCCATGCAACAGACCCACATAGATGTACACTCTGGGGTGCGGGTGTGGATCTGTGCAGGTCTATGCAGTCAGCAAAGACAGAAGGAGAGCAGCACCATCTAAGTGCAGCATTATTAATACATTTTATTCCATAAAAGACAATTGGTAACTCACAAGATGTATGAGATGTTAGCGCATGTGGGATTAATAATGTGGTTAATCTGCTCGTGGGAAAGACGATCTTCTCACTGGTGAAGAGGCAGCTGTTGGGTCCAGGGACGTCGGTGGTTCCCAGCACTTCCAGACGTTCTGGACGGCTCACAGACTGCGGTGTACGTCACTTCCGGTTGGAGAGAGAGCTAGGGAGGAGCGCGCGTTCAGAGCATGCATGCTCCTTCATCAGGCTTTGACTGTGGCTATTTTGGAGGAGGTATATATAGTCTGTTGTGGCCAGGACTAATCAGGCCTTACCTTGGCAACCTTTCAAGGTGGTAATTAGTGGATCACAGGGCACTGGAGTGTCAGATTAACTAGTTAGATACCATCAAGGTAATCTAATAGCAATTCTGATAAAAACAATTGTATACACTAGGAAAATGAAGTGAAAGAATAGAGGACGACCAAATTTGACAATGGGGGTAGGGTACATTGGATACTTACTATTGGAGGATATCAGAGGTGGAATAAGACCCTAAGGCCTGATTCACATCTACGCATTTTTAGTGCTTTTTGCATATTCGCACTACATAACGTGGTCCATAGGAAACCATGTTGAATGGACTGTAGTGCAAATCCGCAAAATGCACAAAAGATGCATAGGTGTAAATCAGGCCTAAGGGTCCTTATGCCTAAAAACAATTGATGATGAAGGTTGTTAGCCAAAACAAATGAAGGATTATAATAGGGCACACACACATAATTATATATATGTGTGTGTGTGTGTGTGTGTGTGTGTGTGTGTGTGTGTGTGTGTGTGTGTGTGTGTGTGTGTGTGTGTGTGTGTGTGTGTGTGTGTGTGTGTGTGTGTGTGTGTGTGTGTGTGTGTGTGTGTGTGTATATATATATATATATATATATTAGTGGTGCATGTTTATACCAGGGGGAAATGTTGTGCATATATAAATAAGAGTAGTAAACCCATATCGTTGGTATTACAGTGGGTTATGTCAGATGTAGCGATTCTCCCACAGACCCATGGTGAGATTGGGCAAAGTTAGCGCCCATGGCTGTGTCATGAGTCTGTAGGTAGAAGTCGCCATTGGATTCAAAGTAGTTATGCGTCAAGCAGAACTTCGTGCCTTCCAAGATGAATTGGGCTTGACTGGTGTTCAGCATAGGGTTGTCATTTAGGAATTGTAGTACAGCTCTCAAGCCAACCTCATGTGGTATAGAGGTATACAGTGAGACTACATCTAGGGAGAGCCATATGCAAGATGGTCCCCAGGTGTAATTTTTGACAGTTTTTAAAAGGTGTATGAAGGTAAACTTTGAGCTAATGGCTGTAGGAAATGATCAATATACACATATATATATATATATATATATATATATATATATATATATATATATATATATATATATATATAGAAAAATTACTTGCGATGCTCTCCATGGCAGCCACTATAGGTCTACCAGGTGGGTTTGTGGGGTCTTTATGAATTTTGGGCAAGTGGTAAAAGTAAGATCTGTGGTAGAATTGATGTTTAAGGAAAGCTTTTTCAGATTTATCTACAATTCCATTTGTGGAAGCCCTATCTATTTTTTCATGTGCTTTTATGATGAAGGCTGGGGAGGGGATATGTGGATAATTTGGCATGTGTTAGTGTCAGAAAGTAATCATAATGATTCTTTAAGATAGTCAGACTTGTTTTGAACTACTAGGCCACCACCTTTATTTGCCGTTTTGGTGATTAAATTTGAGTTTTTGGTAGGGTCATTAAGGGCAATGCGTTCAGAGGGAGGAGTGTGGGGATTGTGTTGGCACAGGTGGCGTATGTCTGCATAGACAACCTGGTAGAAGGTTTGGATGAATGCTCCTTTGGCAAAGGTGGAATTAAAGACAGACTTGGGGCGAAAGGTAGTATGTCGAGGTGGGTACATGTTGAGTAAGAAGATTAACATATTGTTCTTCATCTTCAGTGTATAATTGTTCTAGAAAAGATTGGGCTGTATGGTCTGAAATGGTGGAATCCAATGTACCATCCTGGACTGGATCTGACTCCAGGATGGCCTCTGGGTTGTTGTCCTGTTTAAGAGCCTTTGTGGTGAAGTAGCTTTTGATCATGAGATTTCTGGTGAATCAAATAGATCTATAAAAAGTTGAAACGGGTACAGGGCTACTGAAGGAGCAAAAGTAAGGCCTCTGATGAGTAAGGAAATTTCAGAGGAGGAGAGGCAATGATCAGCAGAAGTAACATACACGCTGTCTGTGAGCTGCCCCGAGTATCTGGAAGTGCTGGGAACCACCAGCGTCCCTGGACCCATCAGCTGCCTCTTCACCAGTGAGAAGATAGTCTTTTCCACAAGTGGATGAACCCCATTATTAATCCCACATGCACTGACATCTCATACATCTTGAGTTACCAATTTTCTTTTATGGAATAAAATGTCTTAATAATGCTGCACTTAGATGGTGCTGCTCGCCTTCTGTCTTTTCCTTCCACAGAGTTACTTCTAACCTGTCACAAGCTGGCAGCCATCCACAGTCAGCTAATCTAAGAACACTTCAACTGTCCTTGTGCCACAAATGTACCCCTCCACATGAACTCGATGACATGAAAGACTTTTAATTACCCACGCTCTCTTTATTCAGCTTATCGAGCGCACATGATCGAATGTACTTTCTCTTGCCATGCAGCCAGCAACCTGCCAATGTTTTTTTTTTAAGTCATGGATGCGACTTCAGTTAAATGGAAATGTGGCCAGCTGTGATGAATTATTACCATTCATGCCATCCTTTCGTACCTCTGTCGGTACTACATTAGAACACAAATAGCAAGGCATCTTTCAACAATCATCAAGCTACAAAACCTGGTTGGATCTTGGTATATCAAATCTCTGACCTCTGAATAAAAATAGTTGAAAAATAAAACCTTCTCAGAAGCACTAGAAGAGAAGTGGTGCTTGAACTGGTGTGTATTAAAGCTGTAGCACAGATGGGCACCAGGTTCTTGGGGAATAATGTATTATCATGAAATAAAGGTTTTATTGATTTCGATTTGAAATGACGCATTTTGAAAGTGATGCCCAGGAAATAGAAAATGAAAACAGCCATTCTCTTTGAAATTAATAAAAAAAAAAAGGCTAAACTTCAAAATGTGAGTTCGAGAATACATTCCCCAGGAAATGATAGGTGGGGGGGGGGGGGGGTTGTTTTGGCCATGCAAGATCTTATAACAATTGTATTAGAAAAGGGGCAAACACAATAGACCTATATAAAAGTTACATTGCTAAATTGACCCAACGTGAAACCATCATTTACTCATTCAGGGTAAAAAAGCCTTAGTTCCCAATTTAGGTGCCATTCACACGAGCGAACATGCATTCGGCTAAAGTTAAACTAGCTTCAAAAGTAGGTGTTTATTGGGTGTTTTTGAAGCCCCACAAACACCTGTCAAAATGGTGTGCATTGCACCAGATACGTGTCATTTGGCTGGCTTTACCCCACCCTAAATTTCTCTATTCATTTCAATGTAAACGTGCTATGGTTTTATAGCGAGCTAGAGATGCGTTAGTAAAACTTTCTTAGCAAAGATGATAAGCGAAATCCATACAATAGAAAACCAACACAGATGAGACATCTGGAAAGCATTATTTAATGCAACGTAAATGCTTTAGGAACACATCATAAAAACATGTCTTAAGGAAATAGGTGAGGTAATGGGCCTGAAATTTCCTTGCATGTCTAAATGAAGGTGCGCAATATGTGTGCCTGCTAGTGTGCATGCGTGTTGTAATGCATTGTGTAACATATCACAGTAGTCGCTTTTGTCTTTTATCAACTTATTTACCCTGAAAGTTATTTCAACTCATGCACAGCAGCAGGTTCTGCTCGGTTATAGTGCTTGGCAATATGCTGTGATGCACAACTTTTTGCAGCGTACACCAACACAGCGCATTGGTGTTAACTGAAGGAATAGGACAGAAGGCAAATCTTTGTCTATGCTTTGGGATGGTTATATCCAACGCTACCCAGCCCAACTTAACAGGTAAAGCTAAACTTCAAGCAAACGTTTAAACATTGAATGTATACATAGGAGAGGTTTACTAGCCAAAAGGATTTTGTGACCAGTGTTTCTCAACCATTTTTCAGTCAAGGCACCCTCCAAAATTATAGACAGTCTTGAGTCTAGGCTACATCTTAAAATGCAAAAACTAGTCCGATAGTTTTACAATGCAGCAACATTAATACACGTAGGACACCAAACGTTAAAGAGGATTTATTCTTCCAAAGCAAATACACTTTTGCAAACTGGCACTGTCTAGTATTTCAAGGTTTCTCTGCTCCCTCAGTTTTCCCCCATCACTTGGCTAATGAGACCCCAAAGCTGATGGAGAGAGGCAAGGGAGGGTCAAACAAGGATGATATGCAGGCAACTGACATCCTCCTTATCAACACAGATGATATCATTGATCGTTAGGAGGTTGGCAGCTAGAAGGTTATTATGGTGCACAATGAAAACTGTGGCTTTGTGTAACTAAAAAGGCAGCTTTCATTCACCCACTAGCTTGTATACAATTTTGTGGCAATTTTTAGGCATTTTGCCAAGGCACCCCTGTAGAAGCCTCAAGGCACCCTGGTTGAAAAAGGCTGCCCTAGATAGCATAGCCAGGTTTGTGACCTCGACACTGTACTTAAATACAGCTTGTATGAAAATTTGCCAGTACATTGGGTGACTGGACCAATGTTGTTCAAAAGCACTTCAACATTTGGTTTACTTTTACTATTTGATTTTAG
This sequence comes from Lithobates sylvaticus, assembly GCA_028564925.1. NCBI lineage: Eukaryota > Metazoa > Chordata > Amphibia > Anura > Ranidae > Lithobates > Lithobates sylvaticus. The sequence continues at coordinate 149,777,350 of CM053035.1, read as the reverse complement.
GATGGATGGAATTTACCTTAGTAAAAACACATTTACTGTTCAAAATTTATTGTTTTCAAGAAAAAAAATTTTTTTTTTTAATATTTTATAGAGTATTTTCTGCTCTTTCAAATTTTCTTCTCACTGCGGTTGAAAATTAATGTCAATTTGAACCCACAAACTAATAGAGAAAGTCTTATAAATGTTTGTAAAATTAAAAATGACAAGTAAATTCTACTAGTGTATGGCCAGCTTTAGGTCTTATGTACACGGGAGTTTTTTTTCCCTCCTTTGCTTATGGTAGGAGCAGCTTAAAAAACAGGCCCAAAGCTATGTATTGAGCACGCATTTAGGCGTGTCAAACAAAGGATTCCATTGGCCCCAGTATATAAATGTATTCTGACCATTCAAATGAACGAACGCTAAATGCTAAACGCGGCCATTTTTTCTGGCCAAAAGCTCCTCACATGTGCTTGTGATAGGGTTTTTTTTTCAGCCTCCTGTATATGCCTGTGTGTGCATTTCCACATAGGCTAACAGAGGTGCATATACAGACTAAAAAATGAAAAAAAGGCAGATTCCTGTAAAAGGGACTTTTTTTAAGCTCTGTATGCATGAGGCCTTAGTCAACTCCCCGCCCCCCCAACTTCTGATTTTTATTGTGCAAGAGCAGCAAAATAGGATGAATCATCTCTCTGTTCTTTTCTACTGTCAGCATGTGCGTGGTCATCTTATATGTAAGTAGCACAGCTGGCTAGCTCTCCCAATTCGTGTTTTGAACTCTGCTGTACAGCAGAGATGATAGGAAGAGTATATCTAAATAGATTAGGTACATACTTCCTCCAAGTAAAATACTTATTTGCATCTCAAGGTTATCATCTCCTGCAGGTTCTTTTACATATACTCTGGCGATGGTTACATGATTCTTCTCATGAAGGGTTTCCCGACGGCGACAACTTTGGACTATGCCAGCATATTATGCATTGAAACATCATTTCACCATCAGAAGACTGAGTGTCAGACTGACAAGGCAGAGACACAATGGTCACTTCATAAAACATGAAGTGTCTAAACAAGGACCCTCATGGTGGGATCACCAGGTTTAAAAATAATGAAAAAAGTTTGAAGTTTTAACATATTAAAACTAATGTGTAAATGTATTTTTTATTGGGTTTATATGTACTAGAAGTGTTAGTTAAGTAATGGGCTCCCTGATTTCTGGGTTGTAGGTCTTTTTGCCTACTTACAAATGAACATCTATCCAGCACCAATGTTGGCCGTCTAACCTTAGCACAGATTTCGGCATCAGTATCAATCTGCATCTAGTTTTCTGCTGACAGTCTGTTTTTGGCTGTGCAAATTGAAATGTAATTCAGCACATGCCGGGCACTTCCAAAATATTTGGAGACATTTCTCATTTCCGTCTGCTCTTTAGATTTAATCTCAGAGGTACCAGGATATAATTTTTCTCTGTTGTTTTGTTTTGCCATACAGTATTGAACTGTTGATATGATGGATCTGTACACAGATGCAATTATTCCTTACACTAAGGATTTGGGCTTTCATATTTCTGTGCCACTGCAAACTTAGAAAAATACTTATTGTTATTTTCGGATTCAACTTATCAAAGTAGAAAGCATGACTGTCGGCGAAGCTAATATTGGCTAAAAGTGTCAGGTTGCTACTGGAGTAAAACATTTTTTTAAAGACTCTGTTTCTTTCCAAAAAAATTATGGCATGGACAATGGAGAGGAATGCAAAGAAAAAAAAAAAAACGTAATGGACTGTAGTACAATATAGGCCCATTTAGATCTTTCCACATGCGATTCATTAATGTGCATTATGTCTTAATGCCATCTCCTCATTTGAATGGGATGTCAATGCTCCAACACAGACCAAAAATCTGACGTGCCCTTTTCTTTGATGATGCACAAAGCATACATCATGCCATATATATGGGTATTAGCATTTAGCACCTATAAAAGTGCTCCTCTTTTTCAATAGCCAGAAGCTGTACAGCCTTTTTTTTTTAAACCATTTTTCAGTTACCAATTTGGCCTATTAGAAATTTTACATTTTGCTCATTACAATGGGGGTCCAGCTAAAGCTAGGTATTGGAAATTCACACCCTTCATTTTTATTTAGCAAGATATGCATGGCCTATTGAATACAAATATGATTTCAAGGCAACAGAAGAAGCTGTGGGCTCCTTTTTAAAAAAACAAAAAAAAACAAACAAACGTTATACTTACCTCCTCTGTGCAGTTGGTTTTGTACAGAGTGGCCCCAATCCTCCTCTTCTGTCGCCCAGCAGCACTCCTGGCTCCTCCTCTTCTTGAGTGCCCCATTGGAGAGCCGCTCTCCCTCAGGACACTCGTGCAGGGGCAAGCTCCCATGTCCTACTGCTGCGCCCATTGACACAGACAGCAGGATTCGACCCCACCCCCAATTCCAGCATCATTGGATTTGATTGACAGCAGTGGGATCCAATGGCTGCGCTGCTATCAATCTATCCAATCAGGACCCGAGACACCAGCTGGAGCTGGTGTGCTCATCCGCGTCACTGGAAAGACTGGGTTCAGGTAAGTAAAAGGGGGGGCTCTGGGGGGGTTGCTGCATCACAGGAGGTTTTTCACCTTAATGCATAGAATTGGAAAATGCTAATTCCTTTGTAAAATCAGTGCCATGATTCTCTCTCTTTGTGAAAAAAAAAAAAAAATAAAAAAAAAAGGAGGAAGTAGTAAGAGTAAAATTTTACAAACCTAAAAGAATTAAAAGTATATGTAAAAGGTAACACTTTTTCTTTTGAATAAAGTGTGGAAGAATCAGACCTTTTGTTAGAGTTGTCATGAGAGCCAACCAGTGAGGGCCAATCATCCAAAAGGGAACAAAATGTTCCACTGACAGCTGTCTAAAATGGCAATTCCCCTTTACTTTGGGGAAATTTCCTACCATTTCCTGTGTTTCCTACTATTTCCCATCTCTAGGACAGGAAGTAAAGGAAACTCTTTCCAGTGAGACACAGACAGAAAAATAACTCAATGGAGTGTTAAAAAAAAAAAGTTATACCCTATACAAAACCCTAGGGCTTGTTCAGAATTTCAAGCTTTTTCAGAATGCACTTGACAGGTAGTGAAGCAGCCTTTCTTAACCCCTAAAACAAATGCCTGTTTTAACCCCTAATTTCCCCCTATTCACCTTATTCAGTTAAGTGGGTTGCGTTTGTTTGGTAGTACTGGGTACCAAACACAGCAGGGGGATCATTTTTTCTACCTTTGCAGTTTGAGGGGGAGCAGTTGGGGGGGGGGGGGGAAGTAAAATTGCAGCTCAATGCATGTTTTTAATCACCCCTCCTTCCCAAATGGAAGTGTAAGCAGGGCCTAAAAAATAAAATTGCTCAGAAACTGCTCGTAGTTTCCTTTCAAAAATACAAAAATTGCCACAAACTATTGAGATGAACGTTAGCACATTTGTTGCAATGCACCATGGTCATTTTACATGGTTCCCCAGCAACATAATAAAGCATTCCTGCCCAGAAGCAAAGTTTACTTAAAATTGTATTTCATAAAAATGGCAATTATGTCAACTCTGTAGGAGAAGCTATGGGAATCACAAGTTATTCTGCCCTTTGACACTGAACTTTAACAATGCATGAACGATGTGGCTAGAATATGGTAGCCTAGAGTGACAGACAGAGGGAACAGCATAAAATTGGGACCCCCCCTAGGCAAATCTTGTACCTCTAACACTGCCAACAGCTCTACCTGCAGCCAGTAAGTGGTCCGTCCATATTTCGACATTATGGTACTTTGTATTCCAAAAAAGAATCCCTGAGATGGACTCATACAAACTCCAATAATATTATTATTTAGCGTGGGTATTTTCCAATAAAAGTCCTTCCAAAGTCAATCTAAACCAGAAAAAAACATTTGCATTGACATTGAGTAATTTTCCTGCCTTAAGGCATGGACAAATAAAAGCTGAAAATAACAGGCTGAAGCCCGGGCGGATTACGCCAATATCATCTGGTCTCATCTGCTCACATGATAATTTTAAGGCTATTTTGTGGGATTGCAGGTTTCAGTTATGAGGTTTAGGCAATACTGTCACTGCTGCTACAACCATGGATGAGAATGTCACTTTAAATGATTATAACACACTGTAAGAGGACGGAATAGAGCCTTATAAATGCATGCTGGGAAAACTGATTTGTTATTCTCCCATTGCTTGCATCAAATCAAAAGCAAAATCTTTAAAGCACAGACATTTTAAACATGTACAACATCCATACAAAGAGTTCAAACATATTAAAATAATTTACAGAGATGCTTTGCTGCTAAAAAATATATATCTAGGCTAGTTAAGGATGACCACAGGAAGCTACATTCCATCATTACAAATTTACTAAGTGCTTAATGACATGTGAGATTTGAGGTGTTGTTTAGCCCAAGATCAAACCCCGTGATGGCTCATTTGCAGTACATGAATATCACGGGTTCAATGAGGCAGTTGTCAGCGAGGTGATCATTTCACATAACTAAGTCATTAAACATCTCCCAAGTAGAGGAACCAGAATCCATAACTAGATTTAAGAAGTTTATTTTGTATATTAGTCTAACTGAATATAGCCAAAACTTTTTTCTCCAATTTTTAATATACTAGGAAAGGGTTAGCAGCTCTCACGGGAGTCCACACTGAGAAGATCAATGGGAACAAAGACAGAAACTCCAAAATGTTATGGCTGTTAACAGAAGAGGAGGGGAGACCTTTAAATAGGGACACTTCTTTTGGTCACAGCTAAAGAGTCTAAAAGAGCGTTTACCCGCATTTTGGAGAGTTCCTCACACATTCTGTCAAGTATGCAGGACAGGAAGTAAAGGTAAAATCTCACCAATGTGACACAGACTGAGACATCCAGTTCCTAGTCTATGCTGTATGAGATAGCATTCTTGATTTGGATTGTTGGGTTCTGGAGATAAATTCCCTCCACGGAAGGCGCGAGTAGGTTCTCCCTATATTTTCATAGATTTCAATCAGAAGTTCCAGTTACTTTTAAACCCCCCAAAAAAATTGGTCCTGTAAATGCCTAATCTACTCCTTTAACTGTTCTGATCTGCTGAAATGTACTTGTATGTCACTTGTAATTGCAAGTGTGACAGACCATGGGTACAGAGCACAGCACATCATAGGACCCCTGCAAACAGGCGCAAGATAAATATTGTAATGAAATGAACAAAATGTTGTTTTTTTAAAGTGGTTTCCAGTAACAGCAATATACATTATTGAAATTCATACATGGGAATTGCTTTACCTGTCAGGTTGCACAGCCAGATCCTTAGCACTCACTGTTGTAGCAACACAACATGATCAAAAATGTTGGACAAAACATATCTCCTTTCTCCCGATTGGCCAGTGAAAGATCAGAAATCCAAAAGTGAGGCCATCTCTCTGCTCTTAGCCATCAAAACCGACACATATCACACTTTGGTGGCCATACAATCTCTGCTCTTACTGCTACCATCTGTATCAAAGCCTGCTTGACTCCCAGTGCCAACCTTCTGATTTCTATATAGAAAGGCAGATATCAAGGTATTTATACTAATTGCACTTTCAAATATAACATACAAATCTGCATCCCTATTTTACATCTGCCCAGAGTTCAGTTTTAAGCATTCCCAGGGGAAAACTGTACCGATATTCTTCCTTATTTTTTTTTTCCCCCTTTACATACTATATGCATTTAAAATTTATGGAACAACAAGACACAAAAAAGGAAAAAACAAAACAAAAACACCACACAACATCAAGCATACTAACCTGACAAAGGTTCTAATCCCAAATATATGAAGGAGTATGCATATTCGCACATTTTCCTACCTACAGTTGCCTTGTGACGCCTACTCATCTCTGCCATGACTCAAGAATGAACCTTTTACTTCTTTTCAGAACAGATGTGGGATTGAAAAGCCTTGAAATTGGTCAGCGACTTAAGAATTAAAATACAACAGAAGAAGAAAGGATTGCAGTGGATGAATCAGGATCATTTGCCCACTGTCCGATCTTTGTTCTAATTTGAACATATTTTAATTTACCTGCTGCAAGTGTCTATAAGCCCAATTCTGAGACTACTTCTTCACTCTGTACCAGTACACTATCATAAAAAATGCTAGCAATTTCTTTATAACAAAAATAAATATACCAACATTGTGAAATAAAAAATTTAATAAAATAAAATCATTTGGACTCCTTTTTATTAGATTTTTCTTCTTACCAATCTGACCAATTTTCATGTTTGGTGGTGCTACAATGCTTCCCCCAATCCATAAAAACTCCTCTGCCAGCCAATAGATCCCAGACTTCTTTTGCTGTAAAGGTGGTTTGGAGCTCTCCATTGTTTTAGGTGCAACTATTTAAGTAAACCTAGAATAAAAGTCTTCTGGCTAACTTCCAAAGACAGAATAGTAAAGAACTCCATAGGAGTAGGCAGCCAAAATATCCCAAGTACCACAAAGAAAAACCCACCAAGCAACCAGTCTATGGGAAGACATGGATGGCTTTAGGAACATCTGACCAACTGTGTACTTCATACTCCATCGGGATACATTTATAGGAATATATGGACACTCATGTCCAGCCAAAGGTAAAAGAATACATATTCAGTTGGCAAACACGCAGCAATAAAGTATCATTATCCAATAAAAGTTCAGCATCTTTCGTGTAAATTCCAAGCATCAGCTGCAATCTTCAGAAAGTCAAGAAAAATAAAAAAGTATGAACTTAAGTTCTAATCCTATTCCAGAGCTTTCCCACAAAACCAAAAACATGGGTTCCTTCAGCAGAAAGTGGCTGCATTCAGTACAGTGCTGGAAACCCCCCACTTGCTAAAACTAAACAGACCAACATTCAGCAGCACATTGAAGTGGATTTCTAAATCTGTCACGTGTAATAATCCCTAGACCAGGTCTCCGCTCTATCTAGCCAGAGGATTACCATCCTACGAAAGGCAATGAAAGAAAAAAATAGATTAGTTTTACGCTGTAGCCTCTTTCCCAAAGGTAAGGCCTACAAGAATGAACGAGTTGCCACAAGAACTTAACTATTTATGGTTAGCTAATAATATACTCTGGAGAGAGATGCAGGATGCTCAAGATATTCCAAATGGAAACGTAATTAATCATTTTCTCAAGAGAGTCTCTATGTTCCTTTCACACGCTAATGTCACTAGACTATCATATATTGTTTTCAAACGTGATTAAAACATTTTAAATACTTCATTCAGGACTCAAAAGTTGAGATTCATAAAGCCAAAATGTCACTGTCTTCATTCAGGAACTGGATCCGTGAAATCAATTTTTTATAAAATCCTAATTTTGAAACAAAATATTTAATATTAAAAGGAATGTCTAGGTGCTTCTCCTTTTAGAGTGACTGCAGATCATGTTTGGATTTGAAAAAGGAAAGCCCAGCACCACCTTTGTACTTGTTGTCTGCTTCTGCAGTCTGAAGATATAGATGGTACTGTCTCTACTAAGTTCCTGCTATTTAGGTCTGTACTCACATCAGAGTAGCAAACAAGTTACTTTTAAACCTGTCCAACCTGCTAGCTGAAATACATATGGAATATTGATATACTGTATTCCACATAACATGCCTTAGGCTCGGTTCACACTAGTGCAAAAAAAACCAAAAGATTGCCAGTAACTCACTAGGGTATAAACGCTGAAAAGCTCAATGTGTAATCAAGCACAGCTTCCCTTAAAATCGCTGACTCACCATTCAAGGTGTGATCCAGGTAGTCAAAGAGTTAAACACAAAAAGAACAAGGTGGGGAATGACCTCACCTAAAAGATTACTAAGGACCATGCATGAACATTTTAAGTTCCCTTTTCTTATGCTGCATGGTCCTTAGTAATCTTTTAGGTGAGGTCATTCCCCACCTTGTTCTTTTTCAGTTCACACTAGCCCCACTCCAAAGTCGCAAAACTTTCAGTGCAACTTTGGAGTCCAACTTTGATGTGACTTTTTACACTCTGTAGCATTGATGTTGTATCAAAGTCGGACCAAAAGTAGTGCAGGAACCTTTTCTAAAGTCGAACAGGCTTATGCAGCATTAGTTAAGCGCTCATAGGGAAACATTGAATTTCACATTTATTCCGACCTGGGGGTCTCACAGGTTGGATCCTATGTCACATCAGAGTGAACCGAGCCTTAAAAAAGGAATGCATATATTGAAAAGGTTATTTTATTAATCTTGAACATATTACATAAGAAAAGTAAAAGCAAATCATTATGCTTTCACTAGATAGTTCAGAAGATTGCATTGCAACGCAGTATATTACATTCCTTGCGTGCCTGTAGATGACTATAATGAGTATAATGAATGAAGCCTTGAACTATGCGAGGGACATCACTTAAGTCCATTGACTTCTCTCAGATGCCGGGGGATTTGATAAGTGGCAGTGCTAAACATACTTAAAAAGAGGTTAATGTGGGAAAATCCCTCTTGCTACCATTCCTGAAAAACACAGAGCATAAGTATTTACAGAATAAGCCTATTAAATGACATTCCTATTTTATTTCATTTTGCTCTTAGATAAACCTCTTTGTGGATTGTTTTAGTCAAAACACTGGGGGTTGCGGTGATGTAAAACAAATGGAAAAAGCACACAAGTGCTCTGCTAGAAGACAAAATGGGCAATGCAAGCAAAAGGCCCACAGAGCAATATAACCCAAAGCAACCAATCTGAACATGGAATTCAACAGCTTAGACTTGTGAAAACTGATTTTTGTTTTGGCTGCTGTAGATTAGTGTACATTACTGTTTTTTGATCCAGGGAAACAGATAATAGGAATAAAAATGAGATTGAATAAAATTGGAAAGCTCCTTACCAGTATTGTAAAAAAATTATGAAACTAATGCCGCGTACACACGATCGGAATTCTGGTCGGAAAAAGCTCTGATGGTTTTCCTGTCGGAATTCCGACGGAATTTCGCTCAAACTGTCTTGCCTACACACGGTCACACCAAATTCCGACGGTCAATAACACCACGGCATACAACACGTTCGACTGCACTATAAAAAGGGAAGTTTAATGCTTCTGAGCATGCGTCAAATTGTTTCCGAGCATGCGTCGGAATTTTGCGTGTCGAAATTGCATACACACGATCGGAAAATCCAATAGAAAGGTTTTCCGTCGGAAAAATTAAAAAACAGGTTCTCAATCCAAAGTCCGTCGGAAATTCCAACAGAAAAAGACCGATGGGCATACACACGGGTCGGAAAATCCAATGAAAAGCTCCCATCGGACTGTTTCCATCGGAAATTCCGACCAGATGTATGCGGCATAATATGGGGGGCACTTACCCTCATAATGGTCATGGCATGGTTAGGGTTGAGCAAATTAGCCTGGGTTCAGTTTACAAATCTTCCTTGAAGTTTGAAAACTTTGCAATGAACTCCATTGCAGCAAAGGGGGCACTGCCAATTTGTAGGGTTAATAAGCAAGCCATTGTCAAACAACAGGCTTAAAAAACTGTGCACTGCAATAGGGGACATGTGCCAATGTCATAAAAAATAAATAAAAAAAAACACAGCATCTCTCATAACAGGACAGAATTATCCAACCACTTCAACATACACTGACAATATGGCTACTGTGAGCCCATACATTTATAGGAAAAGGGGGCCGGGTTATCTATTCTTTCAAATTTTGGGCTTTTGTGACTTGATAAAAAGCTATGCACTGCCTTATAGGTTGTTCCTTATTTCAGCTGGTGATCCTACAATCTTCTTCATGGTAGCAGTAAATTCAAACCTCTTCCTCATCTTTTAGAATCCTTTTTTTTAAACCGATGCATCTTACAGGAGGTTATAGGCCTCAATTATGCCCTGTACACACGGTCGGAAAATCCGACGGAAAAGGTCCGATCGGATTATATTGTCGGAAAATCCGATCGTGTGTGGGCTCTGTCGGACTTTTTCCTATGGAAAAAATATGAGAGCAGGATCTCAAATTTTCCGACAACAAAATCTGATTGGACTTTGTCTGATCATTTGTAGAGAATTCCGATCGGACAACGTGCCACGCATGCTTAGATCAAATTACGAGACCAAAGCTATTGGCTACTAGCCTGAACGTAGTCCCGTCGTAACGAAAGAACGTCATCACGTTCCAAGCGATCTGATTTTCCGACAACTTTGTCCGACCGTGTGTGCAACACCAGTTTCGGAAAAAATCAGACAGATTTTGTGGTCGGAATGTCCCACCGTGTGTACGGGGGCTTACTCTATCCAAATGAAAAAAGTTTTGCCTATAGTCCTACTTTAACATAAAATTGCCAACACACAACAACCATCCTAGCCACTAAAAGAATACGTCCCAATCTTCTCCATAGCTTTGACCCAACAATCTTAACCACTTAAGGACCAGGCCTAATTTTATTTTGCTTGAAAAATTACTTAGAACACCCAAACTAATAATATATATTACTATTCATTTTTTCAAGCAAAAAAAAAAAATAGGTTGTCTTCTTTATCATGCACGGTGCACCACAGAGTACTCACATTACACTTGTGTTAAACGGTATATTTTAACGGTATGTACTTTTAATCAGCTCACACATTAAGATACCTTAATACATTCACATTTCACTTGCATTTTGTATATCTTATTATCTTTATAATAATATATCTTGTATATTGCACTGGTTCAATAGTGCACTGGAAAGGTTATTTACATGAATGCAAAATTTACCAATATAATGACATTTAATATATTTTTTTCTTTCTGTATCACATGTTTTTAAATGTGCGTTGAATAAATCAATTATAAAAATTTTACTTGGTATGTTTTGAGGTGTGCTCTTTAACCACTTCCGGACCGCCCACCGTCGTTATACATCGGTACTTTGAAGAGGAATATCGTTGTTATGGCAGCAGCTAGCTGCCATTACCCCGGTATCCTCTTATTCAGCGGGCGGTCCGCTTCAAGCTAAAAGTGGTCTCTGCAGCAGATTCGCCGCAAGATCACTTTTAAATCAGCGGCGGGAGAGGGCCCCCCGCTTATCCTCTTATTTTTTTTACGGTTGGAAAAAGAATGTATTATTTTTTTTTCTAACACCCTAGAGAATAAAATGGCGGTCATTGCAATACTTTATGTCACACCGTATTTGTGCAGCGATCTTACAAGCGCAGTTTGTTTTGAAAAATAAAATTAAGACAACAGTAAAGTTAGCCCAATTATTTTTTATATTGTGAAAGATAATGTTATGCCGAGTAAATTAATACCAAACATGTCATGCATCAAAATTGCGCCTGCTCGTGGAAGGGTGACAAACTTTGACCCTTAAAGATTTCCATAGACGAAGTATAAAAAAAAAAAATTTACAGGTTGCAAGTTTTGAGTTAGAGAGGAGGTCATTTGCTAGAAGTATTGTTCTCCCTCTAAGGATCACAGCATTTTTGTCGTTTGAACACAGTTTTCATATGCGCGCGACTAAGCTTCTGCATGCGAGCTCAGCGTGACGGGGCGCCTTAAATAAAAAAATAAAAAAATTATTTTTACACTGTCCTTTTAAAAGTCACTTTTGGGTCATTTTTGTAAACAAAACAAAAATGTAAACATCCCTTGTAATAGAAAAAAGCATTACATGACTTCCTAAATGTGAGATCTGGGGTCAAAAAGAACTCACATTTACACCTAAATGCAATAAAAAATAAATAAATGTATTTAAAAAAATAAAAATAAAATAAAAAAAACCTTTAAGACCATTGGGCGGAAGTGACGTTTGATGACAACTCAATGGACAACCTGGGCTCATAGGAATTAGCTTGGATGAATCTGGGTGACTTTTTTTTTTTTTTCTTATTCACCAGATACTTGGCACTGCAATTTTGAAATAAAACCCCTAAAACTGAACCTGTATCCAGGTGATGGACAAAATATTTACGTATCCTTGAAAAAGCAGTAAATACGTTTTAAAACAAGCCCTTTCTGACCTTTGTAGTTCTGGCATTCCGGAGCAGCTCACAGAAGAAAAGCACTTGACGTTTTTCAAGTTGTTCTCTAGGCAGCCCGGCTTACTGCTAATGAGTCTGGACTAGGAGGGGAGGGGGGCAGGCAGAGCTGGGCTATTAGGTAGTCACTAGTAGGAGGGAGAGTAGCGTGAGCTGAACTGCTGAGTGAACGCTGGGAGCCTCGAACTGCTGAGTCGTTGATGGAGGGATGGCAGGGGGAGCTGAGCTGTGGAGTTATTGCTGGAGGGGGGCAGGGAGAGCTTAGCTGCTCAGAGCATGAGCTGAAATATATTAGTACCTCTGCTGTTAACTTTGAGGAGGAATTGCTCCACAGTGTCGCCAGTGGCATTGGTCAGTAAGGGTTTGTGTTAAAGCTTATTTACTGTTTATTATGAATATTTTGCTATTTGAATCTCCATATCCATAATCTTTAAAAGAGAAAATGTGTGGCCACAAGACAAATAGACACCTGCATACCATTACTTTAGCCCCCAATGCTAGGTGTTAGGAACACCCCCAGAAAGCAGAGAGATCGGATAAGGAAGCAGCAACCAGCTCCTGTTGACCCTCTGCTACATCCTATGCCTTGCTAGAGGCTCATCACTTTAATGGTCAGATTACCAACTATCGAGACACAAAGACCCTTTTTGTTGCTTTTTCCTTAAAACAATCAACCTTCTTTTAACGGCCTTCCTGCCCCTGGGTGGCAATACTTACTAACCGCATTGAATCTACTGAGGGAGTCATGGATGGCACACTGAGCCGTTTTCCTGATTTGGACTAACATATCTTCCTCTCCATCTCCTATTTGGGGGGCAGGGGAATGTGTAAGTAACGGTGGATAGCTTGGAAGGAGGATAACCTTGTTTGTGATTTCAATTCATCCAACAGGAAGTGAGAACACGATTTGCTGAAAATGTTCTTGGCATAATAAAAAAAACAAAAAACAAAAAAAAAAAAAAAAAAACACTTATTGGGCCACCAGATCTGAGGACTGGCTAGCTGCAATGAATTGAATATTCCTCCCCCAAGACCTTATGTACACTGGACAGTGTGCGTCCAATATAGTGGCATTTTTATGTGCCCGGGCAGCACAGGTGCTACTGCTGTGGCTGAATGCTGTATTGAATGGTACTCATGTTTAGGGCTGTATGGAATTGGGCATATATACCTGGAACACATAGGCCCCTAAACACGAGCACCACTCTGTACAGCATCCATGCAGCGAATATCAGCCTCTCATATACTTTGGCAGGCTGCAGGCAGTAGGGCTGGATGCCGCACACTTGCCACCCAGAAGCTCAAAAAAAAAAAAAAAAAAAAATATATATATATAATAATATATATATATATATATAATATAATAATATATATTAAAATATATATATATATATATATATATATATATATATAATATATATAATAAAAAAAAAGATAGATATATATATATATATATATATATATATATATATATACACACATACATACATACATAATACATACATACACACATATAAGGATTGGACGCACAGTGGCTAAACACCCAGCGTGCATGTGGCCTACAGTAGCACAACCTTTAAAAAGACAGATAGATATTTACCTAATTAGTAGCAAAAGTATCCCATTATAAAATTCTTACAGTCTTATAGCACTAAAACAAGATAATTTTCTTCAATCTAGCAGCACTATACTGTATGCCAAATAAGATCTGCCATTTTCCAATGAGAAATGTAAATATACATACATACATACATACATACACACACACACACACACACAATTATAAAATGTATTTTGAAAAATTTGTATTTTTTTTTTTTTTTTGACAAAATCAGTAGTACCATTCTTGCCTGGCTATCCAAGGTGGAAAAATATACACAGAAGAAAAACAAAAACAATGTGATGAAGAGATGTTCGCAGTTGACCACTGAGAGGCTATTCCCAGCAAATCCATTATATGCTCTATTAGCAGCTAGACGCAGAGGCTTCACCCTGTAATACTGTAAGTATGCCAAGGTTCACAGATGGATTAGGACCAACCTGTCACTGTGCAGTAACTAGGTCACCGGAGAGCCATACAGCTCAGCCTTACGTAGAATACATATGCCTTAGACCAATAATATAAAGGAAACAAGCTGACAAATACTATTAAAGACAAGAGGAAAGCCAGAAGTCTGGCAGCAATTTTCAGGTGTAACCCAAGACGGTGCACAATCTGTAGCACAGCAAGCAAAAATCAACATATTTTTAAATTGTAAGTAAAGATGCACTTATAAGTGCAAAGTGCATCTTTTTTTAAGGGCTCACCAGATCAATGCAGGTCACAGCAAGGACCTCATTCACACTACAATACTGTGTGCATTCCTCCCAACTTTAGGAGATGGAAACGAGGGACACCTATTAGCAAAAGTATGCAGACATAAGAGACACCCCCTGCCACGCTCCCTTAAAAGGAGAATTATACAAAAAAAAAAAGAAGAAGATTAAACCCACAAGTGCTTTTTTACCGCTACTAATACTTTATTGGCTTTTTGAAATTTACAAATGCAGCAATTTGAAAAATGTAATAAAAAGGTTTAGCACCAGGAAACACTTTTTGAAAGATAAAAAGTGCATCTTATATACAACTATATAGATCATTTCAAAACGAGGAACAGATAAGGGAGGAAAGAGGGGCAGAGGGACTTTGTTCCAAATCAGGGACAGTTGGGAGCTATGTGGAGCGTGCGTTGCATTAAAGTCCAACCTGTCAGCATTTTAACTCAGCACACATTAATGCATGTAAATGTAACACAACTGATATAAAAAGTAAATTGTTTTTAATATTTTAACCCTTTCAGGGACTCGCTTCACAATATTTGATATAAAAACTCATGTCAATGCACGTCAATGCTCATATGTTTTTATTACGTTACAGTGATTTTTTTTATGTGCAGAATGGTGTTAAAAAAGGACCCTCAAGCACAATGCTCTTTGCTATTGAAATAATAACTAACTGGCTTCACTAGGGCTTATTATCTAAAGTTCTTTGATCAGCTCCAGGCCCCCCTTATGCACATTTCTTAACTCTCTAGCTACCACTAGGCATCTCCAACAGGTGGCCTCACCAAAAGAAGGGAAGGACCATACCCTCCCCCAGAGTTATTGCCCTATCTCCTTAACACAGACCTCAAGATATTCTCTAAAATTTTTGCCAATCGCCTCAAGAACCTCCTCCATGACTGGGCCCATACATGCAACCATCTGCCTCCCTATTTTATCCCGTCTACCGATGCACAGAAGGCATTTGATCGCATAGACTGGGATTTCCTTAATGCAGTATTGCTGAGATAGGGCCTCATATGGTACGCTGGATGTCAGCGTTATATGTATCCCCTACTGCTCAGGTAAATGTGAGCGGCGGCCTCTGTGTTCCCCATCCAGAACAGCACGAGAGACAGGTATGTCCACTTTCACCCCTCCTATTCGCATTGGTCTTGGAGCCATTGTTGCGAAAAGTCCGATCTAACCTGAACATTAAGGGGGTGCAAGTAGGTTCTTTGGAAGAGAGGCTGTCTGCCTATGCAGATAGTCTCCCCCCCCCCCCTCATGTATTGAATCCCCTTGTCTTGTTGCCGAACTAGATGGAAGAGCCGTCTGCTTATGGGGAGGTGTCAAACTTTTGGATTAATTACGCCAAATCTGAGATTCTTGCAGATTACCATTTCCTCGGCCTTGGAGACATCCTTGAAGGGATCTTTCCCCTTAACATGGACATCCTCCTCTATGAGATACTTGGGTGTTCAGCTCTCTGACCGCTTTGACTCCCTATACACACATAACTATGTCCCTCTACTCAGGAAGATCCGCCAAGATTTGCATTCATGGGATAGAGCTTCATTCACATGGGTTGGCTGCATAAAAGCCTGGAAAGACCACGTACATGACACAATCCCAGTTTCATCTAGCCTAGACATTGCTTTATTGGCCTTAGCAGATCCCTCTTTAAAGAGACTTATCCAAATGAACCAACATCCAACAGTTGACAGCTCTACATAGGATGCGTCCAAAGAGCCAATGAACCGGGTGAGAACTCTTTAGTACCTTTGGTACACTCTTGTTTTCATTTGGTTAATGCTACATGTGGGCACCTACCTACTATTGGGGTCAGCTTCCCGCTGACCACCTCCTGTGGCTCATTTCCGGCAATCATCTCTGATTGCCCACCTATTTAACTGACTGGCAGTTGATATACATCACTGCCATCATCACAGCAGGATTACATCCCACGAGACTTCCTTATGCGGTATGTATGGACACTGTCCTAGGGCTATGCTTGTTGCCCTTACTCCCATATCATCTCGGTACTCTAATGGGATATTTTCTTCCTTTCTCTAAAAAATATTATCATTACTCTTTAATTTCAGACAAGGTGACTCTCATCTCTGGCCCAAGATCCCTTTGAAAAATGACCACTTCTGTGACCAGGACCTGGGACCTACTTCTTCTCAGCGTATCATCTGCATCACTAATAGCAGCATTTGGTATTATCCTTTTGTCTTATACCCCCAGGTATGACCATAGCCACTTATCCCCTTAATATACACACATATACTTTCACTCTTTCTTCACCTAGATTAGTCTTGTCAAATACTGCTTTTTTTTTTTTTTTTTGCATCACCCACCCCCCTCCCTTCTCTTGCTTCATTCACTTTTCATATGAAAAACATTTTCCCTTTTTTTTTCTCCTCACCTTCTCCTTTTCTCTTTCCTCTTGTTGTGTATTCTCTTCCTCTCCCATTCCCCTCCCCCCCCTTGTTTTGTTCACCAGTGATCACACCCCCCTGTTTCACCCACCATCCACTGCTTCTTATCTGCACCCCCTCTTTTCTCCACTCACGTGGTTTACACTCTGATTCCAATATACGTTCTTCTTTCCCCCTTTCTCTCTTCTTCTTCTCCCCCTTTCTTCTGTAGTCCTTGTCCCTGCCCTTCCTTTCCTTTTCCTCCTTTCCCACGTTGTCCCTTTCCGTCCTTCACCGCTTCATCCTCTCTTTTTCATCCTTTTTATCCACACCGTTCTTTCCTTTTTCCCTCTTTACCTTTCCCCTCTTTTCCTTTTTCCTCCCCTTTTTCTCTTTCTTTCTTCCCCTTTTTCCTTCCCTTCCCTTCCCTTGCTCCATCCCATTTTTCCTCACCCAATTAACCCTTCACAGCTCATCACACCTTCTCACCCACTTCTGTTATCCCACGTTCCATCTTCCTCACTTGCTCACACACGCACTCCTCACCTTTCCATCTCCCTATCACTGAGTTTTGGGGATCTAGGTTTCTTTTTGTTTGGCCCTGGTTTGTGTTGTTTTCTCACTTACACAATCACACTCACTGCATGCCATGGTCTATCACTACCCTGTATGGCAATAATGACCATACATGGATGCCTATATAATAGATGTCCCCCATAGGTTGCAGCACACTGCTCTTCTCCCCCAAACACTAAATGGGGAACGATAGAGCGGTGTCTCAGCCTAGTCTGATACTAACAACTAATATAAACCCCTCCCCCTTCTGGACTTTGCCACAGGTGGTACCCACATGTTCTCTGGCCTCATCCAGGTTGTCTTCCTCCCCTCTGGATACCCCTGCCTTGGTCAGTGGGAGAAGGAGAGGAACTCTATGCGTGTGACCTCCCGTAAGGCTTACCTGGCGCCTTAGGATCCGTGTGACTTCCAGCGGAGTCTCTCTGGCACACCCTATGGAAAGTGGATGGTGTCTTCTTTACTAAAATCTCTCCACGTGGGAATACTATACTTTTTATCTTCAGGATATACATCATTGTGGTAAATATAAAATTTATGGCGCGCTGGCATTTTTTGCTCCTAACTTGGTAGCCTTTCTACTTTGCAAACTGTATTGTGCCACTAACATTGATACTTTATCCCCTTCTGTCTAGCAGACTCTTTTCCCTCTGAGGAAGACCCTTTTGTTGGGTTGAAACGCGTCAGTGATATCTTCTCATTTATACGACAGACTTTGTATTTTACTGTTATGTGAACATTAGTCTGCTTTATGTTTATCCATGCTTTTTTATATACCAGTTTCCCACTGGAGCTCATGTTCTAACCCAATTGTCCCATTTTTTTATTTAATAAATAAAATTTTTTTTTTTTTTTTTACATATTAACTCTGACTTTTTAATTGTACGCTGCCTAAAAACCCCAACGTGGGGGATTTTTTCTTCTTGCAATGCTACCTGAACAGTTACCCAATTCCTGACAAATTATGGTATCTCAAAATTTCACATGTTATAAATGTACTTTGAGTCACACATGCATTACCTTTTGACTCTGTGATTGGGATCTCCCTACTCTCTCCCCGCATGGGAGTGAGGGAAGGAGGGTACCCTCGTTAACACAATAGGTCGCTCTGTTCTTACTATTGTTTTCATTGGGACCATGACAGATGTATCCCTCCTATTCCTCTACTCTCTCTCCCCCCCCCCCCTCTTTTTGTGTGCACCCTTTGATGTAATGTCAAAATGTAACCTAAATAAAAGATTCATACATGCATACATACATAATATATATTTTCAAGTTTACCGAGGCTGCAAAATGTGGTCTAGACATTAAGCTTTGATGACCTCTGATCACACAGGGGTTAACAATATTAAGCAAGGATATTTCATAACGACAACCAATCAGAAAATATCCTGCACTGCTCTGATGTCATTAGTGAATTCAATTTGTTTCGATTTATAGCAATGTGCAGTGGTTTTTATTTTATTTTTAATAAGCTGGTAAGACTTTCATTGCACAGGCCAGTCACTGGGGTGTCACATGATGCTCCTTTTCTTGTCAGTGTGGAGCGTGCAGAGTAATGTGCTACTGTGTGCAGCCATGCGTTTCCACTGACATGTTTAAGCGTACGCATGACATACACACAATATATGATCAGACAATGACAAAGGTTGAGTTTGTGCATGTTGATGTAAGACTATAAAATGCTCATGAAATGCAGTAATTTGCTTGTCAAATTGCATCGCCTCAATACACAGACCTTAAAAACAGAAACAGTATATTTTCAGTGACTACACACTTGAGTTACAGTTGCATTTAGTTGAAAGTAAAAATAGAGGTCCTTTTCACATTTCCATTTGCTCGCTCTGCCAGATTTGTATAATACCAAATATGCAGAATACACTGAAGCCAATATTGAAGCACACTGGAGCACAGGCAACCTGATGAGTAACAAAACAATTCTGTGTGCCCGTCACAGAAGACAGCGCTCAATAACCAGGAACGTTTGTGCTAATCGGTCAGGGATATTGTAAGTATATGTTGTCCATTACGTATTCAAAATCCATTATTATGGATAACAGATGTGCAATTTAATGAAATGAGCGTAGGTAGCCCAGTACTAATTATAGATTAACTGATCTGACGAACAAAAAAAAAAAAGTGTTGCTGCTGAGTCACCAGGAGGGGGGCACGCCATAAAGAAGAAACTAGGAGAGAAAAAAAAACATGGCGCAAACACTCCATAGTATAGTATGAAAAACTACAATAAATGTATTGAATAAAATATTAGAAATGCACTCATAAAAGTGGAATGTGGGTGGGCTTGTATGCGATTGGAACCAGGGAACCAGCAATCAGTGTGAACCCCCAGTCTTGGTCACCGGCATGGGGGGGGGGGGGAGTGCTGCTGTTGGTGGTGGTACACTCTGATAGTTGATTGACATATTACACTATGGAGTATTCGTGCCATGTCTTTTCTCTCCTAACCTGATGAGTAGTATAGTTTCAGACATTGCATTGTTTCACACTACTCTCGTCTATAATCTGGAGGTCCTGAAACACACCTGCTGGCGGTGCTGGGACACACTCCTTGCTACCTCTCACAGAAACCTGATGTGAAGATACCAGTAAAAAAAATGATTCCAGCAACCACCAATCAAATTCAGTCCTAGCTTGAAAGCCTGAATTCTATTGGTAATGCAGGAAGCAGAGAGGGAGAAATTGTTACACTGCACAGGAAGTGCCCTCCTACTGACCCTGTGAAATGGTCTATGCATGCCATCACTACAGTGGATTACAGATTAAAGGTAAATCAAGGGAAATTTCTAATTCTGGCACAGCTATAGTATACCCAATCACATTGCAGTGCACCAATTGGCTCTACTTGTTACTTTGTCCACTTGAATTAAATAGCTCTTTATAAAAAAAGTTTACCAAGAAACACTAAAACTGACTGTTGGTTTTGGGCCCCTGTGTGTAGCAGCCCCCAGCAAGCAAAGAGAACCATCAACAGCCTTCTTTTCTTTTACAATCATTTGATTGGGTAAAGACCGGGGAAAGGGATGGTTTTACAGAACTGAATTAGGTGCAATAATATTAAAACAGCAAAAGTTGTTTAATAACAGCAATTGTTTGATACAGTGTAGGTACCAGCTAAGATTAGGAGAATGTAATTTATGTATGCGAGGAGGGACAAGGTGAAAGAGGGGGTATTAGGATTTGTACATGTACTTGTACAGTAATCATGGCAAAGTCAGCTATTGTAAAGGTCTAAGTGCCCAGGTAATTATTTGATAAGTTCTGAGTTTGGGGAAGGTAGGGTATTGTATGGGGAGGCTGCCTCTCATTCATATAAGGGTGGAGTTTGAATTGGAATCGGGATGTTCTTAGGTGGTTGTGATGTCTTGGGAGGAGGAGGTAGCTTGGGATTCCAGGTTTAGGGGTTGGGAAGGATGGGGGGGGTAAAGGATAATGGGGATAGGTGGAATTAGGAGGTTGCAGGAGAGCCTGCCTGAGGAAGCATGTGCTCAGCTACATATAGGAGTAGTTGAGTCCACTCTGGGCAGTGGATGATAGTCTAACCAAGGAGGCCATGTTTTAAAGGCGTTTTTTTGTGTGTTAGAATGGCCATAATTTTCTCCTGTATCATTTTTGCCATTATTCTCAGTTTTATCTCCTCGAAATACACCGTTGGTTGTTTCCGGCTCTTTTGATGGTTTGTCTGGTGGCCAACCACAGAATGATTTTAAACAACTGATGTACTCCCCTCCCCCATCCTGCAACAGCTTACACTAAAGAAAAACAGAGAAATATGTAGGCAGGCATTACTAATCTCTACTTTTGTAAATGCTAAATTCCCATCTGTCATGCTGATCCAATGGCTTCAGTACTTTCTGAAAAACTGACCTAGAACAAGCATGCAAATTTATAAAAAATATTTTTTTCAATTTCATTGGTTGCTTCTTTATCCAGACCAGTGGTTGAGAAAGAATTGAAGCTAGAGACAGCCAGGCAGCTAGCATTTTCAGAACGCCTGTTTTTTTCTCTTGAGACAGGTATCCTTTAAAAGGCTGTAACACCACAGCACACTGCATTTTTTGTTAATGGAGGTGCACTGTATTAGGTATCCAAAAGGGCTGTAATCGTAATGTATGTACCTAAACGCATAAAATTTACTGCATCTTGCATTTTTTATTTTTTTTGCTGGTCATCAAATTGCAAAATGTGCAATGGTGGGTTAGGACAGTCACAGTGTAAGGCTGGGTTCACACTGCTGCGGTGCGGGAACGCTACAAATCTACTGCGGGTTCCCGCACTGCATGTCTCCCGCCGGCAGTTCACACTGCCCTATGCGAGCTGCTGGGAGTGTCAGTGAAATGTTAATGACACCCCCATATCAGCTCGCATATCGCAGTGCGATCTGCAAACTCGGACAGGAATCGGATCGCATGGTGAGAACACCATGCGATCCGATTCTGCAACAGAACGAAAAAAAAAGGGTCCTGTGCGAGTTTGGGCCGAATGCGATGCGAATTCAGCCATACTATCTGTATGGCTGAATTTGCATCGCACAGAGATCGCATATGATTTGAACTGCAGTGCGGTGCGAATCATATGCGATCTCCCGCACCGCAGCAGTCTGAACGGGGCCTCAATCCCTTAGACTTTGAAGTCCATTGAGAACCCTTGTGTTTATTGTAGCAGACAACATTTTCAATTGTGTCTTTGTCACAAGCCATCATGGGAGCTTCAGGAATTTCTGTTTTCTTGGAAATCCTCTTTAGACAAATACAAAACATAAATTAATAAAGCCAAGATCTCCTTTAATCTGTTGCAAACATGGCGTAACAAAAACCCAAAGGATCAGAGGTATTATCGATAAATAAAGTATTATCTTTCGCACAAATGAGCAACTTTTACTCAACAAAGCAGGATATCTAGATATATTTAGAAGATCTCATAAGCAAATTAATAAACCGAAATTCTAATCCGTTTCAAATCTCTCTATAAAAATGTCCCTGTAATTACAGGAGCCCCGTACCCCGCTACCACGAGCCAGTTAGTAAATCAGATCCGGCTCCTGGATTTATTACACTTTATCCGTCATCTGATGTAGAAGACTGAGCGAATATTTAATAGGGTGGAATTGCACTGCAATTATAATTTTCACCTTGTTTGCATAATATAAAAAATGAGAATGCTCAAGAAAGCTAGAGACACACAGATGCTGCCAGCTAAATTGAAATGTAACGGAGCGCACCTGTGGTCTACTGGCAGACTGGTAAAAGTAAATTGATTTTCCAGAATCTAGGAATGCAACCTGTGGGTCCAAAACCCAAAATGGGGCCTCCTTAGTTTAGGAGGAACACAAAAAAAAAAAAAAAATAAAAAAAAAAAAAAAAAAAAAAAGGGGGGGGGGGGGGGGAGCAGCACACTGATAGTAAAGTCCAAGCATATAAAGTAATTTAGGCAGTGGCGTCACTACTGTTGGCGTCACCTGGTACGGTAAAACATGATGTCATTCCTGCCCCCCAACCTGCCCCAGTGCTCTGTCTTGCCACTGCAGAGTGACAGCAGAACATGCAGTAGGGCACTGAGCAGGCTAGCGCATATACGCGGCTTTTCTACCTTGGCCTGCCACAGTGCTACTTGATGGTGTCACGGTCACCCCTCTGGCGGGTGATACCCGGGTGCAGTCTGCACCCCCCTGCACTCCCATAGCGACACCACTGCATTTAGGACCCAATTGCTCTGGCCTACAATGTTTAACGCAAACCCAAAGCACAAAATCCATGGTTTCTAATAGGCCCAGTATGGCCAATGGAACATGCTGCATTGAAAAGCAATCAACATGCTGCAGAAAAAAAAAAAAAAAAAAAAAAGCATACATTACTGCAACTCTTTTATGCCGCGTACACACAAGAGGACTTCGACAGCAAAGGTCCGACGGAACGAATCCGGACAATTCGATCGTGTGTGGGCTCCATTGGACTTTTGCTGTCGAAAAATCCGACAGACTTTAGAAATAGAACATGTCTTAAATTTTCCCGCCGGAACTCCGCTGGACCCAGTTCCTATCGAAAAATCCGCTCGTCTGTGTGCTAGTCCGATGGACAAACAACGACGCTAGGGCAGCTATTGGCTACTGGCTACGAACTTCCTTATTCTAGTCCGGTCATAAGTCATCACGTTCGAATCCATCAGAATTTAGTGTGATTGTGTGTGGCCAAGTCCGTTCATTCGAAAAGTTTGTTGGAACTCCGTTGAAAAGACCGTCGGACCTAGTCGTGTGTACACGGCATTAGAAACCTCATGACTGCATATTTCAGCTCAAGTGGGTGTAGCCTTCTCGATGAATAATGTATCTCTAAAAAAGCCAGCAAATTACATGAGTTGTAAATGACCTTCTTCACATAGACTGTCTTAAGCCCTGATAAAAAGATTTTTAGCATAATACTCCACAATTCAAGTATTTCAGGAGTCCAGATGTTCTCTTCTCCTCAAAGTTCAAAACCCGCATGAGTTCTTCATAACCCCTGAAAAGGTTTGGTTTGTTTACAGACATCAGCTCGCAAGCTTTCTTCTTTTCATGCCCAAGGGGGTTCAAGGCAAGGATTGGCATATAAAAGAAGACAGGTTAGGCCCAAGACATTTCTGTTCTATATTGTTAATCAAAATGCTTCCTCTACTGACAGTCATTCTAGCGACAGCTAAACGCTATTAGACACAATAGGCCAATTTAAATTGTACCTTTAGGAATTTTGTTTTCTTTTCGTTTTGGATAAACTGGGGAAGGGTTAGACCATCTGTCAAGTTTTTATTTCTGTCTGTGTCCCGAATGGGGAGATTACCCTCTCTGTGTCACCAAGAAAATCAAAGGAATCCAAAATTTCAGAGAAGTCTCCAGAGCAAGAGGCAAAGAGACAATTGTCTTATGCTGCATACACACGATCGGAAATTCAACCAGCAAAAGTCCGATGAGAGCTTTTGGTCGGAAAATGCGGCCAGCAAAAGATTGAGAGCAGGTTCTCAATTTTTCAGTCGGAAAAAGTTTAGATCGGAAATTTCGATCATCTGTACCAATTCCGACACGCAAAATTCCTACGCATGCTCGGAAACAGCATTGTTGTACGTCACCGCGTTTTTGACCGTTGAAAGTTCAGCGAACTTGTGTGACCGTGTGTATGCAAGAAAAAGCTTGAGCGGATTTCCTTTGGAAAAACCATCCAAGATTTTTCCGATGGAAAATCCGCTCGTGTGCAGTGTATTTAAGCATGCAGCCATTGACTCAGTGGCAGCTACATGGAGTGGCAGGAGATGCAGGAAAGGTGAGATGCAAAAAAAAAAAAAGAAGATTTTGGTAGGTTATGAAGAACATTTTGAAATGTTAATTGTACCTAAGCCTCAAAAACAAAAATTCTGTGTTAAATTCCTACTGAAGACTAGCAGTGCACTTCTTGGTATGCGAGTGTGCCTAGGCACGCTTGCATCTACAGCCCCATAGATAGATTTTACACTGCATATATTCAGGGCGCTGCTGCTTCTGACCGCCTTGCTGACTGACCCAGGGAATGTGAAGTGAGATCTGGGAATGTCACCACTGTGTTGCCCACTGCTTGAGGCTCTGATATGAGGATGCCAAACCTGTGATCAGATAAAGAAAACCCATTGCCCACTAATAAAGGGGGGTTGGGGGAGAATTATCACTGCCACTGACCATTTATAAAAGGGAGGGGTGGAGAAGTTAATTGTTACTGTCACTAACCACCAATGAAATGGGGAGGGGGGGATTAATTATGTTGGCCACTGACCACCAGTAATAAAGGTGGGGAGGAGGGATGAATTATCATGGCCAAATGCCACCAAAAAGGGGTAGATTGAAGGATCGTTACTGCCACTAATCACCAATGAAAGGGGGATCAGGGGTGATATTTATTAATTACTGCCATTGACCACCATCAAAAGAGGGAGCTTTAATATTACCGCCAGTAAAAAAAAAAGAAAAAAAAGAAGGGGGGATATTACTGCCACTGACCACTAATGTAGGGGTTTATTTTTGCTTCCACTGCCACCAGTGTTGGGGGGTACTATTACTGCCACCACTGTTGTGAGGTACTATTACTGCCACCACTGTTGGGGGGCACTATCGCTGCCCCTGACACCAGCATTGGAGCTTATTTTTCTCCCACTTTCTCTTCTTTGCACCCTTAGGCCCTACTTGTCTAACATATAGCAAGGGGTGAAAGGTTGCAGACTACAAGTCATATGCTGTGAATGGACACTCACTTAACTGACAATGCCCCCTTTTTATAACAACCTCCACTAGCAGTAGATGGGCAGTGTGCTATGTGCACCACATTTTTCTCCTTGTTTCCTTCAAAGTGCCCCTTCTAATAATTTTTGAATGTTGGCAACTATGCTATTTTTTTGATTACAGGGTCATCTGTGTTTCAATCAGTACTATGGCCAGAGATGTGTTCAGCTCACATATTAGCCAGGAGCAATGCAGCCAATGAGGAGTAACTGGCAGTAACTACGGGTTAGTAAAGGAGTAGTGCGTTTGTCCACAGGCGATGATAATTATATGAAGCTTGGCTGTAATTGAACAAAAGTTCATTCATCCAACTTGCTCTTTTAAACTTTACAGAAGCTTTTTAATCAGAGACATGTAAATGTATTGTCTTTAGTCATTTATGATGATTCATGTTAATCACCTATTTAATTTCTCAGCACTGTAAGTCAGCTAAATGAAATCCTTTCAGCACCATGCAAAACACAACTTTCAGTAATACGAGGATAACATAGGCATAGTGTTATAATCTGAGCATGTAGGACCTCTAATATTTTGGCTAAAAGAAGAGATCCACACAATCAGGAGCATTACACAAAGATTGGCGCACAGAGAAAAAAAAACACACTCATTTATATGCACACCTTCTTAGCGCTTTGGTCACAAAATAAATAAAGTGTCAACTGTCAACGACACATGGAAATTGTTTTATGGCATTGTTAATTTGACGACCAGAAAAATGCCCCGGTATTTAGAGTTTAAAAAATTATGTATTTTATGGATCTTATCAAAGATCTTCAATTAGAAGAACGTTATATAGATTTACAGATATGGCTCTTGCCAATTCAAGGCGATAATTTTGTGGCTGATGTATGAAGTGCGCTATAATTTTGGGTTACCCAAAGTAACTAATCGGCTTCTATCAGTCATTTCTCCAGTCCAGGTCTAAAAATGAAACAACTAACTCCCGAGCGCTGCAAGCAAATTGCCATTTAGTACCTTGCAGGAAAGACATGAATTGACCTTCTACCTGCAATGGACTTTATTAAGGTGAACCCATGTTTTTTCATACAGGGCAAAGCAATGTGTTCACTTTACAGCCACCTTTCCCACCAACAGATGAAGATTATACATACCTTACCTTTAGACTACCTTCACACTGAGGCGCCAGGCGCGCTAGCAGTAAAGCGGCGCTATATTTAGCTTTACTGTCATTTTAGCAGCGCTTTTCGGACGCTAGTGGGGCAGTTTTACCCCCGCTAGCGGCCAAAAAAGGGTTAAAAACCACCCGCAAAGCGGCGCTTTGCAGGTGGGTTTGGAGCGCTGCCCCATTGTTTTCAAATGGGAAGGGGCGCTTTAGGAACGGTAAATACACCGCTCCTACAGCGTTCCAAAGATGCAGCTTGCAGGACATTTTTCAGCATCCTGCAAGCACACCGCTCCAGTGTGAAAGCCCTCTGGCTTTCAAAAACTGAAGAGACAACAGCGGCTGTTTGAAGGTGCTTTGCAGGCGCTATTTTTAGAACTTTAGCTCCTGCAAAGAGCCTCAGTGTGAAAGGGACCTTAGTCCCACTCTTCACTGCTGGGAGAAACGAAAGGAGCCGGACCTTACACATAGCCAAGGTCTCTCTACCTGCCCCTTCATGGTTGTGCGGGGTGCTTAAAGCGGTGTTCCGGACAAAATTATACTTTTTAAATAAAAATACCCCTATAATACACAAGCTTAATGTATTCTAGTAAAGTTAGTCTGTAAACTAAGGTCTGTTTTGTTAGTTTTTAGCAGTAGTTTGTTATTTTATAAACTTGCAGCAGGCCGTGGCCATCTTAAGTGTGGGCATCTGAAGCCAGACTATATTTCTTCCTGGATCTCATCCTTGCAGATCTCGTACATGCTCAGTGCAGCATAAGCAGTGTAATAGGTTTCAGGTCAGGTTTCCATAGCAACGGCAGTGTCAGGAGGAAGTTGCTGCCCCTTCCCAGGAGGCATTGCAAACAGAAAAAAACGTATTGACTCCAGCATAAACCTAGGGTGAGAAATGCGCAGCTACTGTAAGTGGAAAAGAGAGTAAACAATGCCCATTTGCAGCCTCACTGTGCCCATTTGCAGCCTCACTGTGCCCATTTACAGCCATAGATCCCCCAAACTTCAAACTTGGTAGTTAAGGGTTCCTAGATGCCCCCTATCTGCAGCCAATTTGGGGTCTCTGGACCCAAAGGGTCCTGAAATAACATTGCTGCAGAAGAACACAGTTGACCGACTTTGGGGCCTCGTATCTTGGGGCCACTTGGTGCTAGGAACTCAGTATGCAAACTCAGTCGAACTAGCACTACAACATATCCATATCCAGATGGAGTACCTATTACCAAGTGGCCCCGAGGTACGGGGCCCCAAAGTCGGTTTGGAAAAGGTCAAGCACTTTTCTGCAGCAGAGAATTACAATTTCCGTGCCGACTTTGGGGTCCTGTATCTCAAGCCACTTAGTGCTAGGAACCAAAACATATTGGATATGTTGTAGTGTTGGTTCCACTGGGTTTGCACACCAAATTTGGGGGTCCTAGCCGAGATACGGGGCCCCAAAGTTAGGTTGGAAAATTTCATTCTCTGCTGCAGAAAAGTGCTTGACTCAAGTATAAGCGAGGGGGGCATTTTCAGCACGGAAAAAAAAAAAAAAAAAAAAAAAAAAGTGTGCTGAAAAACTCGGCTTATACTCGAGTATATACGGTATGTGCATAACTCATGCCAAGAGCCCAACCCACTGCTTGTATCAGGGCTGAGGGTTCTTGAGAATAGTACTAAGGTAGGGTGCTGTGATCTTTTTTGGAAGCTAAGTACGGCACTCTGCCAGCCCCTCCCACCACCCATGATCTTCCTGCATTGCATTGAGAAATACCAAGACCCAGTGATGACAAGGCAGGCAAAATACATGCAGATTAAGCTTTAATCATTTTCTGCATTGGCTAGACAACCTTGTGTACAGAGCTTCAAGAGCATTATTTGTTGACAATCCTGTCCTGCATAGAAGAGACATTTTTAATAGAAGAAAAAGCATTGATTGAATCTAACAGATGTCCATTTGATGTTTATTTCAATGTGAGAAATCACTTTTGGGAAGTTCAGGGCGACTATTGTAACTTTCTGATGCATTGTCATGGAAACCTGCACACATGGATGAGACTGATGGTCCAAACTCAGAAGGTCCCAGCTGGTAATAAGTCAGGAGTGTCTGCTTTCCCTCATGCCACACAATAGGCTACATTCATGTGCAAATTACATAAACCTGTCATGAGGGTTGTTTTGCACACTTGCTGATGACTTATTTTTTATAAAAATTACAATCGCCCGCCTGTCATGCTGACCCTTTGCCTTCAGCTAGTCATTATCCTGGAATAATATTACAAATCGGGAGTTCTCACTTTCAGCTGGGTTCATACATATGTTGGGAAAATGATAGTTGTAGTAAACTCATGACACTCTGCAATATTTGGAATGGTACCCCAAAACACAAGTCCAGCAGATGACAATGCATTGAGGTGCACTGCAATAGGGAAAAACAAGAAGGGGAGCAGGGGTATTACTATAATAAAGGATTTATATAGTGCCAACAGTTTGCGCAGCACTTTACAAAATGAAGGCAGACACAGTTACAATACAATTTGGTACAAGTGGAATCAGGGCTTGTAGGTAATAATAACTGTGGGGGGATGAGCTGATGGAGAAAGTAAAAACACAGTGTATTATTTAGAAGAAGGATAGGCTTCTTTAAAGAGAAGGCTTTTCAGGCAACGTCTAATGATGGATAGATTAGGAGATAGTCGAACAGATTGGGGTAGGGAGTTACAAAGAATGGGAGAAGTCTTGGAGGTGAGCATGGGAGGAGGTGACAAGAGCTAGGAGGAGCAGGAGGTCTTGGGAGGACCGAAGAGAAACGTTTGGTTGGTATTTTGAGACCAGGTTAGTGTTGTAGCTGGGGGGCAGAGTTGCGGTTGGCTTTGCAAGTTGTTGTTAGTATTTTGAATTGTACTCGTTGGGTGAGCGGAAGCCAGTGAAGGGATTGACAGAGAGGAGTAGGAGACACTGAATGGTTGGTAAGGTGGAGGAGACTGGCAGCAGCATTCATCATGGATTGGAGGGGGGGGGGGATAGTCTATGTAAAGGTAATCCAATGAGGGGTGAGTTGCGGAGGCGAGCGATGGCCAGGGAGTGAATTAGAAGCTTGGTGGTGTCAATGGTAAAAAAAGAGTTATATTCTGTAGATGTTGAGGTGGCACGATTTGGACAGGGATTGGATGTGGGCCTGTAAGGACAGTTCAGAGTCTAGGGTTACCCCTGGCATGTGAGGACAGACTGATAGTTGAGCCATTGATCTTGAAAGAGAAGTCAGGGCAAGGGGCATGTGGGGGGGAGGAAATATTATTTCAGTGTGCAAATGTGCATTTCTTATTGAATGGGCCGCTGCAGTGTATTTTTTTTTTTGTGTACAGAATGCATTTTGCAGCTAAGCAGAAGAAAGTGACAAGGGCCTAAAGCCAAAGATCATCAGAAAACTAACATTTACACAAGAAAGTTAGCAACGGTAATCATACGTTTCTCTTTCTTTAAGAGCCATTCACATGCAGTCCAGTGTGTTTTTTTTCTGCATCAAAAAACACATGG
Organism: Lithobates sylvaticus; assembly: GCA_028564925.1. Lineage (NCBI taxonomy): Eukaryota > Metazoa > Chordata > Amphibia > Anura > Ranidae > Lithobates > Lithobates sylvaticus. Next base: position 149,747,134 of record CM053035.1, on the reverse strand, counting down.
AAAGTAGGTTGTATGGTATGGTTTTCAATGGCATAGTTCACACTAAGGATGAGCTCCGGCGTGTTTGCACAGCCCACGTGCAGAGCCGCCAGGAAGTTGGAACAAGCAGTGAGACATTGTCCCGATGTGCGGCTGCAGAGATCGGGACATGTCCCACTGCCTGTGATTAGCGCAGTGCCGACTTCCTGGCGGGCTCTGCACGTGGGCTGTGCAAACACACCGGAGCACATGCTTAGTTCACACCAGTGCTTGCAGTTCCAATTTCAGAAAAAAAAAAAAAAAAGAAGTAAAATAAGCTGCATTTTTCCTGCACTGGAACGCTGTAAAACGCAACAAAAACACACTGGAATGCACCGGAACACACTTTCTTACTTAAGGTTAAGTAAAAAAGGGGGACAAAAATGCACTGGAATGCATCTTGAATGCACATGCAGAAAAGCATCTGGAACGCATCCAGACTGCGTTTCTATGGTGTAAACTGGCCCTTAAAGTAAACCTGTCATGCGGATAACGTGGTAGCTTACATTTATGACCCCCCATTTGAAAAGGCTACTTTCCTCACTGTTATACTGACCCTTTGGCATAGAACTTTCTGATAAACCAATGCGGAAGTATGCAGATCTGGTAAAGCCGAGTAAAATCCATAGTCCTTATCTGCATAATGTTTTCAGGTGAGCTATTCAAGGATTGAAGCTAGAACATTAAAATGACAGCTAGGAAGTCATCACAATATACCTTTGGAAGTCAGTGCGTTGCCCAGAGTAATGCGATACGGGTCATCGGTTTTCCTGCCAAACACGGCATTTGGAGACAATAAGCAGTGACAGGTAAGCAGCTGTTTTTTTGGGTTCAACTTGAAGTTTCTATGAAATAATTACAGAAACTATTGTTTTAATGCCTTATGTTTGTAAAGTGGACTATCTGCTTGTTGAATCCCAAAAACCAAACACCATTCCCAGCTTTAAGGTTTTCATTCATACCATGTCCATTGAGCTGCGTTGGTCTTCATTGATGGACGCATAGAAAATAATGGTTCGCACAATACAAGTGCGTTGTATAAAAAGTTCTGCGCTTTTACAAATACGTGTCAACACAATGGCCCTATTTTAATCATATATATATATATATATATATATATATATATATATATATATATATATATATATATATATATATATATATTTTTTTTTTTTTATTTTTTTTTTTAGTAATAATAATAATAAATTATATAAAACAATTAAATTAAAACCCAGTAAACCGCAGTGCAATGCAATAACAAATGTATGCCAACGCACATGCGTTTTCGTGAAGGGCTTAACCTCCCATCATATCACATTTACTAGAATAATGCATTAATGTCCAGTCCTCCTAGACAACACATTGCCAGCTGTGATCAATCACCATGAGAATCCAGCCCATTCCTGGTGGTAATGCTTTTCTTAGGGGGGCTCCAAACAGTAAACCTGAAATATTCAGCAGTGATGTGTAATATTGACCCATTTCAGAAAATAATCAAAAAGGTAGTTTCCTTTGTAACACAATCACCAAGCAGGATAAATGCTGTGCTCTTTGATTTGTGCCTTACCTTCGCAGTAAAAACGTTTTCTGACTCTCTTTAAACCAACACACAGGGCATATTGAACCATTTTTTTCAGTTGAAGCCTGTTGAAGCCTGGAGAACCAGGGCAGTGAGGATACAATCACCATGTTCTGGCACAGCTGATCAGCTCCCCAGGAGAACAGGAAGTTGAATAAAGAAGCTGGAGCTTGTTAAAGGAAGTCTGTCATTAGAGAAGCCTGGAACCTGCTTTTGTTGACCTCTCCTGAAAATACTGGTTGCCTGGCTGTCATGCTGACCCGCTCACTGCCATGCCTCAAGAACCAGGTAAACTATTCATATTAGGACTTTCTTGATATTTATTCCAAGCAGTAGAATCAAAGTATTATAAAGTCAGCCAGACAACTAGCATTATCAGAAGATGACCCGCAATGAAGGCTTCCATATTTCCTTTAAAGTGGCAGGACCTGGTATAGACCAATTGGCAAATCTCATAGCCAGGACTGTATATAGCACAATGGGTTTGCCCATAGGGCGTTAGATTTCGAGAGGTTGGCTTTTAAAACTGGCCAAGTACTCTCAGGATTTCCAGCACATTGTTTTTTTGGCTCCTGTATACGGGTATACGGGTTGGGGCTGTTTTGATGCTGAAATTGTACCAGAAACCTTGTGTTTCATGCCAAGTTCAGGGTCTGGTGCATGTCTGTTCATCAGTTCAGGTGTGATTCCGTTACGACTTTTTTTGCCTGAATTTGCACCTGAACTGGACCCAAACATGCACAGGACCCTTTTGCCACGTTTGCGCTAGCACGGCAGCCCATTTGAATGAATGGGCTGCCCTGCCTGCATTTCCGCAATATAAAGGTGCATGCAGAATGAATGGCGGCCGCATGCGTTTCCGCAGAGCAGCGTGTTTTCACTGTGGGTGGTCGCGGGAATTGCTGCGATTACTGCAGCGGCATCCACACGCAGAGATGTGAACGTAGGGTTAGGAGCGTTCAATATTTGTTTTCGACCGCAGTGATGAGAAAATTAGAAGGAGCAGGATGGGAACTTTGTTTGCTTATGAACGACATTTGTCAAGTCTTAAAAAAAAAAAAAAAATTAAAAAAAAAAAAAAAAAAAAAAAAAAAATGCTCATACAAACCTTTGTTCAAAAATCTACTAGTGTGTGGCCAGCTTTACTCCTTCACTGATGTTGACGGCCAGGTGTGGACCTTAAGCCCTTAGGCTGGAGTCACACCTATGCAGTTTTAGTACTTTTTGCATTTTTGCAGATTTGCACTGCAGAACGTGTTCCATAGGAAACCATGGTAAATGGACTGTAGTACAAATCTGCAAAAAGCACTAAAAATGCATAGCTGTGAATCCAGCCTTATTCACACTGATGCAAATTTTGGATGCGTTCCAGAGTGCAGGGAATCGCACGTCAAGTGAAATATAACATGTGTTTCTATGGAGGGTGTTTACATATATGCAGTGCTAAAGACAATGTGATTTGAAAAAGGGTCCTGTGCGTATCTGGTGCAATGCCGACGCATTGAAATCACACAGAAGTGCAGGTGAGGTCGCACTGCCTGTGATCCTTCAAATAGCACTATGAAACTCATTGAAATCGCATTGCATCAGTGTGAACCTAGCCATCATCAGAGGATACTGCAGGGCATACTGCATGTCACATACTGTAGTTGTACACACCAGCTGACAAAGGTACAGGCCTGGACTGACAGGTTTCATTGACAGCGTAAGCTGCAGTTGCATCAGTTCATCATAGAGATGAATGGGGATCAGCGGACATCATCAAAGTCAACGGAGGATTGTGGGCAGAAAGATCTTTACGGCCCATATTGTCTTGAGACATGACCTACAATATAAATAAACCTTTTCTAATGCAGCCTTTCTATGAAGGGTAGAGTGGGGTTAATAGGGCCAATCTGACCATTTTTTGTAAAAGCGCTTTTGGCAATTACTGTATATATATATTTTTATTATTCAAACAATATTTTGTATAATAGACTGGTCATCTATCACCATATTTGTGTTACTAATCAAACTGAAATACCCACTCTATGTATTTATAAAGGACAGCTGCCATAATAATTTCAACAATTCAAATAAACGCCACTGCCAACGACATCAAGCTGTTTTTTTGACTGTATCAAACTTGGAATTATTTCCTGGAGCTCAGCAATTGTCTGCACTTAGCGAGCAGTGCTTGGCTGAAAAGGGTATAACAATATGGTCTGGTGTCCCTTGTAATAAACATGTCTATTATCTATGTGCTTCATGCATGAAAGTCAAAGCCAAAAATATAAATGGAGTGTTCTCCATATCAGTCAATCATTATCCAGCTCAATTTTTAGCTCTGTCTCCTGCCCCAACCAATATGGGGAAAATTGCCTTTTTGTTTGCATTATTTGCATGCAGCAGAAGGAGTGGGACCAGGGGCCCATCCTCTATGCATGGCTTTGTAACAATTGCAGCTGGGTCAGATATTTAGGCACTGCCACGACTTGGGATCTGACTAGTGAGACCCCAAGTTGTGTGACATGTAAAATCCTATTTTAGTCAATGAGAGCGGTCTTAATTATCACTACTGAAGTCGCTCCGTCTTTAGAAAAGGTTTCCTGTACTACTTCAAGGCGACTTCTATCCTACTTGTGGCGATAGACTTTAATGAATGTTGCCTCCAATCAGATCCTCATCTTAATTGATGTGATTTAGATCCGACATTACAGGAAGATTACGTAGGCATTCCCTGAAGTTGCTTCAAAGTCGCATCAAAGTTGCCTGTTAAATGACCACATTGGAGGATTTCCAGCAGGACTCAAAGTTTGTCTCATTCTCCCAGTTGCAGGCCCAAAAAAATATTCCAGCAAGAGAATTTTATCGTTATCTTCAAATCCGCCATTTTTTTTCAGACACACTACTCCGTTATCCCATCGGACTCGCACACCTTTTTGAATCCCTATGCCAGGCTGCCCCTAGACAGAAGGGCTTCATCTCAGGGCTGTATAAGTCTATGGAAACGGTAGGTGATAGCCCCAAATTAAAGCATTTGACCCTTTGGGAAAGGGAATTAAATATGGAATACGACTACCAGGTCTGGGAAACAAACTGGCAGAATATGCGTAAGTGCACTAAATTTCTGACCTTATGGGAAACAGCGATTTAAATTATTTATTATACTCCCACGTGATTATGTAAGGATTATCCGCAGGCCTCTTCATCCTGCTTCCGAGGCTGTCCCCTCCTGGGTTAGTTTTTACATGTGTTCTGGGAATGTGAATTTCTGCAACCTACTTGGAAGAAAACTCTGGAGCTGATGGATAATTTGGCGGGGAGGCACATGGCTCTGACACATATCCACTGTCTTTTAGTTGGGAAAATCCCAGATATCCCGAAACAACTAATACACACTATCGCCCTTAACAGGAATGCCGCATACACAAGAGCGTAATTTCCGTCGGAAAAATCTTGGATGGTTTTTCTGACGGAATTCCGCTCAAGCTTGGCTTGCATACACACGGTCACACAAAAGTTCGCTGAACTTTCGACCGCCAAGAATGCGGTGATGTACAACACTACGACGAGCCGAGAAAATTAAGTTCAATGTTTCCGAGCATGCGTAGGAATTTTGCGCGTTGGAATTGGTACAGACGATCGGAATTTCCGATCGGAACTTTTTTTCGACTGAAAAATTGAGAACATGCTCTCTTTTTTAATTTTTTTTTTTAGTGGACTGGATCAGATTGGAGGTAGGCGGGTATAAACGGACACAAGTCTGTTTGCACACATTGGTCCAAAGGGGTGAATGGACCTTCTGATTAGGTCCGCCTAAAAGAATTGACAGGCGGACCTGATTGGACCCTTCGTGTTAAAGGGACCTTATGGAAATCAAGAGTTCTGCCTTTGCTTGTGTTCTGGGTCAGTGACTCAGAAAGTACTAAAGTCAGGAATAGATGGGCAGATGGCACTTTTAGCAGGTGGCTGGCAATAGCAGTCCAGGTTTTTTTTTCTCATGACATTTGTCCCATGAGTTGCCAGGGTTGATACCTCCAGCCACCACATACGTAAAACACATTCAACGATTGCATTCAGTCATGTGCTTGTGCAAATAATTAACATTCAGTGCAGGTCTCTGTAACATTTTAATATTGCACCTATGGTTGTTAAATATTTGCCATTTTCATGTAATGAATTATTGATTTATTATGGACTCCCCACTGATTCCTAAGGATGAGTACAATGTTTGATCCCAACTGCTTATGGGCACTTACATTCAATGCACAGCAAAGCAGGTGGTAAAGCATTCACCCTTTACAGGTTCTGTAATGCATGATTAGAATGCCATTGTTAGCTGCAAGTGATGAAAGCAGCCCAGTCAATCATAAATACATGTTCATTTCACCATTTTTTAAATGTGTGTACCACCCCCCAAAAGGAAATAGCTTAAAGAAGAAGTTTCATTACAAGTTATAAATCTTTGTAAAATTTCCTAGCGAACCCAGTGCACATAACACTTGGCCCCATTAACATTTATGCAGTATTTAAAAAGTGTTTTTTTTTTTTTTTTTTTTTTTTTTTTTTTTTTTTATTCTGTCATTGCCGCGCTTAATTCCACCCTTCCTTGTATGAAGCCCAATTAATTTGTGTGTTTCAATGGGGGAGTTATAGTACAGCACTGAGACCCCTGTTCATTTACTAATATGAGTGAATGTTGCATAAGCATTGCAGGGCTGTGTCATAGAGCTGCCAGCTGCTAGTAGTACAGAATACTTTATTAATCCCAAAGGGAAATTGGCAAATTGTTACAACACAGACACATTTAACAAAGACAACACAAGATCACAACGACAGACTGAACAAGATGCAAAATCCTGATCATAAACAATCAGAATTAAATCTTCACCTCCAGCCCTCATAGAAAAGAATTATATATCTTGATCGCCACAAGCAAAAATGATTTCCTGTGGTGCATTGTGGGTGTAACAGTATGTCACTGATGGTACTCCGCAGACTGAGCAGTGTATTGTGGAGTGGGTGGGAGGAGTTGTCCAAGATAGAACATAACTTGAACAACATTCTCCTCTCCAACACTGATGTAAAAGACTTCAACTCCAATCCAACAACATCACTGTCTTGCGAATCAGTTTGTTGAGTCTGTTGGTGTCGGACACCCTAAGCCTGCTTCCCCAGCATGCCACTGCATACATGAGAGCGCTGGCCACCACAGACTCATAAAACATCTTCAGCATCGTCCGGCAGATGGTAAAGGACCTCAGTCTCCTCAAAAAGTAGAGGCGGCTCTACTATAGAGTACCTCAGTGTTCTTGCTCCAGTCCAGCTTATTATCTATGTAGCAAAATCCCGGGCCTCTTTAGGCCTAATAGTGACCTCCAGAGTTGGGGAAAGCTGACATCCTTCAGTGTAGAGTGGGTTACAAGGCATGGTGGGTGTAATGCAAGATAAACAGGTGGGTGCCAGACACTTTTTTTTGAATGCAAATAGATTTATTGTCTCTTAAACCCTTAGGTAGTTGCAATATTAATTGGCAGACTCTATAGGCAGACAGCTATACCGGTGAAGGCCTCCAGCCGGACACCACTTCTGTATAGGTAGGACCACTGTCTCCTATGGCAATTATCTTGTAGCTGTTACTAACGGTAATGGTATTCAACTATTTGCAACACGAACAGTTCTCAGCTTACCCTACAATCCTTCACTGTGGGTCTTCACTGAACGAGCTCCCAGTCTCTCTCACTAGACATCAGATCCAATAGCCGTTGGAGCCCCTGAGCTCTTCCACTTTAGCACTCCTCAAGCGACACCCCCACTTCATTGCTGGGTCCCCGGCTTGGCACTCACTGATACTCTTCAAGCTTCACCCCCGCTGACCCGTTAGGTCCCTGGCTTGGCACTCACTGATGCTCCACAAGCGTCATCTCTGCTGTCCCTCTGGGTCCCTGACTTGGCACTTGCTGAAGTTTTCCCACTTCTCCACCATCCCTGGCTGGCGAGAAGTTTGCTCTGGTACTGGCCTCAGCTTACTCACAGTGGTCTCCGGTAACAAGGTGGATGGTCTCTTAGTGGCGACAGCTTCCCCTCTACCTCCAAACGCAATTGGTTCCCCGGTAGGCGGAACCTTTACTTCTGGTTGGACTACAAGCCCGCAGTCCCAACCTTGCGCTTCTCTCCTGCTTCTGGATAGGCCCTCAGGCAGCCTAGCGACCAGATGTCCCCAGGATAGACCTAAGGCTTACAGCCTAGCAGCCCGGGGCAACATAACACACATTCACCAAGACAGCCGTCCAGGTGGCAAAGAAACCCTGATCACCTGACTCCACCCAAATACATAGGCTCTCCCAGCAGGCTAAGAGACCCAAGAAAATCCCTGCCCATTGGCTGAGACACCCCATTCATTCAGAATCTGTCTTTGCTATGCCCTTGTCTTATCCAATGTCACCAGATACCCGGCCACCTAGTGACAAAAGAGAGAAGTGCAGCACTTCCAGAATTAGGGGGAAATCCTTTGCTCTCCTAACAATTGGCCAAGGCAACTGTCACCTGGAAACTAAATATAATAGCAGCCCTGCCTAAACATCAGGGTGCTACATCTATATGCACCCCCAGCTACTTGTAACTCTCTACTACCTCCACATCCTCTCCTCGGATAGAGATTAGGGTCACTGGTGGCTTCCACTTTCTGAAATTCACAACCAGCTCCTTTGGACATTAAATGTAACCAGTAAATAATGGCCATAGCAACAAATATAATGTGTTTTTTTTATTTCATGACCCCAACTCGTATATCAAACCAAGATTAGCTTCTCATATAACAATGATAAGAACACTAATTAAATGCATTTAACTAATATACATAAACAAAGCATAATGGGTGAAGAAGGGGTCAGCAGACCTCAGAATGTTGATTGCTCACTCTGGCTTTCCTTGCACCTCTTGTGTGGTGTGTTTTTTTTTATTTTTTATAACCGCTCTAATATATTATACCATATTTGTACATTGTCTATTTTGCTGCTGTCTTTTTAGTTCTGGATGATGTAGGTAAAGGGTTAGATGCGTTGTTTTTAGAGAAAATCTTCTAATAGGGAGACCTGTTTAGGGAACAACCATCAAAAGTAGGTGTTACAGGGGGTCCCCGAGTTACGAACTCGTTAGGGACTGCCCGCCTGTACGGAAGTCGGAAATGTTCGTAAGTCGGCGCGCATGCGCAGACCGACAAATACGGAGATTTCGTAAGTCGGGGACCCCCTGTATTCCAAATTGGCTGCAAAAACACTTTAAAACACTGCTATCAGAGTTTTTTTTTTTTTTTTTTTTTTTTTTTAATAATACTCACAAGCACATGTAGTACTCTTTTTATAGAAACACATACTCTACAATGCTGGAGGGTAAGTACAGTTTTACTATAATTCAAATCACTTCTGTCATTCATATTCTATATACCGTACATTCATTCCCCATGAACATTTTAAAGCCATTTGAGAAAAGCTTCTTTTTCACTTAGCAATCATTTTTTCACGAATGGAAGAAAAAAAATAGAAAAATTAATTCACCTCCCTGGGCGGCATAAGGGATTAACCATTCATTGTCATAACGATTGTCTTTTTATTTTTTTTAAGCTTATTCTATTATTTTAAGGTACTGTAGCAAATGATTCTGCCTGCAGCCCTGTTGCAAGAGATATCAGCAAATCTGTGCGGAATTAATTCTTTTTACGACGTAAGCCGCACATCCCCCCCCGCTTATGAATTTCGAAGCTAATTTAACTGCAAGGCGATCTCTTGGGCCCAGCTACACTTTTGCTGCTCTAGGACTGTTGAATAATAATGCAGGGAGTTTAATAATGGTGACGCTAAGAAATAAACTTACCCAATTACAAATGCCCAGTTGCCCACAAGAGTTTTTTTATATTGAGACAGCAATATGCAGAAAGATATGGGAATAGTAATATTTCCCTGTAGCTCTTAGTCTATTTGTTTTAAATATGTTCCTCCGTAAAGGTGGCTGTCATCAAATGATTTATTGAGTGCCTATATTTGAATTCTTAGAAGATCTCCAGGCTATAGGATAATGGCTGGTTGCCAGTTAAAGTGGTTAATTTTTTTCTTGTTAGAAAAAGTGGTTAATTTTACCCTCTATGGCGCGAAGGAGCTTGCATCTCCAGGTTCTTGCTTCATCCTTGGTTTTATTACAGGGTACCATGAAGTCCCCAAAATCTTTGTACTTTGGTATGCAAATATTAACCACCGCTTTACTGTTTATTGAACATAGCCATAACATTTTAATTAGGCACCTGACCTGCATACTGTCCTAACTTCCATCTTTAAAGTGGTTCTAAAGGCTCAAGGTTTTTTACCTTCATACATTCTATGCATGCAGGTAAAACCTTCTGTGTGCAGCAGCTCCCCAACACTTACCTGAGCCCCATCTCAATCCAGCTATGTGCAGGAGAGTCTAGGCTCTCTGGGGACTCTCCCTCCTAATTGGCCGTTGCTGCTGTCAATCACAGCCAGTGAGTCATTAGGAAGAGGGCGGGGTTGAATCACGGCTCTGTATGTGAATAGACACACAGCCACAGCTTGTGAGCAAGACTGCTTGGGTGCCTCCAAAGAAAGCTGCTTGTTCTGGGGGGAGGGGCCAGGAGTGCCAGTGGGTGACCCAAGAAGAGGAGGCTCAGGGCTGCTCTGTGTGCAAAACCATCTCACAAAGAAAATAAGTATAACATGTTTGTTAAAAGTAAGAGAGTCCGTATGGCCACACACCAATGCAATCACCTTTATTGGAATAAAAGACAGTCCATGCAGTAGACAGAGGTACACACCCTCATATGACTAAGCACCAGTGAGGGTGTGAAACACGTAGGGTATATCTGATTCCTGTACCTCTGTCTACTACATGGACTGTATTTTATTCCAATAAAGGTGATTGCATGGGTGACTCTCTTACTTCTATTGACAGTGCATGCTGAGGTGGGGTAGGTTCTATTTTAGGATTGCCACCTGGAGTGGTACATTTTTGTTATAACATGTTTGTTATTTAACAAAAAAAAAAAAAAAAGACTTTAATAACGCTAAAATAACCCTTCCTACAGTAGACTTGAGTTATCTTAAACTTGAAGGCCCCAGAGATAACAGCTCCTCTATGGAAACCAACAGTGCCTTGGCTTTGGTGCTGTAAATCCAACAAACAATTGGAACTAATGGGAAGTTTCAGCTTTCTGGTGTGACAGTTAACAATAACCCATGGCAAAACAAGCAACCATAGGCTCTCCCTGCCCTCGGCAAATGTATACAGCAGCTCCTCCCAAGCACGTGGCACAGTTTATGGTTGCACTCTTTCCACTGAGGAACATATTCCACACTTGAAATTTACATGGAAAACCTATCCTTGATGGCTTTTTCTAGCCAACATTCAAGGAACCCCCAAACACACCTCAAGCTTCTTGGACAATAACAACTACTCCTAGAGTGGAGCAGTGTTTTTTTTTCTCAAAGATCCTCTTGTGTGTCATTAAAAACCCATCGATTTAACAGTTTAAAAAAAAAAAGGCATGCCGGGAATGCTAACTGCACATTGGCTGTGCTCTCAACCAAACAGTCAAACCATCCAATGGCTGGTGTCATAACGGATCACATGTGCAGCACTGTGGCAGTTGAAGATTAAACAGAGGCAAAGATGGCAGCTTCCTTGGCTGAAAACGATAGGAGGGTTTACTTACACTTTAAGAAGTCATTGTGATGCTCGGTGTATAAACTCCTCTACCTTATGGATCCAGCACACCCAATACAGTAGATGATTGCATTTTGTAATTTCTAGACATAAGCCACCATGTTGACCAACCAAGAGACCAGGTTCCTTATCTAAAAACCTATACTGCTTACCCCTGTTGACTCTGGCACAACAGAGAAGCTACACCTACCACTCAATGGTCAGGTAACCTTGTAAAAAAGGACCTCTTTAGTAGCTCCATAGGTTATTTGACTTTAATTTGCCTGGAGTTGTTCTTTAACATTTGCACCAATGTAGTCATACTGATAATATAGTATAAGGCTGTGAAACCACAACAAAAGGACATATGTTCCTTTAGGCATGTTTCCAACCCAATACACACAATCTGTTGCCACGTGTGTAATTGCAATGTACAGGTGAGTTTATTTTTAACACAGGAAGAAGAGTTTTGTCATTCCCCTAAGAGAGCACCTAATATAAGCAGCCTGGATTTGCCTTGACATTGCCCATGCCATCATGGCAACCCTAGCCGCTTGTGTACATTAATTGAGCTCTTTCTGACAAACACGAGAAATAAGGGGACATTTATCGCTAACGAATACTACAGCCAAGGGCACTAATTATTAGGGATGAGCCGAACACCCCCGGGTTCGGTTCGAACCAGAACCTTCGAACGGACCGAAAGTTCGCGCGAATTTTCGAACCCTATACGTTATAATGGACGCGAACGTTCGAAATCAAAAGTGCTAATTACAACGGCCAATATGCATGTTAATGTCATAAAACAGGTTTGGGGACCCGGGTCCTGCCCCAGGGGACATATATCAATGCAAAAAGAACTTTTAAAAACTAACGTTTTTTCGGGAGCAGTCATTTTAATGATGCATAAAGTGAAAAAAAAAAAAGTGAAATTTTCCTTTAAATATGGTACCTGGGGGGTGTCTAAAGTATGCCTGTGAAGTGGCATGTGTTTCCCGTGTTTAGAACTGTCCTTGCACAAAATGACATTTGTAAAGGAAAAAAAGAAGCCATTTAAAACCACTTGCGGCTTTAGGTTTGATCTTAAGTAGAATCTGAACAGGTACATTATGAAGTGTAGCTCCATCCCAAAAAAATCAATTTTTAAGCTTTTTGGAGAACATAGGGAGGGGTTATCACCCCTGTAACATTTGCTGTCTTTGCACATGTGTTCAGAACATGTCACCTCACTTTCCGTCCCAATGACAAATGTTTTTGGAAAAGTGGGGTTTTAATTGAAACAAGGATTGGTGATAAAGTATCAGTAGAGAGGAGATACCTTTTTCCCAAATTAAATCTAACAGGATAGAATTTCCCTTCCTAGGGGTAGATTTCCTCTCACTTCCTGTTTTCTCTTTCCATTTGCAAGTAGGAGTCGTTTGTAAGTTGGATGTTTGAAAGTAGGGGCCTGGCGTATATACTCTGCAGAAATTTGCCCTATTAGATGTTGGTGTAGCCACAAGACTGGTGGGCACAGGAATGGGCCCTGCTGTGAGTTAATAGATCAAGATTTGTAATTGCATGCACCTGTTGAACAGGGCAGAAAAATTGGGGGTGGTGGTGGTGGTGGTGGTGGACGGTTTTGCCACAAGACTGTAAGCTCTCACAGTTACTCTTGGTGGGCGCAGGAATGGGCCCTGCTGTGAGTTATTAGATCAAGATTTGTAATTGCAAGCACCTGATGAACAGGGCAGAAAAATTGGGCCTTTGGCGGTGGTGGTGGACGGTGTTGCCACAAGACTGTAGGCCCTCATAGTTACTCTTGGTGGGCGCAGGAATGGGCCCTGCTGTGAACTATTAGATCAAGATTTGTAATTACCCGCCCCTGTTAAACAGGGGCTGAAAAATTGTGCCTTAGGCACTGGTGCTGGTGCCACAACACTGCAACCCCTCACAGAGACTGTACTTGGAGCACAGCAGTCACACGTGTTGCGAAGCATTTTTTTAAAAAATTGTAAGTACACGCCCCTGTTAAACAGGGGCTGAAAAATTGTGCCTTAGGCACTGGTGCTGGTGCCACAACACTGCAACCCGGCCCTCACAGATACTGTACTTGGAGCACAGCAGTCACACGTGTTGCGAAGCATTTTTTTAAAAAATTGTAAGTACCCGCCCCTGTTAAACAGGGGCTGAAAAATTGTGCCTTAGGCACTGGTGCTGGTGCCACAACACTGCAACACGGCCCTCACAGAGACTGTACTTGGAGCACAGCAGTCACACGTGTTGCGAAGCATTTTTTTTAAAAATTGTAAGTACACGCCCCTGTTAAACAGGGGCTGAAAAATTGTGCCTTAGGCACTGGTGCTGGTGCCACAACACTGCAACACGGCCCTCACAGAGACTGTACTTGGAGCACAGCAGTCACACGTGTTGCGAAGCCTTTTTTTAAAAAATTGTAAGTACACGCCCCTGTTAAACAGGGGCTGAAAAATTGTGCCTTAGGCACTGGTGTGGTGGCATGGATCATTGAGGAGGAGGAAGAGGATAGTCAGTGAACATAAGAGGACAGTCACTCAGCATCAGCATAGGCAGTCTTGAAGGGATGTGACATTAAAAATTATTCGGTTATATCCGCCTCAGGTGCCTGGTAGCTGGTGGTGATCCAAGACTGATTCATTTTGATGAATGTCAGTCGATCAACCGAGGCGGTGGACAGGCGCACCCTATGATCAGTCACAAATCCTCCAGCAGCACTGAATGTGCGTTCGGAAAGAACGCTGGAGGCAGGACAGGCCAGTAGCTCAATTGCATACTGTGCAAGCTCTGGCCAGTGATCCATCCTCAGGACCCAGTAAGCCAGAGGATTTTCGGTGGGAAAGGTGTCCAAGTCTGACCTTGCCCCAAGGTATTCCTGCACCATGTATATCAGACGCTGGCGATGGTTCCTGGAACCGATCATACCTTGGGGCTGCGGACTAAAAAATTGTCTGAACGCATCGGTCAGACGTCCACCTTCCCCACCGCTCCTTCTGCCACTGACCGAAGCCTCAGCAACTCGTCGCCCAGGACCAGGAGTTTGTAGCCTCCCAGTTTCTGGGAACGCGTTGCACAGACCTTTCTGCAAGGCCTCCCTGAGATGTCTCATCCTCTGCTCCCTCTGCGACGGCAAGATAAGGTCCGCAACCTTACCCTTGTACCGCGGATCAAGGAGAGTGGCCAGCCAGTAATGGTCCCTCTCCTTGATCCGAAGAACACGAGGATCCTTCCGCAGGCTTTGCAGGATCAGGGAGGCCATGCAGCGTAGGTTAGCTGAGGCATTCGGTCCGGAGTCTTCTGGGTCACTGAGGATGACATGATCGCCAGCCACCTCCTCCCAGCCACGTACAAGTCCACTGGCTTGTTGGGACTGTACATCATCCCTAAAAGACTGCTGCTGCTGATGCTGAGTGCCAGGCTCCACCTCCATGCTCACACAATCCTCCTCCTCCTCCTCCTCCTCCTCCTCCTCCTCCTCCTCCTCCTCCTCCTCCTCCTCCTCATCCTCTTCCTGTGTGATGGGTGGGACAGAAGGAACACTGTCCGGATAAAGGGGGCCTTGAGAGGCAAGGAAGTCCTCCTCTTCCTGCCTCTGTTCTGCCTCAAGTGCCCTGTCCATTATCCCACGCAGCGTATGCTCCAACAGGTGGACAAGAGGGACAGTGTCACTGATGCATGCACTGTCACTGCTCACCATCCTCGTGGCCTCCTCAAATGGTGAGAGGACAGTGCATGCATCCCTGATCATGCTCCACTGACGTGGGGAAAAAAAACCAAGCTCCCCTGACCCTGTCCTGGTGCCGTAGTCGCAAAGGTACTCATTGATGGCCCTCTGCTGCGTGTGCAGTCGCTGCAGCATGGCCAACGTTGAGTTCCACCTGGTGGGCATGTCAGATATTAGGCGGTTCTTGGGCAGGTTCAGCTCCTTTTGCAGCTCAGTCAGCCGAGCACTGGCATTATAAGATCGGCGGAAATGCACACAGACTTTCCTGGCCTGCCTCAGGACATCCTGTAAGCCTGGGAACCTGCCCAAGAACCGCTGCACCACCAGGTTGAGGACGTGAGCCATGCAGGGCACATGGGTGAGCTGCCCCTGTCGCAGGGCGGAGAGGAGGTTGGTGCCATTGTCAGAAACGACCATTCCTGGCTTAAGCTGACGTGGCGTCAACCACCTCTCGGCCTGCCCCTGCAGAGCTGCCAGAACCTCTGGCCCAGTGTGGCTCCTGTCCCCCAAACACACCAGCGCAAGCACGGCATGGCATCTTTTTGCCTGCGTACTTGCGTAGCCCCTTGTACGCCTACGGAGCACCGCTGGTTCCAAGGACAGAGCACTGGAGGAAGAAGAAGAGGAGGGGGTGGAGGAGAGAGGTGTGTCACAACCAGTAGCAGTAGTCGCGTTTTGGAGGCGTGGTGGCGGGACAACCTCCAACACTACTGCACCTTGTCCTGCATCCCTCCCAGCTGCCAATAGAGTGACCCAATGGGCCGTGAAAGAAAGGTACCGTCCCTGTCCATGCCTGCTGGACCATGAGTCAGCGGTAATATGCACCTTACCGCTGACCGCCCTGTCCAGCGAGGCATGGACATTGCCCTCCACATGCCGGTAGAGAGACGGAATCGCCTTCCGCGAGAAAAAGTGGCGTTTGGGAACCTGCCACTGAGGAACCGCACATTGAACAAACTCACGGAAGGGGGCCGAGTCTACCAACTGAAAAGGCAGCAGTTGAAGTGCTAGCAATTTAGCAAGGCTAGCATTCAACCGCTGGGCATGTGGATGGCTGGGAGTGTACTTCTTTCTACGGTCCAGCAGCTGGGGCAGGGAAATTTGCCTGCTGCATTCGGACGTCGGTGTACTGCAAGTACTTGGTTGTGACACACCGAATTCTACACCTTCAGTCCTCTCAGAGCAGCTTTCAGAGAGGACTGAAGGTGTAGTGGGGATGGAGATCCCAGCTGAGGAGGAGCAAGGAGAGGTCCGCTTAGTTCTTTGGTGTGGGTCTTTTATGTGTGCCTGCCAACGAGCTGCATGGCAGGTCGCCATATGTCTGGTCATGCTTGTCGTGCCCAAGCGGCTGATGTTTTGGCCACGCGAGATACGCTTGAGACAAATATTGCAAATAGCAGTGGTGCGATCTGCTGCACTCGTCTCAAAAAAGGCCCACACCAAAGAACTTTTCTGATAATGTGCAGAGGCAGCGCCCTGCACAGGCGGAGCTCTGCGGTGTTGTACAGTTGCTGTGCTGGCCTCTACCTGGCCTCCAGGGGGCATCCTGCCTCGTTGGACATGTGACGCTGCATCCTCCTCCTCCTCATCCTCTCTCCCTTGAGGCACCCACGTGGAGTCAGTGACCTCATCATCCCCTCCCTCTTCACCACTAGAGCAAACCTGGCAGTAAGCTGCAGCTGGTGGAACTGTACTGCCAGATTCCTCAAGCTGGGTATCGTCATCCGAGCCTTCGAATCGTTGGGCATCCTCCTGGAGCATGTACCCAACACTGTGCTCAAAGAGTTCGGGGGACTCCTCAGGAGGACATGGTGGGTCTAGGGAAGGGGTGGCTGATGATGCTCTGTCAGTACCCTGAGCCTGGGTGAGAGAGGATGAGGAGGATGAGGAGGGCTTGGTCATCCATTCTACCAAGCCTTCAGCATGATGCGGCTCCACATGTCCAGCTGCCGAAAACAAAGACGCGCGTGTCCCATGGCCACGTGCTGATGACGATGCACGACCACGACCACGTCCACGGCCACGTCCACTAGAAACAGAGCCTGCCTGCCCTGTGTTCTTGGCTCTGCACGCTCTGCCTCCCCTTGGCGGTCTTCCAGCCATTGTAGTCGGTAGTCCTGTGGGTGCTGCTGAGAAGAAAATATAGGAGCTCTGTGTGATGCCACTAACACACTAGAAGTCCTATGGGTGCTTCTGCAAAGAAAATAGAGGAGCTCTGTGTGATGCCACTAACACACTAGAAGTCCTGTGGGTGCTTATGCAAAGAAAATAGAGGAGCTCTGTGTGATGCCACTAACACACTAGAAGTCCTGTGGGTGCTTCTGCAAAGAAAATAGAGGAGCTCTGTGTGATGCCACTAACACACTAGAAGTCCTGTGGGTGCTGCTGAGAAGAATATATAGGAGCTCTGTGTGATGCCACTAACACACTAGAAGTCCTATGGGTGCTTCTGCAAAGAAAATAGAGGAGCTCTGTGTGATGCCACTAACACACTAGAAGTCCTGTGGGTGCTTATGCAAAGAAAATAGAGGAGCTCTGTGTGATGCCACTAACACACTAGAAGTCCTGTGGGTGCTTCTGCAAAGAAAATAGAGGAGCTCTGTGTGATGCCACTAACACACTAGAAGTCCTGTGGGTGCTGCTGAGAAGAATATATAGGAGCTCTGTGTGATGCCACTAACACACTAGAAGTCCTATGGGTGCTTCTGCAAAGAAAATAGAGGAGCTCTGTGTGATGCCACTAACACACTAGAAGTCCTGTGGGTGCTGCTGAGAAGAATATATAGGAGCTCTGTGTGATGCCACTAACACACTAGAAGTCCTATGGGTGCTTCTGCAAAGAAAATAGAGGAGCTCTGTGTGATGGGACTAACACACTTCAAGTCCTATAGGTGCTTCTGGGAAGAAAATATAGCTCTGTGTGTGTGATGGGACTAACACACTTCAAGTCCTATAGGTGCTTCTGGGAACAAAATATAGCTCTGTGTGTGTGATGGGACTAACGCACTTCAAGTCCTATAGGTGCTTCTGGGAACAAAATATAGCTCTGTGTGTGTGATGGGACTAACACACTTCAAGTCCTATAGGTGCTTCTGGGAACAAAATATAGCTCTGTGTGTGTAATGGGACTAACACACTTCAAGTCCTATAGGTGCTTCTGGGAACAAAATATAGCTCTGTGTGTGTGATGGGACTAACACACTTCAAGTCCTATAGGTGCTTCTGGAAGAAAATATAGCTCTGTGTGTGTGATGGGACTAACACACTTCAAGTCCTATAGGTGCTTCTGGGAACAAAATATAGCTCTGTGTGTGTGATGGGACTAACACACTTCAAGTCCTATAGGTTCTTCTGGGAACAAAATATAGCTCTGTGTGTGTGATGGGACTAACACACTTCAAGTCCTATAGGTTCTTCTGGGAACAAAATATAGCTCTGTGTGTGTGATGGGACTAACACACTTCAAGTCCTATAGGTGCTTCTGGGAAGAAAATATAGCTCTGTGTGTGTAATGGGACTAACACACTTCAAGTCCTATAGGTGCTTCTGGGAAGAAAATATAGCTCTGTGTGTGTAATGGGACTAACACACTTCAAGTCCTATAGGTGCTTCTGGGAAGAAAATATAGCTCTGTGTGTGTAATGGGACTAACACACTTCAAGTCCTATAGGTGCCTCTGGGAACAAAATATAGCTCTGTGTGTGTGATGGGACTAACACACTTCAAGTCCTATAGGTGCTTCTGGGAAGAAAATATAGCTCTGTGTGTGTGATGGGACTAACACACTTCAAGTCCTATAGGTGCTTCTGGGAAGAAAATATAGCTCTGTGTGTGTAATGGGACTAACACACTTCAAGTCCTATAGGTGCCTCTGGGAACAAAATATAGGAGCTCTGCCTGCCTGCCACGAACACACTACAAGTCCTATAGGTGCTTCTGGTAACAAAATATAGGAGCTCTGCCTGCCTGCCACGAACACACTACAAGTCCTATAGGTGCTTCTGGTAACAAAATATAGGAGCTCTGCCTGCCTGCCACGAACACACTACAAGTCCTATAGGTGCTTCTGGTAACAAAATATAGGAGCTCTGCCTGCCTGCCACGAACACACTACAAGTCCTATAGGTGCTTCTGGTAACAAAATATAGGAGCTCTGCCTGCCTGCCACGAACACACTACAAGTCCTATAGGTGCTTCTGGTAACAAAATATAGTAGCTCTGCCTGCCTGCCACGAGCACACTACAAGCCCCTCTTTCTCAATCAATCTTTGTAACTGAATCTATCTAACTCAATCTCTGTAAGTGAATCTCTCTAACTATCTAAATGCAGCAGAGTGTCACAGAATCAGCCTGCTCAATCTGCGCCGGAACAGCATGTGACCGGCGCAGACGGCGTGGCGGCGTTTTATAGGGGGGGGGCGTGTACTACAGCCCCTGAGCTGTAATTGGCTACAGGCGTCCTGCCTGTAGCCAATTATGGCTCTTCGAGTTTCCGGGGCTGTGATTGGCCAAGCATGCGGGGTCACAGTGCATGCTTGGCCAATCATCAGCCAGCAATGCACTGCGTCGGCCGCAATGCATTGCGGGGCCGCTCGCATCACACGAACGTGATGCGAGCGGCCAAAATAGTTCTGGGCTCGCCGAGCGAGCGAACGCCCGGTGCTCGATGCGAACGTGGGTTCGCATCGAGCACCGGGCCCATCCCTACTAATTATCAGCATAGCAGGATGCCAGTGTTTGATTCCAAAGGACAGCCTCACATAAATATACATTTGAAGGCAGAATGGTTGCCTTGATTTGATTAGATTCCAATGTGTAAATGAATGTTATGAGAGGGAAACAGTCTACCTGTTTCCTAGAATTCATAGACTCTGCTGCTGTTACATAACTACAGTCATTTATACCACATTGTACAATAGCAGCGGGCCACCGACAACATACACAGCTGCAGGCCACACAAACTAGAAACCTTTGCTGCATCAAACAAGAACCGAAGTACAATACATACAGAGAATACACAAAAAGACACGTTGCTGAATCCCTCATTTGGAATCTAATACCTCTATGCCGCTTTCATCTCCAGGGCTCATGTACACAGGGCTTAAAGTGGTTGTAAAGGCAATAGGCTTCTTAACATGATGCATTTTTATTTTCTATACATAATTCTTTTTTTTTTTTTTTTAATGCAAGCAGTAAAAATTCTTGCATTTCACTTGCTATCAGTCTCTTGCAGTCCATGTACTGAGAAAGGAAGAAGAAGCACAATGAGATCCGTTGTGCTGCAGAGCATGCTAATAGAAGGAGAGGGCAAAGTGACAGCGATGAGTTCATCAGTCTGCTGTTTCTCTTTCCACTTTCTAATCACAGGGTGGGGAGTGGACCTGCATATGTGTAATTTAACCACTTTAGCCCCAGAAGATTTTTTCCCCCTTAATGATCAGGCCATTTTTTTTACGATACGGCACTGCGTCGCTTTAACTGACAATTGTGTGGTCGTGCGGGGCTGTACCCAAATAAAATTGACGTCCCTTTTTCCCAACAAACAGCTTTCTTTTGGTGGTATTACCTCTGCGATTTTTGTTTTTTTGCGCTATAAACAAAGAAAAACTGACAATTTACTTTTTGCTATAATAAATATCCCAAATTAAAAAAAAAACAAAAAAATTCTACATATTTTAGGTAAAAAAAATTGCAATAAGCGTATGATTGGTTTGCACAAAAGTTTATTAGTGTCTACAAAATAGGGGATAGATTTATGGCATTTTTTTTTTTTTACTAGTAATGGTGATCATCGTTTTTTTGCGGGACTGCGACATTGCGGCAGACAGATCGGACACTTTTGACACTTTTAGAACCATTGACATTTATACAGCGATCAGAGCTAAAAAATAGCCACTGAATACTGTATAAATGTCACCGGCTGGGAAGGGGTTAAAACTAGGCGGCCATCAAGGGCTTAAATGTGTTCCCACATGAGTGTTTCTAACTGTGGGAGGATGGGACTGACTGGAGGAGGAGACATATCGCTGTTCCTAATTACTAGGAACAGCAGCTCTGTCTCTCCTCCACTGTCAGAATGGGCATTTGTGTGTTTACATACACAGATCTCAGTTCTGGCTCTTGTGCCTGCGATCACGGGTGGCCAGCGGACATCGTGGCTGCTGGCCACGTGCATCGGGTCCCCCACGCGCGTGCGACTGCTATGGCTCTTAAAGGAGCTGATGTACAGGTATGGCGATTAGCGGGAACGAGCCAACCTGCTGCTGTAAATGTGTGTGAAAGTAAACCCTCTCTTATACCCAGTGAAGTGAGCAGCCTCAGATGATACACAGAGATGAAACAAATCTCCCTACATAAGTTTTACATGTATATCTGCTGCCTTCAGCTTTCTATATTCTTTAGAAAGTGCACATGGTGTTAGAATTTTTACTTCCTCTTTCAGCAGTGGGAGTCTTGGCATACACTATGTGACAGCTGATTGGAGTAACGGCAAATCCCCCCCCCCCCCCCCCCCACATGGGCAGAGGAAGCAAGAAACACGCAGAGCTGTGCTGTGAATAGATCAGCTCTCTGCTAATCTATTTATAGCAACCTCCCCGACACATATTTCCAGATGCTTTTATCACCTGTGTCGGAGAGCTTGTGAGAAGTTATCATGCTGATAACGGAGGGACAGAGCAGCAGAAAGACACAGGACTTAGGACTTTGAAGAGAGATAAGAAAACACTACAGATATATGTGCCCAGGTCAGATTTCATGAATCGGGTTTACATCCACTTTAACTGCAGCAGGAAAAATCAAATCTCCTGCCCTGAAAGTGGCGCAGCAGAGCTGTGCAAGTCTCAGAACTGGATGTACATAATTACAAATCCAGTAAAACTACTCCTGTGTATGTTTATCATTTTGTGTATTTAGCTGTTTGCCTAGAGTTTAACTTTAAAGTGATTGTAAACGATCACCTTGCAAAACAACCAATTCAGTTTAAAATAGGAATAAAAGGCAAAACATTTGTGTATAGATCTAAAAAAAAAAAATATTATAAATATATTTTTCCCTTTTTTGTAAGTGATCAGTTCTGTTCTCAGCTGCATAAGAGATGGGGGGAGAAGCAGCAGCACACTGAGCTTCCCAGTAAATGAGTGTGCAGCGGGGGCATGTCAGTGAATTCCCAGCATAGCTAGAGAACTGACCATGCTGTGCTCTCCTGCTTAGTGTGGTTAGTTTTTAATAGGAAAGCAGAGTGACTGACAGGAACACCAGGGAATTTTACACAAACGAAGCAATACAAAGAGAACAGGATACTTTCTCATACATATACATGGTACAGCAGGCACATATCAGGAATATGAAGTGTTGGGGTAACAAACACTTTAACTGGTATCAGAATAAACTGATGTTAGAGGGCTTGTGCCTATATGACTATTTTATGGGAAGCTCTTCTGGCATGGGGACTGAACTTATAGTAGGTTTGTATGCTAAAACCCAGCATTATACAGCATATTGGTAATACATAAATATATTTGTTAATTAAATGTAAAACTGGTCCAATGGGGCTCCTAACTCAAGTGCAGCACATAGGGGCCAACACAGCTACATATCATATGCTTATGATATGTTGGTCTATGGCACCTAATGCTCGTTTTTTTTTTTTTTTTTTTTTTTTTTTTTTTTTGTTTCACTTTCATGCTTTATAAAACAAAAGGAGAAAAATCTCTACATTTCCAGAAACAAAGATTCCATCAATCTGTTCAATCGCCTCCAGTCAATGTACTGCAGACAGAATCTATACAATCTACATTCACAGCATTCAATAAGCACGTTTTAAGGAAAGAGTGTAATATCTCAGCACCTTCAGCATTGCAATGATTTTTAGAACAGCCCTAGGTGTCATAACCCAATGTTTTTGATCATTTATCAATTCAGGATGTAAAATTGCTATGGAAACAACAACAAAAACCCTGTTGATTTATATAAGAAGAGCAAGTTATGCAGAATATGAGGGTTGCTTTGATATTGTAGGCATGCACTGCCATGAGTTCATAAGACAAAGCTTCATATATGATGTCTGGAGGGATGTCCAAAGGTGCCGAGGATCTCTATAATAACCATGAGGGTAAAAGACATAATATTGGACCTTGATGATTAGACTGGGAATACAAGTGAGATAAGGCTAAAAGAGCACACTGGTGGTTTTGTAATGAGAGCTTACCCTCCATTACATTTTGCACCTACAGGTAAGCCTAGATTAAGGCTTACCTGTAGGTACAAGAAATATCTCCTAAACCAACACGGTTTAGGAGATATTTTCCAAAAAGTTTTACAACGTTGTCTATGGTGCATTCACAGGGTTAATCCCCATTCACAAAATTCGGCTTGCCGAATTTGAAGTCTCCCGCGCGCATGCGCGGAGCGATGTCTTCGCTGCTCTGGCCAATCACAGCGCCGCAGCGGCGCTGTGATTGGCCAGAGCGGCGATACCCGGAAGTAACCTTCCGGGTATCTGTGGAGAGATGGCTGCGGCTAGAGGGGGAGACGAGGACAGCGTCGGGGGCCCCATCTAAGGTAAGTGATGCATAATGAGCTAGTATGCTAGTCATACTAGCTCATTATGGCTTTGTCTTGCAGGTGGTTTAAAAAAAAAAAAAAAGGGGTTTACTAACACTTTAAAGTGACACTAAACCCTGGTTTGAAGAAATCAGAATCTATTCAAGTACGTATAAAAATTTTCATTTTTTGCAGCTGTGTTTAAACTGAATGTAGCTACCGTTGATTGCTCAGGAGATGGACTATGGACTTTTTGGAAAAAAAGGATATCGTATCACTTTAAAGCCAATGTGTACTTTCCATGGGATATTTCTATGTATTTCTATGGGATAGTCGCAGTCAGGGAACAGGAAAGGTACTCCTTGTATAAGTTTTACTGTTTTCTTTTCTTTATTAGTACTCTTTTGCAGACCCAAATTGTCCTTCCATGGCACATCCCCGAACATCAGATCTGCTGTGTGTGAAGAGCAGTCCGGATCTCCAGAAGCTGCAGTACGGTCATATATACTTTAGTCCCCTTTCACACTTCTACGACTTGTCCCGCGATTTGGGACTGCAAAGTAGCATGACAGGTCGTTCCCCATGATTTTCAATGACAGCCATTCATATTAGTACGACTTCAAGTCGTTCCTGCACTACTTTGGTCGGATTTTGATGCTACTTACACAGGCATTCCTTGAAATCGCGGCAAAATCGCGCGACTCACAAGTGTGAAAGGGGCCTTACTCTTCTCAGCAATGCTCATTCTTCATGATGATTTGGGATTGTGATGGAAAAATGAATAAAAAAGACAGTGAAACATTTACAAAGGTAACATATTCTGCTCCCTGACATAGACTAGCCTATAAAAATGGGGGGTGTAAATGGACTTTTAAAAAAATAAGTCTACCTTTCCCTTAAAAGGAACTCTTAGTTAGAAAAATCCATAAACTGCCATTTCTGATCATCTTCCAAAACTGCTAGTTAACTGACGTCATGCTTATGTTGGCGTTTCCTCGTGGTACCATGGTTTCCTTCCCACACTCTAAAGGCATGCTGCTAGGTCCATTGACTTCTGTCTAAACTGGCCCTAGTGTGTGTTACAAATTAGTAATGCTTATGTGTTATACTATTGCCAGTCCTAACCCAAGCAATGGCAGAGGGTTGAGAAGACCTACCCCATGAAACAAAAAATACCTAGAAAACTCTCTATGGAAAAGGCTTTCAAGGGTGTCAGACATGGCATAAAGAAAGCTGGCCCATAGAATCGCAGAGAGTCAGGTGCGATTAAGCAATATATAGTAATAAATACATATAGAAATACATGCTGATGCTTTAGCTATAATAAAAACAAAAAAAGGGGCACTGAATAGCCACCAAAATCCTTTATGTGAGGGTATGCTCATAGCACAGGATAACAATCATGGTGTACAAGCCCACGTGTACAATGCTGACTTGTTTTGAGGTCCATGACACCTAGGTGAGAGTGGCCTCATAATTCTTTTTATGCAAGATCCTGGGAAAGGTGAGGACCCAAATTTTAGCAAAGATTTTGTGTATTCCCCTCTAGTGCAGAAACCAGGGGTAAAAAAAAAATGTTGCTAAATTTATCTCTGCAGGTTTTCATTGTGAAGTGGGGACGGAATAAAATGTATTTTCTTATAGTGGACTGCACAATCAAGGTTATAATTTACTTATTTTCTTCCTAGTTTCTAATCCTTGGTGGGAGAGAGTTTGCGTCCTGGTGTAACTGCATTGTGTGCGATGGCTGGTCTGTTATGCCCCTAAAGAAGCATGACATTTCCTAAAATAAGCTTAATTTCCTGCTACAGACCCAAAAAGGTTGGAATAATTTATCTACATGGAAAATCAAAAAGCGAATATTTAAGAATACTGAGCTTACTTGGAATTGAATTCTGTGATTCCCCATTCATCAGCATCTTCCAGAAGAAATCACCCATATTCCGCACACAGATGCTTCCTAGAAAGTACTACGCATTCTAGCATGCCCTATTTTTTGCTATATCCATGAAGCCACCGTCTGGCTGATTTAAAAATTAATCCCCAGCTCATATGCATTAGGAAAAGCCCTCTATTTCATAAAATAATGGGACTAGTTGAATATTTGCATAAATATCTGTGTAGGTTGAAGGTGATTATTACGGCATTGGTTTATTTATTTTAATGACCTTCTTGCAGGAACAGTTTAACATGTGACCAATCCCTAACAGTCTACTATGTACTTTGAATTGAGTTGGTTTTAGGTAATTGATCACGTTTATATTTGGGTTAAGGGTTCAGTGGTTGAAGTTAAAATGTTTGTCTAGGGTTAAAATGTATGGGCAGGGTTGAAGATTGGGGGTCTTCTGCCCTGCAACATTGGAACCCCAGTCAGGACACCACTATGCAGGTCCTCCCTGTTCTTGCATGGGTTTCCTTCAGCATTGCAAAGACATACTGGTTGGGTAATTGGGCTCCTTTCTATATTTGCCTTAATGTGTATACATGTGAGATAGGGACCTCGCACATGTGCAGTGGACAGCTGGCTTTTAAGCCGCAAGCAGCATAGCTGTCTGCCCACAGTGAGGATGGCAGAACCCAAAGGCTAGTGAAGACCAATAATCGCATATAAAAAATGTCCGGTTTCAGTGCTAGTGAGCCCTTGTAGATCGCTAAGTTGGGGTTCCTCAAAGAGCAGAGTCTAAGCTCTGGCCTGCTTCACCAGGGCCCCTGATGGTGGGGATGGACCTGCAGCAAGCTGGAACCAGATTGTAGATTGCAGTATGCAATGCAGTACGCCTAGCTGAAGATGTGGAAACCACTAATGCCCCCATACACACGGTCGGATTTTCCGACGGAAAATGTCCTATCGGACAATGTTGTCGGAAATTCCGACCGTGTGTAGGCTCCATCTGACTTTTTCCGTCTGATTTTCCGACGGACAAAGTTTTTTTATCTCCTGCTCTCAAATTTTCCGACAACAAAGTCCTATCGGACTTTTTCCGATCGTGTGTAGCGAATTCCGACGGACAAAGTGCCACGCATGCTCAGATCACATTACAAGACCAAAGCTATTGGCTACTAGCCTCTACGTAGTCCCGTCGTACGCAACGAACGTACGTTCAGGATGATCGGATTTTCCGAGAACTTTGTCCGACCGTGTGTATGCAACACCAGTGTCGGACAAAATCCGTCGGAAAAAATCCGAATTTCCGACCGTGTGTATGGGGCATTAGCATGTGCAGAGTACACACAACAGTATACGGAGGGAAATACAGGAAACAGACAAAGGTCAGGGGAGGCAAGCACAAACCGTAGACCAAGCCACGGTCGGTACATGGAAAGTCAGAAACCAAATACACATAATAGTAGGTAAACAGGAGCTCAGAGAATTAGGAGGTTGCTGTGAGCCGCATAGGAAATGTGTTATATAGGGTAGGAGAAGAAAACGTAAACCCACAGAATAGCAGCCGACTCCCATAGGTGAGCACAGAAGCCAAACAACACATTTGAAAGAAATCACAGGTCTCTGGTAGGAAAAGGTAGGCTAAATTGTGCCAAAAATGCAGCACAGAAAACCCACTCACCCTATAGATGGGACTCATCTTCCAGCCATTGCTGTTCAACCACTTCCTGTGAGCCCAGGCTGTCAAGGACACACCCCCTATGGTTGAAGCACCATGCTGAGCTGGACTCGCAGTACTGGGGTTTTTATTGACCACAAGTAGATGGAATCATCTTTTGTGCAATTTAACAAGGCAGAAAAAAAAAAAAAAAAAACGGTTGCTTTAAATGACATTTGTCAATTATTACTGTAATATTTCGACTTCACAATTCTGGTGGTTAATTGAACTCTTGGATTATAGTTTGGTTAGTTTCTGGCGAATAATTGCAATTGTATTTGTGATTCCCAGTGGCAAAAAAAGTGGTTGAAACTGGCTAAAAATCTTCACACTCTTCACAGGAAGTGAAATAAATGCTCCCCAACGAGACACAGACAAAAGAAAAATACTTGACAGGTATTTCAAACATCCTCAAACCATAAAACAAAACAAAGGGTGCACCGGCCTAATGCATTATCCTAAAAACATAACTTTAATGTAAAAGGTGGTAAGTTTTATACTCACAAAATGACAATTGCATCAAAGCTCATCATAAAAAAATGGCTCCATCCAGTCCATGGTACATCATAACGTGTGACAAGACAGTTACTGATCAAACAGGCTAATGTGTTTCAAGGACTTGCCTCTTCTTCAGAGCCACGCATTAGTCGCTGTTGAAACTCCAATTGTCCTGTTAGACGTTATGATGTACAATGGACTGGATGGAGCTATTTTTTTGATGAGCTTTGATGCAATTGTCATTTTGTCAGTATAATACTTACCACCTTTTACATTAAATAAAGTCATGTTTTTAGGATAATGCACTAGGCTGGTGTGCCCTGTTTTATGGTTTCAGTGTGTCCAGACTTTCCCAGTCTAATGAGGACAGCAAGGTGAGACTTATTTGTAAAAGCCAGGATGTTAATATAGTCTACTGGTATTTCTGGGCCCACTCTCAAGCGCAGGAGATTTTGTGTTTGTTATTACTTGGAAATTTCAAACATTCTCTACTCTTTTCAAAAAGTAAAAGAATCATGAACCCTCTTCCAGCAGAAAGTCAGGATTTGCGTAGGGTCAAGTATGTCCACCAGTGACAGAGCTCAGGCCTTGAGATGGTTTGCGCAGTCTAAGAACAGTACATGGTGGGAAGCAAGGGAAGTAGGTAAATGAAAGGCCAAATTGGCTCCATACAATGGTGACCAGGAAGTCCTGTTTCATGACCATTTTTTATTTTATTTACTATCATTTCTTTTCCACATTGGTGTAGCACTGCCCTATTATACGAGGCTATACAGAGAAAATAGAGCCATTTACATCAGCTAAACTGATGATGATTGAGTGACTTTCTAGAAATGGTTGTCTTGTACAGATAGGGCCTCTTCAGCATTAATCTTTTAAAAGATATGCTGACAGATCTTCAGACCTCGATTCATTATTTAGACTTAATAAATTATGTTACTTTTCCTTTCTTTAGTCCATGCCGCAACACAATTTATCATAAGGGAAACCATAGAACAGGACGATAGTGGTGGGTGGTTCGTGTCTTCAAATTTCAGTTCAGTTTACATTTTTTATGTGCAAATAATTGCATAATGACTATTAGGGCCATATTATTACATTTATCAGTTTTTATGTAATGTATGTGGGTGTGAGGCACTGGATCCTGAATTTCAAAAGGAATGCATGGTTCATTTCTTGTAAAGCAGTGTAATGAGGCTGGTTAGAGTTTTCGTAAACCCTTACACACCACTTTTACCTACAGGTAAGCCTATAATAAGGCTTACCTGTAGGTACAGTGAATATCTCCTAAACTTGCACCATTTAGGAGATATTCACTGTATCAGCATGTGTCAACATCATCGGCTTGTGCCGTTTCCTTTAGCTGCTGTGCCATTACCAGTGGCACCCATGCGAATGCGCGGGAGTGACGTCATTGTGGCTTCGGGCAATCACAGCGCCGAAGCC
The DNA here is from genome assembly GCA_028564925.1 of Lithobates sylvaticus. Taxonomy (NCBI): domain Eukaryota; kingdom Metazoa; phylum Chordata; class Amphibia; order Anura; family Ranidae; genus Lithobates; species Lithobates sylvaticus. The sequence goes on along the minus strand of CM053035.1, from coordinate 149,718,015 downwards.
TGCGATACCCGAAAAAAACTCCGGGAAACATGTCGCCGGCCACATCGGTGTGCCGGGAATGCTTCGATCTAAGGTAAGTATTTTTATAATGAGCTAGTAGGCTATGCCTACTAGCTCATTATGTTTTTGTCTTGCAGGTTTGTTTTATTTTTTATTTTTTTCTGTGAGTTTACAACAACCTTAAGCAGATCCTGTGCACACGGGGCCTTAATTTTAGAGTGTCAATGCTGCAAATAGAAAAAAGAAATGATGTTTAAAGCATATCTAAACCCCAAAACAAAAATCTAACACATTGCAGCTTACTAGTGCTTAGATGTGACTGCTGACTGCATTTGTTTTCTTTCTTTTCACATGGTGATTCTGCCAGGACCACACTTCTAGTCCTAGGATGACAATGCTCACTCACCCTTCTCTATAAGGACAACAGAACCAAGGCAGCCATTTTTTTACATGTTATTCTCATTTTAATTTTACATTTGTTATGTTTGTAAGTCATAAACTGATGTTTATATGTAGTCTTTGTCTTAGTCTTTACAAATACACATCATACATGATAAAGAATTCCCAAAGTACTGTGGGCTTTACAGCAGTAGTAATTGTTTAGATTATATTTTTATTCCTGCTTATAATACATAAATAAACGTACATCCTGGAATAATAAAACAAAAATCTGGCCATTAAATTCAAAAAAGAAAAAAAAAAAAACACTGGTTGTGTCAGAGTTGTCCCATACCCTGTGCATACTTTTATCTCAAGAATTCCTTCCAGTTCCTATCTAGTGCTACAGAACAATTACTCTCTATGCTGTGTAGATGGGGGGAGAATGAGAAGAAAGTAATGGGTGAGATTCAGTAGTTTAACAGATAAATGGGCAGGGCTGACACCAAGTCATGCAATTTCAGTCTACAAATGGCCTTTAGTGGTGTTAGAAAATTATGACCTGAGTGCATTTCTGGAAGATCAGCAGGTATTTTTTTCACTTGCATGGTATTGAAAGGAATGCAACATGAAGCAATGTGCAAGTATTGCAAAGATGTACGGCATATTTTTTTCTTCTCTTACCTACATTTTAAGAGGAAAAGCAAAGTTTGCTGCTTTGCAATTTTTTGACCTAGGTCCTAGAATATTATGTCCCTTCATAAATCCAGGCCTGACTGTTTACAGCACTGAGACCAGGTGGAATATCGGACTGTGTGTCCTCAAGCTAAGTAAACAACACAATGATAAATTCCTATAATTACATATTTTCTTTTGGCTGAAGTTTTGTGTAAGCTTTACCAGTCAAGGGCATAGTAAAATATTCTGTCCAATCCAAAATTATTCCACCTTTCCCCATTATTCATTGCCTATCGTGTCTCGATTTAATCTCCCTTCACAATATATCTTCATTTGGTCTGTCTGGGCAAAAGTGCATCAAATGTGACAGAGAGTTTCACTGTATAGCGTCATTTCCAGCTTAGCTTTTATTAATCCAATCTATTAAATTGCCACGCAGGTATCTCAAAGTCGCAAAGACAGGATTTGCAAAAGACAACTGCCTCTTAATGTGTTTGTGCTAATAAGAAAGGACTTGTTACCCATCGTTAAACTCATAGTGACCTATTAGTATCCTTCTTTCATTTTCATCTCTGACTACAAAAAAAAAAAGACATTTGTAAATTGGCCGCTATTGGCAACAGGAAATTATCTTCCTAAGACGCCTTTGGTACAAACCCCTAAATCCTCCCAGAGGAGGTTGGAGACAAATGGAGCATAGACTAAAAGATAAACCTGCGGAAACCGTTTTACAGCCCAGAAAATAAGTCGAATTTGTAAAACACCTTTTTGCATTGATTGGATTACCACTTTGTAGTCAACGTATACCTTGATTTATATTACTTGTACAAAAATACACATCCAAGCAACAAAGGAAAGCAATCAGGGAGCTGCTAAATGCTGTAGACGTGCAGTTCTCCCAATTTATCATAAGGTGAGTTATCTCTAATGCTCTGCAGGCATTTCTCACAGAGCTCACCACAGGGTACCAGGTTACCTCCTGAAGCCGTCCAGATGTGTAACATTCTCATTCTCTCCTTGCTGTGCCACCAATCATATTCAAACCTCTAATGCATGCTTCAGTCCCAATGGTGGCCGAGACACTTTGTCAGGATTAACATTATTTTACATAATTAAATTTGCATGAGTGAGACAGCCAATTGACTGCAATAGGTGGGTGCCAGAAATACCTCATCAAAAGCAGATCACCAGATTACCAACAAAAGGCACTAAGTTGGTCTTAAACCTAAACCTGGACACACTTTCTGTCCTAGAGTGACAATGCTCCCTGTACTGTATCTATGGAGAATCAGAGTTGTCACCCTAGTAAAGAAAGTGGACTAGGACTTCCTCAACTAAAGCAATTAAGAAAAGGTCATGGTTAAAGTAGAACTATAGGCAAAACTTTTTTAATTTTGGACAGAGTAAGGGAGGGATATAACCTCTGTAACAAAGAATGCCCACTTGCCCCTCATCTATCCATTAGAATGCATGTGATCCCACTGTGGATACACTCATAAATTTAGTAGTGGTAGGACTGCAAGCTATACACGGGGTGCCTTGCCGAGGCCTTGCAGCTTACACACAGGGTTCCTTGCTGAGTCCTTGCAGATTAGGCATTCGTTTGCAAATGCATGCTAATGTAACCCCTGTTTTTAACGTAGACTGTTAGGAATACCTTGACGACCCCCAGGTCACTAGTTCTCCCATTAGAAGATTTCCCCTCTATTACTTTTCCGGGGACAACCCAAAATGTGGGATTTTCTTTTACATTGAATTTCAATGATAATCGAAATCAGCACAAATATCTCCCTTAACAGGGGCACAGACAGCAATAAAAAATGACAAGCATTCTACTCCCTCTGCACTCTATCCAAAACAAAAAAAAAAAGTTAGTTATACTTTAAGGTTTATATGCACTGTAACCCCTAATGCTGTGTACACACGATCGGATTTTCCAACGGGAAATGTTGGATGTGAGCTTGTTGGGTGAAAGTCTGACCGCGTGTATGCTCCATTGGACATTTGTTGTCTGACTTTCCGCCAACAAATGATGGCTAGCATGTTGTCAAATTTTCCGCCAACAAATGTTTGTTGGGACTGACATTATTTTACACAATTCAAGGGTTGAAGGTCAAGCTTAAAGTGATTGTAAAGGCTTGTTAAAAAAAACAAAAAATACAAACATGTTATACTTACCTCCTCTGTGCAGTTGGTTTTGCACAGAGCAGCCCACAGATCCTCCTCTTCTCGTGTCCCTCTTTGCTGCTCCTGGTCCCTCCCTCCTATTGAGTGCCCCCTCAGCTAGCAGCTTTCTATGGGGGCACCTGAGCCAAGTCATAGCTCCGTGTATCCATTCAGACATGGAGTCCCGACCTTGTCCTACCCCCTTTCTCCCCTGATTGGCTGACTGACTGGCTGATTGACAGCTGCGGGAGCCAATGGTGCCGTTACTGTGTCTCAGCCAATCAGGAGGAGTGTACCAGACATTTGTGGACATTGCTGGAGAGAGATGGGGCTCAGGTAAATAATTAGGGGCTGCTACACATAAAAAATGTTTTTTATCTCAATGCATAAAATGCATTAAGATAAAAAAACCTTCTGCCTTTACAACTCCTTTAATACTACCCTTCCAAAATATGGTATATCCTTTAAAACTAATAAAATACAGAATATAGTACAATGGGGGATATTTTCTGTAAACTGACAGTTGCACTTAAAGCTTCATATTGGAATGGCTGAAATTTGCTTATTATAATCTATAAATAACTGCGGGATGATGCTTATGAACCTGCATCCCAATAAACAACTCAATAATTTGTAGCTTTGCATGCTAATTCAGATGATTAAAGAGAACGAAATGCCTTGCTGTCTGGGTGTTAGATCAAGCCCAATTTATGCATCAATCGATTAATCTATGTACAGTGATTTTCCAAGCATTAAGATATCAATAATGAAGAAGCATATACTAGTAAATATATGTTTAAGTACAGTTCTAACTCTTAGGTGTTGGTAGATGGTATTGATCAGGAAACTTGTTTGTTAATTATCCGTAGTGCAAACACTGACTGTAATCAATACAATGTTCTTAAGTCCTAACCACTTAAGGACCGAGACTCTTTTTGAGATTTGTTGTAAAACATTTTTTTTTTGCTAGAAAATTACTTAGAACCCCTAAACATTATACATTTTTTCTCCTAACACCCTAGAGAATAAAATGGTCGTTGCAATACTTTCTGTCACATGATATTTGCGCAGCGGTCTTACAAGCGCACATTTTTTAATTAAAAAATAAGACAGCAGTAAACATCCCTTGTAATAGAAAAAAGCATGACAGGACCTCTTAAATATGAGATCTGGGGTCAAAAAGACCTCGGATCTCATATTTACACCTAAAATGCAATAAAAAAAAAATTTGTCATTTAAAAAAATTCCAAAAAAAGCTATGGGCTTTGGGCTGAAGTGACGTTTTGACATACCGTATATACTCGAGTATAAGCCGAGATTTTCAGCCCTTTTTTTAGGGCTGAAAGTGCCCCCCTTGGCTTATACTCGAGTCACCGTCTGCCTACATGATCAGCGTGTCATGCAGACAGACGGCAGTGTTCAAAAGCTGCGCCTCCTCCTCCTCCCCGTCCGTGATAGGAGGAACACAAATTTTCCCAGCAGTGAATCAGTGTGCAGTGTTCCGCCTATCACGGACGTCCTGTCATTCTCATCTCATGGACGAGGATGAGAGGATGTCCGTGATAGGCTGAACACTGACTGCTGGGAAAACAGAGTGCTCCTCCTATCACGAACGAGGAGGAGGCGCTACTTTTGTATATTGGAATGGCGCCGTCTGTTGCCTTACACGCTGATCGGCAAGATCAGCAATGGGGGACACAGGTCGAACAGGGAGGCATCTAACGATCGGTGGACACAGGTTGCAGATCGCACAGGGAGGCATACACAGGACCCAGGGGATGCAGATCGGCAACAGGTAGGCTGCAATGGACACAAGGGGGTATGTACAGGACACAGGGGGCTATGTACAGGACACAGGGAGACATGCAGCTGCAGATGGGCATTTGCTGACCTTCTTTTCCACTTACAGTTACTTGCGCATTTCTCACCCTAGGCTTATACTCAAGTCAATAAGTTTTCCCAGTTTTCTGTGGTAAAATTAGGTGCCTCGGCTTATATTCGGGTCGGCTTATACTCGAGTATATACAGTAATAGTTTTTTGAAACTATCGATGCTCCCCGCTGAGACCACCGCCTGTGGAAGGTAATTCTACATCCTTGCCGCTCTTACAGTAAAGAACTCTCTACGTAGTTTAAGGTTAAATTGGTTTTGCTGGCTCAGCCTTTGCCTTGCCTTCAGCTTAAAATTGCTAAATGCTGAACGTTAAAGCTATATAAACATGGATGAGCATCAACATTTTTATTTTTTTGTATGTGCCCTAAAATATAGTTGCAGGTGGAAGACGGCAGAATAGGAAAATCTAGACCGAAGAATGTTTTAAAAAAATAAATAAAAGCCGTCATTGTGTCAAGATTTATTTGTGCTTATTCTACATCCATCCCTGAAATCTTAATCAGATTTAATCACCATTAAATTTACAATGTAACCAGTGAAAGGAGAGAATTCTCCAAGATGTTGCTTTTACTAAAAATTACTTTTTATTCATCACGCGACTCCGGACAACAACAACGTATTCATTTCTAAATTACCTACGGTATGGGAGTGAAAGCAGAGTTTATCGGAAACCTTTAACAAACATTCCTGAATGCTGCGAAACGCAAACCGTTATCCTTCTCAATCTATACATTTGGCAACTGAAAAGAGAATGGGCTTAGAAGGAGAAGCTAAAAAAAGGAAACTCTCTCCTAGTGAGATCCTCCGTTCCTGAAATAAACCCTGGCTTTTGGCTGCTTTGTTTGTACAAAGCGAGGGAATGCTAAGGGAAAACTGCTATTCTGAATTTTATCTTTTTAATTTGAAATAAAACTCTGACAGATTAAATCCCACATCTGGGCCACTGTAATCTTTAATTAACTGTAGCATTTTGAGAGCCTTTCGTTGAGCGCCGAATCGTTATACAAAGACAAGCATCTCTCATTTTTAGTTTAACATTTCTTATACAAATTATTAATTAATCAGGAGTCATTGACGTCTCTCAGGAATCGGGATCCAATTCAGAGGCAGTCAAAGTCTTTACACACTTCTGATTCTGGTAGGTAAGTCTCGGCTCTGAGGTATCAGAGTTGACTTAAAAAGGGCTCAAAATCAATCTGTGAGAAGAAATTAATTGAAGATCGGACAAAAAAAGCTGGATTTATATATTGCATCTATGATTTATACTTTATTATAATGACATCGTTTTTCAGGTTGAAAGAAGACAAGTCCACGGAGTTCAACCAAAAGACATAAATAAATGAAAAACCTGCATCTTTAGAACCCTAAATCCGACCTTTTTATTATTTAGGAATACATTAAAAAAGCCTAAAGCAGTGGTCTCCAAACTGTGGCCCTGGGGCCAGATGTCAGAAGCCTTTGCTTGCTTTTATCTGGCCCTTGGGGCAATATTTCATTCAATGATACCAAAAATGGGGCATAAATTCCCCTCAGTAACATAAACGATGGGGCACAATTCACCCCAATGACACCAATGATGGGGCACAATTCCTTCCGCTCACACCAATGGCAGGGTACAATTTCTCCAAAATGACACTAATGCCCCGTACACAAGATCAGACTTTCCAACAACAAAACCGTGGAATTTTGTTTTAAGGTTTTTGGCTTCAACTTGACTTGCATACACACGGTCAAACACAAATATTGGCCAACAATTACGAACGTGGTTACATACAAGACATACATGATATCTCCATTACGAACGCTAGTTTTACAAGACCGATCGCTTACGGCTCGTACTTGATTCCGAGCATGTGTGGAATTTTGTGTAAGGGACTTGTGTACATACGATCAGACTTTCCGACAACAAAACTTTGTTGGTGGAAAATTTGAGAACCTGCTTGCAAACATTTGTTGGTGGAAAGTCCGACAACAAACGTTTGATAGAGCATACACACGGCCAACAAGCTCACATCCAACATTTCCCATCGGAAAGTCCGAACGTGTGTACGCAGCATAACAGTGAGGTCCAATGATGGGACACAATTCCTCCCACTACCATCAATGACGGGGCACAATTCCTCTCAATGGTGCCAACAGTGAGGCCCAATGACACCAATGATGGGACACAATTCCTCCTACTCAAACCAATGATAGGGAATGATGGGTCACTGTTCCTCCTGTTGACACCAATGATGGGGTTGTTTTATTCCCATCCCGCAGCGCTATTGTGTTTTTTTTTTTTTTTTACCCGGCTGGCAGAACACAATGGAGTTGATTTACAAAGACTGGAGAGTACAACATTTGGTGCAGTTCTGCATAGGAACTTCAGCTTTCAGGTTTTTTTTGTCAAAGCTGAAGTTGGAAGCTGATTGGCTACCATGCACAGCTGCACCATATTTTGCACTCTCCAGTTTTAGTAAGTCAACCCCAATGATTACTGCTAGTGGCTATACCCACCGGCAGTAATCTAATGTAAAAAATCTGACAGGCTGGTTGTACCGAAGTTGATTGAGGGACCAGTATGTGAGGGTGACAACACAGGAGAACAAATAAAAGACAGGGGTTGAGCAATGTCACCCCAGGGAAGTGTCTAAGCAAAGACCTTAAAGTGGTGGGACACCCTGAAAACAAAAACTTTAAAAAATGTTAGTAACAATTTCAAATGAAAAAGGCTGTTGCTAAGCAGATCGTCCTAATCTGCCTCCTCCAGCGCCGCGGTGATCTTCTATCCTTCCGTCTTCTAGTGAATGGGGCGCGGTGTGTTATGGGAACTATGTCCCACAACACACCGCTTTCCCCATTCACAATTTAGACTCGCGCATGCGCAGTAGGCCGCGCGCCGACTCGCGCATGCGCAGTAGGAAACGGGAAGCCGTTTCCCTTACTGAGGATGGCGGCGCTGGATCCGGATCGCCGAGGGACATCTCGGCCTCCACGAACGACATCGCGGGCGCCCTGGGAGGGTAAGTGTACTTATTAAAAGTCAGCAGCGACTTTTTTTTTTAGCTGCTGAGTTTTAAAAAAAAAAAAAATTTTAAGCTGAAACACCGCTTTAATGGCAGGATAGCCAGGTATTTATATAATAAAAGCTGCAAATGTAAAAATATTGAACATTGCTTTTTAATATTACTTAAAGATTTTTGGGGGATTTTAGAGATTTTGTTTACAGGCTCATATACACAGGCGCATTCCTCTTTAGGGCCAGTTCACACTAAAGTGTTTTTGTGTGTTTGAAAAAAAAAGTAAGGCAGGCATGATTTTTAAAATGCACTGGACCAAACGGCATGATATCTATGCAGATTTCGGTTCATGTTTTCTCCGGGTGCGTTTTGTGTTTTTTTTTCACGTGTTTTTTCTAATGCGGTTTTGGGAACACGTCTGTTGTCTTACAGAAGAAACCAGCAAACACACTGCAAAAACACATTTCCATTGAAGGTGATGGAACCAAAAATGCAACCTGCTGCAGGAAAAAATTTCCTGACCCTTTTCAAAAAAATGCACCGCTGGAAACCCACAGGTGTGAACGTGACCCATAGGAAACCATGTTAAATGGTCTGTAGTGCGTTTCTGCAAAACTGAAAACTCCCTGAAAAACACATGGCCTAAAAGCCACATCTGGTGAAAAAAGAAAAAAAAACACATGTAAGGCAATTGCATAATGTGCTAGTATGCATTGTATACTAGCACATTATTGAATATTTAGAATGAAGCCCTCCTGCAGCACGCTGTCACCGCTGAGAGGGCTGACATCTTCTTTCAGTCTTTCTTCTGGGTTTGCATGCTGCGGCTGTGTGACTGGCCAGAGCCGAGATGTCACTCCCGCATGCGCCTGGGAGCCCTCGGTTTCCGGTCCGAAGCTCTGAAGTCCTGGCAAGGTATGTCAGACCTTAAGAGCACATGCGCCGGTGATGTCACTGGCTGCATCCAGGGTGAATATCTCCTAAACGGTGCAAGTTTAGGAGATGTTAATTTTACCTACAGGTAAGCCTTATTATAGGCTTACCTGTAAGTAAAAAATAAGCAGGTCTTACTATCGCTGTAACATGCAGCTACTATTGCCCCCCTTCCCCAAAAGTGATCTGCAATGTATTGCATTTGACAGACTGAGGGAGTGATATATATTGCCTCCTTGCTGCCTGTTTTAAATGCCAATCGCTTGTGCCACATTGCACCCGGTCGCAGGGCAATTGAGGCGTGGCCTTATTCATTTAAATAGGTTGGGTTCAGAAGAAGTACCGCTTGCTGAAAGCAACACCTTGCTTCATTTTTCTTTAGCCTTGAAGCAAAGCATTGCAGCCATGGCATATGCACAGGGCGTAGTGGCTGCATTTCTGTGTAGGTGGGCGGTCCGTAAAACCACATTTTAACATCCTTCTTATACTGCCCCCTGGCTGCCTGCGTGAACAAGCCCTTTGTTTACTCTTCAATGCCAGTGTTCTGCAAGCACCGCTTTATTATACAGTGAGAGGAGAAATATGAAGCATGATTGACACATGACTTCAGCCCAAACCACGGCTTTGTTGTTTAATTATTCAGGACCGCAATGCTTTGCATATTTCAATTGAAGTGACCTGGAGCATTTTGGATTTTTCCATGAGTTGAGTCACCCCCTGTGTAAACACCACAGGGAGCTGCGTACATTTTACTCTGCTTTTGCTGCTCTTTAAAACATCTTTGTCGTCTAGGAGAGCGGCTACCACTTGGAAAGAACATGTTATTTCTCTCTATAAACTGCCTTGAAATGTGATATTCAAATATGAAAGCAACACGATTCCCACAGTATACAAACAGTCGCAGGAATACGCAATGTCAAATAAAAATCTGTATTACTTGATTTATTTTACAACTATGGGCTTTTTATATTCTAGAGCTGTAAATAAGATCATTACAAAAAAAAAAAAAAATGAATAGCGGTGCGCACAACTCCAGAACACATATATGATAAGGCTAATGAAGCAGAATTTAAACATAGGGCCCCTTTCACACGAGGCGGGCTCCGCTTGGACGGAGCCCGCCTCTGTCCGCCGGCTCAGCGGGAGATCTCTCCGTTGATCTCCGCTGAACCGGCGGATGACAAGCCTCTCTCCGCTCACTGAGCGGGGAGGGGCTTGCGAGCGCCGCTGATTTCTATGGAGAGATCGGATGAAAACGGACAGTGTGTCCGTTTTCATCAGATCTCACCCGACGGCGGATCGGACCGGGTCGGATGTCAGCGGAGATGTCTCCGCTGACAATTCCGACGCTCCATAGACTAACATGGAGCGCCCGTTCAGATCCGCCGTCAAAACTGACAGGCGGATCTGAACGGTCCGACCGTGTGACAGGGGCCTAGGACATTATAGATAAAAAGGTCAAAACGTGCAAATGTCTTAAGCATTCACTCAGCTGTCACAAATAATCCCCGTATTTTTATAATATGTTTATTTCCTATGATCATGAGCACCATCTAGTGCCCATGATGTAGTATTTTTATGAAATATCTCTTTTAGGAAAATACTGTATTATTGCCACTAGGATTTACTTACTACAGTAGAGTGCTGCTCCAAGTGGCCATGGCTCTAAAACCCACTGTAGATGGGGTGCTGGGGTGTGTGCTAATCCAACAAGCAGTATAATAGATCATGGGTAAATGCTTCACACCGTTCAGCTCCCAGTGTTTGGAGAGTAGAGAATGACCTCAGCACCGGCTCTTCCCATTAAGCCATGTTCCCTGAAGTGTTACGTTCTGCGCCTGGGGCCTAGTTCTAGAGGTATCTCTATAATCAGTAGTCAGCATTTACCCATGATCTATCATGGCCACTAGATGGAGCTACCGATCATAGGAAATAAACATATTAAAGTAGTTGTTAAGCCACTTGTAAATTAAAACAATGTATTAAAACAATAAGTTCCCCTGTGTCTGTGTTATATCATAAATATGCTTATATGTACCTGATAACACACCGTCTTCCTGCGATCAGTTGCCTCCTCTCCTCTGCCCAGCTGACAGTTCCAGTGGGCAGGACCAAGCACTGCCATTGACGTCAGTCGGGGAGGAGAGGAGAGAGAGGCAGAGCTGAGGAGTCACATGATCGCAGGAAGATGATATGTTATCAGTACAGATAAGCATATTTATGATATAACACAGACACAGGGGAACTTATTCTTCTAATACAGAAGGGATGGGAGCTTTTAATGTTAAGTATGAGAGCAGCAGTATTGGGGGGGGGGGCAGGCACTAACATGAGCAATCAGAGAGGGGAGGGGGGAGAGGATGGAGGAGAGGACACAGGAGACAGAGGGCAGGGCTGCGGCTGACGGAGGCACGTACACTGACAACGGTGTCAGGGCTCAGCAGTCCTGATATGACGGAGTCAGCAAACAGGGGGGAGGGTATAGCCAGGCAGGATCAGACAGGTATTTCAGGTGATAGAGCAAAATGACATGCTTTAAGGGAAGAGGATCAGTTTTTTTTGGGGGTTAAACGCTTTACGCAAAATACAAGAATTATTTGTGATGGCTGTTTGAATGCTTGAGACAATTGCATAGCAAATTTCTTATAGATAAACACCTAAATGTGTATAAACAGCATGTTGTAAATCTACAAGAGAAAGTATGTTGACCAGCTCAGGAAGCTATATCTTATCATTATAGGCCTTGACATGTCTCAAATAAGGAAATGTCTTCTGTTGTCACCCACAGGAAACACACCTTTATGCCGCGTACACACGATCGGAATTCTGGTCGGAAAAAGCTCTGTTGGTTTTCCCGACGGAATTCCACTCAAACTGTCTTGCCTACACACGGTCACACCAAATTCCGACCGTCAAGAATGCGGTGACGTACAACACAACGAGCCGAGTTCAATGCTTCCCAGAATGCGTTAAATTGTTAACGAGCATGCGTAGGAATTTTGTGCGTCAGAATTGCTACAGACGATCGGAATTTCCGATAGAAACCTTTTCCGTCTGAAAAATTGAGAACATGCTCTAAATTTTTTGCTGTCGGAAATTTGGCCAGCAAAATGGAGCCTACACATGGTCGCATTTTTAGATGAAAAGCTCTCATCGGTCTTTTTCTGTCTGGAATTCCGATCGTGTGTACCCGGCATGAGAAATGTTATGCAGACATTTGCCGGGGTACATGTTGCAGGAAGGATTAAAAACAAAACAAATGAAAACTAATCAAAAAAAAAAAATATATATATATATATATATATATATATATATATATACAGTATATAATTTGTGCAGCACCTAAAATATAACTATACAAAAGTACAAAATTGCAATGTAACAAATAAAGTGCAATTCATCATGCTAATAAATAGATATATAATGAATGATGAATTGCACTATATTTGTTATATGGCACTTTTGTACTTTTGTATAGTTATATTATAGGCGCTGCACTTTATATGCATATTGGCCTCGCAGCAAGCTGCTTTTTTTACTTTTATTTTCCACGGGCGCTGACTGATATATTTTTTTAATATATTAAAAAAATAACATTTTAATATAAAACGCTTTAGCAAAACTACATTATCCTTGCAGAGTTTAGATCTTCTTAAAACGTTTTTCTGTCAAATTATCGCTGTTTACACAACTGAATAGTTGAAGCTCAAATTACAGACACACAGCTGAATTAATTCCATGTGTTACTCCTCCTCTGTCCTTACCTGCTCTGTGTAGCTTCATACATTTCAATTAGGGAGAGGTAGTCTGAAAGGACTTTTGCTGTGCTGTCTTTTTATAAAACCCTTAAGCTGCTGGAATTCAGTGGCCCTATATTATGCGTATATTTATAAAAAATAAAAAAAAGCTTTTTCTAGATGTAAAAACTTGAAATCTGTACAAAAAACATAAATGTAAATGAAAGTACAAACAAACGTCTGAAACTATAAAGCCCCATACACACGGTCGGACTTTTTCATCAATTTGGTCCGATCGGACAAGGTTGTTGAAAAATCAGACCGTGTGTATGCACCATCGGACAGTATTCGTCGGTTTGTCCGTCGGACAAAGTCTTATCTCCTGCTGGAAAGATTTCCCGTCAACCCGGTCCGATCACACCAAATCCGAGCGTGTGTACGCTTGTCCGACCGGACAAAGTGCTACGCATGCTCAGATCACATTACAAGACCAAAGCTATTGGCTACTAGCCTCTACGTAGTCCCGTCGTAGGCAACAAACGTCACCACGTTCAGAATGATCGGATTTTCCGACAACTTTGTCCGATCGTGTGTACGCAAAACCAACATCAGACAAAGTATGACGGACATGGTCCGACGGACCTGGTCCACGGATTGTCCGCGCGTGTGTATGGGGCTTTATAGTCCCCAATGGTTATAGGATCACAGATTATTATAAAAAAAAAAAAAAGAAAAGTATTCAAGAAGATGTATGGCTCCGAGCACTGTGGGTAATAGATTACAAAGCTGTGCAGTAACATTTAAGTGAGCCAAATAAACTATAAAGAGAAACAATATTACAGTCAGAATAACTTTTTGCAAAGAGTCTGTAGTCATTATTTACTTGGCAATTTTATTGTATTTTGGAAAATCAATATCCCTTTTCTTCCCACAATAATTGTATTTTTTCTGTTGTTATTACAGAAGTATATAATGCAATGTAACTGCCTGATTGTTTGTGGGTATATTTTTCACAATGCATCAGTTCAGTACATATAACGAACAAAGAAAAAAAATATATATATATATATATAGTGTGTGTGTGTGTGTGTGTGTGTGTGTGTACTTTTGTGCTTAATCACAGTGATAAGCAATGTACAATCGGCACCCACACATAGAAACCAATCAGCAACTCATTATTTCATTGCGCTAATGATGCTAAAATAATGAATTGTGATTGCTATGGGATACTGCACATAGCATTGCCTTTTTAAACTGAACCTTTGCTACATCATGAAACGTAAAAGACCTAGACAGGAGCACCACAAGATCAAAAAATATAAATGTATGAAAACAATGAATTGCTTCATCCCTTCAATTTCCATGTGTATAGCCAACACTCTGGCACTTTGATCTGATGTGGTGCAATCAATTCCAAATAAAATCTTTTGATCATTTATCACCTTGAAACTGAAGTGGGGGTTATAAATTGCTCGCTGAGATCAAATGTATTCATTTTCCATCCAAACTTTTATAAAAAGTTATAGGTTGTCCGGTGGATCTGCTGCTGTGCGCCCTGGGGTGCGCCGGTGTGCGCCGGGGCGCGCTGGCGCTCGCGGGCGCGTGCCTGTGCACGCTGATGTGCGCGTGCGTGCGCGTGCGCGGCGTTTGGCGCCAATCGGCCTATTTAGGCTGGGTTCACTGGGTGCTCGGTGCTGTCCGATCGTCAGCTCCTAGTGTTCCGTTACCTGCTTCCTGTATCCCGTGTGACCTCCTGACCCCCGGCCTGATCCTGCACCTGTCTGTCTACTGCCTGCCTGTTGACCTCGGCCTGTCCCTGACTCCGCTTCTGCCTGCTCCTTTGTACTACGCTGCCCGCTTGTTGCCAAACCTCTGCCTGTGACCCGGACTTGAACCTGCCTGCTCCCTTGTACCACGTTGCCCGCTTGCTGCCAACCTCTGCCTGTGACCCGGACCCGCATACGCTTCTCATCGGTACTGTGCCTGTGTGTGGAAGTGCTCCGCCAAGGACCTGCTCTGCACCTGCTGTCTGCTCCCCTCCTTCTGGAGGACCACTGACTCCATCTCAGCAACCGTCCGGGGTCATCTCCCGGCAACGACCCGCCAGGCGCTCATACCACTCTGTGCTCTCGTGTCCCCTGTCCCCACTTCCAGGGGGCCGAGAACCAGATACGTACGGGAGGCCTTCCCCCTGCTACATCGGGCTCACCTGTCTGGTGCGTGAAGCCTGACAGTATCGGACAGCCATGTCTGAGTCCGAGCAGGGGGTCTCTCCCATGGAGGACTTGTGTAGACACCTGGCGGGTCTCACACAAGCTGTGGAAAATCTTCAAGAGTCCTACACCAGATTGGAAGGACAGGTCCTCGCATCCCCCGCGCGCCAGCAAGCCGCTCCCGGGGCGGGACCAGCACCCTCAGTAGTGATGCTACCCCCGGAACCCAAGGTACCAATCCCCGAGAGGTTCTCTGGAGACCGTAGGAAATTCCGGTCATTCTGCAGTGCCTGCGAGCTCTACTTTGCGTTGCAACCACGCACCTTCTCTTTGGAGGCAACCAAGGTGGGCTTCGTTATCTCCCTCCTGTCCGGGGAGCCTCAGACCTGGGCCCACCGCCTCCTGCGACAGAAGCCGCCCGTTCTGGATAACCTGGGCACCTTCTTTGCCACCATGGCCCAGCCGAATTCAGACACTGGAGTTCCGACACGGAATGGAATGACGCGGCTCTGTGCTACCAATTCCGCATGGGATTGTCAGAGTCCCTAAAGGACGAACTGGCACGGGTTGGCGTCCCACAGTCCCTGGAAGAGTTGATTAACGTCGTTCAGAGAGGGTCTCCAATCAGTACCGGCCCACCTGGGTCCTCCCCAAGGTCCCCAGTGCGCCCGGGCCTTTCCGCCCAGCCTCCTTTGCTCCCTCTGCTTCAGTACCTGATACTTCGGAGCCCATGCAGCTTGGGCTTATCCGTCCCTCACTCACCGTGGAAGAACGGCAACGCCGAAGGATCAACAACCTGTGCATGTACTGTGGCGAACCGGGTCACTATGTGAGAGCTTGTCCCAATAAGACACGTAAGTCACCTCTCGTTTCTCCTAAATCTGCACCTCCCTTGCCTAAACTTGCATCTCACCTTGCTCTCTCTGTTGTCCTACAGCTTTCCGACAAGGATATCCCAGTACCAGTCATAATTGACTCCGGAGCCTGTAGCTGCTTTATCGACCTTACCTTCGCACCCACCACCACATTCCTCTCCGATCTAAGACTCAAAGCCTCGCAGTACACTTGGCAGATGGCACCACACTCTCAGCTCTGGTCCCCGTTACACAGAGAAAACATTCCCCTACTGGCTACCATGGGCTCAGCCCACGGGAGCTCCTGTGCTTGGATGCCATTTCGTCTCCTCTCTTCCCCATTATACTGGGAATGCCGTGGTTAAAGGCCCACAACCCTAGCATCGATTGGGTCACAGGCGAAATCAAGTTTGCCTCCGGATACTGCCAGCAGCATTGCTTACACCAACTGCCTGCGGGGTCATCCCCATTGTTGTATCTGGATTGCAAAAAGGGGGCGGAGACCTTGCCACCACACAGGCCCTACGATTGCCCGATAGAGCTTGCCCGGGGCCGAAATCTTCTTTGCGAAAAAAGGACTCCTGCTCCTGATTTTTTCTTCATCTGTCCCGACCCACCGCAGGCACGTGCGAAATGTTCTCCTTCGCTCAGGCAGCACGGGCTTTTGACGCCAAACTGGAAGGAAATGTGAATTCGAACTACAAACCATTACAGTTTCTTGCCAACCTGGTGCGCAAGTAGCCTTTGAAAGGTTGAAGGAAACTGTTCTGCCTGTGACCCGCTTTGTCTCGTATGTTTCATGAGGCTGAAGTACCTCTACCCCCCCCGGACACTATCTCCCGTGACAGCCGGAAACTTCTTGTGCTACTCCAGGGGGACTCTCCTATCCCCGACCCCACCCGTTGGAAGACGAGGTTAAGATTGTTGGATGGGGTGTTCTGGTATAAGGACAAGATACTGGTCCCCGACGGCCTGAGGGTGGAGGTTATGGGACTCTGTCACGCATACGCTTCTTTCCTACCCATGAAGGGTACCCCTTCGGCAAACAAGCAAGGATCTTCGTCAAGGAGATAGTGAGCAGCATGGAGTTCCCGCAAGCATCGTGTTCTGATCGCGGTGTCCAATTTCCTCCAAGTTCTGGGAAGGCCCTCTGCGGCTCCCTGGAGATCGAGTTGGTAATTCTCTGCACTCCGCGATCAAGCTGTGCCGGTGACCAAGTCCTCTCAACGTCACTTAAACGATGGCTTGCCCCTCAAGGAAACTTGGCACCCAGATGTGCAAGTGTGGAAGTGCTCCGCCCTTAAGGGGGGGGCACTGTCGGGAAACGTTGGTCCGGTGGATCTGCTGCTGTGCGCCCTGGGTGTCGCCGGGTGTGCGCCGGGGCGCGCTGGCAAGGATCCCGTGTGACCTCACTGTCAATGCCTTTTGACTCTTGCCTGTCCCCTGACTCCGCTTCTGCCAACCTGCCTGTGACTCCCGCATTTGTATACGCTGCCGCTTGTGTTACAAACCTCCTGCTGTGACACCAACTGCCTTCATTTTCCATCCAAACTTTTATAAAAAGTTATAGGTTTATCTAACAGTGCACCTCTGGGATCTGAGCACCTCTGACATTTTTTTTACTGGGTCCTGCCTTTCCCTAACTTCATGGCTAATGTACAGACAGCCCAATGAGTGTGCTAAACAAACGTGCAAAAATCCAATGTTTTAATCATAAAATTGATTTGCAGCAGAAAAAGTCCAACGCCGTTTGGGGCCAAGCACATCCCTTCTTCAGGGTACCAAATAGATCTGCACTGTGATTCACTGCTCTGAACAGTATCATGTGGGCAGAGTAAGTCCATGTTAGTAAATGCAGCAAATACTTTCATTCAAAATCTTAGATGTTGTTTGGCACTGTCATAGGATTGCATGTATGTGGGTTCTTTCCCTGTTTCTAAGGGGTGCCTCTGTTTTGTGGAGTGCTGCCAAACCAGAGCCAGTGTTCACAGTGACAATTCCAGTGACTCTTACAAAATCTGACTCAAGCACCCTGTTCATTCACAGCTATGTGACCTTGCTGGACACAGTAGTGGCCTTCGGGTGGAACGGCGATGCACAGAGCGGAATGTGGCACCCATAACTCTGCAAGGGAGCAAAGATTGTGGAGATACCTGCAGTGGGCATTGCTTTGCAACAGAACAACGAGTCACCACCCAATGGAAAGGTAAGTATCAGTTTTCTTCTTTTACTAAGTAAAGTTGGTTAATTTTCAATGGACAAGTCCATTGAGGCAGTCTCACTATGGAACAGCAGTAGAGAAATCGCTATTTACAAAAATTGTACGTACTTGTTTTCTAAACAGTGAGACATTGGCGTCTCCTAATATCAGAATGTTTCAGGAATTTTGTTTTTCATTGATTATCTTATTTTGTCCTATTAATGAAATGTACATTTTTGGGCAATCCCTGTGTTAGAGTATGCCGTTGCCATATAACTACTGCAGCTGTTCTATTCCATTTGGAAGAATGGACACTGGGCCAAATGTGCAAAACTGGGCTATCCAGAGTGGAGTCAGGCCAAGCTGTCTAATCAAACATTTTACAGGCACATTTACTGTCAAGTTAACTAGCTGAGCTGAAGACAAAATGATTTGGCATTTGTAGTGTAGAATCTGCCTGTACTAAAGTCTAAACCTGGTAAACAGACAGCAGTATTGAATTTGAGAAATGATTCAGCAGTAAACTTTAAAAGCAGAACAGCATTTATTCCTACAAAATAGTCTACTTAAAAGTTGCATGTTTTGGGTGTCTTGGTGTTGCCCCCTTCATCAGGACGTGAACTCTTTGAACTCGTATCTTTAAGTTTGGTGCTCCAAATGAATTTTCTGGTTGTAATATGAAAGACTTCTAGGACCCTTCTATATATGTGATTTCATATGTGCCCTCTCAATGAAAACACTTTACGATTCATCAACCCTACATCAATCCTACCCTTCGTGCAACTGCACTCTTTCTTGGGATCCAGCATCATCTACCTTATAAGCAGTATTATTATTATTATTATTATATAGGTATTATTTTTATTATTATTTAAGATTTATATAGTGCCAACACTTTGCACAGCACTTCACAAAATCAATGCAGACACTACAGTTAGAATACAATTGGATTCTTGTTCCTGAGAGCTTTCATACTAAAGGGAAGGGTGATACAAAAGGCAATAACTGGGGTGAGCTGATGAAGAAGGCAAACGTACAGTTTTCATGTGGTGGTTGGATAGGCTTCTCTGAGTTTTCAGGGATTGCCTAAGGTGAACAGTAGAGGAGATGGCCGAAGAGATTGGGGTAGGGGGTTTCACAGGAGGGTAGAGGCTCTGGAGAAATCCTTGAGGTGAGCATGGGAGGAGGTAACGAGGGAGCTGAAGAGCTGGAGAAGTGGAGAGGATGGTTTGGATGAGATTTTAAGATAAGGTTGGTGATGTTACCTAGATATTAACCTTCTCCTTCCAGAGCTCCTGAAGCCTAGGACAATAGATTGTGCAAATCCCAACTTTAGCTCCAACTTGAAAGCTGTTTCATGGCTCTACCCCCTGCTACACTTCTTGGTCCATGCGCATCACATATGGGACCCATAATGAGGTGTAATATGGGGTGGGTCAGATCTCAGAGAAAGGATTGTGGCTAACTTTGGCATATTTGAGGTCACTGGGTTTTAGGAATAGTGTAGGCCAATATTAAAGGTTACATACAGGTAGGTCTAGGTGCCTCCATAAAATGCTCACTATCACTTCACAAGGACAAAAGCCTAACTTCAGGTAGAAAAAAAACATTGCGTTATTAATAAATGAGTGCTTGTATTTTTAAATGCAACTACTATAGGTATACTATACTATACTATATGTACCTGAAACTCTCTTGTTATCTAGCAACGTTCCACACAAAAGCACTCACACAGTCTGTAAAGGGAGGGCAGTTCTCTGAGCCAACCAGGGCTCTCTTGCTTTTTGTACAATGCCGTTGGTCAACATGCTTACAGGAGGGGACAGCAGAGTGATGTCCCTGTAAGTGGGATGCTTCTCTCTCAATGTTCAATCTGGATTGCTTAACTGGTGTCGAGAAAACGAAGAGCACAGACCTGGCAGTGCTGTCCGGCAGGATTTTCAGGAACACGAGTTCAACGGAATTACAAATCCTTTGGCAGGTAGAACATATCCTGTATATACTTGAGCATATTAAGCTTTTTGGACTGCAGTTCGGCTGCACTTTATTATGCTGTAACTGCTTATAAAGTGTTAGGTGAAGTTTGGTTTCAATTTACTAGTATATTAAAATCTGAATGTAATTATTTTGGCTTTTGAAAAAGTTTGTATTTTGATATAATGAAAATAAATAATAAAAATGAGTACATCTAACCCTTCCATCCCCTTTGGACAATGCTTCTGTCCAAAGGTGCCCCCCTCCTGTGCTCCTTCATCCAGAGTAGCGTCTGTATAATACAGGAGGTGTGTTGCTGGCCAGATCATCAGGTGTAACAGAAGGAAATAAGCCTAATGCCGCGTACACACGAAGGGACTATCCCGCGGGATTGTCCGCTGGACTCGAGTCCGCCGGACAATCCCCTCGTGTGTGGGCCTTCGACGCACTTTTTTTCCCAAAAGTCCGGCGGACTAGGTTTTAAGTTTTGTTTTAAAATTATCCGCTGGACTTGGCAGTCCGGCGGACAATACGGCCGTCTGTAGTATGGTCCGGCGGACCAAAAAGGACGCATGCTCAGTAGCAAGTATTTTTCTAGTATTTTTTTTTTTTTCTAGTCCCGTCGTACGTGCTGTACGTCATTGCGTGAACCGCCGGACTTTTAGCGTGATCGTGTGTGGTCAAGTCCGCCGAAGCCCAGCTGGAAAGTCTGGCGGATTGTCCGCTGGACTAGGTCCGGCGGACAAAGTCCCTTCGTGTGTACGCGGCATAAAAAAATAAAAGTAATGCAGTCACCACATCTAATGACCGGTGAGCTACAATATACTACATTGTAGTGTAAATTTAGAAAATTTATTTTGAAAGAAAATATCATGTTAATGCTCACATGAGATTTTAGTGATTGAGTTTTATCGACTTCAAAGAACGTGTCTGCATTTAGAAATGAAAAAAGGGAACAGAAAGCAATGTGGTCTGACACTTGAATTAAAGAATGTCTACCTGAAGGAAGTAATTGGTCGCCATTAATCATCCTGACGAAGTTTCCTGGCTGTCACGGCACAGAGTCAAGTGTTAGAAAATGGTTACTTAAATCCGCCTTCCTCTGCCTTTGCTAATAATTGGAAGCCATGAGGACAAATTACATTTTTGTTCAATTATGTCTAAAATCAGGATGCGGCAAACTACAAGGAAAACTTGGGCCACATTTTCATTAACCTGAGACAAGCTATTAAAGAAGAGCACATTGAAATTGAGATACACAAGCCTGGCTTTTCTAATGCATCTCCTCTAATCCAAATTACCACCGAATCAGGGGGATTGTCTGCGAGATTCGTGTCAGCGCAGACACCGCCGCTATGAAGGATGTCTGGAGTTTATATTTAAATTGACGTCAGCAATGAGAACGCTTTTCCTGTAATTCTTCTGCTGTCAGGTAATAAAACAGAGACAAGGTAAAAGACCTGATGGGTATCAAACAGTATCTATCACATGGCATGGCATGGGTCGGTGTATGGAACATAGTTCATGACATGCTTGGAGTAGTGCACATGATCTGATTTTCTACAGACAAAACCTCAGACTTTTGTCCGAAGGCGTGTGCCTGGATTTTGTCTTGCATACAAACAGCAAGGAATTGTCGGCCAACAAACACGATCGTACTGACATACTACGTGTTTTTTCCGCTCTGTAGCGCCACCTTTTGGGCTCCTTCTGCTAATTTCGTATTAGTAGAAGTTTGGTGAGTGTTAATTTGTGCTTTTCATTTTGCGCTTTTCACTTAGCACTTTTTATTTCTCGCTTTTCAGTTCACGCTTTTCAGTTAGTTTCTGAACGGCCGTTCGTCAACCAGACATGTTGCGGAATCGGAGGAGATAACGTGTTATTTATTATTGGCCTTGGAGTTATTGTTTTGACCCAAGTTCAGTCCAGGAACAGGAGGAGGAGGATTTCTTGGACCAGTTTTAGTAAATCCCCCCCCCCCCCCCCATTATGACAATTGTTTGTGACAGCTGTGTGATTGCTTGAGACATTCAGTCTAGGTTTACACTGTCTTGGTGTGAGGAACTGCATGTAATGTGGACAGGAATCGCATCACATTCCTGTTCAAATAACATGCGATTCTTTGCAGTGTGATTTGAACCCATTCATTTTGTATGGCTCAAATTGCACCGCATCCACACCAAAATGGTGCAGGACCCTTTTTTTTTGCCACACCAGAATCGCATTGCATGGGTGTTCACATCAATGTGATCCCATTCAGGCAATCACACTGGATTTTGTGAGCTGTTTTGAGGTGTCGTAAATTTACGTTAAGACCCACAGCAGATAACATGAATGCCCTGAGATTTCAATGCGCTACGGGAAACGCACAGGATTCACTGCATTTCCTGCATCGCATATATGTGAACCAAGACTGACACAACACATTTTTTGAAAAGACATCTTAAAGAGAGAAGTTTGGCGTTAACAAAAAATAAACATCTATACTCACCTCTATGCTGCAGCTGCCCCAAACTGGCCCAAAGACTAAAAACTGAGTGCTAATTGCTAATTTCTAGGTCTGCCTGGAGCACAGATCAGTGACTGTCAGGGTGCCAGGCTGGAGAGCTGATAGGCACAGCTGGCTTCGGCTCCCAGCCATGTGCTGAGAGCCTGAGCCAGCTGTCAATAAGGCAGCTAGGTGGATCCCAACAATATTGTTGGGATCCTTCCAGAGCCTGGATCCGCGCTGTGATGTCAGCTTGTAGCAGGTATTCTGGGTCACAGGAGAGCAAAGGTAAGTGCATTCCAATGACTCACAGCAGAAGTATTACCAAGAAAGTTTTGGCCATACTTCTCTTTTAACATATATTGGAACCCAAAGGTTTTTGTTTAAATTAGATTGAGTGGGGAAGGGTTAAAAAGTGAGAAAATATCCAACATTTTACAACTGTCATTAGAATAGGAGATAAGAAAAAATCTTTTATTGGGATGACTGATTCTTGTAAGAATTGTCAACTCCCCTCACTAAAAAAAGCTTTCCTCTCCCTATCTGTCATTTCTGGAACTGGAAGCAAAAGGAAATCTCTCTTACAAGTCGGACAGCAAGAAAAAAAGCTGACCCGGCTTTACCCGACCTCAAAAAGTTTTGATTGGATGATTTTACAATAGACTGTATTATGCGGCCCATAATCTGCTTGTCATTATTTGATGTATTGGGTACCATGTCCTGGTATTTATGTGTGTATTCTGAGTGTATTCTGTCTATGTATTGTACACATACTATATATATATATATATATATATATATATATATATGTTCTCTCGTTTCCTCTTTTTGTAATCATCCTACTTTTACTAATGAAAGCTAGACAGTACATGCTTAATCTTAGCGGTTCAGAAAAGCGCAGCCCAGTGTAATATGTCTCCCTGTCTGTATAGTTGCCATGGCATGACGTTAAATCTATGATGCATGGCCTCATTTTATATGATAAATGACTATTTTCATATGCTGAGACCAGGAGCGATTGCTAGAAAAATGTATTTTGATGGACCTAAATAATATATTGTGTAGCTTTCACATTCTGTCATTTAGTGTTTAGATGAACCCTGCTCACTTTAATAAGCCGAATCCCGGCGCTTGACTTTTATATTTTTTTATTGAAATTTACTGAAATATAATGCATGACTAAACTGTAGCAGAATCATAATTGACTGTATTGGATATGCTTATTTCATTATTCCTGCTGAAGATAAATGGCTTGGTGATACAATTAAAAAGCAAATGGGTGAAAAAGGTAACCTACAATTATATAATCCTATATTTATAATGCTATTGATGGATGCTGTCCTTAGTTAATAGGTAAGTTCATCTTAACCACTTCAAGACCACAAAAAAAAAAAAAAAAAAAATATATATATATATATATATATATATATATATATATATATATATATATATATATATATATATATATATATATATAATATAGTATCTCACAATAGTGAGTACACCCCTCACATTTTTGTAAATATTTTATTATATCTTTTCATGTGACAACACTGAAGAAATGACACTTTGCTACAATGTAAAGTAGTGAGTGAACAGCTTGTATAATGCCCCGTTCCCACGGTCGGAAATTCCGATGGAAAATGTCCGATCGGACCATGTTGTCGTGATCGGATTTTCCGACAACTTTGTCCGACCGTGTGTATGCAACACCAGTGTCAGACAAAATCCGTCGGAAAAAATCCGACGGATTTTGTGGTCGGAATTTCCGACCGTGTGTACGGGGCATTACAGTGTAAATTTGCTGTCCCCTCAAAATAACTCAACACACAGCCATTAGTGTCTAAACCGCTGGCAATAAAAGTGAGTATACCCCTAAGTGAAAATGTTCAAATTGGGCCCAAAGTGTCAATATTTTGTGTGGCCACCATTATTTTCCAGCACTGCCTTAACTCTCTTGGGCATGGAGTTCACCAGAGCTTCACAGGTTGCCACTGGAGTCCTCTTCCACTCCTCCATGACGACATCATGGAGCTGGTGGATGTTAGAGACCTTGCGCTCCTCCACCTTACTTTTGAGGATGCCCCACAGATGTTTAATAGGGTTTAGGTCTGGAGACATGCTTGGCCAGTCCATCACCTTTACCCTCAGCTTCTTTAGCAAGGCAGTGGTCGTCTTGGAAGTGTGTTTGGGGTCGTTATCATGTTGGAATACTGTCTGTAGCCCAGTCTCTGAAGGGAGGGTATCATGCTCTGCTTCAGTATGTCACAGTACATGTTGGCATTCATGGTTCCCTCAATGAACTGTAGCTCCCCAGAGCCGGCAGCACTCAGGCAGTCCCAGACCATGACACTCCCACCACCATGCTTGACTATAGGCAAGACACACTTGTCTTTGTACTCCTCACCTGGTTGCCGCCACACACACTTGACACCATCTGAACCAAATAAGTTTATCTTTGTCTCATCAGACCACATATTAGAGGAGACAGGGGAGATGAGATGAGAGGGGAGAGGAGATAGATTGTGTGTTCATACTATGTATGAACATCGATCTCTCTCTCTCTCTCCTCCTAGACAGTCCCATCCCCCCACAGTTAGAAACACACATAGGGAGCACAGTTAACCTCTTGCTCGCCCCCTAGTGTTAACCCCTTCCCTGTCAGTGACATTTATACAGTTAACAGTATTTTTTTATAGCACTGATCACTATATAGTTGTTATCAATGGTTTAAAAAATGTGTCAAAATGTCGGATGCGTCCACCATAATGTTGCAGTCCTGATAAAAATCGCAGATCGCCGCCACTACTTTATACCTCTGCCTGTAGGAGCATACACCTGAAAACTCCTGAAAAAGCCATAGTGTGCATGGACACTTTGGCTAACATGGAGGGAAGATTCCAGGCAGAAAAAATAAGAGCTCAAAAGCCTGTAGGAGCAGCTTCGTTGAGCTCCTTTGAGCTGCAGTGTGCATGAGCGCTTAAAGTTAAAGCAGGTTTCCCAGGGTTCAGGCTCATTTAGAAGTGCACAACTGAGCCTCATGGTGCAAAAAAGATCACCACTCTCATTTACTACTTAGGCTTCATGTACACAAGACATTTTTACAAGCTCTCCTGAACAAATTAAACTTTTGCCACGTTTACGTTTTAGAAGCGTTTAAAAAAAAAATAGCCAAAAATGAAAAACGCCTGTAAACGTGAGTTACCTTGTTTAGCCACGTTTAGAAGCGTTTGGCACTTGAAATGCCTCTAAATTCAGCTTATGAACTCATTTTTTGCGTTCCAAAAAAACCCCCTCTAAACTCAACTGCCTAGAAACGACTATAAACAAACCTGTGCACATATACTGATAAGATAACATAGAGGAGAGTTCAGGAGCAGTTGAAAAAAATGCCCAACTGCTCTTAAACGTTTGTTTACCAGCAGCAGTGTACATGAGGCCTTATGCCCCATACACACGGTCGGAAAATCCAACCACAAAATCCATCGGATTTTGTCCGACAGATTTAGTCCGACACTGGTGTTGCATACACACGGTCGGACAAAGTTGTCGGAAAATCCGATCATTCTGAACGTGGTGACGTTTGTTGCCTACGACGGGACTACGTAGAGGCTAGTAGCCAATAGCTTTGGTCTTGTAATGTGATCTGAGCATGCGTGGCACTTTGTCCATCGGAATTCGATACACACGATCGGAATTGGTGTGATCGGACTTTGTTGTCAGAAAATCTATCCAGCAGGAGATAGAACTTTGTCCGTAGGACAATCCGATGGAAACTGTCCGATGGTGCCTACACACGGTCGGAATTTCCGACAACATTGTCCGATAGGACAGAATCCATCGGAAAATCCGACCGTGTGTATGGGGCTTTAGAGGTGGAAACCCCTTTAGGGCCCCTTCAACTGGGGCCACTCTGCTCCGTTTAGCAGGGGATCTATGAGCTGTTCCTCACTTTTTTATTTGTAGATCAGTCCATTCTCCCTCAAACCTCTTGGTAGGTAAAAGAGAAAAGTGACAATGCTTTTAGGTTTCAGAGCTGACGTGTTCCTTGGCTCACTCCATGAGTTTTCTCTTCTGTTTAGAAGAATAATTCTTGAATCTGCCTATCCTGCCTATGTGCTTGAACTTAAACTTCTCATTCACCTTTGATGTAATCTTACGCAGACTAGTAATCAATCACTGTGCTGGTCAGGAGTATATCTTAAGAACATCTGCTGCTTCCAGGTGGAGGTCATGTAGGGCAGAGCTGTATGACAACATTTTTAAACCAAGTAGATTAGGCAGGGTTAGCTCAAGGATACAGATGACAATACCAATGAGTCCTGATTGTTTCATCTTATATCTTAATTTGCAGCACTTTAACCACTTAAGCCCCGGACCAATTTGCAGCCAAAGGACCAGGCCCCTTTTTGCGATTCAGCACTGGGTCGATTTAACTGACAATTGCGCGGTCGTGCTACGTGGCTCCCAAACAAAATTGGCATCCTTTTTTCCCCACAAATAGCTCTTTCTTTTGGTGGTATTTGATCACCTCTGTGGTTTTTATTTTTTTGCGCTATAAACAAAAATAAAGCGACAATTTTGAAAAAAAATCAATATTTTTTACTTTTTGCTATAATAAATATCCCCAAAAAATATATTAAAAAAATATTTTTTCCTCAGTTTAGGCCGATACGTATTCTTCTACATATTTTTGGTAAAAAAAAAAAATCGCAATTAGCGATTATTGATTGGTTTGCGCCAAAGTTATAGCGTTTACAAAATAGGGGATAGTTTTATAGCATTTTTACTAATATTTTTTTTTTTACTAGTAATGGCGGCGATCAGCGATTTCTATTGTGACTGCGACATTATGGCGAACACATCGGACATTTTTGACACATTTTTGGGACCATTGTCATTTATACAGCAGTCAGTGCTATTTAAATGCACTGATTCCTGTGTAAATGACACTGGCAGTGAAGGAGTTAACCACTAGGGGGCGGGGAGGGATTAAGTGAGCCCTGTGTGTGTTTTCTAACTGTCTGGGGGCGTGGCTTGGCATGTGACGTCACTGATCGTCTTTCCCTATGACAGGGAACAGACGATCAGTGACAGTGTCACTAGGAACCACGGGGAGAGGTTTGTTTACACATACCTCTCCCCGTTCTTCAGCGGTGTGACCCGATCACGGGACACCAGCGGCCCACGGCTAGGCTCTTAAAGGACAACATACCCGTGCCATTTTGCCGAAGTATATGTGCAGGAGGCGTTCCTTAAGTGGTTAATACAGTTTGAAAGCATGACGAATGTTGGTTTACTGCTTATAGCATTAAACAGGGGTACTGAATTAAAATTCATGGAGGCCCGATGGCTCTTATCCTTCCCATCACAGCCCCCCTCATTTTATATCCCAATCCCGATGTTACATCAGTGTCCTCAGTCCCCCACACATCAGTCCCCCCGCCCCCACAGCACTGCCCTCCTTTGCATCACCCCCTCTACACACACACAGCACTTGCTCCCCTTCACATCAGCTGCCACAGCATGGCTCCCCTTTACATCCCCTCCACACTTGCCCTCCTTCACATCACCCCCCCCCCCATGGCACTGCTTCCCTTTTACATCACCCTGCCCCCCAATACCACAATAATGTGCTCTGCCCCTTCACATCTGCCACTCTTGCGCCATCCTGTTTGCCCCCTCCCAAAGTTACAGCCATGTCCTCTTCCCCATGTTCTCCTACCTTACACAGAGTGGAGAGCGGGAGGCACAGCCACACTAGATGGAGGGTGGGAGTTAACTTTTCCTATTAACAAGCTGGTGATTGGTTGCTAGGACCGCCCAGCAACCTAGCAACCAATCTGCGAATTAATTTGGAAAGTTAACCCAAGTAGCTCCCGCTCCCGGCCTCCATCTATTGCAGCTGTACCTCCTGCTCTCTATTCATTGCCATCCCCTGCCTCCCACTCTCTGCGCTGCCTTGAGAATGGCAGGGGCAGGGGCCGGAGGGAAGGAAGCGGCTCCTAAATGGCGCGACCGTGGGTCCAGATGGGACAATGGTTTGGTCCGGATCTGGACTGCAGTCCACCATTTAGTGATGCCTGGCATAAAGCATAAAATACTGCGCATAGCATAAAATATTATGACTTGTCCTGATTATAAGATTGATGAAAATGGTGTTTTATTTTGCTAACGAGGTGCAGTTACCCAGAAAGCATTTCGCTTCTACCCATATACTGTACAAAAAATAATGGATGATGAGTTCTGATTGGTTGCTATGCATTATTACACATATTTTTATATTATTTAGCATCTTTTTTTGAAAAACCCTAGTCATTATTTTTTTTTTATTGTTTCCCCCCTCCCCACATGTTAAAAAACAAAGTTGTGCTTACTCACTCCTTTCTCCCAGCTTTCGCCTTGGTCCAGCACTGGTGGTCCTTTTTGGGCAGAATTACAGTCATGTCATCCTGCCCAATTCCTGTGAGCCCATCCTGTCATTTATACAGCTCCTATCCTATGGGGCACATCATTATGCACACAGTACTCTATTACGTGAATGGCGCTTAGTCCCCCTGCTGGTGTAAGAAGAGGAAGATGCTGTTAAGTCACTGAACCGGCTAGAAGTCTGCAGGAAAAAGGTATCTGTCGTTTTTTTTTTTTAATTAAAATTACCAGGGAAGTTGGATGTGGAGTTAAATGCACAGAGTTATGCTTTCATTTTAAAAGAATGGGAAGAATTAGAACTTCTGTCATGTCTTTATAGCTGCCAAGGGCCCCCACGCATTTTGTCCTTCGGTCAGGAAATTAGGAAAATAGGCGTCACTATTGTAGGTAAACACCAACAGCACAAATAATCCTAGAAGAGGTTCTAAGATTTTAGTTTTTTTTGCTGTCCCGGAGCTCATGGGAAAGATATACCATTACTTCTTGTCTCTATGATCCACCAAGACAGAAAAGGGAACAGTCCTCCCAGTGGGGACATAGACACCAATAAAAAAAATCCTGAACGAGGGTATAACCCTTATCCAATATATCCATATCGAAACTAAAATGCTGTGTTTGCAGTTTAGCTTTAAAGTGGATGTAAACCTCAGACACGAAATATGAACAAAGCATATTTCTCTATAGTGTGTACTTGT
This sequence comes from Lithobates sylvaticus, assembly GCA_028564925.1. Taxonomy (NCBI): domain Eukaryota; kingdom Metazoa; phylum Chordata; class Amphibia; order Anura; family Ranidae; genus Lithobates; species Lithobates sylvaticus. Next base: position 149,688,375 of record CM053035.1, on the reverse strand, counting down.
CTCAATCCAGAGCACTAAGTGTAATTTCTCTCTGTTGCTTTAATCCTCTGCTATCAGCACGAGTCACCTCTGACAAGTTTTTCTGACACCAGAGGTGACAGGGGTGGGAGCTTGAGCACACAGCCTGTGATTGACGTCCTAGGCTCTGTTCATGTGTGCTGTGTGAAGAGGCGTGTATCCCTTCTCTCCAATACCGCATACTGTTGGACAGGTTAATTTGGTTGGTAAGCAGACTGATTGGTGAGTTGGGCTGGGAATTTTCTCTGGTTTTGTCTTTCATGCATTTACCCTTCCATTTTCTCCTTGCTTTGAAGGCCAGTTATAGGTGGGGACAGGGGCCATCTCTTTGTTACTGGTGTATATTCGGTCAGGGGACACACTGCTCACTTTTGCTGCCATGGTGCTATGCACTGGGTGTCCAATGTGCCCCTGTGCCTTTAAGGAGGATTGGGCTACATCCAGGGCTACCTGCCCCTTATCTATCCATTAGAATGCATGTGCTCCCATTGTGGAGACTCTCATAAATTTAGAAGGGTTAGGACTGCAAGTAATACAGTGTGCCGTGAAGAGGCCTTGCAACTTACGGATTCACTTGTAAATGCATGCTAACTAAACCCCTGTTTCTAACGCATACTGTTGGACAGGTTAATTTGATTGGTAAGCAAACTGGTTGGTGAGTTGAGCTAGGAATTTTCTCTGGTTTTGTCTTTCGCATGTATTCCTTCCCTCCAATCAGCTCTCACTGAGCTCTGCAGAGTGTAAGTTCAGCCCTTGCCCGCCATTTTCTGAACGCTTGTGCAAGCTTTATAAATTCTAGGCTTTGGTTAAATGTGGAAAAAAGAAGACTACAGCTAAACAGGTACAACTTAAATAGTAGGATCTGTTTTATCTCTCTCTATATCTATATCTATATCTATATCTATATCTATAGCCAATCACTTCACTGGGTATATGTAAGGGTTTACAACCACTTTAAATAAAGGTCTCTATCTATCTTCAGCCATACTGTGAACAAAATCTATTGTAACCACATTTCTTTTTGCAGTGTAAAGAATGGCCTTAAAAAGCTTCTAAAACAGGAAGTCAATTGAAGAAACCCTATAGCTGGAAGACATACAGTACACCAAGATACATCAATCTGCTCTTCTTAATATAAGCCTTAGAGGTTTTAAATTAAAATATGACCACTTATCTGGTGAGCACTGGAGCAAGGATGGTGGCTTTGGCACAGTGACACACAGAACTTTTATGAGATATGTTCATATATAAAATATTCATAGGGAAGGTAGATTGTGAATTTGTCCATGGACTATGTGTGTAGTTTCCACCGTTAGTAGAGTAGTGCCTGTTTTTGTACATGCAGAATGGCAGGCACCCCACTGTAGCCATTAATCATCTCTGACACGCACATCAGGGCAATAGCTACTATGTTAATAGCCCATTTCACAGGTATATGCGCTCCAAGCTCTCCTGCATTAATTAACCTCTAGTGGGCTCTGTCACACTATTCACTTTCATTTACTGCTGCAGGTATCAGGTGTGCGTGTACTACCACAAGAAATGACAGAAGTCTACGATAATGTGCCTCAAGTCTACAATGCATGAGATGAAGCAATTTAACTTAGGCAGCAGAACCGATTTTACATCCAAATTTTTAACACTTTGGGACAACGCTGAAAATAAGTGATTTATTGACAAATGTGGATGCCATACAAATCGTATCTTCCTTGATTCTAAAAGAAATGTACGTTTTGTTGGTACCTGCTTTGATTGGGGTGTCTGCGCAAATTTGCAAAAAAAAATTAGAATAGCATTAGTTGGGTTAAAATGATGAGGAAGGGTCAATCCACCCACAACTTTATTTATAGGGTAAGACTGCATGGTCTAATGAGCTTTATTTTTTTACCCATGAGCTTTAGTCTTTTGTTAGCCGGAGTTCCCAGTTCTGCCCCATGTGCCCATCTTTTTACTACATTCTTGTCTGATAAGGTAAAATAAAATTTCAACAAGGATTTTGCATCTATCTCATAAAGGACAATGCTGGAGGCTGGAGCCAGAAATATAGGTGTAAAAATCTTCCCATCATAGTTCTAAGGTAGGTGGGCACCTCTCCAAGTAATTGAGTTCAAGTGCACAAATCCAGCTCCATAAAGAAATGGAAAGTTCAATATGGAAGAATGTGAGTGGCCTGCACAGATCCCTAACCTTAACCCTACTGAACACCTTGGGGATGAATTGAAACATGGATTGCTAGCTAGGTCTTCTTGTCCAATATAATTTCTTAACCTTACAATGGCTCTTTTGGCTAAATGGGCACAAATCTTACAGATATGCTCCAAAACCTTGTAAAATGTCTTCCCAAGACAATAGAGGCTGTTATAGCTTTAAGATATTGGGGGGGGGGGGGGTCAAATAAGGCGGACTCCATATTAATCATCATAGTTTTGGAATGGGATGTCCAACAACATATTTGTGATTGCAAGGTGGCCATAAAGTGCATTAGAAGCGGATGATTAACCCTCCTGGCGGTAATCCCGAGTGTGGCTCGGGGTTACATTTCAGTACCATTAGTGGTAACCCTGAGCCACACTCGGGATTGCATTGTAGAATCCTTTTTCACATTGTTAATGAACGAAAAATTATCTATATTATGTTAGCAGTCAAGCAACTAATTTTTTTTATGCAATGTAAAAACGATTTCATCTCTTTGTAGGCAATTTTAAAGAGAACCATTCACACACAGATTAGTTGAGGCTCTTGCTTTAGGTGTCAGTGTGACAAACATTAGTGGGCCTATAAGACCCCGCACATGAAGCAAGGCTTACCTCCAATGGGTACTAAGAATGTGACTCAAAGCATGAAAATACAAGAGAAGTGCCAAACCAAATGATGAAAGAATCCAAATTACTTTAATGTTTCTAAAGCCCCATACACACGCGCGGATTATCCGAGGACCAGGTCCGTCAGACCATGTCCGTCATACTTTGTCTGATGTTGGTTTTGCGTACACACGGTCGGACAAAGTTGTCGGAAAATCCGATCATTCTGAACGTGGTGACGTTTGTTGCCTACGACGGGACTACGTAGAGGCTAGTAGCCAATAGCTTTGGTCTTGTAATGTGATCTGAGCATGCGTAGCACTTTTTCCGGTCGGAATTCGCTACACACGATCGGATTTGGTGTGATCGGACTTTGTTGTCAAAAAATCTATCCAGCAGGAGATAGGACTTTGTCCGTCAGACAATCTGATGGAAACTGTCCGATGGTGCCTACACACGGTCTGATTTTCCGACAACATTGTCCGATAGGACAGAATCCATCGGAAAATCCTACCGTGTGTATGGGGCTTTAGAAAGGTCACATAAAACATTCAATATGTTTCGGGAGTGTTTTATGTGATATTTTTATCATGAAACATTACAGTTTTCAGCAACGGCATGCAATGCCAAGCTGCTGCTAACAAAGCAAACAGAATATTAGCATGCATTAAAAAGGGGATCAACTCCAGGGATAAAACTATAATTCTACCCCTCTACAAAACTCTGGTCCGGCCGCACCTAGAGTATGTTGTCCAGTTCTGGGCTCAGGAAGGATGTACTGGAAATTGAGCGAGTACAGAGAAGGGCAACAAAGCTAATAAAGGGTCTGGAGGATATTAGTTATGAGGGAAGGTTGCGAGCACTGGACTTATTCTCTCTGGAGAAGAGACGCTTGAGAGGGGATAATATTTCAATTTACAAATACCGTACTGGTGACCCCACAATAGGGATAAAACTTTTTTGCGAAAGGGAGTTTAATAAGACACGCGGCCACTCATTAAAATTAGAAGAAAAGGGGTTTAACCTTAAACTGCATAGAGGGTTCTTTACTGTAAGAGTGGCAAGGGTGTGGAATTCCCTTCCACAGGTGGTGGTCTCAGCGGGGAGCATTGATAGTTTCAAAAAGATAAGCACCTGAACGACCAAAATATACAGGGATATACAATGTAAATACTGACATATAATCACACACATAGGTTGGACTTGTGTCTTTTTTCAACCTCACCTACTATGTAACTATGTAAAGTGATTTCGACTCTTTCATCATGTGGTTTGGCCCCTGAAACATGTTGGCTGTTCTATTCGATCTTATGTAATTTTTCACTATGACGCATTAAAGTGATTTGCGCTTTTTCATAATTTGGTTTGGTGCTCCTCTTGTATTTTTATGCTTTGATTCCTGAATAGAATTGTTAGTGTTAAGGGGATTTAGTATTGTGAACCTTTTAATACTAGGTAAATGGGCCAATAGCTAACTTTTTAACTTTCTTTGTTAATTACTGATCTTACTTTGTTTAATTTTTTTCAACATTTTGGTTTGGAATTGGTATCCTTTTAATACTCACAGAACAAGTGATTATATGCATGCATTGTACAGATTGGTTTACTTTAAGTGATTTTTTTTCTTCACCTATGCTGCCTGGATACAGATAATTAGCTGCATTTATGTTTTTTACTTTTTGCTGGCTTCAGTATTTTAAAGGTTATGCAAATGGTTTATAAAGCATTTAACTACAAAATGGCACAATTTCTTTTCTCAAGAGGAATTTTCATATTTAAGAGGTCTTCATGTGTTTCTGCATGCTACACTAGATCCCTCCACTCATATAATGGTGACTGTAGGTTAAGCGAACTTGTTGAGACTGCCACCTGGCGTTGGATCAGCTATAAACCTATAGCCAAGGCTATACAGGTTACATGCTACAAGTAACAGGCTGTCAGTGGATAATAATCTCTGAAATCCATGGTTAGTTTTAAAATTGTACCTAACACTTTACTGGTAATGTGTCTTGGCCCTTTATTTGAGCAATTTCTTCTTTATTTCATATAAAGAAATGAAGAGAGATGAAAAGTCTGCTGAATTCGAATGCAGTGAATATAGAAAAACTCAAATTTAAGGGTAATTGCGTTGGTTTAATGGTAATGTTTCCAGGACTACTTGCTGCTTAATGTTGCTATTCAAAAGCAAAGTGTAACTAAATTATTTTTCAGCTATGGGAGGATGCTGTTATTCTGTTGCAATGGAGTCTCACTATTGCTGCTTCTCTATAATGTAAAAATTAAATATGTAATGGGCAAAGTGTTTTCAAACCTACTATAGAAATGTTTAAAGTTGGTTCAATTTCTATGGGTAGCACCTGCAATTGTTGCCCTCCACAGAGGAGTAAATAGAACCTTCAGGGCCCTTGTGCAAGAATCCAGGAAGGGCCCCCTAACCCCCCTCTCTCCTCCAAGCTTATGGCCCTTCCCATTAATCCTGGGATCCTTTACTCCCATTGCGGTGCCCTTTATTATGGTCCTACAGCGGGCCCCCTTCCTACCATCTTGGGTAGGGTTGCCACCTTTTCTTCAAGCCAAACCCAAACATTTTAGCGGCACACCAGCATTTTTTTTTTTTTTAGTATACACTATACATATATTTTGTGATTAAATTACATTTCTAATCATATGGATTTAATCAAAAGAGTCCCCCAATACATCAGAGTTCACAGAGTCCCCCTTTACATCTGAATCCACAGAGCTTCCGCATACATCGCAATCCGCAGAGTTCCCCTTTACATCGGAATCTGCATTGTTCCCCTTTACATCGGAATCTGCATTGTTCCCCTTTACATCGGAATCTGCATTGTTCCCCTTTACATCGGAATCTGCATTATTCCCCTTTACATCGGAATCTGCATTGTTCCCCTTTACATCGGAATCTGCATAGTTCCCCTTTACATCTGAATCCGCACAGTTTCCCCTTACATCTGAATCCACAGAGTTCCTCTACACTGCAAGGGATGACTCTGCAGACTCTGATATAAAGGAGAACTCTGGGGACTTTAAGGGGGAACACTGAGAGCTCTGATGTAAAGGGGGAACTCTGAAGTAAGAAGAAACACTACAGACTCTGGTTTAAAGGGTAACTGTGATATAAGGGGGGTCTCTGGTAATCAGAGCCGCCACTTGCATCAGAGTTCCCAGCATTCCCCTTTACCCAGAGTTCCCCTTACATCAGAGATCGCAGAGTGTTTTTGGAATAGAAGTGGTGCTGTCATCCCAGAAAGCCGTGAGAAGAACTGTGTGTGGCCAACTGTTCACTGACAAGCTACAGCAGTTAATCAGCAGCTATGTACCTTGAAATGTCTAATCTCATTGTAGTGCAAGAAGGAACAACCTACAATGAGGGTGAAAACTCTGAATTCAGCAGCAGTGTTGCCACCCCATCACACAAAGCTGCATTAAGTGGACTTCACTTGTAGGATCAACAAGTATTTTTAGGTCTTTGCAGGAGGACCAAGAGAAAACTTTAAGTGCAGTAACACTTGAGTTACATTCTGGGGCACATATTTTTTTCTTTCTAGCCAGAGGCCATAATTCTGATTTAAATTATTGCTATGCCACTCGTATTAAATGTTTTCAGAGATAGCAGAGGCTGATGAACCTCCACCCAGTGGGACAGATCCTATGCCGTGCTATTTTTGGTCAAACATAAATGACTTCAGACAACCATATGGTGAAACGGTAATTAGGGATTAGAAAAAAATAAGATTTATTATGCAAGCCAATTATATGATTGTCGCCAGATTCCTTCTTATGATGTGTCTAAAAGCATTTTCTCCAAATCCACTATTCCTGACTTCATGCCTAATCCTGAGATTAAAACACAATGCTTGAAGCTCCGACATAAATCTTTTGTTACAACAAAACCAAGTGTCAAACCTAAATTCTTGCTGTTGCTGTTCAGATCACACAAAACTGGGAAAATGTGTCCTTAAAGCCCAACTCCAGCAAAAAAAAATATTTTTCTTCCTGTTTTTGCTATAGGACACTTTATCAGGTGCAGGCAGTCAAGGCCAGTATAGAGGCAGTTACTGCTGATGTGGTGTTTTTAAGAACGTACTGCTGTGCATGTCCAGGTCTGTTTGTCCCTGCAGACAGGCACACTAACCAGACCAGCATCTGATGACGGTACACTATATTGTCAAATGTATTGGGACGCCTGCCTTTACATGCACATGAACTTTAATGGCCTTCTAGTCTTAGTCCGTTGGGGTCAATATTATTGAGTTGGCCCACCCTTTGCAGCTATCACAGCTTTAACTCTTCTGGGAAGGCTGTCCACAAGGTTTAGGAGTGTGTCTATGGGAATGTTTGACCATTCTTCCAGAAGCACATTTGTGTTGGACGAGAAGGCCTGGCTCGCAGTCTCCACTCTAACTCACCCCAAAGGTGTTCTATCGGGTTGAGGTCAGGCCAGTCAAGTTTCTTCAACCCCATACTCGCTCATCCATGTCTTTATGGACCTTGCTTTGTGCACTGGTCCAAATCATTTAGTGGAGGGGGGATTATGGTTGTTTTTTTTCGGGGTTGGGATTGGCCCCTTAGTTCCAGTGAAGGGAACTCTTAAGTCATCAGCATACCAAGACATTTTGGACAATTTCATGCTCCCAACTTTGTGGGAACAGTTTTGGGATGGCACCTTCCTGTTCCAACATGACTGCGCATCAGTGCACAAAGCAAGGTCAATAAAGAATTGATACAACACCTTTGGGATGAATTATAGCGGAGGCTGCGTGCCAGGCCTTCTCATTTAACTTCAGTGCCTGACCTCACAAATGTGCTTCTGAAAGAACGGTCAAACATTCCCATAGACACACTCCTAAACCTTGTTGACAGCCTTCCCAGAAGAGTTGAAGCAGTTATAGCTGCACAGGGTGGGCCAACTCAATATGGAACCATACAAACTAAGACAGGGATGCCATTAAAGTTCAAGTGCATGTAAAGGCAGGTGTCCCAATACTTCTGACAATATAGTGTATATGCAAGTGGGACACTGTCCAGTTAGTGAAATAGTGCTTGAACTTATGAAGAACCTGCACAGACCAAGCTGGGCCACCAAATAGCCAGGAGGCTGGATTTTGCTTTGTGGCTGTAATTAACAGAAACAAACTTTTTTTGCTACAGTAATGATTAAACACGGGCAGGAAAATTTTAAAATATACTTGGTCAGGAGGACTGATTCCATGAGAATCTCTGTATTTGGTGCTGATCCTTTCATTTCATATTTGCACATTATAGCAGACAATAGTTTGTCCCACTTTAGCATGACATCTCTGCACTTTTTGTCACTGCCATCTTTTCCAGTTCATCTTCCACACAAAGCATCTCCCTTCTTCAGCCATTAAATGGCCAGTGATGGTGCAACTGCATGATCAAGTTGTATTATCACAAACATTTCGCTCAACTCTTTGGCATCTTGCCAATGTGTGCTCAACTGAGCAAGTACCACACGCAGTGTACCCTCAAAATATTTTGCTAGAAAAAATGGCAAAATTATTATTTTGATAGAAGAAAATTCATACCAAAAATGCCACCTACTAGCAGCCAACTTCAGGTCCACTTTATTTATAATCTTACATACTAACTTCTCCCTGCATACTTGTTTTAGTTACTGACATATGTTGATCTATACAAAGTAAAGCCAATAAAATTTGATTTTGCTGAGCTGCAGTCTGAAACAGGAATCTAAAAGGACAAATATGCCCATCAGAGTAGTCCTAGTGGTCCAATGGATGGCCTGAGAGGCGTGGAGGGTCAAGCTCTTCCCTCCATAGAGGCAACAAATGTTTGATATATCTAGCAACTTCAACTTTCGTCATATGAAATTAGGCAAGAAAGATGTCAAAGTCTCTAGATGCCATGGAAGTCACCAGACTCCTGTTTCAGAACTATACAAGGAGGAGGGCACCATGATAAGTGAGCACCCATGTTTTTTGCCCTCTGTAATAAGCAATAGAAGGGGGTTGAAATAATTGCTAAGTACAGATGTAGTTAATGCTCATGCTTGGCTATTGCCCAGTTAGCATACAGTACATGCTAAATCCAGATAAAGCTTCTACAGTTTACCAAACGAAAACAAACAGATTTGGCAACTTTAATTAAACCGAATATGATGCTTAAAAATTGAAAATCCGCACACATTTAAAACCCAAAATTTACTCATTAAGATGTTTTCTCCTCTCCTGAATACATCAAGAAAAAAGTCCCATGCTGAGCACATACTGTATGTAAATATCTTTCTCTCAAATATTTGAAACAATCCATTCTGCAAACACCTAAGGCAAGTGGTTTATTATTAATGCAGTAAGCCAACAACAGTTGCAGGCTTTTTGCTTGCTGTCTGGATTTTCCAAACAAAGATGTGACCCAGGAGAGTTTAATGAGTATTCCCTAAATCCATGGCTTTTCCTGCTATATCAGAGCTTGCAACGCTCAAAAAGCATCAAATATTTTCTTCCCTGGAAGCACTAGAGTGCTGGATACCTTCATAAGATGTATGTGCATGTAAATAGTATATATGAAGTTTAATGCAGCTTTTTTTCATCCAGGTTTTTCAGGCACGTTATGTCCTCAGGGTTGCCTTGGAAAAATGCCTAAAAATGGCCCAAAAGTTGTATTCAAGCAAGCAGTTGGATGAAGCCTGCCTTTTAGCTACACAAAGTCACAGGTTTTCATTGTGCATCATTACAACCATAGCCCCTGGAGTCCTAACATCCAGTGATGGGATCGGTTGATAAGAAGGATTTGAGTACCTGCACAGCATCCTTGATTGCCCCACTCCTGCCCCTCTATGCCAGCACTGGGGTCACATTGGAATACTAGTCAGTACCAGTGTGCAAAGATATGCTTGCTTTGTAAGAATAAATTACCTCTAATGTAAGGTGTCCTACAGGTTGCTGCGTTATGTAAAACGATTAGTTTAGTTTTCCACATTTTAGAATGGGGAGCCTCAGGATTGTGTAGAATTGTAAAGGGTGTCGTGATTGAAAATAGGTTGACCTTCTGGGAAGTTGTCAGGCGGCTGATTCATAAGCTTACTGATCTATCTCTGGAGATGCCCCCCAGAGACATTTTTACTAAACATCACCCCACTTTCAAAGACGTAGGTACAAGAGATCCCTCCTGATCCACGTGCTTAATGCAGCCAAGGTGTGCATCCCACAAAAATGGAAACACACTGACCCCCCTATCAGTTGTTCAATGGATAGCTGTGGTTAACGAGATCAATGATTTGGAACGAGGAAGGAGGAAAGGAGGAAAGATTCCACAAAACGTGGCACGACTTGGCACGAATTGGCACGACTTTCAGTGTTCACGAGATTATGGTTCGTACCTGTCCCCTTGATTTGTATGGGCTCAGACCCAGTAGTGATTGATTGCTCGGTATCCTTGGGTGAGCACCAGCCCCTGCACCAATTCCTTGCTTTTCCTCTTCCCTTTCCTTTTTTCTCACTCATTCCTCTCTGATCCCCATCTATGTTCTAATTTAGGTTTTATAAAAAAAAAAAAAACACGCTCTTATGGCTAAAGCTTGCATGGTTCAGACCCCTGTCTACACACTAGTATTACATGTTCTTGCAATGCATTGTATGTTCTAGGAGCCTTTTTCCATGTAATCGGATTCCTAATGGTAACAGAATTAAACAAGACGACACGGTTCCAAATGTGTATTGACATCTTTCATTGTTTTTTACTGTTAAATGCTTTATGAAGGTTTCTGATCCACCATGTTTGGCACACTATTTTTTGTTTTACTGTATTGTGTGCTTTGTTGAAGAGCGAAATAAAAAAAAAAATTATAAATGAAAAAAAGTTTGAGAAACACTGGTTTAATGTGTACCTTTGTGGAACATTGTTATGTATACAACATACACTTTGGACAACATGTTGCAAACAAACATAAAGTTATTGCTAATTACAGAGTATACACTTAGACTTGGGACCGCAACCTGGAAACAAACATGAATTTATTGCTACATATAAAATATACAATTAAAACCACATGCTGCAAGCAAACATAACATTATTGCAAAAGGCATTAAAAATAAATGTGCTACCCATTACAGAGCAATAATACAAAATGCTATAAAGTATATTAACTATTATAGTGGTGCAGAATGCACAGTTATCAGCAATTACAAAAAATAAATCTAATTAAGGGGCACTATGGGAGCTCCTAATCATTGAATTTTTGGAAGTACAGACCTTATTTGTAATCCAAATTTCTCTGTGCATTTTATTACCAAAAGAGTAATGTAAACCTCTCACAAATCTGGGCAAATCAAACAGAAAATATGATAAATAAAAGGTATAAACAAAGGTTATCTCCAGTGAAAATGTATCAAAATAATACAAATATAAATAAGTAGTAAGCTCAAACATTGTGAGAGCTAAAATGATAACTAAATCTTGATAGCTGAAGGTTTAAGCTTTGGAACTATGTAATCAGACTACAGAGCAGCTATGAATAATAGATACATATGTGAAATGGCTAATAGAGCGCCACCTCCTGGCTGAAAATGTAAGTATGAAATGTTCCAACGTTCATATGCATTTTTTTTAAAATCTAAACATATTGAATAAAAAAAATATACAGTACTTACACATACAAAACACATTTATATGTGCCCTTTATCCTTTATCCTTTATTTTATGCCATCATCCCCATATATTGATTCAATATATTTTTAAACAATGACTTAGATTTAGTTAAAGTGGTGACAGGTAGCAAAAGGTCAGATGCTGGCTTTATTTGACTTTGAAATATGACGGAATTTGGATGCTATAGACAGCTCAACCACTTTCCGAAATACACAGAAAAAAGTCTTTTTGATTGTGTGTGTGTTTTGGGGAAGGGGGGGCAGTTGATTTTGTACTAAGAGGTTTCCCTTTGGTCAATAATTTGAGAATAATAGTGGATATTAAAAAAAAATACCCACACACACATTTATACTTTGTATTTTTTCACATACATCAACAATATTAACCGCTTTCGGACCGGCCGCCGCAGTATAATAGTTATACTGCGGCAGCTTGGCTCCTGTGCACGAGCCGTCGTAGCTGTACGTCGGCTATTTAAGACGCCCACATCGTGTCCCCGGAGCCGTTGCGAGTGCCCGGCGGGCACAATCACCACCGAGCACCCGCAATCACTCGTGACAGCGCGAGAACCGGGATCTGTCAGGGGAGAGGAGACAAATCGTGTGTTCCTACTAAGTAGGAACAATGATCTCTCTCCTTCTCTAGTCAGCCACATTCCCCCCACAGTTAGAACAACCTAGGGAACACAGTTAACCCCTTGATTGCCCCCTAGTGTTAATCCCTTCACTGCCAGTGACATTTATACAGTAATTAGTGCATTTTTATAGCACTGATCGCTGTATAAATGTCAATGGTTCCAAAAAAGTGTCAAAAGTGTCTGATGTGTCAGTCACAATGTTGCAGTCCCAATAAAAATCACAGATCCCCACCATTACTAGTAAAAAAAATAATAATAAAAATGCCATAAATCTATCCCCTATTTTGTAGACGCTCTAACTTTTGCCCAAACCAATCAATATACGCTTATTGCAATTTTTTTTTACCAAAAATATGTAGAAGAATATATATCGGCCTAAACCGAGGAAGAAATTTTTTCTTTTTTTTACATTGGGATATTTAATATAGCAAAAAGGTAAAAAATAATGAATTATTTTCCAAATTGTCGCTCTTTTTTTGTTTATAGCGCAAAAAATAAAAACCGCAGGGGGGATCGAATGCCACCAAGAGAAAGCTCTATTTGTGGGAAAAAAAGGACGTCAAATTTTGTTTGGGAGCCACGTTGAACTACTGCGCAATTGTCAGTTAAAGCGACAGGGTGCCGAATTGCAAAAAGTGCTCTGGTCTTAAGCCAGCAAAATGGTCCGGTCTGAAAGTGGTTAAGCAGGAAAATCTTCCGTTGCTGAAGTGGTTAAAGGAGCTCACCTGCCCTAGAGATTAAGCAAAGTTGAAAAATCAAATAGACAAGTTGAGTTTGCCTTGTTCTTGAACATTTACCTTGTCATACATTACAGAACTTATTACTAGTTTTCCCAATTATATACGCTAACTGCAGGGAACTATCCAAGGTGCTGAATCTAAACCTAATTGCAAAGGGTTGGGAACATTTTCATGTGAGAGCTTTGGAATTATTTAGTAGTGAAGCAGCATGGGTATGGGTATCTTCATAGGAAATGTATGACTTTCTTCACTGTTACGTCAGAAATATATACTTTTGAATGTATTAGGAATAATATTTCATATGTCTGCTGTTTGAATATAAGTTCAAATCACAATTACATAATTTATGTTTTAGGCTAGATGTGGCCAAGTGCTAATTGACAAGCTACAAGCTTGTGAAGCAGTAGAAGCTTGTTCACATTAGCGTTGGCCTCTAAAGAGCGATCTGTGTTTGGATCAATCTTCAGAGAGCATTTGACAGGCAGCGGGGACGTGTTGTATCATCTCACCACCTGCTTTAACCCCTTCAACTCTGCATGAGTGCACCATGACTGCATGCATCTGGTTGTGGGGTGATTGCAGGGTGGTCCCATTCACTTGAATGGGTCACGAATGACAAAGGGTATGACACCCCTGACTACTGCCTCTACAAGTAAAGGGAGTATTGGCTGGGGGTCAGTAAAAGCGTGGCTCAACAACAGGGCTTTACCACCCCTGGCCTCTAGTGTGAACGAGCCCTAACAATGCTGATAGCCACTCACCCTGCAACATATTCTTCCACTGCAATGCAAGCAGACACAGCTTACACAGGAGTGGCAGCTGTGCTCAGGACTCAGTAGCAGTTCAGCTGCATTGTTGCCACGCTATCATAACTGTATTAGGTGGACTTTACTGGTAGGACCTACAAGTATTTGTGGGACTAAGAGAAAACTGTAAGTTCAGATACACTTATAATTAAGTGGTACAACACATACTTTTTAATGAGTTGCCAAAGTCCAGTACAATCTACAAGGACAGGTAACACAAAGAAAACCAAAAACAGGTTCTACAGTCTTTTTAAAGGAATGACATCCAATATTCTTGGTCTAGTGATCCCAAATCTGTGTTGCTCTTCAGTAAACAATTTGACATCGTGAACAACCTTGACAATCAGACCAAACACTGGCGTGCACAGAGCTCTTTGGCTATATAACTTGTAAACTCGGAACCTGATGTGCTACCAATATATGAATAGACTGAAGGGACTATACCCCTCGTACCTTGGTGATAATGTCCATAGAGAATACCCATCAAAGCAGTGGCGTCGCTAGGGGGTGGCTTTTGGGGCTATAGCCCCAAATCTGGGGCCCATAGCCCTGAGTCTCTGCAGGGGTCCCCAAGGGAAGGGGAGGCTCTCTGGGGACCCTGATTTTAAGGGGGAGGCTCTCTGGGCACCCTTATTTAAGGGGGAGGCTCTCTGGGGACCCTGATTTTAAGGGGGAGGCTCTCTGGGCACCCTTATTTAAGGGGGAGGCTCTCTGGGCACCCTTATTTAAGGGGGAGGCTCTCTGGGGACCCTGATTTTAAGGGGGAGGCTCTCTGGGCACCCTGATTTAAGGTGCAAGGCTCTCTGGGCACCCTGATTTAAGGGGGAGGCTCTCTGGGCACCCTTATTTAAGGGGGAGGCTCTCTGGGCACCCTGATTTAAGGGGGAGGCTCTCTGGGGACCCTGATTTAAGGTGCAAGGCTCTCTGGGCACCCTGATTTAAGGGGGAGGCTCTCTGGGCACCCTGATTTAAGGGAGAGGCTCTCTGGGGACCCTGATGTAAGTGGGGGCCTCTCTGGGGATATACACACACACGTATATTAGATGTGTATGCCCGCCCAAGCGTATGACTTTCTTTACTACGATGCTATGGGCTCTAGCCCCAGATCTTTTGTAGACCAAGCAACGCCCCTGCATCAAAGGAAAGCATCTATGGACATTATCACCAAGTTAAGAGGGGTATAGTCCCTTCAGTCTATTCATATATTGGTAGCACATCAGGTTCCAGGTTTACAAGTTATATTTACATTGCATAAATGGTGAAAATCTAAATTTTCAATAGGGTACTTTAATATTTGTGAATATTCTTGGCCCTGCATTCCCGTGATTTATTTTAGGTTTACATTTAATGGCTCTTTAAACCAGCTCTACATGTTTCATTGCTTTCAAATATTCCACTCATTATTTTTTCCAATGAATATTGTCATTTTTGTATTATTAACAGCTGATAACACCACAAACACATTTTATTCTGTACCTCTTGTCTTCTCCTGAACAAACCATACAGAACCTTACATTTGTTTTTAGCAGTATCGGCGTTATTCTTTTCAAAGGCCAGACAGACCATGCATGAGTTCAAGATAGCAGCAAATATTGAAGCAATGTTTGAAAAAGATTACAGAGTCTGTTCGTATTTTCTATCTGAGGTTTCTTCTTTCACTAACACAAGTATAATAAATATCTTTTCTGCTCTGGCTTCCCCATTTCTGCCTGTAGCAGATAAATGACTCATTATTTAAAATAAAGGTTACACCTTTTGTTACAGAGAGGCTTACATTTCGGATGCTGTCTTCCAGCTTGCATTGACTGAGTAATGAGGTAGAAAGATGTTTGCAATTTCTGTTGCACTTGCCTGTTAAGCTAGTGACCTGGATACTGTAGGTTCTCCCTCGCTAAGGTTTCCTCTGGTTTTTAATCTAGCAGCAGTAACTTTTATTTTCATTAGCAGGTTTTACCTTGCTACATGATTCAAAGGCTCGCTATTGCAGATATTAGTTTGTTTTTCAGCAATAAGCCTTAATTATCAAGCTTTCTGAAACTTTCTAAGACACTCTTGGCAACCAATCAGATGTGTTTTTTTTTTCACTTTTCCATCAAAAAAGTAAAGGGAGCACCCTATTAATTATTGTGAGTAACCCTTACTGCTCAGAGCCTACTGAATATATGCATGCAAAGATAATAACTGTTTCTCTCTGAATTTATTATGACCTTAATTAATTTATAAACATGTATTGTATATAAAAAAAAGCTATATGTAATATACGCATGTCCTGGGATACAGTCCTGAAGAAGCGGATCAACTACGAAACATGTAATTAAACAGTCCTGAAGAAGCGGATCAACTACAAAACATGTAATTAAACATCTAATTAGGACAACTGTTTCTGAAATTATTTGAATGTTATTATGTGGGAGCATGGTGTTTTTTATTATGTTACAATTAATTATGTTACAATAAATATTATTTTTATGATATTTATTTGGTCTATACTGCCCCCGGTGATCATCCCTAAATTCTATTATAAACTATTTATTTTGTAATTATTTTCTGGTTGATGACCCTGGGGCTTCAAGTAATGCCACATACACACGGCCGGACTTTCTGGCAGAAAAAGTCTGATGGGAGCTTTTCATTGGACATTCCGACCGTGTGTATGCCCCATCTTACTTTTTCTGCCGGCATTTCCGACGGACTTAGATATAGAACATGTTCTAAATCTTTCCGTCGGAAATGCCGAAGAAGTTTAGTCTGTCGGCAAGTCCGACCGTGTGTACGCGGCATAAGTGTTTTGTTGTGATTTTTTTTACATCTATCCCTTATATTTGTGTATGTTTTCTTTTTATATATATACTGATCGCTGTAAAAATACCAATGGTCCCAAAAATGTGTCAAAATTGTCTGACGTATCCGCCATAATGTCGCAGTCCCAATAAAAATTGCAGATTGCCACCATTACTAGTAAAAAAAAAAGAATTATAATAAAAATGCCATAAAACTTTTCTCTATTTTGTAGACACTATAACTTTTGCGCAAACCAATCAATATACGCTTATTGCGATTTTTTTTTTTTAAACCAAAAATATGTAGAAGAATACATATCAGCCTAAACTGAGGAAAACTTTTTTTAGTTATATATTTTTGGGGGATATTTATTATATTATTATATTTATTATAGCAAAAAGTTAAAAAAACAAAACAAAATTATCGCTCTTTTTTGTTTATAGCGCAAAAAATAAAAAAACCGCAGAGGTGATCAAATACCACCAAAAGAAAGCTCTATTTGTGGGAAAACAAGAAGGTCAATTTTGTTTGGGTGCAATGTCGCACGACCGCGCAATTGTCAGTTAAAATGACGCAGTGCCGAATCGCAAAAAATGCTCTGGTCAGGAGGGGGGTAAAATCTTCTGGGGCTGAAGAGGTTAAGGAGATGTATAAATGGAAAAGAAGACATCAGCGCTCAAGTAATCTTCACTTCAATTGCAGATTATGCATCAGGTACCCAGTTCTCTTCTGTCTGAGGAAATCTTTAATTCTTAATGACGAAATGACAAAAAAGGAGAGCAAGAGCCTTGTGCGTTAGCTTAAAATGATTTATTGATTCAAAGATGTGGAAAAAACAAAAGGCGTATGGCTATAAGTGTTATAGAGTAAACAGAACTCCAATGCCGACATCAGAACAAGAAGGAATCTTGACACATTTTGAGGGGTATATCCTCTTCCTCTGAGCTAGTGAGTATATCTTTTTGCAGTTCTTTCAATAAATTGTAATAAAGTAATGCATGAGGCTCTTGCATCCCCTTTTTTTCCACTTTGTTGTTTAGAATTTGATTTTAAATGTGAATGTGGTTTAGCTTGGTAAAAAGTATACATATTGTAATGTGCATGTGAGTGGCACAAAAAAAAAATTACCGTATACACTCGAGTATAGGTCGACCCGAATATAAGCCGAGACCCCTAATTTACCACAAAAAACTGGGAAAACTTATTGACCCGTGTATCAGCCGAGGGTGAGAAATGCAGCAGCTACTGTAAGTGGAAAAGAGGGTCAGCAAATGCCCATCTGCAGCTGCATGTCTCCCTGTGTCCTGTACATACCCCCCCCGTGTCCTGTACCTACAGCCTACCTGTTGCCGATCTGCATCCCCTGCTCCCTGTGCGATCTGCCACCTGTGTCCACCGATCGATCGTTAGATGCCTCCCTGTTCTGTGTCCTGTGTCCCCCATTGCTGATAATACCGATCAGCGTGTAAAGCAACAGACGGCGCCATTCTAATATACAAAAGCCGCGCCTCCTCCTCGTCCTCGTCTGTGATAGGAGGAACACTCTGTTTTCCCAGCAGTCAGTGTTCAGTGTTCCGCCTATCACGGACATCCTCTCATCCTCATCCATGAGATGAGAATGACAGGACGTTCGTGATAGGCGGAACACTGACTCACTGCTGGGAAAATTAGTGTTCCTCCTATCACGGACGGGGAGGAGGAGGAGGCGCGGCTTTTGAACACTGCCGTCTGTCTGCATGACACGCTGATCAGACGGCAGTGACTCGAGTATAAGCCGAGGGGGGCACTTTCAGCCCTAAAAAAAGGGCTGAAAATCTCGGCTTATACTCGAGTATATACGGTATGTCTAGGATTTAATTGAAGTAGCAGGTCTGGACAAAGTTTTAAGGGCTTTTGAACAAGTTAGTTGACTCATTAGCCACTTAAGGATCGCCCCACGTACATTTACTGCGGCATTTACTACTTCAGTCCACGGTCACCATCAAATTTAACTGAACTTGAGCAGTTCTGCAAAGAAGAGTGGGCAAATATTGCAAAGTCTAGATGTGCAAAGTTAGTAGAGACGAATCCCAACAGACTAAAGGCTGTAATTAAAGCAAAAGGTGATGCAACGAAATACTGACATAAGGGGGGTGGTCCTTTTTCCAACTCAGTGATTCTGTTTTTGAATTTTTTTTTTTTCTGACATGATGGTGTTAGATCTTTCACTTGGATGTTATAAGTTGCACTGAGTAAATGCAGCTGGATAAAACAAAAACTGTGTCTGTCTTCATTTCAGGCTGCAAAGCAACAGCATGTGGTTATTTTAAAGAGTTGTGATTCTTTTCTCTTTTAAAATATTTTATTGATAACAATACAGTACATATTATTAGTACAAATTTTGAAGTTAAATAAGATAGACATAAATATGTGTGTGTGTGTGAGAGGCTTCTCAAACATCATATATAGATTAACATATATTATTTGCTATTTAATATAATAGCTATTATTAATAACATTATATTATTATTGAATTTACAATCTGCATTGCTTGTTTGTCCTGCAGCCTCTGTTGTTTGGGGCTTCCATGGTGGCCAGTCGTGTGACCAGCTGCCTAGGCGCTGGTAATATGACCTCACAAGAAGGGGAGGAGCCACTCACTGGCTCTGTCTAAATGTCGGAAGCCTAAACTTTAGATGTGATGATATGACTATAGGACAAATGACTAGCAGCCATGGGAACCCAGACCAACAGATAAGAAGGGTTCATTTATGTGTATAAAGATAAAGAGCAAGTGCAAAGTGCAGTAATCTCACAGCAACCAGAATTAGAGGTCACTGCCCTTTGTAGCTCATTATTGCTTGTTGTATTGCATTATAAATAAAATGTATGGTTCTGATAACAGTTGTTTTAATGTGCTGAAAGTGGAAATTTCCAGCTAATAACAAGCAGCATATCACAGAAGTTAATCTCACACAAAGCTACAATCAGCTAGTCCTTAATAATGATGGTAACCACAGTACAAACTTGCAGAGGGTATGCAGATTAGTAACATTACTTTTAAGCACATCGTATTAAAAATGTATGCATGGAGATTAATGACACTGTGTTTATGGTAAGAATTAACGGATCTTGTAAAGATTTATTACTCCCCTCAACCCCTAACCAGAAGCTATTTTGATTACGAAGGTGTCACTGCTAGGTGCTCCAATTAACGCAAAGGGAAATTGTAGGTCCATAAATAATAATGTTTGGCTAAGCTTAATTGCTTTACAGAAGAGCACTTCAAGGACTGTTATAATGTATAAAACAGATAATTTTGCTATAGGTTATAATTATTACAGGATAGGAATGCCTCGTGTTATTAACCACTTGCCGACCGCCCCCTGTATATATACGTCGGCAGAATGGCACGTACAGGCAGAACCACGTACCTGTACGTGCCATTCTTCCGGCGGGTGGGGGGTCCGATCGGACCCCCCCCGGCCGGCGGGGACGGTCGGGATCGCTTCAGGAGCGATCCGGGATGAGGGGACGGCCAGTGGTTTCTGGCCACCCCCTCGCGATCGCTCCTGGCGAATCAGATGCTTCCTCTGTCTGTGTCAATCAAAACACAGGCAGAGGAAGTGATGTCACGCTCGGTGCGCCGGTCTATGTGACCGGAACGCCGAGCTGTGAACATCTAAAGGTTAGTGCACCAACAGTACACTGACACCAGTACACATAGGCACACAAAACACCCCCCTGTCACCCCCAGATCACCCCCCAGATCACCCCCTCCCCCCCCAGTCACAGTGTCACTAATTGCAGTGATCATTTTTTTACTGATCACTGCATTTAGTGTCAGTGTGACTGTAATAACTGTCAGTGCAGTTAGTTTTAGGTCCAAGGTAGCCCCCCACCCCCCCCTAATAAAGGTTTAACCCCTTGATTGCCCCCCAGGTAACCCTTTCACCCCTTTTGCCAGTGTCACTAAGCGATCGTTTTTCTGATCGCTGTATTAGTGTCACTGCTGTCGCTAGGTAACCATTTTTTTTTTTTTAGGTAACCGCCATGTTTATATAGGTTCATAAATAGGTTTATAGGTCAGGTACCCCCATATTACAACCTAAATAAAGGTTTTAACCCCTTGATTGCCCCTAGAGTTAACCCTTTCACCAGTGATCACTGTATAACTGTCACTGGTGACGCTGGTTAGCCAGTTAGTTATTTCGTTATTTAGGTTCCCCGTCAGGTTTTTATATAGCGTCAGGTACCCCCATATATTACCTAATAAAGGTTTTAACCCCCTGATTGCCCCTAGTTAACCCTTTCACCCCCTTTTGCCAGTGTCACTAAGCGATCGTTTTTCTGATCGCTGCATTAGTGTCGCTAGGTAACCATTTTTTTTTTTTAGGTAACCGCCATGTTTATATAGGTTCATAAATAGGTTTATAGGTCAGGTACCCCCATATTACAACCTAAATAAAGGTTTTAACCCCCTGATTGCCCCTAGAGTTAACCCTTTCACCAGTGATCACTGTATAACTGTCACTGGTGACGCTGGTTAGCCAGTTAGTTATTTCGTTATTTAGGTTCCCCGTCAGGTTTTTATATAGCGTCAGGTACCCCCATATATTACCTAATAAAGGTTTTAACCCCCTGATTGCCCCTAGTTAACCCTTTCACCCCCTTTTGCCAGTGTCACTAAGCGATCGTTTTTCTGATCGCTGCATTAGTGTCGCTAGGTAACCAGTTTTTTTTTGTATTACTGTTACGGGTGACGCTGGTTAGTTAGCTTGTTTTTTATACTGTCAGGGCACCCGCCATTTATTACCCAATAACGGTTTAACCCCCTGATCGCCCGGCGGGTGATATCAATTAGGTTTTAGGGTCAAATAAGGTCTGCGTCGCCCCAGGTTAGTGCCAGTACCGCAAACACCCACGCGCAAAGCATACACCTCCCTTAGTGGCACAGTATCTGAACAGATCAATATCTGATCTGATCAGATCTATACTAGCGTCCCAGCAGTTTAGGGTTCCAAAAAAAAAAACGCATTGTTAGCGGGATCAGCCCAGATACCTGCTAGCACCTGCGTTTTCCCCCTCCGCCCAGCCCAGCCCAGCCCACCCAAGTGCAGTATCGATCGATCACTGTCACTTACAAAACACTAAGCACACATAACTGCAGCGTTCGCAGAGTCAGGCCTGATCCCTGCGATCGCTAACAGTTTTTTTGTGGTAGCGTTTTGATTCAGTCGCTTCAGTCAGGAGCTTTTTTACCTGTGAATCTCAAAAAAAATAAAAAAAAATAAAATAGTTGTCGTTTTATTGTTCTCTCTCTCACTCTATTCTCTCTCTATTGTTGCTCTTTTTTTACTCCATTCTATTCTGCAATGTTTTATTATGTTTTATTATGTTTTATTATGTTTTATCATGCTTGCTTTTCAGGTATGTAATTTTGTTTACTGTGTGTTTTAGTGTTGAGCATTTTTTTGTTTTCAGGTGCGCCATTCAGTTGCAACGCGGATTTATTTATCTTGACAGCAACAGCGTTTGCTCCCACGATACATAAAGCCGCGACTCCAACGCTGTAGGAGGTGATTTCACCACCACAGTTAAAAAAAAAGAGCATATATGCCGAAGCATGGGGGCAGCAGGGGGGGGGAGGAGCGATTGGCTCCTAATGCCACGTACATACGGTCGAAATTCCGACCGTGTGTACACGGCAAAACTTTTGCGGGAGGATGCCCCCATGCATCGGCATATATAAATGGTGCATGTATGCCCATCATTAGAAGTGGGTGGATGAAGGGAGGTATTCTAATGGTGGGCATACCCACCAATCAATCTCTTTTTTTCGTTCAGCCAAGAGGCTGCATGAAAAAAAAAAGATTACAATATATGTCCAGTATGTTGCTGGACTTTGAATGGTTATACCAGAATGATGCCTGCAGGTTTAGGTATCATCTTGGTATCATTCTTTTCAGCCAGTGATCGGCTTTCATGTAAAAGCAATTCTAGCGGGTAATTAGCCTCTAGACTGCTTTTACAAGCAGTGGGAGGGAATGTCCCCCTCCCGGATATAAACCGCGCCATTGGGAAATTGGGAAAGCATTTTATCACACCAATCTTGGTGTGGTCAGATGCTTTGAGGGCAGAGGAAAGATCTAGGGTCTAATAGACCCCAATTTTTTCAAAAAAAGAGTACCTGTCACTGCCTATTGCTATCATAGGGGATATTTACATTCCCTGAGATAACAATAAAAATCATAACAAAGAAAAAAAAATGGAAGGAACAGTTTAAAAATAAAATAAAAAAGCTAAATAAATAAAAAAAAAAACAAAAAAAAAAAAAAAAAAGCACCCCTGCCCCCCCTTCTCTTGCGCAAAGGCGTACACAAGCGTTGGTCTGGCGTCATATGTAAACAGCAATTGCACCATGCATGTGAGGTATCACCGCGAAGGTCAGATCGAGGGCAGTAATTTTAGCAGTAGACCTCCTCCGTGAATCTAATGTGGTATCATGTAAAGGCTTTTAAAGGCTTTTAAAAATGTATGTAGTTTGTCGCCACTGCGTGTTTGTGCGCAATTTTAAAGCATGTCGTGTTTGGTATCCATGTACTCGGCCTAAGATCATATTTTTTATTTCATCAAAAATTTGAGCAATATAGTGTGTTTTAGTGCATTAAAATAAAAAAAAGTGTATTTTTTCCACAAAAAATGCGTTTGAAAAATCGCTGCGCAAATACTGTGTGGAAAAAAAAAAAATGCAACACCCACCATTTTAATCTGTAGGGCCTTTGCTTTAACAATATATATATAGTGTTTGGGGGTTCAACGTAATTTTCTTGCAAAAAAAAAATATGTTTTCATGTAAACAAAAAGTGTCAGAAAGGGCTTTGTCTACAAGTGGTTAGAAGAGTGGGTGACGTGTGACATAGGCTTCTAAATGTTGTGCATAAAATGCCAGGACAGTTCAAACCCCCCCCAAATGACCCCATTTTGGAAAGTAGACACCCCAAGCTATTTGATGAGAGCAATGTTGAGCCCATTAAATATTTTTTTTTTTTTTGTCCCAAGAGATTGAATAATGAAAAAAAAAAAATATATATATTTTTTTTACAAAAAGTTGTCACTAAATGATATATTGCTCAAACATGTCATGGGCATATGTGGAAATACACCCCAAAATACATTCTGTTGCTTCTCCTGAGTACGGGGATACCACATGTGTGGGACTTTTTGGGAGCCTAGCTGCGTACGGAACCCCAAAAACCAATCACCGCCTTCAGGCTTTCTAAGGGTGTAATTTTTTTATTTCACTTCTCACTGCCAATCACAGTTTCGGAGGCCATGGAATGCCCAGATGGCATAAAACCCCCCAAAATGACCCCATTTTGGAAAGTAGACACCCCAAGCTATTTGCTGAGAGGTATTGTGAGTATTTTGCAGATCTCGCTTTTTGTCACAAAGTTTTGAAAATTGAAAAAAGAAAAAAATTTTTTTTTTTTTCTTTACTTTCTTCATTTTAAAAAACAAATGAGACCTGTAAAATACTCACCATGCCTCTCAACAAATAGCTTGGGGTGTCTACTTCCCAAAATGGGGTCATTTGGGGGGGTTTTGTGCTATTTTGGCATTTTATGGCCTTCGAAACGGTGATAGGTAGTGAGGAGTGAAATCAAAAATTTGCACCCTTAGAAATCCTGAAGGCGGTGCTTGGGTTTCGGGGCCCCGTACGCGGCTAGGCTCCCAAAAAGTCCCACACATGTGGTATCCCCATACTCAGGAGAAGCAGCAAAATGTATTTTGGGGTGCAATTCCACATATAACTATGGCATGTGTGAGCAATATATCATTTAGTGACAACTTTTTGAAAAAAAAAAAAAAATCTTTTTTATTTTTGTCTTTATTCAATCACTTGGGACTAAAAAAAAAAATATTCAATGGGCTCAACATGCCTCTCAGCAAATAGCTTGGGGTGTCTACTTTCCAAAATGGGGTCATTTGGGGGGGTTTTGTACTTCTCTGCCATTTTAGCACCTCAAGAAATGAAATAGGCAGTCATAAATTAAAAGCGGTGTAAATTCCAGAAAATGTACTCTAGTTTGTAGACGCTATAACTTTTGCGCAAACCAATAAATATACGCTTATTGGCATTTTTTTTACTAAAGACATGTGGCTGAATACATTTTGGCCCAAATGTTTGACTAAAATTGAGTTTATTAGATTTTTTTTTATAACAAAAAGTAGAAAATCTCTTTTTTTTTTTCAAAATTTTCGCTCCTTTTCCGTTTATATCGCAAAAAATAAAAATCACAGAGGCAATCAAATACCATCAAAAGAAAGCTCTATTTGTGGGAAGAAAAGGACGCAAATTTCGTTTGGTTACAAAATTGCATGACCGCGCAATTACCAGTTAAAGTAGTGCAGTGCGAAATTGAAAAAAGACCTCTGGTCCTTAAGCTGACAATTCCGGGGCTAAAGTGGTTAAACATTCTTTAAGAACTGGCTTTGTGCATGCTGATCAGTAAATGCCAGCTGCCACTATATGCCAGGGACTTCACAACGTTAGCTTATGATGACACCCACTGGCAGAAGCGTTCTCTAGGCTCTCTGTTAACCTAATTCTACAGGAAAAAAAGCTGAACATCACATGCTAAATACAAACCCTTAAAATGAACTGTCTGTTTAAAGGAGACCTCACATGAGAGTGGTGGCATTGAGGCCGGTGGAAGGAACCAGTGAGCGCTGCAGGGTACAAAGGACATCAACATTTATTGCAAAAGAGACATAGCATGCCCTTGCAATGAATGGCAATCCCTTCTTGCAATTTTTTTAAGTAAAATTTCACTTTAAAAAGTATAAATGTAAGGATACTTTAAAGCGGTTCTGCACTCTTTTTTTTTTTGGGCTATATGCCAAGGGCATATAGCTCAATTGGGGGACTTACCTGTTCCATCTTCCATCTCGATCGCCGCCGGTTTTCATCTTCATCTTCTTCTTGCCTTCTTCTTGTCTGCTGGGGTCCATCTTGCCTGTGGGCATGTGAAACCCCACAGGCACTGTTGATGGCCCAGCATGCACCGCCGTTACTCGCGCTGCGCAGTAACGGCACATCTGCCGACATCTCACGAGATTTCGGCAGATGTGGCCGAAATCTCGGGAGATTTCAGAAGATGTGGCCGAAATCTCGCGAGATTTCGGAAGATGCCCGCACTGACTCCTGGGATCAATGACACCAGATCCCAGGAGACAGTGCGGCGTGACGACGATCGACGCAGAGACGACGCCCGCCGCCGCAGAGAGAGAAGACCGGAAGTCATCAATTACAAGGTAAGTAAAAAAAAAAAAAAAAAAAAAACATTTCATTTAGTACTCTTTGCCTGATTTGGAAGGCAAAGAGATTTACTAAATGAAATGGTGCAGAACCGCTTTAAAGCAGCGTTTCTCAACTCCAGTCCTCAAGGCACCCCAACAGGTCATGTTTTTAGGCTTTCCATTATTTTGCACAGTTCATTTGATCAGTTTCACTGCCTTAGTAATTACCACGGCCATTTCATCTAAAGGGAAATCCTGAAAACAAGACCTGTTGGGGCGCCTTGAGGACTGGAGTTGAGAAACATTGCTTTAAAGTAATCAAGTGGCAAAGAAAAATTTTATGAACTAAAACATGCATGTTGAAATGGACAGCCTAAGTTATCAGCTCATACCTTTGATTCGCTGATCTGACAACAAAGCACCAGCCTTTCTTAAAATGGTTGTAAAGTCTCAAGGTTTTTTTTACCTTCATACATTCTATGCATGAAGGTAAAAAAAACGTATGTGTGTAGCAGCCCCCCCCCTCCTAATACCTACCTGAGCCCCCTCTGGATCCAGCACTGTGCACGAGAGCCTCGGCTCTCCTGCGTCCCTCCATCCTCATTGGCTAAGACAACAGCAAGAGCCAACGGTCAATCACATCAAGTGAGCCAATGAGGAGAGAGCAGGGGGCGGTGTTGAGCCGCACTCGGTGTGTGAAAGAACACGCAGAGCAGCAGCTCAGGAGTGAGCCTACCCAGGTGCCCCCATAGCAAGCTGCTTGCTGTGGAGGCACTTGGCAGGAGGGAGGGGAATGGAGCGTCGGGAGGGACCAAAAAAGAAGAGGATCCGGGCAATGGTTTTGCACAGAGCAGGTACTGTAAGTATGACATGTTTGTTATTTAAAACAAAAAACAAGCCTTTAATATCAATTTAAGTGTTTTTCTCTTTCAGCCTGATGGCTGGTTGCTAAGGCACCAAGTATTGCACTGCATAATTGTGTCTATTGTGCCACAGGGGGTGCTCCATGTGGCATTGTGCCATCCGAGTAGGCAAGTGAAAATACATGCTGACAGCTAAGACTCTGAACTCTATCACATATTTTAGTTCATAATGTTTATCATTGCCGCAGGTTTTTGCTTTATACATATTGTATTTTGTGGATTTCAGTTTTTAAATTATTATTGCCAAGTTTCAGTTTAGGTAATATTTTATGTGACATTTAGATTTTTACATGTTTGCGCCTCCATAATTTTGTTATTTTATTATCAATAAAGTTTATAACAATAGCCACTAGAGGGAGCTCTGTATTTTACTTGACCCTTTTTCAGGGCTGTTGTTGCGTATTAGCGGATGTGAGTGATTCCCAAGATGGTTACATTAATCAGAAAGCAGGTTGACAGGGAGTCGGCTATAGTTGCAGAGGCAGCAATGAATGCCAAGTCTACATGCTGAAACGACCATAAGGCCATACAGAAAAGGTATCATCCCAAACCCCAAGAGGGTTGTTGTGGAAATTTTAGGAAGATGTATTTTAATATGTATTGTCATAAGAGTCTCCCAGTGTTCGCTCTCCCGCAGCCCGCTCTAAAGAGCTGACTGGGGCAGACTGACGCTGGTTGAGATCCGTTTGGTAGTGAAAAGCTCCTTGGGGATGTAGAGAAGTGTTTGCGGAGTGGGGACATGTCCGCCAGCTAAGGGCCCCTGTGCGATGCACAGAACGATCATCTGGTGGGGTTGTGTTCGCTCTGCAAAGACATTATCAGTTTAACAAGTGTGCTTGTGTCGCCCCTGTGTGCCTGATCAACATATTTGTGGCCCCATGAGCGTACACCTGCAGATAATCTCTCGTCCACAAAGACAGTAGAATAGCCCGGGTATGTGTTGTTCTCTGGAACAACGCAGAATAAGGATTCCTATCAGTGGAAATACGGGAGTCTTTTGGGTTGTTATGGTCAGAGACGGAGTCCATGTTTGAAAGCCATGTGGCTTTTAAAAACATGCATGCACCCTGTCTCTGCTCAGACACACCCATAAGACTCCTGTAGTCATCGTGCATTGGTTGTTGTATTTCCTGTGTTGAAAGTCATGTCCTTATTTGGTCATTTACTGTGATGTCATTTTGTATTGAGGAAGCGATTGGCTATTGTAGCCATCGCTTCCTGTTTGTCATAGCTTTTGTGATGTTGGAAATAAAAGCAAGTGGGACTGCTCAGAAAGGCAGTGGAGCTGATGGAGCTGAGAACGTAAGCTATGATGGTGGTATCTGTTAATTTGGGGATGCAAGGGAAATGGGATGATAGGTAAGGTACATTATATCATTAAACGGAATGTGTGCTTAGAAATACAGGAGATATGGCTGTGCGCATAGCGTACAGCCAAATTTCCCGGACAGTAGGGGTGCAACGGATCGTCGCCGATCCGTGATCCGAACGGGCCACCCCGTTCGGATCGGCACACCCCGCGATCTGCGGAGCGCTCCGCGGCCTCGGCCTTAGGAAAGGCCGCGGCTTCGGACTAGCTCCGGAGCGGCGGCGGCCATCTTTGTACACCCGGCGGCCTTAGGAAAGGCCGCGGCTTCGGCCTAGCTCCGGAGCGGCGGCCATCTTGGTACACCCGGCCACTGTTTACAATGTGATCGCTCCGTCAAATTTGACGGAGCGATCACTTGTAAACATACCCTGCATTACCCAGCCAATATCCTGCATTAACCCTGCATTAACCCTGCATTAACCCTGCATATACTCTGCATTAACCCTGCATATACTCTGCATTAACCCTGCATATACTCTGCGATACTCTGCATTAACCATGCATATACTCTGCATTACCCAGCCAATACTCTGCAATACTCTGCATTACCCAGCCAATACTCTGCGATACTCTGCATTACCCAGCCAATACTCTGCGATACTCTGCATTACCCAGCCAATACTCTGCGATACTCTGCTTTACCCAGCCAATACTCTGCGATACTCTGCATTACCCAGCCAATACTCTGCGATACTCTGCATTAACCCTGCATATACTCTGCATTACCCAGCCAATACTCTGCGATACTCTGCATTAACCCTGCATTACCCAGCCAATACTCTGCGATATTCTGCATTAACCCTGCATATACTCTGCGATACCCAGCCAATACTCTGCGATACCCAGCCAATACTACAGTGGGGAGAGGATGTGGATATTACAGTGGGGGAGATGACGTGGATATTACAGTGGGGGAGAGGATGTGGATATTACAGTGGGGGAGATGACGTGGATATTACAGTGGGGGAGAGGATGTGGATATTACAGTGGGGGAGATGACGTGGATATTACAGTGGGGACTATATGGTGGCGGAATTTTCACAGGTTTTTGCAAATTCAATTATTATTTGCTGATCCGAAAAATGATCCGATCCGTGACTCCTGATCCGAGGATCGATCCGATCCGTGAGTTTTTTGATCCGTTGCACCCCTACCGGACAGGGTCCACTACCATCATTCACTATCGGCCATGCCACTGGAAGAAATTTCTTGCCATCTTCCCACACAAACACCCACCCACAACCAGTGACTGATCCAGTCAATCCAGCATGGTCTCCAACAGAAGCCAGACACGTGCATGGAAGTCATTAATCCTGGCACGCTGGCACTGTGCCAGAAATGTAAATGGAGCTCCACATGCACATTTCTCAGAAGGTTGCTATAAGACAGGTAAATTAATTTTATTGCAAAAGAGATATTGCAATATGGCTTAAAATGCAATTATGTAAACCTTCCGTGCTCAATTGTGTAAACACCACCTACCACCTAACTATAAAAAATAAAAAAAATAAAAAAATAAATACAATAGCTAGAAGCTGACACAGCATGCATTCAACCACCTGTGCAAATGCAAAGAATGAATATTATTTCATAAAGACTTGCATCGCTCACCTATAACATGTAAGAAATTTTTAATTATATCTATATCTCTGACTATAGTGCTAAGAAATAAAATACATGATCATCAAATAAATCAAAAATTTATAGTGTAAAAATATATATCCTTAAACATCAGTCCATATCATAAAAGTCCATAAAAATCCAAGATAGCCAATCTCTGTGGTTGTGCCATACCATCCACCATATGGATAAAAACACTGCAGTGCCCTCCGCCCCACCTATGGGTGTCCTCTCACCTGCTTAGACAGACAGAAGAAGTCTTCTAACTGGTGAGGTCTGTCTAAGCAGGTGAGATATTTATTTGATGGTCATGTATTTTTTTTTAGCACTACAGTCAGAGATATAGATAGAATTTAAAATGTCTTACATGTTACATAGGTATAGGTTTATAGGTTTATAGGTAGCAAATTGGATCCTGCTTTTCAGTTTTTTTTCCGCCTATATAGGGTATGGGATTGGGTATATGGGATTGTATGATAATATCAATTTTTTTTTTTTTTTTTATTTTTATGGTTGAACTAGATAGACTTGTGTCTTTTTTCAACCTGACTAACTATGCAATTATGTAATTTTGTACATTTAGTTCCACTTTAAGTTATCAGTCAGATGGGGAGTGTGTGGTTTTCAGGAAGTAGCCGAATGACGGCTACAGCGCGGATCTAAGATGCCGGGACGACGTCTATTGACGTCGTCCCGGCCACGAGCTGCCTGCGCACCCCCTGAAGGGCGCGCGCGGCGCGCTCTGTGATCAGTGAGTCTGTGAGACTCGCTGGATCACAGATCCGAGTAAGGGGTCGATCCCGACCCCTTACCATGTGATCAGCTGTCAGCCAATGACAGCTGATCATGTGACAATAACAGAGCTGGTAATCGGCTTTTTTTCCTCCTCGCGCTAACAGCGCGAGGAGAAAAAAAAGAGCCGGAGGGACATCAGTCACTCTCACTGCAATGTGCCCAGCAATGTGCCCAATCCATGGTGCCCACCTTTGCCTAATTAAAGTGCCGCCTACCAGTGCCCCCAGTGCTATCTGTCAGTGCCCACAGTGCCATTGGTCAGTGCCCACAGTGCCATCTGTCAGTGCCCACAGTGCCATCTGTCAGTACCCACAGTGCCATCTGTCAGTGCCCACAGTGCCAGTGCTGCACATCAGTGTCCCCTACCAGTGCCCATCAGTGCCCATCAGTGCCACCTATCAGTGCCCATCAGTGCCACCCATCAGTGCCATCTATCAGTGCCCATCAGTGTCATCCATCAGTGCCACCCATCGGTGCCACCCATCCGTGCCCATCAGTGCCATCTTTGCTGTCCCCATCAGTACCGACTTATCTGTCCCCACCAGTGCAGCCTATCAGTGCCCACCAGTGCAGTCTATCAGTGCCCACCAGTGCAGCCTATCAGTGCCAACCAGTGCAGCCTATCAGTGCCCACCTGTGCCGCCTCATCAGCACATATCAATGAAGCAGAAAAATTACCTGTTTGCAAAATTTTATAACAAATCTTTTTTTGTTTGTTTAGCAAAAATAAAAACCCCAGCTGTGATTAAATACCACCAAAAGAAAGCTCTATTTGTGGGAAAAAAAATGATAAAAATTTAATTTGGGTACAGTGTTGTATGACCGCGCAATTGTCATTCAAAGTGCGTCAGCGCCAAAAGCTGAAAACTGGTCTGGTCACGAGGGGGGTTTAAGTGCCCAGTAATCAGGTGGTTAAACGATAATGAATTTCCTTTACCTGTGCTTCCTCATTATCTATAATGATAGGGAGTAACTGAATAAATAAAAAAGTTACCACAAAGTTAAATCAAATGGGTTACTGCAGCGCAGCTTGAGTGACCTTATAAAACATCCTTGTAAATTAAATGAAAAGGTCAGCAGGATTCCTCTTGGCTTGTCAGGGGAATTGTAACACCAAATCACATTCACTGCTGCTTTAGTCTACATTACACCATCCAACAACTGAATACAGATTCATGTAAATTCATATAGGAAGGTTTGCCTAATGCCTTCCCCGTGGAGCAATAAAATGAGATTGTGCCTTTCTCACCACTGACCAAAAAAATAACCATTTCTTTGCTTTTGTAATTAAATGATTAGTCCATTTAAAATACAGTACATAATATTTTCGTTTTGCGTCAATGATGGTAAGTTAAATATATGGCAATTTTTACATAGCTACATTGGTCAAGCCTGGAAAAAAATTAAGAATGCATGTACCATAACTGGGTGATCCCTGTGGAAGTGCAGAAACATTGTAGTAGGCACTGCTACTACACTGATCTCCACTAACTTCCGGTGCCATCCTGAGCTGCTGCCCTGGTGCATGGTAAACACAGGTGATCACTCGCTTGGCACAGGTGCCATTCAGGGAATGTTTTGCATTTTCACAATGAATGCAAAGTGTTTTCTGATTGGATGAAGTGGAGAGGTGATACAATGATATCATGATCTCCACCTTGTCCAGTTAGAGAACACTTTGCTTTCATTTAGTAAATGGAATGCGTTCTCTGAATGGTGGAAGTGGTGTCTACTACAGTGATTTTCAGGTTTAGGGGGAATCCCATGACACATGCATACTCACATTGGTCCAGACCATACATGGAAGTCAGCTTTAAATTTTCAACAACATTCTTAGATGTTTTAGGGACAGAAAAATTAGATCTCTGCTCCTGTTTTCCCAGTTGGGCTTCCCCACTGCAGTCATCATTACTAAGAGGGGTCATTATTCTGCTACATTTCCCATACACAATATGGATTATTATTGTTATTATTATTATTCAGGATTTATATAGCGCCAACAGCTTGCGCAGCACTTTACAATATAAAGGGAGACAGTACAGTTACAATACAATAAAATACAAGAGGGTTAAGATAGCCCAGCTCATAAGAGCTTGCAATCTAAAATGAAGGGCCAACTGGTACAAAAGCTTATAACTGTGGGGAATGAGCTGATAGAAGAGTTATAAGTTGAGTTGTTCATTATAGGTGAGATAGGCTTCCCTAAAGAGATTTTCAGGGATTACTTAACGGTGGACAGAGTAGGACATAGTCAGACAGATTGAGTTGGACGAGTTCCAGAAGATGGGAGAGGCTCAGGAGACGAGCATGTGAGGAGGAGACAGGGAGGCTAGAGAGCAGGGGATCATGGGAAGAGTGGGGAGGATGTTTGGGTGATGTTTGGAGATAATATTGGAGATGTAGCTCGAGGCAGAGTTGTGAATGGCTTTGTATGTTGTTGTTAGTGTTTTGAATTGAATTCACTGGGCTATCGGAAGCCAGTGAAGGGATTGGCAGAGAGGGGTGGCAGACACTAAGCGGTTGGTAAGGTAGATGAGTCTGGCAGCATTCAGGATAGACTAAAGAGGGAATAGCCTATGGAGAGGTAGGTCTATGAGAGGGGAGTTGCAATAGTCAAGTTGAGAGATAACATTGGAGGGAATGAGTAGCTTGGTGGATTCTTTAGTTAAAAAAGGGGTGAGTTTTAGAGATGTTACAGAGATGAAGTCTACAAACTTTTGACAGTGATTAGATTTGGGGCTAAAAGGAGCGATCTAAGTCTAGGATTACACCTAGTACCCTGGCGTGAGGGGAGGGACTGATAGTTGGAAAAGTTAGGGAGGAGGGTACAAGCAGGGGCAATATTACAAGCTCGGTTTAGGAAAGATTTAGTTTGAGGAAGTGATTATGGAAGAGTAAGATTCTTCTTGCTAAAGCTTAAAGAACCAGTCCCCCTGGCAATGAGAGTAGACTGGTGACATGGAAGAGATAGAAGGAGTTAGCTGGTGATTCAGTTCGTTAGTGTCCACCCACATTTAACATAGCTTACAGAAAGCACATTCAAATGCACAGTAGAAATGGTTATATATGTTTTTTTTTTATCTGCCCAAACTGTGTTTTTCAGACAGCAAAGCCAAACCGATGACCTGACTTTTCTTCATATAAAACACATCTAGGTCACTTTCCCTTGCCCAGTCCATGACTGAGCAGTGCCAAAGTTGATGAGGTCATCCCTCCTTGCAGCATGTTCCTTGTCAACATATGTGCACGCCTAATCTAAGCTCACTTTATATATCCAATTATGTTGATTGGCTATTTTGTTAATTATAAAATTAATACAATTATCAAATATTAACACTATTGACTCAAGCAAAGGAAAATATAGAGATAAGCATACATTACATATTACACCTACATCCCAGGGCACTTTAGGCTTCTCGGAGTTCCTCCTTCTAATAAAATCCTTAAAGTTTCAGTCCAACCTTGACGCACAGACAATCGCTTTTATTTCACCTTGTTCTTACTTTATTAAACGCAACAACACTGAAGCCAGGATAAATGCACTAGATATACAAATAGTGTGTTCAAAGCATGAATTTAAACCAGCAAATCTATTTAAGAAAAGCGCAGATGTCTGGTGATTGAACTGTTTTCCAATGCCACGTAGCAGTGATAGAATCATTTTGATTCATAGGCCACTATATATCATCGCTCTGATCTCTGCAGCCAAATGAAACAATTCAGGCTGCTTCTGAGACGTAAGCTTGACACGGCCGATAATTAACATGCCAGCTATGGTCTTGTGGCTAT
This sequence comes from Lithobates sylvaticus, assembly GCA_028564925.1. Classification (NCBI taxonomy): domain Eukaryota; kingdom Metazoa; phylum Chordata; class Amphibia; order Anura; family Ranidae; genus Lithobates; species Lithobates sylvaticus. The sequence goes on along the minus strand of CM053035.1, from coordinate 149,654,168 downwards.
TTCTCGAAGGTAAATAATAAATAACGGTGCACTGAAAATATCCATTGGTCAAAGCTGTTTATTGGATAACTCGTAAACTGTATAGCTGGCCGTTGGGAAAGTAACAACAGATTATTGTTGTGTTACTGTATGCAATTTACTGCACACAATGGAGCTCGTTCACCAGGCAATTACTTACTGTATCAACCTTTACTCTAGTCTATATATTTTTATATGCAGCAGTAAATTGAAACATCACTTTATAACCACATTTGTAAACACAGTTAAAAATGCTAAATTGAGAAAATAATTTTGCCCTTTGTTCTTAAATCCTATTTTTTTATTTTTATTTTTACTTTTTTATATTGCTCAATGCTGGTCTGTGTAGAATACATTAATTAGGGAAACTGTACTGAATTTGAGTCAATTTTATCTTACATATTTATTTCAGTTTTTTTTTTTTAAATGATGTTTCATGTATTTACATAAAATATTAAATTTAAAGCAGCAGGCTGCTGAAATCGACCCATTTAAGTGTATACGGCCACACCACAACTGTCCTGCAACCATGTACAAACAAATGGCCTCTGCCCCCACCTATAACTGGCCTTTGCAGCAAGGAGCACATGGAAGCATAGCTCCCAACTGTCCCTGATTTCGAGGGACTGTCCCTGATTTGGAACAGTGTCCCTCTTTCCTCTTCATTTGTCCCTCATTTTGGTCTGATTTATATAGTTGTATATAAAATGCACGTTTTACCTTTCAAATAGTGTTTCCCAGTGCTAACCCTTTTATCCAATGTATACATTGCTGCATTTGTAAATTTTAAAAGCCAATATAAAGAAATAATAGTGGTAAAAAAGAGCACTTCTGGATTTAATTAACCTTTTTTTTGGTTAATTCTCCTTTAAGGGGGTGTAGCATGGGGCGTGTCCTAAGCCTACATACATTTGCTAGTAGGTGTCCCTCATTCCCATCTCAAAATGTCGGGAGGCATGTGGAAGGGCGACACATAGAAAATTCCCAGCTCAACTTACCAACCACTGCGACCCTGGACTGCTTTGTGTGCCGCTCAAGCTCGCCGAAACGTGGTGTGAATCCAAAACATCCGCTGCTGGGAGTGCTGACAAGGGAGGGAGCTCTTCCCAGCCCCTATAATCACTGGCAATGAATAAAGGACTCCCTGGAGCCGCACATCCATGCTGTCCCTATGCTGGGTGTTTGAATGGCAACCTTAGCCTGGACTCCGAGCAGGCCAAGCCCCCAACATGTTTCACTCCACCCCTCGGAGTGAAAGTCAACTTACCGACCAGCCTGCAACTAACTGAATTATCCTAATAGTATGCGTTAAAAACAGGGGCTTAGTTTGCACATATTTGCAAATACATGTGTAAGGTGCAGAGCCACTTCACGGCACCCTATTAATATCTGCTGTCCTAACTCTAAACTCTGAGAACCTCCATAGTAGAAGCACATGCATTATAATGGATAGGCAGAGGGCAGGTGAGCCTGGAGGGAGCCCACTCCTTCTTAAAGGCGCAGGGCCACACTGGACACCCAGCATATAGCACAATGGCAGCAAAGGTGTCCAGTGCGTGCCCTTTACTAGTATTCCAACAGTACAAACAAATAGCCACTGCCCCCACCTATAACTGGCCTTTGCAGCAAGGAGCTGTGAAGTGACTCTGCAGCTTATGCATGTATTTGCAAATGTGTGCAAACTAAACCCCTGTTTTTTAACGCATACTGTTAGTTTAATTTGGTTGGTTGCAGGCTGGTCGGTAAGTTGATCTGGGAATTTCCTTTGGTTTTGTTTGACATGCAAGCCGTTAAGGCGCAGTATTTCAGCTGAAGAGATAAAACAGAGAATGAAGGGGTGATATATCCCCTCCCAGTCACCAGTCAATTACCCTCTGAAAGGTAATCTACCACACAACACTTTCCAGAGGGGCAGCAAGGGCTGCCACACATCTGAACACTGTGTCCATGCTTGTACGGTAGGCTGTCACGTAGTAAGAGTGTAAGTCCCATAAATAGGACATTTTTATATAATATATTGTTAATATTTATGTCATACAATTGAGGCCACATGTCCTTTAAATATCCTGTAGCTAACCATGAATACATTGGTGTGTGGCATACAAGGATCTGCGGGATGATGGAACATCTGAATCCACAGGTGAGACACGTTCTATGTGCAGTGTGAGATAAGGTCTCAGCGCTGGTTACTTGTAGCTATATCACGGGTACCCAGAGGACCTCGGCTTCCACTGCTGTCAAGCTGCTACTATTTATAAGCAGAGCAAACCTACTGCTGAGATAAAATATGGATTACATTAGTACTACGCCTCTCCAATGCAACTCCATTGCTAATTTCTCCTTCAACAAGATTGATGAATTTTTGTTTCAAGGTAACACGGAGGTAAGTTTATCATAGTGGAACACAGACAATCCTTTCATTGAAGGTGGCCTAATTCCCTTTCAGATCTCATTATTCATTAAGGGGAATTTATAGCCATTTTATTAAATTTTTGATATATTACTCAATCAATTTAACATAAATGATCTTATCAGTATGTGTTTAACCACTTCAATACCAGGCACTTTTACCCCCTTCCTGTCCAGGCCAATTTTCAGCTGCACGGTCATGCAACACTGTACCCAAACTACATTCTTATCATTTAGTTCACACAAATAGAGCTTTCTTTGATGGTATTTAATCACCACAGTTTTTTATTTTTAGTTTTTTTGCTAAATAAATGAAAAAAGACCGAAAATTTTTAAAAAAACAAAACACATGTTTTTCTTTGTTTTTGTTATACAATCTTACAAATAAATAATTGTTCTTCCTGAATTTAGGTCAAACTTTATTCTGCTACATTTCTTTGGTGAAAAATAATCCAAATCAGTGTATATTATTTAGTCTGTAGGAAAGTTAGAGAGTCTACGAACTATGGTATATATCTGAAAATTGATCAATCCTTATGTACTGACAGACTATCTAATTTCTTGAGGCCCAAAAATGCCAGGAGAGTACAAATATCCCCCAAATGATCGCTTTTTGGAAAGTAGACAGCCCAAGGTATTTAGTAAGAGGCATGACGAGTTTTAAAAAAATTAAAAATTGAATACAATTTTTTTTTTTTTACAAACTGTCAACAGTGCAGTACAGTGTCATCATATAACTTGTGTGGTAGTGATCAGGGACACTGGCTGGTGACAGTATGGAAAAAAAATATTATGAATTTTTTTTTCACATTTTATTTACATTTTTTAATATATTTTTTTTTAACACACTTTGACTAGAGCAATATAATGTTACCATAGTAACACTGTACTACTCTGGGCAAGCAATCAGTATTTTTTATTTTTACACATTGTTTGCATATAGCAGTGCATTACATTGCTATATGCAAGCATTTTACTGAATAAAATCAAGACACAGCCGGTGACAGATCGCAACGTGTGTGAGGCGCGATCCGTGAGGATGTCATGTGACGTCTGACCGGATCGACAAAAAGTTCCCGGCGGTGTCATTATGCCATAGGCCGGGCAGGAACCGGTTAAAGCAGTATTAAACCCAAAAACAAGTGTTTATTATACTGCAGCTTGCCAATATTTTTTTTTAACAAGAAAAAGCTTGCCAATATTTAGATGTGATAGCTGCATTTGTTTGCTTTTGTAGGTTTTCATCCTTCTTAAAATGATCAGCTTTTTATTGATGTAGAACCTTTATCTCAAAAGGGAAAGTTTGCTGTAACTGATTATAAAGTATTAGCTGGAGTTGTTAGTGTATTTAAATTTGCTAGTACATGACACTCCTCTCCCCCCCCCCAGACTGACAATGCTGCTGTCCAAAGGTGCCCCTTTGGAGGCACTCTAATACAGGATGTGTGTTACTGGCCAGATCACCATGTGAAAACAGGCGAAAAGCCTAAAAAAAGAAAACAAATACCCATCGCATCTAATGATTGGTAAGATGCGCAATTTTAGTTTTGGGTTTAATACTGCTTAAAATGTTAAATTAAAACTGAAGATAAAAATACAAAAAAACTCTAAGAAAAATGTTAGAAGGTTGAGTCATTTGGTGGAGGAGACTTTGTATATTTCTTCTGCCAAAAAAAAACCTTTATATGTTTGCTGCTATTTTTTTATAATTGTACACAGTCCATGACTTCACCCACATGCCAGGTTAATAAAAATGTACCTATACGGGAGTTACATCATCAGTGGCCATTCAATGGCTGAAGAAAGAAGCAATCCAGAAACAGCTCCGGAGAAGATGGCAGGAGCAGGGAGAGTGGAAATGTCATCACTAGAGCAGGGAGAGTGGAAATGTCACTAGAGCAGGGAGAGTGGAAATGTCATCACTAAAGCAGGGCAAAATAAGAGATAAGTCTACCATACATGAATCCATGCACATTATGGCAAATGTGCCCTCCAGCTCAAGATCCATTATATACAGTATTTTACAAGTATTTGCCTATTGAATACATTGGGGTTGATGTACTTAAACTGGAGAGTGCAAAATCTGGTGCACCTTTGCAAAGTAGCCAATCAGCTTTGAGCTTTGATGAACAAAACTGGAAGCTGATTGGTTTCAATGTAGAGCTGCACCAGGCTTTGCACTGTCCAGTTTTAGTAAATCAGCTCCAGAGTGTGTAAGGCTTCAAAGTCGCCCGACTCTGAAGCCACCCCTACACAGCACAACATCAACGCGGCTTGCAAACGACTTCTGTAATAGAAACCGTGCCAGACCTTCAGACCTTCAGACCTTCGTGCCGGAACCAAGGGTACATTATGCCATTGCTTTACATGTTTTTTTTTTTACAACAGCCGTAGTTTACTACTGCTTTAAAGAGAGGTGATACTATGTGGGGAGCTGCCCATCATATGCACAGAGGGTGTGTCAGGTGTGGAGAGCAGAGGAAAGGGCTAGTAAATATGTAATTTACCAGCCCCTTCCTTTTCTAAATGAACTCACTCACTCACTGTGTCCATAACTGAAGCATAGTAAATGTTGACTATGCTTCACTGTGTGAATGAACAGGAAGCCGCTCAGCACAGAGTACATCCCATTCATTCACTGCCCCGTGCATCTGAGTCTGCAGAGAAAGGCATCTGTGTATGAGCTTTGGGGTGCACACCCTAATGCAATAGGCTGCATACACCTATGCTGCCCATAGATGTTTTGAATCTCAGCCAGTCCCTGCTGAACCAGCCGAGATTCAAACAATCTATGGCCGACTTAAGGCTGATGCCCTGGCAAAAGATAAACATCAACCAATCAGCAAGGAGGAGGTGTGTCCTGCTCCTTCTTCACTGTTGTAGCTGCTGTACAGGTAAGTGGCGTATGCAGGGTGTGGCACATATGGCAAGTGCCATGGGTTCCATATGAAGGGGTGCTCGTGAGTGGCTCCTCTTCCCAGGGCTGGATTATAGATTCTGCACACAATTACCGGCCAGCTGCCAGCCGCTACATTGCCTTGTAGTCTCGCAAGACAGTTGAATTATAGGCCCAAGATAGTGAGCTAGCCCGTTGCAGCGGCCGTTACATACACTGCCTTGCAGAGAAAGCTGCGCTGCATAGCCTCTGTACTAGTGCACTAGAGGCCGGCCTGAGAGGCTGGTGGGAAAGGAGTGTGGGTGGCGCCTGGCTGAAGTGTATTAACTGTTTGGGAGGGAGGGCGGCTGTCAGTGCCTCCTAGGCCTATCACTACCAGTGCTCATTAGTACAGCTCCTCAGTGCCAGTGCCACCTATCAGTACCAGTGTCCCCTATCAGTGCCACCTATCAGTGCAGCTCATTAGTGCCATCTGTCAGTGCCAGTGTCACCTATCAATGCCACCTATCAGTGCCACCTATCAGTGCAGCTCATCAGTGCCACCTATCAGTGCCAGTGTCACATATCAGTGCTACTTATCAGTGCATCTCATCAGTGCCACCTGTCAGTGCCACCTATCAGTGTAGCTCATCAATGCCACCTTTCAGTGCCAGTGTCACCTTTCAGTGCCACCTATTAGTGCAGCTCATCAGTGCCATCTGTCAGTGCCAGTGTCACCTATCAATGCCACCTATCAGTGCCAGTATCACCTATCAGTGCCACCTCTAAGTGCAGCTCATCAGTGCCACCTATCAGAGCCAGTGTCACATATCAGTGCTACTTATCAGTGCATCTCATCAGTGCCACCTGTCAGTGCCACCTATCAGTGCAGCTCATCAATGCCACCTATCAGTGCCAGTGTCACCTTTCAGTGCCACCTATCAGTGCAGCTCATCAGTGCCATCTGTCAGTGCCAGTGTCACCTAACAGTGCCACCTATCAGTGCCAGTATCACCTATCAGTGCCACCTATCAGTGCAGCTCATCCGTGACACCTATCAGTGCAAGTGTCACATATCAGTGCTACTTATCAGTGCATCTCATCAGTGCCACGTATCAGTGCCAGTGTCACCTTTCAGTGCCACCTATCAGTGCAGCTCATCAGTGCCACCTGTCAGTGCCACCTATCAGTGCAGCTTATCAGTGCCACCTATCAGTGCCAGTGTCACCTATCAGTGCCATCTATCAGTGCAGCTCATCAGTGCTACCTGTCAGTGGCAGTGTCACTTATTAGTGAACATCAGTGCAGTTTATCAGTGCCGCCTATCAGTGTTAGTGCTGCCTCATCAGTGCTGCCCTATCAGTGCCCATAAATAAGGCTAGCTGAACAGTATTATTATTATTACAGTAAATCCTATGACAACTAAAACAAAGTTCAACTTTGAATTTGAGTAGTCAAACTGAAAAAAAAAATACTTTTTGCAGGTAAAAGGACGCATTACAATGAAGGAAGAAAAAAATGGATTTAAAAATAACTATGAAAATAAAGCACCGCACATTTCCAGTAAAAATGGTGTAAAGGCAAATGCGCTTTTTAAAAAGCACCATCACGGGGATGAGTGACAACTCAGCATTGAATGTGACACAGCTTCGCCATGCTGGTAAAGTTAAACACTTCTAAATTGTCCCAACTTTGCTTCATCCATTTACACATTGTTCTGCTGCTGTCTGAAAATAGAAAGGTCTTTTCATTTGTGCTCTCCCTGCTGTTATCTGTGACTATATAGGATGTGCTGCAGCCAATTTATCCAGGTGTACCTGAGAGCTTTCATTGCACATCTCATCCTGTCCTGTGATCAAGCAGGACTTGGGAGGAGATGCCTTTCAAACGCTGACTGTGAAATTGTTCAGTTGCCTCCTGATGCGTACCAGCATCCCTTACCTTTCTCGGGGCTGAGGCCTCTGATGGAAAGCAGATCCTCCATGTTCTATAATGAGCAATTAAAGGCAACATCCCTAGGAAACGGTGGAGAACTCTGCAACCTCTGAGCGTTTCAGGGTTTCGTTACTGCAGTAGAGCAAAAACGTCCTGTCTATATGGCAACAGGCATTTGATCAGAAGATCCCAGGTGCTCGGTGACAGGTGAGAGCCGGCTAGAACAGACGGTAAGTGAGAGGTACCGTGTCAGGCTTTTTGTGCTGTAAGAGCTTCAGAGCACCTGGGATAATCCTTATATTAACCACTTCCCTGCTGATCCCAGCTATTGTCTCAGGTATTACACTCTTTTACTTATGTCATAGGACACGATGGCTCTTAAAGTACCAGTGGGACATGGCTCATTCAAGAGACAGCTGCTGATGTTGTTGGTTATTACCAGTGGGACAAGAGATCAGAAACAAAGCCTTCCTCCTACATCCCACACCGCACTCTATATCCCCAACAGCTCAGCTACATCTGTCAACGATACCTTCTAACACCAGCAGTAATGCTGCCGCTTTGTTATACAGGGCGTTAAACTGGAAGTTTATTAGGCATTTTATCTGGATAGCCATGAGGCAGAAATAAAAATAAGTAGCTCAACTGCAAAAAAGCAACGGTAATGTGCAGTAACTGGCTGGAAATCATTTTTCACTGATCCGACTACAGTTAAATCGTATAGTTTGCTGTGGGTGACACGTCATAAAAGTTACGTGCCAGAAAATAAGTAAAACAAAGGTAACAGCAGTATGAAAAAATAAAAACAATAGATTAAATAAAACAGCTTCATGACTTTACTTATGTAAATACTTATTTGTATTAAATACGAAAAAAAAAATATATTGCAGCTTAGTAGTAGATAACATATATTAAATATAAAGGTTAATATAAAGTGCTACTAAACCCACAGCAGTAAAATACCATTGTTTTTACAGGTGTTCTGGTCAACTATAGCTCTAGCTTGAGTTTTTGCTATTTTTGACATCAGTGTAATGGGGCAGGGAAGGATATGCCCAAATGGGATTGGCTTCTTAAAACTTTCCAAATAAAAGACAAGAACACAGACTGAGATTAGGACTTTGTAATGACTTGATACCAAGGAAGGCCTCTGCCAGAATCTGGAAACGTTTTTCGCCCAATCTCCTGCAATCGTCAAAGAGTCCTCATTTCCAAGGAGATCGTGAGGTTTCTATAAGCGTAGCTAGGTAAACTTTTCGTGTATTCTTTTGTATACAGACCATAGTTTTGCTAGGAATCTGTCAGCTTTGTATTATATTGCTAATATTGTAATAGTTTTGTAGGTAAAGCATTTTTTTGTTTAGTAAAAGCACATTGATATACCACAGAGGTCCAAGTTTTCTTGGTTTTACTGCAAGAACCTTTAATAGATAGCCACGAGCATTATAAGCGGTAGTGGTACTCTCTTCCGAAGAGTACAAGGCTGAGGCTTTTAGACAGTTAAATTACATTTCCACATACTGAGTACTAAAAACAGACCCTACTAGCATCTTTAAACGCTTGTTGTCTCAAGACAGGCAAAGAAATGGGAGTCTTGACACCCAAAACAGTAGAATTCCTTATGGTGGAATCCCTGATTGTCCCAGTGTTTCATCACCTGCCCAAAGTTCACAAAGGGGAGACACCAGTAAAGGGTCGGCCAATCGTTGCAGGGATCAGTTCCCTCCTCGAAAGATTGGGAGAATGGGTGGACCTGCATCTGCAACCTCTGGTCAGAAGACTCCCAGGATACATTAAAGACACCTCTACTGTTCTAATACACACTAAGGACATCTCCTGGAAGGAATCCTATATGTGGGTTACCATGGATGTCAAGTCACTATTTTCTTGTGTCCCACATAATTTGGCACTTCAAGCTCGACATTATCACCTGCATTGCTATAGCACTTACAACATGGAGCTGAAGGAGTTTATAATTTGTACAGTTTCCTTTTTGTTACAGCACAATTACTTTGTTTTTGACCAAGTGTACTATTTGCAGTGCAGAGGAGCTTCTATGGGGGGCTAAATTTTCACCGTCACTTGCCAATTTGTGTATGGGTTGGTGGGAGGAACTTGGGACAGTGATGTGGGAGACGTTTCAAATTTATTAGTGTATGTCAATGACAACCACTTAAACATGGAATTTACCTATGAGAGCCATATTAACACCATTAACTATCTAGACATCACTTTGAAGGGTGACTATATTGCAGGCAATGTTGAAACGTTCACTTTCGGTAACGAGTGCGCTGGCAACTCTCTCCTGTTGGCCAGAAGCTGTCACCCAACACATACTATTCAATCTATCCCAGTGGGGGGGAATTTATTAGAGCACAACGTAATTGCTCAAGCCCTAAAGCTTATAACAAAGAATGTAACACCATCACTTCTAGGCTTAAGGAGAGAGGTTACCAGGACTGGCACATTAAACGGGGTATGACCATTGCGTCTAGAAGAAATAGACATACACTCCTTGATAGACCTCCACTATCACTTTGAGTCGCAGGAGTGACAGCAACAATCCAGTTACATTTGTGACTCCTTTTTCACAGGAATTTAACCAAATTAAGGGAATTGTGTTAAAATATCTCCCTGTTTTGACTGCTGATAAAGCTCTCCTGCATTCGCTCATGGTTGTAGGTTTTCCAGCAGACATGCTGGTACTTTAGGAAGTAATACCAAATCTATTGTGTCCTGTTCCACAGGGAAGGAGTATAATATCCGATTGTGGATAGCACTGCATGTGCGTTACAATATGTAGGTGGCACTTCTAGGGCTCTGAGAGTTAGGATCAGCGAACACTACAATGGTGCGTTTTATCCCTGCGATCGGAACTTCTCGAATGTGTCTAAACACTTCAAACATGTACATGCAGGCAACATGAGTTCTTTTGTTTTTAAGGGTCTTGAAAGGGTTAAGGCTACTTTCACACTGGGGCATTGGCGGTAAAGCGTGCTATTTTTAGCAGAGCTTGTGTACACCGCTTCTACAGTGCTACAAAGATGCTGCTTGCAGGACTTTTTTTTACCATCCTGCAATTGCACCGCTCCAGTGTGAAAGCACAAAAATATTGACACATTGGGCCCAAGTTGGACTTTTTCACTTAGGGGTGTACTCACTTTTGTTGCCAGCGGTTTAGACATTAATGGCTGTGTGTTGAGTTATTTTGAGGGGACAGCAAATTTACGCTGTTATACAAGCTGTACACTCACTACTTTACAATGCAGCAAAGTGTAATTTCTTCAGTGTTGTCACATGACAAGATAAATTAAAATATTTACAAAAATGTGAGGGGTGTACTCACTTTTGTGAGATACTGTATTTGTATTTTGATTCTTAATTTAGATAGGGTTGTAACCTATGATCATAAATTATCAATTACCTCTCTGTTGTCACAACTGATCAATCAAGATACTATCATATTCACAAAGTATCTCAGTGTTGCTGATTGATGGGAAAATTATCGATTATATTCCACGCTGGTTAATTAAAGCAGCTTGATTTTATTAAATCCATTTGAAATTGAGTCTAAATCGACGGGAAGGAAATTCATGGTTATAAGATTGTTTTTGGATTTGATTGTTTTGAATGAATTGCACATCGAGCAGATATTAAAATCAAAGATTGTATGGCCAATTTTATATCTGCTGACTGCTGACAGGAAGTGGAGAATTTTTGCCACAAGACCGTCAGCAAAAAAAGAAAGAAAGCTAAAAGATAAGGTCTTTAAAAACAAAAAAACAAAAAAAAAGATAAGGTCTTTACCATTTCTTATTCAATCCGAAATGTAAAAATATTAAAGTTTTGGCTTTACATACTGTACACTTTAATTCGTAATGTATCATTCTGCAAATATCCTGATATTTCACATTTACCTGTGAATCATATTAAAAACGAATTTACTTAAATCAACATATCATTTTGATTTATGTTACAGACTGTACATTGTTTTCTAGTGAAGATGGAAATGTTGGCAAGGTCCTGTATGACAAATCTACTTTTTTCTGTAAATCATACCACTAAAAGCTGAACTCCAGCATACCCATACACATACGAGAGACATTTTTTTTTCGCAAAAAGATATCTAATTCTGCAAATGCAGTTTTGTAATATAAGACACCCTCTCCCCCACCCCACCAATTAGCAGATCCAGATTCTGGACCGTTCTGCAGATTACTTTTTAGTAATTCAGCCTAGTTTGCCCCAGGTTGTGAATGGACAATGAAGGAGCAGAAGCATAGTATAAAGCAAGAGCTTCTCACTTTCTCAGAGTATGTCCCCCTCCTCTCCCAAGGGGGATTATTGGAGGTAGACAGATTTAGACACATTAGGTCTATACTTAAAGTGATTGTAAAGGATCGTTTTAAATTTTTTTTAAATAGCAAGCATCTCCTACTTACCTCCACTGTGGAGCTCGTTTTGCACAGAGTGGCCCTGAACATCCTCTTCTGGGGTCCCACGGCTCCTCCCCGCATCAGATAACCCCCTAGAAGAAGTGCTTTCCCAAGGGGGTTACCTTGCAGGCACGCTCCTGAGTCCAGCATTTGCTTCCACAGACATGAATGCCGGACTCGGCCCCACCCCCCGGAACCCACATCATTGAATTTGATTGACAGCAGTTGGAGCCAATGGCTGCACTGCTGTCAATCTATCCAATCAAGAGCCAGGACCCCATGAAGAGATGGATAGCTTGTCTCCGCCGAAGAAATGAAGGGGCTCGGGGGGGGGGGGGCTGGGAGGCCGTTGACTGCCAGATGTTTTTTCACCTTAATTCATAGGACAACCACTTTAACAATTAGATAATTGGATTAATGTCTGTTTTCTTTACCTATCAGGAGTTCAGCTTTTAATTATTGGACTACAAATACGAAAACATGACTCGCCATTTAGCATGCCTGTCATGCCTATAAGAAACAGAATGATACATAAAGCAGAGAAATGAGCCTTGTGAAGCCAACATCATACTGATCATTTCAATCAACAGCACACACATTATCTGTCTAGGTTTTGCTTAAAGGAGAACAAAGAGCAGGCAATTATTTCTTGCAGGACTTTTGATGATATGAAAGCTTTGGTTTATTGAGGTTTTGGTTTGGTTCTAAAATTCTATCTATTATCTTTCTATCTTTCACCAACACCTATGTTCAGGTCTAAATTGTATTGAATCTGAAATGTCATTTATTCCATCTCACCAGAGTCACCAGATGAAAAAAAAGGAAACAATCCTAAAAAAGGAATTCAGCCAACACTTTCAATGACTGCTAAGCTGCAATATATTAAATGTTTGTTTTTGGGTTTAGATGCACTTAACAATAAAGCCCCGGGCTGCCTCAATATTGGCTTATCCCTGTGATGGACAGCCTTACTGACCAATAATATAATGCAAAAGGTAAAAGGGTGGGCAAGAGTTCACCTTTACAAGTCAGCAAAATATTGACCTTTACACTAACATTATCCTAATGCTTAACACTAATTAACCTTTCAGAGGTCATATGCCAAAGGCTACCTTTCCCACCCAGTGCTCCCATAGTACTGAGCTTTCCTTCCAAAATCGAATGTGCTTGAACAGTTTGGTGAAATTCTGCAAGGCAGCATAGACTTGGTCAAATGATATGCATAAAATAATTGAAGCTTAGTTCTCCTTTAAGCCCATGGATTATTATGGACCTAATAAACAGTCATCTTCTTGGACTTGCGTGTTGACAGTCGGATGTAATCCCGGCATGGAGCGAAGTAAAGTTTCCAAATGGTATGTGGGAAGTAAGCACGCAAATCCTGTTATATGTTAACAGGATTTGAGGGCATGCCTCCTATGCACCGCCTTGGAAAAGTCACATCAGTAGAATCTTTGCTCTCCGGGATAAACACTGTGTCCCAGTGCAGCCGTCTTCTAAAAACTTGGCCTTTACACTGCATGCCCCCATGCAGAGCTGGATTCTCTTTAGCCTTCTGAAATCACCATACATTTTCATTTAGCAACAACATATAAGGATGTAAAGCACCAGAAAAAGGCATCAAACCTACTAGAAGAACTCTAATGCAGGCTGACTCTAATGGCATCCATACATGAAAGCGCCCATAACAAACAATTAGGTTTTTTGCTTTGTCAGCGAACAAACACATCCATTACACAGTGCATGTTAAGAGAGCTCTAAGTAGAGCGGTATGTGTGGCACCTGCTCTTTTTATCTTAAAGGAACAAGCAACATTGGATGGACCTTTTTTTAAAACCATATTAGGAATAAAAACATTTTAAAGTACTGTATATGGAAATTCAAACCTTTTAAAAAGGTTTTAGAAAGAGTAGAAAAGGGTCAAAACCCGTGTATTATTCTTTGATGTCTGTGTCCTGCTGGGGAGATTTCTCCTCCCTTTCTCTGCTAGAGATGCAAAAGTAAATGAGAAGAGATCTCCCCAGAGGGAGGAGAATTCTCATATTAGACAATTATCCTATACACTCTATCTCGGTGACAATGGTTACCAGATAAAATACAGAAGGGTGAATCTACCCAGCAGCGACACACAAACAGCATTTAAAACTTGACATATGGTCTATTCTATCCACACTCTGTCCAAAACTTTAAAAAAAGGTTTAGCCTTTACATATGCTTTAAATAAATTCAATACAGCCTTTACTATACCCAAATAGCCAACGTAAAGTATGCTGTTACTGAAATCCTTTAGTTATTTGCTACTGCTAGTAATTGTTTTGCATCATTCAGCATAGGTACTATTTACAGTGAAAAATATATAAATACATTATAAGTCCCATTTACAATAAAAATATATAAATACGTTATAGGTCCCAGTTACAATAAAAAAAATATAAATACATTATAGGTACCATTTACAATAAAAAAAATATAAATACATTACAGGTTTGCACAAGCCAATGTTATGTAAGAATACAGATAGTTCTTTAAATAAAATGACCAACTGCCTAGCATCTAATCAGCGCTTATATTCTGCAATCATTTTCTCACCAAATGTAGTCAGATTAACACATAACTGTGAAGGCTGAAAAGGTGTAAGTTATGTGACCTTAAGTGATCCGGCACCTCATCCCTTACGGCACCTGTCCCTTGTAGACAAATAATTATATCCCCATGTTACCTCATTATCATCCTATATTAAAGATACCATTGATCTCATTAGTACCCTTGAGGAGATGCACATCCCCAAAAATTCTTGGCTTGTGGCCATTGATATAGAAAACAACACGATTCCACACAACAGAGGTATTGATGAAATTCGGAACCAGTTAAAAGAAAGAAGATCGACGGCAGATTCTTACAACCAGTTTGTCCTAGACCTCCTTAAGTCCAGCCTTACCCGTAACACATTCATGTTTGGTCCCTCCCATTTCCTCCAGGGGCAGGGGGTTGCAATGGGCATGCGTTGTGCCCCTTCATATGCCAACCTGGGGGGTGGTAGAGGGAACTTTTTGCACGAGATGATATGTCTTGTTATTTGCAGCATGTCATCTTGTGGTATAGGTATATAGATGACATCTTACTTTTCTGGTCTGGTACAAGAGATGAACTTTTGCAGTTTATGGACAAACTGACTGTCAACACTTTCAACCTTAAATTTACCATGAACTGCAATCAGCACAAAATCTGTTTCCTAGATTTAGAGATTCATGTCGACAATGATGGTCTCCTATACTCATCATTATACCAAAAACCATCTACAGGTAATACTGTTCTGCATGCTGCTAGTGCACACCCCAAGCCACTGTTAAAAAGCATTCCCTACAGTCAATACATTAGATTAAGAAGGAATTGCACATTGGAAGGAGACACAATTTGAATGCCACGAGCCATCCAGGGTTGAATGAATATATACGTTTCAAATCATTTCTTTAATAGTGCATTTGTGTACTGTCTTTTTACACTATGTGCATTCAACCTGGATTGTCTTGTGGCTCTTGGACCTAGCTTTGTTCCCTAATTATCAACTTCTCCTCCCTCCCCACAGTCTATACCCCCTCAAGCTGTTTACCACCCTGGCTTAGTTGAGTGATCCTACTGTATCCATTTATATAGTGTACACTTTAGGGTATATATCAGTGATGGCGAACCTTGGCACCCCAGATGTTTTCGAACTACATTTCCCATGATGCTCATGCACTCTGCAGTGCAGTTGAGCATCACTGGAAATGTAGTTCCAAAACATCTGGGGTGCCAAGGTTCGCCATCACTGCTATATATATATTTTCGTATATCTAGTATATTATATATACATAGATTCAAAATTGTCATATTTTAATATTCTATACTTATATTGGTATGCTGTATCATAGTTTTGTTGCTATATTGCACTGTGTTTGTACTGTGTGTCGTGGTTCAACGTGACAGGATTAGCACACACCAGTTGGTACACTGGTTTTGAGGCAATCACTTCTTGTCACTGGCTTTGCCTCCCTGCCTCTTTTTCCCTCCTCCTTCTGCTACAGTGACCCTTTTTGGGCTCCACCCTGGCCGTCCATGGTGGCACTGGAAGGGTTTAGTGTGGGTGGCTGCACAAACGGCTTCTGTCCCTTTCCTCCGTTTAGCCCCACCTTCTTTGCCGATTGGTTAGCTTTGCTGAGGGCAGCTCTTCCTGTTCGCCATCCGTATTTCCATTGTGCCTTCTTATTCTTTGCAAGGTGAACTCAGCTCTCCTTACTATGTATGAACTGACCTTTGTCATGAATAGATTTTACTTTTTCCTCTCCCTTCCCTCCGTTTATTTTCAATTATCACCCATTTACCACTCAACCTCACCAACATCAATTACCTTTGTTTTTATTCGATCCATATTCTTTAGTATACTCGATTTTCTTTGCATCTTTTTTCATAGTGGACAGTCATGTGTTGGATGTACACTTTCAACTTGCAAATTGAATTATTGACGCCCCTGCACTAGACATGTGCAATTCGTTTCGTTTTTTTTTCGTTTTTCGTTTTTTTTTTTTTCGTTATTTTCGTTCATTCGTTTTCGTACGAATGAACGAATCATTCGAATCGTACGAATACGAATAACGAATTGTAACGAATCGTTCGAATCGTACGAATCTGAATAACGAATCATTCGAATCCGAAAAACAACGAAAATCCGAAAAAAACTAATTAGAAACAACCACTTTTTTTTTATTAACTTTTTTTTTAGTATTCGTAACTTTTTTTTTTTTTTTTTTTTTCGATTTGTAATTTTCCGTGTCTCTATTGAACAAAAAAATTCGTACATTCGTAACTTTTTTTTTCGATTCGTAACTTTTTTTTTTCGATTCGTAACTTTTTTTTTCGATTCGTAACTTTTTTTTTTTTTTTTTTTTCGATTCGTAATTTTCCGTGTCTCCATTGAACCAAAAAAATTCGTACATTCATAACTTTTTTTTCGATTCGTAACTTTTTTTTTTTTCGATTCGTAACTTTTTTTTTTTTTTTTTTCGATTTGTAACTATTGAACAAAAAAATTTGTATATTCGTAACTTTTTTTTCGATTCATAACTTTTTTTTTTTCGATTCGTAACTTTTTTTTTTCGATTCGTAAATTATTAAAATGTAATAATAGCATACACATTACATCATACCTTCTTTTAAGTTATAAGTAGAGTTTATGTATGTGTATTTTGTTATGTTTATTACTTGACCACTGATTCTTGTTTATGTATCTATTACCACTAGAGCTATTGTTTACACTGGTGACCATACAATACCCTGAGGAAGCCAATGTTGGTGAAACATGTAGGGACATGATATGCATCAATGACCATCTCATAGAAATTGGATGGCCAGGCAGTATCAGTTAAATACTCTGCTGTTTCCTTTATGTACCTTATCTCTTTGTAATGTACTATTGTAATAAAATGTATACTTTTTAAGAAATATCTGTACCTGTTTCTATGTGGGACCATTATAATCCATAACTGTGAGGGCATTTCTCTTTGTGTGTATGTACTGTATATGTAGTTTCAGTGAACCTCTTTAATAAATATTGCAAATATACAGAAATTCTTCTTTTTTTCTTGCTTTAAGATAACAATGCACATACAGCTTTACTGGTTTTAATATGGTATATGGTATTTATGATATATATTTATGATATATTTTTACATTTTATATTGGGCCTTAAAGAGGAAGTAAAGTCTTTCCCTTTAATTGTACCTACAGGTAAGCCTATAATAAGGGGTTACCTGTAGGTACTGCAAATATCTCCTAAACTTGCACCGTTTAGGAGATATTTACTATATACGCTGCCATTGACTTCATCGGCGCATGTGCCCTGAAGTAACTCTGGGAAAGATGTAGGCCGTGTGAGCGGAGTGTGGGCAGCACTGGAGGGCATAGTTCTAAGGTAAGTATTTCATAATGAGCTAGTATGCGATGCATGCCTTTGTCTTGCAGGTTTTTTTTTTTTTTTTCGGGAGGTTTACAACCTCTGTAAGGCTGAACCCTGAACATAAATATTTGATATTCCTCAATAGCCACAAAGGATATAAACAACTTTATATAAACAAAATGCCTTTGCAAACCCAGTTATTAACTTTTAAAAATAGCAGTGAAATCGACATCGTGTGCTGCAAAAAGATGTGTGCACAGAGTAGAGCTGTGGGTGGGACCAGCAGCTCCATACAAAAGTAGAAAAGTACCGGAGGGGTCGAGACCAGACCAGTCACCCTGAGGAGAGAGAGCAGCAGTGACCAGTCTTTATTACAGGAAGCTGCTACACAGAGGTAAAGTTTCACACTGGATTACTGCACAGATCTGGAAGAAATGCACAAAGCACACCAAGATTGAAGTAAGAATACACATGCCTCTTGTATTTAGACAATGTTTGCTTATACCAGAGTTAAGCTTTAATAACTTGATGTAATGCTGGGTCTTACATTCTTGAATGCGACACATGTTCTCGGATAATGCAGCTTGAGACTTCAGAGTGCTATTAAATATTTGATTTCTATCTGCAAAAGACTTTGCCAGTCATCCAATGTTATTTAGAGAAGACAGCAAGTCAGCCTCTTAAAAGCTGCAAGATCCCTATTATCACAACAAAAGCTTTTTGACAATCTCGTCTTAAAATGACTAAAACATGCAAAGCACAAATTGCCCCTAATGATTTTATGGTTAACATGTAGCTGTGAAACATTGTAGAATAGCAAGAAAAGGGTGAAGGAAAAAAGTAAGCGACAAAGGCTTTTTCATCGCAATACACAGAATGACATCTTTATGTTCCATTTTAAGGAGTGCAATGTTTTTACTGACTTAATACATTTTTCAAAACATCAAATGCCACATTACCTTTCTGATCTGTTCTTTTTACTAATAAAGCAGTCATGGGTTCAAACATTGCAGTGCATCTAGATGTTGCCCTTCTCTCCATACTTCCAGGTTCTATCTCAGTGGTCAAGAAGGTTCTTTTACTTCCACCATTTTTCTTGTAGCTACCAGATCTATTGTTCCAAGACATTGGAAAACCACCAATGAAATGGGCATCAGCGTTAACTCACCTCCAGGACATGGAATAATTAACCACATGACTTTATTATCCTACCTGTATCAAGACCTGGAGCACCTGGATTGCTTATATGGTATCTTCACAGTTCAAAAGGACTTTAATGTAAAAGCAGCAATCCTTGGTATGTTGTAGAGCAGGGATATGCAATTAGTGGACCTCCAGCTGTTGCAGAACTACAAGTCCCATGAGGCATAGCAAGACTGACAGCCACAAGCATGACACCCAGAGGCAGAGGCATGATGGTACTTGTAGTTTTGCAACAGCTGGAAGTCCGCTAATTGCATATCCCTGTTGTAGAGGGTCTATTTTCTCTCCTTCTGAGTGCCTGGTCCTATTCCTGCCCAATCACCCCCTTTATGACTTCTTCCCTTTTTAGTACCTCACCTTACCCCTTCATGCTCTATACCTTTCCTGCAGCCCATTGGCTAATGGAATAGCAACCTTGTGTTACCCTCTCTTAGTTGTGTCCTCGTCTACCATATGTCACATTTAGTGCTGACTTGGAAACGACAGCCTCCCATGGGATGGTTCCTTCTTGATAGTGTTTTCACAGGATGTACATGCACACTTGTGTTATAGGATATTGTTTATTTATCCAAACCGCTGTGATGCTGGTTGTTCCCGCTGGATGTGATGGCTGTGTTTATCATTTCTATATAAAAACTGTTGACTAAAACTTTATTCTTTAGAATAAAGCTACATTACAGTGTTTTTACAATTCCCTTGTACTAATGTTTGGGAAATGTTTTGACCTTAGGGTCCTTTCACACAAGGAATTCTTATCAGATCTGCCTACACAAGCCCCATGCTAGTCTATGAGCAGGCAAATGTAAACATATGTAGATAACATCCCATTACCTTTAAGTCTGTCTAGGTCTGAAAAAAAAAATAAAAAAAAGCCTGCGCCCTTATCCATATTTTTAGACATAAATTTGATGGATCGTTTAAATCGGCCTGACAATAGAGACCTAAAAGTTTAGTTAAGCTCTGACAGGAATAAACTGAACAGACACAAACGTCACAAAACTGACATCAGTACTGTGTCTACCAAAAGGAAGGTAAGAACCCTTTGCCGGAGAGCAATAAAGATACATTTTCCACATTGCTGCAGATCTATACACTCTTTTAAAGATCTACACATTAAATTTTTAGGCCTTATTACACACTATAATTACATTTACATTTATTACATTTTTTGAGTTATGCCATTCGTTTTTATCTAATACAGGTAATCAAATAAAATGATTTAACTTATATTGAGAAATATTATACTTGTGAGATAGAATGTTACACAAGTAGCAATTTTATGAAGGTGCAGCTATTGAAAATAAACAGGTGTTACATAAAATATACCTTTGTACAGTATATTGATAGAGACAACAAAGAGTGATATCAAGTTATAAAAATGTATGAATGGAAAATGACCTGACAGGAGATGTCATACGAGGGAAAGGAAAGACCTTAAAAGTCTACTAAACCCTTCACCTTGGATGGAGCTGGAGCACATTAACCTGGGAGATGTGTTTCTGGAATTTCCACAAACAGACTCAATACTTTCCTTAGAAGTTGAATAAGAATACATATCCTACTTAGCCCTGGATCTGAGTCTCGTAATTAAAGTCAGAGTCTTGGATATGATTTGAGGATTTCCCTTGTACAAACAGTGCAATAAACATATTGCCACAGAAACCCCAAATACATGCTGGCACATTTAGGCAGTCATTCATTTAGAGGATAAAATATTCCAGAGGGCTTTCTAAGTTCTTTATAAAAGCTATCTCTAAGCTGCTTTACATGATTATAAGAAATTCCTATCCTGATGATCCATATAAAGGGTAAAATGATCTAACTGTAGCTTGAAAGCTAAACTTAGCAATAGCATGTGCCATTTGATATTCAACATATCAAACTATTGTTGGTTTTTAAGCTTTTTAGTGTACATCAAAGTACAGACCTCAAAGTATACAAAGAAATGCACAGAGAGATTACTGAGTGAAACGTGTATCTTAAAGTAAGCCTTTCACAAATATGAGCACATTGAAACTGAGAATATGATGGAAAATGCATAAGCAGAGGTTAACTTCTGTAAAAACATATATCTGAACAACTGGTGATGTTAACTTTGATTCTCAGTAAAAAATAATGTTTGGTTCTTTTTCATATAATCTCCCATACCTTCCTAATTGTCCGTTGATGTAGTAAGCAACCTTAAGGACTAAGACAGATGTGTTGCAATGATGGAGCCACCCTGGATGTTTAAAGATAAATGTAAGAGTTGTCTGTGTGTGAAGGTTCTCACTTTTCCAAGTCATGGTATACCTTGTAACTAGTAGTACTTGGTCACATTCAGCTGGACTTGTTCTGTGATGTTGAAGACATTTATACCACTTCTTCAGTTCCAATGAGTGTCAAGATGATACCCCAGCATTTATATGCACACCTTAAAGGGGTTTGCAAACCCCGTTCATAAAATCTGACCTAAGCACGTACAGTACCTCACATTTTTGTAAATATTTTATTATATTTTTTTATGTGACAACATTGAAGAAATTACACTTTGCTACAATGTAAAGTAGTGAGTGTACAGATTGTATAACAGTGTAAAATTGCTGTCCCCTCAAAATAACTCAACACACAGCCATTAATATTTACCGTGACCTGCTACTAACACCCAGAAAAATGAATCGCTAACATCAGGAGCTCTGGTGAACACCAGTTAGTACTTACACTCTGCACCTCAGGTGAGTCCGCATCATCCACCAGTGTGAATGCCTGTGTACCTATCCTGCTGGTCGTGGTAGTCCCGCT
This sequence comes from Lithobates sylvaticus, assembly GCA_028564925.1. Lineage (NCBI taxonomy): Eukaryota > Metazoa > Chordata > Amphibia > Anura > Ranidae > Lithobates > Lithobates sylvaticus. The sequence continues at coordinate 149,632,579 of CM053035.1, read as the reverse complement.
ACTGCAATAGCAACTGGTCCTCGAGCCTGACCCCTGATCATGACACCTCTCTCATGCTAAAAATACAGGTTTTATAGCTTGCAACTTATTAAAAAGTCAGCTGCAAGGGGGGCCTAATTTAGGGATTACAGAGGTTTCAGATGCAGGGACATCCAGCTTGAAAGCATTATGTTTACATCCTCTCTTTCTACAGAAGCTGCTCCCAATCATCAGCAGAGGGAGTCCAAGAGAAGACAAAAGACGGTACAACTTATTAAAAGGAATGCATGCTGAAAATGCACTTATTCTTTAAGAGTGTTTTCACAATTTTCACAATATCACAAGCATTCCTGACAATTGCGCCCCGCAGCAGATTGACCCACCCATGACAATTTTACTGATAGCAACAATAGTGGACCATGCCTGCACAAACTTTCATCAAGGCTGCTTGCAGTCTCCATCAAGGTTACATGTGAAAGGGTGACAAAACACAAGCACAATTAAGACAGTTGTCACCCTTTACCAGGAAATATTTAAATGAGGACCATCATGGAAGGATCACTAGGCATCATTTTAGTGAAAGTTGATTTAAAAATATTTTTTTGTTAAAATGCACATGTTTGGCCTTAAGACTACTTAAAACCCCTAAAATATGTTAAAATGTTTGGGCCTGAATCAAGATCTAAACAAACACCCGGATGTTATAGCGGTTGGAAGTATGTTTACATGCTGGCTCTGCTGTCAAAATAATGGTTACAATGGTGGCAGCAAAGAGGGTTAAATTGATCAAAAAAATAAAAAAACTTTAGATTCCCCCAAACAGTAACACTACTAAACATACTGATGGGTATGGGTTTCGGATGAAGAAGGGATTAGGAACTCCTGTCAGGTTTCTATTGCTGTCTATGTCCCAACTAGGAAGATCTACTAGGAAAGATAAACTACCACAACAAATTGGACTGAAAGTGATGGGAGAATCCCAAATTTTGAGTAATCACCAGAACAGGAATAGAGATGAAATCTTCCAATAGGACCACTTGTACTAGTGACCACTTTCCTAGGGGGCATTTCGTGTTCAGGAGAACAATTGACGGGAAATGTTGTGAATGGGAAGAGGTTTTAACCACTTCCTACTCTATCCAAAATGGAACAAATAGATGTTTTGGCTTTCTTTATACTTTAATTATCTGGAAGTCTATCATTTATTTAAAAAAGTTTTGAAGAATGAAAGTTGGTTGGATAAACAATTAAGTCTAATTAGCTAATTAGAAGCATCATTTCACATTGTGTCAGAGAGAGACAGTTGAAAAACATCTTCTTGACCAATTATAAATATGTTTTAATTAGAAATCAACCAAACAATTCCAGAATATTTATTTTTTAACCTACTGCAGATCATCAGTAGATACTGAACTACATACGGGTATTTGAGAACTCTAAAGCCGAATGACACATGGGCTGAAGGACGGGAGACATCGGCTGGTTCAATAAAAAATGACCGACATTCAGCCCGCGTGTATGTCAGCCGATCCAACAGAATTTTGCCCGACTCCCGCAATTGGCTGAGAGCGCTGACCGGAGCCTTCTGGAGGGGGGCCGCCCCCCTGTCAGGACACAACAGCTCAGCAGGGGTGATCGGTGTACTAACATTGGATCGTTAGTACAGTGGCTCCAACTTTAACTTAAAAAAAACGATTAGTGTGTACCAGGCTTAATACGCTTGGTTCAGTCTTTGTTGTGAAAAGTCTTAGCATTAATTTATTGTTTCTTTTGTGTACAACATCTAAGGGTAAGCCATGTTTATAGGCATAACCACCAAACATTTAACTAGTCATAGCTAAACTATTCAGTATGATTGGGAATGTTAAAGTATCTGTAACCCTAGGGTTGTTAGACACAAAATGGCAATGCTTACCCATTGGCTAGCATGCCAGTTTAGTTTATTTCTGAGTGATCGTGTGACCACTCTGTCTGCTCTTCTCCCCCTAGCTCTGAGAGCGGAGTCTCAAAACGCTGACAGTCTTTAGCTAGTGGTGGGCTGAAAAATGCGTCTGCCTCCCTGACTACTGATACTGCAGAAGCACAGCTTGACAATGAGAAACCAGCTTGTACCTAGTAAAGCTGCTAACAGTATTACTGGTTCTTTGCGAAATAAGGAGAAAGAATAGAGAAAGCACAGTGGCTTAGGGGTTAATACCTATGCCTTGCAGCATTGGGGTCCTGGCTGTGCTACAATCTGCATGGCGTTTGCATGTTCTCCTTGTGCAAGCATGGGTTTCATGTTGGTACCCTGGTTTCCTCCCACATATCAAGGACATGTAACTTGAATTTAGCCTCTGTCTAATTTGTCCCTAGTATGTGTGTGAGTCCAAAAGTCCCAACTGCAGCCTTCTATGGCAGACCCTGGTAACACTCTGATCCTCTTCTTTTTCCACTATCCTGATAAGACAGAGCCGTTGGAATGACTCTGCACATGCACATTTTAGTGTGTATTGCTAGAGAGTTCCTTTTTTTTTTTCTTGGTAGGGTGCATGTGTTCAGCACAGAACCAGTTGGCACCGTCCAGACAAAGGGTCAGGAGTCCTACAGCCTCATTGGACAGTCAGAGTAGAATGAAATCTCCTCCTACAAGCTTTAACCAAACAGTAATAGAAGTCACAAGACTGCTATATACTGCTGATGAGAAATGGTATTTAGCGGTTTATATTTACTAAAATAATTGCATTTCCATGTTCTGTGTACTGTGGGAGACCAGATATAGTAAATGCACGGTCCTAGGTTTAGTAACACTTTAACTCTCTCTAAAGCTGGCCATACATTATGCAAATTGTGCTGCATGGGTGGCCCTGTCACCATCCTATCACCCAATATCCTTCAACTAAAAAATCAAAGGAACCAGATAAAAAATGTGTTGGCTGAACAGTGGCTGCATCCAATGATAGCAACTACTGCCAGTTGTCACAATACAATAGCGCAGCATGGAGATGAACCCCACTGCTCTGTATAGCGTGGATGGAGGAATCAGCCAGCAGGCTTAATCAAAATAATTTTAACTTGACGGCCTAATGGAGCTTTGGATAGCTGTAAAAACCCCTGACAGGGATTCTTTTGACTTCTCATTTCGTCCAAAACGAGAAAAAAACTTTCTTGGCTTGGCGTACACTTTAAAGTTGATGGCAACCCCAACTTATTGACAGTTAGTTTGTTAAAGCATATCATACATTTCCTATTTTATTTGCAATTCCCCCCTTAATAAAATAGCTTTTTCGTGCTTTTTATATTGTTTATTAATTTTGCAGTGCACTGAAATACGAAAACAAAGAAAAAATAGGAACTTCATTGGGGACTTCATTAAAAATTCAATGAGTTACTAAAATGCTTCAAACTTCCTGCATGACCATACAGGCGGTATAATAACATAACTGCTACATATTCATCTACAGAGCAGACAGAGCCGGAGGAAAGCCATCTCTTTCTGTGAGGTCAGAGGTGAAGTCTGCCTTGTGCAAGGACACTGTTCACAATGGATGAGCCCTTGGCACAAATATGTCTAATACAATGAATTTATAGATAATTGTATGAACTCTAAACAGCATCTTTCATTTCTAATAAACAGAGCAGGAAATGGATGCAACTGCCTCGAATTAATAAGACAACAATCAACAACATTTAAAGGGCGTCAGGAACGGTCAACCAGAAATGGTCAATCTTTGTTCTGGTGGCTCTCATCTAATGAGGAGACCTGACATGTAATTGGTTATTTCAGGCAACCGCACACAAAATACTGTTTTCACCTAATTTATTAAGCACTGACAAAAATTCTGATGCATAGGAAGTTTCCTTACATAAAAGCACTATTAGCGTCCATGTAATATACTGAAATTAGATGGTTTCTGGGAACTGGAAAGTGTGGGTAGAAGTGTAATCATGATGCCACAGAACACAGTACTGATTTGGTCTCTACCCTCTAATTATTTGTCAAGTGTGATTTTCTAACTTTTAAACTTCATCATGATGATTCTTTTCTCTGATGCAGACAGTGTATGACGTGGACATACCTGCTGTAAAATGATTGTCCTCTTGTCTCTTGGACAAAGGGAACAATTTTTAATCAGCTGCAGAAATTTTCAAGCATACTTGAAAGTTTGTAGCTCACGACTGGCCTTTTCTCTATGCTGCCTAATTTTTTTGAGTCAATTTAGCCATGCGGCAGGTTCTCTTGAATAACCAAGTAGAGGTGGAAGTGAGGCACTAGACACAAATCTTTCACTGGCTGGTGAGAGATCATTGTTTAAGCTGAATAACCTAGGTTCAGCAGGTCTCCAAAAAATGGAGTCCACTCCCCTCGGAGATATGAGTCACCCGGCATAAGAAGTCTATATATAGCTGAGTCAGAAGAAGGAGAGCCAAATATATGTGTTGAAAAAATGTAATTGATCAATCCTACAAATGGCCAAAAAAACATCAAATCAAAGGGAAAGGGTTTGGCTTTTGAAATACCAATCCTTCCACCTGCTGATGCTCACCTTGGAAGTTCTCCCCCACCTCCATCAGAGCCCTTGGGAAAGCCAATTCTTTCAGGTAGGAAGGAGCTTTAGATCTTCTTCCAGTTCAGTGCTTTAGCCTGCTTGACCACTCACAAGACCTAAGCAGTGCCCCATAAGAAAGGGAATAAGGCCATAAACCCTGTTTAAGCACTAATACCATGCAACATGAGCTTACACAGGGTATGAACTCCTGGTTTTAATTGAGGAACGGAACGTTAGGAGAGCACAAAGAAGGTAAGAATATGTGGGTGGGTAGCTGGGGAAGGGGGGGTGGTTGGTCGGGGGTTTGGTCATTCCAGTGAACCTTTTACCTTTGACAGAGTCTTTAAAGCGGGAGTTCTGTCGTTTTTTTTTTTAAAGTCAGCAGCTACAAATACTGCAGCTGCTGACTTTTAAAATATGGACACTTACCCATTCAGCGTGCCCGCGATGTCAGCACCCGAAGCTTGGCTCTCGGGTGCTGCCGCCACCATCTTCGGTATGGGAATCAGGAAGTGAAGCCTTGCGGCTTCACTTCCCGGTTCCCTACTGCGCATGCACGAGTTGCACTGCGCAATAAGGACGGTCCCTGCTGTCTCTGGGACCTGTGTGTTTCCCAGCAGATAGCGGGGGCCCCCGCAGGAAGTGGCGTAATAGCTGCAGAATCTGCGGCTATATATGCCCAGAAGTGGGTGCAGATACCTGTATTATACAAGTATCTGCACCCCCCTGAAAGGTGCCAATTGTGAGGGTGGATCTCCGCTTTAAGGTTAGAGACAGATGCTGGTGGCCCAGTGGTGGATAAAAACACTACCCAGCTTCTTGTATTTTTTAGGGACTGGTAGTTAGATCTCCATGAAGTGCTGGATTTGCACTTTCTCTTCTCCATCACAGGGTCTCATTTCTCTTGTGGCAGCAAAGTAAATCTTAAAGCAGAGTTCCACCCTAAAAAAACATTTTTACATATTTACAGTCCAGTACATTACTTACTATTAATAAACATTTGGGGGGAATTTTTTTTTTTAACTCACCAGAAACGCCCTGTTGCTATGTATTGGCTCCTAATCTGCCACTTCCGGGTCAGCGGAGCTCCACATCACTTCCTCCCTCGCCTGTGCTCCTGGGAAATGTGAGTCACCATTTCCCACGAGTCAGTGGGCAGTACTGTGAGCAAAAATCACGTTATTTCCTGACAGGAAATTACGCGATTTAAGGCAGATCACATCTGTGTTGCCATAACAATGGGGTGGGACCTTTCTCCGTCGCCGACCGTTGTTACGTCAACTTTCCAAACAATCAACGCATCGTGCATGCGCGAGAACGAGAGGTGCAAATCCAGGAAGCGGTTGCGATTTTCTTAATTGTAAGTATAAAAAATATATAAAATTCAGATCCAATAGCAAACAAATATAAACTTTATTTTGGTTATTAATGCATTATGATTGGATGCCAGAACAAAAAATTATGTGGCCGGAACTCCGCTTTAAGCATGCTGTTGTAACCCTGCACTAGGTTGGTACTTTACAAAAGGTCGTCAAGAAAGGACACCACACCATAGTTCATATTTGTTAGTAAACTGTTATGCAAGAAAGTACATTAAGACATTGCGTTTTTGCAGTTTCACATCCAGAATAGAAGGTAAAGTAACAATAGATGCAAATGCAGCCTATATGTCTTCACTTGTTATGTAATGAGACCCGGCAAAGTTTGCCTTCCTTAACCACTTCAGCCCCGGACCAATTTGCAGCCAAAGGACCAGGCCCCTTTTTGCGATTCGGCACTGTGTCGCTTTAACTGACAATTGCGCGGTCGTGCGACGTGGCTCCCAAACAAAATTTGCGTCCTTTTTTTCCCACAAATAGAGCTTTCTTTTGGTGGTATTTGATCGCCCCTGCGGTTTTTATTTTTTGCGCTATAAACAAAAATAGAGCGACAATTTTGAAAAAAATTCAATATTTTTTACTTTTTGCTATAATAAAGATCCCCAAAAAATATATAAAAAAATATATTTTTTTCCTCAGTTTAGGCCAATACGTATTCTTCTACATATTTTTGGTAAAAAAAATCGTAATTTGCGATTATTGATTGGTTTGCGCAAAAGTTATAGCATTTACAAAATAGGGGATAGTTTTATAGCATTTTTATTATATTTTTTTTTTTTTACTAGTAATGGAGGAAGTAGAAGCAGCAGAATACTGAGCTTTCCAGTGAAAGATTGTGTGGGGAGTGTCAGGATGAGTCTGATCATTGGAGTAGAGCACACTGAGTTCCCAGTATAGCTAGAGAACTGCCCACGTTGTGCTCTCCTGCTTAGTTTGGTCAGTTTTTCTGGAAAGCAGTGCAACTGTAAGGAAGACCAGGGATTTCACACAAAGTCAATACAAAGCAATACAAAGTGAACAAGATACTTACACATACAAATGCATGGTACAGCAGGCACATATCAGGAATATGAAATGTTGGGTTTACAGATTCTTTAAGCTTCGAGAATAACCAGTCTCCCAAAAAAGGTAATCCTTTATAAATATTGTATCTTTTTTTGTGCTAGATTGCTCAGTACCTTGCCGCTCAGAATCTTCTGGTCTCCCAACCGTTCCCAAGTAAAGGGGGAGACTTCCTTCAGGACTTGTCTATCTCTGACGAAAACAAAGCTATGTCCCTGACTGGACTTTTCTGAAATAACGCAGTAAAAGCTAGATATAGATATTTATGTCATCATGCATCTCATGATGGATGCCAAAACCTCACAGAGTCTCTGTCAATATGTAACACAGCCTTCCCCAAGATGCCACCCAGAGCCCATGACAGAGGACACATTAGTCTAATGCTGGCCTTGCCCTAATGCTTGAGGTAAAACAGAGGTCATGTTACCATTTTGTTTATGCTGGAAGAAAAGGCAAAATTACTTAGGGAACATAGGATCCCTATATCATTTCCCAGTGCAGGTAACCCGTCACCCCCCCCCCCCCCTCAGGTACTATCATATGCCATCGCCCATTCCTCCAGCCTACAATCTTTCTGATTTAAAAACAAACCTGCAAGAGTGTGACCCCCATAATTGACAGGTAGGGTTGAGAATTCACATGCTGCAAACTTTACCTCAGAGTCCACAATGTCTGGTGAGTTATTTGACACATCAGCACCAATACTGAAATATCGGTTTTGACTGGAAAGACCCTTCAATTCACAATTCCCATTCTTAAAAGGAAACATAGATCTGCTTCCATTTTGACAGGCCACACATACCTTCTGTATAACAAGCATTACCCCCTTTGGACCCACAAACCTTCCTGCTTCGGCTAATATTTGGATAGTTGAAAGCAATTTCTAATCTAATACAAATTTATGCAAGAAAGTTAACCTTCATGTTTGTTTTCTCAGTAAATCTAATGGTATAATAGATTCATGCATTTGCTGATGGGAATAAAATGTACTCAATATGTCAGGCTTGTACCGATAACATTTGACAGTCGTGAGACAATGAGAATGACATAATAAACCCATTGTAAAATTCAGCTATGCGCCCAAGAAGTCTTTAATATGGCAGGCTGGGTGTCTCTTGTGTCTATTCAATACAGTTTGTTTGGTTTACCATGATTTAACACAGATGCTACAATCAGATGTTCATTTGAAAAAGCAATTGCAAAATTAATTTTGTAGATAATATGGAAAAGCATTAATGATCTATAGACATGTCACAAAAATAGAGTGGAAATTCATTTCTCATAGAACATCAACCTTAAAATGAAAATGCAAAGATTTGCAACATTATTTATCCAACTTTGCTGCCTAAAGTGTAACTCCACTTTTGCTGAGAAAGACAATGTACATTGTAAAGGATTTCAGGAACTTGGTGGCAGATTCTTCATGTCTTTTCTTTTAAGAAAAGGCTGCTTTTTCCCCTATGTCCACTGATTCCTGAATGGGAGAATCTTGTTCATTATAATCACCAGATGCACTTTCAGTCTACTAATGAGAAAAGTTGCAGTGTTGGCATCCCTTTACAAGTAGATAACCCTTAGGGAGTATCTCACCAAAACGTAATTCCCTATTGCAGAGGATGCCTAAAATTTCACTTGCATCTTAGTGCAGATTCTGTACACCAACGATGTGCAGAAAGCCTATAGGTTGACATATTGCATTGAATATTTTGACAATTTTAGAAAATTACAGCGTCATCTGATTGACTTCCTAAAGTTCGACTTCAATCGAAAATTAGTTCCTGTTAATGTAACAGTTATGCTATAAGGCCCCCCCCCCCCAAAAAAAAAATTCACTTTATGACCCTTTTACTGGCTAAATGCTTTTATAAAGATAGAACTTCATTGACACTTCATTGACATTTCAGACATCTTAGCTTTGTCAGCTTCAGGACCTACCATACCTGCAATGGTTTGTCCCATGTTTTCCAGAACAGAAGCAGGTTAAATCTGCAATGAGCTTTGTTAAAATGCTTGCAATGTATTTCAGTGACCTGGAAGGTCCCTTTATTCCACAAAATTGTTTTTCCAGTTTAACAACACAATGTAAAATGTAGAGTGTAGCAAATATAGAGTAACCCAAGTAGAGTCCATGATTTAGCAGCTTTAAAAGAACAGATTGTTTATTACACACCAACAGTGGTGTATTTTGTTTTTTTTTCTGCCCTAGGCAAGACTAAAATCAGGCACCCCCCCCCCCATCTAAATTTGTCCTACCCCACCCATGGTATACCATTCTTGTCTTCGTCCAAGTGCCATATATATAATTACTGCTCGTGATCTGACGTTCATGGTGATACCTCACATGCGTGGGATGATCACTGTTTGCGTGCAAGCGTTCTCTTTTATGTGCGAGCATGGGAGGATGGGAGCAATTTTACATTTTTTTAATTATTAATTTGTTTTATATTTTTTTATTTTTACATTGTTGCTTTAATTTATTTTTTTATTATCTCATTTATTGCTGTCACAAGGAATGTACACATCCTTGTGACAGCAATAGGCATGTGACAGGTAGTCTTAATGGAGAGATCTGGCATCTATAAGACCCCAAATCCCTCCTCTTAACCAAGCTGTGTGTTTTTGAATGCTTTACATTTTTAAAAACTGGCGCTGATTGTTTCAGAGTAAACTGGAAGTAATGTCATGTCATCGCTTCAGGTTTACTTTTATGAACAGCTGATCCTGACCTTGTTTGGCTGTCCAGCCAGCCAGCATATGCAGCGGTCGGTCGCTCAGGTCTCCCGGTAGGGCTGGAGAGCCAGAGAGAGAGAGAGCGGTGGAAGATGGTGGGAGGGGGACGTCCCCTCCCGCTGCTTGTAATAGCAATCAAGTGGCTAGTAAACTGCTTCAATTACTGTTACAAGAGAGCCGACCGCCGGCTCTAAAAAATGATACTGGGGTAATGCCTAGAGCTGCAGTCATCATCCCGGTACAACCACTGAAAGGACAGGAAGTGGTTAAAGAGCTGCCTCTGCCTTTCTTCCTGGGGGCAGCGTTGCCCCCTCTGAAAAATGCTGCCCAAGGCAAACGCCTTTTTTGCCTTGCGATAGATACTCCCTGCACACCAATACCCCTTTCACTAAAGTATTTGTAAATGTAATCATTCAAATCTCATTTGAGTGATCTGAAATCTGCTACGAAGGTCCTTGTTCAGACACTTCCTGTTATAGGGTAACAACGCTCTATCCCTGTGTTGTCACCAAGTCACAGCGCATTTGATGAAGACTATAAGTGACTGTTTCTACACACACTATGCAAGTAAACAGGCATAGTATACTCTTGTCACCATTAGGAAACCCAAGAAATGCCATACAGCCATCACTGGAGTACATGCAGACAGGAACTGGCTGCAAAGAGACTTCATGAGATCAGCAGCAGAGTGCTTTAGCAAAGTGCACGTTGTTCATTTAGGGTTTACATCTCCTTTAAATAGCTAAATGTTCTAAGGTATTTGTTTAAATTCTTTTGCTTTAGGCTGGCTTCACATCATTGCGAATTGGATGCAAGTTCACCGCATTCAATTCGCAATAGCAGGAGATTGTGGCCGGCTCTCTTCACATATTTCCACTGCAGCTCCGGTGCAAATTTGCACAGGAGCCCTGTGTGTCTTTTGGTCCATTTCAGGTCCAAATTCAGCCAAAAATTTGAGCTGAAATCGGACCCGAAACTGTGAACCAGGACGCATCAGACCCCTGCTGGGAGCGAATCCATATTTTAATACTGCATATACTGTAAAATCAACATTCTCCAGGGAAAGGGGAATATTAACATTACTGTTTCATTTAGAAATGTGAAATGAACCTAAGAAAAACCTAATTATTAGTCATAATGGAAAGAATAAACAAGTTTAAGCTATGCTAGGGTAGTCAACCACCAGGGCATTGATTTAATGGGGTCGAGGGTCAAATGTACAATTTCATGGTTACTGGAAGATATATGTCATTCTATTCAGGGAGTTTAAATGAACCGTCGAAAACAATTTACAGGGGTCAGGTCTTTTAACTTAAAATCACAAATATTTTACCTTCTTTTTTTATTCTAAGTGAAAGCTCTGACCTTAACACATGAACTCTACATGAAGTTTTTATTAACGCATTGTCAGGTAGAACATTGTTTCCTGGAAATCGTCTTCCCAGAGGATTCTGGTACAAAGGCCCATGGGCTACACCAGCCACATCCTATTGTTTGACAGCGCTGTCATCTGACAAAAAAATTGCAGGTCTGCACCGTACATACAAAGGAATCCAAACAAAGCGATAACTGAATCATTTACTTACTGGTTTGAAGAAGTGAAAGACTATTGAACTGGAAAAAATGAAATACTTAGATGTTGGGGTAAAGAATGAAGCAGGAATTGGTCAAAAGTTTTCAGAGATTTAATGCAGGGTGACTGTGACAGCAAGCTGAACCTTAGCTGAAAGAAATCACTTTTATCTTTTGACTGCTGCTGAGTGTTAAGGGAATTTAAGCACTATGGATATCTGATACCTGTAAGGCCCTTCAATGCTTGTCAGTTGTGCACTCCTTACCGCAACAGTCCATAAATATCTTAGCGCATTGCTATTCATTTTCAAAGGCACTAAGGCAATGCACCTCTATGATGCAGCATACCACAGAGCATGGTAACATACTACTGTGCGCTGTGATGAGCTGCATTGGAAAAATGGTACTGGTACAATTTTTTGTTCCTTTTGGTACATTGACAGCCCATTCAAATAACAGTTCTGCCCTAACACATGAATGTTAATGCACAACTTTAGGAGTGTTCATTGGACCAGACCAATGTGAATAGTCCTTCAATGTGACAGGATTTCTTGAAAGACAACCTTCCCTCACCTGCTATTACATATTTTTACTACACTTCCTCATCGGAGCTCTTGGAAATACCCAGCTCTTCTGGGTATGAGAAAGCATGTGGCCTTCTCAACTTCCTTTTTTCCCTCCTATAATGCAGTGTTGGGTTCTGAGCAACTGTATGTACCTTCCCTCTATGTACCTTCGCTCTATGTACCTGCACTTAATACCTTCAGCAATTCCCCCCTACCCCCAGTTATAGAGTCTCTTTAAAAGAGGAAGCAACCAAAGCCCTACCTTTCCTGCAGGAGGATAATGCTTATGGACTATCAACACTCGGTACTCTTTCTGTCTTCTTCTGTAGACTGAGGTCCTTCTTCTTTTGCTTGGATGAGTTTGCACTTGATGCTTTGAAAGAGTAAAGCTGCTCATACAGCAGTAGATTTATGAATTAACTTTAGTACAAAGATTCTCACTAGTACATTTAACAACTTGACGAATGTCATTTGAAAGTATTTGAAAATGCCATTTGCTTTTAACATCCGATTTTGGAATGAATGTAATTTCTGGAATGCAAGCTACATTTACTAGTAGAAATGTGTTTGTTTGAGAAAAATTTCCCATTCTGCTCCTTTGAATTTTTTTCATCACTGTCTTGAAAAACTATTGTTGATTTGATCCACTAACCATTGGAAAATCAAACAAACGTTCCTAAAACAAAAGTTTTTAAACAAAATTATTCTAGTGCATGGCCAGCTTTAGAGCAGAGGAGTGACAGTGTTTAATTAATTATTGCAGGTATTGTTCTGTCTGTAGGACAGAGAGCTAAACCTTCCCGCTCCATAAACTTCAGATACCATATTTCTTTGATCTTAAATTTATTAGAACGAGTCAGATGAAACTACAAATTGATAAAACAAACATCAATCAGTATAATATTGCATATAATAAAGAAACAATGCGAGAATGAGATAACAAGAACTCACTTTTTAAGCTCGCTGAGGGGTAATGGCGAGAGATGGAGAGAGATGGAGAAACACATGCCTTACAGCCTTGCTGAAGATTCCTAAAATGGTGGCTGACTCACTTCCTCTAGAGAAGTCTCCCAGAATGCTTTAGTTCCTAACAACTTTATTAACACATTCTAAGAAATTACAATATGTAACAAATGCAAACAGCTAAAGCTATACCAGAAAGGGACAGTAGGTGGCGCCTATGCTCTGCATACAACTAGCTTGGTATACATCAAGGAAAAAACAACATATTATTTAATCACATAAACACAAGTGACTGAATAAGCCAGCTTTAGACAGAGCAGAGGAGTGACAGGGTTTCATTAATTATTTCAGGTATAGCTATGTGTTCAAAACTAGTAGATCTGGTGGGTGAGTAAGGGATCAGCATGGGGTACCACGTCCCAATCAATCAAAAAACACGAAAACCCCTCCTAAGGGGAAAATGTACCCCAAAGACAACACAAATATCATAAAAAAACATAAATTTATTAGAAAACAGTCCATACATAAAAAGCATCAATGAAAAGAAGCTTAGCTAAAACCAATAACCTAATGTTATTTTCTTCCATATATAATCCACGACCAGCTGAGACAGAAATAAGTTGCCTAGAAGAAATATGGTTATGCCGACCAAACACATATTCCGTGGGAAAAATCCCATTATATGTGTGATTTCTTATTATATTTGTGTTGTCTTTGGGGTAAAAATAAAGACCATTTTTCCCTTAGGACAGGTTTTCTTGTGTTTTGATAGCTATGTGTTCATCAATATCCAAGTTCCAATTTTTCTATTCCATTCAACAGCCTGGCCTACATGGCACTGTCTCAAAACAAGATAACACACCATGATCTTTTTCAAAGCTTCCACAGTTAGCGCTCAACCCCAGGACATCTTACATACCCAATGAGACACATTGACAGATAACGAAGCAACCAGTATGGTCCATGTCCTATTTTCTTACTTCAACATCAACCTACTTCTCTCATGAATATGGAAAGGTGCGGTCATTAAAGGGTTCCAAAGAATCCTATCTTCCCCCTTGTGATTCTATTACCAAATACCAAGCACAGAGCACAGCAAACCTAGTGTGACACATTCAAAAATGTCGCAAAATAGAAAACAAACATTCATAACAGACAGAAAGTCAAATATAAAAAATACATTTATTTCAAATGTATTCTTTGTAAGTCATTATTCTCATTGCCAATTTGTTTTTAAAAAAAATACATATTCTAGCATTCTTTCTCTAATCAAGGTGAGCAATGAAAGTCTGATACAAACAAGTCTCACACATATTAGCAAGTGAAGACTCCCAGAAATAGACCTAGTTATTTTCAGAGATATATCTAGACTTCATAGCCTATTCCTGTTCAGCCTTATTGAAATGGAAAAGTATGATAATGTAATGATATGTAAAACATGAACTAACACACCATTGTGGAAGAGACGTGTAATCAGTGTTATGCTGCGGGAAGCAAAGGAATTGATGAAAAACAGATGAAAGCCAACTTTGTAGAAAACAAACGTAAAATATAATGGAAGTCAGGATAAAAAAAAAAGAATAAACAAAAATGTGAACATATCTTAAAGTGGTATTGACATACATTGTGGAGGCAGTTGTTTTGGGGAGGGAAGTAATATTTATAAGAAGCAAACTTAGACCTAGCCAGATTTGTAACATATTACATTGTGTACAGAATGCTAACCCTAACCAGCAGTAGGTGGGTATTCCAATGCAGAGAAGGCTAACCTTTATGTTCTGCCCCTCAAGTCTCCCTGTGCCCTAAAATTTGTGTGTATGGAATGAAAGGATCCAAGTACCATATCATAGTGATTGGTTCATGTGACGGAACGCTTGGCATCCCGCTTAGGTGCTTCTGGAAAACAGTGCATCCTGCCCTGCAAACCGTCCCACCAGACCAAGAGCTAATACCAGCCATTTTACCACAAGCAACGTACACAGACAAGATGTTGAGGTAGAAACAAAGAAATTACTGTTTATTGAACAGAAATAAAGGTTTGTATACACTTCTAAAGTAGGTCAGTCACCACATGAACAATAAAACCAAATATTTACCCAAAAGATCACACAATGGTTAGATAATGAGCTAAAGTTGACACAAGGCTAATCCCATCATAAGAACCTGCAAGAGTTAGCCAAATTAGCCAACAGACAGAAACAATATGTGACTCAATTAACAATAGGAATTCACACCTAGGAGGCACACAATGGGAGAGACATACTTAACAGAAAGACACGTAACACCTTAATAAACAGACTATAGCAGGAGACCCCAGTATCAGGTTGCATTGAGCTGATCATACTAACATCTGCTCTGAGTCCCACAGTCTAAAGCAGTCATTGCTGGTTTGGGCATAGAGACCGCAAATATGTATATGGGACCTCTAGTTCCCAGAGTCTGTCAGTTTTGGGGAAACATGAATTTAAATCCGAAGCAAGACCACTCCAAGGGTCCCCCCAGGCAAACACCTTCCAAAGAGTAGTGTTTCCTTAAAAGCCAGGGCACATAGTCAGTAATCAAGAGCCTACCCTGCAGTCCCCGCCAAAAGCCCCGTCCTGGTTGGGTCTATCACAGTCCAGATATAAAAATGTTGGCTTTCAACTCTTGATGAGACCCTCTTATTGTGACAAATAAAATTGTATATCCAGACAAATCCCTTTGGTTTGGCTGTTACAGTCCTACAATCATTGTATTTATTAGGCACCTCTTCCATGAGTCCAGTGGTCAACCTTCCTATTTTTCCTAGCCTTATTTTAAATTTAAAACTGTGTTTATCAATTTAAACCTAACTATATTAGAAAATAGAGATCCTAAAAAACTGAGAATCCCTCACACATATTCCCACCATAGTTGCTAAAGTTTCCAACAGATTGTGTTTTAGTCCTGCTGAAATCTCAAAATCAAAACATTAATGGGCCAACTTTAGACCTCAACAGACCTTTTCCAAACACTGTTCTTGAGACAAAATTGATGGTAAGGTGGAATATTTAACTACCATTTTACAACTCCTCAAATAATATCTAAAGTCAAAATGCAAAAACTTTATTTTTTTTTTCATTTCGAATAAAGAAGAATGGATAATGTCACAGATAGCAATTTTTTAAATGCTATATGTGTCCCATTGGAGCACATTCCCTTCACTCCGTGTCCAGCAGACACAAAAAGTGAGAGGAAATCTGTTCAAAGTGAGAGAGTTACCCTCTTTGACAGTTATCACTGGAGCCTTTAGAAGTATTATTCTCTACTTCTGATGACAACCCAATGGTTTTTCTCATTTTCAGTTCTGATGATAATGTTCAATAGGACAAGTAGAGTAGGTGAATCTCCATGGTAGAGACAGTGATAAAATGATGACAGAGGTTTTAGCCCTTTACCATTCTATCAAAAACAAAAAAAGGAAAGTTCATCTTTAGATAGATTTTACGATAACAGTGATGTTAGTTTTTAGGGTGCCCATACACCAGATTTATTCTATACCTGTAATATACTTATATTACAGTAATATATTAGATCAATCAATTAATATCCACCTATAACTAAAACATCACTTCAGGTCCTATGATTGCTTCTTTCCTTTTCCCATGAAAATGAAATACATTTTTAGAAGATACATGCCTTTTTAATGTTGCCATTCCTGTAAAATTCCATTTAATAGAGAATTTTTAGTTTCAAAAAGGCGACTGACTGTGTGTTTGCCTTTATTTTCTTAGGAAAAAATAGCAGCCATCTTCATTGAGGAACAGACAAGGCAAGCAAATGCCCAAGGCATTTCAAATAAAGCTGTACATGAAGCAAGCTGTAAAATGCAATGAAATTATAGCCACACAACAGAACTTGTTCATTTTCTAAGAAATATGATGGGGAGCCCCATAGAACTGCAATTTAATGAAAAACAGTATGGGCACAGCACACTAAAAAATTACACTGGGAAACATAGTAACACTGTAATTATACATTTTATTAGGAATAGATGTTTACATTTATGGTAAATCTGTTGTATTTTATAACCAAATTGGTGGGAAGGGGGGTGGTGAGCATCTACAAAACACTTATCTCCATGCCCCCAATTTTCTGATCTGCGGTTTCCAAGTTCTGTTTATGAGAAAGCTTCAATCAGCTGCATTCTGCTCCCTGTAGACAGAAAAACAGATGCAGCGGCCAAACCTTTACTACTCTTCAATTCAGAAGATCATAGGTTTGAAAAAAAAAAATTACATACTTTACAGTCACCTTCATCAATCTACCAATATGAAATTCTTTAATAATGAGTGCTAACTTCCTAAAAGATGGAGGGGTCAATCATTCCCCAGTTTAAATAAGTAGCCTCAAGATTTTACTGGTTGGGTCAAAAGTATATAATGATTGACTTTCTTTACTACATTTCACTAATGGGCACTCTCCCATTTTTCTTCTTTTGCTATTTATCAGGTGTAATAATTCTTAATAGGGGGGTTATGGCTCCAAAAAAAATCAGTTACATAAATAATGTATCCCTAAAAACATCTGAACTAACCTATCCCTAATGGTTAACCTGACCATAACACTTTCAGCAATATTTTTAAATATGTGAATGTGCCATTTAATAAACATTCACTACAGTTTATTCAAGCCCTCTAATTTAAAACACATTCACCAGGAAGATACACCTGTGCCGAATGTTAGGGGAACTTTGCATTTGCTGCTTTATAAAGTTCCTCTACCTAAATTTTAACATTTATTCTTACACCACAACTTAGCCCTTGTCATACAAACAAACCTTACATCTTAAAGTGGTAGTAAACTCTGTTACACCATTTATATCTACAGGTAAGCCTATAATAAGGCTTACCTGTAGGTACTGTGAATATCTCTTAAACTTGCACCGTTTAAGATATATTCAGAGTGCATGTAGCTGGTGACATCACCGGTGCATGCGCTCTGAAGGTCCGACTTAAAGTGCTGAATCTTCAGAGCCCTTGCCGTAAATGTCAGCTTCCACGAACATACACAGGAGTGATGTCATCGCACCCCCAGCCACTTATGTAACAGGAAGCTGCGAACCCGGGGACCAAGGGAAGATGTCAGCCCTCTCAGCGGTGAAAGCACAGTGCTGGAGGGCTTCCTACTGAGGTAAGTTTCTCATAATGTGCTAGTATGTAATGCATACTAGAACATTATGACATTGCCTTGCAGGGAATTTTTTTTACCAACTGCGGCTTATTACCTCTTTAAACTAAACTAAACCTCTTTAAACTAACACTAAATGTAGCCCTTACTTCAATCACAGTACTTACTTTTACACGTAACGTGAACCCTAAAAGTTGGAGTTGGACTCGAGGCATAGAGTTCACCTTCTGAGTCCACCCTCTTTAGTTTAAAAAATAAATCCTGAACTAAATGTCAAAAATACACTCCTAAATGTGTGATCATTCGATGTATAGGATATTTTTTCCACCTGATTCTTCAGAGAAGGGTCTGTTCTTTGACAAGTGGTGACATGGACATTTGGTATTGGTGATCTAACATCGGGGTCCTCATAGATTACAGTAGACTGCAGTGGGGTGATGACAGCAGGAAGAGGCGACCAGTTGACACCCATGCAAGTGATGCCAGTTTGGGACAGGGCAGAGTTGGGTGGGTAGAAAATGGATTTACAAGGTATTTATGCTGAATGGGTGAAAGGGGGGTGGAGCTTTGGCTGGAGATAGGATACCTAAAATGAAGATAGTATACCTAGAATGAAGATTCTTCCTAAATCTACCCAACCTCCTAATCCTTGACCCCCAACACCAACCCAAGTGTAACACCTCTAGTACCTCTGTAACCTCTAGTGTGCTAGAATGTAGATAGGTTTTTGTTAGTGTAGGTAAAAATTTGTTTTAGCTCAGGGCTAAGCCTGACACTTCCCCCTGGTCTGGAATTTGGTAGAAACCTCCAGATCTGGAGGGTGGGAGTAAGGAGGGGATGCCATGTATATTTATGAGGCCTGTATATTTATGCTGGTAATCCCCAGCATTGGGCCGGTAGAAAGCAGAGCTTACCTCATAAATAGACATGGGTAATGCCAGCAGGGGTAGTTGGGTGGAAGATGGAGATAGAGTGCTGAGGAGGCTGTCGGTGGCCTTTGAGGGTGCCTCTTAATCTGGAGGGGTGACCTAGGGCCTGGGGCTCGGGTGCTGGAAGATTCCTACCAAAACACACAGAGGAAGCCCTTCCTGGAGGCACGGAGCAAGGAGAGAGAACAGCAGGAGTAGGTCAACACATCTGGGCGATCTCCTGAGAGTCAGCCAGGTGGGCTGGTGAGTGTCAGTCTGGAGGACTGTGAGGAGAGGTTAGCCTGGAGGGCTAGTGAAAGGGGCAGCTGCAGCCAGGTGGGTTGACAGTGCCTGAAGAGGTGGTGCTGGGATCAGTAGCTACAGGAGTGATGTAAACTGGAACATGTAAACACTGAAATTCTGCTACACACCTAAGGGGCCTCGGGTTCCTGCTTGTAATGGGCTTCTGCTTCACCTGAATGAGTTACTGTCAGGCATTTACAGTGCTCCAGTTAGGTTCTGCAAGCAAGTGTATGCTGGAGTGAAATAGAGGAGCAGTATATAGAGACTGTATATAGGAAGAGTTGTCCCTGAAAATATTATTGAAGTCAAATGGGCATCCCATAACCTCCATAACCTCCTAACCCTCAATAAAACAAAAAGAAACAAAGTCACGGACTGTTCTCTAGAGTACCTGCGAAAATTCGGTGTGCCTGGCTGTGCAGGGTGGGGGATCTTAGTATATTTTCAGCTCCTAGGGGGGTGCGCTACACTAGTTTAAACCCTATCCTAACGCCTAACACTAGATAAGTAACTTTACTTTGTAATCATAAGGGCTATTTTTAACCTCTTGCCGACCATTTACGTCAGCAAGTTGGCTCATTCCTGTGAATCGATGTAAGGGTACATCGACTCATTTAATGGCCATAGCAGATGTGCGCCCACCCGCTGCACGTCGGGGGACCTGATGCGCGTGACCAGCAGGCCGCAATGTCAGCCAGCCACCCGCGATCGTGGGCACGAGAGCCAGAACGGGGATTTGTGTATGTAAACACACAAATCCCCGTTCTGACAGGGGAGAGAGACAGATCTGCTGCTCCTAGTAATTAGGAACAGCGATATGTCTCCTCCAGTCAGTCCCATCCCCCCACAGTTAGAAACACTCATGAGGGAACACATTTAACCCCTTGATCGCCCCCTAGTGTTAACCCCTTCCCTGCTAGTGACATTTATAAAGTAATCAGTGGCTATTTTTAGCTCTGATCGCTGTATAAATGTCAATGGTCCCAAAAAAAGTGTCAAAAGTGTCCGATCTGTCTGCCGCAATGTCGCAGTCCCGCTAAAAATCGCTGATCGCAGCCATTACTAGTAAAAAAAGAAAAATAATAAAAATGCCATAAATCTATCCCCTATTTTGTAGACACTATAACTTTTGTGCAAACCAATCAATATATGCTTATTGCGATTTTGTTTTACTGAAAATGATGTAGAAGAATATATATCGGCCTAAACTGATGAAGAAATTTTTTTTTTTTGGGGATATTTATTATAGCAAAAAGTTAAAAATATTGTTTTTTTTTTTTCAAAATTGTCGGTGCTTTTTTGCTTATAACACAAAAAAAAAAACCGCAGAGGTGATCAAATACCACCAAAAGAAAGCTCTATTTATGGGAAAAAAATGACATAATTTTTATTTGGGTACAGCGTCACACGACCGCGCAATTGTCAGTTAAAGCGACGCAGTATCGCTAAAAAAGGCCTGGTCATTAAGGGGGGAAATCTTCCATGGCTGAAGTGGTTAAAAAAGCCAAAGTACTTTTTTTTATGTATCTTTACTAAAGAGAGAACAGGGTCCCTTGTCACCTTGGGTTACGATAACACACTTTACTTAACATTGCAGCGGGACTATATTCTTCAGGCGACCTTCTCACCGGCACTTCATTTATTTTGAAACAGTTACTGTATTTTGAGAGGAAGTGACCTTTCCAATGCACTGCCATCATCTATTTGTAAGCATTTCCAGGCTGAGTCGGTGCAGCAGGGACTGATTTTAACTATACTGAACATTTCCATCAGACTGTGAACAGGCCTATATGAGTAATCTAACCGTGGATACAGTAATTACAGTTCCAATGCTTGTATCCTTTTGTGCATTTCGATATGTAGTTTACTACAGTGTATCATGACTATTATACTGTATGTATGTAAACTGAGACAGGAAACTGTATTATCTAAACCGTATCTACCCGCACATCTAAAAAAAAAAAAAAAAAAAAACTGCAAGGCAAAGGCATAATGCGCTAGTATGCACCGCATACTAGCTCATTATGAAATACTTACCTTAGATAGAAGCCCCCGTATCGAAGCCCCTGTATCACAGCCCAGTCCGAGCAAGGGAGCTGACATCTTGCCCTCAGCGTTTCTTCTGCATTCGCAGCTCCGCCGCTGAGTGGCCGGAACCGCGATGACGTCACTCCTGTGTATGCATGCTGAAGTTTTCTTCCCGGCAAGGTCCAACAGCGTCTGCCGGACCTTCAGCCGGGCATTCCATGTCTGACGTCAGCGGCTGCATGCAAAGGGAATATCTCCTAAACCGTACAGGTTTAGGAGATATTAATTTTACCTACAGGTAAGCCTTATTATAGGCTTACCTATAGGTAAAAATTAGGGTATACAACCACTTTAAGGTATTCAATTTAAAAACAAAGAGCACTTATTTCCTTTTATATTTTATATGATATTAATCACACCTAGTTTTCCTTTCATATGGATATGTAATGAGGTTCATTTTGCTTTTTACATATAGTATTTGAGATTACATATTATGGTAGCATTTTGGTGGTTGACACTTTCTAGGCCAACCAGTAAGATCTCACTAATCGTAGTCATTGTAAGGTAAAAGGTGAAAAGGGCCTGCTTACTCCATATTGCATTTCAATGCAGATGTTTACTTTTTGTTTTACAGCAACCTTACATTAAAGCCTATTACATATGATGAGATTATTGGACAAATGATCGTCGATTTTTTTATTTTTTTTCATGCTAGTCTCCATATTGAAAATCAATAGGTTACTAAAGTATGAAAATTCTCGTACGACAGAATAAAAATTCGGAAGTGATGTAATGTATTTGTATTGTATTTTCAAACTGTACTGATTAAACGAAAATTGTACAATCTGGTAACGTATGATGTTTGACCCGGACAAAAGCTGTGTACCTAGATCAGAATATCGTACAATTCAATCATGTGGGGTTGTAACCCTTGAGATTTTTCACCTTAATGCATTCTATGGTCTATTACTCAAGGGATGGTGTCTCAGACTTTGCTGCCCTCTCCCTGCTGCTAACCACCCCTTAATGTGCACACAACATTGATTAAAAATAAAATAAAATGTGGGTGCTAGGTATCCTTGAAATCTTCTAATACTGTGAAACTTCTCTATAAAATTCCAATCTTATATAAAACACCACAACATGTGCTTAAAGAGGAAGTAAACCCTCTTAAAAAAAAACGAACAAAAAAAAAAAACCTGCAAGACAAATAAAAAAAAACTGCAAGACAGAGGCATAACTAAGCATATGATATGGGTATTTAGTGAATCCAGTGACAAAAAACATAAGTTCTAATGCCGTGTACACACAATCGGATATTCTCGTCGGAAAAAGCTCTCATGGTTTTCCCGACAGAATTCGGACGGAATTCCGCTCAAACTGTCTTGCCTACACACGGTCACACCAAATTCCAAACGTCAAGAACGTGGTGACGTACAACACTACGATGAGCCAAGAAAAAATTAGGTTCAATGCTTCCGAGCATGCGTCGAATTGTTTCCGAGCATGCGTAGGAATTTTGCACGTCGGAATTGCTACAGACAATCGGAATTTCCGATAGAAATCTTTTCCGTCTGAAAAATTGAGAGCATGCTCTCAAATTTTTTCTGGTGGGAATTCGGCCAGCAAAATTGATAGGTGCTGTGGATCTTCTTGCTCCTCTACACCCCTGCACACACTATCACTCACCAGATACAAGGACCCAATTTTTGGTGGGTCAGCTTGTGCTCAGGTATAATCCTTGTTAGCTGGGCTGTCAGGTCTCCTCTCCTTTCCTCCTTGATTCAATATCAGTAAATTTCTCCAAAAAAAGGAATCAAACACTCCATAGCGTAACCCCGTTTTAATAATCAATAACTAGCAAACATAGTAAATAGGAATAAAACTCACATTTATGCGTGCCTTAGCCGGCACCCAGCGATATTAGCAATGGTTATTATGGCCACTGGGTGCCTTCTCCCACATGGGTATCGGCATGCTGTCCAATTGGCAAAACTTGCATCATCAGATGTGACGTACTAGACCACGTATCCTCGCTGGATTCACTAAATACCCATATCATATCCTTAGTTGTATGGATATTATCAATCTTAAGCACATTTTGTGGTGCTTTATATAAGATTGGAAATTTTTTATAGAGAGGAGTACCACAATATTAGAAGACTGCAAGGATATCTAGTGCCCACATTGTATTTTCTTTTTAATTGAAGCTGATACTTGACTGAAAAATAGCGCACTAGATATTACACTCTTAAAAAATGACATAAATAAAGCATTGTGTATGAGCTTGTTCATAAATATAGCGTGGGATATTAGCTTGTCTCTAAATAAGGCTTTTTATATGACCTTAGCGATCATAAATCCCAGGTAGAAAGTAATGAAATTCTGGCAAGGCACCTGAGGTCATTCATGAAGGATAAAAAGGGAACGGTGGCTATTTAGGGTTCTGTGCACTCAAACGTTAAAACTGAGAATATTTTGTTATTGTTTTTTAAGCTTTATACAGAGCCATGGTACGCAGTGCCTAAACTGACAGCTAAGATCTCAACGAATGTTATGGCACATGGCCTATGTGCAATATAATATAGCGTGCTTGTGTTAAATTGGTAGCACAGAGCTAATTATAGTAAATGCCCTGATTAACAATACTGTGACTGTGGGTGGGTAAACCCATTACATGATCAGTTAAACCGCTGACAAGAATCTGATCATTAGGCATGGATTTTATTTTAATCTTTTCCAGTGGGTGAGGTGAGAGATATGTGTCAAGGCTTCTTATATACAATATGGTTTGAGATAATGTTGCAGAATTTAGATAAGATTGCCACATTTTTACTATAGTAGAATGCTATGCAGTTTTGTAGCTGTGCAGTTGGATGCTATAAAATGTAAAGGGAATATGTGTACAGCTTTCGACGGGAGCTGTCACTCTTCAAACCCCACAACAACCCAATACTGGGGTAGTGAAGCCCCTGTTTAGTTTCACTGTAATGTATAATGTAACAGGTTTGTCTAAAGTGTATATAAGCCAAAATGTTCTGAATGGAATAGGGAAGTATTGGAACCCCTTCTAGGTTATTAGTGCAGTCTCTGGTCCTGGTGACCCTTATCTCTGGTACAGAAAATAATGGGAAATCAAACTGTTTGAGCTCAGGAACAGAAGCTGGGGGGATCTCAATAAAGAGAGTTCATCTTACTTCCTGCTGTGCCTCTGGGAAGGAAAATGAAGGGGGATCTCCCCAACAGGACATAATCCTTTACTAGTCTTTCCAAAACAAAAAAGTTTAGGCTTTACTTACACCTTCATTTTCCTCCCAACATGCTTATTTCTACATTTCATTTGTTCCATCAATTCTCAGTTCTAAAAATAGATATTAGAGTGAACCTATCACTTTTGAGCAAAGTGTACATGTCCCCTTGTGAGGCACAGGCACACTTTTTGCCCTGATACTGACACATGCCCCCAGCCCACAGCTGATCGGAAGGAAAAAATCTTAGAAGTTCAGATAAAGCTCAGTTTGGAGGATGCTGGAGCTCATCACTAGCTATATAACCTTGCTCTCCTGCTACCCTATGTAAGCTCCATGTTGATCTGTGTTGGACCTTTCACAGAGTTAATGACCTCCCTCCAGTATTCACATGGCAATGCACAGGCCTGGTGAATGTCTGTCCAAGCAATGAGTACTGCATAGTGGTAGGAGGAAGAGAAGGTCACATGCTCACTCCAATACCCAGAATTTCTGGACATTCTAAGGACACTGGCCGGTGAAATAAGTGGAAGCGATTGCAAATCGTTGCAGATCAGCAGAATGAAGAAATGTATGTCAAGGGAACCTGTCATTTTGTTTTGAATGGGAAACGTGGCAAGTGACTTAGCAAAATCGGATGAAAAAAAAAAATCTGTTTTAATGTTCATATCAAATATTCAGAACAATGTGCATTCTTGGGAGAACTTTTTTGATAGTGGCAACCCAGGAATAGACAGAGTTGTACTCTTTGCCCATTAATGGTCAATTTGGTCTTCTACAGTGTTTGTGCTAAAAAATTATTTAACCTTCACAATAAAAGGACATGGCATCCAATGGAAATGGAAAGGTTTTTGAAACTCAGATCAAGATAGAGGCTGAATAACGATTTCATAATTTCTTAGGCTGAAACACAGGCTGATACATTCCGAAGTAATAGAAAACACTCCCTGTACTTTAGATTTCATGGAGATGTAAACTGTAATCTAGATCAATGAACCTCATACCCCCCCTCCCCTTATTTTTTTTTTTTTTTTCCCTTATGTATGTATAGTTCATCGTTCTGGCCTAGGGCCCAGATAAGCCAACAAGTGTAAAGTATTAGGTATAAAGTATTGGGTCGCTTTTTTTGTTATGAACCGAGGCCTGGATCCGGCTAGAGAATAGCTGCCATTTCACTCGATGTTTCCCTTTATTGTTTTATTTTTCTTTTCTTGTTTTAAAAACTCTTGTATGTTCATGCTCAATATGCTGATTTATTGTACGTATGTTCATTTTGAACTCTGTAAACCATCTTTTCCGTAGTAAACATTTTATTGTAAAAAAAAATAAAACTGTAATCTAGAGTTATACATCAAAATAAAGGTGAGCAAAAGGCACACAAAACTCTGATTTTATGGAATGTATTTATCTATACAGTAGTCTCTCTCTCTTTTTCTCTCTTTTTCTCTCTCTCTCTATATATATATATATACAAAGTATATATACTGTTTACCGTATATATTGCATGTACAGTAGTAAAGTAGCCACTCAAAGGACTTCTGAGAAACCAGAAGAATAGTATGAACACTTTGCTGTATTGCACTAACCTTGATAAAGCCAGACTGTGATTCTCTGAAACATTGGTCCATTAAACCATCCATCCATCCATACCATATTCTCCTGGTGTCTCTATGGAAGCCCTTTGAGTGCCCACTTTACTTATTTCTGATTATCTTTTTTTGTTTGGAGCACCAAGACATCTAATTAGGATCAACTGCTGGTACCAACATTCAAGATATATATATGAATATATATATTTTTTATATATATATAATATAATATATATATATATATATATATATATATATATATATATATATTGTATATATACATATTTATTTTTTTTTTTTTTTTTTTTTTTTTTAAACCCAACCAATACCTTTTTTTTTTTTTTTTAAACCCAACCAATACCTTTTTTGTCTGGGTATGCCATTCCTAGACATTCCATCTGTTGCTAATTATATGGAGTGCAGAACAGTTCTAGTGTGACTATGACAACATCACTATTCACTAGGAGGAAAATAGAAATTCTATCTAGCATACAGAACTGTACAGTATCCATGCAAAATGGTTCCTCGTGGGTCTTTGTAGTTCTTTAAGACTCTGCTCTGGGATCCCTATTGTTGTTCTTGTTAAAATTCTCACCTGTATTCCGAACTACCCTGTTTGCCAGTTACCTGTGTTAGAACTCTGCCTGAACACTACCTATCCTGACCACTGCTTGTTTGCGTTCTTCACTACTGATTTCCAGGTTAGCGCTTAACTTTAGTTAGGTTAACTTTTTATAAGTCTGCAGTCATAAATCCTGTGGATTGCAAACTGGGAGTATAATCCACTGAAACTCAAGCCTACTTGTTGGGGGGACAGTGAAGACTGGATACACCTTAGATTCTTGCCTCAGGGGATGTGTCCAAACTACTCTTTGGTGACATAAAGGGCACATGTTGACCATAATATTAACTCTTTATCATGCCTGGAGAAAGATTATTGTATAGCACTACTTTTATCCTCATGCCGAGTCAATGACATTATCATTTAAAGTAATGACATCACACCAGCTAGACAGTTGGTGTAATCGCCAAACACTAATCTACTGCAACTACTTTTAGCTGTTCACTTTTCTAGTTCTCAAAATAAAGCAGTCCCATAAATAATGGTTTGTGGTCAGCAAAAAAAAAATGATGCCAACTTCATACAATAAAGGACAAGTAAAATAAATCTTTTTTTCTTGAAAAGAATGAGAAAATCTGGAGAAAAAGTGGCACATCTGAATTTTTCATACATTTTCTGAGTCAATAGAACAATATTCCATTAATGGCCTGTCTTCTTGATGGATGTTGATGAAATCTGTAGCCAGCTAAAGGCAAATCAACTGATACAGTACAGTAAGTTATCACTGGCCAGTCAGATTGCTGACTGATGTTCCCAGGTGATCCGGATGACTTAGCCTCCTACTCTTCCTGATAGATGGATGGCTTTTTTAACTGAATATTCAAATGCATTTAACTGTTTGTATCTAAGGGGTCTACCTATCCATGGCCTCACCAAAAAAGAATACAACTTTTACCTTAGATTCACATATTTTTTTCAACTGGATTTAATTAGGAAAATGTGTGAATGTTGAGTAAAAGTTGTGTCCATCCAGAGATACAATAAAAAATACACCAATAAAAATGTAACTGTGAAAGTGGACCTGTCTCCTTGACTCCAACTGCATGAGTCCAGCCTATAGTACAGTGTAAGTTTCAACCACAATAACTTAAAGGACACTAAACTCTGGTTTAAAAAAATATATTCATGAATATATTCTTAGCATTTTGTTGCTGCTGCGATCAAACCTTCTGTTAGAGGGTGGCTATGTTCATACTCCATAGTCCCACTGTGTGTAGGAACATAGCCACCCTCTCTCACTCACTGCCAAGATGGACTATGGACTTGGGATGAGTAGTGTGCATAGAGCAGTGCTCTTGACCACAACTTATGTGCACTGCTCATAGAAAACAGAAGTGAGTAGGAAAAGTACAGGTTCAGGAGCATACAGAGGATGTTATAATGAGACAGAAGGATACAGTAATAAAATTATTTCATGGAAAATAGATTACAGGGCCACTAAGTAGTGGATGTGTATGGAATATTTTTAGAGAATAAAGATGAACAGGTTAACAGATGATATAGTCAAAGATAATCAGAAGGAATTGGAGTGAAGGAGAGTCAGATGATCCCTCTAGTACAGTGTTTCTCAACCTTTTTCAGTAAAATTCTGTAGAATCTCAAGGTACCCTCCAAAATTATTGACAGTCTTGAGGTGCCCCTTTCTAAAATGTATAAACTATTCTCATAGTTTTACATAATGCAGCAACATCAATACACGTAGAACACCCAACATTAAAGATGATTTATTCTTCCAAAGCAACTACACTTTGTAAACTGGTACTGACCAGTATGCCAACGTTTCTCTTCTCGCTCAGTTTTTCTTCATCACTTGGCTTATGAGACCCCCAAAGCTGATGGAAAGAGGCAGAGGAGGGTCAAACAAGGATGATATGCAGGCAACTGACATCCTCCTTATCAACTGATGATGCTATTGGTTGTTAGGAGGTTGGCAGCTAGAAGGTTGTAATGGTGCATAATGAAAACCTGTGGCTTTGTGTGACTAAAAGGCAGGTTTCATCCACTCGCTGGCTTGTATAAAATTTTGGGGCAATTTTTAGGCATTTTGCCAAGACACCCCTGAAGAAACCTCAAGGCACCCCAGGGTGCCTGGATACCCTGGTTGAAAAAGGCTGTTCTAATACAGCTGGGAAAAAACACACATTTTTAATAAAGTGAGGGTTAAAGCCACTGTCATGTTTTTCATGATGTCTGCTTTGGAATTGGGGAAATTCCTATCACTTCTTGTCCTAGCGGCAGTGGTTACCAGGACAGGAAGTGAGAGGGAATCTTCCTAACAGAGACAGAGATAATAAAATCTGACAGAGATTTTTACCTCCTTCTACGCTCTAATTAAAAAAAATTAAATAAATAAATAAAATATATATATTTTGCACATTCAAATTGCAAAGAATTTAGCCTGAGAACATTCGATTATGCCCCATTTGCACAGAATGAATTTTCATGGAGTTTTAATGGATGAATAGCTATGCAACTTTTTTATGAGTACACCCCATGTGTCCAAAAGTAATATTCTATGCAGTGTTAAACTGCAAATAAATGAGGAGTACATTTCCTTTAAACGAATCCCAACTGCACAAGGTCTGTGTAGCAGAGAATAGTCTGAAGAATAACATTAGAAAAGGGAACAAAGATGATGGACAGAATCAGTGGAAACGTTCAGTGCGCACAGTAAACACCCTAAAGCCATAAGTGACCTAAGGTCTGAAGAAATTTCCATCCTTGTTGCTTGGAGATGTTACTTGGACATATCATTTTTCTTTATTCTTACAGCCTTTAAAAATTATTGATCTCCTCTATTTGATGGACACGGCACCTGTCTAAAAGTAGTGGAAGTCATGACACCTTGCCACTGCTGACTAATGGATATTACAACGGATCACACAGCACTACTAGGAACATTTATTGCCAACTACAGATTGTTTTATTATCCATGGTGGGTCACATTGAGGATGAAAGATGGCATAGAAACAAGCAAGAACCTCTTAACCTTATAAGTTCCACTGTTGTGTACACTTTGTAGCAGGTTTTGTTTCTTTTACAAGTAGTATTGTATTTACTTATACTCTTATATATACTGTATACTCTATTCTATACTACTATACTCTACTTATATATTGTTATATTCTAACAATGGCGTAAAACTAGGCTCCGGGGAAAGCAGTTATGTAGGGGACATGTCATACCTCTGCAAGCTGTCTCTGCAAGGCAGTCTCTTTACAGATGACTGACATGCCCAGCACTTAGATCTGTCCAATCAGCTCGGAGCTCTAGCTCTGACTCAGTAGGGGGTGTGTCAGACCTCTGCAATAAGACCACTGCTTCCCCACAGAAAGCAAGGGATATGCTGCCACAAGCAGAGTGAAAAACCTGCCCCCTGCTGCTGAGCAGGTGAAATAAAAAATATGGGCTGTGCATTCTGAACAGAATAATTCATCTTTTGTAAGTTAATGTCTTTAACATTTATGAATTTCTCCTGCACCTTCAGCTGTTTACTTAGTGTTTCTATTTAAATGTGTATTCTTACCTAAATCTTGGTATGCTTTGTATATTTCTTCCGGATCTGTGCATCAATCCAGTGTGAAACTTTACGTCTGTGCAGGAGCTTCCTGTAATAAAGAGCGGTCACTCCTGCTCTCATCTTGTGCAAGGTGACTGGTCTTTTTTCTGCCCCCTTGTG
Organism: Lithobates sylvaticus; assembly: GCA_028564925.1. Classification (NCBI taxonomy): domain Eukaryota; kingdom Metazoa; phylum Chordata; class Amphibia; order Anura; family Ranidae; genus Lithobates; species Lithobates sylvaticus. The sequence goes on along the minus strand of CM053035.1, from coordinate 149,602,274 downwards.
TAGTTTCCGGAAAGGCAGCTTGTAATGGATGGAGCTGTTGAGCCCCTCCCACAACACTGCTCCCTGCACAGACTATGTACAGCACAGTGATGATGTCACTGTTAGTTTTACAAAGTAATAAGTAGGTTTGATAAGTCATTTGCTGCACACAAAGTCACTTTATATGTTTTGTAGCTATTGAGGAGAATATTTAAATAAATATTTTGTGCCTGGAGTTAACATTTAACTATTACTATGGGATATACTTTGATATCTCATGTTTTATGCATAAACATGATTAACCAGAAATGCATATCAATATGTTATATTTTAATAAAAACACATGAAATGTATTGAAATGCAAAGTAACCCTGTGACATTTTAACATTATGAAAATTAATAAGGTTTCCTACTGTAACAGATAATTAATTTATAAATGCTATACACCAGAATCATCTTTAAATTTAAGTTATGTGAATATGTTCATGCATATGATTTGAAAAGATCTTCCATTTTTTTGCATCAGTGATGTTGATTAATATTAGTAATCTATTACAGCTGCAATTACATTGTAAATTTGGATTTCTAGTTGTGATGAGAGTCACTTTGGGGGCTTGTAGAACCCAGCTTACCTTGGAGAGCACTGGAATCTCCTTGTTCAGCTCCCCCGACCACTCCTATGTGTAAGTAACCCTGTGTCTATTAGGGGCACAGGGTGACTGAGAACCCCAGTCTGATCTGTAGTAACCAGACTCACTGTACAACCACACTGGAGTATTGTATATATATATATATATATATATATATATATATATATATATATATATAGTATATTATAGACTCTTTACTAGATCGTTTGAGGTGTGGCTGTATCCCATTGTTCTATTGTTTGTGTCTGCCTTGGGAGCAACCTCTTATGGGATGTATATTTGTATGTGGATTAGCTGTGAGTGTGGGAAAAGGTTCCGTTACACTAGTTATAAAATAAAATCTGACTTTTCTAACCAGTTGTCTGAACTGCTGAAGGTGTATGTAAAGCCAAAACTTTTAAAAGTTTTGGATAGCGTATGTATACCATTGGAGAAATTTACCAACACTTCCTGCCTCAAAGACACAACAGGAAAGTCAAAGTCACTGGAAGATTACTGCCCACCTCTTGTTCTGGAGAGAACTCTAAAAATTTTAATTTCCCCCACTTGTGTTTACCATGACAATGGTCACCAGTACAAAGAAAGGGAATGCCCAATATGAACACATACAGCTATTACAATTTTAACAGAGAGTCTAAACCTTCCCTACTTCCCGTTTTTTTACATTCCTTGGGGAAGTGAAGGCAGAATTTAAGGGAGGCCACACTTGTCCATTGTTCTGCATTTAAATACATACAATCTACTGCATAAAAAAGAAATATTCTATGTTGTTTAATGCCCCGGAAATTCCAACGGGAAAAGTCTGATCGGATTATGTTGTCGAAAAATCCGATCATGTGTGGGCTCTAGCGGGCTTTTTTCAGTCTGAAAAAATTTGAGAGCAGGACCTCAAATTTTCCGACAACAAAATCCAATCGGACTTTTTCCGATTGTGTATATAGAATTCTGACGCACAAAGTGCCACGCATGCTCAGAATAAATTTGGGGACGAAAGCTTTTGGCTACTGGCCTCTACGTAGTCCCATCGTACATGAAAATCTGACGGATTTTGTGGTCGGAATGTCCGACTGTGTGTACAAGTCATTATATGTTTTATTATAAATATTACATGGAGCATTTTTGCGAGTTTATTTTGCCGCAGCTCTGTACTCTAATTGCAAACTTTAAGGCAAATTGCTATATCCGTGCTATCTATTTAGCCAAATCATTGTGCTCTGGGCATCCTTTGCCATATATTAACCAGAAGGTTTACCCCCCTTCCTGACCAGGCCATTTTTTGCAATACGGCACTGCGTTCCTTGAACTGACAATTGCACGGCCAATCAATGCTGTACCCAAATAAAATTGATGTCCCGTTTCCCCACAAATAGAGCTTTCTCATGGTTGTATCTAATCACCTCTGCAGGTTTTTATTTTTTTTTTGCGCTATAAACAAAAAAAGACAGGCAATTTAAAAAAAATCGAATTTCTTCATCAATTTAGACCAATATGTATTCTGCTACATATTTATGGTAAAAAATAACAATATAATAATATAAGTGTATATTGAATGGTTTGCGCAAAAGTTATAGCATCTACAAACTATGGGATTTTTTTATTTATTTAAAAAAATATTTTTTTTACTAGTAATGGCAGCGATCAGCGACTTATATCGATCAGCGACTGCGATATTGCGGTGGACAAATCAGACACTAACTTACACTTTTGACACTTTTTTTGAAACCAGTGACACTAATACAATGATCAGTGCTAAAAAAATATGCACTGTCACTGTTACCAATGACACTGGCAGGAAAAGGGTTAACATCAGGGAGCTCAAAGGGTTAAATGTATGCCTAGGTTGTGATTACTAACTGTGGGGGAGGTGTTTTGACTAGGGGAAGGCAAATATCCATGTTCCTGCTTTGCAGAAACACAGGATCAGTGCCTTCCCCACCGACAGAACGACAGTCTGCCTTGTTTACATAGGCAGATTGTCATTCTGCCTCTGTCCTGTGTAATTGGCAAGCGTGGGCAGACATCGAGCCTGCGGTACCCACCGCTGGGCTCCCGCTGTGTATAATCACAGCGGGAGCAGGTCACCGGTGGCGCATGTGGGCCCCAGACACGAAAGGCACGTGATCTGGCACAGAGGGACCACTTTGCCACAGTAAAAGGTACACGGTCGCTAAGTGGTTAAACATGTATATGCAAACCGGTAATGAAAACGGTGTGCCACTCAGACTACGAGGGTAGACAGACCTGTGTCCACCTCTGTGAGTGCAGGTCAGGGAGGGGGAGCTTGGCTCGGCTCCAAGCAACTTTTAAGCAAAGGATAGATCCCATGAAGCTGCACATCAATGCAGACCCACTGGGTATAAGTATGAATGGCAGTCTCAGCTTGGGCTCCCACCAGGCCACGCCCCTGATGTGTTTTGCCCCACCCCTCGTAGCTTAATCATGGGGATCCCCATACCAGAATCCTATATCAGTGGGTCTGCATTGATGTGCTGCTTCATGGGATCTATCCTTTGCTTAACATGTATACGCAAAACTATATAATATATAGTTGAAAAACTGCTAAATACAAAAACTGACCCCAAACCGTTCCAGTTTTCTTTTTAAATCTAGCTGCCCAGCTCAGCTCTATTTACTTTGAATACACTGAAAAAAATAAGCTGTCTTCTAGGTCTGGCAGATAAATAAAATAACTTGGAGACTCTGACAGTTTAAAGTTATTACATTTTGGCACAGTCATTTTTTTTCTATGCAGCGCCAGCAATGTACGCCTCATTCCACGTAATTTTAACGCAATTTTAGCTCCCAGGCCTGAGCTCTCAAAGTTTACTGATGAGTTACAGATACATTTCAGGCACTGAAGAAAGCTGTTAACAATATGGATGAAACAGAACAAAAAAGTATTTTTGCTGGTATTTATATTGGCACAGGGAACAGGTTCATGCAAAATTATTATTATTATTGTATAGGATTTATACAGTATTAGGGATGAGCTCAATGTTAGAGTCGAACGTAAGTTCGACTTGAACATCGGGTGTTCGCAGAACAACGAACAATATGCAATGTTCGCGGCAAATTCGAAAGCCGCTGGAACACCGTTTAAGTCTATGGGACACTAACATGAAAAATCAAAAGTGCTAATTTTAAAGGCTTATATGCGAGTTATTGTCATAAAAAGTGTTTGGGGATCAGGGTCCTGCCCCAGGGGACATGTATCAATGCAACATTTGTTTTTAAAAAAACAGCCGTTTTTTCGAGAGCAGTAATTTTTTTAATGCTTAAAGTGAAACAATAAAAATGAAATATTCCTTTAAATATGATGCCTGGGGGGTGTTTATAGTATGCCTGTAAAAGGGTGCATTTTCCCCGTGTTTAGAATAGTACCACAGCAAATGACATTTATAAAGGAAAAATTTGCGTTCAAAACTGATCGCCGATGTAATGAATTGTCGGGTCTCGGCAATATAGATAAAACTCATTGAAAAAAATGGCATGCTGGCTCCCCCCCAGTCCATTACCAGGCCCTTTGGGTCTGGTATGAATATTAGGGGGAACCCTGAACCAAAAAAAAAAGGGGGGGTCCCCCCAAAATCCATACCAGGCCCTTCAGGTGGGCGGGGGGGGCAGCGGGGGGGGGGCGGGGGGGGGGCCACTGGGGGGCGGGTGCTTTGGGGTCGGTTATCGGGCTTATTTGGTGGGGATCCCCCTAATTAACAATTTTTCCTTTAGGGGGAATTTTCTGGGACACGGTTCTAAACAACAACGAAAAATGCCCAGTGGGCATGGACAACAGGAAAACAAAAAACGGGGGGGGGAGGGGGGCCCCAAAAGGAGGCGGGCACTCAAAAACGACGGGGGAGGGGGAACACACTACTACAAACACACACAGGGATTTCCGACCTTGTCTGTACAAAAAAACAAATACAACAAAAACATGTACATGGTAAAGAAGACAACAAATAAAAAAAAGACAAATCAACACAGAAAGCTAATGCATTAAACGCAAAAAAAAAAAAAATACAAACAAAAATAAAATAAAAAAAAAAAAAAAACTAAAAGAAAACAAACAGGAAAAGAAAAAAAACAGTAAAGAACAACGAAAAACGAAACACTGATATGGATTTTAAGGGGAACCCTGCGCCAAATAAAAAAAAAATTGGGTTGGGGTCCCCCCTAAATCCATACCAGACCCTTATCTGAGCACGCAACCTGGCAGGCCGCAGGAAAAGAGGGGGGACAAGAGAGCGCCCCCCCTCCTGAACCGTACCAGGCCACATGCCCTCGACATGGGGAGGGTGCTTTGGGGTCTGGTTCCCCTTAATTTGGTGCAGGGTTCCCCCTAATTAACAATTTTTCCTTTAGAAATTTAATTTTGCTGTGGTACTGTTCTAAACACGGGAAAAATGCGCCACTTTGCAGGCATACTATAGACACCCCCCAGGCACGATATTTAAAGGAATATTTCATTTTTATTGTTTCTCTTTAAGCATTAAAAAAAAAATCACTGCTCCCGAAAAAAAAATTTGCATTGATACATGTCCCCTGGGGCAGGACCCGGGTCCCCAAACACTTTTTATGACAATAACTTGCATATAAGCCTTCAAAATGATTTTTGATTTTTCATGTTCGTATCCCATAGACTTTAACTGTGTTCATGTGTTCTGCCAAATTTTTTGCCTGTTCGGTATGTTCTGGTGTGAACCGAACCGGGTGGTATTCGGCTCATCCCTAATTTATATAGTATAATGCCAACAATTTGTGCAGCCCTTTATAAAATTTGTGGAGAAAGTAGAGTTACAATACAGTTCAAGACAAAAGGGTTAGAAAGGCTCTGCTCATGTTAGCTTACAATCTAAAAAGGAGCTATCAAAAGGAGACTGCTAACATGTATTTCTAGTATAGAGGAGAATTGTTGAGCTAGCGCACCATTCAGTGTACCAAAAATCCACAATCTACATAACTGCAGGCACCAGGACCAACACATAGTTTTAAAGTGAATCTGAACTTTCTTACTATAGGGCAAACCAAGAGGTTCACTTCCCTGCAATCCTCCCCAACTGCACCGGGCCACCTTTCTTTTAATTTTGGCCACATTCACCTCTTACTGCACATGTGCACCACTCACCCAATTCATTCCTATGGCTGGTTTGTACCTATGGCAGTCTCCATTCATCAAGGGTAGTAAGGCCCCAGGCCCCAGGTCATAGGATTGAATGGACTGAGCAGTGCACATGTACAGTACAAGCCAGATGAGGCTGGGAATTTCTCCTGCAACTGTGCAACATATGGGAGCAGGGGTGATGGTGAAATGGAAAGTAGACATGTGCAATTCATTTAGTTCCAAATTAGTTTTTTAACGAATTTTCGACAAATTCGAAAATTGAAAATCCAAAAATGAGAAATTACAAAATTTAGAAAATTCGGAAATTCAAAAATTCGGAAATACGAACATGCGAAAATCTGAAATAAGAACCAACTAATAATAACTTAACTGTTACTAACTATTTAATTGTGGGTATGGGAATTTCCTTTTAAATTTGGCTGTTAGTGAACGTAACGAATTTATCCAAAGTTACACATTTTCTGAAATAACGAATGCTGTATCTAAATGAATGGAACATAATGAATTAATAATAATAAATAATAATAATAATAAAAAAAATGTTTTATTAATATTATTATTAATTATTAATTAGTTCAGTTTAATTTGTTTAGACATACTTTATTTTTGGATAATTCGTAACTTTGGATAAATTTGTATTTGTTACGTTCAGCCAAATTTGATAGGAAATTCCAATACCTATAATTTAATAGTTAGTTATTATTTCTAATTTCCGGATTTCGGATTTTCAAATTTCTGAATTTTCTCATTTCGGATTTTCAAATTTACAAATTTTAGAATTTCTGGATTTTCGTATTTACGAATTTACAAATTTGCAAATTTATGAATTTAGGAATTTTTTAATTTCCGGATTTTCGGATTTTCGAATTTATGAATTTAGGGATTTCGGATTTGTAATTACGAATTTACGGATTCCCGATGTTATGAATTTTCAAATTTACGAATTTCGATCATAATGAATGACCTGAAAAACTAAAATGAAAATTTTTTTTTTTTTTTTTGGCAGTGCAGATGTCTAATGGAAAGGACAACTTCTCTAAAAGTGAAGTTGTCCTTTAAACTGTTGCAATCAGACAGGTAGACTAATTAGAACACTAGCAAGGGACTTGCCTATACTGAAACGTATACGCCCATCCCCCTATGACCAATGTCACCAAAATGTAAACAGTGTTATAATACAGATGGGTCTATTGGTGGATCAAATTATTATTATTAATTTTAATAATAAAAGTGAACATTATTTTACATTGTTTTGTATCATTTGGGTACTATAAGTAATGATAAAGTTATTGCAGCATCAATGAGTCCAGAGCTGAAATGGGAAAGAAAATTGTTATTATCCATTTGGGTATACAGGTTCTGGGGCTAAAGTGGGTGAATAAGTCACAAGTCCCCGAATACAGGACCAATTTAAGCACATCATTTTCCTCCGCAGTATACAATGTTTAATTCATGGATTACGCTTTTTTTAAGTTGGCTTCTGCTCTTGGCTAAGCTCTCTCAAAGTACAATCCCAAAACAAAGATTCAATAAATAGAATAATATTTCAGCTCCCACTTCTGCACAACAGAACATATACTGCGACACATTCATCAAAGTAATGTTTTCTGTTATTATTAGTATAGCAACAGCCCCGTATTCACTTTCATATTGCCTGTTTCAAAAACACAGCAATAAAAATAAGTGGAATATTTATCACCACAATAAATTGCTCCATATACACTGGTATTTAATGCACAGATGAACGTATTGTGGGAATAAAGTTTTGAGTAATCACTCCACTGGCGGAGCTGGAACACTTGTATATGGGAGCATAAATCAAATTACATCTTGAAATGCATATACAATTTTCCAGCAAATGGGCCTTGCTATTTTATAAACTGTTCTGCTTTGTGTTCCTCTCCGCTCATTTATCCTGGTTGCACAGTGGATTTAGTTTCTGAAAATTGCATTATTCTTTACAGATACACAAGCTCATATAAAATGCTACATGTTTTACAATACTACCCGTATCAGTAAAAGTGGGTTTATTATTAAATGACAAATGCATTATCTTAAACAGCAAGTATATATAAAGAATATACAATATATTGTCTGCAAGACCAAAATGTATTGTGGTTGCTGTGTAATCCTGCAAAGGATTGAAGGCTTGGGTCAATCCAGGCTGAATCCCAGAGCCTGGTGCCAAAACATGTTCCACTAATTAGCCTGAAGGAGGCGAAATGCTGCTCTTTTCCCCCTCTCTGTGTCTCCCCTGCAGCTGCGCTTTTCACAGGCAGCTATAGAAGAAACACTGTTTACTCTGGGGAGGAGCAGGTACTAAAGGCCGGGTACGAGTAGGTAGGCAGGGAAATGAGTGAGTAGGTAGGCAGGGCTATGATTAACTGTGATTGGCTTTTTACGGGTGAGGGGGCAGATGCTAAAGGGTGGCAGGGCAGTAGGGACGAGACTATAAACCAATCACAGTCAAGTATAGCTCCGCCTCCTACTCCCAATGCAGGCCTTTAGAACCCACCCCAGCATAAACAAACAGCATTTCCTCTGTAGCTGCCTCTGACAAGCGCAGCTGCTGGGGAGACCCAGAAAGAGGATTGACTTACTTTCGTTCTTCTCCCTGGGACTCTTCACAGTACTCAGGGGGTACTGCAGCTCTGGCTCTTCTCTCCCTTCTCCTATTTCCTGGTTCAGTAGGCGGGACTATGATTAGCTGTAATTTAACTCTGCCAAATGGACAAGGAAATAGGAGTAGGGGGAGAAGAGCCAGAACTGCAGTACCCCCTGAGTACTGTGAAGAGTCCAGGGAGAAGGAATATACAGGTCAGCAGAGAAGAGGTGAGACAGACGGTCATTTACTACTACACTCTGTGTCACTTCTTATTCCTGAACTCCGTAGTAGTGATGCAGCACTTAGGAGTGACTCAGTTGTAAGTGAAGTAAAGTTCCAAGGTTAGTAGTAAGTAAAATGATATTTCAAGGAGATCAGAGGTCAGTAGTAATAAACGGTCAGCTTGGCTTCAGACTAATGCAGTGCTTTTTTTTTTGCTATTTGTTTGGGATAGCTGCGGTTTTCAATAGTCTTTTATTATGTCCACTAGGTTCGATGCGCTTTCTGAAGGTACACCAAAATCATGTTTTCAGTTTTTGGTTTTAGAAAGTTCACCAAAACAGTGAGACATAATAGAAGTCTATGGCAAAGCGCAGCTAACCCACATAAAAACTGTGGGTACGCTGCACCCATGGTGCCGGAAAACTGCACCGCATCGGTATGAAAGCGCTGGTTGAAGGGAAGACCAAAAACATTTTTTTTGGGTACAGGAAAGCTTTTGTTTTATTTAACCACACCCTTTTAAGTATCTCCCACTGTAAACACAATTTGGCCACACCCACCACTCGCTGCGGTTTTGGACTTTGAGCTCACTCTAATGCAATAGGCTGCACACACCTATGGAACCAGTATTAAACTCCACCATATGGAGTAACAACTGGACAATAGTTTCTGAGCAGCAGTCTGTAGCTTTTTGTTTATTTAAAATGTAGTTGTTGTTTAAAGCACCTTAAGGCTGGGTTCACACTATTGCGATTTGGATGTGAGTTTCTCCGCATCCAATTCCGGACACCCCCCTCCCGCCAGAACACTCCAGCAATTGGCTGAAAGCGCTGATTGGGAGTCGGTCGGCCTCTGGTTTTCCAGCATGCACGTCCGGCCAGCTTCTGTTGGATTGGCTGCCATACACATGGGCCAAATGTCTGCTGTTGTTTTAGAACCGGCCAATGTAGCCCAACATTTAGCTCATGTGTACTAGGCTTGAGTACATTTTCTACAAGTACAGAAAAATACCTTATAATCTAGAGCATTTGGCACCCGGAGCAGATCCTATATCAGGCACAACCCCCCCAGGTGGGCGGGCAGCGCACCACACGTCAACGTCAAGTGACATTAGGGTAGTTTACTAGCAGGTTAGGGTGGTATATAGTACCAGGTTAGGGTGGTATAGAGCCAGGTTAGGTGATATAGAGCCATGTTAGGGTGGTATATGGAGCCAGGTTAGGTGATATAGAGCCACGTTATGGTGGTATATAGAGCCTGGCTAGGGTGGTATATAGAGCCAGGTTAGGGTGATATATAGAGCCAGGTTAGGGTAATATATAGAGCCAGGTTAGGGTGGTATATATAGACAGATTAGGGTGGTATATAGAGACAGGTTAGGGTGGTATATAGAGACAGGTTAGGGTGGTATATAGAGCCAGGTTAGGGTGGTATATATAGACAGGTTAGGGTGGTATATAGAGCCAGGTTATGGTGGTATATAGAGCCAGGTTGGGGTGGTATATAGAGCCAGGTTAAGGTGGTATATATAGACAGTGGAGGGGAGGAGGCAGCCTCACCCTGACCCTGCCCACCAACTGCAGCTGCCTCGGGAGATAGTGAACATCCCCGAGGGACAGCCTAACTTGATGAGATGACAGGGGAGTTACAGACAGCCTCCCCCACACCGCTGGGCTCTGTGCTGATCCGATCAACTTTTTGCAAAGCTGCGATGACAGGGAAAGTGCATAATAATAATAATAATAATAAAGTAATTTGTTCTGTTCCATTTGTTTAGATGCGGCATTCGTTATTTCGGATAATTTGTAACTTTGGATAAATTTGTATTTGTTACGTTCACTAACAGCCAAATTTGAAAGGAAATTCCAATACCTATAATTTAATAGTTTAGTAATAGTTAAGTTATTATTAGTTAGTTATTATTTCAGGTTTTTGAATTTTCGGGTTTTCGAATTTTCGGATTTTCGTTATTTTCGGATTTTCATGCTAATTTTTAGATTTTCGGATTTTAGAATTTCCGAATTTCCGAAATTTCGAATTTCTGAGTTTTCAAATATTCAAATTTTCTAATATTTGGAAAAATTTATTAAACGGGTTTTCTATAATTCGGATATAAAAAATGAATTCAGAACTAAACAAATTGCACATGTCTAATTCCATGTAAGGGAGATCTGTCCTCACTTCCTGTCTTGGAGGCACAATAGGTAGTGAGAGAAAATCTCTCCAAAATTAGAGTAAATCCCCACTTTATTGTTAACGAAGTATAGAGTATGTCCCAATTGGAGGAATTTCCCCTAGGCATCCACTTTTAGGGCTCATACACATGGACACATTCAGGGGAACACCACTTGAATTCAGTATATTTCTGCACTCAGGAGTCACAGGTGGTGGCTGCAGCTGTGGCTAGTAGCCTGTACAAATCAATGCGTGGATGTGCAGTTGCAGGAGTACAAATGTGGTGTCTGTCAACCTGATATTGATTTGTTCAGGCTGTTGGCTGCCGAAGTATGCCAAAACCAAGTGCAGTAATACACTGAATTCTGGTGGTATATGTCCAAATGCATCCTAATGCAAAGACCCTAAAACTCTAACTTTCCATATTGGGTTTGCATTTGAGTTACATAGTTAAATAGTTGGTTGTGACTGAAAAAAGACACAAGTCCATCAAGTCCAACCTATGTGTGTGATTATATGTCAGTATTACATTGTATATCCCTGTATGTTGTGGTCATTCAGGTGCCTATCTAATAGTTTCTTGAGTTGTATGTGGGAAGTAATCTAGATTGTTCTTTGTAGTAATGTATGGACTGTAATGACAGCAGCAGCAACAGTAACCACTACCCCTACATTGGGGGAAAGGCACCACCCCAAGGTTCAGCCCCACATTACAGTACTATATACTTAGACTGGCCAAAGACTACTCGGATTTGTTCTGTAGGTGGTCCTGCAAGCACCACTTGGTTACTCAAAACTTGGTTTAAAAATCAACTAAGCCTAGTGGAAAATTTCCAGCCAAAGAGTGACTGCATCCAAATCAGACTATAGAAATACTGAAAGGAACCAAAACCAGATGAATGAGATAAAAATTATTTTAATTGTTTGTAAAAAAAAAGTCATATAAAAACAGCCAACATGTTTTGGGGACAATACCACTCTCCCTTCATCAGGGCTCAACACAGGATAAAACTTGGATGACTTCACAGCTCTATATTAGAACTAGTATTAAACTCTGCTCATCTTGACAGCAGTTGCCGAGCAGCAAAGCGTTGGATAACTTTATTTTAGCAACAATTAAAATTATCTTTGACTCTTTTATCCTGTTTCGATCTGGTGCTCCTTAATGTATTTTTATGGTTCAAGCTACTGTTGGGTGCCCATCGAGGGAAGTCTTTCTGTGTGGGAACTGCCTCACTAGAGCTTCTGAGCTTTTTTAAAGTCTTCCTTCATCTAACTACATATACAAGCCTAAAAGCACCCAGCACCTTTTGACTATGTTGTTCTGAAGTCCATGCATCCAATCAAAGGCAGGCCCTTTTCGGATATTTAGACAGCTGTAGGTGCTCTTGGAATACAGTATCCTGTAGTGGAAATCCCTCCATTCACACTGGAAGTGAGGACTGAATGCAAGAAAATCGAGTCATGTCTGGTTATTTTGACAATTAGTTGAACAATGGTGGTGGGGTCAAACTGTTGCTCAATGGTGAGAAGGAAGCACCTTTGTGATCTTTTGTTTGCCAAGGACCTACATTGTTTTCTACTTATTGGCTGATACAGATATAATACATTATCAAACTGGATATCAATATATTGTTGATCACCAGTTCCTAACATTCTAATATTAATAATTTCCACCAAAACTCAGACGTCACCACTGCATACAAGCTTGGACATGGGAACTTTTGGGAAACCAAGTACATCAGTCTACCAAGGGAGAGTCTAGGCTCCCTACACTGAACAGAAATCTATACATATACATAAAACACAAGCAGAAAGATACACATTGATTGCATTAATAATAAATAGCGGATCTTGTCTGATAAATAGAGCCCTGTGTCTTGGGATGTAAATGTTTGCTTTTACGGCAGCAAAGTGTCCAATATACTTTTGGCTGTTTCTAATAGTTCTAGATTGATTTCAGCTTCCTGGACCCATGACACTAATCTCTGTGTATTATAAATGTTTTGTTATGCATCCTACTCAATGTTCAGCTCCAGCCTCCAGCAATTTCCAGTAAAACACCATTTTTTCCTTTAATGTTTAGAGTTCTAATTCTAAATGCAACACGGTTAGATATTGCTGTACAACATCTGTTCAGTGAGCATGGATTACATGAAGCAGAAAATGTCTTTTTGGGTGGAGTTCAATAATGAACTAAAATAAATAACAGAGGCAGAACAATGATACCGCTGCTGGGCGAAACCCAAGTTACAAGCCGTAATGATACCAATTTATAGTTTTTGACTCACATGTGATGTATAACAGAGGGTAAAAAAAATTTGGACCATGCAATTATCGGTTAAAGTGGCAGTAAACCCCGCTTGGTCATTTTTACCTACAGGTAAGCCTGTAATAAGGCTTACCTGTAGGTAATCATGAATATCCCCTAAACGTGCACTGTTTACTGCACTGTCCCTCAACATGCACAGTTTACAACTGCTTTAAAGTAACGCAGTGCTGTATCGCAAAAAATGGCCTGGTCATGAAGGGGAGTAAATCTTCTGGAGGTCAAGTAGTTAACATGTCCGTCTAAGACTCCCCCATCCACTGGGTGGCAATGCTGCTGTGTGATTTCACTGGAGAACAAACATCGTTGCCATCCTGTTGAAGAAAGTGGAAAATAAGTGATCTACTAGCAGGATCAACAGGTCATAAAACTATGTTGTAGGAGGTGCTCAGAAAAACAAAAAGTGCTCTGCGAAAGTGGCAGAATATATACTTTTTTGCCCATAGTTCCACTTTAAAAACCATATAAACAGACCTTATGTTTGAGGTTATGTTGAGGTTCCTTCCTAGTAGCCTGACTATATGGGAGGTTTTGCTATGAATCGTGTCAGAAAGTAACCTTCTTCCAGTGGTGCCCCAAGGCCAGATTTTAAAACAAACTGCTGAGTCTAGACTTACATTTTAAGTTTTTGAAATCTTCTTATGCATTTCACTTCCCCTTAAGCTTATAGAATGCCAGATCAAAGAGGAAAATGAAAGATTTTGATAGGCAGTGTAAAAGTTTATTATATGCAGTTTAGGCAGGATTTTTACCCTATGGGGTAGAGTTTTCCCCTCAAGGGAAATGAACAATTGTATTCATCCAACTGGGACAGGTTATTGTTACTTACAGGTCCATCAATTTTAATGGACTTAAATGTCATTTTCACCATTTACCGTATTACAGTAATAAGGCTCTACTGTCATACCATTCTTTCCTTTGAAATGTTTTGTTTGAAATATTCCATGGCCTTAACGGAAACTGCGAGAGTTGAAGTACGGGACAGATTTGACAGCTAAATCATAGTACTTTTATTTCACTCCAAGAAAATGAGAATTAACATTGAAACCAAAGCCTAAATAAAATAACCTTAAAGTGATATGAAAGGCTTTTTTTTTGCTAAAATAAAAAAGGCTATACATACTGTACCTACTTCCCACCTGCAGTGCTTTACCTTATCTTTGGTGGTACCTTACCACCTCTGTCTGCTCCTTCTTCCTCCAGATGCCCCCTTAGCATGCTTTGTGCTATGGGTGCACCCTAGCTTTCACACTCCCGAGCTGGGTTGTGTGCATCCATAGACACATACAGCACCGGTAAGCCACGTCCTGCTCCCTCGGCACAGGAGTTCAACTGACAGCAGTAGAGCCTACTCTATGGATACCGCTGCTCTCAGTGTCTCCTGTGAGATCAGGAAGTGAGAGGAGCAGGGACAGTGCTGGATTGGTGAGTGTTTAGGGAAGGGGGGGCCTAGAACAGGTAGTGTGGTGTTTTATACCTCAACCGCCTGCCGACCAGCCACCGCAGTAATACTGCAGCAACATGGCTCGGCTGCGCGAATCTCCGTCATGCTACGTCAGTAATATAGACAGTCACTAGGGGGCGCGTGCGCCCCCTGCTCGCCCACGGAGCCGATGCGAGTGCCCAGTGGTCGCGATCACCGCCGGGCTCCTGCGATCGCTCGGGGCACACCGAGACTGGGATCTGTGTGTGTAAACACACAGTTTCCGATTCTCTGAGGGGGAGCAGACAGATCATCTGTTCATACACAGTCCCCTCCCCCTTCAGTTAGAACACACACTAGGGAACATATTAACCCCTTGATCACCCCCTAAGGTTAACCCCTTCACGGCCAGTGAAATTTTTACAGTAATCAATGCATTTTCATAGCACTGATCGCTGTAAAAATGCCAATGGTCCCAAAAATGTGTCAAAATTGTCTGATGTGTCTGCCATAATGTCGCAGTCCTGATAAAAATCGCAGATCGCCGCCATTACTAGTAAAAAATAAATAAAAAAGCCATAAAATTATCCCCTGTTTTGTAGACGCTATAACTTTTGCGAAACCAATCAATATACGCTTATTGCGATTTTTTACCAAAAATATGTAGAAGAATACGTATCGGCCTAAACTGAGGGAAAACATTTTTTTATATATTTTTGGGGGATATTTATTATAGCACAAAGTAAAAAATAATGCGTTTTTTTTTTAAATTGTCACCCTTTTTTTGTTTATAGCGCAAAAAATAAAAACCGCAGGGGCAATCAAATACCAACAAAAGAAAGCTCTATTTGTGGGAAAAAAGGACGTCAATTTTGTTTTGGCACAACTTCGCACGACCGCGCAATTGTCAGTTAAAGCTACGCAGTGCAGAATCGCAAAAAGTGCTCTGGTCAGGAAGGGGGTAAAATCTTCCGGGGCTGAAGTGGTTAATGCACAGAAGAGGATAGTGCTAAAACTGGCTCGGGTGGAGAGACAGTCATTTCTAGTGCCACCAGAAATATCAAGCTTTTAACCCTTGCAGTTCTAGGGCACCTCACTGAAAGGGTAATTTCTTTACAATCCAGGATTTCACATTTAAGCTTGTATTTATGTTATTAGAAATAAGTTACTCCTTTCTGTAAAGATTTAAGGGCATTAAAGACTTTCCATGACCTGGCTGGGTGTTTCTATATTGTCATTATCATTTTTTCTACTTATACTTTGCAGTACCTTAAGAAAAAAGTCATAAATTGTTAAAGTTTAATTTCAACATCATTTTTTTTTTTTGGACTGGAATAGATGCTAAGCAACACAGAGGAAAATCAAATGCACAAATTCTGGACCTATACTGTAGCTGTACAATTGGTGGGTATAGCTGTAATGTGGATTCATCACATACAGCAGGTCTTCATTAATCAATGTCCTGTGCAATATAAAGCTCACCGTCCCGTGACAGCAGGCTGTTTATTGCTGGTTTAAACGCTAATTAAAGAAATCAAGTTGAGAGACACTTGAAATTTTCTGTTGGTCTGATAGGGCCAGTCTATAGAGAGATTGTCAGGGCTTTAATTGCATGTTGGATGTGTATTGCGGATGTCTGCGTTGCTTTTATGCACAACATGAACAACAAAGAAACTGCTGTGTAGGAGAAAATGAAACATTTTACATTTTAAAATGAAAATATAAAAATATCAAGGGATTGCTTAATCCCCATTAAAAGATTATAAAGTGATGTTTTCAGGTATTTATAAAAATACAAAATATAGGACAAGGACACAAAGATCTGCAGAGCAAGGGAAACCAATGGACTCCTTCCTCCTTCCTCCATGTTCTTAGAACATTTTAGATGGGGCATGTCTCTTTATTCTCTGGGTCCATTTTTGTTCTGTCTGCAGTGTCAGTTGTTTTGGCTCCTGCATAAAACATTGTTGTGGTTCCACCTGAGCATACGGCACTGTATGTGGCTCCTCCCCTGCATAAAGCACTGCAAATCATTTCACCTATGACTTTTGTACTTTTAGTAGTTCCACCCCTGCATAAATTATTCTCAATAGTTTAAAACACACATAGTACAATGTCAGTAGTTCCACCTCTGCATAATGCACCATCAGTAATTCCACCCCTGAATATTACACCACCAGTAGTTCTACTCCTAAATAATAAACTGTCAGCAGTTCCACCCCAACATAAAGTATTGCCTGTAATTACAAGCTTGCATAGCCTAATGTCAGAAGATTTACCCCTGCATAATAACACTCCTAATACACTGTCCATAGTTCTAGCACTGCATAATACACCATCAGTAGTTCCACCCCTGCAGAAGGCACTGCCAGTGATTGCATGCCTACATAAGATACTGTTGGTATTTTCACTCTTGTATAATCAACTACCAGTAGTTACAACCCTGTATAATGAATTAACAGTAGCCTTACCCCTTCATAAAGTATGTTTGGTAGTTCCACCCCTGCACAAACCACTGTTGGTAATTCCATCTCTGCATAATGAACTGTAGGTAGTTCAACCCCTACATAAAACACAGACTGTAGTTCCACCCCTGCATAATGCACCATCAGTAGTTCCGCCCCTGCACAATAAACGGAACAAACTGCTGTTTTGTCCATAGCAGTGTTGGCAGCTAGGTTGCTCATATATTCATTTGCACAGTGCAGTACAGGCAAACCCCACTTTTAAGTACACAATGGGCTTTATTTACTAAAGCTGGAAAGTGCAAAATCAGGCTCACTTCTGCATAAAAACCAATGAGCTTCCAGGTTTTATTACCAAAGCTTAATTGAACAAGCTGAGGTTAGAAGCTCATTGGTTTCTATGCAGCAGTGAGCCTGATTTTGCACTTTCCAACTTTAGTAAATAAACTCCATTGCGTACTTAAAAATGGGGTATGCCTGTATTTGCCCTTTTTTCTTTTTACACCGCCCCTGCATAATGCATTGTCAGTAGTTCTACCCATATTTAATGCATTCCCTTTATATTCCACCCCTGCATAATGCACTGTCGTTATCGTTAGTTCCACCCCTGCATAATGGATTGTCACTAATTCCATCCCTGCATGAAGCACTGTCTATAGTTTTAACCCTTCAAAATGCATTCTCAGTAGGGGCATCCCTTGCACCTTTCTCAATTACCTAACTGCCTTATATATATATATATATATATATATATATATATATATATATATATACCGTATTTATCGGCGTATAACACGCACTTTTTCCCCCTTAAAATCGGGGGAAAGTCGTGGGTGCGTGTTATACGCCGATACCCAAAAAAAAAATGACAAAAATCGGTTGCGGCACCGAAAAATGGCGACCGCGGCCGAAAAAGGCCGAACCGCGGCCGAAAAAGGCCGGAAAAAGCCGAAGCGCGGCCGAAAAAGACCGAAGCCGGCTGTTCAGCTCCACTCGTAGTCCCGCCTCCCTGCGCTCGCTCCCGAAACAGCAGGGAGGCGGGACTCCGAGCGGAGCTGAACAGTCGGCTCGGTCTTTTTCGCCCGCACTTCGGCCTTTTTCGGCCGCGGTTCGGTCTTTTTCGGCCGCGCATGCGCGGTTTGTCACACGGCGGGAAATTTAAACGCTGCAAACTGCAAATGACACTAGCAAGCTGCAAATGACTCTGGGCAAGCTACAAATGACGCTGGGCAAGCTACAAATGACGCTGGGCAAGCTACAAATGACGCTGGGCAAGCTACAAATGACTCTGGGCAAGCTACAAATAACGCTGGGCAAGCTACAAATGACGCTGGGCAAGCTACAAATGACGCTGGGCAGGTTGCAAATGACGCTGGGAAAGGCTGCAAATGACGCTGGGCAAGCTGCAAATGACGCTGGGCAAGCTACAAATGACGCTGGGCAGGTTGCAAATGACGCTGGGAAAGGCTGCAAATGACGCTGGGCAAGCTACAAATGACGCTGGGCAAGCTACAAATGACGCTGGGCAGGTTGCAAATGACGCTGGGAAAGGCTACAAATGACGCTGGGAAAGGCTGCAAATGGCGCTGGGCAAGCTGCAAATGACGCTGGGCAAGCTGCAAATGACGCTGGGCAAGCTGCAAATGACGCTTAAATGTAAGTTTTTTTTTTCCCTAAACTTCTCTCCTAAAACTTTTTTTCCTTAAAATTCCTCCTAAACTTGGGGTGCGTGTTATACGCCGGTGCGTGTTATACGCCGATAAATACGGTATATATATAGGTATATATATATATATATATATATATATATATATATATATATATATATATATATATATATATATATATATATATATATATATATATATATATATATATATAGGTATATATATATATATATATATATATAGGTATATATATATATATATATATTAATGAAAACTCTGTACTTCTCCATACTCATTGTGTTCAGTGGATTGAACATTTTAAGGTCTCAACTACAGTTCCCCAATGCTAATTTATGTAGAAGCCAATTAGATCACACATTTATTTGACTTTGGGATGGAACTTGATTAGTTACAGATAGTGTTTCTGCTGATAATCATTTTTGGGACTCCAGTTATATAGCAGTGTCTCTAAGCAGAACCCCACTCTGTTTTCTAATCGATTTATTTTTTTTCTATTTTTGTCAATCCCTCTATATATCTTTCTATAAGCTACTCATGATTACTTGAGCCCCACATGTTTTATTCTTTTTATGAGTCCATCACACAAGTTGATTATAGAAGTCCTAACACCTTACTTTTAAAATACACCGTGACCTATTTGGTTAAGGAACATGGACACCTTTGTTCTGCTTGACTTTGATCTGGAGAATTTGGTCTGCGAATGAAAGAAGGCATGAGATAATTTACTCTGATCTGTTACCACACAGAAGAAAGTCCAGGAGATCATTAATATTAATGTCTAAGTTCTTTCATTCAGTAATTTGCACTTGCAGATGTTGCAGGATAGTTATTAGAGTGAACAGTATCGTCTTCATATGAAAAGGAAAAAAATAATATTCCTATTTTCATTTCTGAATAGAATTCTCAGCTTAAGTTCAGCTCTACAATACACATACTTATGTTTTTAAATAACCCTGAGCAAAGGAATACTAATCCATATATTTAAAGGGAAACTATGATGACTTGGGGTCTTCTTTTTACATTTATAATTTACCTTTTAATACTTGTACTCATATTTTCTTATTTAAATAAAAAAAGAAAGAATATTTGTAAAAAAATTCTCATATTTTTGTTGCAACAGATAAATAAGGTAAGAAACTATATAAAAAAAATACATGGCTTTTAATAAGGGTTGTAAACTATGCAAAGTTTAAGCAACCCTTTTTAAGCAACCAAGACTTATTTACTGAAAAAAAAGCTACAAGAAATACAGTGCGAAATCTGGTGTAGATCTGCAAAGAAACCAATCAGCTTCCAGGTTTTATTGCCAAAGCTTAATTGAACAAGCTGAAGTTGGAAGCTGATTGGCTATCATTCACAGCTGCACTAGAGTTTGAGTAAATCTCCCCCTATATGGCAAAACGTGGACGAAACTGTGGATACCCTCCACGCCAATTACAGCTGGATGGAGCTGTGGTAAGGATTTACTATTATAAATATATATATATATATATATATATATATATATATATATATATATATATATATATATATATATATATATATATATATATATATATATATATATATACAGGGGGTCCCCGGGTTACAAACAAGATAGGGACTGTAGGTTTGTTCTTAAGTTGAATCTGTTTGTAAGTCGGAACAGGTACATTTTTTAAGTGTAGCTCCAGCCAAAAAATCTATTTTTAAGTTTTTTAGATAACATAGAGAAGGGTTATCACCCCTGTAACATTTGTTCTGCTGTCTGTGCCCCTGTTCAGAAGATTTCACCTCACCTTCTGTCCCAATGACAATTGGATTTTGAAAATTTTGGGTTGTTAGGGAAACATGGACTGGTGATAAAGCATCAATGGAGACACCTATTTCCCATATTAACTCTTACAGGAGTGAATTTCCCTTCCTAGGGGTAGATTTCCTCTCACTTCCTGTTGTCTCCCTCCGTTTGTAAGTAGGAGTCGTTTGTAAGTCGGATGTTTGTAAGTAGGGGACCCCCTGTATATATATATATATATATATATATATATATATATATATATATATATATACACAGTATCTCACGAAAGTGAGTTCACCCTCACATTTTTGTATTATATATTATAATAATATTAATATTTTATTATATCTTTTCATATGACAACACTGAAGAAATTAGACTTTGCTACAATGTAAAGTAGTGAGTATACAGCTTGTATAACAGTTTAAATTAGCTGTCCCCTCAAAATAACTCAACACACAGCCATTAATGTCTAAACCGCTGGCAACAAAAGTGAGTACACCCCTAAGTGAAATTGTCATAATTTTCCAACACTGTCTTAACCCTCTTGGGCATGGAGTTCACCAGAGCTTCACAGGTTGCCACTGGAGTCCTCTTCCACTCCTCCATGATGACATTACAGAACTGGTAGATGTTAGAGACCTTACGCTCCTCCACCTTCAGTTTGAGGATGTCCCACAGATGCTCAATAGGGTTTAGGTCTGTAGACATGCTTGGCCAGTCCATCACCTTTACCCTCGGCTTCTTTAGCAAGGCAGTGGTCATCTTGGAGGTGTGTTTGGGGTCGTTATCATGTTAGAATACTGCACTGCGGCCCCGTCTCTGAAGGGAGGGGATCATGCTCTGCTTCAGTATGTCATAGTACATGTTGGCATTCATGGTTCCCTCAATGAACTGTAGCTCCAGTGCAGACAGCACTCATGCAGCCCCAGACCATGACACTCCCACTACCATGCTTGACTGTAGTCAAGACACACTTGTCTTCACACTCCTCACCTGGTTGCCACCCCACACACTTGACACCATTTGAACCAAATAAGTTTATCTTGGTCTCATCAGACTACAGGACATGGTTCCAGTAATCCATGTCCTTAGTCTGCTTGTCTTCAGCAAACTGTTTGCGGGCTTTTGTGTGCATCATCTTTACAAGAGGCTTCCATCTGGGACAACAGCCATGCAGACCAATTTTATACAGTGTGCAGCGTATGGTCTGAGCACTGACAGGCTGACCCCACACCCCTTCAACGTCTGCAGCAATGCTGGCAGCACTCATACTTCTTTAACCCAAATACAACCTCTGGATATGACACTGAGCATGTGCACTCAACTTCTTTGGTCGACCATGGCGAGGCCCGTTCTGATTGGAACCTGTCCTGTTAAACTTATGTATGGTCTTGGCCACCGTGCTGCAGCTTATTTTCAGGGTCTTGGCAATCTTCTTATAGCTTAGGCCATCTTTATGTAGAGCAACAATTCTTTTTTTTAAATCCTCAGAGAGTTCTTTGCCATGAGGTGCCATGTTGAACTTCCAGTGACCAGTATGAGAGAGTGAGAGCGATAACACCAAAGTTAACACACCTGCTCCCCATTCACACCTGAGACCTTGTAACACTAATGAGTCACAAGACACCGGGGAGGGAAAATGGCTAATTGGGCCAAATTTGGACATTTTCACTTAGGGGTGTACTCACTTTTGTTGTCAGTGGTTTAGACATTTATGGCTGTGTGTTTTAGTTATTTTGAGGGGACAGCAAACTTACAGCAAATTTACAATGTTATACAAGCTGTACACTTACTACTTTACATTGTAGCAAAGTGTCACTTCTTCAGTGTTGTCACATGAAAAGATATAATAAAATATTTACAAAAACGTGAGGGGTGTACTCACTTTTGTGAGATACTGTATATATATATATATATATATATATATATATATATATATATATATATATATATATATATATATATATATATATATATATATATATATATATATATATATATATATATATATATTAGAGTGTATGCATGATATTTTGCTTGCAAATCATGCTAAGCTTGCTAATATCATTATCCAACATAACCTTAACACTTTCTGGTAGGCTTTGTGAAACCACTATTTGAAGTGGTTCATTATACCCAAGGAGTACCCTGAGAAATATTCCTCTAGTTTTTATTTCCTCCTGAAAAAACACCAGTGCACTTCCTGGTATGTGAGGTGCCTAGGCACATCCTTGTGCCTAACAGCTGTATATTCGCAGTGTGTGATCATGTAGGGCGCTGTGCTTCTGACTGCAAGTCTCATGAGATTTGGAGTAAGATTTGGAACTGGCACTTCTGTACTGCTGGTTCTCCTTGCTGTAGAGAAAAATGTACCTGAGGACTTGCAGAGTAAATATGTCCCTGCTTTAGCTCCATCTATTCTGTTGAGTATACTTTCTGATCTGTTCCTGCTGCTGTTTGACTTTATTTTCCTTTATAAGCTATCGGGGGGGGGGGGGGGCAGCTCTGATACAAGGAAGCAAAGCCCCATTTCTACCAAGATGGCTGCCTCCACACATAGACAGTGTGGAACAAGGCATGGTAAGTCAGTAATTGAGAAAAGATGTGCACCCTATAGGCAATACTGGTGACTAGTTCTTTTTTTTTTTTCTGGGCATAGCTTCCACATATCAGAGCCTCTCTCAGACATTGCTCACAGCAAAGCAGGTGGGGAGGGGGATGTTGCTCCTCTGAGTCATTCAGCTCTGTTTACAAAAATAGTTGAGACTTCAGCTTCTGTCTAGACTTGCTTAGGGCTCCACCTTTAGGCTACATATGGTAAATATGAAACATTTAGAGCCGGTTCACACTGGGATGACTTGTCAGGCGACTTAGCCGCCTAACAAGTCGCGTCCCTTTTTGTACTATGGAACCGTTCTAATAGGAGCGACTCAAGTCGCTCCGACTTAGAAAAAGGTTCCTGTACTACTTTTTGGGCGACTTCAGGCGACTTGCATTGACTTCTATACAGAAGTTGTTTTGCAAGTCGCCGCTGCTGTCGTGTGCAGGTTGCCTGAGGCAGTCGTGCTGCAAGTCGTGCTGCCTCAGTGTGAACCGGCACTTAAGAAAATTGTTTATACCGACTGCAACCAGTTTGAATCATAATTTTATTTTCAGCTCTGCACTTTGAAAACAACAGTTGATTGGTTGATTCAATGCAAAATTCAATAAGATGTTTTCTTGTTAGTACTCTTTTCACACATAAGGCCCTGTCCAGTTTTCAAGTCTGTTGAATGGGGCTTTCTGTACGTTCTGTGAACGAGACAGCATTGGGTCTGAATATACTTCTTGTGCATTATGAGCAAGTTAGCAAAAAAAGGTTCACGTATCACCTGATTACTGACAGAGGGGAGTGGGAAGGAGCTATGCGCTCTAGGATCAGATTACATACAGCCTGTTTATTCTCAGTTTATTTCTCATCCAGTGCACTTGAATCTAGCACGTGCCGCATAGAAAGCTTTAAAAACACTTGTCTGTCTCTGACAGGACCATTCAGTATGTTTTCTATTCACTTCCATCACTATAATGACTTTCACATGAAATCACAAATTAAAGCTGTATTTTGTATGTCACAACCCCATTCAAGACTGAGTGCACATTTTGCTTTTCTGTTGTAAAAAGGTTCACATGTAATTAACACATGTATAATTATAGACCCACGATATATGGTGGGGGGAGGGGGAGCAGTTTATTTGTCATGATTGTATGACTTTTCTAGTATGCATTAAGACAGCAACTTACCAGCTAGCCGTAAAACATTTACAACTGGGTAATAAAAACTGCTCAGCAATTACTTAATTCAATGATGCCTGCATTTGCCACTCCATTTCAGCAACAGCAGAGGTCCCTTCCATTGCTCCAGACGACCTCATGTTCCTTCTCAGTTATGGAAGCCACCACCCACTAATTTCACAATAATTTAGACGTTATGCTTTAGAAAACAATTCTAATTAGAGTGTTTTTATTTATCTAGATGGCCTCTGGTGATATTAAACATTCCCGAGCACAGAGGCAACCAACGGTGACAGCACAATCCTTGGAAGAAATCTCCTGCTGGGCTATGCTCTACTTACTTGATGGTTGTCTGAGAAGAATGTAAGCTGCACTACTCTAAAAGGTTTATCAGTGCTGCTGAATGGTACACGGGCTGAAAGGCTCATAGATCCATTGACAACTGGTTAGTTTACACTGTTTCCTGTGGAATGAAAAAGTTAAAAAGCACGCCATAAATGCAGAACGGCAAATAAGCCGTCACTTTTACTGTCATTCCAGTAGATTTCCTTCTTGTTAATATGTGTTGAAAGAATGGGAGCACGTATCCACTCAGGTATACAAAAAAAACAGTCAATGTTATTAGGCCAATATTTTCCCGGCAAACCATTATGATCGGTAGGATTGGTATAGATTCCATTGCCCAGCCTGTTGACCAAGGCCACATGTGGCCTTTAGGTTGACATTGTGTGGCCCTCAGGCCCCAGCTGCCAGTAGGCAATGTTTTCCTCGCCTATGTGCTTACTTAGGGCTAGAAAAGGTAAAATATTCAATAGACTGGCTTCTGTTAGTTGAATGGTTTAGTTTGTCTGACTTTCTTTCTGTGCTGTTGATTACCTATTTTATATATTTTTTCTCAGATTTGTTTTCATTTAAAAATTGCATTATTTTATACCAAGATACAAAAAGATAACATACAGTAGCTGTATATCCTGGTACAACAAATAAAATCTCAATTTGGGGCACCACTCAAAGAGGATTAACATTGGCTGTTAGGGAGGCCATAAACGGTGCAAATTTCTTTCCTGCAACCACAGGTTGCAAGATTTCTCCATCAACACAGGGAAATCCGTCCTGCCAAGCAATTGTCTTCGCCCAGCGGGGGTGGGCGGGGGAAGCCATCCCCACCGGAAGATAGTGATTATTGCTAGTGGCTTTAGCAGCCACTAACAATAATCGCAAACGAATATGGCAGGCTGGTTGTACCCAATTTGATCAACATGGCCCATTAGCCTGCCCATTATTGGTTCAAATCTTGGCTGGTTAAGCAGGAACCGTGATTCAAATCATGTATGGCTGGCCTTACTCCAAAATCTAGTGTGATAGATCAATTACAAAGTTGAGGTAGAAGGGCAGTCCCGTGAGCTCCCAGGAGCAGAGGGTGTAACTTTTTCCTCTGAAATTATTATTTTTTTTGTATAATCAGTATTTATTCGTTTTCCAAAAGACCATACAAAGTGAAAAAAGGTAACAGAAATGAAGACAAGCACATAAAAGTAAAAACATCAAGGGTATGTTCCATCTGTAATGCCCCGTACACACGGTCGGAAATTCCGACCACAAAATCCGTCTGATTTTTTCCAACGGAATTTGTCCGACACTGGTGTTGCATACACACGGTCGGACAAAGTTGTCGGAAAATCCGATCATTCTGAACGTGGTGACGTTCGTTGCGTATGACGGAACTACGTAGAGGCTAGTAGCCAATAGCTTTGGTCTCGTAATTTGATCTGAGCATGCGTGGCACTTTGTCCGTCTGAATTCTATACACACGATTGGAAAAAGTCCGATCGGACCTTGTTGTCGGAAAATTTGAGAGCAGGGTCTCAAATTTTTTCTGCCGGAAATTAGGCATAAGGCAGACATCATTTCTAAGAAACATAATTAACAATAGTACAGACCATTAATAAGAGCAAAAATCAACATATCAACCCCACATTGTGCATTCATTATAGCTACAAAAAGAAATCGTTCCCCTCCAGTTGGTCCATAGCTAAAACCTGCTCTAGCAATATTAGTCATAACTCAGGTCATACAGGAGTGTACCACTCGGGTACAAACACTTCTATTTACATGTAATACAATAAAAGTGCTGTTAACTGGGCTCAATGTGTATTTCTCTGACTTTCCGAGGCCAGACCCCTGAAAAATTAGTTAGAAAAAGACAGAAAAAGAGGAAAGTGGGAACAAGACAAGGGAAAGAAATAAAAAGAAAAAGGAACAGGGGAGAGAGGGATGGAAGAATAAACCTCCAGCAAACAAGCACAATTTTCCATAACTCCTGAGAACTTAAGAAGAGAGAAAGAAATTCTGTGCAAGTCTCCCAACCAATGGCTGGGTTACAAAACAAGCTAACAAAATTCTGATATATAATATGTGTAGCTATATATAGGGGGGGGGGGGTGGCCCTAGGCAGACAGGGACAATGTTGCCATCCCAGGTTTCCTCTAAATTTCTTATAGATCTTGCTAAAAAGAATATATAGAGTGGCATTTTTTCATTTTTTAAGGTGGCTATTGGGCAAAATAATGCGGTAGCATTGGTTTGTTAAGGGACCAGTGTTACCTCCAGAAGTCTCATGTAACATCTCTGCAGTCTCTGACCATCTCCTGTAGTTACATAGTTAGCTAGGCCGAAAAAAGACACCAGTTCAACCATAAAAAAAAAAAAATAATAAATAAAAATAAAAAATATCGTACAATCCAATATACCCAATTCTATATCCACAGTTGATCCAGAGAAGGCAAAAAAAAAAAACAGAAGAGCATGCTCCAATCTGCTACAGCAGGGGAAAAAAATCCCTTCCTGATCCCCCAAGAGGCAATCGGATTTTCCCTGGATCAACTTTACCTATAAATGTCAGTACCCAGTTATATTATGTACATTTAGGAAAGTATCCAGGCCTTTCTTAAAGCAATCTACTGAGTTAGCCAGAACCACCTCTGTCTCTAGCCTCTGACAGCCTACTGAAGTATGTCCAAGGCCCCTGATAGTTTTTTATAGCATTACATACTCTGAATATAATGTGTGGCACTATGGTGATTTCGGGGGCTACAGTTCAGGCCCCCCTATACCGAGTAGGCTGACCTCCAGTGCTATTGACACTTATGAGCATTTATTTTATGACCATAGGGTTTGTGAAAAGCTGTACAGACCCATAAGGGAATTAAACCCTTGCCCTATCTTTACCAAAATTTTAATTAATCTGTAATGGGTGGGATTCATCTTAAAATAATAGGATTGTTGCAAAAGCATTTCATTGTAAGTACTTTGCATATTTGCTACATTAATAAAGGTTTATTTTTGTAAAATAACAGATGCAAACTAGCAATTATTTTAGAAATTGGTCTACTGCTATAGACAGAGAGCAGACATTGCAATTTATGGTTGGTCATAATGAGTTATATTTTACATTTATTACTGTTCTGTCTTTGCTAATGCAGACTTCAGCCAGGAAATACTGGATACTCATAACTAATGAAGGGCTATATTCAACTAGAGGCTGAGCAGACACTGCAAGAACGATCCTAATTAGGACATTTTAACAATAGAATTAAAAGATCAAGCCAGGTGTTATTTGCTTCTAATAACCAGGCTGAGTGCATAGTGCTATTAAAACCTGATATCTTACCTACACTTTTATTGAAATGTTACTTTTGCAGGCAGCTTATTAGTCCTTCATTGAATGCGTTCTCAATTATCCAACTTGCATTTAAGCTCATTTACCAAACAATTGTAACAATAAAGCTTTAAAAAAATACTTAAATGCAGAGGAGCAATTGAACCTAATTTCCTAACTAATGAGATAAGTGCCGAAGAAAGCAACTGATCCACTTTTATAATGGAAAAGGGGCTGCATTGATTCTGATCAGTGTTTTTAGGTATGCTCACAAAGGGTTAGCTACTCCGGGTCAGACTACAGTGCTCAATCTACAACTAGTATTTTTTTTATATATTTATTTTTTTATATATATTTTCTATAAGGCTCCCTTTGATTCTTTGTGGTTCATTATGTTGTGTTATTTAATGTGGTTGTAAAGCCTTAAGGTTTTTTTTTTTTTTTACCTTAATGCAAACCTTCTGTGCTGCCGCCTGCCCCCAGATCCCCCCCTTTTTCTTACCTGAGCCCGATCCAGCAATGTGCACGAGCACAGTAGCTCCAGCCACTGTCGCTCTCCTCATTGGACAGATTGATGGCAGCAGAAGTTATTGGCTCCCACTGCTGTCAATGAAAAGCTGTGACACGGGGGTGGGGCCAAGTCCCGATGTCTGTGTCAATGGATTACCACGGGTACCCCCATGGAAAACGACTCTCCCTGGGGGCACCCGATGAAGAGAAGGGGCTTGCAGCATTGGCGGGGCACCCCAGAAGAGGAGGAATTGGGGCTGCTCTGTGCAAATCCATTGAACAGAGCAGGTATGCATAGGCACGTTTGTTATTTTCATTTAAAAAAAAGCAAGGATTTACAAACACTTTAATGCACATTAACATGCAGTATTTCACACATAGCATTTTTGCTTTATTGGACCAAAAACTGGGCCTACAGAATCTTCTAACAAAGCATACCACAAGGTACGGCATGTGCATTGTGGCTTGCTGCACCAGGAATCTGTTGCCACCTACTATACATGGACATTGGGGCGCTATTCTAAATGAACAGCACTGCATAGCAACACACCAGGGGTTAATTTACTGAAACTGGAGAGTGAAAATCTGGTGCAGTTATGCATAGAAACCAATCACCTTCCAGGTTTTATTGTCAATGCTTAGCTAAACAAGCTTAAGTTAGAAGCTGATTGGTTAACATGCACAGATGCATCAGATTTTACACTCTCCAGTTTTCGTAAATCAACCCCACCATGTATTACTGTAAATTGAGTCTGAAGGTGGACTCAAAATCTGTTATTTTCAATCCTAAAATTAAATGTTTAAAATAATGTTTTACGTCTGTGTAATCTGGTAAATATTTTCTATGGTTCTAAATATAAAATATTCTACATGAACAATTCATAGTACCATCTGCAAGCTGTGAGCAAGAGCGCTGAGGTACAGCTGATGCTGAGAAACCTAAGGCCGGGTTCACACTATCGTGAATTGGATGCGGTATCACCACATCCAATTCACAATAGCAGGAGATTGCGACTGGCTCTCTATGGCGCTAGGTCACATATCTCCAATGTGGCTCTGTTGCGAATTTGCACAGGAGCTCTGTGCGTCTTTTGGTCCATTTCAGGTCTGGATTCAGCAAAAAATTTGGGCTGAAATCAGACCTGAAACGGTGAACCAGGACGCACAGGACGCCTGCTGGGATCCGCATCGGCATTAGGTAAGAACCAAGCCTAAAAGATAGGAGATCAGTTTACATTGATTGTAGAATAAGTCACAAAAGAGGTACATACCCTCGTACAGCAGAGACGGGACTACCTGGCTTACTTAGGTATACACTTGAAAAGGGAATGCTGGGCTCTTATTTTAGAAAGCCCAGCATCCCCTCATGAATGTGTAACGGATATGCCCCTTTTTACATGTTTACTTATAAAATTAAGATTTTATTTAGCTAGTTAATATAAGGCATTTAAAACATTAGCTTATAGACTTGTCCAATTTGAAGAAAAGGAACAAAATCAGGCAGAAATTGTAATATCCTATTTTGAAAATTTTTGTTTTGACTGTTACATATTTGAATATTTGTGCCTCATTTTTTGGATTATAGGGAGCAATAGAAGGGGTAACATTTATGACCACAAAACAGATTATTCGACCAGCCAATTGTATCCACAATATCGAACATTCCATGTTCTCGAGGACATCTATTTTCTACCTCCTGTGCATAGGCATCTAATATTACCTATTCTGCCAAATAATCAGATTCCTCTTTATTAAATAATTTAGGGTACGTTTTTTTATATCCTGTTTATAAGGGAAAATGTGCCATGCTAGAATCAGACGTTAGTGGTTGTGTAAAATTATAACAAATAATAATCACTTATTTTTATCTGTTAATGGATTATCCATAAAAATCATACTCCATAGGGCATATCCAGGTTCATCTATGCTGTTACTAGTGTATGCAAAGATATACAAATGTCCTAACTTTCCTAGTTACAGAGAATTAAATCAATTAGTAAACAAAGACATTCTAATTAAAATAAGCTCTAAATTTCAGTAATAAAAAGCTAAACTAAAGAGTTGTTGCTTACAGATAAATGAATTATTACTATTGCCTAATCACTTCGGATCCCCACAGAAATCTCTGGAGGGAAGGTGGAACCAAAAAAAGCCATTTTATGAAGCAGTCTGGGAACTAGAAAAAAATATAATATTTAACAAACTGAAACAGGAGGTTATCCTCTTGGACAAAAAAAAAAAAAAGCATCATATTTTAATGATGTATTTTATTCTACAGTAAACTATGTACTGAAATCTTAACATTTGTGTTATTTCATAGAATGAAAAAAAAAAAAAAACGTTGGGCCATATTGTGAAGAAGACATCAGATTTTCATTGCTGTCTACACCTGGCTGGATAAATGCTTCCCTCTTTCAATCACAGATACAGGGGTTGATTTCAGTGGCGGCTGGTGCTCAATTTTGGGGGAGGGTGGCGGCAAACAAATCTGGCCCCCCCCCATTTGCTCGCACTACCCCCCCTCGCCCGGCAATCAAACGAATGGGAAGGCGGCGATCCATGGCCTTACCTTATCCTTAGCTGTCAATCTTGGTGGCCTCCTCTCGCTGTTGCTGCGGTAGAGGTGTGAGGAGGAGGATGATGATGAGGTGGTGGTGTTGGTGCACTGCTGGATCTGGGGTAAGGCTCCTGGAAGAGGCTGTTGCTGCCAATCCACCTGCTGCTCCTCACTGCACATGGCCCGCAGCTGGCAGAGGGCAGAGTCGGGGCCGTTGCTTCTCCTCCCGACCAAACAGGAAGAAGGTCCCAAGATCCGTTTTGCCTGGAGTCCTAAGACTCCCTGGTCAATCGGGTCTCAGGACCCGCTTCCTGATTGGCCGGGAGGAGAAGCAGGAAGACATTAGCGAAAATGTATTTGCTAATGTCACACAAGTGGGTGGGCTCAGGGTGCAGTGCTCTTCACCCCGAGTCCACCCTTTTTGAAGCCAATTGGAGCCTCAGGCTTTAATCCTGTGCTTCAAAAAAAAAAAACACATTGAAATCCATGCGTCCGGTGCCCTGCATGTAGATTAGGGGCCGGACGCATTGGATTAGGGGGGCGTTGCCCTTGCGCCCTGCATGAGTGGCCACCACCGGTTGATTTACTAAAATTGGAGAGTGCAAAATTTGGAGCAGCTCTTCATACCAACCAATCAGCTTGAGGGCTTTTTTTGTCAAAGCTTAATTGGATAAGCTGATGTTAGAAGCTGATTGGCTACCATGCAGAGCTGCACCAGATTTTGCTTTCTCCACTTTTAGTAAATCAACCCCAAAATGTGTATTATATTTGAATCTTTACAATCTAAGGCAATTCTATGTGTTTATTACAGCGCATAACATGATTTAAATACGCCCAATAATAAATAGTTCAAACTCTAATGAAAATCTAGTGCCAGACAGATGCGGTAATAAAAATAAAAATATAAAGATTACATCACTACAGTTTATGTCATACGTGTGACAAATGTGAGTTTTGTCCTGAATGTGACTGTGACATGATATGACATCATTGCACATGGCCAGGAATGTACATTAGAGGTGCCTTCATGTGCATCATTGCTGCTGCTGACTTTCCTATTAGACCGTCTCCCTACTGACATTCAGAAAAGCTCATTAATCTGATTGAGCCAATGTTTCTAAATTGAATGCAAACATCGTATGTGCTATAAGCAAACATAATTGATGTTCAAATGTAATTAAAGGGACACTTTTTTTATTTTTAACTGCGCTGTGCTAGTGTTTTATCATTCCGTTCCTTTCTTGTTGTGACTGTTCTTAACAGCTAAATTATGTTTTCTTACTAACTCATACACACAACACACATACCCATACATCAAAACAACATCAGTATGGAAAATTAGAGGCCAGCTTTACTTGAAGTGAAATAAAAGTGTAAAAAAAAAAAAATGCGAGCGGGCAGGCTCTATATTGCAGTAGAAACAAGTTATGTCTCTTTTACTAAAAAACAATTTGACTTTCTTGTTCACACATGTACAGCTCAACATAGTGTTTGCTGCCAGGATGAATACATTCCTGCGCATGCGTGGAGGTTATGTCATCCACGCCATCCCAGATTTTCTATAATTTAATTTGGCATGATAGCCAACAGCATTTTCAGAAGATATCAGGTTTTCTTTAATTTAATTTAGTGATTCATTTTTATATTCCACATCGAGTTTGCTAGTAAACATGCCTTCTTTCTACATGTTATATAAAAAGGGTTGTGCTATTCATTAAAATAACACAAATGCGACCCAAGTCTGTATACAAAGTACACATTGAAAATGTAAATTTGGTACATCAACCAGTAGTGAAATTATCAAATCATAATAAAATAACAGAAGATGTGCCAAAAAAAAACATCACACGTGAAATGCAAAAAACTGTGTAATGCCCCACACACACGGTCGGAAATTCCGAAGGAAAATGTCCGATCGGACCATGTTGTCGTAAAATACACCCGTGTGTGGGCTCCATCGGACTTTTTCCGTCGGAATTTCGGACGGAAAAAATTTGAGATCCTGCTCTCAAATTTTCCGACAACAAAATCCAATCGGACTTTTTCCAATCGTGTGTAGAGAATTCCGACGGACAAAGTGCCACGCATGCTCAGATCAAATTACGAGACCAAAGCTATTGGCTAATAGCCTCTACGTAGTTCCGTCGTACGCAATGAACATCACCACATTCAGAATGATCGGATTTTCCGACAACTTTGTCTGACCATGTGTATGCAACACTAGTGTCGGACAAAATCCGTCTGAAAAAATACGACGGATTTTGTGGTCGGAATTTCCGACCGTGTGTACGGGGGCTTAGAGTCCAAATGAACAAAAAATCCTCATGTGCATCCCACTCCAAATGAATCGCCACCACCATGCTCCACCCCAGAAGGCTTACCTGAAACATTTGACCCTCTAGTTATGGAGAAGTTATGGGTTAATCACTGCCCTTCACTGATAAATATAATCTCTGGTTATCGAACAAGTGGCCAAAAGGATGGAAATACTAAGGGCATTGCACTTATGTTAGAAAGAAAGAGCCAAGCGCTCCTCATAGTGTGAAATCCAATTTATACTTTATTTATTTTTTTAAAGTGCAAAATCACTCACATATATCAAGGAATTGCAGTGCTGTACACAAATTTTCCATGCGGAACAACATAAGAACACTTCAGGGTAAGTGGTGACATCAAGACATTCAGCTCTGTCCTACACGTTTCGTCAGAGTTTACATCTTAGGGGGTTTCTTTCTACATACCTAATGACAGCAAGATCTTGCTGAGACTATACTAAACTATGTCAGCCAAAACATTTTAGCAGGGAGGACTTGAAATACGCTGGGTTTGATTTACTAAACACAAATACACTGTGCACTCTGAAAATTAAGTTGCACTTCTTTTCCCCAGTGCTTAGGGAATGTGGTGAAGTTTTACTTTGTAAAAAATACCCAATCAGGTGCAAAGGAAAAAAAAAAATTTTTTCCTTGCACATGAGAGGATGGAAATCAGCAGAACTTTGCCACATTCACTAAGCACTGGAAATAATGAGTGCAACTGCACTTGCAAAGTGCACAGTCTAATTTCCTTTAGTAAATCAACTCACTGCTGACTAATCAGTAGCTAGCTCCTTGTTTATTAGGAACTAGGAATTCCCAGGAAAAGACAATTTTCCTCAGAGTGGGCCTCCAGTACACTATATTGTCAAAAGTATTGGGACTCATGCCTTTACACGGACATGAACTTTAATGGCATCCCAGTCCTAGTCAGTATGGTTCAATATTGAGTTTGCCCACCCTTTGCAGTTATAACATTTTCAACTCTTCTGGATAGGCAGTTCACAGGGTTTAGGAGTGTGTCTATGGGAATGTTTGACCATTCTTCCAGAAGTGCATTTCTGAGGTCAGGCACTGATGATGGAGGAGAAGGCCTAGCTTGCAGTCTCCGCTCTAATTCATCCCAAAGGTGTTCTATCGGGTTGAGGTCAGGACTCAGTGCAGGCCAGTCAAGTTCCTACACCCCAAACTCACTCATCCATGTCTTTCTAGACCTTGCTTTGTGCACTGGTCCAAATCATTTGGTGGAGGTAGGGTTATGGTGTGGGGTTGATTTTCAGGGGTTGGAAACGGCCCCTTAGTTCCAGTGAAGGGAACACTTAAGGCATCAGCATACCAAAACATTTTGGACAATTTCATGCTCCTAACTTTGTGGGAACAGTTTGGGGATGGCCCTTTTATGTTCCAACATGACTGCACACCAGTGCAAAAAGCAAGGTCTATGAAGACATGGATGAGTGAGCTTGAGGTGGAGGAACTTGACTTGCCTGACCTCAACCCGATAGAACACCTTTGGGATGAATTAGAGCGGAGACTGCGAGCCAGGCCTTCTCATTCAACATCAGTGCCTGACTTCACAAATATGTTTCTGGAAGAATGGTCAAACATACCCATAGACACACTCCTAAACCTTGTGGACAGCCTTCCCAGAAGAGTTGAAGCCGTTATAGCTGCAAAGGGTGGGCCAACTCAATATTGAACCCTACGGACTTAGACTGGGATGCCATTAAAGTTCATGTGCATGTAAAGCAGGGGTCTCAAATTGGCAGCCCTCCAGCTGTTGAGAAACTACAAGTCTCATCATGCCTCCACCATGCTTGTAACTGTCAGTCCTTGCAATGCCTCATGGGATTTGTAGTTTTGCAACTGCTGGAGGGCCGCCAGTTTCAGACCCCTGGTGTAAAGGCGGGGGTCACAATACTTTTGACAATATAGTGTATATATTCAATATATACTGTATATAAGGTATTTACAGTATCAACAATTCTGTCCTGTTCTACTTAGAGCAGATGTATAAATGATTTGTGTCAGTTAAGGGATAACATAAATTAAACTTTTAATTTAAAAACCTTCCAAGCCTTATGATGAAGCACCAGTGCAAAATGTGCCAAGGTGTGTATATCTGTGTACCTGGTTTCACTGTGCTTTGATTTCAAATGTTATCTCCAATTATTGCATCTGCTGAACCAAGGGTATTGTTTATTATGTGGATTCTACGTGTACCTAGGCAAGGCTGTGGTCACTGGTGAACATTCCATGTGGACAGACTGGACAGTATCCCGGTCGCTTGTGGTAGCAGCGTCATTTATTTATATTTCCCAAAACCTGCTAACTTTTTCCTAATGTCAAAGCTCAACACCACCAACGCTAACCACTCCCTGGACCACAGACGTATGCCTCCTGTCCTGCAGAGACACACGAAGGGTAGAAATGCCGGTTGTGATTGGCAGATTGGCTTCACCTTCTCTACTTTGTTGGAGAGACAACATGGCCACAGTCAAAGGGATGGGTTCCTTAGGGCAGACTCAAGGGATTTCTCCTTACTAATTATGCCCCTTCGAGTTGTTTACAAGCTAAATACCGTATATACTCGAATATAAGCCGACCCGAATATAAGCCCACCTAATTTTACCACAAACAACTGGGAAAAGTATTGACTCGAGTATAAGCCTAGGGAAATGCGCAGCTACTGTAATAGGGTCAACAATGCCCATTTGCAGCCTCACTGTGCCCATTTGCATGCCTCACTGTGCCCATTTGCAGCCATAGGTCTCTGGGCCCAAAGGGTCCCGAAATTACATTGCTGCAGATGGACACAGTTGATCAACTTTGGGGCCCTGTATCTCAGGTCACTTGGTGCTAGGAACCCCATCTTTGTATATGTTGTAGTGTTAGTTCCACCGGGTTAGAATACCAAATTTGGGGTTCCTAGCACCAAGTGTCCCCAAGATACGGGGACCCAAATTCGGGTCGGAATATGTCAAGCACTTTTCTGCAGCAGAGAATTACATTTTCCAAACCGATTTTGGGGCCCTGTATCTCGGGGCCACTTAGTGCTAGGAACCCCATCTTTGGATATGTTCTGGTGCTAGGTCCACTGTGTTGGCATGGTGGCACTTGGGGTTCCTAGCACCAAGTGGCCCCAAGATACGGGGCCCCAAAATATGGTCGGAAAATTTCATTTTCTGCTGCAGAAAAGTGCTTGACTCGAGTATAAGACGAGGGGGGCACTTTCAGCACAAAAAAATGTGCTGAAAAACTCGAGTATATACGGTAGGTATATTTTAGCAGCAGGGTCTTTACAAATTTGAACAGAAAAGGGTTATTCTAATGTCAAAAAAATCTGTAAAGAGAATACCGAATAATGGAAAATCTTTTTTCCGGGCACGTATATTGTCAGTTAAAATCTAGAATAATGTTAAACCGGGTAGAAGATCCTTTCACGCACTAAACATACTCAAATAAAACTTGCAGAGAAACAAATATTCCACAGCAGCACATTTATGCTACAGTTTCAGAACTGAATACATTTTCTTCCGAGTAACCTTAAACATTATAATAACCACAGCAGGGAAGCTAAATTCAATTGTTTTTCAATTTTCTGTCTAATAAAAAGTGATCACATTGAAAACTACTTTTGCAATATTGTTATGCTTTTCGAGACGCAAAAGAAAAAAAGCTGAATGATTGAAAAAAGATTAGACTTACCCTACTTGTGAGGCAATAACTTAAATATGTTTATCTGTTAGAGATGGAGACAGGAGCCTGGCCGCCATCTTCATGTCTCCAATCTAACAAGTTGTACAAAGGCTAAATATACAGTATATGAGATTACTATGTTTCATGAATGCACTTTTTTGTGTGCTTAAAACATTCTACTTTGCCCCTAAATTAACAAGACAAGAATTGAATTAAAATAACTGTTTTATGCAGGGCCAGCAATAAAATATGAAATCACTATTTGTCTCCTCATAACTTTGGAATCCAAAACGATAGATAAAGGTTCTTGGCAACAGTTTGAAAAGAGGGTATTGTGTTTTTGTATAAATTTAATTTATTTATTATGGTCAGACTAGGGATTAGGGAAATTGAGAGTTTTGATTTCTCTGAAAGATCAGAAAAAAATTAAGAGATTTTGGCAAATAGTCAATGAGGAAGGTGAAATGATGGTGGTTGTTGGTGTTTTTTAAAAGGAAAAGAGTCTTTGAATGGCTCCTGAGGGTTTCAGAAGCTCCTTTCAACTATTCTGGACTTTTCTGGTGCTAAAACAGCCCCTTAATAGTCTCAAAGCTTTCGTTTTGTTGGAATTGGTAATTTTGCAATGAAATCACTATTCTCACCCCTGGTCGGGGCTAAAAATGTACATTTCAAAATGTTTTACTTTTTTTGGTAGCAAATAGCAATTTTTTTTGGTAGCAAATAAAGAAAAAATAATATAGTGTATACAATTGTAACACAAAACATATTGTAATTGAATGTTATTAAAAATGTCCTTTCCTTTTTAATCTGCAGCTCTGTAATTTTTGACAAATGCAATGCAATATGGCTACCTGGAAGTGTTCTGTACACAGAATGTGTACGCCCCCCAGAATCATCATTTCCATTCACACAGATTGACTCACCAATTTTCCCATAAGTCTGCCCTAAGATACAAGTCAAACCTTGTACACACGATCAGACTTTACACAAACTTTTCTGTGGATTTCTGTCCAAAGGGCGTTGGCCGTGAATTTCTATTGCATACACATGATCTGACTTTTTCAGCCAACTTTCACCAAGTCACATGTTTTTTCTGCTCTTTACCACCACC
This sequence comes from Lithobates sylvaticus, assembly GCA_028564925.1. NCBI lineage: Eukaryota > Metazoa > Chordata > Amphibia > Anura > Ranidae > Lithobates > Lithobates sylvaticus. The sequence goes on along the minus strand of CM053035.1, from coordinate 149,564,218 downwards.
CTTTGGTCAACTTCTGTATTGTTGTCTGATCTTTTGCATTGGTTCTGAGCATGCATGTTTGTACTTTGGACTAAAGTCCAATGGTTTTCTGTACACACAATCGGACTTTGCTCCATCGGACTTTTGTTGCCGAAATGTTTGTCTGTTTGCAGAGCGAACTTTTGTCCGAAGAAAAAATAAAAAGTTTGTCCGATGGAGCTTACACAAGGTCGGATGTTGCCTTAAAACAGCTAATTTGCATTTTTGTTGTCAAAAAGTCCGATCGTGTGTATGGGCCTTCAGAATTTAGGCTTCCCTTGCAACAAAAATGTCATTTTTGGTGCAACACTTCCAATAGGAGATCACAGCTAAATGGAAGCAGGCACAGCAGCTTTCCTCATTAGAGTCCTGCAGGTGCAGCGCTGATTGATAATTATAAAACAACTCCCATTTGACTCACTTTCCCACAAGGATACAGACAAGCACCTAGGGATTTCTTCAGAATAACAAAAGGTAGGAATCTGCAACAAAGTTTGTTAAAAATCCTTGTAATGTACATAGATCACCCAGAGGGGAATGTTTATTTCTCAACATAAGTGGAGTTATGCTTTAAATATATAAACCAATATTAGTATTAAATTGTGCTTTCTTTTTCAGCCAGTAGGTGGTGCCATGAGCTCCATTTTACAGTACATGTTTTTCAGTCATGTTTTGCTGAAATAAAACCCTATTGGTTACAAAGCTCAAAAGCTCAAGCTGAAATTTACCCACAAAACTGAATTAGTTATAGCATTGATTCATGCCCCCCTCTCTCTCTCTCTCTCTTTTATGTTGTGTACAGATAACTCTGGAGTTGATTTACTAAAACTGGAGAGCGCAAAATCTGCTGCAGCTGTGCATGATAGCCAATCAGCTTCTAACTTTAGTTAAGCTTTGACAAACAACCTGGAAGTTGGTTGGTTTCTTTGCACAGCTGCACCAGATTTTACAATCTCCAGTTTTAGTAAATCAGCCCCTCTGTGCCAAGTTTTTATTAGTGAGAGTGAACCTGCAGGCAAACAACATCTGCTGTGCTTGTGCTTTACAATTCTAGTTGTATCCAGTTAATGTTGTGTCCTGTATTACATTTTCATTTGTGATGCTAAGATTTTTTTTTTTACAAAAATATTACAAATGCAGGCACAAAACAGCAGTTCTAAAGCATAAAAACTGTAAAAGTAAGCAATAAAATGAACTTCCCTTTAAGGATTTTTCTGTGTTCTTGTATTGCATGTATTGTGATATTAAAATAAATGATTTTCATATTAAAGAGGTTTTTAATGTAAATGGCAAGGACTAATATGCACTGACACACCATATTTATTCATAGATCGGTGGACCAACCCTTCTTCGTAGCATTTACTCATAGATCAATTTTTATTTAACCTCCAGAAAGCTCATTTCTGAAGTTGCCCTGGGTTAGTGCCCTCTTCATATTGCCTTATTAGACCTAATCCTGTACAATATTAGATCACTCCATAATACAATTAGACATATTTTTGTTTAGCTTATGTGTTAGGTAAGAAAAAGTGAACACCTAATTTAGTTAAAATCTAAGTTTATTATACCCAAAAATATATATACCCAAATACACAAGCAAAGTAATAAGAGCAGCAGCTAATAAATGTGAGATATGCACATAAACAGAAATATACAGTGAAAAAAGCCGCGCTAAAGTGATAATATGAATAAAATCACAAAAAACCTAAACAGAAAATATTAATCAAAAAATCTGTGTAAAAAAAGAATGTTTATTGTACTAAAAATGGTCCAAATGTGTAATAAGACCGCTCTAATGATGTGCTTACCAGAGGGCAAGCTTTGATAAGCCTGTAACTCGATTCCTTAGGTAATGAATAGAATCCGACTCCTCCAAAGGTATCAAGCCAGGGAACCATACACTCTCAGCATGTGGATAGATAGAAATGAGGGATGCTCTGTATTTTGTTGGTATCTTAAAAGTCCTATTCTCTTTACTGATGCTTCTGTGGAGACATTTATTATTACTTCCTGTCTTTGTGAACACTCTCCTCATGTGTTCCAACTAAGTTGGGACTTTATTCTATGAACATTCTTTTTTTACACAGATTTTTTGATTAATATTTTCTGTTTAGGTTTTTTGTGATTTTATTCATATTATCACTTTAGCGCGGCTTTTTTCACTGTATATAACATCAACATACACTGATCAAAATTTTATGAATTTGAAACCATGAATAGAATTCGAAGGAAAACGGCTTTGAGAACAGTTGGTCTGAGGCTATGTGGGCCGATGTGCCTTGTTGTGACTGGATTCAAACTGGACCGTAGGGTGAGCTGTACTAAGGGGTGTCTGTCAATGACGTGACAAATCATACAGTGATCTGAATTTAAAAATGAACCGTTGCATCGCTGAGGCGACCGACATCGAACAACAGTGGAGCGTATGACGGGATAAAAGAAACAAAAATGCACGAATGAAACGACACGAAGTGACTGCCGGACCTAAGGAGGACATGACAGACAATATGCGAAATGAGACCATTGAATGATTGAAGTGATGGTGACGCGAATCGGGGTGCCGTAACTGTGACTTGACAGTGAACCGAACTGTGGAATATGGTATGAAATTAGGGCGAAATGAAATGCGCGTATATTTTTTTATTAAATGAAATGAGCGAAATGATTGCCATGACAGAGGAATGGATCGGTGCATCGCGATTGCGACTGACAACGAACCGGACTGTGGAGCATGGAATAAAATTAGATGAAATTACTAGATTGAGCCGGTACTAATCAGTGCGTCGCAGATGCGACTGGATTCAAATCGAGGTGGAGGGTATGCCAAACGTAACAAATGAAATAATTTGACATGGCAGAGGCACGGATCAGTGTGCCCCAATTTGCGTCTGACAATGAACCAGACTGTGGAGCATGGAATGAAATGAAATGACTAGAACGAGCCGAAACGAATCGGTGTGTCGCAGATGCAACTGGGTTCGAATTGGAGTGACGGGTGTATGAGACGAATGGAATTATTGCCACGACAGAAACACAAATCGGTGTGCCGCAGTTGCGACTGACAACGAACCGGACTGTGGAGCATGGAACTGTATGAGATGGAATGACTAGACTAGAATGAGCTGACACGAATTGGTGCATCGCATATGCGACTGGATTCAAATGAGGGGAGAAGGGTATGCGAAATGTAATAAATTTAATTATTTGCCATGACAGAGGCACGAATCGGTGTGTCGCCATGGCGACTGATGGCAAACCTGTCTATGGAACAGGAAATAATGGCTAACTTGCACCGGCGTGAATCCGTGTGTCGCAGACCCGACTAGATTTGAATCGGAGTGAAGGGTATGCGAAATGTAACAAATTAAATGACTTGCCATGACAGAGGCACGGACCAGTGTGCCGCAATTTGCGACTGACAACGAACTGGACTGTGGAGCATGGCATGAAATTAGATGACAAAACTAGCAGGGAAGAACCGGTGAGTCGCTGATGCAACTAGATGCAACTGAAATGATAAACAGTGTGTTTTTTAACCACCTCATTACTGGGCACTTTCGCCTCGTTCCTTCCCAGACCAATTTTTAGCCTTTAGCTCTTTCGCACTTTCACTGACAATTGCGCGGTCATGCTACACTGTACCCAAATGAATTTTTTATCATTTTGTTTGCACAATTAGAGTTTTCTTTTGGTGGTAATTATTCATGACTTAGTTTTTTATTTTTTGCGATATAAGTGAAAAAGTGCAGAAATTTGGAAACAAATATATATTTTCTTTATTCTATTTTAAAAGAAATCCAATAAAATCTAAGTTTTTTATAAATTTAAGCCAAAATGTATTCTGCTACATGTTTTTGGTAAATAAAAAAAATCCTGTTAAGTGTATAATAATTGGTTTGTGTGATCACGGACATATGTACGCAAATGATCATGTACAGATGTGCGCAGGTGATCACGGACATATGTGTGCAAATGATCATTAGGACATGTGATTTTACTGTTATATATGTGGGGGACATGTGTAATTTGGAGATCATTACTATGTGGGGACATGTGTTTTGGGGACATGTGTGTTTACTTTGTGTGTTTTACATTGTGTGGGGACACTAGGTTGGTGATCAGTGAGTAAAAAGCTGTAAAAAACAGCTCATACTCACTGATCACCAGCCGGCTGCAGAGATCCACTTTCCTCTCCTCAGCGACAATTTTCACGTAAGGAGAGGAGAGCCGATCACCTAGAAACCGGCTCTCTGTTTACATCACATGATGGCTGTGACTGGACACGGCTGTCATGTGATCAGGAGGGCCAATCACAGAGCCCTCCTGCCAATCTGAGATGCGCTGTGTCCGGGTGACACGAGCGCATCAGGATCACGCCGCTGCACGTCCACTCAGAAGGAGAGAGCGCCCACCCGCCCATATGCAGTGGCCGGGTGGGAAGTGGTTAAGTGAAATGGGCCTACTACGTGGCGCGAAACAACGAGGTATGAGAATGTACGAATGAAACCGATGAAAAATGGCTCAGTGTATTCACAAACTGAGCCACAAGTTTATGGTTTTGCACGAGGCTAAAATAAGGCTGCTTACGGAGAATTAACGAATGACTCGCAAGTTCCGTAGTGGGGTTTCAGTGACACGGGGTATCTGGCAAACAACGATGTGTGAAATGAAGAAATTATATAAGAATCCTACCTGCGACAGTTTGAGCACGACATGAACTATGAAAATCACGAATGGAGAACCAAAAGCCTCTGGAAGTACGGACACACAACTCACGAACACCGAATGAGTTGGAAGAGTAGGCCTAGAGACGCAACGGATCGTGCACAGGAACCGACAAAGACCACAGACAAGTGGGCTGCTTAAATACCCCCCTGTAATCCTCCCATAAATTCAGGCCACCATACTGGCCTTCATATATATATATATATATATATATATTGTACAGGACGCCGTGGCTGGGTCCTGGAAGTACGCTATGTTTCCCCTCTGTTTGGACTGTGGTTCCTTTAAGGGAACAAAAAAGGGTTAACTCACCTGTCAGAGGAAGTGGGTTTAAAAACAAGACAGGAAGTTGCAGGTGTGTGTGGAGGAGTGTAGAGGAGATGATGGTGGTTTGTGTGTGGTTTGATGTGCAGCAACCAACGTGGACAGCAGCGTTCTGCCTGGAAGCCTCCTAGCAGGTGAAGTCACCTGAAACCACCCCAAGGACTGTTTGATTGCGATAGCAATGCTGGACTTTGAATGTCGGTGAGACTGAAACCTTTTTCTTTTGTTTTTGCTGCTGTCAAGCTGTTTTAAGTTTAATAAACCTCCTTTTGGGTTAAAAGCCTGTGTCCTGCGGTCTGGCTGGTCCCCCGAACTTTACAAGTGGTGCTCGAATGCGGGCAGGACAGAGTAACAGGCGTTTTTTTTTGCTGTTTTTGCATTTGAATTTAAAACTGACATTTAAAGGGACAGTACAGTGGGTTTATGTCCTGGGTTAAAGCTGCCCAAGCCCTGAAAGCTGAAGCAATGGAGGAACTAATTAAACAACTATCCCTGGCTAATATGCAAGCGCAGACCCGCCATGAAGAAAATACTCGCCTGTTGGTGGCTCAGTTGGCAGCACAGCAAGCAACCCAGCAAGGGGTTATGCAGGCTCAGGTGACTGCCTTAAAAGAAGTAGTGCAGCAGTTTTCTCAGGGTCGTGAGCAAGCGGCTGTTGCCCCTGGCAACCAGGTGACCGTGAGGGCAAGCCATTTTTTGCAGAAATTGTCCCTGAGTGATGATGTAGAGGCTTTTCTTGCTACATTTGAGAGGACGGCAGAGAGAGAAGGGTGGCCCCAGGACCAGTGGGCCGGCCTAATTGCACCTTTTCTCACCGGAGATCCTCAAAAAGCCTACTTCGACCTGCCACCAGAGGACGCTAAAGACTATCAAAAACTAAAGGCAGAAATACTGGCTCGTTTGGGGGTGACTACGGCCGTTCGGGCCCAACGAGTGCACCAATGGAAGTATTGTCCAGATCGTCCACCACGGTCTCAAATGCATGACCTGGTGCAACTGGTAAAAAAATGGCTGCAGCCCGAAGTGTTGTCGGGCCCCCAAATCGTGGAGCGGGTCGTGCTGGACCGATACCTACGGTCACTGCCAGACGACCTTCAACGGTGGGTCAGCCATGGAGACCCCAAAACAGTGAACCTCCTTGTCGAGATGGTAGAGCGATATACAGTGGTGGAGGATCTGCTTGGCCCTACCAAGCGCCAAGGGCCCAGTCTGCCACGGCCTATTCGATCGACTGCCACCCTTCGAAAGGATGTCCCCCGGAGCCCTGGAATCAACACCCCGGAAGGTCAAGAGTCACTCCCAGTACCTCCTCAGCGATCTGTTCCTGTTCGGAGAGGAGGGGATGTACAATGTTGGCGATGTCATTCCTGGGGCCATACCCGGGCCCACTGCCCACTCCAAGAGGAGTCCATGGAATGCGGGGTTCTTCGGAGGGGGTCTTTTGTTGCTCATAGAGCATGTACCACACACCTTGACCGTGGAGAAGAGAAATTTGAGTGTGTAGTCCAAGTGAACCACCTCCCTGCCTGGGCTTTGCTGGATTCCGGAAGCATGGTAACCCTGGTTCATCCTAGAGTAATTGGGAAGATCGGTCCGGTAAGCAAAACTTTACGGGTTGTGTGCATTCACTGGGACACTAGAGAGTACCCTCTCATCTCGGTGTCCATCTCCACAGCATATGGCACTGGTACTCAAGAGGTGGGGGTGGTAAAGAACTTGATACATGATGTTATCATAGGACGAGACTGTCCATTTTTTGAAAAACTGTGGGGACAAGGAGAACTACCTGAACGATCCCAAGACTGGGGAGAAACTAGTTCCTCTGTTCCTACGGTTGAGGGTAATAACCCTAAGATGCCAAATGTTCCTAATGTGGATCCGGTTGATACAAATGCTAATGATTGGATTAATGGTGATGAAAGTAGTGCTGATACTGTTAAGGGTGACAAAATGTGTGGTTCGCAGACCTACCTGAACACTGAGGAGGGGGAACCTTCCCCACTTCAGGTAATGCTGGGTGAAGAGGATGAGGAAGTGGCCTCTACCCCTACCCTGCCGGATTTGGGTGTTCCCCAGGGGACATTTGGTACTGCCCAGATGCAGGACCCCACTTTGACCCGTGCACGGGAACAAGTTATAGTATTAAATGGGGTACCCCAAGAGCCAGGTGCGAATGAGCGGTGGCCCCACTTTGCAATATGTAATGAATTGCTTTATCGGGTTACCAAAGTGAGAGAAAATGTGGTAGAACAATTATTGGTACCCCAACAGTATAGACGCAAGGTCCTGGACCTGGCCCATGATGACGTTTTAGGGGGACACCTGGGAGTTGAAAAGACGGAGGCACGGATCACCGACCGGTTTTACTGGCCAGGTCTGAAAGCAGAGGTAAGAAGATACTGTGCCTCTTGTCCCACCTGTCAGTTGACCGCGCCGGTGACCCATTTCCGGAGCCCTTTGGTCCCTCTGCCCATAATTGAGGTCCCATTCGAGAGGATAGCCATGGATATAGTGGGTCCTTTGGTAAAGACAGCTCGAGGTCACTCCTACATACTGGTGATCCTTGACTATGCCACCCGATATCCTGAAGCGCTACCTCTGCGGAATACCTCCTCTAAGGCTATTGCTCGGGAATTATTCCAGTTGTTTACACGGACTGGTTTTCCCAAGGAAATACTCACGGACCAGGGCACCCCGTTTATGTCGAGGGTTATGGCTGATGTGTGCAAGCTGTTCCGGATTAAACAGCTGCGCACATCGGTCTACCATCCACAAACGGATGGGTTGGTAGAGCGCTTTAATAAGACCCTTAAGTCTATGCTCAAGCGGGTTGTACAAAGGGATGGGAAAGACTGGGACTGCCTGTTACCCGCTCTCCTGTTTGCTATCCGGGAAGTGCCCCAGGCCTCCACTGGGTTTTCGCCCTTTGAGTTGGTATATGGGCGGAGACCTCGCGGACTACTGTATTTTGTTAAAGAGGAATGGGAAAGTGAACCTATTCAGCATAAGAGTGTTCTTGAATATGTTTCCCAAATGCAGGAGAGGATCCGAACTGTGATGCCTCTAGTCAAAGAACATTTGCAAAAAGCCCAGGAGGCTCAACGACGGGTCTATAATAGGGCTGCTAGAATAAGGAACTTCCAAGTAGGGGATCGAGTAGCGGTGTTGATCCCCACTGTGGAAAGTAAATTCTTGGCCAGGTGGCAAGGCCCCTTTGAAGTTGTAGAAAAAGTGGGAGAGGTAAATTATAGAGTCCACCAACCAGGTAAGAGGAAACCCTATCAGATATATCATGTAAACTTGTTAAAGCCCTGGACAGACAGGGAACCGGTGACCTCCCTGGCTGGTGCAAGACTTGAGCCTCGGGTTGGGGTGGAGAGTGTCCAAGTAGCAAATACCCTGTCTAGAGTCCAAAGTCAGCAGGCAAAGGAGTTCTTGCAGAGAAATAAAGAGAAATTTTCAGACTTGCCAGGGCTCACTAGTGTCATAGAGCATGATATTGTCACAGAACCAGGAATCAAACTTACCGCATTCCAGAGGCCCAAAGGAAGGCTGTTGCAGAGGAAGTGAAGAAGATGTTAGACCTGGAGATTATTGAGGAATCACAGAGTGAGTGGTCAAGCCCGATTGTGTTGGTACCGAAGCCCAACGGGACTCTGCGATTCTGCAATGATTTCCGGAAACTAAATGAAGTTTCACGGTTTGATGCCTACCCCATGCCCCGGGTAGATGAGCTTATTGAGAGACTAGGTCCAGCCAGGTATATCACTACATTAGACCTTACCAAGGGGTATTGGCAAATCCCGTTGACTAAGGCTGCTAGAGAGAAAACTGCTTTTTCTACCCCAGAGGGAAGTTTTCAGTACAAGAGAATGCCTTTTGGATTGCAAACTGCTCCAGCCACATTTCAGAGGGCAATGGATAGGATTTTACGTCCTCACCGGGAGTATGCCTCAGTATACTTGGATGACATAGTCATTTTTAGCAGAGACTGGGAATCACACTTGCCCAAAGTCCAGACAGTACTGGACTCCCTTTGGAAGGAGGGGTTTACAATAAACCCGGAAAAATGTGCTTTGGGAATGGAGGAGGTGAAATACCTGGGCTATGTTGTGGGTAGAGGGGTAGTAAAACCTCAGGTCAACAAGGTAGAGGCTGTACAGAATTGGCCCCGCCCCCACACAAAAAAACAGGTACGTGCATTCCTGGGTATGGTGGGATACTACAGGAGGTTTGTACCCAACTTTGCCACGTTGGCAGCTCCATTGACCGATCTGACTAAGGGTCGGAAATCGGTCATGGTGGAGTGGAATGCAGACGCTGAGAAGGCTTTTTTGGAGCTCAAGTCGGCACTGTGCCAACACCCTGTCCTAGTAGCACCCAATTTTTCAAAAGAGTTTGTTGTACAGACTGATGCTTCCGATGTAGGATTGGGAGCCGTGTTGTCACAGGTTGTTCATGGCGAGGAGCACCCAGTAGTTTTCCTCAGTAGGAAGTTAACACCAGCGGAGAAAAACTACGCTATAATTGAACGAGAGTGTCTGGCCATTAAGTGGGCTCTGGAATCCCTCAGATATTACCTTTTGGGGAGGAAGTTTAGGCTGATTTCTGACCATGCCCCTTTAACATGGCTGAGACAAGGTAAAGGGACTAATGCCAGGGTTACTCGGTGGTTCCTGGCACTCCAGGAATTTAAATTTGTAGTGGAGCATAGGCCCGGGAGACTGCATCAAAATGCAGATGCCCTCTCCCGAGTCCATTGTTTGAGCTCCACTGGTGCCTCCACCTCCTTGGCGTTGGGGCACAGGGGGGGGATATGTACAGGACGCCGTGGCTGGGTCCTGGAAGGACGCTATGTTTCCCCTCTGTTTGGACTGTGGTTCCTTTAAGGGAACAAAAAAGGGTTAACTCACCTGTCAGAGGAAGTGGGTTTAAAAACAAGACAGGAAGTTGCAGGTGTGTGTGGAGGAGTGTAGAGGAGATGATGGTGGTTTGTGTGTGGTTTGATGTGCAGCAACCAACGTGGACAGCAGCGTTCTGCCTGGAAGCCTCCTAGCAGGTGAAGTCACCTGAAACCACCCCAAGGACTGTTTGATTGCGATAGCAATGCTGGACTTTGAATGTCGGTGAGACTGAAACCTTTTTCTTTTGTTTTTGCTGCTGTCAAGCTGTTTTAAGTTTAATAAACCTCCTTTTGGGTTAAAAGCCTGTGTCCTGCGGTCTGGCTGGTCCCCCGAACTTTACAATATATATACATTATAAATACCTTTTTTTATACTGTAAGTGATCACATAACCTCTGTTCTCAGCCGCATAGGGGAGGGTGGAGAAACAGCAGTTCTCAGATCTTCCCAATGAATGGCTGTGCAGGGAGATGTGTCAGAACAAGTCTGACCATTGGAGGACAGGCAAGCTGTTCTCCCAGAACAGCCAGAAAACTGTCTGTGCTGTAACGGATCTGCTTCTTTACCTAGTGTGGTCAGTTTGAAATAGAAAATCAGGGAGAATAGTAGAATTGCCAGGTATTCTTTACACAAAGGAAGCAATACAAAGAACAGGATACTTTTTAACACAAGTTCATGGTACAGCAGACACATATTAGGAATATAAAATGTTGGGGTAACATATTTTTGAGATTTGGACACATGGTTATAATGTCGAGCAACTTCAACTTTTGTTTTTATTGTAAGAAATCTCTTCTTGAGTGTTGAGCGTATACCAAAGTGATTTAATGATACATTTTTTATATTCTCCTTGAAAGGATGGTAAAGTAAGACTATCCTCCCTGTTTTTTATTATATCAATATTCAAATCCAGTGAATGTCTCTGTACACGCTCATGAGCTTTTCTTCCATACATACAGGAAACAATCTCACTGTCAGCTTTTTACAAAAGTATTAAAGAAAAGAGACCATTATACTCAATAATAGTTTTATTTTTTTTTTTCAATCCCACAGAAACACGTATTTTGCTTACTTCAAATGGATATGGTGCCCTGGGGTTCTGTTTGTTTACCACCACTGGAAATCATCATAATACATCTTCCTAAAATATTAAAGGTCACAAGAACAATAACTACAAGAACAGCACACTGTGCAGCTACAAACAAAAATGGCCGCTTTACATCTTGCAAAGGTCAAATAGATAAAAAAACAAAAGAGAATATATATTATTTTGTTTCCAAAGAATACAAAAGAGACAAAATGACCGCTTTGTAACATGTACATTGTTATAGGGGAACAGTAGAGTACTTGGACCCTTGGACACGGGGCTGTTCAGATGCAGACGATCTAAGTTCCCTGAAAGGTCAGAGCTCTAAATGGTAACTCTCGGTATGGTGCTCAGTTCCATCCAGCCACAGCCATAGACTTTGACAAGCTGCAGGCAGCAGGGTGCACCAAGGTGTCAGGAGGGATGCATTATAGCTGAAGGACCCCGCATGCAAGGAGCCCTAGTGGTATATTTATAAAGCAGCTGGCATCTAACATTCTCATCAAACATTCACTGTAGGTGTCGGTATGCAGAATAATTGTATTATATATATATATATACACACACACAAAATATTCCTCTCATTGCAAGTATAACTGAAAACAATAGAACAAATACCGTATATACTCGAGTATAGGCTGACCCAAATATAAGCTGAGGCACCTAATTTTACCACAAAAAAATGGAAAAACGTATTGACTCCAGTATATACCTAGGGTGAGAAATGCGCAGCTACTGTAAGTGGAAAAGAGGGTCAACAATGCCCATTTGAAGCCTCACTGTGCCCATTTGCAGCCATAGGTCCCCAAAACTTCAAACTTGGTAGTTAAGGGTTCCTAGATGCCCCCTATCTGCAGCCAAAATATGGGGTCTCTGGACCCAAAGGGTCCTGAAATAACATTGCTGCAGATGGACACAGTTGACCGACTTTGGGGCCCCGTATCTTGGGGCCACTTGGTGCTAGGAATGCCAAATTTGGTATGCAAACTCAGTCAAACTAGCACTACAACATACCCAAGATAGGGTTCCTATTACCAAGTGGCCCGAGATAACGGGCTCCAAAGTCGGTTCGGAAAATGTCAAGCACTTTTCTGCAGCAGAGAATGACATTTTCCGAACCGACTTTGGGGCCCCATATCTCGGGCCACTTAGAGCTAGGAACCCCATCTTTGGATATGTTGTAGGGTTGATTCCACTGGGTTTGCACACCAAGAGGCCTCGAGATACAGGGCCCCAAATTTGGGTCGGAAAATGTCATTTTCTGCTGCAGAAAAGTGCTTGACTCGAGTATAAGCAGAGGGGGGCACTTTCAGCACAATAAAATGTGCTGAAAAACTTAGCTTATACTCGAGTATATACGGTAACTCTTTTCGGTCCCTAATTACCTAAAACCTAAATAATCGCATGAAAAATCCGACATGCTGGTTGTACCCAAGTTGATTGATGGATCGAATTGGGTACAATTAGCCTACCCATGCATGGTTCGAATCTCGGTCAATCACTGCAGAACTGATCAAGATTCAAATTATCTATGGCTGACTTAAAGTGTAAGTTTGCCTGTACAGAAAACCTGTAAGGTGAACTTACACTAAAGCCCCTTCCCATTGCACCCGTTCCCGCTAACCTGGAGTCCGGCGATCTCACGTTCTGACAGATCGTATCAATGCTTTACCAGTCTGGGCAGCTTTCTCTCCTCTTTGCATGCGGTGACAGGAGGGGCTACGCGGGTTTTGATTGGTTAGCGCAGCCCATGTGACCGCGCTGACCAATTAGAATGCTTCTATACGTACCTCCTGATGAGGTACGTTTAGAAGATTGAGACTCAGGTGATTTCTAAGCCCTTGACCAGCGAAGCGGCGACCCGATGTGTCAGTGCGAGTGATTGCCGGACTCCAGGTTAGCGGGTCTGGGGGGGGGGGTGAGGTGGGGGCCCTGTGTAAGTTCACCTTACAGATTTTTCTGTAAAGGTGAACTTACCCTTTAAGAAAAGCCATAGATCATGTGATTTTCTTTCCTTCAACCACGGGTTACTGGAAAGAAAACTGCTTGATTCCCTCATCAACACAGTCAGTGTTGATGGGGAATCCCTCCCATGGAGCTATTGTGTTCTCCCAGAGGGGGACATGGGGAGCTGTCCCTGCCAGGAGGGCATGATGATTATTGCTAGTGGCTATAGCAATAATTGCATGCTAAAAATCAGACATATATGTATATATTATAGATTGGATTGTATTTCGGCCGATACCTGCTAAACCGATGCGTTTCGATCCATCGATAGATGGCTTAAAGCTTGCCATAGATAGAATTTAAAATTAAAATTCTTAGGAAAATTTGTACGAAAATTCTCAAAACATTAATTTCTCTTTTTGTTAGAATGAAAAAAAGACATTCGCTGTTAGAAATTCATTCTTTCAAGAAAAATGTTCCATCCTGCTCCTTCATTTTCTCATCACTGTGGACAAAAAACGAATGCCAATTTGACCCACTTAGGATTAGAAAAATGAATGAACTTTCTTAGGAAAAAGTTTCGAAATTCTACCCATCTATGGCCAGTTTAAGCAATCTATGCTGCCCCTGATTTAAATCACATAAGTTAGCTAAGGCTGCTTTCACACTGAAAGCGCCGGCCATTAGCGGTAAAGTGTCGCTCGTCTTAAGGCCCGTACACACGATTGGACTTTCCGATGGGAAATGTTGGATGTCAGGCTGTTGTCGGTAAATTCGACCGTGTGTATGCTCCATCGGACAATTGTTGTCGGACTTTCTGCCAACAAATGTTGGATAGCAGGTTTTCAAATTTTCCGCCAACAAATGTGTGTTGTCGGATTTTCCGAGCATGTGTACACAAGTCCGTCGGACAAAAGTCCAAAGTACAGACACGCATGCTCGGAAGCAAGGACGAGCCAGAAGCGGTCGGTCTTGTAAACTCGCGTTCGTAATGGAGAATTAACATTCGTGACGTGGCAAATTATGAAATCTCCAAATGCAGCGCACAATTCTCTTCTTCTTTAATGGGATAATAATGAAGCTGCTTTGCTGGTGATACTGATGGAGTTATTGCAAACGAATTTTCAAAGGCTTTTTTTTTCTAGTGATATCAAGAATAATATTATTATGTTTTTTTTGGGGGGGGGGGGGGCAAGTAACCTCAGCACCATTATCCCGTAGGTTTTAAGATCAAAGATACAACTATGTTGGCTTCCCTTGTCAATTTTACATTGTATTTTTTAAAATGTAACTGCCTACTCCCAAACTCCCATTTGAAGTAAAACACTTTTACATTTGAAGTGTGCATTAAAAAAGAAAAACAAATAAAATTAGACATTCTATCTGCCAATAGAACTTAATCAAAAAGTTCATTCTATGCATCCAAAAAATATAGAAAATATACCAAATCAAATCATTATTCACCTAAAAAAATAATGTCAAAACAAAACGACGGTAAAGCAGTGTGAAAATAGCCTAACTCCAAGGCCAATAATAAATAACACATTATTTCCTCCGATTCTGCAACATGTCTGGTTATCGAACGGCCGTTCAGAAACGAACTGAAAAGCACGAAATGAAAACGCAAACTTAAAATCGCTAAATGAAAAACGCGAAAAGAAAAGCGCAAATCACCACTCACCAAACTTCTACTAACACAAAATTAGCAGAAGGAGCCCAAAGGGTGGCGTTAAAGAGCTGAAAAAACAGGTAGTACATCTAGTACGTCACTAAGTTCATAATTGTTGGCCAACATTTGTGTGACCGTGTGTATGCAAGACAAGTTTGAGCCAACACCCTTTGGACAAAATTCCACGGTTTTGTTGGCGGAAAGTCAGAACGTGTGTACGAGACATAAACAAGGCTTTACCACTGTTTAAGCGCCTTTTCGGCCACTAGCGGGGCGCTTTAAACCCCAAAGAAGGCGTTAAAAACTCCCGTGTTGTGGTACTTCCGAAGCGCTTCGGAAGAGCTGCCCATTGATTGCAATGGGCGGTGGGCGTTTTGGAAGCGATGTGTGCATTACTCCCAAACCACCCCAAAGATGCTGCTTGCAGGACTTTTTCTAACGTCCCGCAAACGCACCGCCTGGGTGTGAAAGCACCAATTGCAGAGAATAGGAGGCAGGTTTCAGGCGCTTTACAGGCGCTAGTTCTAGCGATAAAATGCCTGAAAACTACCTCAATGTGAAAGACCGTACTTCTTCATGGCAAGGTATTTTACTCACAACTAGAATATGATTTGGTAATTCTGACAAGTGGGCTATTAATTCATGTGAAGTGTGACATTTAATGATAGGTCCACTTCAAGCAAATGAAACTGTGAAGTGGCGTAATATTAATTATACACCAGGCAATGCAATTGTTATTATCTGCAATCTACAATTATCCTGAATTCACCTACTTAGCATCCTGAGAGTTCTAAAAAGTGTTCCTTGTGAGCATCACTGATTACATGCTGGTGTGTGAGAGACAACATAATCAGTAAAGTGTTTCTGCAGCTAAATTGTATAGGATAACAAGGACTTCATACCTCTCGTATGGAGCTGCCCTTCCAACAACATGCAGGAAAAATAGAAACAATGTTTTTTTTTTTTTGCGGTGTTCATGTTGGGAAGATTATGCTACCTTTCCTGGTGCCACTAGGGTAGGAAGTGAGATGAAATTTACCAATGGGAATATAAGCAGTAATAAAAACCTAGCAGGGGTTGCACTCCTTTCCTAGTCTATAAAAATTATAGCCGGAGAAGAGTCAACCTCCAATCTTTAAAACAAATAAATGTAATGATGTATTCTCGTGTACAGAGCTGCATGGATTTACGTCTTTTATATCGGCTTGGAGTTCAGCTTTAATTCTCACTTATTTTATAAGACACATTTTTCCGTTAATTATTTTTTTTTTTTTCGGGTGGCCTGAAATATGTTCACTTTTTAGTATGATCTGCAGACAGAACCGACACCTCGGGAAATATTAAAGATATGAATCAGCAGTTTAAACATAACATTTTTCCTTTGGCTACAATTCAAGAGGGGTTTATATTTTTTTAAGATAATTGCATGACATAAACACTGTCATTTTACACCATCTGTCTTTGCTGTTCAAAACGAAACAAAAAAGGGCTTTGGGACTGAGCAAATCACTGTAACAAGACAAGAACTAAATGATCCACTTCAGGACAAAACCGTTCTTTTATTTTATACTTGATATATACAGTATCTCACAAAAGTGAGTACACCCCTCATATTTTTGTAAATATTTTATTATATCTTTTCATGTGACAATACTGAAGAAATGACACTTTGCTACAATGTATCGTAGTGTACAGCTTGTATAACAGTGTAAACTTGCTGTCCCCTCAAAATAACTGAATAAACATCAATTAATGTCTAAAACTCTGGAAACAAAAGTGAGTACACTCCTAGGTGAAAATGTCCAAATTGGGCCCAAAGTGTCAATATTGTGTGTGGCCACCATTATTTTCCAGCACTGCCTTAACTCTCTCGGGCATGAAGTTCTCCAGAGCTTCACAGGTTGCCACTGGAGTCCTCTTCCACTCCTCCATGATGACATCACGGAGCTGGTGGATGTTAGAGACCTTGCCCTCCTCCTCCTTCAGTTTGAGGATACCCCACAGATGCTCAATAGGGTTTAGGTCTGGAGACATGCTTGGCCAGTCCATCACCTTTACCCTCAGCTTCTTTAGCAAGGCGGTGGTCGTCTTGGAGGTGTTGTTTGGGGCCGTTAACATTTTGGAATACTGCCCTGCAGCCCAGTCTCTGAAGGGATGGGATCATGCTCTACTTCAGAATGGCACAGTACATGTTGGCATTCATGGTTCCCTCAATGAACTGTAGCTCCCCGGTGCTGGCAGCACTCATGCAGCCCCAGACCATGACACTCCCACCACCATGCTTGACTGTAGGCAAGACACCTGGTTGCCACCACACACGCTTGACTCCATCTGAGACAAATACGTTTATTTTGGTTCTCATCAGAGCACAGGACATGGTTCCAGTAATCCATGTCCTTTATCTGCTTGTCTTCAGTAAACTGGACATGGTCTTGGCCACCATGCTGCAGCTCAGTTTCAGGGTCTTGGCAATCTTCTTATAGCCTATGCCATCTTTATGTAGAGCAACAATTCTTTTTTTCAGATCCTTAGAGAGTTCTTTGCCGTGAGGTGCCATGTTGAACTTCGAGTGACCAGTATGAGAGAGTGAGAGTGATAACACCAAATGTAACACACCTGCTCCCCATTCACACCTGAGACCTTGTAACACTAATGAGTCACATGACACCGGGGAGGGAAAATGGCTAATTGGGCCCAATTTGGACATTTACACTATTATACAAGCTGTACACTCCTTTACATTGTAGCTAAGTGTAATTTCTTCAGTGTTGTCACATGAAAAGATCTAATAAAATATTTACAATAATGTGAGGGGTGTACTCACTTTCGTGGCATACTGTAAATATGAGCTGCCCACTAATAACTGTTTATACAGCATGTAAAGTACACCCATGCTTTTCCCATACCTGACCTAGGGTCATTACAGCCTAGATGCCCATACCCACTTTAGCAGTATCAGTATGTCCATGTTGTAGATTTTCCCTCACTTCCTGTCTGGTAACACAGTTGTCAGCTGAACAGGGAGTGAGGTGACTTCTCTCTAATGGAGTCTTGGATAGGAGAAAACTTGACAGAGGTTCTAACCCTTCTCCACTCTATCCAACGCTGAAAAAAAAAGAAGCTTTGGCTTGACATATGCTTTAAAAAAGAAGTCCCTCTTTATGACCATGTGTAGGCAGGTGCAGTCTGTCAACCACAGCAGCAATGCAGAGGAAGAGGCTGTCATGAGGAACATAAGGAGGTTCCTCTATGGTTTCCTGAGTCACTGGGACAGCAATCTAATTGTATGCTGGTCACACATGCTACTCTGGAGGCCATCTTAGGTAAGGCAGAGTCTATTTAAGACCCTGGCCCCTGGGGTTGGCATGCATTCCTTTGTGTGTAGTGTAGTGACAGGGCACCCGTCTGTCAGAGACAGTATTAGCAGCAGGGAAGGTGCCAGTCGACTAGGGAAAGCATAAGACTTTGCATTCTCCTTGGACACTTTCGCGTTTGGGCTCGGAAAGGCCAGGCCGCTTTGCTACACACTGTTGACATCCGTGAGTGTTCCTGGTTGGGCTTCCTTCCACTGGGTTGTTGTGAACTGTTTACATTTACTTTAATACAAGTTCTACCATTTGCACCTGGACTGTGTGTGTGTGTGTTATTGCCACCACGGCCGCACCACGCTGCACCCACCCACACATGTTTCATGTTATGCCTTTATTTCCAATGTAACATAAATCAGGGGTTCTCCTCCCCTCTGGCTTCTGTCATTATTTGAGTCAGAATTAGGAATCCGTTTACTTATAGCTATACCCTCCCTACTTCTTCTATGTTCTTTTTTCAGTGTTCGACTTGGGTCCCTTATTCAGTGTTAATTCACAGAGGCAGGGATCAGGAAAGTCATTTTCTTCTCACACTTCAAAAGACTAGAAAAACATTCTCTTATTGAAGAGTTAAAGAGGAACTGCAGTTTGCTGACATAATTTGTACTAAAAACATCTTTGCTGTTATGAAGATTCCCTCCAACCACTTTGCATATTATTTTATATATACTGCGATTCTATACTTGCCAAATATGCTGCAGAAATCTCCCTCCACTGAGTCTGGCTGCAACCATTTTAATTGTGGGCAGCGGAAGCTGCTGCCTGTTCACTTCCTGGATTTACACAGACACACAGAGGCACACCTCCAGCTCTGCAGCACTGCAGATCTCATTGGCCCTCTTATGACCCCCTCTCCCTTCCTGGCAAACTCTCATGAGAGTGAGAGAGGGAGCTGTGCATAATGTTATAAGCCTAGGCTAATAAGACAGACAGGAAACAGGAAGTGGGCTGTATAAGGTATTTACTGACAGAAAAAAAAGTTTTACTATCCAAAGTTAAAACAACAAGTGCAGAAGATTTAATAGATGGAAAGTTGAAAAAAATTAAAAGAAATGTCTGCTTTAAGCTGCTTGTGGTGGTTCCATGTTAGCAGGTGTCCATACTGTCCGACAGAGTGGATCTAGGGAGGTATCTAAATGTATAAAGCAGCATTTGAAACAGAACACATAAGAATTTTTATACAAATTTTTGCACAAATGTTCATACAAAGGTTCTTGTGAAAATCTGCTAGTGTATGGAAGCCTAAGTGGCCAGGAAGAAATGGGTTACTTTTCACCGCAGAGACACAATCCTTGTTATAGGCACGTATTCTGGTACTTTTATCAGGTTTATTATTATCAGCAGCAAGTAGGAAGGAGGGAGCCCTCATGTAAATTAGACTTTAGGTCAACTTTAGGGTCTTTGTAAATTCTGTTATGTCAGATTTGGGAATTTTCATCTAAAGTTTTGCAGAATAATCCAATTAGTCTGATTTCATTGCAATGAGGTAGCGAGGGAGACAATATTGCAGCAAATGAGAGAAAATGAGACATAATTTTTATGAAGCGATTGCTCCTGCTCGTTACAGCAGCACCTGCTAAAGGCCCTGGAAACCTCGGCAAATCCTTTCCAAGTCATTGTTTTTGATGGAGAATGCCCAGAAATGGTGCCTTTTATGAACAGATGAGCTCTGTCCATTAGCTAAGAAGCCACAGAGGACCACTTGTGTCTATCGGATTTGCCCTGGCATGTTAATCATCCCGGCTTGCTGGGAACATAAATAATCATAGAATTCCAAGGTAACCCTGAGGCAACCTTGATCACCCTTCCAGAGTCATTTAAATCTAACTGGCTGTCTAAGATACCTTCAATTGGAAATCATTCAAATTTTATTGTGATGACCTTCTTAGGCAAGCTTTGTGCCTGGAATTAGAAAAACATGTTCACTTTGAATTAACAATCAAGTACAGTTTTATGCCGTAACACTATTGCTTCCCTATTATGCCAGAAGGAGTTTGACCTCATTCGCTTGTCCACTATTTAAATATTTAGAGGACACCGAGTAGTTTTCTATATGTACTGTCAGGTTTTTTGCTATTGATATGCGGAATACAGACTGTGGAAGTAGAATCTGGTTTCAGGATCTCAGAGGGTAAAGCTGATCATTAGACAAAGCTAATTAAACAGATAAAATACATATAAAGAGCTGTTTAAGGCCCCTTTCACATGGGATGGACTCTGTAATACGCATCTGCCTGCTCAGCAGGGGATCTCTTGGCTGATACCTGCTGAGCAGTCAGATGACAGGTCCGTGTTCGCCCAGCTGATGCAGAGCGGACATGGTTCTCTATGGGGCGGTTGGATGGAAACGGGCCACCCGTCCATCTGACTGTCATCTGATCTGATTCACTGGACAGATGGGGAATAAATTCTCCATCCGTCTGTATTTGGCGGACAGGATCAGATTCGACCCCGGCGGTTGTCAGCGGCTGCATGTTCGCTGACATTCACAGCTCCATAAAGAACAATGGTTGGTCCGATCAGGTCCGCCTGAAAAACTGATAGGCGGACCTGATCGGACTGCCCATGTGAAATCAGCCTAACCTGTCAAAAGATTTACATTTATGTTCATCCAGTCCTGATATTTACACAGCTCTGCTGCACAGCACAGCCCTGACTCAGGATAGGAGGCCCGATTCTCTCTGCTGCAGTTTAGAAATGCTTACATGTCTTATACCTTTCCACAGTCTATGACTGGAAAGCACCTCTCTGTCATTCTGCTCTCTCCTCCTCTCAGTATGCTTCTTGTGAGCACATGGGCACTGCAGTACAGCTGACTAGATCCCTGTGCTGCTTCTCCCTTTACCAACTCTGTTGTATATTGGATTGCAAGAGACTGATACCAGGTCAAATTCAGGTACCTACACACAGAAAGTATTTAAAAATGGGATAATGTATACAGAGCTGTATTAAAGTGGTAGTAAAGGTTGGAAAATAAACTCTCCCTGCAAGGTAAGACACGGCCTTGGCACAGAGCTCTGAAGGAACTGCACAGGTACGCCGTTCCTTCAGAGTGCATGTGCCGGTGACGTCACCAGCTGCTGCTCAGTAGAGTATCTTATAAACGGTGCACGTTCAGGTGATATTCATTTAACCTACAGGTAAGCTTTATTATAAGCTTGCTTGTAGGTAAAAAAATAAAATACAGAGTTTTCCTACCACTTTAACCACTTGCCGACCAGCCACCGTCATTATACTGAGGCAGGTCGGCATGATCACACGAACCCCCATAGCTGTACGTCAGCTCCTTTAAGCAGGATAGCAGGCACGAGAGGTAGAACAGGGACGTGTTCCTAATAGCTAGGAATCACGATCTGTCATCTCCCCTAGTCAGTCCCCTTCCCCTACAGTTAGAACACACACTAGGGAACACAGTTAACCCCTTGATCGCCCCCTAGTGTTAACCCCTTCTCTGCCAGTGACATTTACACAGTAATCGGTGCATTTGTATAGCACTGATCGCTGTATAATTGTCAATGGTTTAAAAAATATGTCAAAATTGTCCTTCATAATGTCGCAGTCCCGATAAAAATCGCAGATTGCCGCCATTACTAGTAAAAAAAAAAAAAAAAAATGACATAAATGTATACCTTATTTTGTAGACGCTATAACTTTTGCGCAAACCAATCAATATACGCTTATTGCGATTTTTATTACCAAAAATATGTAGAAGAATATATATCGGCCTAAACTGAGAAAAAATTAGCTTTTTTAAAAAAAAAATGGGGATATTTATTATAGCAAAAAGTACAAAATATTGAGTTTTTTTCAAAATTGTTGCTCTTTTTTTGTTTATAGGGCAAAAAATGAAAAACCGCACAGATGATCAAATACCACCAAAAGAAAGCTCTATTTATGGGAAAAAAAGGACGTTAATTTTGTTTGGGTGCAGCGTTGCATGACCACACAATCCTCAGTTAAAGCGACGCAGTGCTGAATCACAAAAAAATGGCCTGGTCATTGAGCCAAATCTTCCCGGGCTGAAGTGGTTAAAGTGGCTGTAAACCTCAGATATGAAATTTGAACAAAGCATATCCCTCTATAGTGTGTACTTGTCTCAATTAAGAGCACTAAGTGTAATTTCTGTCTGCTGCTTTGTTCCTCTGCTATCGGCATGAACGACTTCTGACAATTTTTCCTGACACCAAGAGAAAAAAGGTGACATGGGAGGGAGCTCCAACAGATTGACAGCCTCAGCTCTGTTCCTGAGTGCTATGTGAAGGGCTCTCAGAGCTCTCCTCCTGCAGTGTTATTTCAGCTCTCGGCCCTCTTTTTCTGAACTCCCAGGCAAGCTTTGTAAAATCTAAACTTTGAACAGTTGTAGAGAAGAGAAGACTTTAGATAGACAGTTATAACTTATGTAGGAGGATTTGTTCCATCTCTGTGTATTACCTGAGACCAATCACTCCACTGGGTATATGTAAAGGTTTACAACCACTTGGGCTTTTATATGTACCTAGGGATCTTTAGGTTTGCACAAGGGTTAGGATTTGCAGGAGGGCTAGCAGCCAATCGCTAGGTCTGGGAACTGCCAATGCGACCAAGTGAGTGACGATACCATTTCTTCGGGTCGCCGACACACTCAGTGTCAGCTGCGACAGAGGAAAGTGTGGCGAGGGATACCAGGCAAGTTGTGTATAAGGGGGTTTAAGGGGGTCCTGGTGCCCTTTGCAAAGACACTGTCACTTTGCCCTGCAGAGACAAGATGGCAATGGGGGAGATTTACTAAAACTGAAGTATGCAAAATCCAGTGCACCTGTGCATGGTAGCCAATCAGCTTCTAACTTTAGCTCATTCAATTAAGCTTTGAAAATAAAACCTGGAAGCTGATTGGTCTCTATGCAGAGCTGCACTAGATTTTGCATTCTCCAGTTTTAGTAAATCCCCCTAGTGAGTCTTTAGGTGTAATACCTACTGTGACATCTTCTTGGTTCATGTGCTATTCTTCTACACTATTAAGGGCACCTGTTGCAAGGCTGTAAAGTTATTCCTTCTTGTGGACTGGAGCATATTTCATTTATAGTGGGTCAGGCTTAATGTAGTGTTCCGTATGCATCATTAGCCTCTAGAGAACTAGAGGTCAATTTGATTGACAAGTACACTTTAGATAAAGCCTCATGTGCCTTGCTTAATAAAGCAATGTCAATATATTATACAGTGTACCTGATTAAAGGTTATACTAATAACTGGCAGTTTACCTATTTCCACATATATTCAGCTTAGAATACTGAAACACTTATGAAACAACCACATAACAGTTCCGTATATTTAAGTATTTTTTTGACTCTTGCCCTCTTCTATTGTCCTCTCCCTTCTCTCTCTTTCCAGTCTGGGCTTTTATGAAATGTGCTCCTGGCAGGCCGGATGAGGGCTGTATTCTTTGCAGTGACTTATTTTCTGATGTGATGTTAGCGGGTGCTGTCCAGCAAGCAACCAGCTGAAACGGCTATGTTCTGCTTTTTGCATTCTCCGTATAATACTGAGCCAGAAGAGACTCGATGACCTTATTTTATTATTGCATTTTTTTTTTTTTTTTATTAAATAGTGAAAACGCTTCTTTTAAAAAAATACTTCAAATTTAAAGATTTACAAAGACTTTTTATTATGCTTGGCACAGAAACAAAACATTAGAGACCATGTTTCATAACATGAGACAGAAATGGCTGTTTTGTAACAAGTGTATTGAATTGTTTCTTACACGATGACAACCATAAAAAAAGTATTTCCTGCCAAAATTGATATTACCATTAAAGGTTGACAGAGACATGTTGAAATATAGGCTAGCTGCTGTTATGTCTGTGGGGCTCCAGCAGCATTCTCCGGTGGTCATCCCACCTTGGTCATGTCTATATTGTTCAGCTTTGTGTAAGAAGCTGTAGCCAAGGGCCACCCCCAAAGTATTTCAGGTGGAGTCTACTAGTCTACTAGTTCTGTCCACTCAATAATTGTCACTGTTGAAGCCCTAGAGCAGGGATCCTCAAACTATGGCCCTCCAGCTGTTACGGAACTACACATCCCACGAGGCATTGTAAAACACTGACATTAACAGACATGACTAGGCATGATGGGGGCCATAGTTTGAAGACCCCTGACCTAGAGTGTTGTATTGTTCTACATGCAAGTCCTCACCAGACACTAAATCATTTTTTGGTGAACTTATCTTCAAAGTACAAATATGAACCTATTAAAAATGTAATAAATAAAACATTGCAGACCCAGAATGATAAGAGGGCAGTCAGAAGTGCAAGATTCCAGTCAAAACTCTCTTGAGATTGCTCCATAAATACATATAGTGGAGATATACTTGTATCTATGGAGGCAGAAAGGAGGAAGGCGCTGGTAATCAGGTCCAGGGTCATCTTATCTGCAGAGAACAGCAGGGATCAGATACGTTTTTCAAACCTGTTCAGTTGATCATAATTCCCACAGAACACTGGAGCAGCACTGTCTCCAGATGGAAACACAAGATGGTTGCCATATCTTACAGATAGCTGGACCAGGAGATGCATGTCTCTTGTCCATGGCAAGCATTAGAGTTATTCTGGCCATATGCACTTTAAGTGCTCCTAGCAAAGCAGTCAATTTTAGCTCCCTAGCACGTAAATAGGTCAGTCAGCTCAAAAGGGATGTTTAAGTTATATGTGGATTGTGTTGTCCTGAGTCAACCCCTGTCTTATTAGAAACTCTAAAAGTGAGATCTCCTTGCCATAATTCCTGACTTTGTTTCTGTCTATCTGAGAGTTTTGGGTGTATGTTTGTGTGTTCCAGCCTGTCCTGTCACTTTAGCTATCAGAAATGAAAAAAAGCACTGCTAGGGCATTGAGTATTGAAGTGTGGAAATCACAGCATGTGCCATATGTTCCTCAATACACAAAAGTAGCACTTTAAAAAGCTCCAGTTGCAGGTTGGGTGGTGAGAGATGATCATTAAATCAAGTATTGATTTAACGATTATTGCTATGGAACATTTAGCAATGTTAATTGTCACTAAAAAGTACCCGGGAAAGTGTACTTTTTGTCTGGAATTATTCCTGATAACTAGCAGTGCACTTCTTTGTATGTGAGGATGCCCAGGCGGTCTGCAGTCTTATAGCTGTATATCTGCAGCGCGAGATCTAAGGCACTGCTGCCTCTAACTTCTAGTTTTAGGAGATTTGAAAGAAGATTCGGTGTGACTTGCGGTTCTCCTTGCTTGGAGGATCTGACACAAAGAAGCAAACCCCTGCCTCTATCACATTAGGGATGAGCCCTTTGGTCTTGGATTCAGTTGAGTGGGCTTTGCCCAACATCGAAGAAGTTTGAATGCTGAACCCAAACCCCAGTGCAATCAATAGAAGCTGAATCTGTCAAATGAAACGTGCCCATTGGCTCATCCCTAATGGCCAACTCCACACAGAGACACAGGGGTTAATTTACTAAAACTAAAGAGTGCAAAGTCTGGTGCATCTGTGCATGGTAGCCAATCAGCTTCTAACTTAGCTGGTTCAATTAAGCTTTGACAGAAAAACCTGGAAGCTGATTCGTTTCTATGCAGAGCTGCACCAAATGTTTTAGTAAATCAACCCCATAGAGTAGAACAAGGCATAATAACTCAGTAATAGGGGAAGATCAGTTGCAGAGAGACCACTGGCATTACTGGTGTCTAGTTCTTTGCCCTCTTGCTTCCTTTTCTGGGCACAGCTTCTAGTGGTGCCCACTATGAAGCAAACCTGTTAATTTTTCCTGTTTAAGCAGAGTACAGGGTTGCTTTAAAAGCCTTTTGGATGTTTCATCGGTATATAATAAACAGTTATTTTTCCTATGTAAGGGCAACTTTGACCCTCTGCACAGATCAAACTCTTTCTATAACCTGACATTTCTCTGTTTGCTTCTCCTCGTTCAAAGGAAAATTGCAAATTTGTCTGGGTTAGTGTTTCTTAGCCCAAGGAAATCTGTCTGTTTACTCTGCTCCAGTAACCACAATTCTACTGTGAATGATTTATATTGCATTGCTCTGCCTGACAAGTATAACAAACTGGATAAAGGTGTGATAGAAAGGGCAATTCAGTCAAAAGTGTCTTCTTAATGTGGGTCCCTGTAGCCAGTTCAACATAAACAGAGGCTGATATGTAAGATGTTCTTTACCTTTCGGGCCCGCTGCCTTATTTTTCAAAATGGGGCTCTGCACATCGGCAAGAATTATATCTGAAAGTAGAGGGGAGCCCTTCTATCTCTTTGTATTTTAAAATCTATTTTACATTTTCCATATTCTCCAAGTGGGGCTAGAAGTGTGGAATAGACAGAGACAATCTATAAATGGTTGTGCTGACTTTTCAATATTCCGATTGGCAATGTTAAATCTGTTCAATACCACAGTTACCGTAATACTCTTTACAACCAAGAGTCAAATCTAGTCAATTTGAAACTGGTCTTTTCCTATGGATTTGACCAAAAATCACTCAAGATAAAGCAATCACTGTTTTAAAAACAAAGACTTGCTTAAAACGGACCTGTGGGATCACCTTGCTTTTGAAGTCTTTAGGT
Source organism: Lithobates sylvaticus (assembly GCA_028564925.1). Classification (NCBI taxonomy): domain Eukaryota; kingdom Metazoa; phylum Chordata; class Amphibia; order Anura; family Ranidae; genus Lithobates; species Lithobates sylvaticus. Next base: position 149,537,616 of record CM053035.1, on the reverse strand, counting down.
CTTCTGAGCAGGCTCCTCCAGATTCACCACACCCAGGCTCCCAAAGTGAGATCTAAGGCACTGCTGCCTCTAACTTCTAGTTTCAGGAGATTTGAAAGAAGATTCGGTGTGACTTGCGGTTCTCCTTGCTTGGAGGATCTGACACAAAAAAGCAAACCCCTGCCTCTATCAAATTAAGGATGAGCCCTTTGGTCCTGGATTCAGTTGAGTGGGCTTTGCCCAACATCAAAGAAGTTTGAATGCTGAACCCAAACCCCAGTGCAATCAATAGAAGCTGAATCTGTCAAATGAAACGTGCCCATTGGCTCATCCCTAATGGCCAATTCCACACAGAGACACAGGGGTTAATTTATTAAAACTAAAGAGTGCAAAATCTGGTGCATCTGTGCTACTACTCCTACTACTGCCCCCACACCTTTTTATTGACCACTGAAAGTAATTATCATATTTGTTGGCCAACATGAAGGCACGAGAATGAGGGGGCCAGGGGTAGAGCATGGTCAATAATTGCATAATAGTGATGTTGACCAGGATGTGAGCAGGTGCCTGAAGCTGCCTGTTCTATGGACCAGAGTTCACTGCAGAGGGTCTACAGGTTTACTTGAAATCACTATATACACATAACATTTTGACCTACCTTTTCTATAATAGGAAAACAGTTAATATGTGGTCCTGCTCTTATCGTTTGTCTGTCTTACCCCTCCAATATAATGTGCTGAGAGACAGAAAATCTTACAAAGAGCTGAATAAAGAAACCTCTACTGGATTAAAGCAATTACATTAGCACAGCAGGTAGTCCCTTGAGTTATTTTAAATGAAATATTGTTTATGTTTGACTGTAATGTTACTCTTAATATGCATACCAGTTATAATTTTACATGCCCCATGATCACTGTTTTCTAATTATGCATGCATTGATCATTCAGGGGGAAAAAAACTGTAGTGACTAGCAATGGGGTGCAGTCCCATCTGGAAGAACATTTAAAGACCTGCTTACTCTAACTGCACAAGATTAATAGAAAAAAACTTTTCAAAGTAAACTGAATGGATTTTCAGGCTTTATCACAGTGGTAATATCTCCAGAACAGTTTTGGAAGACCATTGAATTATTTTACTGGCTGGATATTTAGATGCTTTGAAATGATGTTCACAATTCTAATCCTGTAATATGCCAGAAAATCCTGGGTCCTAACTGCAGTTGCAGTGGTATCCCATCTTTTGATGTATACATTGTATATTAAACGCAGTACAATGTTTCTGGCCATACAGACCATCATTAGGTTCTACATATGTTGTACTGACATAGAAGGTGGAGTTGATCTACAGCTAAACATACAACTGAAATGCATATTTGGGAACGGTTTTACCTGCCAAAGGATTTAAAGCTCAGCTTTGAAGATCTTTAAAGTCTAACTCAGTGTTTTAGTGAAAGCTTGTCCAAATAATATTTTTCCTTCACTAACACAAGCGGCGGCTGCCATACTGTATGAACTGTATGTAGCCTCATACATTATACAGTGCTGTGTTCTGGCAGCAGGGCAGGGACTTCTCATCCCACTCCTGTAACATCATTTAGTGGGGCTGAGAACTGTAAGTAGCCTCAGAATCAGCTGAGCACTGCTCAGCCATTCACAGGAAGCTTTGTATTTTCCAAATGAATACCTGAATGAATAGGAAGAGAGGCAGGCGGATGCCAAGATTTTCACTCTTTGTCAGAGGAACTTCTTACACCATGGAGACTGTGATGGACAGGGCCAGCACCTGGTAGTGTGATGGTGGTGGTGGAACATGAGCAAAATTTGCTTATTTTCCTTGTCAAAGGAAGCTTTGAACTCATTTGGAAAGTACAAAACTTCCTGTGAATGGCTAAGCAGTGCTCAGCCTGGCTCAATTTTGGAAGTCCCTGTCCTGCTGCTGGAGCGCAGTGCAGTTCACTCTATGTAGCTGAGGCTACATACAGTTCATGCAGCGCTGACAGCCGCTGCACGTGATAGTGAAAGTGATAAGTTAATTTGGACCAGGGAGTTAGGCTTTAAAGATCTGAGGTAGACCATATACTTTTCTAGGTGCTGCCAGTATGCCCATCAAATCCTGCCAGTGTGCCCATCATATGCTGCCAGTGTGCCCATCAAATGCTGCCAGTCTGACCATCATATGCTGCCAGTGTGCCCATCATATGCTGCCAGTGTGCCCATCATATGCTGCCAGTGTGCCATCATATGCTGCCAGTTTGCCCATCAAATGCTGCCTGTCTGCCCATCATATGCTGCCAGTTTGCCCATCAAATGCTGCCAGTCTGCTCATCATATGCTGCCAGTGTGCCCATCAACTGCTGCCAGTGTCCCTCCCCACTCACACCCCCCCTGCGGATGGATCGCGGGACACCCCGTGCAGGAGGACCGGCACTTACCTTGGTAAGGTGTCCTCTTCTCCTCTTTTCAGCTTCCTCCGCTCTGTCCCACTTCTGCCAAAGCGCTGAGCATCCAATAGGGACGCCTGGCACTTTGGCCAATCAGGAAACAGGTCTCACTGACCTGCCTCCAGATTAGTGGGGAGGCAATGCGGTGTGAAAATAGCGAATATTCATTCGCTATGGTCACACAATTGGGTGGGATCAGGGCGCACTCTCTGCGCCTCAAGCTCACCCGTTTTTGAAGCCTATTAGAGCATCTGGCTCTAATCAGATGTTTCAAAAAAATACACCCCCTCCTGCCCCCGCCATAGGAGTCCATGCGTCCGGCATCCTGAAAAGGGCGGGGCGCATGGATAGGGAGGTGGCAGCAGAGATAGGGGGGCGGCATCCGTGCGCCCACAATGTATGGGCCGCCACTGTTCTTATGGACTTCCATATGAGATCATAATTGGAAGTCTATGGAAATGAATGAGGGTGCCTGGCTGCTAAGATCATCGATAAGCAGCTGGGTAATCTAGGCAGTGATATCTCACTATATTGGGGTAGGTAAGTATAAGATTGGCGTATGGGGGGGTTGCTCTAAATGTAATGGCACTAAGGGTGCAGTTACACTTTCATGAGGAGATTTGTAGCCCCCAAAAACCCTATCTAATGCCACGTACACACGGCCGGAATTTCTGATACGATGGGAGCTTTTCATCGGATTTTCCGACCGTGTGTATGCCCATCGGTCTTTTTCTGTCTGCATTTCCGACGGACTTTAGATTGAGAGCCTGTTCTTATTTTTTCCGATGGAAAAACTTTCTATTGGAAATTCCGATCGTGTGTATGCAATTCCAACACGCAAAATTCTGACGCATGCTCGGAAACAATTTGACGCATGCTCGGAAGCATTAAGCTTCCCTTTTATAGTGCCGTCGAATGCGTTGTATGTCGCGGTGTTATTCACCGTCGGAATTTGGTGTGACCGTGTGTAGGCAAGACAGTTTGAGCGACGGGAAAACCATCAGAGCTTTTTCCGATGACAATTCCGATCGTGTGTACGCGGCATAACTCTTATCAACTGTTAAGATATCAGCCCTACATTGGTTTCAGTGAGTTGGCCATCTTACTAACAGCCATTGTGAGAAGGAGCAGTGAAGTGCGAATGTTGTGTAGTACGTTAAAGCATCAAGCAAATTCTCCATATGTAATGAGGAAATATGGCTGCTCCCATGTAAATAAATAATTGCAAACCATTCAGAGAAACACAGTTCTTAAAACGTTAAACTTCTGATAACATATTTTACACCCAGCTGATATCATTCAAATGTATAACCTGAAAAAAAGTTATCCATTCCCTTTAAAGCTTAACTAATGTTTTCAAGACAAGAAGAATGGTGTGATGTGACCCAGAGCAAGTATCAGGCTACCACCCTTCATTATCTGGAAACACTAGACCGCTAAAAATTGGAACTTGATTGGTTACTACATGGCCTGCAGCCATGCATGCTCTTTGATTCGTGTTATAGAGCAAGTGCCAATAGTTTGATGGTCATTTTGGCATAAGAGTTAAGAATCAAATACAAATTAAGAGTCACAGAGTTGCTATTGATTTACAGTCCCTGCAACACTAGAGTAACTCGAACAAAAATATTGATTACTTTTCTTCATAACATAGATGAAAAACCTCTCTCTGAAATGGGCACTTCTAGCAGGAGACTTTTCTTTGAATCATCAGAAATATATTACTGCCTGTACTATAAAAAGCAGACATGCACCTAAAAGACATGTAAAAGGCTGGAGATTTCAGTTACCAAATTGATTTTCTCAGGGGCTCCAACCTTACGATGTATAAAACCAAGTTCAATATGCGAAAGAATTTTCTATATTACAACCCCTGCCGTCTGCATACTGAAAGAATTGTTCCAGACATGACATTACGGTGCAGCCGAGCCTATTGTATATCATATAATATGCATCCCTGTTGCGTCATATCTACTTGCAGTCTACACTAGAAAGTTCTTTACGGTATGTCAGGGTGACCAGGAGCTTTTCTACATATCTCAGGTGTTTAAATGAGATCAGCCTGCCAGTTGTCATAGTGAATACTCTCGTGATTGCTGCAAAAGTTAAATCTGAACGCCAGGCAGATATAAAAGACATAAATTTATTAAGATCTGTATGCATTAACACATTATTAAATGTATGTTTTCTATGCAAGAGCCTGAATATGAGTTGGTATCAGCCTATTGCTAACCCCTGTACAGCAGAGCTCAGCTGTGTTTACCAGTTCTAACAAATAGCATGCTAATAGCAGGAGAGAACAGATCGACTGAACGATGAGCTCATTCGTTTGCTGCTCCTCTTTTCACTGTCCAGTCAAAGACTGGGGGAGGGCTAAGACCTATGTTACCAAACTCCAAAGAAAAATTAGGTCCTCTGCCATGCCAGACAGGGCTCTGCTGTGTGGCAGATCTGTGTACATTTCAGGACTGGATAGACAGAACTACAACTATTTGACTGAGTAAAACAGTAAAGCCCCACACACACGGTCGGATTTTCCGATGGATTCTGTCCTATCGGACAATGTTGTCGGAAATTCCGACAACGTTGTCCGACCGTGTGTACGCAACACCAACATCGGACAAAGTCCGACGGAAATGATCCGACGGAACTGGTCATCGGAAAATCCGAGCGTGTGTATGGGGCTTAAGACATACCAACATTTAACATTCAATGACTCTTGGAAGGCATTTCAGGATGGCTGATGTTGATGTGTGATATCATTTAAAAATAAAACTTCTATTTTATAATGATGTTTTGTGGACCCATTGTTTCCTTCTTCTTCACAGGTGGGGCTCAGACAGCAGGGGGAGTGGTGCGATGGGACGGGAGGACAACTGCACTGTGCCTGTGTCTCTCCCTCCCGCAGCTAAAAGCTGGTTTCTCCCTCTCTCCATCCTGTTGGCTTTCAGCTGCTGGAGGGAGAGACACAGACACAGTGCATTGTTCTGTAGTTGTCCTCCCATCCCATCGAACTGCTCCCCCTGCTGTCCGAACCCCCCCCCCCCCCTGTGAATAAGAAGAAAACAATGGGTCCACAAAACATCATTGTCCTCCTGTTCCATGGCACCAATCCCCCCTCCATGTGCTGCCCACATCTGATTCCCCCTTGTGTGCCCAGGCCCCCAGCAGTGCCACCGACTTCCCTCTCCCGGCTGTTGCGGGTGGATGGACAGATTGAGAGTGGGGGAAGGGGACGGTAAATATCTTTTCCCGGTCCCTTTCTTTTTTTGAATTGAACACAGTGAGAGATCAGTACCAAACACTGCTGTGTCCATTAATAACTGAGCATAGTAAACTGTGTTTACTATGCTTCAGTTTATGAATGAACAGGAGCCTCTGTGTCCTGTTCATTCATCTTCAGTGCAACTGAGGCTACAGAGAAAGGAATTGAAGAATCTGTGTCCTCAATTGCTTTCCGTGTCACAAGAGAATGTCAGGGTCTGTTTAGACCCCTGATGTTTATTCCAACCCCCCACCCCCAACGGTGTTGTAAAAAAAATAATTTTAAAAATGTAGAAAATAAATAAAAATATTTTTTTAGATTTTTGTAATTCGGAGAGGGGGGTCCTGTCAGGTAGGCTGTATGGGGCCCTGTGATTTCTAATGGCAGCCCTGGTTTCAGCTGGGCAAGACTAGGGCATTGGCGATACGTTAAATAGATGCAGACTATATCCCGTAGCAACAGAATTTTTTTTTCCTTACAGGATAATGATACTACTCAATAGTCCAATAAACAGGTGGGAGTGAACATTAAAGTGGAACGTCCCTCTTCCAATCATCATTGATTATTTTGAATCCTCATGCTTCTAGCATTAGTAAATAGATAGGAAGGTACCTATATCATATGTACTTATTTAAAACTTTTTATTTCTACATTTCTTCAGTTACTTCCTGGTTTCTTGCCTAGGCAAATGATGTCATACATCCCAGGAGTCTTCTGAGTTAAGCACACCCTCCTGCCTGCATGCCTGAGCTAAGCGCGGATGGATTCCAAGAAAGTAAATGCTACATTAATCATCTTCCCTTACTTATGATGCCCATGGTCAGAAATGCTAGGGAAGGTATTTTTCAAAGTGATTTCCCAGCAAAATAAAGCATGGAGACACGGATAGAAAGGGGGAGTTTTCTTTGAATATTAAACATAAATTAAATAGTATTTTGGTTTGTGCTGCTCAGATGCAGTGAAGATCCGCTTTGAATAAGCTGTAGAGCAGGCGTCACTAAATAGCTGGCCGTGGTCCGTATCCGGCCCGAGCCAGGGCTTTATCCAGACCAACGCGGTAATGCCATTTAGCTGCTGCTTTTGTCCCCAGCCTCTGCTGCTGTCAGTAGCAGAGCAAAGCAGGAGGTGAGACAATTGTGGACTGAGGGCGGCAGCTTCACTGCATGGAGAGTGGAGTGGCAGCTGCCTAAATGCCTGTGTAAGGTAAGAGAGTGAAGGGAACAAAAGACATGGCTGTGAACTCCTGAAGGATGGGAGGCGGTAGTGATGTAAAGGGGGGTGTGCTGTGTGTGTTGGGGGTCATGTACAGGGGGGCAGTGCTGCATGTGGGGGGTAATGTAAAGAGGGACAGTGCTATCTGTGTGCGGGTAATTTAAAGGGGGGCAGTGCTGTGTGTGTGTGTGTGGTCATGTAAAGAGGGTCAGTGCTGTGTATGGGGGGGGGGGGTCATGTAAAGAAAGGAAGTACTGTGTGGGGGGGTCATGTAAAGGGGAGCAGTGCTGTGTGTGTGGCGGGTCATGTAAAGGGGAGCAGTACTGTGTGTGTGGGGGGTCATGTAAAGGGGAGAAGTGCTGTGTGTGGGGGGGGGGGGGTCATGTAAAGGGTGGCAGTACTGTGTGTGTGTGGGGTCATGTAAAGGGGAGCAGTACTGTGTGTGGGGTCATGTAAAGGGGAGCAGTACTGTGTGTGTGTGTGGGGGGGGGTCATGTAAAGGGGAGCAGTACTGTGTGTGTGTGGGGTCATGTAAGGGCGAGAAGTAATGTGTGTGGGAGGGGGTCATGTAAAGGGTGGCAGTACGGTGTGTGTGGGGTCATGTAAAGGATGCCAGTGCTGTGTGTGTGGTGGATCGTGTACAGTAAAGGGAGCAGGCATTTCAAATGAAAGGGCGGCCGTGCCTGCACACCTGGGCTATGATGTAAAGAAACTGAGTCTGGACTCTTTGACTGGAACCATAATTTAATACTTCATCGGAATACAGAAACATGTTCACAATGGTGAATAGAATACAATGGTCCACTAAGCCATAGCCTAAGGGAACCTTGAATTCTAGATCCATGGCAAGAGAAAGTCATTGTTCATTTTCTATACATCGGGCTATGCATTTTAACACGTTTTTGGGTTTAGTGAAAGTTTGGCTGGAACTGTGTATAAGCTGGTGGACAGAGAAATGTACTAGGGTAGGTGTTAGGACAGGTGGCACTAATCTTAAGTCAATGGATGAATTTTCCATTTTGCCTCTCCGCATTGTCTTGATTCGTCTCAGTTTTTCTGATGGTAGTTGCCTTGCCAAGGTCAGTTTTGTTGGTAACGGTATGCTCTTAGTTGACTTCCTGGGGTGGTCAAATGCTTATCTAGAACTCACAGTAACGATAGGCATTTAAGCTAGGTTTATGTCTTAAAAATGCTCACAGTTCACCTGTGACTGGCAATGTTGGTTAGTAAGGTCACATTCTATAACTATCATAGAGCCGTGGCTTTGCCCTCTACCCAATGAAGCTTTGTTTCTTTATTTTGTAGGGCAAGGTTATTTAACATTACAAAGGAGTATTCCTGTACATCTTATTGTAAACATGCTGGATCCAAGTACCGGTATGTATTCCCACAAATTTAGGTTAATGTTACATCATTCATTTATTTACCAGCTATGCACAAATGCTCGCTGGGTATTTATCATCCAGTCTTGAAAGAAGACATTATTATGTATTGCCTAATATCTCCAGAGGTCTGCCCTTCTACATTCCCTGTCAGTGGGCAAAAAAATGATGCAGCAAGCTTAAAATCCCAATACGCTGCATAAAAATAGCTGGTGGAAAATAGAAGTTATTAACACAAACACAGTAGAAACAAACCTTATGTTCTCACTAACCCAAGGATGTGAAGTTTGATAGGACTAGGCATGGTTGTAATGAATTCATGATCCTTAGCAGTAATAATCGAAATCACATCCCAGCATCATACAACGGGGCTTTGTCAAGGTGTGCAGGCGGACTGAGCTACACAAAAGGCGGTATGATGAGAAGACGCAGCTGAATGCAGGTCACAAATGTAGGTCAAGCTGATCCTGGGAGCATAGAGGAATGTGTTGTTACACCATTAGTTTCTGAGAAAGCAATAATATCAAGGAGAAGTTGACAAATTATAGAACGTATGTCCAATTACCGGAAAAATCTCCTATTGTTATATTCTCAAAAGGGCAGTTGGTAGTTTTGACCAAAAAGCTATTTTTAGGTATAAACAACAAATCAGGTAGAGATTAATTACATCTTCAGCATCAGGGAACAATCCTGATTACATTTTATCCTGATTACAGCAGATTTTTAGAGGATCTATACACATTAATTAATGGCAGCAAGATTGTAGTTAATTGAGGCCAGTAGGTCCAGTTTATGAAAATCAACCAAGAAATGGCACATAAACCAATCATATTTCTGCACTTTACCCACAGCAATTAAGAAAATGAAAATTTAGCTCATACTGATATGGGTGTTAGTACTCAGGTACTCTAACTAAAGTAAGGTATTTGATTAAAGTGATACATTAGCTATCAGTCCTGGGACATAGACTAGTTCTTGAAGAATGGTGCCCTTTTCTAAGGCTATCTTCACATTACCATTTCTTGTAAGCCTAACATTAATCATCCCTGTTAGCCTAAAACCAAAAATAACCCTCATATTTGATATCCCTGTATCTCTGACACTACCTGTAAGGCAAGGCATAGACAGTGCGAATAAGAGATTTGCATGATTCCCCCATCAACACACACAGTGCTGACAGGGGAATCCCTCCTGCCGAGACATTGTTTATTGCTAGTGGCTACAGCAGCTGCTATCGATAATCGCAAGTAAATCTGGCAGGTTAGTTGTACCCAAGTTGATCGATTGATCAACTTGGTACATTCAGCCTGCCCATACACGGTTCAAATCTCGGCCGGTTCCTGCTGAACCGGCTGAGATTAGAACCTTCTATGGCCAAGCTTACCCTCACTCTAGCATTCCCTGTAACCTCAACATTATCTTCCCTTTGACCCTAACACTAACCCTTTCAGTAATCCTGATACTAATTCTCCCTAAAACACTAACCCTCCCTGTAACCCTCATACTAACCTTTTGTCTAACCCTAACATTAATCCTCTCTGTAACCCTCACACTAACCTTTTGTCTAACCCTAACATTAATCCTCTTTGTAACCCTCACACTAACCCTTGCAGAAACCTAAACACTTATAGTAACCCGTCCTGTATCCCCACACTAACCTTCCATTTAACCATTCTCTTTAGCTCCTCCAGAGGTTGCTAAGGGCTCCTGAAGCTGTGGTTAACTGACCTTCCATCTGATGGTTCATGTCTAGTTCCAGGGCCAACACCACTTGGCAAAGCCAGCAACATATTGCCATTGTTTTTTCTATCTCTCTGTAAGGGTAGCATTCTAGCCATCACTGTAAGGGGAGCATTCTTCCTACTGACCACCCATGTAATGAATTGCCTGTTTTGGCTTATTTGGAATCAAGTTGTTTCTTTTATGTACAGTATATCTCTTGAATCGCACAATGGCCTCTGAAAAATCTAGTGCCAGACTGTCTTTCAGGGGTCATCAACCTTTTTCAAATTAAATGACAGTTTACAAGCATTATACAACTGGCATGTCAGTGAACGATCTTCAGATTAGCCCCAATTCCAGCTCCATTAGGGGGGTTTACATCCAAACCTGCTGCAGTTGGTGGTTCCACTAAGAGGAGGAAGAGGGGAGGGTAACAACTTCTGCACCTGGTCCTGGAAAAAAGGCTGACACCTGAACGCTAGAGATGTCAAGCATGCCTTAGAAACGTTCTGGAAGTGGGTGGACTGCAGGCACATAGAGGAAGGCAAGGTTCTATAATTGACATTCTGGTGATCTGCAATTAAATGTCTATGGCAGCTGCACTGTATTTATTTGTAGGGAGCATGGGCCAACCGGAAGATCCTCCAGTGGTCTAAGCCTCAATGCATGCCACTGAAAATTGTCATCAAGTGAATGCCCTGGCACCCATGCCTTAGGTTGCCTATTGCTGCACTAGTGTCTGTAAATACGCTAAAGGAAATGCTACATTAAAGACATAGGCATGCACACATGGGGTACACCCTAATCTCCCTGTATTGTACAGATTCCCCCTGCTGCCTGGCTGCAGAGACAGGGACTGGGGAATGTCTGTCATCACTCCATTTCTCTGTCTCAAATGTGGGACAAAACAGACCCCTCATATGTCACCAAAGCCCCCTAACGGGGCTCCTAGAAAAATTGTAAAAAAAAATAATAATAAAATACAATAGAAAAAAATAAAAAATAAAAAAAACACTGACAGCCTACTGATACAGTCCACTGCCCTACTGACAAAGTCCATGACTTGCTCACTGCCCTACTGCAATATACATATATATACGCACACACATACGTGCATGTGTGTTTGAGCTTTAGGGTGCACACCATAATGCAATAGGCCTATGATTACAGAAGTAACCTCACTTCAATTGCAAAACCCACTAGCTGTCTCTCAGCAAAGTACATGCAATAGTTTGTTTGTGTGTTTTTGACCCCTGTACTCTCTTAGGTAATAAATTATTGTGCTGTCAGAAAAGTCCAAAATGCAGTTTGCCCATTGGCACAGGTCATGAAATAATAATAAAAGGTCAGCTGAGCTTAAGTGTAAGAATTGCTCACCTTAGCACATAGAAAAAATAGGCTTGTCATCTGAAACTTGATTTAGAAAATAATAAAAAAAACAAATCCTTTGTGTTCCCAGTTCTGTAATGGAATGCATCAACAATTTTATTTTCTCCTGGCTGAAACTTTTTATTTTCAGATATGAACTTGAGGGTTGGCTTGAGTGAATTGAGATTCATACAAGTGTGAAGACTGCAAGATGTGTACAGACCTGACAGCAAACATCAGTCGTGTCAATCAATACTACTCTGCGGGCATGGGAAACAGCCGAGTGGTGATAAAGGTGACAGAATACAGTAAAAGAGGAGCAAAATTGCTGAATTAGAAAAGGGGCAAAACCAGACAAACTTTCAAGGATACTGTACTCAGGCAACCACTGCTGCCTTCTCATTCTGGAAATGCTATCTGCTTGGCTATCATGCTTATTCTCTGGTGTTTATTTCTTGTGAGTAGGTGGACCAGAACAAATATGCAGTTCGGGAGCTCCTACTCTACTGTAACATTTGTGATTTTCAAGCTAATATTGAAACCGGTAGACAATGGCAGCCAGTCAATGAGTATTTAAGAAGGAAGTCAACAGCAACAGGCTTTATGTTCTCTCAGTGCATTTTTTCTTTGTAATACATATAACACAAAATAACATAAATAGAAGCACAACAAGATGGACCAGTCATTTCTCATCTCTCATCAAATTCAGTCTGTACAGGATGTCACACATGGGGACAAATTTCCCCAACGGATTGTATATATATAATATACTACACGGATACCTTCTGGTGAAACCATATGCTGGCTGTGACAATACTGGCTGTTTGCAATCTGTGTATGCTCTATTAAAACAGCAACAAAAAAGGTGCTAAAATCCAATTCCTATAGTAACAGCATGATTTAAAAACAAGTTTTGCAACAAAAAGTCCCCAAAGAATAAGGAGTTACTCTAAACAATAATTACTAAATGTTTTATGATACACACATAAGGCAGTAATAATCAGTTCTCTGTTACAAGACAACTTGGTTTGGCCATGTATGCCATACCAGAAGGATATTGAATTAATGTTTTATACAATGCCTTCTATTTTTTACCACTGCTGCTATTAGCATCTAGATGTCAAATCAAAGAGTAATTATTTCTAGATGTCAATAATATTCTGCAAACACTGCAAGTGTGGTAAAGCCAGAAGATTCACTTGATTTTCCCATATGTGTGTGTATTGCTGTCTGTTTCCTCATTGGAAGATTCATCCGCTAGTTGTCCTGGTGATCATTGTCACCAATACAGAAAGGGGGAAGAGCAAGAGGAGGGGAAAAAATCACGAAAAAAGGTTTTCCAATGCAAATCTCTGAGATTTTCCTTTCGTTATCTGTTATGTTTCCAGGTGGTACATAAAGGAAAATCTCAGGTTGCCTACACACAGTAATGCCGCGTACACACGGTCAGACTTTCCGTCAGAAAAAGTCCAATGGGAGCTTTTCATTGGATATTCCGACCATGTGTATGCCCCATCGGACTTTTTCTGCCGGCATTTCCGACGTACTTAGATATAGAACCTGTTTAAAAAATTTCCGGCGGAATTGCCGACGGAGTTTTGTCCGATGCAAAGTCTGGGCGTGTGTAAGCGGCATTAGAGATTTTAACCTTATTAAAACTAAAAAAAAGTCTTTGGCTTTACAGTCACTAAATTTTATGTAATCCATAAGTGGACTGTAGATCTACTTCCTATTCCTACAACCTGTGCTGTGAAATGTCCTCTCTGTTTCTGGTTCATCAACCTGTTGATGGCTTTAGCAGACCACGTGGAGAGGGGTCTGCCTGGCCTCTTGGCTAGGGGGACCAAGTTAAGCCTTGCCCCTGTCAGGAGCCTTGCACCCTGTGGGGTCAGGGTAAAGTCCTACTCCTTCGGGGGGTGGACAAGAGACACTCCCTTAAAGTGGAAGTTAAATTCCATCGCTGACTTTTACCTATAGGTAAGCCTATAATCAGGCTTACCTATAGGTATTGTAAATATCTCCAAAACGTGCACCATTTAGGAGATATTCACTGTGCATGCAGTCAGTGACATCACTGGCGCATGGGTTCTGAAGGAACAGCCACCCGTGTCGTTCCTTCAGATCCCTGTGCCATAAAGTGACGTCATTGTGGCTCTGGCCAGTCACAGAGCCGGAGTCTGCAAACCTGGAAGAAAGATGGGTGAAGATGAAAGTGACCTCCAGCTCTCACATCTCGGCGAGGGAGGGCTTCATTTTAAGGTAAGTTTAACATAATGTGCTAGTATGCGATGCTTATTAGCACATTATTACTTTACCTTGTAGGGCAAAAAAAAACCTCCAACAGTTTACAACTGCTCTACGTGCACTTTTTTGTGTGTGTTTCACATGCACTTTTTTTGTACACTTACTGTAGGTATTTTGTTTTGGAGCACCACGGCCGAAAAAATATGTATACTGAATTTGTGTGCTAATTGAATATTATGTAGTCTTTGGATGTATGTTGTTACAACTTTAAAGAGGAAGTCAACCCTAATGGGTTGACTTCCTCTTTGTTTCCCTGCAAAGGTAAAGCATAATGGACTACTATGTGTTGGGTAGTTTTGTAGTGTTTTGATATAGTGTGCCCCCATTTTTTTTTCTGCACACTCAGTAATGGGAGTTGCTCGGCTATACTAAGTTTTTTTTTTATTTTGATGCTTTGGTCTCCAGGATTTTTGTATGTTTGAGACAGAAAGGAACCTACAGTGGGTGTATAATCTTCAATCATCAATGTTCTACAGAGAACATTTACATCAAGGACCTTCAAGTCTAATGTGTCTACAGTGGTCCTCTAAAGAGAACCTGCCGCAAATGCTCATTTCAGACACCTCACATGCAGTCAAGCTAAAAAAAGGCTCATCTATACCTCTGCAGAACTAGTCTTCAGCTTTATTAGAGGCTGCATGTGCCACATTCCCTTTACACAAGTGTAACTGGCCTTACTTGCTAGACCCACAACTCCAGCTCGGAGGTCCAACCTTGGACTCAGAGATCCAAAAGAATGAATGGGAGTGCCAAGGACACTTTGATAAGCAGCTGTACAATCTAATGAGTGATATCTCACTAGATGGGATTGGTAAGAAGACTGGGGGTTGGGGGAAGAGAGGCCTACCTTTTAAGCCCAATTGGGCAGAAGTTAACTAAAGCACTGGGCACTTTTTTTGTTTGATGTATTTGGTACATGGAAATCTTTAGTGGCTTTAACAGACTGGCTGAGTTTCTCCTGTAGGGGAAGAGTAGAGTAGGGGAAGACAGTAAGTCTCACTGTCTGTGCTGTCATAGATTAGAGTAGTATTGTACAATACAAAGACACCTTGCAGCGTCTATATAGATCTGCAGTAAATGCTCTGTTTATATTTTCAACTAAAAGTGCCTTAGACTGGTCCTCTTTACCAACAGGGCTGAGTGCCAGTGAATTGTGTATTGTATTCTGCTCTTTGAGGCCAATTATTCTCTCAGCTTTTCATATTGTGGGAGAAAACTACTAAGCCACCTTGCTATATCATTAATCATTCTCTAGGGTAACATTATTATGGAATTCTTAGAAGAGGGCCATGAGTTTATGTATGATAGCATCTCCTGGGATAGCATTCCAGAAATATCAAAGAACAAGAGTATACGATGGTGGCCTACATCATTGTATTATACATTCCAAATGCAGTGTGCTTTTCTTTTCATCAGCACACCTGAATCACTTACATTGTTTATGCATTTCAATACATATAATGGGAAAGTACAAAGTGGATTATTAAGTAAGATTCCCATAATCCCCACCTAATGGTGTCTGGTCACGTCAAAGATCACACATCATTGAAACATATAAGACTGAGGTTTATATAGGTCTAGAAGCTTTATTTTGTTAAACCTGAACTCCAGGCTTACCTTCAGACTTGCACAGCTGTACAGGCTCCTCTCCTATACAAAAATAGCTTGCTCTGATTTCACTGCACACTGCGAGCTTCTCACTTGCATTAGAAGCCACAGCAAGTCAGATAGACTCTGCCTCATTTCCTTGCTACATTGAGCTTTTTTAGCTACCAGTCCTCATGCTTTGCCAGTCTGTCCCTTTACTAATATTACCAGACACCAGTGACCCTTGAGAAAGTCCCAAGCATACATACAAGGCTGTAGTAAGATCAACAAGTCTCCAATATTGATTACAGCGGTAGTAAACCATGGCCTTTCACAAAAACCCCAAAAAATCCCCTGCAAGGCAATAGCATAAATATGAAATACTTTAGAACAAAGTCCTCCAGCGGTACACTGTCATCGCTGACAGGACTTCCATCTTCCCCTGGTCTTCCTTCCAGGTTTGCTGGCTCCGGTCATGTGAATGGCTGAGCCACGATGATGTAACTCATGGGCATGCACAAGGGAGTCCTGGTTTACGGCACAGAGCTCTGAAGGTACGACACGGGCATGCCATCCCTTCATAGTGCAATGCGTCGATGATGTCAATGGCTGCATCCAGTGTGAATTTCTCCTAAACAGTGCAAGTTTAGGAGAAATTCACTGTATCAAAAGGAGTTTACTATCGCTTTAAATGTTATTGCTATGCACCATATTTCCTGATATTTATCATGGCATTCATAGATTATTAGAACATTTTATGTCAGAGCAATAGAAATAATCATAATTCTAGCACTTCAGAATGCGTTGATTGAGCTTTTCCCCAGAGACAGTAAATTCATTTATAGGGCTTAAGGAAGAAATTATCTTTATCCCTTCCTGGCTCATAGTAAGAAACAGCAGGAAGGGGTGTAATGTGCCAAGTGGATTAGTGAAATTGATTTTATGTGTGATCAGTAAGAAGCAGTAGTAAAAAATGGTGTCATGCTGGGAGTATTAAGTGGTTTATGAGAATCCCAGTATGTGCTATATCGGAATATTCTATGGTATCTGTGAGCCATGTAAAAGTCCTTCCTTCCTTCTTTCCCTCTATCCCTTCCTTCCATCTCTCCTTCCTTCATTCCTTCCTTCCTGCCTTCCTTCCTTATTTAACTTACTTTCTTTGACTTTCATCTTTCTTTCTTTCCATTCCCTTTTCTTTTTCCTACCTCCTTTCCTTTCATCCATTCCTCTTTTTTCTATTGCTCTCCTCTCCTTTCCTTCTCTCCTTTTCTTTCTCTTTCTACCCTCCCTTCCATCCATCCACTCCTCACCCCATCATTCTTTCCTTTTCCATTTTTTTCCCCTCATTTCTCTTTTGATCCCCTTCCTGTTCCATTTTCCTTTTTATCTCCCTTATATTTTTCATTCCACTTTCCTTCTTCTTTCTTTTCTTCCGTCCTTCCTTCCTTTCTTCTTTTTCACCATCTGTTCTTTAAACCTCCCTCTTTTCTTTCTATTCCCTTTCCTACCTCCTTATTTTCAATCATTCTTCTTTTTCCTTTTCCTCTCCTCTCCTGTCCTTTCCTTCCTTTCTCTTTATACCCTCCCCTCCATCTATCCACCCCCCCCCCCCCCCCCATGCCTCTTTCCTTCTAGTTTTTTGTTCCCTCGTTCCACTTTCTATCCCCTTCCTTTTCCATTTTCCTTCCTATCTCCCTATTATTTTTCATTACACTTTCCTCCCTTCCTTCCTTACCACTTGCTTTCCTCTTTCCCTTATTTCCCTCCTTCCTTCCCTATCTTTATCTTCCTCTTTTTCCATTTCCTTCCTCCCTTCTCTCTCTTCTGTCCTTTCTACTTTTCTTTTTCTCCTTCTTTCCTATTTTCCTTTTTCCTATCTCCCGTCCATCCTTCATTTCTTTTTCTTTACCTTCCCACTTTTCATTCTCTCTTCCATTTTTAATTTAGCTTTCTCTCTCTTTCTTTGCCCTAATTCTCCTCTTCCTTCTTTCTTTTCACCTATCCTCCCAATCCCTTCTTTCCTCCTTCCCGCTCTCCCTAGTAGGCCTGTTTATCTAATTCCATGGACTATCTGAATATAGTTAACAGAAAGGTAATACTTTGTTCTATAACCTTTATAAGGCCTCCACATATGGCTCCCTTTGTACATATTTACAACTGAAGCATTCTACAGAGAATTTCAGCAGCAATTTTCTTTTCTGCACATTCATTTTATGGGTGTCTGTAGAACGTGTTCTAGGACTCAGGAGCTCACATCAAGCAATAGCAAGGTTTCATTACCTTTGGGTTTTAAAGCAGATATCACTTTTATTTTGGTTTAATTTGAATTTTCATATACGATAAAAAAATGCCTTACACATACACAAACAGTATTATTATGAAGAATGTTATTATCTACAAACTTCTTTTGAAATATGTTATAGAAAGATGTATGAATTTTGCCAAAAAATATTATTTTTTAAGCAATCATAAGAGGGCTCCTGTAATTTTTTTTAACCAATTGACAGTTTATCAAAGCACAACCCCTTTTAATGAGGCTTGTTTATTATGATGCTGAGAAAATACTCACAAGAACCAATCATCATCATTTTTCACCGGTTGCCATTTAACATGTTAATGTGCATTGCATTAAGGCACCCCATTCATTATGAACGGGCTGCCAACCCACCACAACAAATAAAAAAACATACATGACTCTTTTTAAAAAAGGCAGTGCATCACAACACACGGTATATTTGTTGTGGTTTGCTGAGGTGTGTTGGGCTTCACCGTAGAATGTGTCGGGGTGCCACTAGCAAAGAATATGACCACAAAGCGCCACACACAGTGAAGGTGCAGTAATGTGCATTAACACAAACGTTGCCACAATACACAATTGTGAATGGGCCCTAAAGTTATTTAATATGAACCTGTATTTTGCCTATAACAACTTTTTAGGAGGAATATTAGGCGCTCACCTTCCTAAGAGGTTCCCAAAGACTTTCTATGAAAGTCAAGATGTACACAGAGCTATACATGGCAGCCCTTGGCAAGCGATTGTCCACTGGGTTGTGGAATGCGAGGGGAATTCCACATGTTTCCACATATCCATAGCTTTGGTGAGTTTATTAACCACTTCAACCACGGAAGGATTTACCCCCTTCCTGACCAGAAATTTTTTTGCGATTCGGCATTGCGTCATTTTAGCTGACAATTGCGCAGTTGTACCCAAACAAAATTGACGCCCTTTTTTTCCCACAAATAGAACTTTATTTTGGTGGTATTTGATCACCTCTGCTGTTTTTATTTTTTGCTCTATAAACAAAAAAAGAGTGACAATTTTGAAAATAAAGCAATATTTTTTACTTTTTGCTATAATAAATATCGCCCAAAAAAAAAAGCTAATTTATTCCACAGTTTAGGCCGATATGTATTCTACATATTTTTGGTAAAAAAAATTGCAATAAGTGTATATTGATTGGTTTGCGCAAAAGTTATAGCATCTACAAAATAGGGGATAGATTTATGGCATTTTTATTATTATTATTTTTTTTAATAGTAATGGCGGTGATCTGCGATTTTTATCAGGACTGCGACGGCGGACACATCAGACACTTTTGACACTATTTTGGGACCAGTGACATTTATACAGCGATCAGAGCTACAAATTGCCACTGATTACTGTATAAATGACACTGGCAGGGAAGGGGTTAAAAACTAGGGGGCGAACAAGGGGTTAAGTGTGTCCTAGGGAGAGATTCTAACTGTGGGGGGGATGGGCTCACTACAACATGACAGAAATCACTGCTCCCAATGACAGGATCTCTGTCATGTCGCAAGGCAGAACAGGGAAATACCTTGTTTACATCTCCCCGTTCTGCATCTCCTGCTGCAATCACGGGCCGCCAGTCCAACATCGAGTTTGCGGTACCTGCGGGGCACGCTCTTGTGGCGTGCGCGCCCGATAGGCGGCAAATTCAAAGGGACGTACAGGTATGCCCATTTGCCTGCGCCATTCTGCGGACGTATATGTGTGTGCGGTGGTCAGCAAGGGGTTAAGCTGCTTTTCTCCTGCCAGGAAAAAAGAAATTCAAAGTAATGCTCTGTGTGCATGAGGCCATAAGCACAAAACAATCTAAATTCTAAATTTCTAAGCCCTAATGAAAGGAGAGTCTGTTTGGTTCCCAAAACATGTTTTTTTTTTCTGCTGGGAACCAACGTTATCATTAAAAACTTTGGACTCCATAAATTTACACCATTACAATATATATAATATGGCATTTGTTCATTGTAACCAAACTGACACTATGGGGTTGATTTACTAAAGGCAAATCCATTGTTTACTACAAGTGCACTTGGAAGTGCAGTCACTGTAGATCTGAGGGGAAGATCTGAAATGAGGGGAAGCCCTGCTGATTTTATCATCCTATCATGTGCAAGCAAAAATGCTGTTTTTTTTATTTTCCTTGAATGTCCGCTTAGATCTACAGAAGCTGCACTTTCAAGTGCACTTGTAGTGCACAGTGGATTGGCCTTTAGTAAATAAACCCCATTGAGGTGTGCCGGAGAGTGCAACATCTGGTACAGCTGTGCATGGAAACCAACCTGATTTTTTGTTTTTGGCAAAATGTAATTGAGCAAGCTGAAGTTAAAAGCCGATTGGCTATCATGCACAAGTGCACCGGATATTGCACTCTCCAGTTTTAGTAAATCGTCCCTTATGGGGTTTATTTTACTAAAGCAAATAGACTGTGCACTTTGCAAAGTGCAGTTGCACTCTACAGGAGCAGTTGCGCCAGAGCTTAGTAAATTAGGGAAAGCTCTGCTGACCTCCATCTTTCAATCATGTGCAAGCTAAAATGCATTTTTTTTTTCTTGCACGTGATTGGGTATTCTTTGCACATTGAAGCTTTACCTCATTTACTAAGCTCTGGAGCAACTGCAAAGTGCTCAGTCTATTTGTCTTTAGTAAATCAACCCTTAATGTTTATTACGCTCATTCCAATATTTGTACACCAAAGACACCTGTAAATTTGTAATTTTACTCCCATAATAATTTAATAATTATTAATAATAAATAAAGATTTTCTTTCTCAATTTGAATACGAAGTTTGAAATCTAAAAAAATATGGACTCTTTGACATTTGATTGGTGCTTTTATTTGACTGTATATGCTTAGATTTTTATTGCTGTCTGTGTCCCTGCTGGTGAGATTACTGTTCTCTTTTAGTCTTAGTGACTATTATAACTGGGGCTGAAAGTGATGGTAAATCCAAATTTGAGTTACCAGAACAGAAATGGAGGGGAAATATTCCAAAGAAGAAGCATGTTCAATGGAAAAACAGCCAATAGGGGATTTTTGTCATTTTGTAGAAATATAAAGATCACTTCCTGTTGTGTCTACAGGACAGGAAGTGATGGAGAATCTCTCGAATGACACAAATGGCAGAAAAAAGAACAACTGAAAAGCTTTTCAACTTTTGTCTTTATATAAACAGTTTTTGTTTTTCTTTAAACATTCTTAATCCGATAATGGCAAGGATTCAGTTTCTATGATAACAATGCATCCTGTTCTTTTTTAAGACATATTTTTGTTTGCACACTTTTCTCTGATAGAAACCATGTGGGATTCTATTGCTGCCTGAAATCACTTTGTACATGTCCGGGGCAATTCCAATTAGATTGCTGCAAAGAAATCTTTAATAGAACCTCCATCCAAAGACGGGAATTGTTGAATGAAACGTCTTTGCTTGAAAAAGACTTATTACATGCTGTGAAAAAATGGCAATTTGACACTTTTACACAATGCAATAATATTTCTTTAGCAGAGTTTTCTATATTAAATATGGTGTGTTTGCTTTACCAATTTTAGCGATAGGTAATTTAGAATCTGTTAATACAGTGCTATTGTGTCAACACTAGTGATATGATAGCGGGAAGCGTTGGTGCAGCTTTAGCTGGGCTAACATGGCCAATTCACCCTGAGCTGTGATTGCCATTTCTTCATTGAGACCCTTGGGTGGACTTCATCATTCTTCTGCACTTCTATGCTATAGATACAGGACAATGGACACCGCTACATTCACAGAAAGAGCAATCAAGACTATAGTCACACTCTCCTTTGAAACCTCAATTACATTGTGTCTTCTAGTGATTTCCTACCTTGACTGAATCCTTTAGGACTTCTGAGAGCTTGGTGTCAACCAATTTGACTTTAAAGTAAACCCGTACATTGCTAAAGCCAAAGTAACAAATCAACTTGATGTACCACCCCCACCCCCTCCAAGGCTATAGTAACACCAATGGCTGTATTCCTTACTTTCCAAAAAAAAAAAAAGACTCTTTATGATTTGTAGTTAGAGCTGACAGACTGGCACTAACCTAAGTTGGGGGGGTTAAAGGATCACTAAAACCAAAAATGTAATACATTGCAGCTTACCAATCCTTAGATAAGATGGCTGCATTAGTTGTCTTTTTTTGTCAGGCCATAGGTGCGCACAGCCTATTGCAGTGATGGCGAACCTTGGCACCCCAGATGTTTTGGAAGTGCATGAGCACCATGGGAAATGTAGTTCCAAAACATCTGGGGTGCCAAGGTTTGCCATTATTGGCCTATTGCATTAGGGTGTGCACCCCAAAGCTCACACGCACATGCACAATAGTACAGTGGACATTGTCAGTAGAGCACTGGCTGGTGTCAGTAGAGCAGTGGACGTGTCAGTAGGGCAGAGACTGGTGTCAGTAGGACAGTGGATGGTGTCAGTCAATAGAGCAGTGCACAGTGTCAATAGGGCAGTGGACTTTGTCAGTAGGGCCCAGATTGGTGTCAGTAGGGCAGATGATGGTGTCAGTAGAGCAGTGGATGGTGTCAGTAGGGCAGAAATTGTTTTTTTTTTTTTATTATTGTATCTTGTTATTATTTAAAAAAAAAAATAATAAATAAATTATTATTTTTTTTACATTTTGATAAGAGCTCCATTCGGTGCTTTAGTGGAATAGCAGAGAAAGGGACTGAGGACAGAGATTCTCCCAGTCCCTTTCTCTATAGCCTCAGCTGCCACGGGGAGGAGTTAAGCAGGGGGAATCTGCATCACATAGGGTTATTAGGGTGTGCCCAGACACACCTGGCACATCCCATGCACACGCCTATGTTTTAGGCTAAAAACATTATTAGCAAGTATGGAAAATTACCACTGATCTTGCTAGAAATGCAGTGTCCTTGTTTCTTTCTTTTGAGCTGAACCTAAAGCAAAACAATGTTATCTTTCTTGTGTAAACTACTAATCCTCCCCCAATGTAAGGGAAATGAACAAAGGCAGGCATGTTTGAAGTCCAACCCCTGGGTGACAACCATGGCTTCTTCCATAGATACAGTGGCGCAGTGAATGTAGTCACCAAGGGACAGAATGTGTGCTATTTGTACTATTACCAGGTGAAAATAACTCCTAGGTAGGTGCTAGAAGAGAGTATAGTTTTTGGGTCTTTCTGCTTACCAGGAAAGCTGCCAAGTAAATTTAGATGCTCTCTGCAAACCAATGAGCAATGATCCATCGGTAGGGTCTGCTCATGGTGCTCAGATGCTGCTCATGTTGTCTGAATGTATCACACTGGTCCAATAGGATGGGGCATATTGGACAGGGCGAGGAAACCTGACACATGAGAGCATAAGCATAGTTACAGCCCTGGCCATTGGCAGATGAAGTGCATGCTGGGTAACTGTATATATATATATATATCAAGGGCACATGTGCTCAGGATCTTTGGCTGGGGAGTGGAGTCCCAGAGGGAGGCAGCGGCTGCTCCTCCTCTGCACAAGATGCCATGTGGCCTCAGGTGGTTGACCTGAGGGCCTGAATCTGAGTAAAGCTGCAACCCAGATGTCCTGCAGAGCTGACTGAAAGAGAGACACACCAGGCAGGATCTGTTCCTGTCTACTGTGAGTACAGATCTGTATCATGTGGCCTGTCCTGTGAGGGCCAACCCTTCAGCTAGTAGAGTCAGTGGACGGGTGTCAGTCAAGTAAGTGTCCTGAAGATAAAACAGTTTCATCAAGTCTGCTGCCAGAGCAAGCAAAGGACTTTGAGTTTGCTACCACATTCGACCTGGTGAGGCCAAGTGAGGGTTGTCCTCACCTGTAATTAGTTCTAGTTGGAGTATCCCACTATTCCCTTCTCCCATCCAAGTTCCAACAATAAATACCAAAAAATGGTGGAGTGGATGAGAGTATGGTTGGTCTAAAGTGAAAATCCCTAGTAATTGGCTGCAAGATAATAGGGGGAGGGAAGGTCTGCACACAGCAATCCCTACAGGGGCAGTGCTACAAACATAAAACAGTTTTTAGGTGTAGATACACTTTAAAGTGGTCGTAAACCCTTACAAACCACTTTGACCTACAGGTAAGCCTAGATTAAGGCTTACCTGTAGGTCCAAGAAATATCTCCTAAACCTACACAGTTTAGGAGATATTTGCCAAAAGACAGGCACCGCTGTCTGCGGCGCTGGCGCCATAGACATCGGCGTGCAGGCGCACTGAGCGCGCCGATGTTCACGGCTATATGCCGCGAGTGGCGGCTCCCATGCGCGGGAGTGACATCATCG
The DNA here is from genome assembly GCA_028564925.1 of Lithobates sylvaticus. Lineage (NCBI taxonomy): Eukaryota > Metazoa > Chordata > Amphibia > Anura > Ranidae > Lithobates > Lithobates sylvaticus. The sequence continues at coordinate 149,513,780 of CM053035.1, read as the reverse complement.
TGGCTCCATCGAATGACAGCAGCGAGACCCACCAAGAAGATGGAGGCTCTGTACACAAGGGGACAGCGGTGACTTTGCTGGCTCCTGTGTCAGGTAAGTGACACATAATGGGCTACTATGCGATGCATAGTAGTCCATTATGCTTTACATTTGCAGGGAAACAAAGAGGAAGTAAACCCATCAGGGTTTACTTCCTCTTTAAGAGCACCTAGAGCAATCAATGTTGTATCTTGTCCTCTACCTGACTTTTCTCTTCATTTCATGAAAAAAAACTTTCCACTTATGTACTACTGAAAACATTCAAACCTTTTTAGGCTTGGTTATGATCAGCAAGGGAAATAAAGACATGTGCTATTAACTAAATGATGCCTCCGCAGCAAATTTATGGTATAATGAAATAATGATGCTTTTCCGACATCAGGAAAAAAATATTATGATTCCTTGGGCTGATGACTAAACAGTATGTGTTTCTATCTGTCTAGCCAACCTGACCCTGTAGGAAGTTGTAAAGCCCATGTTCAGGCAAAACTTTTTCTTTGTAAATATGAAAAAAGCAATACAATAAATGAAACTTGGAATAAAAGCTTGTAAAATGGGAAATGTTTATAAGAAATGAAGGCCAAAGCTACAATGATAATAAAAGATGTATTTACTAAAATCCTGTATACTAACATGAATGCAGCTATGTATTCTGTAATATTTACTGAATTGTGTTTTAAATTAAAGCATTTACCTCTCACAGTCCCTGTACAGCAGAGCTCAGCCTGGGATTACAAGGGGCCAATCAGTTGTGCTACAGAGCTGATAGTAGGACAGAGCAGAGTGACAGAGAGGTTAGCTCATCGGTCTGCTGCTTCTCCTTTCACTGTCCAATTACAGGGAAGTGTTGGGGAGGAGATCGGTGTTACTGAACCACAGAAAAGAAAAATCATATCCTCTCCCCTGTCATATGGGACTGTAATGTATGGCAGGACTGTGTCTATTTCAGGACTGGATGGAAAATGCAGACATACCAATTACTTTATATGTATTTAATCTGTGTATTTAGCTGTCTGCCTGGAGTTCAGTTTTAACAATCAGTAATGTTTGACATCTACTAGACTGTAAGTGTCTATAATGCCGCGTACACACGTACGGACTTTTGCCGGCGGACCTAAGTCCAGCGAACAATCCGCTGGACTTTCCCGCTAGGTACGCCGGACTAAAAAGCGAACGGACTTGACCACACACGATCACGCAAAAAGTCCGGCGGTTCACGCGATGACGTACGCACGTACGACGGGACTAGAAAAAGGAAGCTCGAGATCCCAAACGACACCCTTTGGGCCCCGTCAGCTAATCTCGTGTATATCGCGTGTTAGTTGACGTTTGGTTAGAGACGATTCGCGCTTCTCAGACTTCTGCTTAATTCGTTCGCTTCTGCCGTTCAGGAGTGTGGACGTACTCGGGAACGAGTTCGTGCTGTGCAGGGGCTCGGTGTTGCGGTTAACACCTTGGCACGAGCCCGGTCCATGAACAGGGTGAGGAGGAGTTCATGGACCAAGAATTGGTTGCGCCAGCGTGACCAATTCTCGCATATGCCTTTGCTCCGTGAGATCCGTGAGAATAATCCTGATGATTTCAGGAATTATCTCCGGATGACGGACCCCATTTTTCACCGTCTGTTGGCTTCGCTGTCCCCTTATATTAGCAGGCAGAATACCTGCATGCGGCAAGCCATCAGTGCGGAGCAGAGGCTAGTCGCCACGTTGCGTTACTTGGCGACGGGGAGAAGCTTGCAGGACCTCAAGTTCACGACAGGCATCTCCCCCCAGGCTCTGGGGCTCATTATTCCAGAGACCTGTTCTGCCATTATCCACGTCCTGCAGGAGGAATACATTAAGGTAAGTCTTCTCTTTTAAAATTACCTATGTCTTGTATGTTTGTTAATGTAGTGCATCAATGTCATCATTAGCTAATTACCATGATAGGACTATTCTATGAATGTCGCCTATTCCTTTTTTTTTTGGATTTTGTTTTTTTGTCTAGTATTTTATGTTTGACTTATCGAAATAGTTTTAAGAATGTATTATTTAGTGGGTCACATGCATATTTGCTTGCACCAACCTCCCCAGCATGGAAGCTTGGCCCCCTAAACATGGGCGTCCGCAGAACTTTTTTCAGGGGGGGCATCATTTTAAGGTCACTCATGCTCCGCCCCTTTTCAACAATGTAATAAATGGGAGGGGCTTAGTCATTGTCACAAAAAGCGCAGACATGTAAAGGTTTGAGAAACCTTTGTCTGATTAAGTATTTCTAATTTCCACTGGAAATTCATCTTCACTTTGTATTGGAAGTTACTCAGGCATACCATGCCCATATAAATAACCTAGAGAATGTAGATCTTTTTATACAGCAATACATGTTGTGGGTGCCCATATTTTGATCTTGTATGAAAACATTGATCTTGTATGATGAAAACATCTGTACTGTATGAGTATTGGAGCCAGTGTACCTTATAAACCCATGAAGAATGAAGCTCATAACCTAGAAAGCTGGCTGGTGAAGGGTTAAGGGGATCCCTGTGTCCTGGAGCAAACAGTGGCTGACCTTATCCAAGCTGAGATAACAAGTGGATAGATAAGAGTTGCAGAGTCTGGAAATGCATACACAGTCACTCCATTTAAAATCTGTGTAAACACTAGATGTGCCTAAGAAGTAATCTCTGGCTCACCAGACCCACTCCTTGTTCTTCTGCTATTGCCGGTCCTCGGCCACTTCCCATTTCCTCTACATGTGTAACTTCTGCTTCTCCCGGACACCTTCACTTACTCTCCTGATGCCACCCAGTTTCAAAAAGACCGCGCTTCTATCATCCAGAGGCAGGAGACGTGGCCACGGCTGATCCTTAAAGGCTGGCCACACCCCTTCCCTTATTCCTGCCCAATCACTGCCTTTCTCCTCACAGAAGGTGCCGTTACATAGCAGAGAGTGCCCAATAGTTAAGCTGCGGGGTGGAGGGAGGGATTTGTGCTCTGCCCACATGATTGATGTTTTTACAGACAACGATCCTGCCAAGCAGCCTAATTTAGAGGGGGACATACGGTGGGGCAATGGATCACCGGAGTATCACCACTCCCCTTGTGGGCAGAGCTGGCTGGATCTACATCTTCTCGACTCTCTCTACACAGTGGGGTAGGGACTGGAGGTGGAGCCGAGCGTCCGAGCGAGTGAGTCTGTCAGATAACGTCAGAGAGCAGCAGCAGTCAGCAGGCTCAGAAAAAAGTCTGTGGCGGACCGCTCAGCTCACGGACACCCACTTGTCTTGTGCGGACACCTTGCTGATTCCAGGGGGGGGCACTTGACCCCCCTTGCCCCCTGCTGCGGACGCCCATGCCCCTAAACACCCCTAGCCTAGTCACTTTCTTTGGTTAAAAATGTATATTACCAGCTCCATTGTACAGCTTTACTCACCCCCCCTTTCACCCCCCTTGACCCTCATTTTTAAATTGATTGCATGTGTTTTTGGTCAGCTTGTAATTATCCCCACCCCCCCCCACACCCCCTGATAATTAATATCATGTGGTTTTGGTCAGCTTGTAATTATCCCCACCCCCCCCACACCCCCTGATAATTAATATCATGTGTTTTTGGTCAGCTTGTAATTATCCCCACCCCCCCCACACCCCCTGATAATTAATATCATGTGTTTTTGGTCAGCTTGTAATTATCCCCACCCCCCCCCACCCCCTGATAATTAATATCATGTGTTTTTGGTCAGCTTGTAATTATCCCCACCCCCCCCACACCCCCTGATAATTAATATCATGTGGTTTTGGTCAGCTTGTAATTATCCCCACCCCCCCCACACCCCCTGATAATTAATATCATGTGTTTTTGGTCAGCTTGTAATTATCCCCACCCCCCCCACACCCCCTGATAATTAATATCATGTGTTTTTGGTCAGCTTGTAATTATCCCCACCCCCCCCACACCCCCTGATAATTAATATCATGTGTTTTTGGTCAGCTTGTAATTATCCCCACCCCCCCCCACACCCCCTGATAATTAATATCATGTGGTTTTGGTCAGCTTGTAATTATCCCCACCCCCCCCACACCCCCTGATAATTAATATCATGTGTTTTTGGTCAGCTTGTAATTATCCCCACCCCCCCCCACACCCCCTGATAATTAATATCATGTGTTTTTGGTCAGCTTGTAATTATCCCCACCCCCCCCCACACCCCCTGATAATTAATATCATGTGGTTTTGGTCAGCTTGTAATTATCCCCACCCCCCCCCACACCCCCTGATAATTAATATCATGTGTTTTTGGTCAGCTTGTAATTATCCCCACCCCCCCACACACACCTTTAATTAATTGCATGTGTATTGTGTGACCTTACCATTATTTACTCCCCACCCACATCCCCATTATTATCTTCTCTGGTCCATCAGAGGGGTCATCAATCAGAGATTTGTCCCTTTTATCCTTAATCTTTTGGCTTTATTTCAAGGATTTACAAAATAAATACATATGTTCTTCCAAATTGTTTTTTAATTTGTTGCATTTAGTTTGGTGTTTTGGCTGGTTTATAATTTCAATTGTATCTTTCTGTTTGACTTCACAGTGTCCCTCCACGCCACAGGAATGGCAGACTGTGGCTTCCCAGTTTGCTGCCCGTTGGGACTTTCCCAACTGCGGAGGGGCGATTGACGGCAAACACGTGCGAATTGTGCCCCCACCCCATTCGGGGTCATACTATTGGAATTATAAGGGGTTCCATAGTATCGTGTTGATGGCGGTGGTGTCGGCACACTATGAATTTCTGTATGTGGATGTGGGGAAAAACGGCCGGATGTCGGACGGAGGAGTCTTCAACCACACGGAGTTCGGTCATCGTCTCCAAACTGGTGGGCTGGAGCTGCCACCAGATGAAGATAATGTGGAGGGACTCCCGTTCGTCTTCATTGCCGACGAGGCGTTCGGTCTGGGTGACCATCTGATGAGGCCATTTCCCCAACGATCCCTCACCCCTGAGAGGAGGATTTTTAATTATCGGTTGGCCAGAGCAAGAAGGGTGGTGGAAAATGCCTTTGGTATTATGGCCAACCGTTTCAGATTGCTCCTTACATCGCTACATCTGGCAGAGTACAAACTCAATACTATTATTCTTGCATGCTGTGTCATGCACAATTATTTACGGAAACATTCAGGAACATACTCCTTACCAATTGGCCCTGAGGCCGGAGTGGAAGGCAACATGACAGGGCTGGATAATCGCCCTCTTGGTTCCGCACCACAATCAGCCCAGCAAGTGCGGGACCTTTATTTACAGTATTTTAATGGTAGGGGGGCCATTGAAATGGCAGCAGACCCTTAAACCATCTTTTTCATTTACAATGAATAAATACAGTTATTTATGTTTGAAATATTGGTCGTTTCGTATTGTTTGGCTTTTAATTTGCCCTGTTTTATATGTTGTCCTAGTGCACATCTTAATAGTGGCAAACTTGTTTAGCGTTTAGTAAATAAGCCCCTTTGTCAATGAACCACAACATGTTTTTGTCAAACTGGTAGTATTTAAAAAGAAGAAGCCACACATTTTTGAATTTGTGCAAACATTATTTTTTTTATTATAGTGCACATCCAAAACTTTTTTTTTTTTTGGTTTTTTTTTTTTTTTTTTTTGGTTGTTTTGGTATTTTTGGTATTTTTTTTGTTTTTTTTTTTTTTTTTTTTTGGTTGTTTTGGTATTTTTGGTTTTTTTTTTTTTTTTTTTTTTTTTGGAACATGAATTTTTTTTTTTTTTTTTTTTTATGTTATCTTTTTGACATTTTTTTGGTGTTTTTCTCACAACATATTGTTTTTTTTTTTGGGATTGATTTTTTAAAACAAACATAAAAACATGTTTAAAATTTTTTAAAAATTTTGGCTTAGCATTTGAAATTATTTACACAATGTAAAAGTCCAGAACTTACAAAGTTCAACAGGTAACCCATGAACAGAAGAAGCCAAATTTTGAATATGCACACTAATTTAACTGGAAAATGGGTAATGTCAACATGTGCTATGTTCCATCATGGGGAATCAATGGACGTGTTTTGTGTGTGAAACCCCTTCCCTCTCACCTACTAGCATTAGGGGTTGCAAACACAAAATGCGTCCATTGAGATCCCCTGATGGCACATAGCACATGTTGACATACCGTGTGCATATTTAAAATTTGGCCTCTAAAATTAGTTAAACAGCGCTTCAAAAGGGGAATGAAGGACATGATTGATGTTAAGAAATGTAAAAGGGGTCTTTAGATTCTCCCCAAAACATCAATCATGTCCTTCATTCCCTGCTGCATGGTGGCCATCTCCTTCTGCATGTTTTCCAGCTGCAGATTCCAGGCCATGATCTGCCCAATAAGCCTGTGGGCACTGTCAGTGGTAAATGGCTCCGCAGCTTGTCGTTCCACAAACAGATCAGCATCACCTAAAAGTTGGGTAGAGAAAACACAAGAAAAAAAGTGTCAAAAACATGCAGACCTTAATTTATTAGCTCAATCTGTGTTCTGAGACACTCACTTGGTGGGGTGCAGATTTGATCGACTTCAACGACCTGTTCCGCCACATCCACGCGTGGGCTTGGGCTAACTGCCCAATTAGTCTGGTGAGGCCGGGAGGTCCTCGTAGGTTCGGACTGACGTCTGAGTCTTTTGCCCCCTATGGTAATGGAACACAAAAAGGTACACTTTTGAATCACACTGATATTTGAGTGCCAAAATAGGATTAGTAAACATTGTTTAAAAGTCTTGCCAATTATTAGCAGTTTGTTAGAAGATCCTACTTGAAGACAGAATTGAAATGTCTATCTAATGAAACTCCAATACTTAAAGCGCCCTTCAACCCTAAATTTGAACTTCCGCTCATTGGATCCCTGCACCCCTGTGGTGTCTTATTTTGAACGTTTTAGGGGGGATGGGTTGCAGATACCTGTGTAAGGCAGGTATTTGCACACACATCCGGCCCTAGACTCCCACAGAAGTATACGCCACATCCCGTCCCACCGTGCTGTCTGCTGGGACACACAGGGGTCCCCGAGCTTGCGCGGACCAGTCCTATTGCATTGCGCAACTGGCGCATGCCCAATAGTGACCCGGGAAGTGAAGCCGCAAACATTAATTTCATGATTGCAAGATCAGAGATTGTAGCTGCACCATCCAAGGGACAGGTGAGTGTACTTCTTTGAAAAGTCACCACCTACAGTATTTAGAGATGATGAGCATTTTTTGGGAATTGTGAGCATGAGACCCTGCTTAACATATTTATCCCCCCCCCCAAAACAGCCTCTGGAGTCCCTGTGTAAGTTACCCCTAAAACCCTTACTACAGCAGTAATTGTATAGATAGTGACAATAATAAACAACCTTACAACTCCAACAACCCAAAGCCAGGTAAACTCAATAAACGTTATGAAGACAAACGGAACTTTCATCAAATATGCGCAAGTTTCAGGTACGAATGGTAATAACATCTGCGCAAGTTTCACGGACGAATGGTAATAACATCTGCGCAAGTTTCAGGTACGAATGGTAATTACATCTGCGCAAGTTTCAGGTACGAATGGTAATAACATCTGCGCAAGTTTCACGAACGAATGGTAATAACATCTGCGCAAGTTTCAGGTACGAATGGTAATTACATCTGCGCAAGTTTCAGGTACGAATGGTAATAACATCTGCGCAAGTTTCACGAACGAATGGTAATTACATCTGCGCAAGTTTCAGGTACGAATGGTAATAACATCTGCGCAAGTTTCACGGACGAATGGTAATAACATCTGCGCAAGTTTCACGGACGAATGGTAATTACATCTGCGCAAGTTTCACGTACGAATGGTAATAACATCTGCGCAAGTTTCACGGACGAATGGTAATAACATCTGCGCAAGTTTCAGGTACGAATGGTAATTACATCTGCGCAAGTTTCAGGTACGAATGGTAATAACATCTGCGCAAGTTTCACGAACGAATGGTAATAACATCTGCGCAAGTTTCAGGTACGAATGGTAATTACATCTGCGCAAGTTTCAGGTACGAATGGTAATAACATCTGCGCAAGTTTCACGAACGAATGGTAATTACATCTGCGCAAGTTTCAGGTACGAATGGTAATAACATCTGCGCAAGTTTCACGGACGAATGGTAATAACATCTGCGCAAGTTTCACGGACGAATGGTAATTACATCTGCGCAAGTTTCACGTACGAATGGTAATAACATCTGCGCAAGTTTCACGGACGAATGGTAATTACATCTGCGCAAGTTTCACGGACGAATGGTAATTACATCTGCGCAAGTTTCACGGACGAATGGTAATTACATCTGCGCAAGTTTCAGGTACGAATGGTAATAACATCTGCGCAAGTTTCACGGACGAATGGTAATTACATCTGCGCAAGTTTCACGTACGAATGGTAATAACATCTGCGCAAGTTTCACGGACGAATGGTAATTACATCTGCGCAAGTTTCACGGACGAATGGTAATTACATCTGCGCAAGATTAGACATATCAAGTATAACCATAGTAGCGCACGTGCTTGACTTACTTTTTTTGATGGCTTTTCGAATTCTCCTGTATTGATCGTGCTCCCTGGATTTGATGTCGGACCATCGTTTGCGCAGTTGATCCTTGCCCCTTCGTACGCCGAATTTCTGCTCCAGGGTGCTGACGATTGTAGTGAGAATCTTGTCCTTGCGCAAGTTGGGTCGAGGGTACGGGCCATTTTCCCCGTCGTAATCTTCCCTTTGGAGGATGTCCACCATCTCCACCATCTCTTCAAAGGCCATATTGGTGGCCTTATATCTGCTGCTGGATGCAGATGTGTTGGCTTCTTGGCTTTCCTCCGCGCTACTGGCTGAGAATGTGTCCGCCATATTCATGAATTAATTCACCAACAATGCAACGAGGGGAAGCGGGGCGGGGAATACTCGTCATGAGGAACGTCATGGGCGGGCGACGCGGAGGACGCAGGCGGACTTCGACGCGTGCGCAGTGTATATAAGGCTGTTTGAGGGGCCCACGTGTTCCCGAACGGAAGTAGCGAGCGCTCTGTACGAAGGTAAGTGTTTTCTAGGATGCATTACTGTGTTTTTTTTTGGGTTTTGGGCCAGCATTTTTTAAGGATATGTGTGTGTTGCTGCCTGTGTGTAGGGGTTGCTGCCTGTGTGTAGGGGTTGCTGCCTGTGTGTAGGGGTTGCTGCCTGTGTGTAGGGGTTGCTGCCTGTGTGTAGGGGTTGCTGCCTGTGTGTAGGGGTTGCTGCCTGTGTGTAGGGGTTGCTGCCTGTGTGGATGTGTTGCTGCCTGTGTGTAGGGGTTGCTGCCTGTGTGTAGGGGTTGCTGCCTGTGTGTAGGGGTTGCTGCCTGTGTGGATGTGTTGCTGCCTGTGTGTGTGTGTGGGTGTGTTGTGTAATGTTTGTTAAGAAAAACTGGTTGTGCGTTTTAAGTAACATTTGTGTTTTTGGTCTTTTGTATTGCCATTACTAACAAAACAGAAACAAACATGTCATCACCCCAGTTGAATCCATTCAAGGACCAGCAGTTCATGTCCGAATTCATTGCCCTGTACAGAAAAAATACCAACCTGTGGCAGCTCAAGAACCCTTTGTATGGCAATAGGGATGTCCGGAAGGCAACACTGGGGCCACTTGTGGCTTTTGTGAAGACTAAAGTCCCCAACGCAAACACCAAGTTTGTGGAAGCCAGAATTGCAAGTTTAAGGCACATGTACAAGCGGGAGCGCAAGAAGATTGAGGAATCAGTCAGATCAGGAGCAGCAGCAGAGAATGTTTATGTACCCAAGCTGTGGTACTACAACCAACTGACTTTTATAGGTGACCAGATGGAACCCAGGGAATCACTGTCGACTCTTCCCTCCACCCTTCCCTCCACTCTTCCCTCCACTCTTCCCTCCACCCCAGCTGAGGCTTCCACGGAAGGAGAAGACCCCTCCACCTTGGAGCAGGCTGATGCGCCCAGCTGGAGCCAGGTATATATTTAGTAGCCTAAATTGTGATTGTGTGAATATTAATGCTGTCAACGTTAAAATGTGAAACAATTAACACCCTGAACTCAGAATTGTGAAAAAAACTGACAAAAATTATGCACACTTCTAAAAAGTGTTGGTGCAACATATCGATACATATATAGTGTATACATACATCCAGTAGTGGCAAAAAAAGCGTTAGACAACATTGGTGATCTGCTTGGAAAATGCAGGGGTCCAAATGATAGCCTTTTGGATCTTTTGCAAAATTTAGATGCTCGTTCCTAAGTTTACAATTGGATGATTGAGTAGGCCAGAAACCACAAAACAGGTGTTTGATTTTTGTTTTTATTTGCACACAGGATGAGCTGACCCAGGATGATGCCGGGACAAGTGGTATGGAGGAGGAGGAGGACATGCCCAGCGAGAGCCAGGAGGTGGCTGGGCCCAGCACGAGCCAGAGTGACAGCCAGACCCAATTAAGAAGTCTACCTCGACCCCTGCCCTTACCCCCAAGAAGGCCCAGGAGGATGACCATTGTGGAGGAGGAATCACTGGAACTGATTCGGAAGGCGAGTGCGATTCTCGACAAACCCCCCCTTCCAGAAGAGGGCTATGCCAGCTACGTGTCCAGCAGGTTGCTGGAAATGGAGAGGGGCCAACGGCACCTGTGTGAGGGCCTAATTTCTGAGGCAATTAGGGGGGGTTTGAGGGGTGAATTACGAGAATCCACCCGCCTGACCCATGAAGGCCCGACACCAACTTCTCCTCCTCCTCCTCCTCGTCTTCCTTCTCCTCCTCCTCCTCCTCCTCCTCCTCCTACTCCTCCTCCTACCACAAGTCAGCCTCCAAGGAAGCGTGCAGGGAAGACTGCAGGGAAGAGTGCAGGGAAGCGTGGTGCGAAGAGTCGGAAGTGATTGCCTGGCTTCAGTCTGGTCTCACAGAAGACACAGGCTGTTGTAGTGCCACAGCTTGGGGACATAGATGTCATCTGCTGCTGTTCCTGGTCTGTCTGATTCCTGGTCAATCTTCTTGTGCTCCCTATATTGTATGAAATGTGCCCAAGCTTAATTTTTGGCTTCACAAACTTGGTGTCTGCCGTTGGGGCAAAAAGTCTTCACAAAATCTACAAGTGGCTCCAGTGTTGCCTTCCTATTTTGTTTTGCCTTGTTTGTTTTAACCAGAATAAATGGTCATTTAATTTTCATCAAATAATGATATACGTGCTTGTTATTCAAAAACATAGTTTCTTTAGGAGTAGGCAGGTACATGTCTAAACATTCATTTGACAATACAAGTGTAAAGTGCAACTTCAATGGAACTGCAAGTGCAGTCGCTGGAAAGGTGAGGTTTAAGATCGGAATTAAGGGCAAGCTCTGCTGACTCCACAATTGTATCATGTGTAATAACTAATCCTTTTGATAACCAACAAATAATAAAAAATATCTATATAGAGATATATGTACATATATAATATATAGATATATATATATATATATATATATAATTTTATTTTTATACACGTATAGATCTATATATCTATATATATTTATATATATATATATATATATATGTAGATATCGATATATATTTTTTGGCGCTTATTGAGAAATATAGATATATTTTTCATTTGGTGATTTGGATATCTATATCTATATCTATATCTATATATATATATATATATATATATATATATATATATATATATATATATATATATATATATATATATATATATATATATATATATATATATATATATATATATATATATATATATATATATATATATATATATATATACAAATATATAACTTCACTAAAGAATGCTGAAGAAAAAACGTTCGGGAGTACTCTGCGTGAATATACAAGCAGCAAGGCAAAATCATTCTTCAAGTACGATACCATACAAATCCCGCTGTCAGAAAAAAAAAAAAAAAAAAAAATTTCAACAGCGTGACGATTGTGCGAGCTTCAAAACGAAGGCTAGTTTTACCAGACCGAGCGAGTCCGTGACATAATAGCTACTGAGCATGCGTCCTTTTTGGTACGCCGGACCATACTACACACGACCGGATTATCCGCTGGACTGCCAAGTCCAGCGGATAATTTGAGAACAAAACCTGAAACTTTAGTCCGCCGTACTTTGGCCAAAAAAAGTCTGCCGGCGCCCACACACGAGGGGATTATCCGCTGGACTTCGGTCCAGCGGATAATCCCGCGGGATAGTCCCTTCGTGTGTACGCGGCATAAGAACATCAGTCGAAAGATTCTCAAGGGTCTACTTGTAGGGGAATTCTCGTTCAGTGAAAAGCTATGAATGGAAATGATGGCAGAATTTGTTCTTTTTTTGCTGGTAATGCATTCTTCATACATTCTTTATATTTTATGAGACTGCTGTAGAGAATATTCACCCTTTATAGAATTGTTCACACATGCATTTTCCAATGCCCAGTTGTCTTTTTTTTTTTTCAAAATGGCACGATCAAATATTCAAATTCTCATGCAAATATTATTACTTGTATCTAGATCAGGATTGGGTGTTCCCATAGATTCTTTGCTGGGATTTCAAACTCCAGCCTTGTGATGTCAGTTACCATTAGTAAGAGAACTGACGTTCCATTCCATCTGCATGCTATGTGCAACCTGTTGAGTATCCTATATGGAGAGCTGCAAAAGCTGGAATGACCACACTCTGCAAAGAAGGTGTTACATGCTCCTGATAAGCCCCATAACCGGGTACCCACACATTGATCTCCAACTTTTTGAGCCACCTCACCAACCCATAAGTTTATTTAGCAGTGGTTACTAGTAGTAGGTTACCAGTCAAAAGTCACTGCTTACTCCCCTGTTTAGAAAAATCATTACTCGCAACATGCAATGCTTGCTCAACACTACCAACTTTTAACCCTTATCCAGCAAATCAAGAACTTCCAACATGCAGTTACATTCTTCCCAGGTGACAATGCTGGTGCTTGGTAAATGGCTATTGAGGCAAGCAGCATTGTCCCATGGTGGTCAGGAGGGGTTCATCTGCCCAGTGTAAGGTCCAAGAAGCAACTTGGTGCTTACACAGGTTTTTCTTACTTGGTGGTCAAACAGAGGATTAAGGGAGCGAAAGGTAAATGTAAGCATATAGTAAAGCTGGCATTAGAGTTAACCTGTTGCTTTGACCTTCATGGACAAAACACAAGTTCCCTTTAGATTCAAACAAAACTGTGAAGTTTTAATAAAATAGGCATACATTAGACAGGGAGGGTAGGGGTGAAAAAGGTAATAAATGCTAAACTTTTATCTGTGGACCCACAGCACTCCAATTTGGGTCATGTGGCCTGATGGGAATATCAACAGCAGAATATCTAGTGGCATCAGCAACCACAATGGAGACCTTCTACAAATCCTGTGACCTTACATGATTGCTAGGACTTGCGCAATTAGGAACCAATTTGGTGCTTTACACCCCTACCCTCAATGCATAATAGCTGCTTAAATCCACAACTTAGATCAAATTTCATTTCTACATAAAGCCAGTTCTGCCTATCAGAATGAATTAAACAACCTAACAAATCTTTGATCGTTCTTACCTCTGTTTAATACCTAGTGATGAGAGGCAGTACAGATATCATTTTCTTGTTATGTACTCATCATTGCTTTGCCATTCCTTGTTAGGAAAAAACATTGGTGTAAAAAATAAATGATCCAATTTCCATCAAATTTGCAGTATAATAGTACTGAGATTACATGGTAATCAGGGTACTGTGTCTAAATAATACATGTAGACAGAAATGGCCTTTGATTAAACTGAACTGTACAGCGGTATTCATGCAGATTGTATGTTTTGTATAATGCCTGTATAACATGATTTCAAACATCTCCAGATCAAATCTGTAAGAGGATACATCATGTCCTTGATTTGTTATAACCATTTTAGATTAAATTGAACTCCTCCCATGTCAGATTTTACTTTTTGGTGAAGCCCCACCTATGAGATGCCAAAAGTCAGGAGTGTTGAAAAGTTACTCAGACATTTTTACAGACAACACACTGTATTTTTAATAACGCTGACCCAAGGGCAGAGCTGTATTTTGTGGTATGGCAATTCAAAACCAAGAATATATATATATAATTTTTCATTTTTTTAGCTCTTTATTTTTAAGCTTTTTAAAGATTCACATGAATATCTTGCATTGGCAATAAGGTGAGCATCTTCTTGTTTTTAAAAAAATTACAATAAAATGTGTTCTATTTTCATAATCCATGCTCCATGGATAGTTATTCTGTGTGCCTACTGGAAGCTGCACTTCAAAGATCTCATGATCCGCTCTTCTACTTCTGTACATGCAGGCTGCAATCTCCCCTTAGTCCTGTGGACAGGTGGCCTGTGGTTGGGACAACCATGGTGTGTAGAATGGTAAATGGATCACTTAGGGAGGTCTATGGGTGGGGAGGAGGAACTTTTAAAGGACAATGTTACTAAAAACAGTTATCCTTTAAAGTAAAACTTTACTGTTCCCATAGTAAACTAGCTAAAATGTAAATTTTTACAGAAGGGAGATGTAGCATACCAAACTTGCCTTCCCTGTGCTGTTTTGAGATTCAACTTTCTGGGCAAGGTCAGAACTTTCTTGTTGCTATGTATGTTCTCCCCTGCCCTAATGTGACTGTTCTCAAGCTTGGCAACTGGTTGTTCAATCACCAAGTGCTGCATTCCTGAATGCATAAGGTGTTTCTCAAGGCTCTGCCAGTGGATTAGAAAGGTGGTAAAGGATAAGTACTGGCCAATTATAGTCACTCTTTTTAAAGCCTAGCTATAGCTTTGTTGAACATTCATCTGTCACCCTCTTCTTCCTCTGGCATTAGGCAGGTCATAAATGTTGCTAAGAGACATGATGCCACTCTATGTAGCATTTTTCTATAAATCCTAGGTGGCTTGATGACGCCTCCCAAGGTGGTGGGTCTTTAATGCCCTGGGCTCACAAGAAGTAGGCTGAATAAGGATGGCCACCATTCAACCTGGAAGAAAAATGGAACTGGGTGACTGTAGTGGTCATTCTGCAAGGGGCAGCACCAGAGTGAAGGAAAATATTGCTAAAGCTGCATTTTTTTTTATTTAAAGAAGGCCTGGGCTATTTTTTTCTTGAAAGGAATGCTTGAGTTGGGCTTCAAAGTGAACACGTTGCATCGGCCTAGTATTGAAAAATTATAGGCTACTAAAATGTAATAACCTATAAGGCTACTTTCACACTGGGGAGGACGGGCATTGACAGTAAAACGCCACTCGTTTTAGTGGAGCTTTACCGTGATTTTAGCGGCGCTATTCGGCCGATAGCAGGGTGCTTTTAACTGTGTATACAGCGCTCCTTCACCGCTCCAAAGATGCTGCTTGCAGGACTTTTTTTAACGTCCTGCCAGCGCATCACCCCAGTGTGAAAGCCCTAAGGCTTTCACACTGGGACTGCAGAGGAGTTCTTTTTCAGGTGCTTTACATGCGATATTTTTAGCCCAAAAGCGCCTGAAAAACGCCCCAGTAAGAAAGGTCTCTAATAGTGGGGTATGGGTGGTGAGGGGAAGTTTTCGACTTCTTAGATAAAGTTTGTATTCGAATAAAAGAGTGCCTTTGGGCCCCTAGTTTTCTGTACAAGATTTTTTGAGTTCTATCTATTATAATTCACTCTCCATTTCAGTTTAAACTTCAATGCCATTCGGTACCAAGAAAAGCTCCTAAAGGTATGATTTATAGGTGTTCATCTTGGCCTGGACCATTTAATAAACAGTATCCTGCTTTGCATTTAGACTAAAGTTCTTCTTTAATTTGGGTAAACATATGCAGAATACGAATGTTAGTCTTAGCTATTATACAGCTCTGCCCCCTGCAATTCAGGAGCCATCAGTTTGTATATATATCCATGCTATTTTATACCGAGATTTCATGTAGTTAAACTGCATGAAATCAGCATGACAAAATGCAGATATGTGAACAAGACCTTGGGTCATTCCTCCTGAATACACATGATTATAATACAAGTCAGCGTACATATAGTCCCAATTTTTTTGGTCTTAAAACAAGTTAATAAATTGGACGTTTACAAATGTGGCTTCTTCTTCTTGTGACTAATAATGAAGTTGGTTTCAGGCTGGCTAGCAATTATTGAATATGTCAATGCCTTCTTTTACCTAGCGAAGAATTTAAATCGAGAGAGACAGCCTTTCCAGCTCACAGAGAAACTGCTACGACAATGATTTTTATTCCCAAGGGAGCTATACTATGACTGACAACACGAGAGGGAAGAATTCTGCATTTGCCAATTACTGTCTCTTTAGTATTAGAATTTGGTGGCTGCTTAAATTGGCATTTGACCTGTGGATGGATGGGAATAGCTCTGAAATTACCTAAATGTAATATAGTCTGCCAAGTCTCCTTAAAGGTCACCTTACTGTTCCATATAAGCAGTACGAATAGTAAATAGGCATTTCATTGGATAACAGTTTTTCCTGGTGATATGGGAATACACTAGGAAGTGTTACAGTAAATATACGGTAGTTCAGTGTGCATCCATTCCTACACCCTGGATATCTAAGTGGTAAAAAAAAATGTAACACCTACAGGAGATTACTGGAAACCTTTGACCTGAGAGGGATTAAACAACTAATTAGCCCTTGTGGGTTAAAGAAAATATAAATTGCAAAGTATACAGTAATAGTGATAGTGATACAAAAATTCATTAAAAGCACAAAATATCAATAAAAATATATATTATATGTACACATATATGCATATATGAGTGTCTCTCAGCGCTCAGTCTAGATAAAATGTTAAAATCGATCAAAAGTAACTGTGGTTTCCAGTGGAAGCTAGGCAGCCTGCTCAGGAGTCTGGGAACCCACACTGAAACAGAAGAAGGGAGGGGGAGAGAGAGGCACAAGCCAACCAGTAGTGTAGCACAGCTTAATAAGTAAAAACATGTAACAGGTTCAACTCACAGGATAACAGTGATGGCAGTTAGTGCCCACTGCCCATGTTGTTGTATACAATTTTTGGCCAATTTTTAGGCATTTTGCCAAGGCACCCCTGAAGAAACCTGAAAGCACCCCAGGGTGCCTGGGCACCCTGGTTGAAAAACACTGCCCTAGATAGACAGAGTGTAGTGCTTTACAGAGATGTACTAATATATTAGTCTGATTGTGTTTTGTGCCTTCTAGCTGTTCAGCTAGTCTCTGTTGTCTCCTTCTCTCAATACCCACCAGTTTCGAGTTTACCATTTCTAGCTGCATGTTCGGATATTTACCATAAAGCATTAAGTGTGGAAATAGTAATGTGGAAAAACTCTTCTTGTATGTTTAATAAAACATACTTGCCTATACCCAAAAATACTGTGCATTTCTCTTTGCTTATAGCAGCTGAATGGAGGGGCGGAAGAGAGAAGAAAAACTATGTATATGTTGTTGTTGTTGCTGGTAAAGCTAACCTTGTTGTTTTTTCCTGAAATCCAGAAAACTCCTAAAGGTTCGCAAACCTTTTCTCACGACTGCACATCCCTTTCCATAACATATTATTGAGCTAAGAAATGTTATTACGGTAAAAAAATACTTTTTAGATTTTTTCTGGTTTCCATAGAGTTTGTGTTGCTTTCTCTTTAGGTAGAAAATTGTTACATAAGTCATATCACGCAACATGACAGCACTGTGATGTCTAAAATGGTAAGCCCTGGAACAATGCTCATACATTTTACTGTCACTTTGGAGGGAAGTAAATGCTACCAAGAAATAGAAGAAATACTTTATTTAAGGAATATATCCTACAGAGGCAGCCTATCTGCAGTTTTACGGGTTTTGTGAAATTAGAACCTCAATCTTGCTTATCTAGCTGGCGTGTGACTTGGAATGCTGGGAGATTTGGTATAGTAACAGTAGGGAAGATACAGTTAGAGAAATGTGATACAATACAAAACAACAAAGTCTGAAGACATCACCGTATTTCCCAACGTTATATTGTTAAAGTGGAACTAAACTCCGCTATTTTTTTTTAATGGGCCACCAGGAGGTTTATGCCATAATGCACTACTATGCACTGCGTGTTATCACATCATGGCAGACTTATCTGTCAATGAAACCCTCCAGCGCTCAGCTGGCCCCCTTGTGCTTTGCCTGGTCTTCCTTCTGGGTTTGCTCTGTTTGGCCTCTTGAATGGCCATGCCGCAATGACATCACTAAAGCACATGTGCACAGGAGTCACTTCATCGTGGTAAATGTACTTTGAGCTGCACATATGCGGCTCAGTGTATATTACTGCTGACAGGCAGGACAAAGCATTTATGACATAAGAAGGTCACTTCAGTTATAAAAATCCTGCCTGTCAGTGTTTTTTCAAAATGTCAGTTTTAATTCCACTTCAAGATAGGGAAGGATGTGTCAGTAGCAAACTATAAAGCTGGCATCAAAATGTATATACACATCGTTTAAACCAATAAAAAAAAAATGTAAAAAAATGATGTACAATGTTTACTCAAAGTACCTGCAAGATATAGTATGAGAAACATGTGTACCATAATATAATGCTTGCTATTAGTGCTTTGAGAAAAAAATAAAAGCACCTAAAGCAGAACTCCAGTCAAAAAAAGAAATAAACACATAAATAGCAGGAACTCATTAAAATATTAACTAGAAAAGCAGATATTTTTTGCAATGATATATATACATATATACCGTTACCCTGCTCCATGCTATTCCAATAACCATAAACCCTCCAATCTGCTGCTATATAAATTGAAACTCCACTATAAAAAATACCCTTATACTCTATACCCTAAACTTATAAAAAAAAACATATATAAAAAAAATAGTGAGATCTCTGTACATCAATATTAATCCAACAACATAGGGCAATCACCTAAAGAACTAAATGGAGGATACTCACCTTCCCTATGCTCCCTCACCAGCTCCAGCATCTTCTCCTGTGTTCCAGGTTTTGGCCATCTTCATTGGCCAGTGTGGAATGAAATCAGTCATGCCCATTCGCAAAGGGCTAGTCATCCCGACACAAAGGATCGGCCCAGCCATTGTAAGCTGAGCTACACATGCACAACTCAGTTTAAGGATTTCTGTGAGCAGGCAGGTAGGAATGTTTTTTTGCAGAAGAGGTATTGCATGTCTCTTATGCAATAAAATGCCTGCCTGCTCACAATGTATCATAGTGGAACTTTGGTTCTGCTTTAGAGATCCAAAATCTATTTGTGAATCACTCTTCTTTCATGGCAGTAGGTATTTTGCATAGTGTGCATTGCTTCTACCTTATAAAAAAAACTATTCTTCATCAAAAACACATGAATGCCTCTTTTATCAACTGAAACTGCCCTCATCCTCTTTCTCTAGGCAATAGCACTTTATAAAAACATTGAATTTCAAGGTTAGATACACCTCTTCACTGGCCTTAAGTGTTCCACCAGAATACAATCAGATGTTATATGCTCCTTATAAAGGCTCCTCCATTCTAATATAGCCACCATATGACAAGAAAGCAAATGGATCACACATAGTGTAAACAACTCCTTAAGTTTTAACAAATATTGTAAAAACTACACTCACATTGTATTATTGCAAATTAGAGATACATAAACCAGCCTGAGTACAAAGGTAATGTCTTTCTCTTTCCCATCAGTACACTACAGCTAACTGTACCTCAGCTTCAATCTCATTTTCACAATAAGAATCAGCCTGATACTCTGGACTGACAAGGATATTACCTCCTGTGTGTGTGTGTTACCAAGCTCAATTCTAACGTGTTTCGTCACTGAAGATTTTGTTCAGTATGCTACATATAAAGCAGATCCCATGCTGTCTCCAATTGTGCATTTCGGCATTTGTTTACTAAAATTATCACTACAGAACGGTAGGGCTGTTATACAAAGGTATCATTAGTAGGTATGGCTAGGGCAGCATGGTGCCCAAATACTGCCCTGCTGAGAGTGAATAGTATAGCTAGCCAGTGTTAAACTGCCTGCACTACAGTATTCCCTAACACAAAACTGTTCAGTTTCTGAACACTCACACTCTATCCTCTATCTGAGCACTGACATTTAACTACCCCTGCACTGCAAGGGTTTAACTCAGGGATCCTCAAACTACGGCCCTCCAGCTGTTGCAGAACTACACATCCCATGAGGCATTGCAAAACTCTGACATTCACAGACATGACTAGGCATGATGGGAATTGTAGTTCCTGAACAACTGGAGGGCCATAGTTTGAAGACCCCTGGTTTAACTGATCATATAGATCTAGGGGGCATGAAAAAGTAGATATCCTTTCCTGATCCTCTGCTCCTGCATTCTGCCTTGACTGGTCTCCACAGCCTCTTCTCCCGCACTCTCTAGCAGTCTAAGGTCCTGATGTAATCAAACACCATTAGACATGAGGACACCGAGCGGCAGCCCACCACCGAAGCATGGGGAGCACTGTCTGCCTGGGAATAAAAATGCTTTATTCTCCCCTAAACCTAAATGAGCAATTAAAACTTGCAGTGCAAGAGCAGCCTCACTACAAAGGAGAATTTCCAGATTTCTTTAAATTGGTCTTCAAAGAAATTATTATATAATTATTAATATATACAGTAACAGTCACAATAAACAGAATATTCCCTTGAAGTGAATAGACAAATCTGAATGTTAGCTTTTGCTGCTACAAATTGCTTTACTGCAATAATTTTTGTAGCTAAGCAGAGAGAATGCAGAGTGCTTGTCACCGGTGAGATTGGCGCCGATATGAAATGCTGCACAAATCATTTTCTAAGTGGGAAAAGGCTTTAAAAAAAAAAAAGAGGATCGCTGAAAATAAATTGCCCATCTGACATGGCCCTTAGGTTGATGGATTTTAGCTGAGTGCTGGTTCACTTTTACTCGGGACACAGTTATTTAACAGCTATAATTTGCTATCTTGTCCTGTTGACAATGATTGCCTTGCGTTAGGTCAAGCACAGTCCAGTTATTTCACTGATTAAAATCAATACTACAGTCTATTATCTCTTATTGAGCCCTACTCAGCCATGTATCTGGAGCCCGATATGTCCAGCCGGAGAATCCATATTATCTTGATATTTTCAATGGCGTCCAAACTCTTCTATCAGCATAAACACATTCTAAAAGATCTGGTCACGGAGTAAAGATTGATTTTGCACGGTTTTAAGAAAGTGGTTTGCCTTCTGGCATTTCATTTCTAGGTTTTTATTTGGTTGATAATCACACTCATTCTGGAAATCTTTTTTAATTATCTATCACTGTCTTACGAGGCGACATTGATGTGACTAGGTGTACTTATGTAGGTCAATCTCCAGTGGCAGACCGATCGATACCGTCTCACTTTTGGAATAAAGCTCTAACACGGTGACAGAAAATTCTTGATAGGGAAGTCTGCAAGGAGTGGCGATAAAATGTTATGAAAATATTGTAACTTTTCTTACAAATTGCTCATGGTGAGATCAAATGCATTGTTTCCAGCAGAGATGAAAAGGAATATTAGAATGGAAAATCATTTACATTTATACTCATTTTTGTTTTGTCCTAGTTGTGCAACCTTACCGCCATTGGCCTTTATTTTCAGAAAGCAAATATAATGGATCTATAGGAATACTCAAGAGGATGTGTAAACTTGGGTCTGAAGTAAAGTCCACAATGCAGTACAAAGATAATCATAAAATGGTATTTGTTCACAGGAAGAAATGGTATTAAAAACATAAAGTGGACCTTTAACTAGTAACTCATTTTCTACTTTCCTGGTACCACAATTGGATAATGCACGCCCCCCCCCCCCCCCCCCCCCATTATTTGAAATGATTATCCCTTTTTTTAGTGCAGCACCTCTACCTTGATCACCTCAGCAAGAATGACCCCTCTGCCTCCTAAAACGTTCACATAAGGAGGCAGTGTTTTTTGGAGGGGTGCAAGTGGCACATCTGCGTGCACATGCCGCAGGTCTGTACAAGGTTCAACTTTAGAAACAAGTGGCATGTGTACACATGTGTGGAAAACCCACAAATGTGCCACAGGTCTCTGTCAAGTCCCTAAGATTGGGCAGAGGACTGTGGCACAACTGCCCATTCGGAGGATGTCCAAAGTTGCGGGTGCGGAGGGGGGCAACAGTATTCCTTGGATAGGTCCTAGTTAGTTGGAAAGTTCATTTTTAAAGTTAAAGTTTAATCTGCCTATATTTTTCCTTCCCTTCTTCTTCTTTTTCCCCTCATCCACATACTAATAAAATTGTTATACATTTTTTTTTAGTTTTCACTACATACCTAATTTTAGGCCATGTGATGCCCTCACTGGGTCTCTGTGCTCTCTATGCAATACAGGCAGAATGTAGCTGGCATAGGTGTGCGCAGCCCATTGCATTAGGGTGTGCATTAGGGTGTGCAACCCAAAGCTCAAAGGCTGAGGCTGCCTTTCTCTGCAGCCTCAGCTGCACAGGGAAGTGAATGAATGGGAAGTGCTCTGTGCCGAGTGGCTTCTTGTTCATTCACAAACTGAAGCATAGTAAACTGTGTTTACTATGCTTCCGTTATGAATGGACACACTGAGCAAGTGTGTTCCTTGTGTTTATCCTTTGAGCCGTTTCTGGAGGTGTGTGACTGAGCGCCGAGTAAACAGAAGATCTATCTGTGTAACCCGGCAATGGTGAGGCTGTGCTGATGGGCACTAATCAGGCTGCATTGATGGGCAATAGAGAGGCTGCAGATGGGCACTAATCAGGCTGCATTGATCGGCATTGTCAAGGCTGCAGATGGGCACTAATTTAGGCTGCATTGATGGGCATTGTCAAGGCTGCAGACAGGCACTAATCGGACTGCATTGATGGCCATTGGAAAGGTTGAAGATGGGCACTGATCAGGCTGCATTGATGGGCATTGTCAAGGCTGCAGATGTGCACTGATCAGGCTGCATTGATGGGCAATGGAGAGGCTGCAGATGGGCACTGATCAGGCTGCAATGATGGGCAATGGCAAGGCTGCAGATGGGCACTGATCAGGCTGCATTAATGGGCAATGGCGAGGCTGCAGATGGACACTGATCAGGCTGCATTAATGGGCAATGGCGAGGCTGCAGATGGACACTGATCAGGCTGAATTAATGGGCACTGATCCTAATTTTGCTTTAAAGTTCTTTATATAAAATGTAAGTTTTTTTCCTGAAACTTCCCTCTTAAAATTAAGGTGCGTGTTATATGCCTGTGCATGTTATACGCCGATAAATACAGTATTTTCAGTAAACTGTGCAAAAAATTAAAATAAGGATGGAGTAGAGCAGATACTTTGACTGTTCTCTCGGGAGAGGAGGGGAGGCAGATGTCTCACCCTCCACCTCATCCAATCAGAGAATGCACTGCATTCATTGAGAAAATGCGAAACATTCTCAGAATGGCGCCTGTGCCTAGTGGGAGACATCCTTTGTGAAAAAAGACCATCTCAAGGAACTAACATAATTAAATAACTTATATACATATCAATGAGAGCACCAAACAAACACCCAAGAGTCCACATTTTTTAATGTAGCGCTGCTTCAGCAAAAAAAAAAAATTATGCATTTTGGGGGCCAAACACACACACCCCTTCATCAGGGCTTAGGAATTTTGACTGTGCTTTAATGGAATCAGGTAAGCAGATACTAAATCAATTTGCCCTGCTTGTTCTTGTGTTTTGGACAACTAGTTAACCATCAGTGCTGCATTTTTCTATATGGTGACTCTAATTTAGTAAGACTGGATAGTGCAAAATCTCTGCTCCGCATTGAAACCAATCAGCTTCCATGTTTTTTTTTCAAAGCTCAATTGAACAAGATGAAGTTAGAAATTGATTGGCTATCTTGCACAGCTGCGCCAAATTTTGATCTCTCCAGTTTTAGTAAATGAACGCCCAAGTTCCTTCTAAATAATAAGGAATTCACGCTGGTGACATATTCTAACTACAAGACAGAGTACTGCAACATAGGATATGGGGACAGAGTTTATTAATACACAAATTTTGACTTTCACAAAGGTTTGCATTTCCATACAACCATTGTGGTGGCTGCAGCACAGGTCAGGACACCAGACAGGCCTACTAAATAGTAAGCGATGTAAGAGGTTATTCTTTATTTGCATCTCTGATGACAGGTGCACTTGATGAAACTTTACATTATGCTTATGATACCAGGTATTAAAAGCAAAGGCATTCAGTGTGGCCCCATTTGTTTATCTTTTTAGCTGTCACGCATTGGACAGGTTCTGAAGCTTCTACTGAGTACTGCATTCTAATACACTTTGGTGACCTCGGGGCTGATAAATGGCTTTACACAACACTTCTTTGCTTGGGCAGCTCAGAAGTGACATATCTAACCAAAGACTTATTTGTTTTCTTCTCTGCCAGAGAAAAGCTGCCAAAAACTGGGTCTATGATGGACATTAGTTGCAGCGAGCAGTGTCCCTGTTGTTCAAGACACTGGCAGAGGTATCATGGGTCATTTCCACCGCTCACTAAACAAGGCTAAACTTGACAGTCTTCTCTCTGATGGTTTCCTTTCTTGGCAAAATTAAAATAAATCAAGCACGCTTCTGGTGGATTTGTCGGATATTTGCAAAGCCCCTGACATTTCTAAACACTGACAAATGAGATTCCCCTTTCAGCGTTTATTCCCTGAAATAAGCAGATCAGTCTCACTCTGCTCAGGAGGAACTATTCTCTACTTTACAATGTGACAAGTAAAATAAATATATGTGTACGAATCCTAATGGATACAGTGTTCTGTTCATTTCCTTTGTGTAGAATAATGCATGAAAAGTAGCACATTATATTTGTCATTACAGGTAAGAAGTAGTATATGCACGTCTCTGTTTTTCCCTTTTTATAAAAAGAACCTTACCTTTAACATAAACTGCTAGACAGGTTCAATTTAGTTTGTTGCTGGCTGGCTGCTTAGTGAGCTGGGAATTTTGGTTTGTTGTTTTTTTTTACATGCATCGCCCTTCCATGTGCTCCTTGCTGCAAAGGCCACTTATAGGTTGGGGGGGTTTCCAGTTGTTTGTAATGTTGGTGAATTGGTGAGGGGACACACTGGATGCCTTCGCTGACATTGTTCTATTGCTGGGTGTCTGGTGTGTCCCTATACCTTTAACCTCCCTGGCGGTATGATTCTGGCTGGAATTTAGTGCTGAAAGTGGTACAATTATTTTGCATGGAAATTTGGCGTTTTTATATTGTAGGCATGCAATTCTTATGAATAACTCACTTAAATCTGTCCGAACCAGAGTCTAGTAGACATCCCGGGTATGATAAAGTTTGAAACACAAAATAATAAATTATAATATAATAAAAATATATATATAAAAATGATTCAATAATGTAATCAAATCAAAAACACTGAAATTTGCTCAGTTGCAGAATAGTCGCTGTCATTAAATTTATTGTTTGATGATAAATTGTGATTTTATTTTTTTATCTGTGTTTTCTAGCTGTCTAAAACCACTTTTGACATAAAGGGACACTTTTTGGTTGCTATGGACAATCTCCAGTTTCCAGGCAGAAAAAAAATCTTTTTATTATATAAAATGACATGCAGGGCACTGGGCAGACCACTAGGGACAAAGGGGGTGTGTGTTTTTTGTATACAGTACTGTAATCTGTAAGATTACAGTATTGTATATGTGTTGTGTTTTTAAACTTTTTTGAATTTGGCGCCGATCTCCGCTCCCGTGCGTCGTAACGTCACAGGGAACGGAGATCGGCGGCACCCGGCACTGTGTGAATCGAGCGAGCGGACGGCTCGCTCACACAGCGGGGAGACATCGCAGGATCCAGGGGAAAAGGTAAGTAACTTCCCCCTGCATCCCGCAACGCAAGCCCGAGCCTGGCTCGGGGTTACCGCTCCCAGCACAAAAAGCTGGACCCGAGCCAGGCTCGGGGTTACCGCCAAGGAGGTTAAGGAGGGGGTGGGCTCCGTCCAGGCATACCTGTCCTTACTCTATCAATTTTTATATATGCGCTCCAACTCCGGGGATGGTCAGTTTTGTAGAGTTAGGACTACAGTACACTACGGTGCCATGACATGGCCGCTGTAGCTAATGCATGTATTTGCAAATGTGTGCAAACTAAACCCCTTGATTTTAACGTGAACTGTTAGACAAGGTCAATTTGGTTTGTTGCAGCCTGGCTGGTAAGTGAGCTGGGAATTTTTGTTTGTTGTTTTTTGACATGTTTCTGTTTTCCCCTTTTATTCAAAGAACCTTGATAAAAAAGTCAAAGGGCTTTGGGGTAAATATCTGGCTTGTAATCACTTCTGTGGAACCTCATATGTTGACCATAACTACCAGCTATGCTCCGATGATTACTAGTCTGGTTCAAATGTTGCTGGCCTCCTTCTAAAAGTACTAGTTAACTGGCACTTTCTAAACGACAATCCTGAAATAAGGTATAGGGCAACTTTGAACTTTTGGCCTTATTGGCAAACAAAACCAACTATCTCTTTCATACTAGGGACAGATTTTTGTTGGCTAAAGTAAGTATACAAAGGGGGCTATGATGTTACAGTGATTGGGTATATGCATACCCCACTTTTAAGTACACAATGGGGTTTATTTACTAAAGCTGGGAAGTGCAAAATTAGGCTCACTTCTGCATAGAAACCAATGAGCTTCCAGGTTTTATTACCAAAGCTTAATTGAACAAGCTGGGGTTAGAAGCTCATTGGTTTCTATGCAGAAGTGAGCCTGATTTTGCACTTTCCAGCTTTAGTAAATAAACCCCATTGTGTACTTAAAAGTGTGGTATGCCTGTAGTACTAAACGGATATAATGTATAGTCACACGTCTTCACATCTTGCAGCATCAGCTTTCTTTACAGTTCTTGACATTCGGACACATGACATCTCACACACACTGTGATCACAGGTCTAAATGGGGAATAAAAAGCTTTAAATAGCCTAGCATGTATCACTGACTGCAAGTTACGTTTTGATCAATATCTGCATGGCGAAATAACTCAATTCAGAGCCACCATTCCAATATATCTAATTAACATTGACCCCCTTGGCAAATGATCCCTTACCCCAATCCCAGTCCTCCCCTGGAACAAACACACATTGAGTAACGCAAGATCCCTGATCTGGATACATATTATGGTTTAGGGACTAAGAAAAGATTTAGGCGATTGATCAGCAGGACAGTCAAGAAACCATGCTTGTAGATGTCCTCATTTAGGTTGTGGTATATCTTTCCTGTTCTTGGGCAATAACATCTGCCTTTCCATGGTGACTGGTTAAGGTGTCCACACTACTCATAATATAAATTATTGGGTATTTTCCTGACATTCATTAGATCTAAAGAAGTGGCTTGGATGAGTGGTGAAATGACTTTATCATTACAGGACAAGTCCAGCCAGGCAACAAGCGTTTTCAGGACAAGTCAGCAATAGAAGTCTCCACATATGGGGTGAATACTAAGGGGTTCCAGGCAAGAGTGTAACTAAGCCATAGCAGACTATTGCTTTGGTGCCCACAAGTACAGGGAGACCTGCTTTGTTGGACTACACAGAAATTTATGCAGGGTAGGTTAGGTTTTGAGATAAAATTAATTAGTTATTCCTTTGGAGACCTTTATACAATTGCACTGAAAGCCATTAATTATCTGTATTTCTGGGAGAAGTAACTTTGAGATGGAGATTAGGGGAGAGTTCCCTTAATGATTTTGCTATAGGGCACCATCCTACAAACTTCCAACACTGCTGCCTTGCAATAATGACATTTACTCAGAAGTTCTTTTTCCTTCATTTGCATTTCGTAGGGAGTTTTGCTTAACGTGTCTTAACCTGTACTTTGTACTTCATTGAAGTACATTTTTATGGAAATTAAACATTTAAAAAGCAGCGTTAGGTAACACGTAAAGTCAATCAGTGAACATAGAGGTGGAACTGAAGCCACAGGATCCTGGTACAAAATGAAAGCATTAACAAAAATCCCTTTGACTGTCCTGCTCAGCCTTTGAAGTACGTCTGCTCAATGAAACAGGGTCAAATTTCACATTTTCAGAACTTACAGGTCTACAAGAAACACAAAAAAGGCAGATTAAAAAAGGAAAAAGAGAGGGAAAATAAAATGACCTAAACAAGGTGAGCATACTATTTAAATATAAAGGGAAGCAGCCAGGGGGCATAATAGGGACCAGAAACAGGTGCCCCTCTGCACTTTCTGCAGAGGGGAGTTAGGAAGCCAATTCATTTTCTCAGAGATTTTTAACATAATCAAATAAATTGGTAATGGTTTTTATTTTAAGAATAATAATGGAATGTGGGAGGAATGACAAAGTGCCTAAAAATAATAGTTTTGTAATCTAATCACCTCAATACCTGACATTTTTACCCCCTGCCCAGGACAATTTTCAGCTTTCAGCGCTGTCACACTTTGAATGACAATTGTGCGGTCATGCAACACTGATATAAAATTTTTATAATTTGTTTCACACAATTAGAGCTTTCTTTTGGTGGTATTTAATCACCAATGGGTTTTTTTATTTTTGCTACATAAACAAAAAAAGGCAGCCAATTTTGAAAAAAAAAAAAGCATTCTTCTTTGTTTATTTTGCAAATAAATAATCTTTCTTCATAAATTTAGGCCAAAATGTATTCTGCTACATTTCGTTGGTGAAAATAATACAAATCAGTGTATATTATTTAGTCTGTAGGAAAGTTCATAAACGATCTGAAGATTGATCAGTCCTGATGTACTGATGGCCTATATAATTTCTTAAGGCTTGAAAAAGGCCAGAACAGTACAAATATTCCTCAAGTTACCCCTTTTTGGAAAGTAGACAGTCCAAGGTATTTAATAAGAGGCATATTTTTTGAAGGTGTAATTTTTGGGCAAATTTTTTTGGAAAATTAAGAAATTAAATAAAAATATCTTGCATATTTTACATTTTTTACATACCGTGAACAGTGCAGTACAGTGTCATATGACTATTGTGGCAATCAGCAGGGACACTGACTGGTGATAGTATGTATAAAGAAAAAAAAAACTTTTTAATTGATTTATTTTCTTTTTTTACATTTTTCTTTTACATACTGTGACCAGAGCCATACCATAGTACACTGTGTACTACTCTGGAGAGGTGATCAGATTTTTATTTTTTTTACATACTATAATTGTTTATAGCAGTGAATTTTACTGCTACACGCAAGCATTTTTACTGAATTAAATAGATTTATTCAGTGGGTATTGTTGTAATTAGCTGTGATTGGCCATAGCTAATCACATGGTACAGATGGGCTGTGCTTGGCCCTGTCTGTACCATGTGGTCACTGTGACAGCTAGCAACACAATTTTCCACAATGAATGGCATGAATCAAAGCCATTCATTGTTTACAATTGTCATGTGATCTGCTGTGATTGGTCACAGGGATCACATGGTACCAGCAGCGGTCCGGTACACTGATCGTGCCAGAGCAGGCCCGCTAGGCTCGTTCAAGGTGCGTTCTAGAAGAGACATCATTTGATGACCACCTAGAACAATAGGGCTCCAACTCGGGCGTCATTTTACAATGGCCCAGGCGGGAAGCAGTTAAAATGTATCACATTTTTCCTAGTTCTCTCTGTGTACTAGATAATACATCCACCCATATTGTGGAGAAGAAGAAAGAGAGAAGCATTCTATAGTAGACATATGGATAGTGACAACACTGCTCCCCCATTGATACAGTGCAGTGAGAAAGTGTTGTCACCCTGAGACAGAAAGTGTAATACTGGCAGAATCACCTGAGGAAAATAAAGGGGGGAAAAAAGTATTAAAAAAATAATACAGCCACCATCTAAGGACTGGTGAGCTGCAAGATATAAAATTATTGTTCTTGGGTTAGATTAAAGGAATGACTGTTGATGTTGTTTCTACACTAACTACATCAAGCTCATAAATACAATTCTAAGAGCTGCAGGTTGGAAAAAAAAACTAAAAATCAAAAAAGACTGAAAACAAATGCTGTCAATGTGGAAAAATAAAAACATGTATTACTCACACAGACATGTGTTGAGTGAAATCATTCAGAGGCAGCGGATGAACCAGCCTTGTGCAGGTCTGAATTAGCAACACCCGCCAGAAAATCTTCTCACTCAGCACAATTTACTTGGTAGGTGAAGTTTACGGCAGATGTTGCCAT
The DNA here is from genome assembly GCA_028564925.1 of Lithobates sylvaticus. NCBI lineage: Eukaryota > Metazoa > Chordata > Amphibia > Anura > Ranidae > Lithobates > Lithobates sylvaticus. The sequence continues at coordinate 149,483,602 of CM053035.1, read as the reverse complement.
GTATGTAATGGTTTACTTTAGCTCAACACTGTGCGTGTCAGTTAGGAATTGATTGGGCTTATGTTAATAAACCTGTCAGCAAAACTTACATTTCAATTAGTTGTTTCCAGTAAAAAGGCGGAATGCTGGTAGGATGAAGACTGATGCTGTACTATATTAAGCATTTCATCAGCGATACTTGAGAATTTGCAGGAAGATTACCGCATTGCAATTAGAGGCTGCGTTAGGGAAAGCTTACACACACTGATAGGGGAAAACAACTGCTAATGTAATAATAATTCTGCATTCATTGCCTATTTACAGGGTCTTATGAGATGCCAGATAACCTCTAAACCACTGATTCTCTCTAATTCCACAATCAGCCATTGGCTGATAATTAAAAAGAATTTAAAAGAAAAAAATGATATTCTGGCCTATGTAGTGGCCACTGCTTATCTCAAAATGTTTCCTGTTATGCGTACACACAAGTGGAAATTCCGCCAGCAAAAGTCCGATGAGAGCTTTTGGTCGGAAAATGCGACCGTGTGTATGCTCCATCGGACTTTTGCTGGCGGAATTCCAGCCAGCAAAAGATTGAGAGCATGTTCTCAATTTTTCAGTCGGAAATTCCGATCGTCTGTACCAATTCCGATGCGCAAAATTCTTACGCATGCTCGGAAACAATTCAACGCATGCTCGGAAGCATTGAACTTAGTTTTCGTGGCTCGTCGTAGTGTTGTTTGTCACCGCGTTCTTGACGGTCGAAAGTTCAGCAAACTTTTGTGTGACCATGTGTATGCAAGACAAGCTTGAGCGGAATTCCGTCGGAAAAACCATCCAAGATTTTTCTGACAGAAATTATGCACGCGGCATTACTTTTTTCTGTCACTGTTTTCTAGCCTTTTAGTTTATTACACAGACCTAAATCTTAACAGAAACTTCACCTATTTAACAGTCCCTCTTGTTCTCTTATCTAGATTAGTAAAAAGTGGGTAATACTTCCCATGTGATAGCTTTGTATTCTTTCCAGGTACAGGTAAGAGTTGTGAGCCGCCTGCTCACAGATATGACCCCTGTCCATCCCAGCTCCAGCCTTAGTGTCAAACAATTCTCTTGAAATAAGCTTGAAGTATGGACCTTAAATCCATTGCCACATCATATAGCTTCAGCATAGCTCCCAACTGTCCCTGATTTCGAGGGACTGTCCCTGATTTGGAGCAATGTCCCTCTGTCCTTCTTCCCTCCTCATTTGTCCCTCATTTTGGTCTGATCTATGAAGCTGTATAAAAAATTCACTTTTTATCTTTCTAAACACGGCATCTCCGATCGTGGTAAGGTGCCTCTGTTGGAGGCTCGTTACCACGTGATCAGCTGTGACCAATCACAACTGATCTCAGCCGGTAATTGGCTTTTCCTCAGTTTGTGCTGACAGGGAGAGCCGATCGACAGCTCTTCTGTCAGAGGGGGGTGTGTGCTGATAATCAGCACATTGATTATCAGCGCAGTCCCCCCTCAGAGGTACCCACCACAGCTGCAAATCAGTGCCCATCAGCTGCCAGTCGGTGTACACCCAAATCCCCAATCAGTGCCCAGGAAAAAACTCAAGACCTACCTCTTCTAAGAAGCTTGACAACAAAGCATGAATACAGCGCCTTGAAGCGATTCAGTTCGCATTGTAGCGCTATACAAATTATTCATTCATTAATTCAGTGCCCATAAAAGTGCCAATCAGTGCCCAAAGTGCCAATCAATGCCCTTCAGTAACGCCTGTCAGTGCCCTTCAGATGCCAATCAGTAATGCCTGTCAGTAACTCCTCATCAGTGCTGCCTATCAGTGCCATCTATCAGTGCCCATCAGTGCTACCTGTCAGTGCCCATCAGTGCAGCCTATGAGTGCGACCTATTAGTGCCCATCAGTCCCCATCAGTGCCACCTATCAGTGCCCAGCAGTGCTGCATATCAGTGTAGCCTATCGGTGCCCATCAGTGCTGCATATCAGTGCCGCCTATCAGTGCCCATCAATTCTAAATATTAGTGCCTCCTCATCAGTGCCCATCAGTGCCACCTTATCAGTGCCACCTCATCAGTGCCCATCCGTGCCACCTCGTCAGTGCCCGTCAATGAAGGAGAAAACAACATTTTGTAACAGAAACAAAGAAAAACTTTTTTTAAAAAAAAGTTTGTCTTTTTTAGTTTGTTTAGCAAAAAATAAAAAACCCAGTGGTGATCAAATATCACCAAAAGAAAGCTCTGTTTGTGGGAAGAAAATTATAAAAATGCTGTTTATGTACTATGTTATATGACTGGGCAATTTTCATTCAAAGTGTGACAGCGCTGAAAGCTGAACATTTTCCTGGGAAGGAAGGGGGGAAAGTGCCCAGTATTGAAGTGGTTACTAGAGTTTAAAAAAAGTGCGGGCACTTTTTGAAGAACCCTTGTATGGGTAAATTGAGTTTACCTCCGTAGGCAACCAGTGTTTTTCAGTAAAGGAGTTATACATATTTACCTGGCTTAAATGTTTTTGAAACTTGGTAGTTTTTAGTTGTGAACAGGAGAAATTAAATACATTTTAAAACACTCTATGTTTCCTTTAATCTGCCCCAGAAAGCTAACAAATCACAATATTCTAGCCTTCAAAATGGACTCTGGGGGTCATTGATGCCAGTACTGTCAGTTTATTGGTCTCATCCACTGTTCTTCCTCGAATAACTATACTATATAGACAAAATATTGTGGACACTTGACCACGACAACCATATAAGCGTTTTGGACATCCCATCCTAAACTATGGATATTACCATGGAGAACCTTACAAAGCATCCATCCCCTCTCTTTTGAATAGGCATTCCCCAAGATTTCGAAGTGTGTAAAAGGAATGTACCACTGATGTTTGGACTGGCTTACAATCAGTGTTCCACTTAATCTCAAAGGGTTGAAGTCAGGGCTTTGTGCAGGACACTTGAGTTTCTCCACCCTAAACTCCTTACTCCATATCTTTGGATCTGGCATTGTGCTTTAGGGACATAGCCATACTGGTAAAGAAAAGGGTATCTCCTAAACTGTTGGTACACCGTTAGAAATGCACGGTTGTCTAAAACATCTTTGTATGCTGTAGTATTAACAGTACACTTGCATTGCTATTGCTTGATTTTACGCAACTGTTGACAACGGGTTAAAAACATAAAATCAATAATTTGAAGGGTTATCCGCATTATTTGGCCCTATAGTTTACCTGGCACCATAAGCCACATAACCTTTTACATAATACCATGCACTCTGGATGGCCATGAAAAGCCCTGGCTTGCAGAAGTCTAGACATTTGGAAAGACTGTTGAATGTCGTAAGACTTTTCAGCTTAGCTTCACCACCTTACACTGGTAATAGGGGTGCCAGCATCTTGATTATTCCACAGGTAAAGAGGACTGAAGCAAGGCTGAATATCATACATCTCTTTTGTGTTATCCATTATAGGCACATTAGATAGAAGTGAGTTTCCAGGAATGCTGGGTGAAAGGAGTGAATTGAGCAGATACATATTATCAATCAGACATGTTACTTAGACAATCTAAGGAGGCTGACAGAATAATATAGAAAGCAGAAGCATTCATCTCCCATCATAGGTGCACGAGACAATCGTTTGCTCAATTTACACCGCCATAATCCATTCCTCCTCTACTCCTTATGAGTTAAATTGTGTTCATCTGAATGGTAAAAGCCCGTAATGAAGTGTAAAGTGAAACAGAGCAAGACTGCATTATGCAGATAATATTCAATCATAAAGATATGGTTTTCCATGCCACACAGGAGGCTGTTGACGAAGAAGGTAATGAAAGTAGGCATATGGTGCTCTTCATGTACATCTTGCATTCTGTGAACTAGACTTTGATTTAAAAAATTACATCAATGTGCATTAAATAGAAATGAGGACAAGATGGAGAAATAGAGCACAGCCAAACTTACCTACTAGATTTTTGATTATTAAAAATTAATTTGTTGCTTTCCCCATGTTAGGCAAAGTATAGCTGTAAAAATTGCTACCTATCTTATCTCTGTTCCCACCATCTCAATTGGCAGTGTAGGACACATGAAAATTCCTCTGTCCATTCCACAATGCCATTTGAGAGGTCTAAGCAGATCTGGCAGTACGCACTGCTTAACACATTCCCACCCACAATTAATTACTGTATTGGAGGAGGTTAATAAACATCATCTCTTTGAAAGCTACCAGCCAACACCTTGAATTTGCGCTCTCCTCTTTTTGTGCGGTTGGGTTCCCTCAGTCTGGAAGGTGCTCCATTTGTGGATCGGCATTTGTCATTAACTTTATAAGTTGGCAGATTTATCTTGTACCAGTTAATTATTTTCTTTCAATATTTTTGTATTTTTTTTTTTTTATCTGTATCATACTCTAGTTTGTTAATATCTGTTTTTTGTAGAAATTACCTTTTTGCAACATCCCCTGAAGAAAACATTAAATGTTGAAACACGTTGGGGTGTAATTCCACACTTTTATTGATATGGTTTTCAGGAGTAGATATGTATCCAGGTATTTATATACATGACCCATATACACTAGGGACCTATATGGTTTTACTCTGTGTAATTGTTTTTAAACATGATGTATAATAAACTTTTGCATTTTACTTTGTTGCACTATTCTTTAGGGGGCGTTAAAATCCCACCCATTATTATCTCTATATTTACCAGACAACACTGTGCAGCTGCTGGCTATCAAGCCCAGCTAGCAGCAACAGCTTCGGTCTCTAATAATGATTATGAACCAATCATAGATCAAACAACCAAAGGTTCCAGATTGTGTGATCGCTATGTCCGCTATGACATAATGATCACACTCACACTGAAGGCTTACAAGATAGTTTTAGCTTGATGAGTCCACTGCAGCCTGTCAATGGCAGTGTGCCTCTGTTTAATATTGTAATTTACTTATACATTTACAATATTAAAAAAATAGTACAGCTATACATATACTGCCTACAGGATACAACAGTGTGTATATATATATATATATATATATATATATATATATATATATATATATATATATATATATATATATATAAAACTGTGCTCATCCATAGCTTGAAGTGAGCTAATAAAGTGGTCCTTCACGTCCCATGCCAGTTCACTTTCATATGGTGCCTACACCCTCTCTGATTTATGGTAAGTGAGTAAAGTATGCCATTGCATATTATAATGCTGTGAAATTATCACCAAAATGTCATTATCTGGACTTTACTAGCGGTTAGCAGAAGACTCACGTGTTACAAGGGCGCACTGGTTGAATTACATTAAAAGAAAACACAGTTTATTGAGCATCATAAAATATCAAACTGCTTTGAAACGAGACCGATTTATAGGAAATCCATTCTCTCATCTGTAGCCGTGCTAATCTCATACTACACATTATTACACCAGAATAGATAAAATAAGGGTATTACATAAAATAGTTACTGCTTTCCTTTATCTCATTGCTTTAATGTACACTGGCCCTTTCTTCTTCCTGATAAGGCCTCACTTGCACTTTACTCTCCCTGCATTTCCTCTGATCCCTCCTGTGTATCTATGTATTATTCATTATGTAAGATGAGCAGTAGCAGCAGGTGGACAGGGCTGCAGACTGTAATCAATAATGTATCTGCTCATAAACTGTACATGCATCCTGATAGCAGACCTGTAAACTGCACACAGACCTTTTTATTTATTTACATGTTGGGCAGAAATGATGATGTATAGGATCAGCATCACTTTAAGATACAAATGGATTAAAGTAGTGTATTCACCTTTATGATCAACAGTATATAGCAGTCTTGTGACTTATATGAGTGTCTGGTTAAAGCTTGCAGGATAAGTCTTCATTCTACTCTGACTGTCCTATGAGGCTGCATGACCCCTGACCCTCTGGCTGGACAGTGCTGATTAGCCCTGTGCCAATCACATACACCCTTCCAAGAAAAAAAAGAACTCTCTAGCAATACACACCAAACTAAGCATGTGCAGAGTACCCCCAAAGCTCTGTACTATCAGGGGATGGATCGGGGTCTGTGGAAGAAGGTGAGGATCAGAGAAGACAGGGTCAAACAGCCTTTTTAAACAATGCAGAGGATTTATCCCTTAGGTTTCACAGTGAGTATAACAAGCATGCTTTACTGCATATACAGACTGATTTTACTGTTGTGGGTTTAGTAACACTTCAGTTCATGTAGAGAATGTAGCTCACCTGCTCAGGACTTTACCCAGCTGCTGGATTGCGCTAGCTCACCACACACCCCTTTGGTGATTATCTGGTGATCTGGGAACTCCTTTTGTTTACCTCTAATGCCGCGTACACACGATCGGAATTCTCGCCGGAAAAAGCTCTGACGGTTTTCCCGACGGAATTCACACGGTCACAACAAAAACCGACCGTCAAGAACGCGGTGACGTACAACACTACAACGAGCCGAGTTCAATGCTTCCGAGAATGCGTCAAATTGTTTCTGAGCATGCGTAGGAATTTTGCGCGTCAGAATTGCTACAGACAATCGGAATTTCCGATAGAAACCTTTTCCGTCAGAAAAATTGAGAACATGCTCTCAATTCTTTGCTGTCGGAAATTCGGCCAGCAAAATTCCGATGGAGCCTACACACGGTCGCATTTTCCGATGAAAAGCTCTCATCTGTCTGTTTCGGGCCGGAATTCAGAAATTCGGGCCGGAAAAGAAATTCCCAAATGCATCTCATGGTGGGCAGAGACATTGATTGGAGTAAGTTAAGTGTTGTTTGGAGTGGCAGACTACTACTTTCTATACTGCCAGCAGTAAGGGGAACTGGCGGACTTATAGCCCAACTCTAGGAAAAGTGATTTAAAAATCACCATCGGAAGTTTAAAACAAAAATGGGCTGCAATACCTCTTCTACAGCACTGATCCCCATGGTAATCTTTTCCACTCCTAGATGTCCTTAGACTTCCAGGTTCAATGATGGCAGACAGTATGGTATCCCATGAGTAATGGGGCACTGTGAGTGCAGGACTGCATGGAACCACCCCTTCAGGAGGTGTCACCATGGTGTCTCTGCACTCACACACAATGATGAAGAGGCACTGAGCTTCTCATGAAAAAGATCCCAAGAACAAAGAGTAAAAGGACTGTGTACATAATGTGGCCAGCCTGAGCTATCTGAAAAAGTTGAGCTTAAAAAATAAAAACAATACTGCCAGGGTGGTGATGGTGATCTAAGCCCAATCACTTCAATCGCATTGAAAGTGTATAGAAAACAAACAAACATGTTATACTTCCCTGCATTGTGCATTGGTTTTGCACAAAGCACCTCCGATCCTCCTCTTCTGGGGTCCCCCACCGGCGCTCTGGGCCACTCCCCCTTGCTAAGTGCCCCATAGCAAGCTGCTTGCTATGGTGGCACTCGTGCATGCTCACGCCCGAGCTGGCTGTCTGTGTCTTATGGACACAGAAAGCCCCGCCCCTGCCAATGGCTGCTGCATCTCAGCCAATTAAGAGGGAGAGACCCGGGAGAGCCGCTGCTCTTGTGCACATCACTGGATCGAGATCAGGCTTAGGTAAGTATTAGGGGCAACTGAAGGTTTTTTTACCTTTATAAACATACTTTAATCTTTGCTGAACTTTGGTTGTGAGAGTTTTGTATCTTTTATTCTCACACCCTAAATGGTACGTACATTTTTTACTCTCAGTTCTTTCGAATTATATAAAACATATTCTTAAATGAATTCAAGAATCATCCTTTTTTTCACAAATGACTGGGTTTCCCCTTGATTACAGTAAATGTACAGTTGTGTTAACCTGTTCACATTTTCATCTATTTCATTTTTTTCTTCTTTTTTTTTTTCTTAAATTTAGACAAAGGGAGCTGCAAAGCAAGCTTTGTTGGCCACTCTGACTCTATTGCTAATTTGTATTGTTTAGGGAATCCTTTGTCATTTATGATATTTTGTAAAGATTGTATCTATTGTACTGTATGTGATAAAAAGCTATACAACAAGAGTTTAAAACATATACACTAAAAAACACTAAAACAAAATCAACCTCAAACCATTATTATTTTTCCCTTAGTAGTAGTACCCAAAAACTAAAATATATAAATGAATAGTATTATTGTATTAATATTATTAATTATTTGATGTGGTGGCTGTGTTAGTTCCCTTTTTCCTTTATTTTCACCTGGTGACTTGACCAGTAATCTGTAATTTTTCAATGTAACCAAAGGAATTATTTGCATGCCAGAATGGACTGGCAGCTGCTTAGACTATAATATACTGTATAAAGCCACTTTCACACTGAAGCGCTTCTAAACTGGCAGTAAAAACACTGAGCGCTTTTGAAGAGCTTTCCATTCATTTCAATGGGGAGGGGAGTTTTTCACAGCCCTACCAGCACACTGCCCCAGTGTGAAAGTGTTCATTGATTTTAATGGAAATAAGTCTTCGTGAGCTTTTTAGGCGCTGTTTTTAGCGTGAAAGCGCCTGAAAAGCACCTCAGTATGAAAGTGGTCTTACTTTGTGCTATGTACATTTAGCGGTGTTATGTCTGGGCAGCAGTACCAGAGACTTCCTCTCTACTGCCAGATGTAGAAAAGGGCAGTTATATGGCATCTCTGCCATTTAGAATAAGCCTTGTATTTTTTAATTGAATACAGGACTTCTGATTGGCCAAGGTGGAGAAGTAAGAGATTGACATCATGATCTCTGCCGCTAAAATGCAAGGCTTTTCATGAATGGGCCGCTTACTGTACATAGCACATGCTACTACAGTATATTACAGCCTAGGCAGCAGTCAGTCTGTCTGGTGTGCAAAAAATAAATTTGGTCCAAGCTGGCCCAAACAAATTATTTAAAGTGCCAAGAAACCTGCAATTCTCTTTTAAGCAGGAAACTGGAAAAAAAAATTGAAGAGACAGAGAAGACGGCAAAGAGAAAACCGATAGGAGAGAGAAGAGATGACATAGAAGTGACAGCATCACTTACTTTTATATTTTATGGTATAAAACCCAAAAACATTCCATTCAAGGTCCCCAGAGTTGCCCAGGGTCATTTGATAAATTGGGTCATCCCTGTGTACCTAGTACTGACACCGAAATACGCCTCTGATTGCTGATTAGGTCAACTGATGCTGAAAGATAACCCAAGCTTCTATACTTTTAACTCTCAGCTATTCTTTCATCTCGATCAGACTTGAAGCACATTTTAAGTCAGAAAACTGTTTAATTTTTGTGTTTTCCAGCTGGGTTGGCACACAACATGTTCATCAAATATTGTCTTCACCAGCTCTGAGACACACAGATAACTATGTGCACGTTAATTGGCATGTCAAAACCAAGTGTATTCCTCACAGTGGATTTATTTCCACATTAGGTCTAAACCTATTCCTGTATATCATTTATTTAACTGGTTCCTTGTTAAAACAGCAGGAAGGGGAATTGCATATCACATTGTTTTCAAGACAGACTTTAGATTTAAAGGGGAATTTGATACCACATTCCTGGTAAGATAGACTTCAGATTTCAGGCTCCTTCACACCTGCTGTGCTGGGACTACACTGGATGATCTCGCCCATCGCAGACCCACTGCAAGACAAGGAAAAACGCTATGTTCCCTATGAGAGTTGGTCACACCACCAGTTCACCAGAATTTAACCAGGAATTGTTGACCCAACGATTATCTGACTGCCTACTGGAGGACGAGGAAGACTTTTTTCCCCTATTGGATATTGGGGGTGATTTACTAAACCTGGAGCACTCAGAATCTGGTGCAGCTCTACATAGTATCCAATCAGCTTCTAACTTAAGCTTCTTCAGTGAAGCTTTCACAATAAAACCTGGAAGCCGATTGGTTTTGATGCACGGCTGGACCATATTTTGCACTCTCCAGCTTTAGTAAATAACCCCCGTTGTTTCATAGTTGATGTGTTAAAGACACTAGTCCATCCAGTCCAACCTGGATTATTGCTTTATTGTTTTTTTCTCTGGACTCCTCTGGATCAAGTGTAGGCATAGGATAGAGAAAAAGAGATCACTGCTCACAGGTGATGCAATCGGTAACACTACAATGTTACTTCTGTGAGGTGGGGTGCACGCCCTGCCACTGAAACATGGGACAGAGAGTCTACGGATCAGTAGCACACCCACACAGAAAGTATAAGAAGTATAAGAAGTAACACTACAATGTTACTTCTGTGAGGTGGGGTGCACGCCCTGCCACTGAAACATGGGACAGAGAGTCTACGGATCAGTAGCACACCCACACAGAAAGTATAAGAAGTATAAGAAGTAACACTACAATGTTACTTCTGTGAGGTGGGGTGCACGCCCTGCCACTGAAGCAGAAAACATGGGACAGAGAATCTACGGATCAGTAGCACACCCACACAGAAAGTATAAAGTCTTCATTGAAGCATAAATATTAAAAGCACTGGGTGGGTACAGGCAGGGGAAATGCAGGTAGGTTGAAGCGTTTCACACTATAGAAGTGCTTTGTCAAAACCACATGATTCTGAAAAAGAACTTCTATAGTGTGAAACGCGTCAACCTACCTGCATTTCCCCTGCCTGTACCCATCCAGTGCTTTTATATAGACTTTATACTTTACTTTCTGTGCGGGTGTGCTGCCGATCCGAAGATTTTCTGTTCCACGTAGGCATAGGATAGTGATTTTCTATTTATTTATTTTTATCTATTGGTTGAACTGGATGAGCTTGTGTCCTTTTTCAAAATGAACATCGCCGAAGTGGGGTGCACTGGAAAAAAGTACTACATGCAGTATGTTTTTTTCAGTGCAGCAGGTTGTGACGCAAACTACCACATTGCAACACAACTCTGTCAAAAAAAAAAAAACAGAATGAACTGTGACTTTGTGGTGCCATTCATTTTGAATGAATGGGGCAGAGCACTGCAACTCACATACTTTTTTAAATGTGCCACAGCACACAGATATGGACCATCTGTGTAGTATGGTACACTGCAATATATATAATGCTGCATGTGCATTATAAACAGCATTGTTGTGCATGGCTAACATAATTTAAAATGATAGATTGTTTTCATGTAACACATGTTTTTACATAAAACAATGCACCACAAAGCAGCAAAGTAGTGTGATTCTGTCCTTAAATTGGAACTTCACTCTCCCAATCAACATTGATTATTTGCAATCCTCATGCTGCTAGCTTTAGTAAATAGATAGGAAAGTATACTTACTCAGTTACTTTCCAGTTACTTGCCTGGGCAAATGATGTCATACATCCCAGGAGTCTTCAGGAGGGGAGGAGAGGAGGAGGGGTTTTCTCAGATAAGCACACCCTCCTGTATGCATGCTTGAGCTAAGGGCAGATGAATGTCAGGAAGTAAATGCTACACAAATCATTTGCCCTTACTCAAGATGACCATGGCCAGAAATGCCGGGGGGGGGGGGGGTGTTTTTCACAGTGATTTCTAAACAAAATAAAGCATGGAGACATGGGTGGATTGAGGGTGGGTTGGTTTGAATAATAAAAATTAATTAAATAGTATGCTCAGATGCAGTGAAGATCCACTCTAGGGTGTATGTAAAGCCAAAAGTGTTAGAACCTCTGTCATATCTTTATTGCTGTCTTGGTACGCACGGGGGAGATTTGAATATCCAATATTGTTGAGTTGTCACAGAAACAGGAAGGGGAAATCTTTCAATGGGGACACCTGTTCTGCAGACAACTGTCAAAGAGGATATATCCCCTAACTTTGAAGAGATCTCCTCTTACTTCCTGCTGTTTCTGAAACAGGAAGTGAGGAGAATATTCTCTGATTGAACATAAACAGCTAAAAAAAAGAAAAAAGAAAAAAAAAAAAAGTCTGACAAGGGTCACTTTGCATTTTCTTCTATATCCAAAAACTAGGGGAAATTTTTTTATTACATTCTGATTTTACAGTATACATGTATTCACTGGAGGTGGTTGCAAGTGTACAAAGTGTGTTTTTTGCACTTAAGGTATTCTGGATGGTCTCTGCTTTGTCTTCCAATATGATTAATGTATACAAAGGGTATTTCTTTTATCTAAAAATATTGGTGATGGAAAGTATCTCTCGTTCCCATCTCAAAAAGCTCAGAGGCATGGAATAAGCCTAGCATTTATATTTATTTATGTTCATAGAGATGCCTTTTCTTTCAACCATTGAAAAAAACATTCCAGCACTGAGCCTCTGTGTGCATTTCTGGAAATGAAATAAAAGGTATAGTCTTATATTTTATCATTCTCAACACATTTGTTAATTAAGCTTTATAGAACATGTTAATAAATCATAATTCATAATATGGGAGGAGCCTCAAAGAAGTCAATCGAAAGGTTTATAAGGGTATTAAGGAGCAAATCCAGACAAGTGAGATCATTTAGTGGACTCCTTATATTATTTAGCAAACACTGCAGCTCAGCTTATATCAGAAAGTTCACAAAATTTACTGTAGTCTGAGTTTATTGGAACCTACAGCACACACAGTCCACCTAACAGGGTATTTATGATGGCAGCTGGATAGGATTTTTAAGCCTAGTACACATTAGTAGTTTTTTTTCCTTCAACCCAGAAAAGCTGAACGAAAAAAAACTGACAGCTCAGGAGGAGCTGCTATACTAACTATGTGATGTTAGTACAGTGATCTGCCTTGCTATTCCACTGTGTTCTGACAGGGGGATGGCCCTCCCTGCCAGAACAATCTGGTCAGCGCTCCTAGCCATTGGCTGAGATCGCTGATCAGGAGCCAATCGGCAGACCTTTTTCGGTCATGCCCCTTCGACAGAAGTTGGCCAGAGTCGGCTTCTCTTGTGTTTATAGGTGGGGCTACAGCCTCTTGTCATATAGAGTTGGACTTTCTCTGTCTGATAGGCAGTAAGGACTTCAAAGACCAACTCCAGACAAAACTTGGGGAAGGGTAAAAACATGTGTCAGGTTTTTATTTATGGTCTGAGTGCCCAGTAAGATTTCCTCAGACAGGAAGTAAGGTGACATTTTTTCATTGGGAAAAAATGAAAAATGTAAGTGGTTGTAAACCTCTGAAATGAAAAATACAACAAAGTATTTTTTTATACAGTAAGTACTTGCTTCAATCCAAAGCACCTAGTGTAATGTCTGTCTACTCTCTCATTCCTCTGCTATTTGCATAAGTCACTTCTGACAGTCTATGTTGACACCAGACAATCCCAAGAGAAGGCTCCACCCCCCCCACCCCCGCAGCACACAGCAGGTGATTGACAGCCTCATCTGCAAATGTTTCCCTATGAGACTGTGTAGAGGGGGGTGTGTCCATTTCCCCCACTCAGGTTACAGATTACACTCAGCTCCATACACTATACTGTACAGTGTGTGACATCAGAGGCCCGCCCCCTGCCTTCTGGTGCTGAGAAATGCTGTGTAAATTCAGTACTTTGAATGGCTGTGGAGAAGACAGAGCTGCAGATAAACAGGTACAACATATGTAGAAGTATTTGGTTAATTTCTGTTTATCATCTGAGGCTAGTTATTTCAGTGGGTATATGCAAGGGTTTACAACCACTTTAAACCTTTTTTCTAAGTAAAATGTAGAAGGCTTCATGGCTTTGTCAGGTTATCATCGTTATCTATTTCTTCCCGCCTTAGTGACCAATGATGCCCTTGTTTATTGTCCTGCTTTCACCAAGAAAGAAACCCAATGAGTTTTCATGTAGCAATAAAATCCAGACATTGGTTCAAACACTTCCCCATGCTATCTAAAGCAAAAAATAAAAATAAAAAAGTTTTGGCTTTAAGAGAGAACTCTTGTTAAGTTTGTTCCATTGTGTGCATTTCTTCATTTTTTAATGGAGTGTCCCTTTAAAGTGTACCTGCCACTCAATAGAGGCAATCAATCTATGAGCTGGAATAAATGCTCAGACATAATAAACCTTTTTTCTGCATATCTTTTGTTCCTGATGTCCATTACACTCGGGGAAGCACCAGCCCTGTATAATTTGTTCATGTTTTTCTGTTAAATGCATATAATGATGCTTACAGAAAGGTGTATCTACATCTACATAGCTGCAGGCCAGTTAAATGATTTTCATAATATGTTTCAAGTTTGGCAGATGCATTAGAGTGCATAACTAGCAGCGCTGTACTTATAGCATTTATATGGCTCCCCCATGACCTCTTGACCAGATGGGCTCACTAAAAGGCATTCAGCAGTGCCCACAGCCAGAAATGTTTAGACACATACAGTAAACTAACAGATTTTTTACTAAAGGGCCAATTAATTCACTGACCCAAAAGTAAGTCCATCGCTAGCCTTTGTTGGCAGTGCTTCATAGTCAACAAAGAAAAATTCAACATATTCATGGAGATGGTTAGACTAAATCCTAAGCATGGCTATAGCGCTGTAAATTGTCTACTCTTTACCTGTCTACAACCAGATTCAAAATTTAAATGTAATCTACTCATATTTTGCCTACCCTGGTTCCTCCTTGCCACATTATCAACAGGCTAATTAAATTTTTGTTAATAAAACCATTTAATTTCCATTGCATTGCCTATTTTACACTCATAGATGTCATCACTGGGCTTTGTGCTTCTCTATGCCATGAAGGCAGATGGTTGATAGGAGGGGACAGCAGAGTGCTGTATATAGCTTCGTAAGACATTATAGCACCCTGCCCTAGTTCTCCTCTTAAGAGCCTTCAGGCTGAAGAAAGCAGTGGGCTGGTTCTTGGAAGGCATCTTGCAAATATGTAAATGCCTTGATGGGTGGATGTCAGTCTGGAGGAGTGGGTATTCCTAGGCAGGCTGTGTTTGCATGCAGACTGTTCTAAGTAATGATCCCATGTGAAGCTGAGCCTCCATAATCAAAAGAGCCAAACTCCTATATCACTGGGCCAGGGACAGTTAGGCAGGGGAGGAAAGAGCTAGATGAAGCGGAATGTCGCGTGCACGAGCGCCAGCACAGGGATTTATGTGTGTAAACTGTCAGAAGAGAGGAGACATGTTGTTTGTTCCTACTATGTAGGAACAGCCAAATGTCTCCTCCCCTACTCAGTCCTATTCCGATACAGTTATAACACTCTAGGGAACACACATTTAACCCCTTGATCGCCCCCTAGCAGACGGTCCCTCCCTGACAGTCCCTATCAGTATCACCTATGAGTGCCCTTCAGTGCCACCTATTAGTACTCTTCAATGCCAACCATCAGTGCCAACCATCGGTGCTACCTATCAGTGCCACCTCATCAGTGCTTATCAGTGGCACCTATCAGTGCCCATTAGTGCCGCCTTATCAGTGCCTATCAGTGCCCATCAGTGCCGCCTGTCAGTGCCCATCAGTGCAGCCTCATCAGCTCACATCAGTGAAGGAGAAAAATTACCTGTTTTCAAAATTTTATAACAAACTATGAAACAGTTTTGTTTTTCAAAATTTTCGGTCCTTTTTTGTTTTATTTAGCAAAAAATAAAAAACCCAGCAGCAGTTAAATACCAACAAAAGAAAGCTCTATCTGTGTGAAAAAAAATATAAAAATTAAATTTGGGTACACTGTAGAATGACAGCGTTCATGACTATCATTCAAATAGTGACAGCGCCAAAAGCTGAAAATTGGTCTGGGCAGGAAGGGGGTTTAAGTGCCCAAGTGGTTAAATATGATCAGAGAGCTATATCACAAGAAACAAGTAAAATGTCAAAAGCCAAATGAAAATACATTGACATACAGTATGTTACAATAATAAACAATATTGAGTTTAGTGATCACTGAGAACACAAGGCATATTCCCCTCACATAGGTGCAACATTAGTAAGCCATAGACCGAATGTGATGTTGACATATGCGATCTTCTACAACATTTGCCCCTTCCTGCATTACATAAGCTGTTGGAATAAGCTGTGAGCCCTCGAAGTTAGGTTTAATGAGCTGGCCATTAATAAAATCCACTATTGCATATAGCTAATATTCTGTACGGGCAAAAAAACTGCAAATTAACCAGGGACAGCAGGCAATCCTGTCCTTAACATCAAACATATCATTTTACAAGGCTGCTGCTCTTTGACTCTTGAAGGCATGTATTTTTCAGTAAGGAAGTCTCAATTAGCGTTGACAATGTTTCTGGTGCAGACAAGCCAGGAGCGGCATGGTTCATTGCAGATTAAAGAAGTGAGTCTACAGGAAGTTAAACTGGAATGTTACTGGGGTGCCGAGAAAAGAATAGCGCCTGAATAGAAATCCTGCCTCATTAATCTACAGACAGCGGGAAGGCGAATGAGACAGATAGGAATGATTGTTGTACCAGTCACATGTCTTGTGTTTCTCCACTTGGTGCACAAGGGAAATTATTACTATTTTAAAAATATTTCTCCAAGCGTTTTATTACAAGTTAGGTAAATGGAATACATTACTGCTACAGAATAATTTTTATGGACTCTACTAGTTAGTTTAATCATTTATTCAAAGGGAGTCTGTCAGAGAACAAACACAGGCACTGCTATTGTTGACTTCCTTACTTGTTCTTACACTAATTAGTAAGCCACTAATTGACCAAATATGGCCTTGGCCATATTTGGTCAATGACAACAGCCAACTTCCCTGACCCCTTGGTGTACATTCAGCCCTTGGCCGGGGCATCTCCCATCCTGCAGCTGAATAGGGTGGGGGATGCTTCATTAGTTGCTAGGATGCTGGCAGCCACCATTGTTCTAACATGTATGGTGGTGGTAATACCACCACTAACTGAAAGACCTCCCAGGAGTCAGAGGTTCAGTTTGGTGGGCAAGCATCCAGGGTTCGCAACAAACCCTAGGTTGCCATAAACCCAATCCCTAATCCTAGGAGGCTTCAGGACCCACATGATGCCAATCTCATGTATGAGCAGCAGCTCTTCAGCAGGGGGCCAGCTGTGAGAGATCAGTAATGGACAACCAGCTCCTGAAACCAAGATGATGGTGTGGAGGAAAAGAAACACTGCAAAGACTTTGTGTGTGAGGAAGTCACTGTAGGGCTTTTTGGGCCGGTAAGTCTATGTTTTTTTATTTTTTATTATTATTATTCAGCAGTACATGTAAAGTTTTCGAAGTTCAAATGACTGGGACCCATTATCAGGTATGAACAGACACAGGATGAGGGCACCGTATAAGAGCTGAGACAGAATTCAGCAGGCTGCAATAGCTAGAAGAATGGGGGAACCTAGAGTGTGATAGCTTTTGGGCTATTTTAATGAGGAGGGTGAGGGGAATTGGAATAAGGTCATTGTTGCAAAGGAACAGTTATCTTTTAAAAGGTAAGCATGAAGTGTATATTTATATGAATATAATAAATATATGTTTTAATGGTGGTATACTTACGCTTTTTCATTGTACAGAGTAATGGTCCTTGCGCACAAGCATCTTTCCTCATTTTGGGCAGCCCAAAGGCAGCATGCAGCCTCTTATAGACGGGAATGGCTGTGTTCTGGGTTTAGCATACGGCATATGCAAAAATTCGTAAATTTTGATAGCACCCCCATATACCTGACTACAGTAGCACAGTACAGTTCCACAGAACCATGGTTGAGAATGGGTGCCCTAAGCATTAGGTAAAAACAATTACAACAAAGTAAACACTGTCTGCACAGACAAAGGTAAATGTTTCAATGGTAGGCAGCAACCGTTATAACGATTTACAGATATTTGTCTTGATTGAAGTTCTTGTTGTATTTAATGGATTTTTTCACACAAGAAAGGATAGCACTCCAAAACTGACATCTACAATAACATTCATTTGTGACAGTAATGAGAACTGGTAGGTACACTTTAAGATTCCTTGCTATCTTACCTCTATCAGGCAGCATGAAAAGTACTGGGTTAAAGTAAAAAGCTGATATTAATTATGAAAGCAGAGAGCTTCTCCGTATGATATCACCTATCTAGAGATCAAATAAGGACATACTGTAGGATGACTCTCCAAAACTGACCCCAAATACTCTCTGAGCCTTTGCCATTTTCACTTGCCATTGATCTGACCTGTTTTCTTCAGTTTGTGTCATCTGCCGATTTAAATGAGATACACCAAGAAGTTCACGCCATGATTTCTTTAATATCGAAGGAGACAAATATTCATCCCTTTGTAATGAGTTCTACTCCTCTCCAGCAGAGAAGTGAGAATAAATTATACTCCGTGCTCTGCGGAAATGTAGATAAAAGAGGAGGGGAGATGCATTCCAAACAGAGCTGGAGATGTCATGATAGATGTCTAGTCTCCTCTTAATGCACCTGTCATTACATTGAACTGGGGCATTAAAAAAATTCCACCAACTCTACCATTAAAATATAAAAAAAGTCAAAACTTTTTATTTATTTTTTGATAAGGAGGGAGTTAAAAACTTTTGTAATAGTCACCTCTTTGTTGGGTTCTCTTTGCTTACTTTAAGAGTTATAGCCTACAGAAGAATCTTTAGCAATGGGAACTTCCCCATATGTTCAATGTCTGCATCTCCTGCCACATGCTGTGGTTCTATCTGTTATCTCCTAGGTCACAGCAGGACACAGTAAAGAAGTAGGGGACGGCTAGAGGAACCACAGCACACAGTGGGGCCCAGGCCCACGACACCCCCAGAATTGTTGGATGTGAAGATTTTTCTGGAGGCTGTAGCTCTTAAGGAATGCAAAGTGAGAGATTGCCACCTGCCAGAAGTAGTCTTCTTTTGCAGGCCGATGTTTTTAGAATGTGTGTTTTCAAGTAACAAGGTCACTGTAAGGGAGCCAGTCAGGGATTTGTAGGTTAAATGGTGGTGAAGGATGCAGTGGAACTTAAAGGAAACTGATACTGAGAGCAATAAATGGAGTGTCATTGCTTACCACCTTCTAAAAATGCTATTTTCTTTTTGTTTATGTTGCTCATAAATTATGTGAAGTCTGCTATTAACAAACAGACTATCATACCAAAAGCACTGTTTAAAAAAAAGTCCTTGTACAATGGAAAATACTGCCAATGACCTTAATAATGAATTTCACTCAGTGGTTTGCACAATAGTGCTGAGGGGAAGGGTGGGTTGGGGGTAAGCATGAATAGAAAGGAGGCCTGCTGACAGTCTCTGCTGTCAATAAAGCTAAGCAGGGCTGGCCAAGAGATCTATTCAGATATCCCTCTTTTGCATGGTGGTGTGGGTGGTTAGAAGTTATCCATTACAAGTTGGAAGAAAAAAACAAATGGACAGAAATATCAAATGAGTGGCATCCGTTTTTGTTCTGGTCTGACTAGGATCCCCTGCTGAGACAGAATGAAGGACACGCATGTGAAACAGGCCTTAAGGTTACCATACACTTTAGGGTGACAATGCAATATCAGTTGGCACTGTAAACACGGAGTTAGATGCCGCGCCATGTTCCACCCAAAGCATAAAACTGTGCAGCCCTCCACCCAAACCACAAGTATTTGGTTAGAATTCCCCATTCTATATAAAAACAATATTAGAGAGAGCAACACCCGGTGACTTCTGTCAAACTGTCATAGGAAGATGGTGTCATCTACTTTTTTATATGACATACCGCTCCAAGTCAATAATTTATTTCATCTAGAAGGATGAGGATATCTGTGTATGCCAAAGGCAGAGCACATGTGCTGACATTATGAGACATTGAGGAATGACATGTTTTGTCTTAGCCGTCTTATTTGGCTTTTTCTCTTCGTAGAAAATGAGTGAATCTATTCTCTTTTTTTTTTCCTGGTTGACAAGCTCAACTATGATAACCAGTTTTTTTGTTATGAATCTGTCATCCTGGTAAAAGCACCCTGGTGTTCTTCAGGCTTCAAATAATTCACTGTCAGGATTATAGTATGGTAAGGGAAGGTACGGTTTTTAAATAACCATCTTATAATGTCTCTTTCTTAAAAAGAAAAACGTTCATAAGCACTAAAGTGACCACCCAATATAATGATATCAGGAAAACAACTCTTTATAAAATGGGATTTAAAAAGGACCATACAACATATGTGTATTAATTCTTTATTGTTTTATGTCCTTTCCACATGTTGTAGCTAACTAATTAGGGCAGAGAATGGCACCTAACAAATTGGGCCTACTGTTGGGAAAGATGTAGGTGTCTGTTATTGACTTTTATATATTTTGTGCTGCAATCTAGTAAACCATTTCCTGCAATGCCTATAATGCTGGCTGGCAGGATTGTGGATGATGTGGATGTGTCACCTGAGTTTCTCACATATACATGGTGATGGGGCTCCTGGGTTTTTGTTTTCTGTGAATGGTGAGTTCTTACTGGGCCCTGGAGCCCAGAGACTTTGTAGAGCTTTAGATGGGATAAAGCCTCCAGTCCCAGGTCCACATCTTTCCTGGTAGCCAGACCTCATTGTTAGTCTCAGTTGTGCATATGCCTTTATATATGTGAGCTGACTAATGCTCAGGGCTCTTTCTCTCTATGCTATGGGAGTCTACTGCTGTGTGAAAAAAGGCTGAGTGCTGTCAGAATACTAAAAAGGTACAAGTGATTCCTGTTGGTTTTGGTGGAATCCACTGTGGGGGTCATCCTGCTAGTCAGGAGATGACCTCCGTTTAGTTTGTGGCTCAGTTTCTTTTGTTTGTTTTATGCTATGTACTTGCTGAACAAAGTCCTCCTGCATTAATATTATGTTTGTTTGCTGCAATGCTGAACTAAAGTGTGGGGTAAACTTGCTCGTATTGTTCCCAGGTGTCCCTGTCTCATACATGGTCAGCATTGTTAATACCTTTACAACAACAAAAAAAAAACATTGTATTTATACTGTATATACTGTATACAGTATAGCTGAACCTTTACAAAGCAACACCATCCTTCTCCAAATTTATAACATATTTGATATTGCAGGGCAGCAAGATAAAACAGAAATTAAACTTGCTTACCCTGCTGGTACCCTGGATTCCCATCTATAGAAATGTTGTACATATTTGCATTGTGGGCAGCACAGTGGCTAAGTGGTTAGCATTTCCACCTAGCAGCACTAGGGTCGTTGGCTTGAATCCCAACCATCTCACTACCTGCCTAAAGTTTGCATGTTCTCCCTGTGCCTGCGTGGGTTTCCTCCAGGTACTCCGGGTTTCTCCAACACTCCAAAGGCATGCTGGTAGGTTCATTGGCTGCTATCTAAATTGGCCCTAGTATGTGTATGTATGAATTTGAGTTAGGGACATTAGATTGTAAGCTCCTTGAGGGCAGGGACTGATGTGAATGTACAATATATATGTAAAGCGCTGTGTAAATTGATGGAACTAAGTAAGTACTGTACCTGAAAAAAATGTAAAATTGCTACCGAAGCATAAAATAAATTATCGTTTATGTACGACCTTTCTAATGATAAAATAAGGTGGTATACATTTCCTTGTTTTTGAAAAACAATCTGTCATTTATTATCGCATGATAATGAAGATACGACTGAATTTATTTGGTGGTGTACGTGATGTTTTATTTTTAGCAGCTGAGAATCCTAAAGCAGCATGGAGTCACGATGATTCAGGGACAGTACACTGAGCTCTCCTTGATGCTATGCAATGCTAGGCATGAATGATAGATTATAATATAACCTTTGCTTTGTTCAAGCATTCCATGCTGCGTTACTCTAGGCAAACAAATCCATGTGTTATATGAAAACAAAATCGCACATGCTTTATAATGTAGGGTATTCTTAGAGGACCAAAATTCTAACCTTCCTTTGGTGCAGAGTATCATGTTATTTTATATACGTACAGTATATAGAATTTAAAGCTGCACTCCAAGAAAATATTGAAACATATTTATTACAATTGTCTTTTACTATTAAACACCTTGTTCATCCCATCCACAGGTAAAGTGGCGTTGAAGGGGTTAACGATCATCTTTCCAACCATCCTTCACCAGACCTTCTCCTGTGTGTCAGTCTTTGGCCATCTTCATTGGCCATCGCAGGATGACGTCACTTCCGCACATGCACAGGAGGTCATCATTTCGGGACACAGGGACTGACCAGGCACTGTAAGCTGAGCTGCATGTACAGCTTAGTTTATAGCACTGGAGAAGATTGGGGCATTTTATTGCACAAGAGATATTGCATTGCCTGTCTGCTTACTTCAGTTCTCCTTTAAAAGAGAAGTATGATTTTTAATTTTTTTCCCCAATCATGCTTACCTAGGTAGGTGGATGCAGAATCACTCCGATGCTGCATGTGTCCCCAGGTGCCTCTAATACTGAGAACCGAGCGATCTAACACCACTGATTGCTCGGTTCTCATAGCTCCCTGAGCAGAGAGGTGGTGACTGTCAGTATTTCAGCTGTGTGTGTTTCAATGGAATCTTACTAACCTGAGTTACCACTAAATCCCAAAGTAACTTAGTTAGTTTAACTTATTTCGAACACGTAAAAAACAAAAGCATAAAAAACAAAGGAAGTAATCATTCAGTAGTGGACAACCACAAAACAATGAGTTACAAGAGAAGAAAAAAAAAAAAACTATAAAAAATAATTTAGCTTACATATCAGAAAAGGAGTTGGAAAAAGTACAAACTCAGCGAAGTGAGTGCTGACGTATTAATATGTTGTTAGCTGGGAGGGTAAGTCTTGCAGAATTCATTACACATAAGGAAACCCCTTAAATGGAGCAGTTGCAAACATCAGAGATGCCAGGTACTAATTAAGTTTCATCGGTCTATTAAAAATTCTTAAAGGGCACCAGTCACCAATGGTCACAATTTGGGCATATTAGGTATCCAAATATTCAGTTTTCATCCTAATTGAGCATGCTTTAGGGGGATGCAGATTTACTTACTTTTGTCGGAAACTGACACTTAGGTAGCTTTAGTGCCAAAGGTCAGAGGTTACGTGCAGACTTGGAAAACTTTAGAGGTCCTTCAGTATTGTCTTTATTTATTTAATTATTATTATTTTGTATTATTATTTATTCACTTTAATGTATTACTATCACAAGGGGAGAGGCAAGTTTCTACATGATAGTATATTTTTTTGTGAAAGGTCCACTTTATGGAGTCATCAGAGGTCCATTAGACTGCTGATGTCTCCCCTGCACTGCTTACAAACAAAAAACAGTGCTGACAGCACTTGATTTGTTTACATTCCTGGCTGCCACATCTCTAAGATTTGACAGCAGTGAACCCAGCTGACCACATCTGGGTTCACAAAAAATGGGAGGATCAGTGATCTGATGTCCACCAATCCTCCCTCCCCTTTGCTATCTTGAAATGTGGTCTCCTTTGTATTAACCTCAAACATTACCCGGGCTCTGGCTACAATGTAAAAATGGTCATCTCAAGTGATGCTTGGCGTCAACCACTTATACATAGAATTCCGAGCTCAAGAGATTGACTCTAAAGGGTTAAAAAATGTTTGTTTCTTTTTGCTCTAAGTGGTCCCGATGAAGAGATTTCCTATCTTAGTCCCCACAATCGCCGCCTTACTGTGCGTAACCTCCCACTCTCAGTCTGATCCATGCTGTGCAGGGAATTATGGAAAAATGACATACAGACTGCAGGCAGTTAATATACACTAACAACAGTATTTTCAAATAAATTTAATGATTTTTGTAATGAGTATATAACTGGACCAAATGGTGTTTTTTTTTATATCTATGCTAGGATTTAAGCTTTAAATGCCTTATACCATTTCCGGCTGCACAGTAAAGTTAAGCAAAGCTCATAAGCAGGTCTTCACTAGCATGATCAGCTTCAGGTGTAAATGATGTAAAAGTGAGAGTGCGACGTGCTACATACACCATTGCTAGGTGATAGAATTTTAATGAAAGTAGCTACTCTCCCCAAGGTATTCCTTAATTATTTATCCTCGTATAAATTGGTAATTTTGTTTACTTCTTGCAAACTAAATTCACATTGTAATTTATGGTATAGTATATTGTATGTGCTGCCTTTAAATATTTTATGAAATCTGTTACTTATATTACCATTAGCCAAAACCATCTAACATAAATGTCTCACCATCCAGCTAAGTTGAAGGCATTGGGGTACTGTAGATAGTAAAAACCTTTAGAGCCCTTTCACACTCTATTTTTAGCGGCGCTTTACCGTCGTTTTAGCGGTGCTTTTCGGCCGCTAGCGGGGCACTTTTAACTCCCGCTAGTGGACGAAAAAGGATTGGCAAAGCTTATAACCCTTTGCCAGCGCATCGGCTGGCAAAGCCATTGATTTGGGCAGGGGTGCTTTAGGAGAAGTGTATACACTGGAACTACAACTTTTCGCTCTGGGAAGGACAGTGCCACCAGCAGGTGACTCAGGTCCTGACAAATACATATAAACTAGCCAGCTAACCTAACATAACCTAATATGTTAATTATTATTTTTAATTACTTTATTACTTTTATTTTGTTGCTATTATTAGATACAATGTAGCAGGCCGCAGGGGAATTTGTTTCAATTTCTCTGATTGGGGATCATGATAGTAATGGTCACATGATCGTAAACTGTCAGTAACTACCAATCAAGCCTTAAGATTCACATGCAGCATTGTGCAGCATGCGTCACGTCATTCAGCCCAAAGACTGAGAACATACTATGAATACAGGGTGTCAGGGCCCTGCAACCTGAGGGGTCCTCACCACAGCATTCTTCATGCATCTATTGATGCAGAGAGGGGGCGTTGATGTCATTACGTCAGCCCTGCTCTCATTGCATCTCTGAGGACTACCCAACACTGGAGAAGATCAAGAGAAGAAGAAACTTGGTCATTAGGAAAAATTGATAAAAGGTAAGCAAATAAAAAAAAAAAAAAACATACTATACATACTCGGAGGGGTCCTCAGTGGGGGGACCATGAAGCCTGGGGTTGGGCTTTCAATGTTATTCTTTCTAGCTCAGGGAAGTTGCCAGGATAATGTTAAGTAACTATTCAGAGTCAGGACATAATTCAAAGTCTTTTTATCTCTACATAAGTCCTTCCCCTCCTGTCATTCACACTTTCTTTTTTTTTTTTTTTTTACAAACTATTTTATTGAGTGCAAAAGGTGGCACAAAAAGAGTACAAAAATATGTTGAAACTTGACAATAATCATATGTTTTACATATGTAACAATGTAAGGTACAAATAATTAGGTAGGAATTCTTAACAAAGGTACAAAAGTTTTGATTATGGTCTATAGTACATTATAAAGGATAGACTGATGTTTTATGTGTAGACATTCTCAGGTTGGATTAAAGAAGGATATGGAATGTTTAAACCAAGGATCCCATTTTTTATTGTATAAATGTGATGTGTTCTTCATGTCTTATAATGTCTAAGGAAAATGTACACAGCGGCATCTGACTGTCAGTGTTTCCCTCTCTTACCCAGCATAGCACATTTACCATTTTGTAGCTCCATTATCCCTGTATTTTATAAGGCTTAGTTGTAATATAGGCAGCCTGTTGTCACTGCCATAGTTGTAAATCAGAAGGTGATAGGTTAACTGAAGATTTCACAGGATAGTCATATAAAATAATAGGAAATGCGCGCTCACATCTCTTCCTCAGTACGCTCAGAACGTTTTCTCAGAATCTTTTAAACATAGAGCAGCCGCTGATTACAATTCTTTTCTTTTATATTTCTGGCTTCTGATGATAGCACATTACTGATTCCTCTCCCATCTTTGACATGCTAAAACGTAATGGTCCTGTCAGACATAAAACAAACAAAGAGCCAGACCATAAAAACTGTTTGACAGACTTTTTGTATCAAAATAATAACTTCGTAATTAGCGTCTGCGAAATAAAAATTGATGTCCTCGGACAGAAATTATTTTACAGAGAGCTATTATCTAAGAGCGCTAGTATTTATGGCGGTTCTACTCTGCATTTGTGAAGCTGCCGGAGCTCGGTAGGGATTGATAACCTCTTCTCTGTTTAATAGAGTAGAGGCTGATGTCAGCGCTCAGTTAAAAATACTTCACTGAGAAGTTAATACATTGTTAAATATCCATTAACCTACTCGTCAACATGTTGATTAAGGGATGTAATTGTTTGCAAATTACTGGTGCGATGTCGAACGAGAAATATAGAAGGACTTCTAGACTTCAAGTATATATACTGCACTCACCAACCACTTTATTAGGTATAACTGTTAAATTGCTCCATAAGGGGCACATGGGCGTCACCCCTTTATCCATTAGATACTATTGGGGCTTACCCAATGAATGACGTGATAAATCCTCAAGTACAATAAAGTGCAAAATTCCAAAGTGAAAATATGATAAATGACTTTTCTCCACACACAACAAAAATTATATATATACAAATATATATTATATATATATATATATATATATATATATATATATATATATATGACGTTTTCTTCATGCACCATAAAGGTGCCACAGTGTTTAAAGTGACAATGCAGTAAATAAACGTGCCCAGTCCAAAAGTTCATAAATAAAAGTGCTTGTGCAAATTGAGTAGACTCTAATAAATCCAAATCATATATGTTTCCACCATCAGTAGTGCGCCAGTGGTTTGCCCCAGCTTCTCACCTCAGATGAAGACCCCTACAGGTCTAGTTGAGCCTATGTTTATGCGTGACTCCAGGATCCAGGCGATTCCTCCTCCTGGGGCTTACAGTCAGACAGGTTAAAAGGCCTCCACTGGTACAGATGATATCCTTACAGATCCTCACTCCCCTCCCTATACCGCTCACATGTAACATCAAAGAATCTCTATGATGCAGTAATCCAATGTATGTATTTATTAAAACAGCAGCAAACAAAAACGATAATCGCCTGCGACCGAAAGTGGCATCACCTGGCCCCTCCCTACGTGTTGCATCACAGATCATGTGACTTCACCAAGGCTATCCATGCGTCTGGCCCCCTAATCTACATGCAGGGCACCGGACGCATGGATTCCAATGGAGGCTCTAATAGGCTTCAAAAAAGGGT
The DNA here is from genome assembly GCA_028564925.1 of Lithobates sylvaticus. Lineage (NCBI taxonomy): Eukaryota > Metazoa > Chordata > Amphibia > Anura > Ranidae > Lithobates > Lithobates sylvaticus. Next base: position 149,456,762 of record CM053035.1, on the reverse strand, counting down.
GGGCTCGGGGCACAGAGCACAATAGTGAATTGATATTCGCTATTGTTTTCCTCATTCTCCTCCTAGCCAATCATGAAGCCTATATTTTCCAGGGAGTCTTAGGACTCCCTGGCCAATCGTGTTTTAGGACACACTCCCTATTCCTGTGCGGCAGAGAGGAGAATGTGCTCACCGGAGAACCGGAGAGGCCCCGCCTCTTCCTTCCCCCTGCCTCCATAAGTTAAGGCAGTAGTCTCATGGCACATTCACAATGTCTCCCCCCCCAGGTGATCGCTGCCGTTCATCTCCCGCAGGAGGGGTGGTGTTAGTTTGTGCCACCGACCAAAATTTTGAGCACCAGACGTCACAAATTTCTAATTGTTAAATTCACTCCTAGCTTAGAAAAGTCATAACTAGTCTTGTGCGCATGCACGTATCACAGTTAATCGGGAAGTAGAATGTTCATTCTATGAAAATCTAGACATTGACATGGTACTTAAACAAAAAGGTGTTCAAATTAGCCGAGCCCATGAAGCCACCATCGAATGGTCAGGTGAGCTTTTTTTAAATTTCTCATTTGAACAAACTTCTACAAGTGTAAGGTCAGCATAAAACAGTTTTCACCAGAACAAGCGACCCCATTGGGAGATTTTCCCTCACCTTCTGTTCTAGTAACAAATACTAACTGGTCTAAAAGTGTGTACTGAGCCAAATGGTTTAGTTAACATAACATGGTTAGGACATGAGGTGTTGTGGTGAGACAGCCCAAATGTTATTTGCAGATCTTGGGGCTTTGGCTTCTCCCATTCTCATTCCCCCAGTCTATGGGGAACGCGGGTCAAAAATGATTAGCTACCTTTCTGAGATCAAGGCATTAATCAATTTTTGGACAGAAGCCAATTAACCTACCTGCATGTCTTTGGATTGTGGGAGGAAACTGGAGTACCCGAAGGAAACCCACGCAGGCACAGGGAGAACATGCAAACTCCAGGCAGGAAGTGTCGTGGTTGGGATTCAAACCAGCGACCCTTCTTACTGCTAGGTGAGAGTGCTAACCACTACACCACTGTGTCTCCTCTCCGCTCATTGCATTTGTATTTTTGTTCCTATCCTGAATTCTCTTTTACATGGGCACTGGTTAAGATGTTAAAAAACCCATAGCGCTATGTATGTTAGTTTTTTTCCAGTGCAACAATGCATTCTGATAAATCTAAAATGTTGATTCAAAAAATGTTGATTCCCCTTTTTTTATCTTCTAGCCGTACGCGACATTTTCTTGCCTCATTAAAAGAAGTGCGCATGCTGATTGCGCCTTGGTCTGCAGTAAACATATTCAGACTTTTACTTTGCAGTCAACAGCTTGAAGGTCTAATTTCATTTTTACTTGGTAAATAAAGCATCAACAAAGCCTCTGTAGACCATTCAGCCGATAAAAGGGAATTTTGCTTGAGATCAGAAAATAAGCTCAGGGCTCCATTTAGTAATGCTAATGCTGTCTCGGGAAAGAAGAGATTCCCCCAAAAAAGAACGACTTCCAAAATCATTTATGTAAAGATAAATGCTCATTTAGCATAATTAAATGCAACTGGTGAGAGGGGATAGGAAGAGAGGATGCTGGGAAAACGCCAATCGTTCTGTGGTTTTCTAAAGAGATACATATGGGAACAAAATGAAAAATGATTGAAAAGTGAAAATGAATACTGTGCTTCTGTGTCAAAAAACATTTATAAAGGAAATTTTTCCAATATATATATTTAATAAAGGACGCAAAAAATGTAGGCTCAGATTTTAAACACTGCTTGACTGCATGACCATAGTATGTGAAAGTAGTTTGGCTTCACCAATTCTCTAAGGTATCCAAAACCACTAACACTTTTTTTCTAGTTTATTCTCATCCAAGGTGCAGCAACATACATACAATTCCATTCCCGTACATGATTTTTGATTTGCCCATAACTTATTTTTTACTTTTTACCAACTGTGGCTTTTCAGAGTACAGTATTACACATGTTTGTGGTTATTAAGACAAATACTAAGACTTGAAACCACTATGTAGTGAGACAAGAATAGTGTTCAAAGTGTAATAACCCATTGAAATCAGGGGGATAGCATATGGGTCAATGCATGAAAACTTCTCTATTGGGAATCAGACTTTCCTTCCTACATCTATGCTGTTTGATGTGGGTAGAAGAATTTATAAATTTTCTTCTTCAGCCCACAGGTGAAATGAGACAAATCCAAGTGTGTGTGGCTACAGTGTTCCTATGTCCCTTTCTATGCTCACCTAGCGTTCCTGGCCCTCTGGGCTCCGATGGCTCTCTCGACAGGTGATCTCCTGACACCCCTGGCTCTTTCACCTCTCTGGGACCTCCAGATTCCCCCAATCCCCTGGATTCGCCTAGTCATTTCAGCTGTCTCAGTCCTTCAGACTCACTTAGCTCTCTTGACTCTCTTAGCCCTATGAATAAGGGATCCCTCTTCCCCGGCTTGGAGTGCTATATCTTGACTGGAGCACACCTTTCTTCTAACAGAAGCCCTTAACTATGCCATTAACTATGCCCAAGCCTATCTTTATATAGAGTGTGCACATCTGTAAACTCAGCCTGCTGGTCTTCTGCATTATCTGGACACTGTGGATTTAGACTTCTTCCTTACCAAAACTCTAAGCCCCTGTACAGACAGTCGGAAATTCCGACCACAAAATCCATCCGTTTTTTCCGATGGATTTTGTCCAAAACTGGTGTTGCATACACACGGTCGGACAAAGTTGTCGGAAAATCCGATCGTACCGAACGTGGTGATGTTCGTTGCGTACGACGAAACTACGTAGAGGCTAGTAGCCAATAGCTTTGGTCTCGTAATTTGATCTGAGCATGCGTGGCACTTTGTCCGTCGGAATTCTCTATACACGATTGGAAAAAGTCCAATCGGATTTTGTTGTCGGAAAATTGGAGAGCAGGATCTCAAATTTTTTCCGTCAGAAATTCCGACGGAAAAAGTCAGATGAAGCCCACACACGGGCGGATTTTCCGACAACATGGTCTGATCGGACATTTTCCGTCGGAATTTCCGACCGTGTGTACGGGGCTTTACAGAAGCCCTTAACTATGCCCTTAACTATGCCCAAGTCTATCTTTATATAGAGTGTGCACATCTGTACACTCAGCCTGCTGGTCTTCTGCATTATCTGGACACTGTGGATCTACACTTCTTCCTTACCAAAACTCTTAGAAGTCTCCAAACTCCAGAACCCAATTCAGGAATACAAAAGCAAATGGAGAAAACCAAAAGATCAGTTTTATCTGCTCTAAATTGATATCCTGGAGCCACGCACACTGCATACGTGTGAACACTGTGTTACTTTTATTTACATGCTCTCTCTCTCTCTCTCTATATATATATATATATATATATATATATAGATATATATTATATTTACTGTATATACATATATCACGGCAAAATAAATGTATACGTTGCATAAAGCTGCTATAAGTGATATTATATACAATACAGTCTTCAACATGACCTAAATACCTGAAATGATCCAATTAGAAGAACAATTTCTTTTCATTAGTTGGGCTGATGCCATGCAGCATATTTCTAGCTGAAGAAAAAAAAATGAACTCTTTTTTTTTAAATCTGCGGTAGTAAAATAGCATTGAAAAAAAGGAAATATATCATCTTATTAGAAAGCCATGGGTAGAGCAATCAAATGAGCCACAAGAGAGTCTTTCACAGCAGTGGCAGCAGTAACTGTTATTTATTTTATTGAAAAGCCATTGACATATTTAAAATAGCAACTTCGGTGAAAGAAAGAAAAAGGTATAATGGTCACTGCCTGCCTGTATCTTTATTTAATTTTCTATGCAGTGAGTAACTATTGATGTTATATATAACATGAGGGATAAATCTGAAGAATGAGACACCCTTTTATCAGATGACAATTAGATTAACTGAACTCTGTATGCTGCATAGAAACCTGCCATAATCTGCACCGGAAACTTGCTCCTGTTAGTGTTAGTATTCCCTAGCTAACTACATTACTACAGAGTAAAATGCTTTTGTTAAGGGTTTGATAGGGTTCCGCTTTACATCTGAGTATAGTGATGATGGGCGAGATGCAGAGGCCATTTAACCTCCCTGGCGGTATGATTCTGTCTGGAATTTTGTGCTAAAAGCGGTACAATTATTTTGCATGGAAATTTGGCATTTTATATTGTAGGCATGCAATTCTTATGAATAACTCACTTAAATCTGTCCGAACCAGAGTCAAGTAGACATCCTGGGTATGATAAAGTTTGAAACACAAAATCATAAATTATAATATAATAAAAATATATATAAAAATGATTCAATAATGTAATCAAATCAAAAACACTGAAATTTGCTCAGTTACAGAATAGTCGCTGTCATTAAATTTAGTGTTTGATGATGAATTGTGATTCTAATTTATTATCGTTGTTTTCTAGCTGGTCTAAAACTACTTTTGACATAAAGGGACACTTTTTGGTTGCTATGGACAATCTCCAGTTTCCAGGCAGAAAAAAATATTTTTATTATATAAAATGACATGCAGGGCACTGGGCAGACCACTAGGGACAAAGGGGATGTGTACTTTTTGTATACAGTACTGTAATCTGTAAGATTACAGTACTGTATGTGTTGTGTGTTTTTAAACTTTTTTGAATTTGGCGCCGATCTCTGCTCCCGTGCGTCGGAACGTCGCAGGGAACGGAGATCAGCGGCACTCGGAACTGTGTGAATCGAGCGAGCAGATGGCTCGCTCACACAGCGGGGAGACATCGCAGGATCCAGGGGATAAGGTAAGTAACTTCCCCTGTATCCTGCAACGCAAGCCCGAGTCTGGCTCGGGGTTACCGCTTTTGGTACTGAAGTTCCTGCCCCGAGCCAGACTCGGGATTACCGCCAGGGAGGTTAAAAGGTCAGTTAGGGCAGTAGTCAAATAAAGTGGGTGCACAGCTAAGATTTTTTAGGCTCCAACCGCTCGGGTGTTTAGCCAAGCTGCAAATCCCAGCGGCAAGAATCTACTGATTCCTGTGGCTGATATTGACAGCTGTGTGCAGATAGCAGCAGTTGATGAGCCCGTACAGTGCAATGATAGGCTGTCTTCAACTGCAGCTATTAGTGGCTGTTCAGACAGCCAGCGATTACTTGCACATGAATAGCTGCAGCCAATGACAGCCTGTCATTGCACTCTACAGGCTTGGCTGCTGCTGCTGTCTGCACACAGCTGTCAATTCCAGCCACAGAAATCAGTAGATTCTTGCTGTTGGGATTCGCAGTGTGGCTAAACATCTGTACAAATGGAGCCTTTTAGTGATAGACTTGCATGTCTAATATCAAGAGATGCTGTAGGTTCAGGGGTTTATTTAATAAAGGCAAATTTGCAAGTGCAGTTGAACTCTGCAAGGGAATTTGCTCCAGAGCTTAGTCAATGAAAGTAAGCACTGCTGACTTCTATAAACCAATCATGTGCAAGCAAAAATTATGTTTTTATTTAATTTCCATGCATGTGATTGGGTATTCCTTGCAAGCGTGAAGCTTGAGCCTTTCTACTAAGCTCTGGAGCAAATTCCCTTGCAGAGTGCTACTGCAGCTTGCAAAGTGCACAGTCTATTTGGCTTTAGTAAATCAACCCAAAAAACATTCCATGTTTCAACCCTCACACTAATTATATGATTGTAGTAGAAGCAGAGCCTCCCACTTAGGCACTCATTCTGAAAGATTTCAGCAAGTGCACTAGAGTTACCTGTTTCAGTATTTACAAAGCAGAAGCTGGTTAAGATCTGCAATAAAGTTTGCTATAGCCAATGTAATGTATAATGCTGACCTGTAAGAGACAATTTTTTTTAATACAATTGAGTTGGGTGTGTACAGTACATACATTTTACCTTGAAACCGACTCCAAACAGATATATGAAGAAAACGGGTATACATTCAATAAAAACCATTACATGAATTTTAGTTGCAACTAGTATAAATACATCAGGTTTTTTTTACATTAATTCTTGCCATTCTCTGCAGATTTCAGATTGGGAGAGGGAAGGACAGGATTGTGAGCCAATTAAACTATCAAACTCTTCAGCACTGTACAGTAGTGTCAGTCTAACATTAGAATCCAGCTGACTATAGGAAAGAGTAGAAAAGATACAATTATGATCTCATCAGTGTGGTGATGCTCCTTTGCTGTTCAATCATCAGACTTGGGGGCGGGTCTTTGACCATGCTGCATTACTTAAAGCGGACCTTCAGTAATTTTTTGCCAGGAAGGGAGGGGGAGAGGGTATGAGTCATAAGAGGGCCAAAGAGAGCTGCAGAGCTGGAGGTGTGCCTCTGTCTGTCTGTGTAAATCTAGGAAGTGAACAGGCAGCAGCTTCAGCTGCCCACAGTTAAAATGGTTGCAGCCAGACTCAGTGGAGGGAGATTTCTACAGCATATTTGGCAAGTACAGAATCACAGTATATATAAAATAATATGCAAAGTGTTTGGAGGGAAGCTTCAGAATGGCAAAGATGTTTTTATTACAAATTATGTGAGCAGACTGCAGTTCCTCTTTAACTGCAAAGAATAAAAGTGGCTGTGAAAGGGGTGCCTTGGTTACAAGATTAACAGAATTACAAAACCTTTGGCCAGTAAAACATGTACTGTGTAGGTATTCCTACTGTGCATCAGTGGTGGCTGTTGCTCCATTTTGGGGGGGGAAGGAGGGCGGCAAACAAATCACCAGCACATCCCCCTCCGGTCGGTCAAACCCCCTTTTATGCAAGATGCAGCGTAGCAGCAGCAATACACAGGGAGTCAGGGATAGCGTGACTGGCCGCTACTGCTCTCACCTGCTTCCCTCAGGACGCTCCGCTCTCCTCCAATTTCTGCCAATCTGCGGGGGAGACCCATGTGACCCAACCCAGCCTATCAGGGCCGAGCTCCGAGGAGAGGCGTGGTGGGAGCGAGGACTGACAGCCAGTGGGAGGGGCCAGCTACTCCCGGAGAGCGTGACACAGACAGGTGAGTGAGGGCCGGTGGGAGGAGCAAAAACGCACAATGTGGGTGGTCGGAGTCAGGTTATCGACATCTCCTACCAGCTGATTCAGAAAGGCTCAGGCGTTGCGTTCCACCATGGGACCGGGACGAGTCTTCTCGAGAAAACGGAAGTGACGCGGTTCCGCTCAAAGCCCTGCCCTACGTCCTACAGACTGCCAATCATAAACCACCAAACTAAGCTGAATTCAACAGTGGGAGTGCCTGGGGCGCATCGCTCTGCGCTTCAAGGACACTCTAAAGGAAGCCAATAAAGCTTCTCTGCCACAATCACGTGATGTCAAGAATGTTATGCTTCTCATAGACACCTGTGTGTAACCCGCACCCCACCCCCCTATTTTTTTTTGAAGGACTAGCTTTGGGGGGGGGGCAGCGCCCCTGTGCCCCCTATTGACAGGCAGCCACTGCTGTGCATTTAGTTCCTTGCCTAGAATTCAGATGCAAGAAAGAAAGATGGATTGACAACAGGGCAGTTTATACATAGGTTAAAGCGGAAGTAAACCCATCGATTTAACAGTCTAAAAAAAAAGGCACGCCGTGAATGCTAACTGCACATTGGTTGTGCTCTCAACCAAACTGTCAAACCATCCAATGGCTGGTGTCATAATGGATCACATGTGCAGCACTGTGGCAGTTGAAGATTAAACAGAGGCAAAGATGGCAGCTTCCTTGGCTGAAAACGATAGGGGGGTTTACTTCCACTTTAAGGACTATTTAGCATCCAGTAGGAAAATTGAAGTTTTCACAGTTCTCAGGAGTTTTCCAGCAGTGTAACCGGATTGAATCATCGTAGGCAATCAGTTGGCTTCAACGTTCAGAAGCTGCTCATTAAATTACAGGGACACCTTCTTCAATGCAGGAAGACACCGGCAAGGCCCCCTACCCTCCTGTGTTTTACATTTCACAGGAAATATCTTTGTAATGGGATAAAACACAGCCATGATTTTCTGGTGTTCAGAAATCCTTCTCAAAGCTCCCCTTTTTAAATAATTTCAAAGACCAAGTGCATAGTGAAAAAAAAGGCATTGAAGACCTTCTGTGACCTGCATATTATCAACATACTTTCTTTTCCCTTTTCTGACGCTCAGCAGAATTCAGATCTTTGATGGTATCATATGAAAAAAAACTATAAAAAAATGCTGAAATATGCCGGTTTAATGCAGAAATTCCAAAAGGTTTGAGATTCCGGAGATGGGTAACCCAGCGGAATAGATTAATACCTGACACACAAAGGCTTTGTATTAATGGGTGATACATTAGGCAGCACAGTTGGGGGTGTCTGTCTGGTTTTGCTGACGATGGCTAAATGGGAGCTCTAGCACAATGTGAATATGCCATGTGTAAAAAAGGAATTAATAAATGCTACTGCAATTAAAAAAATAACATCACAATGTATTGTTTGTCTTTAAAAAAACCTACAATTCAAAGTGGAACTTCACAGCTAAATACACAGATGAAATGCATATGGGAGCTGTTTCTCTTGCCAAAGAATTTGTATTTCTGTCCATCTGGTCTTAAGATTTACACTGCCCTGACAGACAGCACAGCCAGGTAAAAGACACAACTTTCAATGCCTGTGGTTATGGGCTTTGATATGTGTGCTTTCTCGCAAAGTACCCACCTTACATTGAGGACATGTGGCCCGGCATGGTTCAGGAAGAGAGGCCCGTGCTTTCCCTCCCCTTTCCTGGTCTGTCAGACTCTATGCTATTATAAAGGGGCTGGTATGAATTTTGGGGCGATCCCATTTTTTTTTTCCCAAGGTATTCCCCTTTAAGCACTTCAGCTCCGGAAGGATTTACCCCCTTCCTGACCAGAGCGTTTCTAGCGTTTCGACACTGCGTCGCTTTAACTGACAATTGCGCGCGGTCGTGCGACATGGCTCCCAAACAAAATTGACGTCCTTTTTTTCCCACAAATGGAGCTTTCTTTTGGTGGTATTTGATCACCTCTTCTGTTTTTTTTGTTTGCGCCATAAACAAAAAAAGAGAGACAATTTTGAAAAAAACGCATTCTTTTTTACTTCTTGCTATAATAAATATCCCACAAAAATATATAAAAAAAACTATTTTTTTCCTCAGTTTAGGCCAATACGTATTCTTCTACATATTTTTGGTAAAAAAAAATCGCAATAAGCGTTTATTGATTGCGCAAAAGTTATAGCATCTACAAAATAGGGGATAGTTTTATGGCATTTTTATTAATAATTTTTTTAACTAGTAACTAGATCTGCGTTTTTTTATCGTGACTGCGACATTATGGCGGACACATCGGACAATTTTGACACATTTTTAGGACCATTGGCATTAATACAGCGATCAATGCTATAAAATTGCATTGATTACTGTAAAAATGTCACTGGCAGTGAAGGGGTTAACCACTAGGGGTTAAGTGTGTCCTAGGGGAGTGTTTCTAACTGTCTGGGGGCGTGGCTGTGTGTGACATGACACTGATCACTGCTCCCGGTGACAGGGAGCAGACGATCAGTGTGCTGTCACTAGGCAGAATGGGGAGATGCTGTTTACATTGGCATCTCCCCATTCGTCAGCTCCGTGACACGATCGCGGGTATCCCCGTGGCGATCGAGTCCGCGGGACCCGCAGGCACGGTCACGGACCCGCGTGCATGGTGAGAAATTCAAAGTAACGTACGGGTACGTTACTTTGCCGAGCTGTGCCATTCTGCCGACGTATATGTGCTGACAGCGGTCAGCAAGTGGTTAAAAAAGCCTTCAAACTTGCTAGAAAATAAGACTACTATACAAAGAGTAAATTTCCTAGCACTGCCCCTCCTTCCTGGCATGTCATAGCTCCTTCCACTTCTGGTAAGTATATGTTTGTTCTCCACGTGCTGGCCCACTAGTGACCCCACCAAAGATAAAGCTTTCCTCTTCTTCCTGTCCTGGTGACAACACAAAACTTTGAATTTTTTGAGTCCTGCTGAAAATTGTGTATTCAGACTGGCGGCTATTCAACAAGAGGTTAAAAGCTTGTACAAAACAGCATTAGAGTATCAAATATACTCAAAAATGTTACTAAGTACTATGTATCCCAAACAAAGTGTGACCCCCTTTAAAGGTGTATACCACACACATGGAGGCTATGCTCCATGTGTTTCATGACCTAGTCGCTTCTTCAGGAGCCTTTAGTACATATATTTAGAGAGAAATATATATTATACAATTTTAGAGTATGCTGATGTTAGTAACATTTTAGAGTATATTTTATACTCAATTGCTATTTTGTACAAGCTTTTAATATTGGTAGCAATAAAAATTTGAAACAATTTTTCAAAGTTTTCAAATTTCAAGTTGTATGTGCCTAAAAAGTTAACCATTTTCGATTTTCCAATATAGTGTTCCACTTTTGGGACACGGCACATAGTGTACCCATGGTACCACCCAATGGGTACTATACATGCATTTATGCCAAAGTTCGTATGGTGTCTTAGAACATTAATAAGATCTCCCTACTGTAATTTGTGGGAGCTGTGGGTGTTTCCTCCCACTGTTATGTGTTCTAGCTTCTTCTGTTGCATTCTCCATAGTAAAAAAAAGAAATACAGCGGGAAGAGTAGGAATCCCTCATAATGATATAGCACAGATCCAGAAACTTAAGCACGAATATCTCAACAACCCCAAGAGATAAGAAATTGACAGATGGGTAAGCTCATCTTCACCTACCAAAAACTATAATAATAGTTATGAGTGGACAGACCCTTTAAGAACTACCTAGGGCCCATATAGGACTTCACTTACCAATACAACTGGTAACCTCAGTTCAATTCAAACAGAAAAATATATGTATTACTTTACCAAAAAAGGATCTGTATTTGTCTTTCTCTTCAGCTTGTATCTCTTTCATAGATGACCTTTGCTATTTTCCATACTCTAGAGAGACCTGACAAATGGATCACATTACCTGACAGCCTGATTTCAACAAAGATTCAGATCATCTACCAGATAACTTGCCCAGTCAAGATGAACTTGTGAGTTCCTTATCATTCACCAGATGCCTTCTGTCATCCTTGTCTGTAATGAGAAGGCTAGGACTTGGCTTGTGCTCTGTCCTCATTGTTCGGCTACATTCTTGTCTCGTACGTCGGAGTCCTATTCTCGCTTGTTTTTACCACGAGACACCCAGTTAATCAAAAGTACATACTTATTACAGCTTGGAAAGAGAACTTTTTCTTAAAAATCTATTTTGAATATGTCAGCTGTCAAGCTAATGTTAGAAGGTCTTTGCACCAGGAGCACATTTATAAAAAAGTGGAGAAGATGATGTCTGTCTTGTTAATAACAGCTGTCTTGTGGGGCATGTAAGGTGAAATCTAAATGGTTGTTATGGGCAATTCAATTTTTTTAGTTGTAAATCTGCCCCAATTTGGTTTACTATGCTATCTCAAAGGCAAGAAAATACAGTTTCTCTGTGGAATCATATCCCAGAAAACTCCAAACCCAAGAATAAAAATGTTATATTTTGCCGTTTACCAACCCTTAGATGTGGTGGCTGCATTATTCTTTCATCTTTAATCTGGTGATCTTATCAGTAACACCTGTTCTGTACTTGAATGACAATGCTCGCTCTCTGTACTGTATCTATGAAAAAGTAGCATTGTAATTCTAGAAAGCTCTGTTGATTTGGACCACAAACACAGCTCCTCAACTTTTCCCCATAACATAAAGAGGAGAGATTTTGCAGTCCCCAGGGAAAGCTAAGCTAATGTCACTGATAAGGGTGCAGAAGAGGAAGTTATCAGCTCACAAGATTTCTTTCAGGATCGATGGGTATATTCTTGAACCTTTCAAATTTATATTTTTTAAAACCTTATAAAATATTTCCGGTATGTTGTGCAGACTTATGCCCCGTACACATGGTTGGAAATTCCAACGGAAAATGTCCGATCGGACCATGTTGTCGGAAAATCCGGCCATGTATGGGCTCCATGGGATATTTTCCGTTGGAACTTCCGATGGAAAAAATTTGAGATCCTGCTCTCAAATTTTCCGACAACAAAATCCGATCCGACTTTTTCCGATCATGTGTAGAGAATTCCGACGGACAAAGTGCCACACATGCTCAGATCAAATTACGAGACCAAAGCTATTGGCTTCTAGCCTCTACGTAGTTCCGTCGTACGCAACGAACGTCACCACGTTCAGAATGATCGGAAATTCCAACAACTTTGTCCGACCGTGTGTACGTAACACCAGCTTCGGACAAAATCCGACGGAAATGATCCTACGGATTTGGTCATCGGCATTTCCAAGTGTCTGTAGGTGGGCTTACAGAAACCATATACAGTATGCGAATATACCAAAACTCTTTCATTGGTATATTTTAGAGACTAAAAGGAACTCAATACAAGAAGTACATTTTTAGGTTTACATACCCTCATGCTCTTTAAAGAGGACCTTATACTGTGGACACTGTACCCAAAAAAGGCAAGTGGATGTCTGGTCATGTACTGCACAGGGGGAGTCCAACTGGTTACTTTTGACCTCACAAACTGTCTTCCCCTAGAGATGTGAGGCCTAACTTTAAGTATTTCTCCAAGCCTCAGCTCCACAGCACTTTGTAAAATCCTATGATAGCAGTAACAAAACATAGATCTATTTTACACCATCTATCTTTATATACAAATGGCTAAAGCCATTTTTCACAAAAACCGTTGTCAGACTTGACAAGACATTTTTAGAGGCAGCATAACCAGTAGATTAATTAGCGCTGTAAAAGGTCTCCCATATGGCATCTTTATTTGTGGAAACCAATGACACATTAGGAAAGCTGATTGTGTACACTGGATGACAGACTGAGGCACGGTCACTCGCATCAGAACTGGTGCCAAGAACTATGTATCAGTGTCACAATAGATAATAGAGCTGTGTTAAACTATTAAAGAGCATCTACAGGTATTTAGTAAAATCAATCAATGTTAATGAAATCCAGTGAACAATGTATCTGTTCTAAAGTCAGAAAATACATTCAGTTTGCCTTTGATCTAATGTTTATATAATACACCGTAGCCAGGATGAACAAATCTCACAGTGCTTCAAGGTGGGTCTGCAGACTCTTATCACATGATCCTTTAGTGTGCTATTCCTGTTCATATGCTGCAGCGTGCGTGGACCAACATACAATGGGCTCAAAGAGGTGGTTGATGCAAGTACTGAACATACGGGCTAATGGTCCCTATACACTAATCAAATTTTTTTTGAAAACCTGTCATTTGGATCATTTGTTCGTTTTTCGTCCAGTTAAAGGGCAATAATAGAATATCGATTTTGGCTTTTCAGTGCCAAAAAATCAAAGGAACAGGTTGGAACACTTCTGCCAAAAGAAGGATAAATTAAAAGGTTAATATGTTTCTCGACTGTTAAAAATGTAACTGTTCATACTGTGCATATGTGACAAAACGGACGAAAACTGATTTATTTATCCACTGAACAATTTATTGTTCGAAATTGAGCCAATACATGTTGGCACTATTGTTTGTTCTCACGACCGAGTGTTCGTTATTTGAAAACGAGTTTGTACGACCTTTTAGGGCTCATTCACACCAGTGCATTTAAGTAGCTGTGTGGCAAAAAAAAGTCTGCTTTCAGCATCTTTGGTTTGGATTCATCAAAATGAATGTTTCGTAGAGTTCAAACTAATTAAAAAGCATGTAAAATGGAATTTGCATACAGATCACCACTAATTAACCACAAATCTGGGAGCCAGCCCATAAAGAAAATGTATAGTTTAGTTTTAAAAACAGACGTTGTACCCAAATGTTTAAAGGACCGAGCCTCTTTCTGAGATTTGGTGTTTACAAGTTTTATAACAGTTTTTTTTGCTAGAAAATTTCTTCGAACCCCCAAACATTATATATTTTGTTTTTCTAAAACCCTAGATAATAAAATGGTTGTTGTTGCAATACTTTATGTCACATTGTATTTGTGCAGCGGTCTTACAAGCGCACTTTTTTTGGAAAAAATACACTTTTTTAAATTAAAAAATTTTTTTTTTTTTTATATTGTAAAAAATAATGTTACGCCGAGTTAACTGATACCCAACATGTCACTCTTTAAAATTGCGCCCGCTCGTGGAATGGCGACAAACTTTTACCCTTAAAAATCTCTATAGGCAACGTTTAAATAATTTTACAGGTTGCATGTTTTGAGTTACAGAGGAGGTCTAGGGCTAGAATTATTGCTTTCACTCTACCAATCGCGGCGATACCTCACATGTGTGGTTTGAACACATTCACTTCTGCACGCCAGCTCGGCAGGACGGGGCGCGTTTAAAAAAAATTTTATTTTACCTTTTATTTTTTATGTTTACACTGTTCTTTAAAAAAAAAAAAAAATGTGTCACTTTTATTCCTATTACAAGGAATGTAAACATCCCTTGTAATAAAAAAAAGCATGACAGGACCTCTTAAATATGAGATCTGGGGTCAAAAATACCTCAGATCTCATATTTACACTAAAATGCAATAAAATAAATAAATAAATAAAATGTAAAAAAAATTAAATAAAATGTTGCTTTAAGAGCTATGGGCGAAAGTGACATTTTGACAAGGCAATGGTATGGAGATGGGTGGCCATCTTCCCCTCAGTTCCATGCCAAGCCAGGGAGAGGACCCGATTGCCTCCAGTAAGCACCGGAGAGTGGTGGGAGGGGGTGCCCTATCCTGCCGCTGATAAAATTGATCTTGCGCAAATCCCCCACAGAGACCACTTTTATCTGAAACCGGACTGCTCACTGAAGAAGAGGATACCAGAGTTATGGTAGCTAGCTGCTGCCATAACAATGATATCCCTCATCAAAGTGCCGACGTATGTTGGCATGAGCGTGGTTAAACAGTGCACAATCTCTATGTCTAAATGCATGTAATTTACCTCCTGCAGTACTCATGTGGCTTACATTATGCAGGACGTACCACCCAGGTATTACAGGTAAGGGTTAGTAAACTTATAATCAACATTATTAAGGAGTTGAGAACTCAAAATCACTTCATTTCACTCCTTATTGAGTCATAACAAGGACTATAGTGGTCTGAGGTGTGCAGGTTTTGAAAACTTGGGGTGGAACTGGAGGGGGTGGAATAAAAAAAGGGAAATTTCCAAGTTTGTTTATGTTCCTATCTTCTTTGTTTTTTAGTGCTTTTTATAGTGGGAAAGAAAACAATGTGTTTTAAGTCCATCACTTTGAGATGATGTCAGAGAAATGAATGGGATCAGGGAAGGGGGTGTTTTTTATATTAATTTAATTGCGTTAAATACTGAACTACGCTTACCCCCTGAGCTATTGAGTGTGGAATAGAAGACTGGAATTTCCCGAATTTGTACTGATACAATCTAAATGTTTTAAAAAAAACAAAGTTATTGATCTGCAGTTTTTGAGTCTCTATAGGGTTGATTCACTAAAACTGGAGCGTGCGCAATCTGGTGCAGCTGTGCATAGTAGCCAATCAGCTTTTAACTTCAGTTGGTTTAATTAGACTTTGACGATAAAATCTGGAAGCTGATTGGTTTCTATGCAGAGCTGCACCAGTTTTGGCACTCTCCAGTTTTAGTAAATCAACCCCTATATGTCTCTTTTTCATCATGGTTGGGCTGGGTGACCTGGGCTGGAGTGATAACTTATACTGTTAGATAACCTGACTACTGCCACAATTAGCTAAACAGTAAAATGTGTGGTTGCATGAATGAAGCAAGAATTCATGTTCAAGAGGTTCAGTTGTTTTTCAACCAAACATTAGACTGAGGAAGATACATCATCTATCTGAAGGAAGCTCTAATACACACAAGCGGAATTTCCATCTGAAAAATCTTGGATGTTTTTTCCGACGGAATTCCAATCAAGCTTGGCTTCATTATACACGGTCACACAAAAGTTCGGTAAACTTTGGACCGTCAAGAACGCGTGACGTACAAAACTACGACGAGCCGAGAAAATTAAGTTCAATGCTTCCGAGCATGCGTCAAATTGTTTCCGAATTTTTGTGCGTCGCAATTGGTACAGACGATCGGAATTTTCCGATCAGAACTTTTTTCGACCGAAAAATTGAGAACATGCTCTCAATCTTTTGCTGGCTGGAATTCCGCCAGCAAAAGTCCAATGGAGCATACACACGGTCGCATTTTCGGAACAAAAGCTCTCATCGGACTTTTGCTGGTGGAATTTCTGCTCGTGTGTATGGGGCATCAGAGAAACAAATTCAAAATGAATGAGATGAAAATGGGGGAGGAAGTCAAGAGGAACTTGACTTCTATGGTTTCCTTTGTCACAGAGTGGTGCTGCCACTCCTGTCAGCTAAGAACAGGAAACTGAGGCCACAATTCGCACAGGCTCCCCAAAGTTAGATAATAGATGATTGGAAAAACGTTGCTTGGTCTGATGAGTCTTGATTCCAGCTGCAACATTTAGATAGTAGGGTCAGAATTTGGCATAAACAACATGAAAGCATGAATCTATCCTGCCTTGTATCAACAGTTTAGGCTGGTGGTGGTGGTGTAATGGTGTAGGGGATATTTTCTTGTGAACTCTGGGCCCCTTTGTACAAACTGAGCATCATTTAAATGCCACGGCCTACATGAGTATTGTTGCTGACCATGTCCATCCCTTTATGACTACAGTGTACCCATCTTCTGATGACTCCTTTCAGCAGGATAATGCACCATGTCACAAAGCTCAAATCATCTCAAACTGGTTTCTTGAACATGACAATGAGGTCACTGTACTCCAATGGCCTCCACGGTCAAACACCAGAAAACATAGATCCTAGATAGGACATGTCATAAAACATTTATGCGAAGGGTAATATTTGGGTATAATACATTTCATTATGTTACACATGTTTATTTAAGTTAAGAGATATGTGAGATAGGTGAGAGTTAAAGGAGAACATTCACAAATGGAGACACTGATGTTGTACAGTGTAAATCTCGCCACAGGGCATGAATTATTAATATGGACATGTTCCTAATGCTCCTAATATTCTTGATGTATATTGAACAAGTGAAGCGTTCAGTGCCATAAAACATGCCAAAGAGAATAATACACAACTTGTATAGAATACAATTGTTTTCTATCAGAGAAACAAATACAGATAGCAGACTTTTTATCTCACTAGATGAATACTGATGTATTTAAATAAAACATTTCTTCATATTTTGCTAAAGCTTAAAAACATTCTTTTTTTTTCAAACTCTTTTTTTTTTTTTAAAGGGATCCTAAAGATTACAATTTTTTTTTAGATGTAGATGTCATTGAGACAAGAAATAATCTTACCAATGCACATTAACACTTTGGAAACCTGTGTTTCTTTAACATTTGTTTTTAATTATATATGGGCATGGAGGTAGCCATATTTCCACATTAAATATGCATGCTCTGTTTCTATCGGGTTTATGCTGCCTAAAGGGCCAGTGTTGGTTGGGGGCTTCTATTCCCTTAAGAACTGTTTCTCCTCCTATACAAGTCTATGTGAATAAAAAAGTAAATCAAGCATGTCAACTGCATGTTAACTGTACCTGAAATGAATTCTGATGTCAGAAGCATTCTGCATTTCCCATTGAAGTCAGTCAACACAAGCCCAAAGGCTATTCTTTATACTTATTTTTTACTTAAGGCCCCAGGGGACAGCTTGAATTTTGGAAAAAATCCTGCTGAATTGGCCAATTGGTAGGAAATGATCAGCCAAACAGTGACTGCAACCTGTCTGATGTACTGAGCAGCGGACGCAGCTCCCTGAATACATTGGAACACTCACTCTCTCGTCAGCTGAAAAGATGAAATTCAAGTCATAGTACAACTTTTTAGTCTTCTTAGACTAAATGAACACAGAACACTCTCTATGCCAGGGTTTCTTAACTAGGGTCCCTCTGGAGGTTACTACCTTGAGCAATGAGCAATTTCTGCCTCTCAGATAAGTTCCCACTAACACCACTGATCTTTTTAGCTTTCTGTAAGAGGGTAACTCTTCCCAATGACCACAAGTGTAATGCCACGTACACACGACCGTTTTTTCCGTCGGAATAATCTCTGAAGGTTTTTCCAATGGAATTCCGACAGAATTCCGCTGAAACTGTCTTGTGTACACACGATCACACCAAAGTCCGACCGCCAAGAACCCGGTGAAGTACAACACGTACGACGGGACTAGAAAAGGGAAGTTCAATAGCCAGTAGCCAATAGCTTCCGTCTCGTGCTTGCTTCAGAGCATGCATCGTTTTTGGTACGTCGGAACAGCTTACAGACGAGCGTTTTTTCTGACAGAAATTGGTTCCATCAGAAAAATTTAGAACATGTTCTCTTTCTAGGTCCGTCAGAATTTTTTACGTAAAAAGTCCGATGGGGCATACACAAGATCGGAAATTACGATGAAAAGCTCCCGTCTGACTTTTTCTGTTTGAAAATTCCGTACATGGCATCAGGAGTATTCTTCCCATTAACCATCACAGTAGGGGTTCCCCAAGCCCGGAAAGTTATTTCAAGGGTTCCTCTGTGTTGAAAAGGTTGAGAAAGGCTGCTCTATGCTATTTTTTTAGAGGACATTTAGTGGGGCAGTTGACTATACCGCTTGGGGATGAATGCACAAAACTGAATATGAACTATAATAATGAGAATATGGAATACCAAGCATTGTGCACATGACATGTACTTTAAAGGGTTTCAGATGTTTGATATTCATGCAGTTGGTTGTGCTTTTTATTGCTCTGTGCATACCCCCAAACTTTGTGTGATATGAGAGAACACAGATGTAATCATGCAGGACTACAGTCCACTGTGAGAAGAAGAGTGACAGTGCTGCTAGCACTTGAAAATAAAGTTTCCAGCATTGTCAACCCTCTCCTGGAAATGAAAAAAATTGCTGTAAACAGGATCGGCAAATAAAAAGCATGATTTCTTAGAAATTTCATTTTGCAATAATGGAGCTATGTGGATTTAATAAGGTCATTTTCCTTTTAGCATGGAGTTCCACTTGAAGGACCCATGGGACCGTAGGCAGAACCTTACCCAATTTCAAATGGTTCCAAATGGCTGTGGCCCTTTATTATATTTGTAAAACTAATTTACAAACAATAAATTACAGAACAATAATTTATATAATATATAATAAATGAAAATAACTGTTACATACAGCTAAAATTATTACAACTTTAATACCAAAATACTTCCCCCTTTTAGAGGAAAGGGATGAAGACCACATAACAATGGCTGCATCAATAGGTGGGAGGGTGATATGCTCCCTTCTTCTTGCTGTCCAACACTGACTAACAGTTTAATACACAATTTATTTTCTTTTACAGATAACAGCTCGTGCCAGGACCATTACAATGAACATGTGACCTAATTACAGCCAACCAACAGTAAGTATGCAACTTAGCTGTCACTGCCACAACTTTCTAGAAATTTCTTGGTCTGCAATAGATGTGCAGGGTGAAATTCTTTGCACCCCCCAACTCTCATTCATACTACTGCTCTCTCAGTATGATTTTTTTTTGTTACGTTTTACAAGCTATACCTAAATCTTTGATGTAGTCATCTATGAATCTTATCAAATCCTCCTTTCAATATACCAGGTTGTACTCTTGGTTTAGTGTCCTCGTTTTTTTTAGCCATACATACTATACAATGAAAGTATCCATCCAAGACAATTTCAAACATCTCAGAGGCCTAATTTGGCCACGATACACTGTATCAATTCCATGCGAGCTGAAGGCACACATTCCATTCAAGTGATCGCAGCACACACACAAAACTCAATATGAACCAAATATTGTTTCATCACTCTGTCACACTGCTGTCTAAAGCGAAGAGAGAGAAATCTATTTTTCCTTTTCATTTTTCGAATCAGCATCACCTTTCTTACTACCACCCCACTCACAGAAGTGTGTTGAAGAATGAATCATGCTTCCTTGGAATGTGGTTAGCCGTATTCTAAAGCTTTGTGGGTACAATCTATTTCTGCAATAAACAATGACTTTTGTGTCATTGTCATTCATTCAAAGCAACGGTGAAAGGTCTTTTGATATTCTTCACCTCTTGAAGCATCTTTGTTTGACTGTTTTACACTGATGGATGTTTCTGAGTGCTGTTTATTGAATACAGCTTTAAATGCCCTGAACAATGGTCTAGAATGGCGAATACTTATGCTTTGTTTAAATCAAATACATCTCTAGAGTACATAGTTCTATTAGAGAGACTTTAAGATGAGCCTGTGCCCATGTGGGGCAAAGCAGCAGGTTCTATTTTGTGCTGCCCTTTTTAGCTGCACAATCTCACCTTCCCTTTCGCTTTCCTGAGCCATCAAGAAAAGACTCCCCATGGAAGCTCCAAGTCAAAACTTCATGACTAAATATCAGCTCAGACATGTGGGTGGAAGGGAAGGAGTTGCATTTTACCCTATACCCAGACTTTCCAGTTGGCCGAACAGAAAAGTGAGAGGCAAGTATGTGCCCCTGGCAGGGCCACCATCAAAGTTGACCTGCTTTGCCCTACATGAAAAAAGCATACATTTTCTTTCAGACAGTGCTCCTTTGTATACATTTGATAATATACCCCAAATGCAGTGAGAACTTCTGGGTAATGCCATGCTTCATATAGCAAGCCTATAAGTGAATAGATAATTTATAGTATTGGATAGTTAAGACAGTCCCGAAAACATCTGTCCTTGGGCAAAGCCAAAACAGGCTGAGTGTAGGTGTTCAGCAAAGGATGGTCATTACAAGACACTCTTTGAAAAGGAGAGACCAGAAAGTATGGGACTTTATGGGCACCGTATCAATAAGTACTCATATTAAATAGGGACGAGGCACAGTCTAATATGCTATGTCCATGGTAGCCAAACCATGGGTACATAATCTATATATTTGTCTCATTACAAGACACTCAACTAGACAAAGGTGATTGGAAGTGTTGTTATGATCTAACCTCCCTCAGGCACCACTGTCTTTCAGCCCAACCTTAGTCTGCTGCAGCAACTTTGTAAGGTGATTACGTTTATAATCGTAGAACAAACTTGTCACCACACAACACAGTGTTTTTGTCCTTTAACCCTCACATTTTGACTTCTCCACATGTAGGCATATTGGATAGTTTAAACTTTGTTTCTGATCATCCAGAGTAAGTATTTATAATTACAAGGCTGCTATAAAGGCTTAGAAATTGTGGGGGAGTGTGGTGCTCGCAAAAAGGCTAAAGGTGTACTTAGCATTTAAGACATTCTATAAACTTGTACACTTGGCTCAGCTAAACATGCAAGTTATGTCTATGAGAAGAAGAAGTTTGAACAGACAGTTTTGTAAGAGATCAGTAGGGATCACTGTGATCAGACGAGGTCCATTTAACCATTAAATTTTTCATCTTCCACTGCATTGGTTGGCCAGGACTGTCTGCGGATTCCATAAACATAAGACGGACACTTATTTCCTGTTTATAGCTAGATGCAAGCTGTCTCTAGATAAGGCCTGATATAACTAAAAGTGATCGGCTCAGGTCAACACCTTGCCTACTATAACATCTCTTCATGATTTTGGCAACATAAACAGATTTTTCAATATGATGGAAACTCTCTGCAAGGGATAACAGGCACCATTTCCAGTTGCGAATAGTTCCTCTCAAAGTTCGTGCAAGCAACGTTGAGTTCATTTCGGCTCAACAGAAAATGCCTTTTTTTACAGTAAAATATAGAATAAGGTATTTTACACCTAAACAATGCATTCTAATGAAACGAGTACCTGACTCATTATATCACTGCTGAAAATATGATTATATCTTACTGTGATTATAATGTTTTTCTATGTCAAGTTTTAAACAATTTGTAAGGGTTTGTCACTGTCTCTGTATTCTTCGCTATAAATACCTGTAATATATCTGCTGGGATTAAAGAGGATTTATCTATGCAATAGAAACTGCTCTCACAAAAGAAAGTAATTTGTTCCAACTGAGAATGTATGCAGTGCTTTTAGCAAGGTCTGATTTTGCGCAACATAAAGAGAAACTATAGCGTTTCTAATATATATGTAAATAACCTAATCATTGGGGTTGATTTACTGAAAGCAAATAGGATGTTAACTTTGCAAGGAAAGTTGAACTTTGCATGGCGCTGCTGATCTTCATCATTCAATTGTGTGCAAGCAAAAATAGATTTTTTTACATTTTCCTTGAACATAATTACCGTATTTATCAGCGTATAACACGCACAGGCGTATAACATGCACATTCAGAGAAGTTTCAGGAAAAAAAATCTTAAATTTTAAATAAGGAACTTTGAAGCAAAATAAGGGTCAGTGTCCATCTGCAGCCACACTATTGCCATCAATGTAGCCTGATTAATGCCTATCTGCAGCCTCACTAATGCCATCAATGCCGCAGCCTCACCATTGCCCTCAATGCAGTAGCCTCACCATTGCCTTAAACGCAGCAGCCTCACCATTGCCATCAATGTAGCCTGATCAATGCCTATCTGCAGCCTCACAAGTGCCATCAATGCCGCAGCCTCACCATCAATGCAGCATCCTCACCATTGCTTTAAACGCAGCAGCCTCACCATTGCCATCAATGTAGCCTGATCAATGCCTATCTGCAGTCTCACAAGTGCCATCAATGCAGCAGCCTCACCATTGCCATCAGTGCAGCCTGATCGATGCCCATCTGCAGCCTAGAGGGGACAGGGAGGGAGGCGGGACGAGCGCCGACAGATTACATATAGTGAGAATCTCCTATGATAGACAGAACAGTGGTGGCCCAGGAGATGGGACTTCCTATTACAGAGGCCGCCAAGTAAACAGGAGATTTCCACTGTATGTACCGGTAATCTGACGGCCCTCCTTCCACCCCCCTCCCTGTCCCCTCCGAGGCAGCTAAAATTTAAGTATTGGCGTATAACAAGCACACGCTATTTGCACCCGATTTTCAGGGTAAAAAGATGTGTGTTATACTCCAATAAATACAGTAGGTATTTTTTGCAAAGTAAAATGTCATCACTAAGCTCTGGGGAATATTCCATTGCAAAGTGCAACAGCTTATTTGCCTTTAGTTAACCCCATTGAGTGTTAAGACTACTCTGTTGCTACAATAAGAAATGAAAATAAATAACCCTTCTGCAAAGAAGCCATGGAATACCCAACTCCATCACTGTCAATGCCAATGATCTTCACAGCAAATAAAGAAAAATTCGGAGAAATCGTTTGTCTAAGCATTCTGTCTTGCCAGAGTCAACTAATTTTATTCAAAAGCTCGTCCAGACCTGCTACTTGAATTGAATCCCTGACATATTATACAAGTTTCTTTTGCGCCTAGAACATGCACATTATAGTATGTACAACTTTTCCAGAAACACATTCACAGTTAGAATTTTGGTTGTTTAGGAAAATTTTTCTATTTTGCTTTTGCTTGTCATTATGGCCAAAAACGATTGCCAAATTGATATTTATTTATACCCTTTTGTCTTACTTTTCCTATTGGTAAGCCTAGAATAAGGCTTACCTATAGGTAGTGGAAATATCTCCTAAACGTGCGCCCAGTTTAGGAGATATTTCACTTGTAGTGCACCGTGCCATTTCTTCCCCCAGCGTGTGCTGTGACTGACGGCTCCGGCCAGTCACAGAGCCAGAGTTTGCGACCCTGGAAGGAAGAGGGGCGAAGATGGACGCGGCCTGCACAGGGGACAGCGTGGGTTTCGTTTGCAGGTAAGTGTCATATAATGGGCTAGTATGCGATGCATACTAAGCCCATTATGCTTTTAATTTGCAGGCCTTGCGGGGGGCAAAAGAAGACGTAAAACCCATTGTGGTTTACTTCCTCTTTAAATGTCAGGAATTGGAGATCACCTGAACTTTCAGAATTCCTGAGATTTGTGATGGATCTATTCCTTGTCAACTAACAGAGCCCTAAAGATTAGAGGAATATAGACAGTGCTTTGTTATTTGACACTATTCTGTAGTCAGGAGCTGGGAGACAGCAGGAATATATTTTAGTTCAGAGGGAAGCAACTGTCAGACTTCAGGTGACTTCTGACACGTATGGTGGCCATACACTGTTCAATAAATGATCGATTTTCTTCTGTTATCAATCTTTTCCACTAGGAATAAACAATCTACTGTATAGTCAACAACCCATTTGATCGATATGTCACATAATGGTAAGTGGATTTCGATCGATAGCTAAGAAACAATTGTAACTTATGATAGCAAATTATCGATCATATCTTAGTTTTTATCATCTGATCTGATCGATCAAACTATGATTGTATTTATGAACAAAGTACCCCAGTGCTGCCGATCAATGCAAAACCATAATATTCAAATTACACTTCACTTTTTTGTTACCCTAGCCAGGGAGCAGAAGTCAAAGCCCAGACTAGCTGAAAACAAGGTGGAGACCACCCTAAAGAGACTTTAACTCTCTCTAAGCCCCTGTGCACACGGTCGGAAATTCCGACCACAAAATCTGTCTGATTTTTTCCGACGGATTTTGTCCGAAACTGGTGTTACATACACACGCTCTGACAAAGTTGTCGGAAAATCCGATCGTTCCGAACGTGGTGACATTCATTGCGTACGATGGAACTACGTAGAGGCTAGTAGCCAATAGCTTTGGTCTCGTAATTTGATCTGAGCATGCGTGGCACTTTGTCCGTCAGAATTCTCTTCACACGATCGAAAAAAGTCTGATTGGATTTTGTTGTCGGAAAATTTGAGATCCCGCCCTCAAATTTTTTCCGTCGGACATTCCGACGGAAAAAGCCCGCTAGAGCGCACGATCGGATTTTCCGACAACATAATCCGATCAGACTTTTTCCATCGGAATATCCCCGTGTGTACGGGGCACAACAGTGCTGTCAGCTCGCTACAGGAAGTTAGGCTCTCAATGGATTTCTAGCACATCAACTGGTATTTTTCAGTACTTGCAGCATTTCTAAGAAGCAATGTGCATGTTTTTTTCAAAAAATATATTGGTTATATTTTTAGTTTATTTTGCCACATACATACTTTAATAAATAGAAGTAACATTTTTCTTCTCCCCTAAAAATTTTCTGAAAAAAATCAACTTGTTTAGTCCAATGTTTCCCCATAACCATATAGCCACATCCTGAGTTCTTTTCCCCTTTCAGTTAGACCCACGCAGTTCAGTGTCCACCATTCTCATGGCAATAAAAACCTCCACCCCTTTTACTTATACAGTAACTTATACCATTATATAAAAGTATATTATGGAACTTATTTGGAAGCATATCCCAGATAACACTTAGTAATACTCTTGGGGATAATGTGGGACACTAGAAAAACTTGAATGAAGGTCATTCTGGGATAATTCTGTGCTATAAAATGTCACAGCAGAGACACTGAAAAAAAAGTCATCTTGGATTTGTGCATCAGATCTTCATATTTTCAATGCACGTAATCAGTGCTGGTTATCTTGCTGAGATAGACATGACAGTGTAGTCATAGTAACATGTAATTAATGCCTATACTTGTATACAGTATGTAAGGTGACATAACTGTGATATCAGCATTAAGGAAACAGGAAGAAACTAAGCACTGTGTAACTGAGACACAGAAACGTGTCATATTTGCAAATCAGCCATGTGGGATGTGATGTGCTTACTGTGTGTGAGATGTTCTACATACATATTTAATGAAATGGCTTGGCATTTTATGTAAAAGTTCCAAATTGGAGCGGCATTGTACCAGTACATTTTAAGATAAGGGATTTATTTTCAAATCCATATATACAGCACATGCTACTCATCCTCTGTCAGCAATGTCCCAGAAAATCCAAAATGACTGGTTGAAATTATCAGCAAACATACTCACAGAGGGTAGATGACCCTAGGAGATGATAATGGTGAGGAGGATCGGAAGGGAGGAAAGAAGGTAAGAAGGTAGGTGGAGAGACCAGGGGAAAGGATAGATGATGGAAACAGGAAAGGAGAATAAGATGGTAGTACTGCTAACCAGGGCACCATTTGATTGGCAAGAACAGAACTGAGAGAGATGTGAAGAAAACATGAAAGCTTGAAAGACATTAAAAGGGGGTCGTGGGGCCAGCTTTAGACATCATGGGGTTGATTTACTAAAACTGGAGAGCACAAAATCTGGTGCAGCTCTGCATGGAAACCAATCAGCTTCCAATTTTCTTTTTTGTCAAAGCTTAACTGAACAAGCTGAAGTTAGAAGCTGATTGGCTGCCATGCACACCTGCACCAGATTTTGCACTCAGTCTTAGTAAATCAACTCCTATACTTTTTTAGGCAAATCTGAGTGATAAGGTTAATTTATATAGGCTCCACTCGATTCTGTTATGTGATTATTTTAGTAGACACTAATCTAGAATGTGTGAGGCAGAAAGCTGTCTGCTTTCATTTCAAAACTACTTTTGAACTGTGCAGACCACGAAACAAGTTAATCTACAGTTTTCTTGCTCAATTTAGCCATAAACGTCTAGAGGTGAACAGAAAAAGAATACAAATCAGGGAAACGTTTCACATCTTGAGGCTTTCTGCTACACTCTCTAACCTTCTGGCTCTAGGCTCTGTCCTATCACTTTGGTTATGGTAAATGTAGTCCTGGGGGGCAATAGAGACAAGAAAAGGCGATTTTGGCAGGACAGCAGGAAGAAAGTAGAGAGAGGAACAGAGCAGCAAGAGAAAAGGAGTTAGGCTAAGGTAAGCATAGCAGACTAAGGAGAAGTGTGAGAGAAAGAAGACAAAATATGCAAAAAAAGCAAAATGTGGGGCCACAATAGATAACAGAACACAGAGAGAGAGACAATCAGCAAAAGGGAACTGAGAAGTGAACAACGGGAGAGGCCTGCCTTGACATAAAATGGAGGTTTGCCGCAAGCCTTGTGTTGAGAAGAAGATGTTATGTTAGAGCAAAGATGTGACAGCATGGAATATTAGATAGCAATGTAGGAAAGCGTGTGTTGGAGAGAATAGGAGGACAGCAGAAACCATAGAGAGTGATGAAGCAACAAACCTTATCCAATGCATGTTATGGACTAGCCATAAACCAATAGAATTTCATTCAAACATTAATACAGAAATTCTGAAAAATTGTTTGTCAAAGCATTCGATCTTGCCATAATTGAGTCTTGCCACTAATTTCATTCAAAAGCCCTTGAAATTTAATCCAAACCTTCTATTTGATTGCAATCCCAGACAAATTAGACTGGTTTTAATTGTGCCTAGAACATGTTCATTACAATATATATATATATATGATTTTCCCGTGCAAAACCACAGTTAGAAATTTTCTTTCATTCAATACATTTTTTTTCTCCTGATTCTTCTAGTTTTATCATCATAATAATCATTAATTTGACACCATTACCCAATAGAAAGTCAAAAAAACTAAACTTATTGTCCAAAATTCTATTAGCGAATATCCAGCTTTAGTCTGTTGGGTCTCGAGTTGACATGTAGAGTTGTGACTGATGGATCTGATGAGGTTCTTTTTTTAATGAAGATGGGTTATATTTGGCTATTTAATTAATGTAAAAGTAAGTTCTAATAGATTCTTTTTAACAGAGTTGACAGAAGCCTTCATCAGGTTCCTAATCTTAGTATAAACATAACATTTTCTTCTCTAGCATCTGGACAGTAAATGATGTCTGATTTATACAAAGACAAAACCAAACATCTAAGCATATACTTTTTTTTAACTATGGATAGGATTAAGAACACAATATCCCTGCTTAGTGTCTTTATCAAACCTCTTAGACATTGCTCAAAGTACTATCTGCTCTAACATATGTGTTGGGGAAATAATATAATTCCATGTAACATCCCATATGTTCAAAACATGTGATGTCAGTCAAAAAGGATATGCTCTGCCATATGGACCTTGTTTGATGAAGAATGAATCACTTTCTATTTTAATTAGGACATTTGGAATGTATTATGTAAAAAAAGACTTTTAACAATACAGGTTTCCTATCATAACATCAAAGGATAGATAGATCTTTGAAATTAATTACCTTGTCTTTAATCAGTGTTCATTATACATTCATCATAGGGAAATTCATCTTCTGGGTCACATGTAGATGAGTCGTATACCTGGGCTTTCCAAACCCTCTTTTGGATTGGTATTGCATGGTTTTTGATTAAAACGTAACTCCGAATAAGTCAGAGAAGGATAAATGAAGAAGAGGAAGATGGGTAAGTAGTATGATATGTGAATTATACAGTCCTCCGTAAACCCAGTCTTTCAGTTGAATACTAAGAAGCTTTGAGATGAGTGACATCTGGGTCCCACCATCCTACATCTAAATAACCCATTACAAGGTGTTGAACCGTAGACATGTTGGAAGCCTTAGATTCACTCAGACCATGCAATATAACTCATGGACCAATATAGGAAATAAATCTGTGTAGTTCATTGATTTTCACTGAGAACTGATTTGGGGTAATTGGCAGAAAGCACTGTCTTTTCTTGTGTCGTTGGTTACTAGTCCAATTTTCCCTTCTCTAACATTTCCTATGTTTTGTGGTATTTTATTTTAATATTTTTGACAGGAATTCTAGTTATTTTGTTCAAATAGCGGTTGACAAACCTGTGTTTCAGAGAGAAAATCCACATGACATGCTCCCTTGATGAGCCCTGAAGATGGGTCAGAGATTTGATGTTAGAGAGGATTAATTTGGCAGAGCGTGAATACACATTCTAACACAAAGTCAAATGCTACAATAATGACTCCTATACAGGGTGGGATTAAGTGACTTGCCTCCCTTCCTTATGAGCATCCAGTGATTTAGAGATTAGAAGGTCCTACTCCATTCTATTTCTCCTACAATTCCTGTAGAGAAGTGCTCAGAAGAGTCCTCACAGTGTTCTATGAGCAGATAGGAAACACGAGCATCTGGCTGTTCAGGGGATGTTGAGAGGTATCAGAAGGCTCTTTATCATTCACTAACCACAAAACCATCTTTACATGCTGGGCGGACTGTATAGTTAAAAGGCACATAAAAAAAGACTCCATTTTGACCCCAACATCTCATTTTGGCAATTGTGTTTGGAGATGTAGTCCCATGACACAAGGGAAGGAGCTTATAAAATGGCTACCATTAATCAAGTCAACCAAGACAACACAATGCCCAAATGCAGCCCTGACTGGTGGGGCTTTGAAAAGTCCTTTCAATCTCTTGACTACTGGACCCAAGACATGCATTAAAGTGGGCCTAATATCAGATAGTGACTTTTTTTTAATCACATTTTAATACCTACATTACAAATACACAATTCCAAGACCTACTGAAAAAAGCAAGAACATTTATTGCTGTGTTGGTATTAGACATGTGCAATTCGTTTAGTTTTTTTTAGTTTTTCGTTTTTTTCCGTTATTTTCGTTCGTTCGTTTTCGTACGAATGAACGAATCGTTTGAATCGTACGAATCCGAATAACGAATCGTTTGAATCGTACGAATCCGATTAACGAATCATTCGAATCGAACGAATCCGAAAAACAACGAAAATCCGAAAAAAACTAATTAGAAACAACGAATGTACTAATGAAGAAAATCCGAAAAACGAAAACGATGAAAAAATTCGTACATTCGTAACTTTTTTTTTTTTTGGAATTGGTAATTTTCCGTGTCCCTTACAATGGTGCTGCTAAACGTACTTCGAATGGATTGAACAAAAAAATTTGTACATTCATAACTTTTTTTTTCGATTCGTAACTTTTTTTTTCGATTCGTAACTTTTTTTTTCGATTTGTAAATTAGTAAAATGTAATAATAGCATACACATTACATAAAATTATGAATTATGCTCCGATTACGAATCTACGAATGTTACGAATGTACGAATAAATACGAATGCGCCCGAAAATTAAACTAACAAAAAAACGAATCAACGAAAAAAATAACTCTTACGAATGTACGAATCGTTACAAATACGAACACCGATGACTTACGAATGTACGAATCATTACGAATCCGAACACTGATGATTAACGAATGTACGAATCGTTACGAATCAACGGAAACGAAAAAAACAAAACGGACAATGACTACTGTTCAGTACTGAGACCATAGAAAGTGAAGGGCATAAATTACTGAATCACAAAAATATATTTTTCTAAAAGGGGGAATCAATCAATGAAAAGTCAGTCTCCATCCTGCTGTGTCCTGTATAATTGCCATTTTCCTTATACAAAACATCTCTGAGATTTTTGGATTAAAATCGCAGCAAGGTTCTGTGATATTACCTTTGGCATTCTGGTTTATTAGAACAGAAGCCAGAGGGAACGGCTGTATAGCAAACAAAATAAAACAAAAAAGTAGACACTATAAATACTTTTTAAAATCGGAATCCTTTTTTAGGGCCAGTGTCTATGTAAAGCCACCCGTGACCACTTTGTGCTTGCCTGCCTGGTTACAAGGGAGGAAGGGAAAAGAGGCACATGTACCCTTGCCTGCCTGAAAATGGCAGGTATTTCTCTTTTTTTAACACAGCCAAACTGAAGTGGGGGTATGAAAGGGTGTAGGGGAAGTTAGGTTAACAATCACTGTGGCAGTGGTGACTACTACAGTGACTCTATAGCAGTCAGACAGGTATGGGATATGCATACTTACATTACATAGATTGAAAAAATTAACTATACAATAAAATTCAAACCTAGAGTTCAGCTTTAAATGGTAATAGATGTAGGTGGAATGGAGAGCAATGGAAAAGAGGAGTGGTAGCTTAGAGTCTGTGTCAGGGGGAGACAGATAGGAGGTCTTTAAAAAGTTTATAGGAATAATGATGTAAAGCTGAGAAATATTGGAGGGATTTTTAAAAAATGCACACTGTAGGCCCAACTTTCAGTTGAGAGTCAGTCCAGTTGTTAAAAGAGAATACTCCTAAAATAATGAAGGTATATTGGAACATTTTATAACCTACATGAAAAATATTGAATTCATGTTTCACCAATAGCAGGTTTTTTTTAAAGATATCCACAGACATTGGCTGAATATTATCTAGAACATATATAGCTGATGCTTATTTGAATCACGGACCCTCTTAAGAATCTGATCACGACCAGGCAGTGGCAAATATGAGATCACTTTTTATAGCTCGCAGGCCTCTAGTTGAGTTTCCCCCAACCCTCCTACCCTTGGGGACTGGATTCGGGAAATAGATAAACACGTAATGCAGTGCCTCTCAGAAGTCTGAAAAGATATGGAGAAAATGGATGGATTCATCACGTTCTAATTTTAATTCACAATAAAAGTTGGGTATGTTTTTAGTAGAGTAGGATGGCTTGTCACAGACAAGTTTTTATATACTACTTGCTCTGGAATATTTTTGAATATTTATGAAGAATGACATGGAAATTAATTAAATGTACTGATGCTAATATCGCTTTGTGAAGTAACTTGATCTTAGCTTGAATGTTTTCTTTTGTTTCCTTTTTTTTGTCTATGTGTTATAAAAAGTTAAAAAATAAAGTCTAAAGTTAAAAAAAAAAAAAAAACTGAATTTGATAAAAGGTGTGCCCCCCCTACTGCTATTCTTACACGGTTTGTAACCCTACCTAACATAGGTATTACACTTTATTCATAGCGTTTGTATGTTATTCATGCTCCTATTACCCAATGTTAGTTACCACAACGATATCACTGTACATGTTCGTACTTTACTTCTGTTACCAAATTGCCTGTATTCTATGGACGATAAAGTGCTGTACTGATAAACTATATGAAAAAAAAATTAAAAGTTTAAAAAAAAAAAAGTGTCCCCCCCCCCCCCCCGAAATAATAGTCACATAAACACAACTTGCATGGAATGATCATACCGTATATATACTTTATTTTATTGAAAAATATTGAAATTTGATTGCCTCATACATATATGAGATACACAAAGTTTGAATAATGTAATCAATCTTAACAAAAAAGTCACTCCTATAATGGGGTGGCATAAGATGGTCGTTGTGCAAAGAAAGATGACACAAATGTAAATGGCAAACATGGGCCAACAGCAAGTCAAGAGATGCTTAGTGGTGGGCGCTATAATCAGTGGCATGGTGCATTTACTTAAATTTTTCTTAAAAGGAAACCATTTATTGGGACAAGGGGAAGGGCCGTATAGTGAATATAAATGTTATATTTTATCTGACCCTCACTGACCCCCTGAAACCCACCCATGGACCACTTAGGGGGCCAAGAATATCTTTACTCAAGGTAACAATGTATCTGCTGATACATATCACCTGCCATCTGTTTAATGTTTTTTTTATAATAGTAGAGCTGCACGATTAATCGTTAAGACTCAAAATCGTGATCTTTTTCTCTTCCCGATCTTCAAAACAGCATGTCACGATTCTTTCTAACAAGTGCAGAGAGTTCTCACAGCTTTGAAAGAAAAAAAATGCAGGCAGCCTGCCAAGTTTAATCACAACACACCAATAAGTAGAAAAAATATATATTTTTGTTCTTTTATCAAAGGAAAGAACTCCAGCGTGTAAATGAAGAAATGAAGGAAGTTTAACCATTTAAAGACCAAACCTTTTCTGACTTTTGTTGATTACAAGTAAAAATCATTATTCTCTGCTAGAAAATTAATTGGAACACCCAAACATGATATATTTTTTTTTTTAAAGCACGCCCTATAGAATAAAATGGTGGTTGTTGCAATATTTTATGTCACACCGTATTTGCGCAGCGGTCTTTCAAAAGCAATTTTTATGAACTTTAATGAATTAAAAAAATAAAAATAAACAGTAAAGTTAGCCCAATTTTTTTGTATAATGTGAAAGATATTACACCGCGAGAATCGTGATCTTTATTCTAAGCAAAAAAATTGTGATTCTCATTTTAGCCAAAATCGTGCAGCTCTATATAATAGCAAAAAGAACAATTGACTCTCAGTAGAAAATTTTTAGTGCAGATAATTAAAGTTCTGCTTTGTGGTGTATACCCCCCCGGAAGCTTGACTGTCATGCACAATATAGGAATATACTGTATCTTGCTGACTGGGAACCTCAAATACAGTAGCTACTTATGTTTACAGCTGTACCTCAAGCATAGAAACAGTTCTCAGCCAAAACTTTCACTGTGAGCCTTTCTATAGGCACAATATGCATTGCTGGACCTGCATTCAGCCCTGTGAACTGCTAGCAAAACTATTACTTAGCTGTTGTTTCCAGAGGCGGCACAACTGTATAGAAAAATTACACATTATACTGTATATGCTACTTGAACAGCTAACGATTTAAATGGCCTGTCATACAAAACCAAATACATCATATAGATGAAGTTGGCTTTTAGATTATTGTGATTTCTGACTAATGCATATTTATACTGATGTATGTATTTTTAATGTTCCTTTTAAATAACCATTTGAAATTGGCTTTTCCATGGAGTCCTTTACCATTGCCTTATATCTACAAGATCTAGAGCTGTCATGATACAATGATGGATCTCTGCAGTAGAGTGATCACCATACTATGAATAATCATGAACATTGGTAACAGTCACCCTCCAATGTATAAAAGAACATTAATAAAACAAATGGCTGTATGCATATAAAGACTATATATAACACAAATGTGTGATTATTAAATGCATGATTATAATTCTGAAAAAAATATAGATAAAGTTATTATGTGACTGACTACCTACTATGGCAAACAGAAGGTGCACGCAGTAGAATTTGAAGATGCTAAAAAAAAATGTAATGTATTGTAATAAACATCTCCAGCATATTTCAGTGCATCAGTGTATGAGATGTCAGAGAATTCTCCATGTTGCTTATTACTACAATCTTACATTATTGAGAACATTCAACGCAATATACACTATATTACTGAAAGTATTGGGATGCCAGCCTTTACACGCACATGAGCTTTAATGGCATCCCAGTCTTAGTCCATACGGTTCAACATTGAGTTGGCCCACCCTTTGCAACTATAACAACTTCAACTCTTTTGGAAAGGCTGTCCACAAGGTTTACGAGTGTGGATTCAACATCAGTGCCTGACTTCACAAATGCGCTTCTGGAAGAACGGTCAAACATTCCCATAGACGCACTCCTAAACCTTGTGGACAGCCTTCCCAGAAGAGTTGAAGCTGTTATAGCTGTAAAGGGTGGGCCAACTCAATATTGAATCCTACGGACTAAGACTGGGATACTATTAAAGTTCATGTGCCTGTAAAGGCAGCGTCCCAATACTTCTGGTAATATAGTGAATGTCTTCTGAGCGTGTCATGTATGCTCTCATCTGTGTATCAGGTTGTGGGAGCACATTAAGTTTGGAAACAATGTATGTAAAGTTCTGTCTTTTAATTCATTGAAAAAATCCTGTATGTGCTAGCTCGTTTTGGGGGTCTCAAAATGTCCCCTTCTTAAGGGCTTTAAATATCAAACTCACTAGACCCAAAAAGACAGGGTTCTTTAGTAAAACAATGGAGATTAAATACACTTGTAAAACAAATGAAGTAGATAAAGTAGATGTAGTGTCTCTGCAACCTCCAAAACAAGCAAGGTCTCTCTGATTACTTACACTTTGAAACAGCACAGGTTATGTTCTCTGATAGTATCTACTTTTTGCTCCACCAGGTAGGTAAGTAGGCAGGTTTCTGTGTTTTGGCTTTTGTGGTCAAAGTGTAAAGGAGTTTTGACACAATTTACAAAAAGGTGACAGGGTAGCGCATGCGCGGCGTGCGGGATGGCGGACGTGTAAAGGAAGAGCTCCGGTCCCCGTCTCCCGATCCGCGGCTCCTACGCAGCTACACGAGCAGCCCCTAACATAGGAGCGACACCGCTGACTGCCGGAACCCCTCAGGCAACGTATGGGGAAGGTTGGCTTCCAAAAGCACGTCTACAGAGGCTTTATTCCGCCGCCGCCATCGCGGCCTACCTCAGGTATGGAGCGTTTTCTATACAGGCCGCAATCCCCGGCCTCGAGTGATTCACTGGGCCCGGCGCACGCTTCCAGGCCATCCGCAGAGCCACGCAACACGGCCACGGAGGACAACAACTCCCAGCCTTCCCAACAATCCCCTCGATCCCACTCCCCACACACATCTGAAACTCCAACAGATGTAGTGACAATTGCAGTACTGGACACGAGGCTCAATTTACTTTTGCATGACCTAACCCACAGCATTGCCAAAGAAGTGGGTAAAATCGCGCACGAGCTGAGGGGGGAAATCGATCAACTAGGAGAACGTACTGACACCCTTGAAAATAAATTCGATGAACTAACCCAATATATGCATGCCCTTGAAGAAGATAACGCCAGTATGAAGCATACTGTCTCTCAACTTCAAATGCAACAAGAAGATTTGGAGAACCGCGAAAGACGCCAGAACCTAAGAATCAGAGGGATCTCTGAAACGGTTAGTGACAAAGACCTCCGCCCCTACCTCCTAGGCCTCTTCATTACCCTGGCACCCCATATACCAGACATAGATTGGCGCCTGGACAGGGCACACAGATCATTAGCCCCGAAGCCACCACCTAATGCAAATCCAAGAGACGTCATCGTCCGTTTCCACTTTTATGAAAGCAAAGAAGCACTGACAAATGCCACTCGCAACAAATCCCGTATTGAATTCAAACAATCCAGAATTCAAATCTTCAGTGATTTATCACCAATCACCTTAGCAAAAAGACGCAGCTTTCGCCCGATCACCACACACCTGCAAAACCATCAGATCCCATACCGTTGGGGTTTCCCCTTTCGCTTGTCAGTGACCAAAGATGGCGTCCAACACTCCCTGAGAGACCTTTATGAAGGGGAATCCTTCATACGCAACCTAGGACTCC
Source organism: Lithobates sylvaticus (assembly GCA_028564925.1). Taxonomy (NCBI): domain Eukaryota; kingdom Metazoa; phylum Chordata; class Amphibia; order Anura; family Ranidae; genus Lithobates; species Lithobates sylvaticus. Next base: position 149,420,965 of record CM053035.1, on the reverse strand, counting down.
CACCACTACCCGAAGAAGAAACCCAGGCTCCAATCCCAAACATGAAACCCCTCACCACCCCAGCCAAGATCTGGACCCCGACCCAGAGGCGCTCACAGAAGAACTTCTCCACACCTCAGAGGCCTAACCCCCACAGATTCCCGACCTGAGGAAACCCTCCCTTCTATCAAGAACCGGCTTTGGTTTCTTTCTCCTTTTTACACTCTGGAATACCCCCAGAGAATATGCTCTTAGGCCTAGAACACGGCCCCTTTGAAGGACAGTCCTCTTTTTCCTAAAAAGGACTGGGAACTACGTTCCTTCACCGTTGAGATGAACTACATCACATACTAACTGCTGGATAAATCATCTCCTCTTCAATCCATTTTGGCCCCAAGGCCTAGATTTCTCTTTGGTATTTTTTTCATCCCGCTTCCCCTTTTACATACACCTACCCATGTTGACGCTACTTTATGTTTTTCTCCCTCAGCCCCGAACCCGAGCAGTCCCCTTAAGCAGAGATGGGGACCCACGTCCCTTCACTTGGTGACTCCCGCAAGTCGTCATGCGTTCTACTGAGACCCATGGCTTTGGCCTGGGTAGCCTGAATCTTTTTTACATTCAGGCTCATCGACAAATTTTTTTTTGTTGTTCCTTTTATTTTATTTTCTTTTTTTTTTTTCTGTTTGTTTTTTGTATCCCCCCATCCCACGTTTTTTTCCCTTATTTTTCCCACATGTTTTATTTTCATTTTTGTGCAACTGATTTTGCCGCTGATACACATGCGTTCTGTTTAAAAACGCAATTTATAGGTCACCTTTTTTTTGACCAACTTCAGGTAACCACTGTTCAATGTTGTTTTCTTGCTCAACTTCGGTATATCCCTATACCCAAATATTACTATATATGGTTGTTCATATACTTTAAATATTGTGCAGAATGTTTTCCATGGCGCTATCTAACCCTATTAGATTATGGCTCTTAAGATTTATTCATGTAATGTAAAGGGTCTGAACTCCATCAAGAAACGATGGCAAGCTCTGAAGGAGTTCAGAGCCTCCAATGCGGAGGTGATCATGATTCAGGAGACACACTTTAAATCTGAAGGAACTTTCAAATTCGCTTCCAAACATTTTCCGACGGCTTATATAGCCTCTGATCCCTCCGGTAAAGCAGGAGTAGCGATTCTAATTAAACGTTCCTGCCCCATACGGGTCCTTTCGTCCTACCTAGACCCTCACGGTCGCTTCATTCTCCTGAACTGTGATCACCTGAACACACACTTTTCTTTGGCAAACATTTACGCCCCCAATGTGGGACAAATTAAATTTTTAATCTCAGTCTTTGAAAAACTGCAACCCTTTTCCCAACCCTTTACGATATTAGGAGGCGACTTTAATGTGTGCATGTCACCGACCAGAGATAGACAAAACCTTTTCAACAATTCTCAGCAACCCACCTCCCAGAAATTATCAGCATCTTTTCGCCAGCTGACAAGGTCGCAGAACCTTTTTGACACATGGAGGGTAAAACACCCCACTCAAAGAACCTATTCCTTCTACTCCCATGCCCATAAAGTATATTCTAGGCTAGACCACTTTCTGGTCACTGCCCCCCTCCTCCCTTACGTTATATCATCCGAGATAAATCCCATCACCTGGTCGGACCATGCATCCATTGAACTCGAGATACTATTATCATCTACTACCCCAAAATCCTGTCACTGGCGCCTTAACGAATCCATGCTAAAAAACCCAATATCCCATTCCCACCTAGAACAAAAACTAACTGAATTTTTTCAATTAAACGAGGGTTCGGTTCTTGAAGTGTCCACCCTGTGGGAAGCCCACAAGGCTTTTTTTAGAGGCGAATGTATATCTACTGGCTCACGCTTAAAGCGAGATTCAGCAAAGATAAAAACCGACCTTACGGCCCAACTCCACTCTGCAGAAAAGAAACTTTTGGCTTCCCCCACGGTGGAAAAATTGAGAACTGTTACCTCACTCCGAAATAGGATCAAAACACTTGATATGAATAAAATCTCCAAATCCATGCTATGGGCCAGACAAAAATTTTACGAATATGCTAATAAACCCCATACTATGCTAGTTAACAGGCTAAAACCTAGACCATACCTATCAATACCAGACCACTTGATACAGCCAGACGGCACTCCAACGTACTGCCCCATGACAATGACCAAAACGTTCGGAAATTTCTATAATCAACTATATAACTGTTTAAGCTCAGATCCGAACACACAATTCTCTCAAGCTAAATTTGAAAGCTTCATGTCCTCCCTTAGACTACCTACCCTCTCCTCCACACAGCTTTCCTCACTCAACTCCCCAATAGACTCCACGGAAATAACTGAAGTGATTAAAAATCTCCCGTCTCACAAATCCCCAGGTCCAGACGGTCTGCCATATTCCTACTATAAAACTTTTCTGCCGATCCTTAGCCCTCATCTCCAAAACCTATACACCTCCCTCCTCAAAGGTACCGTTCCACACCCACAATTCATGCACGCCAATATAACAGTCATCCCCAAACCGGGTAAAGACCCAGCCATCCCTGATAACTACCGCCCTATAGCTCTACTAAATTCGGACTATAAAATTTTCACTAAAATATTAGCTAACAGATTATCCCCCATGTTAAAAACCTTAATACATAAAGATCAGGTAGGATTCGTCCCAACCAGACACGCAGGTGATAATACAAGGAGGACCATTGACCTAATAGACCTAGTGAATAAGACCAAACAACCCACCATAGTACTAAGCCTAGATGCCCAAAAAGCATTCGACCGTTTAAGCTGGCCGTTCATGTTTGCGGTCCTACAAAAGTTTGGATTTTCTGGTCCCTTTATACAAGCCCTACAAGCTTTATACTCATTCCCCACATCCCAAGTCCAACTATCCTCCTGTACATCACAAAGGTTCACTCTTAGTAATGGAACGAGACAGGGATGCCCCCTGTCTCCCCTATTATTTATATTAAGTCTCGAACCATTGGCGGTCGCTATCAGAGACCACCCTACAGTACGGGGGATTCCACTGCGAGGACTTGACTATAAACTATCGCTCTTTGCTGATGACATCTTACTAACTCTCACCCGCCCAGAATCCACCTTGCCTGTTCTACACGATATATTATCCTCCTTCAGCTCCATTTCGGGATTTAAAATCAACCAGTCGAAAACAGAAGCCCTTCCCATAAACATACCACCAGATGTACTCTCTTCCCTACAATCTACATATAAATATAGATGGTGCACATCCTCACTGAAATATCTAGGCATACACTTAACTCCCTCATACTCCTCCCTCTATCAGGCCAACTTTTCCCCCATGTTCTCGGAAATAACAAGACTTCTTAATCTTTGGTCCTCCATCCCTATATCGCTCCTTGGCAGGATCAATGTCCTCAAAATGACAATCCTTCCCAAACTGCTTTATCTGTTTGAAACCCTCCCAATCACAGTTCCAATGTCGCAGCTGAAAAACCTACAGAGGAAATTCCTACAATTTATTTGGAATAATGCGTCCCATAGAATCGCTAAATCGGTGGTCTTTGCCCTCAGGTCTAAAGGCGGACTAGCTGCTCCAGACATCATTAAATACTACTATGCCTCACACCTTAGGGCAATGGCCACCTGGACCTCTAGAAAAGCCCCCAGCAGATGGGCCGAAATAGAAATGAGTATTACGGCCCCAGTACACCTGTGCTACCTACTATGGCCAGCTTCCAACAAATTTATGCCCCAACTGAGGTCCCTATGTCTAGCCCCGATGCTTTTTTCCCTATCCATCTGGAAGAAATGTGCCGAACGGTTTGCCCTAACCTCATTATGCTCCCCTTTACAGAATGTTCTATTTAACCCGGACATTCCAGATGGAATGTCTTATACACGCACCCTTCCATGGACGCAAGCTGGAGTCTTTCAGCTGCGACATTTGGTACACCCCGCATCCCGTAAACTCTACACCTTCAAGGAACTACAAAAGAAACACGACCTTCCCACTTCCCTAGAATACTCCTACCTACAATTTAAACACTATTTTCTCTCCAGATCTCCCTCCCTCACTTTAGAAAAACCCACAGCTTTTGAAATGTTATGTGCTGACGGTCCATATGAAGCTAAACTAATATCTTCCATATACAAGATGCTGCACGAAACCCCCCCTTTAACAGATTTAACGCATAACTATATGAAGAAATGGTCTCGAGCATTAAACCACCCAATCTCACTAATAGACTGGGGTAAAATATGGGAATCCACCTCAAAAATATCACGATGCGTAACCCATAAAGAAACTGCCATCAAAATATTATTTTTCTGGTATAGAACCCCAGACATACTCCATGCTCAAAACTCATCTGTTCCCAATCTATGCTGGAGATGTAGACAGGCAGTAGGTACCCATATTCATATCTTTTGGGAATGCCCTATTCTTGACCCCTACTGGACTGAAGTTCACAAAGTGTTACAATCGCTCCTTTCCAGTACGATACGGAGAACCCCTATACACTTTCTGCTAGGCCTTCCTTTCCCGGGAATCCCCAGACCATTACAAAAACTCGGATCTTTTATACTGCTGGCAGCAAAGAGAGCCATCCCTAGACAATGGCTATCTCCCTCCCCACCCACTCTCCACCACCTCCTTACGATAACCACAGAAATACGCAGAATGGAACATATGACTGCAATGATCGACGATAAACTACCCTTGTTTGATAAGATCTGGAAGAATTGGGATGACTCAATATACTCCCTTGACTCGGACACCCCCCCCCCCCTAATATCCACTAGCGCCAAATACTGGACAGCTTGTCCCTCATAAATATATTATTTACACCCTACTCAACCACTTTAATTTACGCGATAATAGGTAAATGTAATGGACATCCTATTTAAATGATCCACCTTTGGAAGCAGCGAACATTAAACCTTACATTTGCCGTTAAGGATTATTAGATATACTTTTATGCCACCTGTTTTGTTTATGTTTCTCTTTGTGGCCTTGTTCTATTCCTTACATCCTCTTATTGTACCACCCGAAGTTAAAACGCCATATCCTATGTAAAATGTGATATACTACTCTGTAACTGTTGTATTATTATAAATAAACAATTTAAAAAAAAAAAAGGTGACAGGGTTGGCCTTCGAAACAGCAGATTTTATCAGTGGAGGAAAGAAAGTAAATATGACGTTTGTTGTGTGTTAAATGTCACCTAAAATCTCTTTGCCCACAACTTTTAGGTGGAGAATAAATGTACATCTAGGGATGATTCATTTTATTTTCTAATACTTTCTCAAAGAGTAACTCCAAAATTCCCTCTGGGAGATCAATGTATCAATGTACATTGCAGGGATTTTAATAAACATTGTAGCAGATTCCCAACTATTGTTTGTTTTACCATGTCCTCTGCATAATGATTCTAAATGGGAGGGTCTGGTTCATTATAACTACCTGGTGCCCTCTCAGTATTCTAATAAGGAAAGTTGCCGGATCTGCATCCCTTTAGGAGTATTTAAGCTTTGGGAAGTATCTCACCAAAACTGAAACTCCCATTGCAGAGGATGCCTAAAATTTGGCTTGTATCTTAGCGCAAACTTCTGGGCAAATTAGTGAGCCAATCACACAAGCAGGAAATGACAATTTTATGAGCGTTGGTTGTCAGAACACCTCCAGGTTGCCATGTTGCATTGGACTTCAGAAAATTACAGCGCTGCAAACTGAAAATGAAAGGTCATTTTTGAAATAACATTAAATTACAATATGGATTATGTAACAAATATAAATGCTTTATTATTATTTTTCTATTTGCTATAATTTTTTCCATGAAAATAAAGTTACCCTTTAAAGCGGAACTCTGAGGAAAGTAAAATTGCTCCCTTTCAGTAAAGCTGCCCTGCAAGAGCTAAATGCTCATAAATATCTAGGGGGCTGAAAAAAAACGGATTAGGCATTTGTCATTGTTCTTTGTATTGCCTTACCAAATACAGTGGAACCTTGGATTATGAGCATAATCCATTCCAGGAGAATGCTTGTAATCCAAAGCACTCGCGAGTTTCCCCAAAGAAGTCAATGGAAACGAAGATAATTTGTTCCGTATTGACTTCTATTGCATGCAATACCGCAAGTGGCCAGAGGTGGGGGGCGCCAGAGAGCCTCAGAAATACTCGGGTCAGCTCGGCTGAACTCGGAAACCCTCAGAAAGGCTTATAAACACTCGGGAACTGAGTATTTCCGAGTGATTCCGAGTATTTGCGAACGGCTCTGAACCGTTCCGAGTGTCACCGGTGCCCCCGCGCCTCTGGCCAAATGCGGTAATGCACACCCCATTAGCTTGAATTCTGCTAGTTTTGCAAGACAACACTCACAAACGGAATCAGGATTTAAAAAAAAAAAGTTGCTTGTCTTTCAAAATGCTCGTTAACCGCGTTACTCGTTAACCAAGGTTCCACTGAAAGCCCAAAAGGGCAATAAAGAATTTTTTCTAGAGAAACCAGATTTTAGCTTGCAATTATTAAAGGCGACCCACAATAACAGATACATACTAATTAGTTAGTTTGAATTATTGTATCTCTTTAAAGTTGAACTCCAAATAGATGTAAAGCATCGCCATTTAGTTCTGTTAGAAAAAAATTAACACTAAGGCTCCATTCACATGGACGTGTCCATGTACGGAGCCCGCTCTGCTCAGCAGGAGATCGATCCGTCGATCCCCGCTGAGCAGGCAGATGACAGGTCTGCCTCTGCACACTGTACAGGGACAGACCTGTCAAAGCGCCGCTCTCCTCTATGGGGGATCGGATGACGACGGACCGTAGAGTCCGTCGTCACCTGATCCGATCCGCAGACGGATGGAAAAATAGGGTTTTCCTCTGTCACACTTTTTCAGATCGGAGCGGGTCGGATGTCAGCGGACATGTCACCGCTGACATCCGTCCCTCCATAGAGGTCTATGGAGTGTCCGTTCAGGTCCGCCTAAAAAACTGACAGGTGGACCTGAACGGACCGTCCATGTGAAAGGGGCCTTTATTGAACACGGTTAGTTTAGGTACCTAATTACTGTATGTCTTTATATTAGCTTCCAGCACAGCAGGCAATGGCTGGGAGAGGGGGGGGGCAGTACTGGGAGCCAGAAGGCATTGCATAGTGCTATGAATATGAACACTAGGAGCATGCTGTGTTGTCTGGCAGGGGTGCCTGATTGCACACATTTATATTTCTTTTGTCAGATAATACAGCTCCCAATACTGTGTATTTTTTTAATTTTGCATGGAGCTTGGATTTAAGGGGACACAGTCGCATAGTTCACCAAACGTTCGCAGAATCACAGAACTGTTGTTTTATTACCTTGTATATTTGTGTACTGATAACAATATATCTAATAGAGAATGCCCCACTCTCAGACTTCTTGTTTTCCCTGATGCTGGCGCTCCTTCTGCTCGACCTGAAAAGTGCTGTCTGTGTTTGCCTAGCTGGGAGGAAGCGATATTTGTGACGTTTTGCTCTCTCCACTCATTCCCTAACCTCTCGGCTGGATTTATTGCAAAGAGTCGTCTTGCCCCCTGGGCAGAGCTGGCGCTTTTGTTTGACTCTGCTGTTCTCCCTGCACCTGCCATCACTTGGCTAATTACCTGTCTCGGCTAGCGGCTGGGGATGCTGATCTTGTGCTGCCAGCTAATAGCCTGGTGCTATCACGCCTTATGTAGATCTAATACTTTACCGAAATAGACCTTTATAGAGGTGTGAACTGCTATACACGGTACATGTGGAGATAGAAGAGAGAGGGAAGAATTATGCCATGGATAACTCTCATTTGCTGTCTTTTTAAAGATTGCTTTTAGATATGAAAGGAAATTGGATCAGCATCTTGTCAACCAACACGTGGGTGGGTTATTTATTTAAAGGGACCTTGTCAGCAAAAAACAGACCTTTAACCTCTTTAGGAACATTATATAGTTCCTAAACTATAGAATATAGTGTGGCAGAATAAACCAGGCAATGCTGGATTTGCTGAGTATTTTTTTTTTTAGGACAACCAGGTGTCAAAGTAAGAAGAGGAAAAATCTAACGGGGGGAGGGTGAAGTTACTCTTTAAAATTTTAATTAAAGTATTTCCTGTATAGAAGAGACCAAGTACTTACCACTCCTGTCACTCCAATGCAAAAAAAAAAAACCCGGGTAAAGTTACTTTAGAAACCGACACTTCTGGGAGTGTCAATCTCCTGTGTCTCAAGTGGTTTGTCCCACCAGTCACTACATCACTACAGGATACCCAGAGTAGTGATTCCTAAAGCAGAACCTCACATAGTGGCAAATTAGTCCACATGACCGCAGCTTATTTGAGACTCCCCAACGACTAAACAAGGAATCATGGTGATTTATTACAAACACTTTCTTAATTAAATGAACTGCATTTACAGTTTTTATATGTTGTAAATAAAGTTTAGTTTAAAAATAACACCCTTATGGGCTTGTCTAGAGATTAATTCTAGGTTACATACACAAAATTGGCCCAAGGCCTTGTGACAGGTGGAAGGAAGTATTCCTCAGCATAGGTGATCAATGGAAAGGAAAAAGAGCAATGCCAAGGTGTTGATGGTCAGTTGTCATATGGAAGAAAGGATGATTGGGATTGGTGGTATGTGGGAAAAAAATGCTTTAATGTTAATGGTCGGTGGGAGAAAAGATGCCCCCAGCATCCGTGATCAGTGGAAGAAAATAGGTCTCAGTGACAGTGGTCAGTGGAAGAAAACTGCCCTAGCTTTGGTGGTTATTGGGGATCAACTGGATGGCTTGGTCAGGGGGATGTCCATTCTTTCTTAGATGGACAACTTAGCTTAGCAGCCTCCACTCAACAAAGCAAGGTCCATAAAGACATAGATGAGCAAGTTTGGGGTGGAGGAACTTGACTGGCCTGTGCAGAGTCCTGATCTCAACTGGATAGAACACCTTTGGGATGAATTAGAGTGGAGACTGCAGGCCAGGCCTTCTAAACCAACATCAGTGTCTGACCTCACCAATGCACTTATGGAAGAATGGTCAAACATTCCCATAGTCACACTCCTAAACTTTGTGGGCAGCCTTCCAAGAAGAGCTGAAGCTGTCATAGATGCAAAGGGTGGGCCAACCCAATATTGAACCCTATGGACTAAGACTAGGATGCCATTAAAGTTCATGTGTGTGTAAATGCAGGTGTCCCAATACTTTTGACAATATAGTGTATATTGCTTACAGAACCCTATCTATACCTTATATGATAAATGATTTAGACTGTTCGTGGTGTGTGTCCTGAAATCTAATCTCCAAAGCCAGTGAGTGAAGGAAAACACTTAATTCATCCTCTATGTCTCCATCACATGATCAAATATTTCACACAACCAAACACCAAAGGAAAGGAGGAACATTTTCTTTTACTTTCCTGCAGGGGCTGAAATTGGGGAGGGGTCAGATATTATTCTCCTTGTTTTTAGACCTGTGCAGCCACAGGTTTCCTGACTTGGAATCCAGCCTGCAGTGCTTGAATTTTCTCTAACGCCTCCTGGGCTGGTGGGCTTAGGGCAGTTGCCCCTTAGGCACTTAATGTTAATGCTTCCCTGTACTGAAGAAGGAATTTCCAGTATTGGGACCTCAATGCTATTGCAGAGGATATCTGCACATGAGAGGTGTGTACAGTATGCAGATATGACCCTAGGTTTAATAACGGGGATTACTGAGAGGGTTAATGTGTGTTGGGTCCTTGGATTGAGAATTTCTTTAAGCCATCAGCAGTCTCCTAGAACCAGATGCCATTGTACCATTTACAGTGCAATTAGCAAATGGTGAAAATTGTGGTGGTGCTCTTTATAGGGTCCAAAAAAACATAAATGCAGTATTGGTGGCAATGTGATGCAGCCCAATGTGAATGGGATGGGTTGGCCCCTCAAATAAGCTCTAAAAGAAGGGGTGGAGGATGCTTAGTGCAGCTTCATGCAAGTAGGGCTTGGAAGGCTTTTGAAATGGTCATCTACAGCTATAAACCTTGGGTTGCCCACAGTCATTTCAGGGCGGTCAGATATAAAGACATGATGATGACAAACTTCCTGCTATCCATAAAAAATCACCTATATGATCCTAGCAAGTTTACATTAATGGAAAGGGGTGGTGGAAGGTCACAGCCCTTGAGACAGGTTTCCTATTCTTCCCAATTGACATTTGCCCCTAAGAACTCTTTGCTAGCAAGTATTTGCCCCCACAGACCTGAGGTCCTGCCGATCCAGCCATAAACAGCCACTTAAGGTGACTGTCAATTCACCCCTGAAAGCTGTACTTTCCTTTAATTCGTTTTTCCACAGCAATTCATCAAAGGTGTATATATCAACTGTCCAACATAGAGACAAGAATATATGGCGCTGCAACGAAAAATGTAAAAGTTGCTGTGGACCTAACTTACAGTTGCAGTAATAAAATATTTGCAAAAAAACATACTAGTTTTTACTTAATGTTGTAAAAGTTCTTATTATACCTAGTGTTTAGCAAGCTAGGTACTTAGTCCACAATGGTGCCCGTAGCTACTGGAGTGTTGTATTATAGTTGGTGCAGTCAATACATTTTAAGAGATACAGTGACACATGCTGGCTGAAGGAAGGTACTACAGACCAACGATGTCTGCAGATTTCTTCCAACCTGACAATACACACATCTAGCACTATAAAAGCTCTGGAGCATGTGCAAGTGTCAAAACTGAAATATAATGCAACTTGTCTTTAAAAGGGTATTAAAATTAATTTGTATTTACTCAATCACTGTCTATTTCTACTGCATAACCTAAGCCATATTTTCTCATGCCTTTGTAAGAATAATTTCCTCTCCAAATAAGGTAAGCTTTTGAATCATGCATTACTTTAAAATATAACTGTATAACACAAGCCATAGAAAAACCTCTTTATTCAGATTCTGGTCTCTGAAACAATTTCTTACCACTCCTGAGCAATAACCCTGCACTTAAAACATGTGCCTGTGCCTAAAGCAGTAAATTATATAATGTATTCTGTAGGTTAGCCTTGATCTTCTTTCCAAACGTGTTTGTGAAACAGATACTTATGTCTATTGAATGTAAGATTCTCAGTGATACCTGCTCAGTTCTAGTGTGCTCATTATATGGAGCATTGCCATGGGCAACAAAAATGTGCAAAGCACAGTAACGCACATAGCAGCCAACCAGAATCTACGTTTTTTCTAATCTTCTACAGCAGACAGAAAATAGATTGATATTGGTGACCAAACTTTGCAAAGCTTCTTTGCTCTTTGAATTTCAATAATATATAATGAAGGAGAAAATATGCCTGATATGGCAGCGTGTGGAGTGTACCAAATATTTAGACTGTGTATGCTATCTAACCTCTATGCAATTATAAACCAAAAAGAGGGTCACCACAAGAAAGTGACCGAAAAGTGAGGCTCTCTGATAGGCAAAACAACTATGTCTATATATAACACTTTTATTCAAAATAGTAAAAAAGTATGTGGTACAGCAATTACCAAGGAACACGCTTATGGGCAGGATCAACAAACCACTATCATGGTCATGTGGGTAGTAAATGTAACTGACTGAATGAGGCTACAGTCAGAACAAACAGACAAAGGAGAAAAGACACATGAAAACATGTATAACAACATATAACATACAACACGTCCGGACGCCGATGAAATTGGTGACAGTCCAAATTGGCGTTTAAATTGTGCGCCAATTGATCCACAGTCGGATCGATGGGACTGTCGCCAATTTCCCGGGGGGCTCGAGCCACATATTATCAATACGGTTGAATTTCAATAAGCTGCATATGCTTCATTAATATTATGATCTGGGCATTGGTGGCAGTTACTGGGTAGTATATAAGTCAATTAGCTCTCAGTTGTGACATTTGATGCAGCAACTTTTGCATGGATTGGATGCCAATCTGCTGTTTATGGTGGCATTCAGATGTCCTCCAGCCAACAGCCAACATCCATTGGACAGGTTGAAGTTTCCCTGCCCTCCTCCATACCATAAACCTTCCATGTCCACACTTGCACATTTATGAAACTCTTTGAACTTGGAGTGTTTTCTGCCCGGAAGGCAGTAGGAATGTCCAATCACCCTTCAAACACTTTGGGTAGCCTTCCTGCCTTTGAGTGATGGCAAGTGCAGCGATGTAACAAAAATTCTTTAAGACTGGTCAAGGTACCTGACCATCATGCTAAAAAATACATGTCAACTTGTCATAAAATACCTATTTATATAAATTAAATATATATATATATATATATATATATATATATAATATATATATATATATATATATATATATATATATAAATTAAATTATATATATATATATATATATATATAATTTATATATATTAATTTATATATATATATATATATATATATATATATATATATATATATATATAATATATATATATATATATATTTTATATATATATATATATATATATATATATATATATATATATATATATATATATATATATATATATATATATATATATATTCATATAAAGAACAGAGTAAGTCAAGTGAATGGTCATTGAAGTCCTGCTTACAAATTCTGGCTGAAACAGGTGCATACAGATTGCTAGACGAATTAGCTCCCCGTCCCAAATTTTTTGTTGCTTATGGCAGGTTGCTTAGAAATGCCAAAGTTAAGGCTTTTGACATAAAAAAAAAAACTGTATAATACTCAAGCTGCATAAAACGAACACATTTAAAAGCCAGGAGCAAGAAAAAAGGATTTAAAATAAACCATACAATCGTGAGTGGCAAATGCTTCTATCAGAAATGACACCCATCAAGACTATACTTATTTTGAAATCCCCATCTCTACTTGTCACTAATACACATTAACTCTTTCGCACTGTCCGCAACCATTTTCTGTCTTGGAGAACTTGGCTTGAATGCCGTTGCTTGCTGTACCCACGAGGGAACAATTTTGTGAGCTGCTCCTGCTGCATACCCAAGAAAAGACATTTAACTCATTAGCTGCTACGGAATGCCTGCAGTGCAGGGGAGCCATAAAATGCAGTCATTATAAGCCACCGGTTGGATGCTGCCACCATTTATCCATAGATCCACAGAGCTTAACTGTGTCACAAGCAATCAGCCTCCCCGCTGTGTCAGGCGGGGGACTAGAGACTTAGCACCGTGTCCTCCGGTTGACACTGACAAAGAGTGAGCATCAAGCTAGGGATGGATGCTCAGGCATTTCCTGGACCCGTCTGTATCACGTTGCCGTAGTTACATACTGAAATGCTCTCCTATTTGTTTTTATTGAGAACGCACAGTATGTAGCAGTCATTTTATTTAAGCAATAGATTGTGTAAAGTTTTAAAGATGCTGGTCAACAAAGTTAACCTAATAAGAACTGGTCAGCCAGTCGACTTTCAATTCAATGGCTGGAATGGGAAAAGTCTACCTCTTAGGTTGTCCATTTTTGCAGCAAAGGTCTTACTTCTAAATCAGTTTTCAGAATTCTAGAGCTCTAGAGACTCTCAACCTGCCCAAGAAATTAGCTAAAACAGACTTAAACTATCCACACAACCAACTCCACACATTTCAATGTAAAAGTGATAATGAAGTCCACTCAAAGAAAAGCAAAGCTTCTTATGTGACTTTTTGTTCCCCAGGTATTGTCATCATAACTAAGGGAAAAAGTCACAAAATCAGCTTACTTTTTGACTTTGACAGCTAACAAGGCAAAAACATTACAATCATATTTCTACTAAAGGAAGAGGTTGGTGCCATAAAAGAAGAGGCAGCTGGATTTGGCTGCAGGTAAGAGAGCAAGACAAGACAAGGTAGACATCACTGAAGGACCAGAGGCTGGAAAAAAAAAAACTGAAACACTAAAAGTCATTGAAATAAAGACTACCTACTGTGCTTCTGTGGAAGGCTGCCTAAATCCATTGTCTTGTGTAGAATGGAAGGCTGCTGAACAGCTTGGTGTTAGGATGCAAATGCTCCCATCATTGTGTTTCGCTTTGCGCTGCCTCTCGCTCTGCTTTTCTCAGCAAGTGGAGCATCTCGTGTGCAAGTGTGTCTGTTTCTATGGGAAGCTAGTTTGAAATTTATCCCACTGAATCAGTCAGCCACTAAGGATTCGTCACTACTTTGCCCTGTCTTCTGTCAGCTAGCACTCCAGTGCCATAGAGCACAGGGAGGAGGACTGGTTAACATTTGCATTTTTAGATGAGAAGGTTAAAAGCCTCCATATCTGAATTAATAATATGGACAAAGTATTAAAAAAAAAAGAAATTGATTTTGGCATGATGACCTCTCAAGCTTCTCATCTCAACCTGACCCTTGATTTAGGTTGAAATAACAAACATTACTAAAGCCTGTGTTTACAGATAACATAAAGATTCTTTGTAAGTCAATGGGGTTGGTACTTACGGCTTCCTTGTCCAGGAGTCAAAGGTTGGGAGCACTTTAAAGACATGATCTATCTTCATAGCAAGTCTATGCTGTAGTATGTGCCGAAGAAGCGGTGAGAAGAGGAGCTAACTGAGCTTTAAATACAATTGAGCGGTGTATCATATTAACAACTAATTATCTGTGTATGAAAGGCTCTGTAATCACCATGGATACCGATGAATCTTTTTCTCACTTTTTTTATTTTATCCAACATTTGATTGTAAGCTCTCTAACCACAGCCCAGAATGCAGCTTCGGTAGGGGTGCCTGCAAGGCTTTTAAGAAAAGCAATATTTCAAATATTGAATCATTTTGTGCTGGCCATCTGAATTTCCAATTTATTCTGAGTTTGTGTCGCATGGTATTAACAGCTGCTTGCGTGTGTAGACAGATGTGCGGAATTTGAGGGCTGTATATAGCACTGGGTCTAATGCTGTAATCTTCTTTTCTAAGAAAATCTTTTTTTTCCCCTAGCAGTGTGAAAAGATAAGAGATGTAAAGATGGGGCTTGATTGTGTACATGGAATGTGATGTCTTCTGTAAAGGTGGATGTGCTGGGTGTGCATAGGGATGATTTTTTTTGGCTACTACAAATGCTGTGAAAAGGTATCACAAAAGTGTAATGCCCCGTACACACGGTCGGATATTCCGATGGAAAAAGTCAGATCGGATTATGTTGTCGGGAAATCCGATCGTGTGGGGGCTCTAGCGGGCTTCTTCCATCGCAATTTCCGACGGAAAATATTTGAGAGCAGGATCCCAAATTTTCCGACAACAAAATCCGATCGGACATTTTCCGATCGTGTGTAGGGAATTCCGACGGACAAAATGCCACGCATGCTCAGATCAAATTACGAGACCAAAGCTTTTGGCTACTAGCCTCTACGTAGTTCCGTAGTATGCAACAAACGTCACCACGTTCGGAACAATCGGATTTTCCGACAACTTTGTCCGGCCGTGTGTATGCAACACCAGTTTCGGACAAAATCCGTCGTAAAAAATTTGACGGATTTTGTGGTCGGAATTTCCGACCGTGTACGGGGGCTTATACCTGAGTGAGAAGCCTCAGAAGGAAGTACCCATCTCTGACCGCCTATACAAGTTTTGAGACAGTTTTTTTTTTGTTTAATAAATGTTTATTGAAGAAATACAAGACATACAAACAGCATAATCCTTCAGAACAGACCATGCAACATTGTGCTGAGATCGTGAGTAATTTCAGACAGCGTTTAAAGCATATATCAGCCATTGTTGGCCCCACTGTAAACTGTTGGGCCGGTTTTATCACCTTATACTTCTAGACCAACAAGCAAATACATAAACATCTGGCCATTCCGTCTATAATGGTGGTCAGTAATCATTCAATACGAAAAAAGTGCATAGTCTAGGCATATGTAGTTTAGAGTGTCTAGGAAGAACAGGAGGAGAGGGTAAGGAAATGTAGGGAGGAAAGATAGGAAGAAGAGGGGGGGAGAGAAGGGGGGTGGTCGACATGCATGTAACCTTCATACAAAGAAATCTTAAACTGTGCTATTACAGGAGAAAGGGGTATGCATACATTTGAGTGGTTGTCTCAAAAGGCCACTTAGGGTGTATGAGGCCTGGTCCTTTATATAAAAGTTCGGATCTAGCACTCATTGAGCAATTATCTCCTTATAGGCTGTGGTGGTTTTAAAGTCCGTCCATTGGGACCAAGTCAAGGTGTGACGCTCCGAGGTGTTCCTGTCGCGGTGTGTAATGTCTTCCATAAGGGCAACTTCCGATATTTTTTGAAACCATCTTTTCAATGTTGGAGTCTCTGGCTGGCCCCACATTGCAGGTATTAATGCCTTGGCTGTGTTAAGTAGGTGGGGGACTATAGATCGTTTGTATTTTCCAATTGGTTCCTTGGTTGCTTGGAAGAGGATGATCCAGGGTTCCGAGGGGAGGGTTACGTTGGAAATCTGGTGTATACTGTGGATGACCTTGGCCCAAAAGGGGCGAATAAGTGGGCACGACCACCATATGTGAGCATGGGTTGCTTTGTTCCCACAATTCCTCCAACACAACGGGGAATTGGCGGGGAACATCTGATGGAGCTTTGATAGTGCCATCTAGTTAGTAATTTGTAATTGACCTCGGTCATTTTTGACGCTATTGAGGAGACGTGGACCAACTGCAGCACTTTATCCTTTTGGTTGTCTGAGAGGCAGGAGTCCAGATCTGCCTCCCACTTCGCAAGGAAGGAAGGGTGTTTATCGTCTTGTAACTTGATGAGCGCTTTGTAAAAAAGTGAAATACAGTGTTCAGGTGGGTCTGCTGGGTACAGTATTTCCTCAATGCCGTTCAGGTCCTGTAGCCCCCTCAGAGGTTGCTGAAGGGAACCGAGGAAGTGCCTTAGTTGAATATACCTCCATTTATCAAGGAGCACTGGTGGTTTAGGGCCAAGAATCTCCCTTAGGGATTTGGGAATGTTGGCTTGAAGAACATGATGAAGTAGGAGAGGTCTGTTTGGGGACCAAGTCTGGAAGCCAGGATCTAGTTGACCAGGGAGGAAGAAGGCATTGCCCAGGAGTGGCAGCAAGGGTGATGTGTATGACCATGAAAACTTTCTATGCAGAGAGTCCCAGATGTCCAAGGTGGAAGTGGTTAACGATAAGGTAGTTGTGGCGAGGTGTCTATGGGGGCGTGGGAGCCATGGAGTGACTGCAAGGTCTGCATTGCTTAGAGCAGTTTCAAGACTTACCCATAATTTAGATTTGGCGGCATATCTCCACTCTGAGATCCTAGACAGGACCACAGCATTATAATACGCCTTAAAATTTGGGAGGGCCAGTCCCCCAGCGCCCTTGGAACGAAAAAGCACGTCCCTGGACACTCTGGGGTGGCTGTTCCTCCAGATAAAGCGGGAGACCATGGTCTGCAGCAAGGAGAAGAACCCTATGGGCACAGCCAGTGGGAGCATTTGGAAATAGAATAGCACTCTAGGCAAGATATTCATCTTGACTATGTTCACTTTACCCAGCCATGTGTGTGCAAGCGTTTTCCATTTTGTGAGGTCATTTCTGATGTTATTTAGTAAAGGAATATAATTATGTTTAAAGAGGGACTGGATGTTAGGTGTGAGAAATACTCCCAAATACTTCATGCTACGGTGAACCCAGTTTTGAGACAGTTAATAGGGAAAGCATTCAGGTTTAGTTGCCATCACCACCCAAGAATGAAAATGTGGGGAACAAATGATTTTGGTTCTGAGATATCTGTAGGATCTCAGTGCAAGAAAGATTCAAGGTAGAATATTTTGGTGCAGAAGAGGCCAAAATGCAGTAATCCTTTACATGTATCTAGGGCTCTACTTTGGGTGGATTATTTATTTTTTGCCCATAGTTTTCCTCCATTTTCTTTCCTTAGATTTTGCCTGTTCATCCTGATACACTCGATTGGAATTCTCGTCGGAAAAAGCTCTGACGTCTCTAACTGTCTTGCCTACATATGGTCACACCAATTTTCGACCGTCAAGAACGCGGTGACGTACAACACTACAACGAGTCGAGTTCAATGCTTCCGAGCATGCGTCGAATTGTTTCTGAGCATTGCTACAGACGATCGGAATTTCCGATAGAAACCATTTCCGTCTGAAAAATTGAGAACATGCTCTCAATTCTTTGCTGTCAGAAATTCGGCCAGCAAAATTCCGATGGAGCCTACACACGGTCGCATTTTCCGATGAAAATCTCTCATCAGTCTTTTTCTGTCCAGAATTCCAATCGTGTGTACGTGACATGACAGTACTTTTTCAACCCACATTATTTATTGCAGAGGGACAACACTAGGGATGTTGCTGAAATTACAGCAGCATTGTCAACCCTCCACACTGCATCTTTCCTTTATTCAGACTACAGTGCATGTTTAGGAGATATTCACTGTACCTACAGGTAAGCGCAAAAATACACTATATTGACAAAAGTATTAGGACGCCTGCCTTTACACGTACATGAACTTTAATGGCATCCCAGTCTTAGTCCGTAGGGTTCAATATTGAGTTGGCCCACCCTTTGCTATAACAGCTTCAACTCTTCTGGAAAGGCTGTGCACAAGGTTTAGGAGTGTGTCTATGGGAATGTTTGACCATTCTTCTAGAAGCACGTTTGTGAGGTCAGGCACTGATGTTGGACGAGAAGACCTGCCTCGCAGTCTGCGCTCTAATTCATCCCAAAGGTGTTATATCGGGTTGAGGTGAGGATTCTATGCACGCTAGTCAAGTTCCTCCACCCCAAACTTGCTCATCCATGTTTTTATGGACCTTGCTTTGTGCACTGGTGCGCAGTCATGTTGAAACAGGAAGTGCTCGTCCCCAAACTGTTCCCACAGCAGAGTCCCTCCTTACATCAGGTGCCCCCAGCAGAGTCCCTCCTTACATCAGGTGCCCCCAGCGGAGTCCATCCTTACATCAGGCGCCCCAAGTGGAGTCCCTCCTTCCATCAGGTGCCCCCAGCAGTGTCCCTCCTTACATCAGGTTCCCCCAGCGGAGCCCCTTCTTACATCTGGTGTCCCCGGCAGTGGAGTCTTCCTCACATCAGTCTGATCAATATTCCTATCGCACATGTTCCTGGTATGTATGGCTCATAAAATGGTGGGTGCTGCATCGATTACCAGTTGGGTCCTGGAAACATCAAATAAGCTTACATATTCGCCAGAACACTATGGATCAGCAATTTTCGTCCAAAAAGATTTAATGAGAAAAATCACATCACAAAGGAAGGTGCAACATTTCAGAGCCGCGCAGGACCCCTTCGTCAGGCATGTGATCACATGCCTGACGAAGGGGTCCTGCGCGGCTCTGAAATGTTGCACCTTCCTTTGTGATGTGATCTTATTCATTAAAACTCTGCACATCAATGTCCCCATCAGTGGAGCCCTCCTTACATCAGTGTATCTGGCAGCGGAGCCCTCCTTACATCTGGTATCCCCAGCAGCGGAGTCCTTCCTTACATCTGGTGTCCCTGGCCGCAGAGTCCCTCCTTACATCTGGTGTCCCCGACAGTGGAGTCCCTCCTTACATCTGGTGTCCCCGGCAGCGGAGCCTGCATTCTTACATCAGTGTCCCCATCAGTGGAGCCCTCCTTACATCAGTGTACCTGGCAGCAGAGCCCTCCTTACATCAGTGTCCCCAGCAGCGGAGACGGCCTCCTTACATCTGGTGTCCCCGGCAGTGGAGTCCCTCCTTACATCTGGTGTCCCCTCCTTCATGCGTCTGTCCCCATTAGTGGCAGCTACACAGTTCCAGCTTTCTCATGTGTTCAGTGGAGAGGGGAGGGGCCTTCGGGTCATGCAACCAATCGGCTTCAGTGTACAAGAGAATTGTCTACTTGTACACTGAAGAGAGAAGCCAATTGGCTGCCCCTCCCCTCTCCACTGAACACACAGGGATTAGTCTTCACGGGAGCCATCTTTTTGTAGCCTGCCGGCCGTTTTTGCCTAAAACATTCCCGATTTTCCCAGGAAAAAGGCAAAATCCTGGGAATTTAATCGGGATGAGCTCTGATTGAGATGAGGGTCCCAAAATCGGGATTGTCCTGGAAAAATCAGGACTGTTGGCAAGTATGCATACTGTATATCTATTCTACCTCATTTATGTAGCCTATTGAGTTGCACAGTAGAAGTACAGTGGAACAATAAGGGGGAAATGTATCTGTTGTTTTTAATGGAATGATTTTATTATTTTTTACTGTATAAAACATTCATGGTTTTATAAAATTTGTATGTGGTTCCCTTAGGTAATATTTGGCACCTTAAAGTCCCATTTTCCTGTTTTCTTGAGTTATGCAATTTCCATGTTTGGGGTGTGGTGCCAGACTATTCATGCCTCATCTCCAATGTAAACCCAAAGCTCACAACTGTCCTTCATTTATAGGGATTGCCCCTTTTATTATATTAAAACTCCCTCTGTCTCTTTCCTCTTCAGTTGTCCCCATGTCTGGTCTGATATATAGACACAGGGCCATGCTGCCCATGAGACCAAATGAGGCAGCACTGAGGGGTGGCACTGAGGCTAGAATGCCCATACTGGACACCATCCTCAGTGCATGTTCCGCCCTTTAGCCACACAGCCTTATTGGTTGATATGATGCAGGTGGTCGAACCATGACAACCAATGAGAGGACCAGTAAAATGGTTGCCTCAGGTGGAATAGAACATTGTTTAAGAAATGCAGGTAAGTAATGCACTAAAATGCATAAGTGGTTCTAAACCCTTACATACTGTATACCTAGTGAAGTGATGGCCTCAGGTGATACACAGAGAAGAAACAAATCCTCTTTCATAAGTTGTTCCTGTTTATCTGCAGTCTTCTCTTCTCTACATCCATTCAAAGTGCTAAATATTTAAAGCAGAGTTCATAAAAAAAGGGGGCAGAGAGCTGAAGTCACACTCTGCAGAGATCAGCGAGGAGAGCTGATTGGAGGAAAGGGACACTGAGCTGAGGTTGTTAACCAGCTGGAGTTCCCCCCCCCCCCCCGTCACCTTTTTCTTGGTGTCAAGAAAACTTGTCATAAGTGACTCATGCTGATAGCAAAGGAATGAGGCGGCGGACAGAAAGTGCTTTTAATTTGAGACACACTATAGAGGGGTATGCTTTGTTCATATTTAATGTCTGAGGTTTACAACCACTTTAACTTTTAAAACTGGTCTATAGCACTAAACCTTTGAATTCAACCACTAAATGATTGTAATTTTTAATTTTAGAATCCAGTAGAAAGGAAAGGAGTGGTGAAATAATAGCTCTTGTGGGTTTAACTTATAATTTTTCATAAAAATTCCTTATGGTCCACTTAATTGGGACTATGGCAGGGTGTGTCGGAAAAACCTTCCGAGTTTATTCCGACGGGAAAACCGTTTCGTGTGTACAGGGCATAAAGCTCCATGCACACTGGGCTTAAAAAAATTACTGTTCTCTTGGCAGTAGAAAACGCTCATATCAAGCATTTTTTTGTACAATGTTTAGATGAGTTTAGAAGAGTTTTAAGTTTTTTCTGCCAGTAAGCTCCAATCAGAAACGTCAACCAGAAGATTTTTTTTTCTGCCTCTGAAAGTTGAACTCAAAATATGCCTCTTAACGTCCTACTGTACATGGGCACATAGGATAACACTGAGTTGCTTCTAAAGGCAGAACACTAAACTCCTTTAGGAGCAGTGATTTTTAAGCCAGTGTGCATGGAGCCTTCCACAGAAAATGTAAAGTAAGTCCGGGGGACCGATTTTATGGGCTTACCCAGTACTCAGCTTTTTTAGTTTAGAAGAATCAGCAGGCATCAGGAAAGCCCAAGGCGTGAAGCATGAACCTGAATGCATTACAATTAAAGTGGAAAATAAAGTTGGAAAGTGACTGTTTTTTGCTTGTGCGGAGGGTGGGATTTCAACATAGCGAACATATGCTAAGACTTAGGGCATCCCCTAAGCCATCATGTTAGTCACTATCAGGATTTTGCCATGTATAATTTAAGGCTCCAGGCTGCCATCCTGCCATCCAGGGCAGTTCAGCCAGGTCTACACTTGCTGCCTTTGCACACACACTTTTTACATTTTGTTGGTGAAATAGTGTTCTGTGTACCTACATTTCACCCAATATGTTCCTGCGACTTGAACTGTTAGCAAAATAAGGCAGTTGACAGTTAATCTACTCTTCCAGACACTTCTTCTGGGTATACAAACAGAGTGGGCAGATTGTCTTTTTTCAGGCTTTGCTCCCTATAGGTGTCTATGATGTATGATCTTCTTGTGTGATACTTAGACTAAGTAGTTGAATGGAATAGGGTTTGGGAAGCACAAGACAGTTGGCCTAGGGTGTCAGAAAGTATAAGGATGATATCTCAATAGGAAAACAACTGTACATTGATAGAAGCAGAATGACCAAATTCCAACACTGCTTTACCTAACTGGCATCACTTCTTCACACCTCCCAACTTTTTGAGATTGCAACGAGGGACACCTATTAGCAAATGGAACGAGGGACACCTATTAGCAAATGGAACGAGGGACACCTATTAGCAAATGGAATGAGGGACACCTATTAGCAAAAACATGTAGGTATAGGACACACCCCCTGCCATGCCCCCTTAAAGGAGAATTCTACAAAAAAAAAAAATATTAGTAAAAGCCACAAGTGCTTTTTTTTTTTTACCACTACTATTGCTTTTTACTGGCTTTAGAAATTTGCAAATGCAGCTATTTCAAATTTGGATAAACTGTGAAACACTTTTCAAAAATTAAATAGTGCATTTTATATTCAACTATATAGATCAGACCAAAATGAGGGACAAATGAGGGGGAAAGAGGGACAGAGGGACTTTGTTCCAGATCAGGGACAATCCCTTGAAATCAGGGACAGTTGGGAGCTATGCTTCTTTGCTGGCTGGAACAATGCAGAATATTGATCATTACTGAGCAGGCCACAATGGCCCAGCTAGAGATGCAGTGATACCATTATAGATGGTGAATGTTAAAAGTATTCTGTCACTGGTGATTTGTTACCAGCAAGGTAATAGATACTATGAAATGGCCCAAAATCCATTCCAACCTATATTGACTGCCATTCCACTTGCAGTACACATGCTCGGAAACGCGTCGCACACCCAGTGACATCATGCTCTCAGCGCCACTCTCCACGAATTTGTTTCAAGCCTTGCTTTGATACCCATACCATCTTTCGGCCGACTTCCAGGTAATTAGAGAAATACCTTCATGGCGGAAG